>JAJHZJ010000011.1:2423990-3913990 GCA_023548195.1 Bettongia penicillata ogilbyi | reverse complement strand
GTTAAGGGAGCAGACTGCCTTAAAGTAAGTTAAATGCCAAGGTCAGTCAACTAAAACACTTCAGCAGTTGGCTCTGAGCCCAGGGCTTCATGACTCCAGACTTAGCACTCTAGCCATGAGTTCATCCACAATAGATACCTGACTTAGCATGATATGAGGGAGAACATGACAAGAGCAAAGAAGAGATCTGGATAAACTTCCTTAGGAACATCTGTGAAAAGAGAAATCACTTGAGAAAGCTTAGAAATCTGACAGCAAAGAGGCAGGGATGAGGGTGTGCTACCCAGACATCCAAGGAGGTTAGGGTGAATCTTTGGAGAAACCAGGACCCTGAAAAATAATGGGGCACTAAACTCAAACTTCCAAAAAGTGATTGGCTCCAAGGGATACAGTTCAGAGCCTATCTTATTAGTGGTAAGAATGAGGGGAGCAAAGAAACTCTAGGGACCTGCCCCTTGCCAGGGTTCTCTAAGACCCCATGTTTTGTTGGGGTGACTGTGGGACCCTAAATTCTAGCCCAACCAACACTTCTGTCACAACACAGCAGAGGCTCCTTTAACTTTACAGAACAGAGTCCTGGCAACTTTTATATCTTTCTGAACCACATTTTGAAGACTCCCTGTTTATCTTTTTCCATATATGGAAGCATGAGTAAAGTTGCAATTATGCAATGACAGAGACCCTAGAAAACACTTGGGACGTATTTTGTATTTGTATTGCTGTCAGTTCTCAATGAGGGAGGGAAGATTGTAAAAACACTGATTCCTAGATTGTAAGGACTAGAGGAAAACCTGTGAGATTTCCTGAGAAACTGAGGCCCAGAGGTCATATGACATGATCAAGCTCACAAGGCTAGTTGGTCTACTTGGAATATCTTGACTTTCAGTCTCCTGTTCTTACCACAGCAGCACACAGCCCACTTGTCATGATTCATTTGCCAGACATCTTGGCTGTGCTAGTTTTCTTGTTCTACTGTGATTTTCAGGTTACTGTAATTTTGTGTGTAAAAATAATATATCACTCATTAAATGGATTTCAAAACCTCAGTATAATCACATATAAGCTTTAGCTCATATGGAGCATTCATCTATTTAAACTAGCTGAAAATCTAATTATAATTCATGGCTTTAAAAACACAGTGAGACTACATTTAACAAAACTTCTCTGCAAAAGCATATGCTTTGTGCATACAAAATGATGCCAGTTTTTGACAATGGGGTATGTGAGTGTTAAATGTTTAACAAAATCCTCAGCAATTCTGGTCATGAATTATTCTCCATGAGAACTGTACATAGGATCAATCAGAGGACCTGGGTTCAGATCCTACCTTTGCTAGTGGCTACCTGTCTGACCTTATATAATCACTTAACTACCCCAGGTTTTAATTTTCTTATCTATAAAACAAGAGGTTTGGACTAGATGGCCAGCCATACCTCCTAACTCTAAATTTGCAATGTTTCTATATATAAGATGTATGATCAGAGGTTTAGAGATAGAAAAACATGAGAGGTCATTTTACACAATCTCTTAATTTTACAAAGGAAGAAACTGAGGCCCAGAAGAGTTAAATGACTTGCCCAAGGCCACACAGGTAATACATAAAAGGGGCAAAATTTGAACTCAGGTCCTCTGGCCCAAAGGCAAACACTTCCACTGAATCACAGTGATTTTTCTTCAAAGGACTGTATGTGTGAATAAATGACAGCAAAGCACCTAAACAGCAGGTCATTCCATCATTCCATCTCCCATCTAAGTGCTTGGTCTACAGGATTCTAAACCAAATACTTGAAACATGATGTGATTTCCTAATTTTTCACTTCCCATCTGGACATTCAGGCAGCGTATAAACACAGCCTTCTCCACTCCCCATCTCTTCCCCCACACCTCTCCTAGTAAATGGCGCATTTAAAGGCATGGTGAGTAGGTTGATAACCGTCCCTTTTACTGAGATGATAACTGATAAAAAACTGCAGCGTCTCAGAAACAGTCCATAATTTGCAGGGTCTCACGATTCATCTCCTGCTGAGATGAAGAGGCACTTTTAAAGAGAGAGTCTGCCTGCTCATTTCATTCTTGCTTCACAATAGAACTCCTTCAGTTGTACTATGGTTTGTCATTACTTTTCAAATAGACTTTAATAATAATGCTAGGGGGTGTGGAGGGAAATGCATTCTTTACCTTTCTGGTGAGTGGTACTTCAATAGGGACAGGAACAACTTCAGCCAGTAAGCAACCATAAAAGGCGACCATGAAAGCGGCAGGGTCATTGTTAGGGAATACCAGTGCAACCTGAAAGAGAGACACAGAGTACAGAACACAATGAGAGACATGTCACGACTAAAAGTCTGCAAAGCCAGCCTAGCTGCTCGAGATTTATGGCCATAATGGATTCCCGTAACAGATTACTATTACATCCATATTAGATTACAGAAACACTTCAGGTCATTTCCTTAAATCATAGCACTGTAAGATCTACGACTGAAAAATGCCAGAGACACTATAGACTTTACGACCTTCATCTTACAAATGAAGAAACTGAGGCACAGAGAGGTATGCATCTGAGTCAGGGGAACCAGGTAATCATGATTCCAATTCCAGTGCCTGGTATTTGGCATTGGGGAGTTTTGTGGGCTACATATTTGACACCTCTGAGATACTCATACTATTTACTTTAATAACATAATTAAGAATATATACAATGTCCTTTCAACATGGATTTTATTAAGTAACTCAGCATCATGTGCTATTTTTCCAGGTATCACTTTCTTAACTATTATACACATTTATTTAAAGATTATACCTGCATTACTTCTTTTAAAAATTTAATCAATTTAATCAAAATAAAGCTATCCTCTCTGAATGGGAGTAGTTCTATCCTGTTGGTACTAGAGGTTTCTTTTTCCAAGAAAGCATAAGATACCATGTAAGCATCAATTTATCACTCTTCCCAGAACATTTAGCACCATTGTTCCAGAGGGTGAAACTGAGATAAGTGAAGCTAAGTGTTTTGTTTGTTTGTTTCCCAAAGTCAAACAGTAAATCATTGGTTTGGTTTGGGTCCCATTAAGGGCTCTCAATACAGTTTTCCAAATTAAGACTTCACCTGAATCAAGAAACCTTCACCCAAAATGCCAAATCCCATTGTTTCATAAAAATTACGGCAAATAATGCCACAGAAGCAAGGACACCTCATGAATGAAAGCCCTTGCAGGGCTACCTAATTTTAAAAAATAAAATAAACTTTTTAAAAGAGTTTAATAGGAACAAAAATTCATTATATTTCCTAAGAATTTTGGGACAAATAAATTCAAAGATTTAAAAATACATATTATATACATATTATATATAATTATATAACAACAATATAACTAATATAAACCAGATTCAGGGAAGTTAATGTTACATTTTAGGTTCATGAATTAAACTGAGAAAACTCTGAAACCTTGGTATATTCAGGGCAAATGAGTATGTGCAAGAAGAACAAATTCGCTATACCATGCATGGCCCATCCAGCAAATATGGGCCCTTTCTCCTGTATTTCTGGCCTAGGTAGCAACTAATGGGGACACAGGTATCATAGAGAAAATTTAGGGTAGAAAGAATATATTTGCTAATCTCTGTATACATAGAAAGACCAATCTAAATTCATGTGTTTTGCTGATACAAAATACATTTATTATTTCATGGTTTGAGAAAAGGTTATATATAAGATTAACAAAAACTTTCATACCAGGAATACTGGCTTTTTGAAGTTTCTGATACCACATTTTGATGTAAAAAAATAAAAAAGACCGATAGTATTCCATATGTACAACTTTAAAGCCTCTAAACAGAACCCAGAATGTGTCACAAGACTCTCTGTACCAGTTTGATAAGAATATGTAGTATGGCTTACTAGACGCATACTCTCTCACATAGATAGATAGATAGACAGACAGATAGAGATATGTGTGTATATATGTACATATGTATACACATGTGTGTATATACGTATGCATACGCATAAGTGGATAGATATGTATGTATTGATATATACCAAGATACATATATATGGATAAAAAGATATATGTAGATATGGATATGTATGTATATATAAGCATATGCATGTGTGCATGTATGTGTTTGTGTGTGTATATAAACATATATAAACACACACACACACACACACACATATATATATATGCGCCATATTTATGGTAAGGAGATATGAGTACAAGTCCAGAATCTGACACTTACTAGCATTGTCATGGGCAAATTACTAATCTCTCTGAATGTCAATTTCTTCATTTGTAAAATAATAAGGATGATATCATTTGCGTTATAATCTTTTCAGGAGCACTGAAATTGGGGGAAAGGGATGTTATATCTTGACCTTTGAAAAGGATATTATAGATGACCTCTAAGGTCCTTGAAAAAAATGTCATAATTGTTTTATTATTGCTATTACACCATTCAAAAAGGTCAGAAACTTCAATAGTGAAAATACATTTCTTCTTTTTTAAATTTAAAATCTCTAACAGAACAGTAATTTAACATGGCCTCCAAGTGGCTTGATAGAATGATCTCATTCCAGAAAGTCTTTGTATTAGGCATTCATACAACATAAAGCATAATCTGCCACTATAAACATGAATGGCTAAGTTGTAACTCTGGCAGCCTTACTTAAAATCAAAACTGCAATTTGTCTTAGGAAAAGGAATTCCAAGTCTCATTCTTTTTAAGATTTCAACTTATGTCTAAATCCCCAACGAAGAACCCATGGTGAGCTCAAAGCAGTAATCTAAGACATTTAGAGAAATGAGTAGACTCCTAATTTTTATGAACCTACAGCATCAGGAACCCCAAACATCTCATGCTTCCTTTTAATCAATTCTCTATTTCCCTAGTATTTCCTTAAATACATATTTACCTTTGGACTAAGAACTTCAACTGGTGAGAATATTCAATAGCAAGCAAATTATCAGCAAAAGACACATTGCAATATAAAGGAGAACAGGCACCTGGTTCTCAAGATAGCACAGGTTGTTGGGTTTTCAGGGTATTTATTAATAGGTATCCAGTAACCAGGAATTTCAGGAAAAGTATTTAGCTAGGGATCCTGCATACAGCTACAGATAAACTGTAAAGTTCATGAGTTCCTTGCTCAATTATCATACTTAGGTTAAATAAATGAGGATGCTTTGTGAAGGCTGATACCAAAGATAAACTGGGATAAAATGAAAGATAAAGTGAATGGAAATGCTTAAGCAATTGAGTTATAGTTCAGAACAAAAGCTCTGCATTTGAGGGATGGTCTCTTTACCCCAAATTTCCATCCTCTCTTTATTTACCTCAAACACCTGGCAGCAAATTGGGGAGACTAAAGAAATTTAGGTAGGTCTGACCCCCAATTATTCTAGTTCATCAAGAGTTCCTGAGTATCTTTAAGAAAGAATGAGCAAAGCAGCTAAACATATTCACAGATGAGAAATAACTAGTATTCTAGTCAGTATGAATGTCCACTGGCACTAAAATACTTTCCAGCTGGCATTACTAACTTGGGAGGAAAAGCAGTAGCTTTTAAAGCTACTTTGTCAGTTATCTGGCAGTGACCTTGGGCTACCAGCATCAGAATCAGAGACTTTTGGAGTTGGCAGGGGGCTTAGTGGTCATCTGTAATGTCCATTTTAGAGCCCGACATGTTAGCATCCTGATTCCTTAAAAAAAAAAGAAAAGAAAATGCCAACCACACAAATGGGGTTTATAAACATGCCAACTCCTGAATGCTCATTATGCTGAGGGGAAAAAAGAAACTTCTCTTTTGAAAAAATTGACAAGATTTTTCATGAAGAGGGAGAATCCAGTTTGTTGTAAGAGAAAGTTTCTCTACCAAATGAGTACTCTAATTGGGAATGCTCATTTAAGAAGCAGTCACACACAAGTGCCAGATGCTAGCCATGTGAATACTTTTTCTATTGGTAGGAAAAAAACCCTAAGCAAACACTTAAAAAAAACCAACCCATATTTTTCTCCACATTTTATTTTCACTTGATTTTGTGCTCTCCAAACCCCTACCCACATCTCAGTTCAATACATGCCAGCTTAATCTGCAATTACTATTCTCCAGGAACTCCCAGAATCTGGATGCCAAATTGCAAACAAACAGATTTGGAAACCACCATAGTATGACCATGCTCTCATTGTATTTCAACATCTACATTCCCAACTTTAGTCAATTTGATGAAATGCAGAAATATTTCATAAATGTACACATATTACATTGACATATTCAAGCAATTGGCCTCTGAGGCCAACTTCCCACTCTTAATATATGATCTCATGACTGCAACTATTATAGTCTCAGATATATTGCTAAATTACTAGCTTCTGTAGAATGGTACAGCAGGTAGAATGACCTGAGTTCAGGTTGAAGTACCACCATTAATTCTTTCTTACTGTATACTTATAGGCAAATAACTTCACCTCTCTCATTTTTTTCACCTTGGATAATGGAGTTCCATTTACCCAGCAAGGTAAATTAAGAATCAAATAAGTTAACATATGTGAAAGAATTTTATAAAATATAAATTGCCTTTTGATTCTAAGGTATTACCATGGAGAACTTTAGTAATGAAGAAGGAAAAGCACTAGTTTGTGGATGAAGACATTTGCCCCTGTAGTTACTGTGGATAAACAAAGCCAGGTTTAGAGAAGAAATGTATTAGTTCCACTTTCCTGGGTTGGCCACAAAAGTAAATACTGTACCTAGGAAGGCCTAAACTCTGAGACTTAAATAATGGCTGGGTATTTAATAAGACCTACATGTAACACAGATAATTTACAAATCCTCTAATTTAACGCTTACCCTGTCTCCAGGTCGCACCATGGGTTCTTGTTTTGTACCTAGTTTATGTAGAATGTTGTAAGCAACCTTCATACTCCTTGTCCACAGTTTGCCTGTCAACACAAATTACAAAGTCAAAAGTTATTGGACTATTCAGTATTTCATCAGGAATATATACTTTTCATTTAAATGTATTCAGATAAAGTATGCATACAAAGTTCCAATGCACGGATATGAAATGCTCTTTTTCCAAACTACCCAGAAGTACAGTGTCAAAGGGTAAACTGAGATCAGGATAAAGAACGGAGAAAAGGCCTTTCACTAGAGGCCAGGGATAATCTCTCACAAAGTGGTTAATTCATGAGAGTTTCTATTTCTCCCCTCAATTATTCTAATATACTTTAACATGAGAAGAAGGAATGGGAGGAATATGAACCATTTTAAAATGAATTTTTGTTAGTAATTTCCTTTAAAAAAACTCGCTATTAGAAATGAGTATATTCAGGGGAATAAGAAATACCAAAGACCTGACTTCTTCAAGGGAACAGCCGGCAAAAAGGTCTCAACAGACAGTTCTCAAAAAAAAGAATCACACAAGAATCAATACATGAAAGATTGCTGCAAATCACTGACTAGAGAAATTAAAATAAAATTAAATTAAACTAAAACAACTATGGTTTTACCTCAAACCCAACAAAATGTCAAAAAAGAAAAAAAAAGATGGGAATGGCAGTATTGTAGAGAGAAAGTCACACTACTAAACTCTGGTGAAGTTGTAGACTTGGCCAAGCATTGTGGAAAGCTATCTGGAATGATACCCCAAAAGTTACTAAACTGGGCATGTCCATACTCTTTGATCCACAGATCTCACTGCTGGGCTTATTCCTCGAAGAGATCAAAGTAAGAAAGAAAGGTCCAACAGATACCAAAATACTTAGAGAAACGCATTTGTAATAGCAAAGAAAAGAACTGGAAACCAAATAGGTGCCCACTAATTAGGAATTGGGTAAACAAATTGCAGTACACGAATATAACATATTACTGTGTCATAAATAATTAGCATATAAAGAATACTATGGGGAAGCATGGGAAGATTCATATGAACTTATGCAAAGTGCAGTAAGTAAAACCCGGAAAAAATATACAATGACAAACCAATGCATACGGAAACAACAAAAAGCAAACCTGAAAGCTTTATAATCACAATGGCCAACCTTGGCACTAAAGGCAAAAAAGCAGGAGTGGGAGACCCACAAGTGTTAGTCCAATTATTTACGTGGCACAACGGCAGATACGATGATTGAGAACCTACTCGATTTTACAGTATAAGGTACAATTTTATCCTGTCACATAGACGCAGAGTTAAGTCTGCAGGCAAAGTGATTATTCATACTAACTACATAAATAGGCAGGCCACTGAAAGTTAAAGCAGCTCCTATTAATTTCTGCAGAGCCTTGGAACAGCTTTGGAACTGACCCTACACATAGTGTGCATTTAATAGGTATTTGTCGATCAACTGATTGATTTGTACACCAGCCCGAAAATACATAAAAGCCCCTTTACAATTTATTCCTAGTAATGAGGTAAGCTACTTAAGATCTCTGACAAAAAATTAATTCCAAGATTTAGTGGTTGATGATGTTGATAATAATATACTGCAACAAAACTAAAAGTAATTTAACCTGTTTTCTTCCTTGAGAACCCAAACCCAGCTTTGGTCAATCTTTCTGTGTTTCTGTCTGAGCTATTAAAAAAAAAAAGATCTCTGGGATGGCAGATTCCTCCTTGTCTTCTGAAACTACTGCCGAACAGTATGGTTAGACCTTAAGGAAGTTATTATAAAGAAATAGTTCCTTTTCAAAGCAAGTATCATCTTCTCAGGTACAAAAAAAAGAGAAATAGCTGTAAGTTTATAAGCAGAAATCCCCTCCCCCTCAATTCCCAGCAATTGTCTGTCTATTGATGAATTAAACAAAGCTAATTCTAATTCTAACAGTCTATGAGGAAACTATGTGGGTATGTTAATATTCATCTCTTTTCTCCAAAATAAAAGTCATTATCCCATTAGGAGTAATTCAGAATGTGATGATAGTCTAAAATCTCACTCTAACAAGAAACAAAACAAAAGAAAAAACTTTGGCTGCTGATAAGTGCTTTTGGATCTAGTTTAATGCATAGAACTAGCATATTTATTATAATCAAAATCAGAAAAGTGCTACTCATCAGGCTTTGATGAAATTTTGACTTAATAAAAGCTTCAGAATCTTAGGGTCTGCATTATCATAATCACATATAAAAGCTATCTGACAAAAAAAAAAGACTGAAGAGGAAAAAAATAGTAATTTTGGCAAAATTCCAGTTCCAAGAGGGACAAAGAAATGAGTTCTGAACTAAGTTGCTGATTCAGATAGGCAGGATGTGGTATTCATTGGACAATTAAGGGAGTATTTTTCTTCAACATGATGACAATGGTATTAATTTGGCTTTACTGTGCCTGCCTTTCCATAAAGAAGAAGCTTAGTAAGTCACAGATTTAGAGCTGAAAGGGACCTTAAAGGTCATGATATCAAACCTCCTCATTTTACAGATACTTATAAGCCTCAGTTTGATTTGTCATCTCCTGGGGAAAAAAAAGAAAAATCCCAGGAACATCATAAAAAAAATCCCTAACTTCATCATCAATATAAAAGTACTGCAAATATATAAAAGGAACTTACATACCAAGGGGACCACAGTCAGGATCACCAAGATATGTCAGCATCTGCTATAAATGACAACTCTTTGACTATAATATTCTGCAGCTCAAAGACAGGTATACAAAGAAGATTAATCTATCTTGTAAAGCTGAGTATGATCTTAGAGGGGAAAAATGGATCTTTACCAGAACAGAGGCCTTTCAAGCATTTCTTATGGAAAGGCCAGAGCAGAGTAGGAATAAAAAAAGCCAAAAGAAACCTAGAAAAATAAATTCCTATTAGTTCACTGGAAGGGGTGATATGAAGATGCATTGCTCACATTCTACAAAGGAAAGATAAACAATTGTTCCTTCAGAACCTCAGTGACTTGAAGGAATTAAGTAAGAAAATAAGAAAAACAGAGACATAAGAGATAGTTTAGTCCCGTTCTGAGGTTTTGAACAGGGGAAAGAAAATAGAGGGAAAAATAATACACCATACAGAAAAGAGAAAGATGAGAGTGGAACTGACTATTTTTCTTCCTTGAAGTGCATGAGAGTAAGACTACAAACATAGAGAAAGGGTTGGTAGAGTTGGGTATCAGGAATTTCACTCATCCGAAAGAAAAGCTGAATACACACACACACACACACACACACACACACACACACAGTTTGGGGTAGAAATACAAAGAACTTAACAGTAAAACAAGCTGAATTGGGGGATGGGGGAGGGAGACTTAAGAGGTAAAGTAATATCCAGGAGGGAATAGTTGGAAACAAAACAAACATCTAATCCTGAAAATGAAATTTAAAAGAAATAAAAAAGGAAATCCAAGAACAAGAATCTGAGTGAGCTCATCAGTGGGGGAATGGATGAACAAACTTTGGCATATAAATTAAATATATTACATGATAAATTTAGAAAAACCGATCCATATACAGATAATTTGCCAAAATTACAAGTGATTCATAGAGATTTCTTAAGGCAGGTTCTCACACACCTCTCCTTGGTAATGCATTGTTATTAATTTCCAATATCCTATGCACTTTCATTCTTTGTTTCAAGATTTTACAAAGCAGTTATTCCTCCTCTTGGAATAGTCTTAAATAATTATACTCCAGTTAGACCATATATAGTATTTCAGAAAGATCAGTAGGCTGAAAGTTAAGAATCAATGAATCAACCAATACATATTTATTAAGCACTCACTGTGTCAGGCACTGTCCTAGGTGCTGAGATTTTAAAAAATGAAACAAGCACTCCCTACCACAAACTCTGATTTTAATGAGAAAACCTGGTTTTAACTGCCACCTAGTATCTCTTTTGCAAAACAGAGTAATAACAAGTGACTTAAGTATCTTATAGGGTTGTTACAAACATGAAGGCACAAGCAGGTGATAGTAAATGCCTATCCAAACTCTATAAAGGCCCATACCTGTCACTAAGGTGGGTCAACCCCCATTCCCTATTCTCTGGTTTGTTCACTCACTCCAACCTGCTCTCACTCTAGTAGGTCTACATAGACTCATACCATAAGGTTACATTCAAACTCTCTCACTATCCTAGGGGTAAACCTATTGGGAGAAACTAATTTCCCCTACTCACCACCCTAGTTCTTGAGTGCCTATTCAAAGCATTTCCTATCTATACATCCAGCTACTTACAATAATGACATTTTTAGCTCTTAAACACAGCAATTTACTTTAAAAGAAAGCAAAGGAAATAATCTTTGCAAGTACTAATACATTAAAGCAAATGCATAAATAACAAATCACATCACAGTACATATATACATTTGAATGATTCTCTCCCACCAAATGCACTCACTATCCATTAGAATGTGAGTTCTCTTAAGAAGAGCAAGGATTGTTTTTATCTTATTTCATATCCTAAATGTTAAAAAAAAAATTCTGTTGATTGACTATAGTGAGAAGTGAGCACACACTTATAGGAAGCTGACACGGAAGCAGATGAAGGAGGAAAACCGGTTTGTTTAGGGCTATTTGCAATTCTAGAGAACAGGCTTCGATGTTAATGGTCTATTCCAGAACAGATATATGTGATGCCCTAAACTGCTGCTCTCGATGTTTATCACTCTTCCACCGAGCCAAGTTTAAACTGTTCAAATCAAACTGGCTATTTCTGGGTTGCATAGACCAGTCTATTGACCAACCACAACAGGGCTCACAGCAGCACAGCTCAGGAGGACTCTGAGCCAGCTCACCAGGACACCAAGGCAGCAGCAAAGTCTGCTCTGCCTTTCCTTCTCAAGTCATTAGTGCAGCAGAGGCTCTTCGGAGGTTAACTCCAAACTCTAGCTGGAAAATAGCAATCACTGAAGGTCATGAAGGATGAAGCTCACTCTCTCAATGTATCCCCACTACTTTTGAAGGTTTCAACATAGTCCTCTTTTGCTTCGGTGTCCAAGGAACTCTGTTCCTTTATATTCATATTTATTAATAAATAAAAATCTTTTCTGCCTCTTTGGAACATTAAAGTGTTCCAACACAAGTTAAGTACTATCACAAGGAGATGTTTTCATATTTATACTGTACTTCATTTTCTGTCAAAAACTATTCAAATACAATTTGAAATGATGTAAAAATACAATTAAAACCCTTATTTCACTGATCCTTTTAGGTCTAAAAACATTTATAACAATGGCAGTATCTTATATTCTTTGACATAATATAAATATTTTGCTTTATATAAAAACACTTTTTTTCTTTCTTTTTACCACTAAACAGCTCCTTATGAAAAGAGGGGAGAGTACCTTACACAAGGAAAGTACTTTGTAAAGGTGTTATACATGTAAGGTACTATCATAGTAAAAGAGTTAAGATAAGGGGCAGCTAGGTAGAGCAGTGAATAGATTACTGGTCCCAGAGTCAGGAGGACCTGAGCTCAAATCCAGCCTCAAACCCTTGACATTAACTAGCTGTGTAACGTTGGACAAGTCACTTAACCCCAACTGCCTTGCCTTTACCCCTCCAAAGGAAAAAAGAGTTAAGGTAGCCAGTTGGTATTGGGGATTGAGGGCTGTCTCTGAAATCAGGAGTGCGAGATCAATACTACCCCTTACACATCATAACTTTATGACCTTAGCAAGTCATTTAACTTTTTAGTAGGTCCCAGGCAATTATCTAAAAGTATAAATTATAGAACAGTTGATTATAGTCAGTGGGAATTTTCACACCGGAAACTCATAAAATGAAATTTCTAGTCTGACTCAAGACTAAGAAGAGAGATAATAAAAGATCCCAGTAAGTTTAATTAGCTTGGGAGCTACAGGATGTCTTTCAGAGGTAGTATGGCACAATGACCAAGGTTTGGCTTCCTGCTCTGTTCCGTGCTATCAGACTTGACTTAAGGAAAATCACTTCAGCTTCCTGGACCCTCAGTTTTTTCACCCACAAAATGAGGGAGTTGGACTAAATGCCTCCTCTGGTCCCAGTTCTAAACCTATGATCCTAACATTCCTAATGGCACCATTTCCTTTTAAGGGGTGTCCAATGTAGCTCTTCCTTATAATCCTGATATGTCTTGAACATAATGTTGCCCAATGAGAAAATATTCAGGTTTGTAATATTTTCCTTTAAAATATTAAAATGGAATTATGTGTAACTCACAAATGCTCATTACTTGTGATAATTTTCCAGAGTGAAAATAAGTTTAATTTCTTTTATTCTGCTACAAAATTTTCCTTAGCCTTGTAACCCATGTTGGAGAGGGGGGTTATACTCTGAGATCAGTGTGAAGGAAAAAGCTAATTAATTCAGATACCATTAATTTATTATTCAAGCACAAATTGTACCAATGTTTACCTCTACATGACCTATAAAGATAATTTGCTAAAATATTAATAGAACAAACAAAATCACAAGAGAGATTTTTAATGTAATTGAAAACAAATCTTCGGGATACTTTTAACAGTCTTGACTGGCATACCAATAATCTAGAGACTTGAAGGGGTGGAGTGAGGCTAGAAAAGGAGATTGCAACCAAGTTATGGACACTACAACTTTAACAGTCTTTTATCGATATTAAGTATCCTTTTTTAAAATAGCTGCTCAACTCAGCTAATTATACTGTTCCTCCCTTATTCTCCTTGGAATTCAAATAAGGAATAGTAACCCTTCCTTGAGAAGCACATATCTCTAGGTGACTAAGTCCAGAGAGCCGTCTTCAGTCGAATTCTGACTACTGTAATTGATGGGGACAGTCAGGTGGCACAGTGGATAGAGTTGGGAGTAAGAAAACCTGAGTTCAAATCTCACCTCAGACACTTATTGGCTATGTAAGCCCAGGCAAATCACTTAAGTTCTCTGTGCCTCAGTTTCCTCATCTTTAAAACAGGAATAATAATAATAGAAGCCTTACAGAACTATAGTGAGGATCAAAGGAGATAATGCAAAGATGCTGCAAGTCTGAAAACACTGTTACTACTACTATCCTACCACTTTCAATATCTAGCTTTCACTGGGAGGCAACTCTCCAATCTGAGTAACTCTTTCTTGCCCTCCAAGTCTGAAAAAATGCATGCCATAATGCCATATACTCTTGGGGATTTTATAATCTGCCTTTGCCAATGAAAAAAAAGCTACTAAAATTCTGGTTCATAATGGAGCATATCTTATTTTTGTCCAGTACACAGACACATTAAGGGTTCTTACTCCAGAGAGGGCTCTCCACTACAGCAGATTGGAGTACTCTATTAATGGGATCGTCGATAAATGAGAAGCACAGAATTTCAGCTGTGCATTAATGGGTACTGCTCAATAACAAGTCAATTCCAGGTTTAAAAGCTTCCAGGGTATAGTAATGCCTTTACTGAAGCACAGGACAACATTCTCACATACACAGATATAATAAGGAGGCTTAAAACAAAAACTCTTTCCACTAGTTTCCAGAGTGACGATGAGAAAGGGGAAAATGTTTTTAAAAATTATGAATTGTTCTAAAAGGAGTTTACCAAAGTATATATGTATTTCCCCAGAAAAAGTCAATCAGTGTTCTAAAGTGAAAGAAGACATATGTCAGTAAATCACTAATCAAAAGAATTTTAATGGGGAACAAAATGCATACTTGGGATAAATCTCTTTATCACAGAACCATCAGATCATGAAGTGCTAGAGCTGGATGACCTTAGACCAAGAGAAAAAACGGAGATTTAGAAAGAGTCAGTGACTCGTCCTTGGTCACACTGTCAATCATGTTTAGAGTCTATACCAATTGATCTTACCTTCACAGAAATGAGAACAAATGAAAAACAAATTAAAAGCCTCAGTTAATAGAAACTATAGGCATAAATATTCCATTTTATGAAAACAGGGTTCCCCCCACAAATCACAATACTTCCTAGTTAGAAGGGACTTCAAAGGTCACCTAATTCATTGTGGACTTCAGCCGGATTTCCATCTATGACATCCCTAAGTAGGAGTCATCCATCCTCTATTTAGAAACCTCTAATAAGTGAGAACTTACTCCTCTCTTAGGCTACAACTCTAATTTTTTAGAATATAAATTTACTAGTCTGTAACTTCATCCACTGAATCCGGTTCCCTGATTCTCTAAGGAGAAATCTAGTTTCTGCTCTGGCTCACTGAAATAATTTTGGATTTCAGTTCTGTCAGCCAATATATTCACTATCCCTCTCAGATTTACTTCATTTTGATAACATGCAATCTATGCCTTCATCAAAGTTTCATACAAAAATGTCAAATAACATGGGATCAAAAGGAGATTCCCTGGGACTCTTTCCATTAGAAGGTTACTCCCTATCTGCTAGGTCACCCAGTTGTCTTAAAGAAGAACAATCTTCAAAAATGTGAAATTTATCCACATCTTGTCTTATAATATTCCTGCATACATCCTTGAAAAGCACCAAAGAAAAGAAAACCCTCTATTTTACCATCTTTCAATTCCTTTTTTCAATTTTTTAAAAACAGTATTTTATGTTTTCCAATTACATGTAAATACAATTATAACATTCATTTAAAAAACTTAGTTCCAAATTTTCTGCTCCCTCTCCTCTCCCCGAAATGGTAAGCAATTTGCTATAGGTTACACATATATGTAATCATGTAAAACACATTCCCATATTAATCATGTTTGGAAGAAGAAACAGAACAAAAGGGAAAAAAAAAACAAAACAAAGAAAGAGAAAATAGCATGCTCTGATCTACTTCAGACTCTATCAGTTCTTTCTCTGGATGTATTTTCCATCATGAGTCCTTTGGAACTGTCTGAGATCATTGTATTGCTAAGAAGAGTTAAGTCATTCACAGTTGATTATCAAAACAATGTTGCAGTTACTGTGTGTTCTACTGGTTCTGCTCATTTCACATTGGATCAGTTTATTTTACCATCTTTTTCATTCAGAAGTAAGCCAACAAAGTATTTAAGTACCCACTGTATATTAGATATTGTCCTAAGTGCTGGGGATACAAAAGTGACTCTTCATACTTAAAGGAAACAAGCACTCAACAAAACGTTTATTGAATTAAGAATAAATGAGAATTAAGTGAAACGTGTATATTTTATGATAGGTCAGTTTTATTTGACACCAGAGCAGAGAACCTTAACTTTGACCTTTTATGAGATAAAGTTGGCTTTATTTGCAGTCAGGGAGATCTGACTCCTACCTCTAGCATTAATTAATTTGGTGTTCACGGGCAAGTTTCTTAACCTCTTTAAACTTTAGAGTCAACTACCTTTTGAAGCCTATATATTCTGAGAGATGGGCTTTTGCCTTATCCTACCTAGATAAGTAATATCCATAATATTACTTACTATTAATTAAGTGAAAATTAATATTAAGTAATTTTAAAATTACTTTTATTTTTATTATCATTAATTTAATGTTAATATATTAATATAATATTACTTAATAATAACAAGTAACTGGTCATTTTAGAACCATACCATCTGCACTCTGACCATCCTCCTCCTTTCTTCTTTCCCTTTCCCCACTCAAATTGATATGGAAGCTTTTGCTTTATTTTGGCCAGAACCAAGCCACTTCCAAACCATAACATCAGCTTATATTCTACCTCTTTTCAAATTAGAATGTAAGATCTTTGAAGGTAAGGATTGTCTTGTTTGCTTATATTTGTACACCCCAATTTTCAGCTCATAGCTGGCACTTAGCAAATCCCTAATAATTATTTTTTCATTCATTAAGACTATGTCCTAGGTTTTATATATATATATATATATATATATATATATATATATATATATATATATCACACATATACACACCCCCACACACAAACACGTATACATATATATATACATATATATATGTCCTGATCTGCCTTAGTAGAATATGTCCTATCACTGATGAAATCACATATCCTTGACATATCTGTATAACACAGCATAGTTTTTTACATATTGTATACTAAAAAAATGGCATTTTATTTCCTAAAATATGAGTTTATTTTTTGACCCATTTTTAACATTCAGTAATATCTTTAAAAAAATAAGATTTGTAAGTGACTTTTTACAAGATTAACACACTTATCTGTCAATTTCCAACTAGTCTAAGAAATGAGCATTTCACCTTGACAACAATGCTCTGCCACCTAGTGGTGATAAGGGTAGCTTCAGGCTTTCAGAAATGTACAAACTTAACTAAAGACACCGTAGGGAGAAAAACTATAATTTTTCTCCCTTCTGCTTTCCATACTTTCAGGCATTTCAGAAATACACTAGAGAAGACTTTTTGTAAGATTTCCAAACATATGAGCATAACTAAAGCATCCAGAAGATCTATTTCTCAGTGGTGTGTATGGTCACATTATGTTTCAAGAACATCAACCATACCATTACGATTTTATCAATAAGTTCACTATTAAAAGAGAGCTCCAGCAAAAATACTACTTAAAATACCCCCTGGTGTGAGGTGGTAATATAAGGCAGCTAAAGTGCTGGAGCCAGGAAGACCTGGGTTCAAATTCTAACTCAGACACTTTACGAACTCTGTGACCCTTGGAAAGTCATTTAACCTATCTCAGCCTCAGTTTCCTCATTTGTAAAACGAAGATAACAATATCACCTACTTCCCAAAGTTGTTGTGAGGATAAAATCATATAACATATGTAAAGTACTTTGAAAATATTAACACACTATTAGTGGTTAAATGCTAGCTATTACAAGACCGATAGGAAGAGCTGAAATTTATACAGCATTTTCAAGTTTGTGGAGCACTTTATGTACATCATCTCATTTGAACTACCTACCAATATTGTGGTGACAGGTACTACGTATATTATCCCCATTTTCCAGTTTAAAAAACTGAGACTTGGAGGAGTTAAGATATTTGGAGACAGATGTTGCTTTGCAAGTTTGGTGTTCTCTAAAAACAAAGGGCCAAGAACTATTAATTAAAGTGCTAGGGATTCAGTTAGTTGTGGGGTGTGTGTGTGTGTGTGTGTGTGTGTGTGTGTGTGTGTGTGTGTGTGTGTGTTTTCAAGGCAAAGGTTCATTGACATGAGGTAAAAAATCCATTCTGCTCATTACTGCCTTGGGTCCTTTTCAAGAATACACACATACAGAATGGACAAGGTGCCCAGGTCACTAAAAAGCTGAGTATGGGATTTGTATCAATTATTGCTTGGGTCATTTAGTTTCTGACACAGCTTTGATTCTACTAAGAAAGGTACAGCCTTCACCTACCACACATGACTAAGGTCAATGGTAAATAAGAGTTCTTTCAAAAGGAGTTGGAATTTCCCAGTCTAAATTCTCAACATCCAGACTGGTCCTTCCAAGATGTTGTGAAGTGGTGAGGGGCAGAAAGGAAGGAGGGAGAAGAATTCTGCCTCTCTATTCATCTACAGTGACCATCCTGGGTAAAGATACTAACATACTTAACTCAACAGACTCACCATGTAATGGAATCTAGAGGACTTTAGGGACCTGAGGGTTCAGGATGAATCAGCAGTGTGATAAAAGAGCTAAAAAAGCTAATTTAATCTCAGGCTACATTGAGAGACACAGGGACAAGGACTAGGGAGGTGACAGTCCCGCTGTACCTTTCCCCAGTCAGACAGCATCTCTAGTAATGGGCTCACTTTGGGAAGTCACATCTTAGGAAGGACAATGATAAACCGGAGAGTATCAGGAGAGCAGCTTGGACGGCAAAGAGTGTCAAGATCAGGTAGCATAAGGATCAGTTGAAGGAACCAAGAATGTTTAATCTGAGAGAAGACTCTGAGCACAGGGGGAGGGGGGCATGATATATCTTTTCCAATATCTGAAAGACTTTCATGTGCAAGAGGGTTTAGATTTACCAGGAATTTCCTTAAGAGGAAGAACTTGCAAAGAGGTAGCTGTCCAGGTAGAATGTGGACCAACAAAACCCTTCAAAGACTCTAGGTGCCATTTTGTACGTCCCTCAGCTACTTGTGGCCAATATTGATGCTGCTGATTGGGTCGTATCTCACATCCTCTTTTAATGGTATGCACTTAAGTGCTGAAATCATTAAAAGATCAGAAGCAGCAGTAATGTCCTTTTAGCTCCAGGTAGAGGCTTCCTTCTCTGAAGTTGTGAAAACCATATATCTTTAAGCACAAATTTCAGTGGATAGATTGAGTTTCAGTATTCCCTCCACCGGTGCACATTGCAACCCACCTACATATCCTCTTATGCCTTGTGTACAAGGGAGAATTCAATTTATCCTTATATTGATAAATTTCTTTAAAATATGCAATATCCACATCCAAAGAATGATACAAAAAACAAGTCCTCCTTCAGTTCATTCATAGTGCTAAATCTATATCCATCAGTGAGGTCACACATGGAACAATGAGAGTGAGACTCCTGCTCATTCATTCTGCCATGGATGGAACACCCAGAGAAAACTGTAAATTCAAGTCCTTTCTTTTGTTCCAGTATAAGTCCAATATACAGCTGTAACCGTTTCCTTCTGATCATCTGCTATATGACAAGGAATACAGAAACTGTCTTCATGTTCTTACCTACCTCTAATTAGAGGGCTGCAAATGACACATGGACAAGTCTGAGAGGGAGAAGGAAAGAGATGAGCCCAAAATACCACACGGACAGACATGAGACGTTTGGGCTTCACTTAGCAAGATGGTTTCCCTGACAACAACCAATCAAACAGTAGGCTTTGCTGTGTCAGGCGGGGGGGGGGGAGGGAAGCCCTCTACAACCACCCACTTTCCCTCCACCCACAAGTCAAAGAGTATAATAAACATAGCTGAAAATATTTGTCTGCTCCAGTTAACTGGTTACAAGTAATTTATTATCTACAGTACTTGTACTGAATGAAGAAGTTTTTAAGAATGTTTCTGTTGCTCTGTAGGAAAAAACTTTTGGGCAATAAAATTTTTATTATGAATGAAACATATGCTTTTGCTTTTTTATACTATGGGAAATTATTTCATTCAAGAATAGTACATATATGCGCAATATATGTGTATATATATACATAGATATGCAATATATATATATTCAAGCCAACAAATTCCAGTATCTTGCACTTGCAGTCATTACTTTTTACACTTCTCATTTTCATTAAAAGCACAGAGATTCCCAGAGTCCTCAGAGACCTAGTCCAATTCTATCATTTTAGAGACAGCCAATAACTATTTATTAAGCACCAACAATACTCCAGGCATTGTGCTAAATTCTGAGGGTACAAAGAAAGGCAAAAAACAATCTCTACCTTCAAGGAGCATACATTTGAATGGGGGAGAAAACAGGTAAATAAATAGGTACATGAATACATACAGAGTAGCTAGAAAGTAATCTGGGAGGGGGAGGTACTGGCAGCTGAGAGGACTGGGAAAGTCATCCTGTAGAAGATGGGCTTTGAGTTGAGACTTGAAGGAAGCAAGAGAATCCAAGAGGAGAAAATTTCAGACGTGGAGAACAGCCAGTGAAAAGGTATAGAAATGGGACATGGGGCAGTGTGTTTGAGGAAACACAAGTAGGCAGTTACATGAGGCCAGAGTGGATAAAGGGACTTATCTTTGGCCGATAAAACTAGTTGGTGGAACGCTAGTGCCAGAGACCAGGGCTCTTGGCTCCCTGACAATTTCCCCAAAACATCTCATTACAAGGCCTACCTACTCTCAGTGAAAACTGAACTTTCTTCTTTAAAGAATTTCCAATTCCAGTGATTTAGGCAGCAGAAATGAAACACAGCACAGAAATAAATTCTATCCTGCCTTCCCTCTTCCATGTCTCTCAAAATTGATTCACAGTACGTTCAAAATGGTTGGCAAAACCACTCAAATCATTGCAAAAGGTTAAATTGGGATGCTCATTCAGACATATCTGTCAATCTAATAATGAGACATGATGCAAAGACAATATAAAGATTAACCCAGTTAGGGAACATTTTTTTAGCTAAGTCTATTAGTAATCCTTATTTAAATGATGAAAGTACATATGAAAGCAAAAACCCATCAAGTCTATGAAAGAATAACAAAATGCTTAATAATAAATCCATTATCAGCTGAACACACAATCAGAAGGGAAACAAATCGGACTTATTAAGGCTACATGCTTTCTAAGTAAGTTAAAACTTTAATGAGTGAAATTAATTTTAGAGGTAATATAAAACATTCAGATTTTTGTTAGATATCAAACACAAAGCCTTATCTCTATCTTAATTAAGGAAAGCACCAACAAACTGTGTTAGAAATTAGAACATACTTGGAGATCTACAGGAATAGTAATATAATTACTACATCATACAAATTATATATTATATATATATAACATATATGATATACATAATATATATAGTATATATACAAATTATACAATTTCATTAATCCTGCCCATAGATTAATGGCATGGATACTTTGGGGGAGAAAATACAAACAAAACAAAATTAGTAGATCTTAGCAGAGTTACAAACAGAAGAAAATCAAAACACTTGGTGAAGTTAGAAGCTGAAAAAAAAGCTATTTCAACTATGGGAAAATCTTAACCAAAGACAGTAAGCATAAATTTGCACAGGAAGGAGTAAAAACAAAAATGTCAGGGGAGGACTCAGAGCAAAAATGAAAAGCAAGTTAGGTATGAGCTAGAGGTATGGAAAGACAAAAAAGAAAATGCTTTTTAAATTGTAATGTTAATTATATGGTAGGCAGTAGTGGTCAACATCTTTACTTGGATTGATTTAGAATCATTTTTCCAAATCTGGATGTCCCTCTCTAAATAACATTTAGGTAAGTGGAATGAAACTCTGATTGAATAAATATAACACAGGCATTAACTAGTCAAAGATACTTAGGTTTAGTGTATACATGGAGATTATTTGGAAATCAAATATATATGTCTCATTTCAGGTGATATGATACAATAACATGTATCCTAATTTCTTTACAGGGTTGTTGGGAAGAGGTAATGGAGGTTTTGGAAATTATATGGTCCTAGGCTATCACATGGGGGCAACTAGATAGCACACTGCACAGAGTGCCAAGCCTAGAGTCAAGATTCAATTATAAGTTCAAATCTGGCCTTAGACACTTACTAGTTGTATGACCCTGGGAAAATCACTTAACCCTGTTTTCCTCACTTTCCTTATCCATCAACTGAGCAGGAGAAGGAAATGGCAAACAGCTCCAGTAACTTTGCCAAGAAAACCTCAAATGGGGCCATGAAGAGATGGACATGACTGAAATGACTAAACAGATTACTACTGTACAAGGCTTCTGTTACTATCTATCAGCTCATTAGGGAAACCCAGAAAGTATTCCATCAAGAAGCCTTTAGTGGATTCCAGCTGTGTATCCAGAACTATGCATTGTGACACTGTGGGAGACTTAGGGGAAAATGAAAGACAAGGTTCTTGCTGTGGCGGAGCACACAGTCTGGTAGCGTACACAGAGTCCCCATGCAAGAATCAGATTTTTCCATGATGGTTTTCCCTAGTTATTCAGAAATAGAACAACATCCTCATTCTCTAAACTCCTGAAGTCTTTTATTAACAATGATTATGAAAAGAATATTATTATAATGACTGACATTTATATAGAACTTTAAGATTTATAAAGTGCTTTATACACATTATCCCATTGGATCTTTATAATAACCATATAATAAGCCCCATGGGTATTATTATCCCCATTTATTAAAGAAAGATAATGACAAAAAAAGCTGCTATAAATATTTTTGCACATAGAGTTTTATTTATCTTTCTCTGATTTCCTTCCATGC
Source organism: Bettongia penicillata ogilbyi (assembly GCA_023548195.1). Taxonomy (NCBI): domain Eukaryota; kingdom Metazoa; phylum Chordata; class Mammalia; order Diprotodontia; family Potoroidae; genus Bettongia; species Bettongia penicillata. The sequence goes on along the minus strand of JAJHZJ010000011.1, from coordinate 3,891,281 downwards.
ATCAGGGATTTTCCATCCCCCCCTTTTATTTTGTCCAGTGGAAGAGGAAAAGTGGAGGGGAGAAAAAAATAAATGCTTCACCCTTTGCTCCTCAATTTCTCACACTGGAAGTATCTCCCACTTCTAATCTCACAAATTCTACCTCTGATAGGCTAACATGAATTTTTATCTTTCTTCCCTCACCTTTTTAACTTCTTTTTATATATCATCTTTCCTCCAACAAAATGTAAATTCCTTGAGGGCAGGGGGTATCTTTCTTTTTTGTTTTTAATTGTTTTCCCAGGGCTTGGCACAGTGGCATGGTGCTTGGTAGGAAGTAATCTTTCTTATTTGACTTGTTAAGTTAAAACTTAAAAAAGGAAAGTGCTAGTTGTGATTGTGCGTGCGTGTGTGTGTGAGAGAGAGAGAGGGAGGGAGGAAGGGAGAGAGGGAGGGAGGGAGAGAGAGACAGAGAGAGAGAGAAGCTAAGGAAATTTTTCCAGGCCTATAGTTACTTCCTATGCCACACAACTGGACATTAATCAATCAAATGAATATACTCTCACCTTAATATTCCTTTTCAGTTTAATCTCAATTAAACCCAAAGGCTCCTGAGACCAGACACTATGAGAAAAAGAAATATGGGGGAGGCAGCTAGCCATAAATACTTGAATGAATCAGACACACTCTATTCTGTCTTATTCTGTTCCCATTAAACATGACTTGGTGTGGCGCCTGCCAAACCCTGTTCTCATCCTTCCCTTTTAAGTTTTCTTGTTTTGCATGGGTTGTCCTCCACGCCTAAAATAGTCTCCTTCTCTAACTCTACCTCTGGCAGTCTTGCCTGTCCTGAAAGCCCAGGTCAGATGCCACATCCATTCTGGTCTCCTCTTCCTTCATTTTTTCCCACTTAGAAATTCTTTTTTCTCTCCCACAAGGCTAAACCTCTAATATGTATGCATTAGTCTTGTCCTTCTTTCTGGGCCAGGAGACCTTTGAGGGCAGGGTGTTTCAATTTTCTGTCTTCAGATGACCCCAGCACCCAGTAGCAGGCCCCTCCACACACTAGGTTATGGATTATATTTAATAGTTATTAATTAGATTCAACGGTTATGATTCCAAGGCTATAATAAGTCAGTAAGTAGGACAGCAGATTTCAGTTGTCAATAAACCATTAGGCCAAGAACATAAGCATCAGCATTTACTGAATGATTGCTGGGTAACACCCGGCAATATTAATCTCTTTTAATCATACCAACATGGTGCCCAATGAATATGGCAATGAGGTCAGCAGTTATTCTTGATTCTTTCTTTAACATTCTTTGATAAACTTAGAAATGTAACTAGGAACAGAAGCTATCAGCTGTTAGGCTCCAGCTCGATGAGGTCAGCTACACATTCACACTCATATAAAGCAATCTGGAGTGTTCAGAGAAATTATATCATCAGGAAATTTGTGGAAAATGCCAAGGTAGATCGGTACAGACATGGTGATGCTTCAAGCTGGATAGTTATGTGTGAATGTGTATGCATGTATATAGTTGAAATGTGTATACCGCTTTAAGATTTTGCAAAGCACCTAAACATATTCTCTTTCATTTGATAGCTATATTTGCAAATAAACATTTACCTGCTGTTGATTTATGTATAGGTACTTACATATGTGTGTGTGTGCAAGTATGAACACTATCATAATATAGCTGCTTTCCTTTTTCAGTGGTTAGAAAATCCTTAAGTTGTTGGCAGATGACTGAACTTACTTCTAAATTACACTGATTAGTAATGGTAATTTCCTTAATATAAGCCCGGTCTCTGAAGCAGAGAAGTTACATTTTTGTCTAAGATGGCGAGTACCTACTTGTTAATATTTGTGCCAGATGGGCTCAGTTCTTCTCTCAATGGATGGGCATGACCCACATTCCAAATATTTCCTACTTAGACTTTCTACATGTACAATTCCTTTTGTTAATTACACCTGAATCAATGAGTCAGTTAATTAAAAGATAAAAAGAAAATAGGCATTTCATACAAGCAATAACTGATAAACCAGTTCAGTATGTGGAAAACCCTGCACTTAATGGAGGAGAAACCTATCTAATTATGTAACCACGAGCATCAAGTATGTATATTTTTTTCCTTGAAAAAACCACTATCGGAAGAGGGACCTGAGTCATGGACTCAGCATAATGAGACTCGGGGAAGGATGGAGTGAGAAAGGCCTAGAGAGGAATCTGCTATTAACTGAGCTCATGCCATATCCATTTTTACTACTTTTACGTGTAAGATGGGTATAGAAGGCCTGAAGTGAGAACCGGGGTAAGAGGGAACATTATGGAGGGATAGGATTTGAAATGGTAAATAAGAGTATCCTGGAAGGAGACTACATGGGATCAATTACAGTCACAAATTTAGAGCATAGGGAAAGTAATCTCAAGAGAGAAAAGTGCAAAAGATTCCTGAAGTCCCGATGTCATAGGGCATCCAGAGAGATCCAGAGATCCCATGGAAGTCTAAGGCCATGAAGGAAGGAAGTCAACTTAATCCTGATAGTGTCAGATGAATAAGGCAACCATGCCCAGCCAACTAGGAAAGCTCTCAAAGTCAAAAGGCAGTTGATATCCAGGATCAGAGACTCAACTTTAGACAGCCGAAATGGAAGTCTTAAGGAAGCATAATCCTTCCTCATCCCAAATGCCAAGAGAAGTCATATGACTCCTGCCAAAGTCATGGAGTATAAAAGGGTTCAACTTGAGGATATCTTAGAAATGGGAGTCAGAAACTTAATGAGGGTTGGGGAAGGGAACCCTATAAAAATCAAGATTTCTATGGTATTGCCAAATATGTATTTATCAGCTAGAGATCACAGATTTGCCATAGACTAGATGATTGAAAGAGTAGAGGGTAAATCAGAAAAAGAAAAGAGGCACTGAGAAAGGGCCAAATGGTGCTTCCTATAAATGTGCAAGTAAAACTGGGACTAAATGCCAAACAACAGATTCTGTAACTTTCCTTAAGTTTTTTTATTAGCTTCTCTCATTATGTTTCATAAAATCATTGTTTGTTTGGTTGTTTTTTTTTTTTTTTGAGTTGAAAAGGACCTTTGAACTCCATTAATTCAATACTGCACTCTTATTTTACAGATAATGAAACTGAGGGCTAAAGAGGTTCAATGACTTGTCCAAGGTCACAAGGGCAGTAAGTTACAGAGCTGACGTTGAAAATCAGGTCTTGTGACTTCAAATTTAAGTACTCTTAAGTACTCTTTCTAGATTCATCAGAAAATCTGAGTTCGAATCTGACCTTGGATAAACATTAGTTGCTTGACATTGGGCAAGTCACTTCACCTCTGACTGCCTCAAGTTCCTCATTTGTAAAATGGGGAATATAACAGCACCTACTTCAAACAGGATCTGCAGAGATCAAATAATATCTGTAAAATACTTGATAAACCCCAAAGTGTGATATAAATGTTGGCTATCATCAGCATCATTATTCCATTCTGATTTTTCCTCTAGTACACAGTAATAAAATTCTTTAAAAATACTAAAAGTTGTGCACTATTTACAGAGAGCAGGAGATAAATCCTATTTCCACTCTGGAGATGGAAGCTGCACAAAAACAACAGGGATTCCTTATAACCTAATCCCTGTGATTTGCTGTTGGAGGAACAACGAGAGAGGGAATGAGGGTGACCGAGTTTGTGAACCTGGGGCCACACCACACACATGCAGCGATAATGGCCAAACATGTCCAACAGGAAGACACAATCTCAGTGATGACCTAACAGAGTGACTCAGTTTTTCTGAGTTAAAGCCTAAAGCAAAAGGCCAACAACTTGTTTTCGGTGTGAAAAGTTTAATTCAACCACACTTCCTTTATCTCTCCCTCTTGTCTCATTTTACTTTCCTGCCCCACCTTATTTTGTTTATTCACTTCATTCCCAGGTGTATTATGCTCATAACAAATGACATTTAGGGAGCGCTTTTTTAAATTATCGCATGTGGTCCTTGATACAACCTTGTGAAGCAGGTGCTATTATTAGACACATTTTACAGATGAAGAAACTGTGCCTGAGAGAGATTAAGCGACCATCTGAGATCATTGTTGCTGACTGTTTATGAGCCCATTTGGAATTTTCTTGGCAAAGATACTGGAGTGGTTTGCCATGTCCTTCCCCAACTCATCTGGCAGATGAGGCAAATAAGGTAAACAAAGTTAATGACTTGCCCAGGGTCACACAGCTAGTAAGTATCTAAGGCTAGATTTGAACTCATGAAGATGAGTCTTTCTGACTCCAAGCCCAGCGCTCTTTCTGCTGTGCCCCTAGCTGCCACCTGAGGATCATGATGCTAGTAAGTGACTGAACCCGACTCCAAATCCAGTTTAGTCCTATGTTCACCATGTTTGCTGTTTCTCTGTGCTACAATATGCACACACATGTGCACACACACATACATCACATAAATAGGACAAAACTTACAAGCATAAGATAAAAAAAAATTCCTCTTTTGTCTCAAATACCCCATTAAAACTCAAGTCCTCCATTTATTCACCTGCCAATTTTTTTACTTGGATTCTACCCCATTTTTCATCATTCTGCAGATTGTTAAACATACATCTTTTACTTTTTCCCATGTTTCTGTTCAGATTCTTGGCCTAAACCTTACTAGGGCTTAAAGAATATGGCTTAAAGCTAAGTACTTTCTTCAGTTTCTGGCATACTATATGGGCAGTCAAATATTAATGAAAAGAATAACAGAATCATGTGTTTCAAGCACACAAGACAGGCTGAACCTAGTCCCATGACTCATTGCCACAAGGTTAAATTCAGAGAAAAGCAATGTTCCTCCAGGTCTCTTTTCAGTGTGGCCTGGTACTGTCAGTTTCGGCCCACCCAACAAGCACTGACCATCTCAACTCTCCTAACTTCAAATCAGCTGTGTTTTCTGTGGAAGCCTTTCAAGAGAGAGAAAAAATATTTAATTCTCAACTAATTGAGGGAAACTATTAAAATTCACAGAAACTTTTCAAAAATAAATTCAAGTAACAAAATATTGTATACTGTCCTCATTCATGAAACTGGCATGTATATAGGTAGTGAAGGACCAGTTTCTTAAGGGCTTAGTATAAAAGAAAAAGTTTCCTTATCCCCAGGTATGTGTGTCAGGTGGCAAACAGAACTTGTTTGAACCTTGAGATCACCGTACTGTCCCTGTTTTCATGTTAAAGGAGGTCAGGGGGCACTCAGAGTAGAGTAGTACTGCTCTCCAGGTAGGAGTTGTTAATTATACATCAAGCAAAAAACCCTCACCTTATTAGAATTTCTAATCTGCAATTAGCATGAAATCAACGACCTGCTGACATTTCTATTAAATGATACCAGTAGCAAGTTCTTCTACCTGATTCTAAGAGCAACACTTTGTTCATAAATAGCCTAAGATGTAGTTTCTTACTCACTATAAAACTGACGTATACACAATTACTTTTAAAAATAGTTGATCGGAATTTTTTTTCCCCATAAGAAACATCTTTGAAGGATGACTATCACAAGTCAGAAGCAATTGCTGTTTTTAAACAGTCTGAGTGGGCACAGGAAAGTGAAGGGATGACTTTCAGAATGCAATATTCATTCATTTCTTCAATAAATATTTAATGAATGCATACTATGTGAAAAGTACTTCCTTCCATGGAAGAGTCAAACATGAGTAAGACACAGTCATTATCCTTAAAGAATTTATAATACAGGAGAGATGAACCAACCAGGTATATAATTTAGTATGATTCAAGACAGTAGGAGAGAAATTCCCCAAGAAAGGTAGAAAGTGCTAAGGAAGATAAAGGCAGCAGAGATCACTTTAGCTAAAAGGGAATCAAGGAGGCCTGATTGCGGGTAGATCTACTACTACAGGCTTTACTGAGAGAGTCCAAGCAAGAAACAAAGAAAACTTGAACTAGGCTGGGGAAAAGGAAAGGAAAGGACCAATGGGAGAGATCCAATGGGAGTAGAATTGACAAGTCTTAATGACTAGTTGAATACAATGAGTGAAGGCAAAAGACGAGTCAAAGAGGATTCTAAGGCAATCAGTTTGGAAGCATGGTGATCCAATTAAAAAAATAACTGGGATACTAGGATAAGCTATTTTCTAGATGGAACAAAATGGTGAGTTTATATACATGTTGAGTTCATGGTGATAATAAACCTTTCAGATAGAGATGTACATGAAACAGAGAGAAATCTATGTTTGGAGCTTGAGAAGAGTTATTTTTCAGCTATGCCCGACTTTTTGTGACCCCATTTGGGGTTTTCTGGGCAAAAATGTGCTTTGCCATTTCTTCCTTCAGCTCATCTGACAGATGAGAAACTAAGGCAAATAAGTTTAAGTAACTTGTCCAAGGTCACACAGCTAGTCTGAAGCTAGATTTGAACTCATGAAGATAAGTCTTCCTGACTCCAGGCCCATCACTCTATTCACTGCACCATGTAGCTGGAGAGAGGGCAAGACTACAGTTACGCAACACAGTGTCCTAAGAGTAGGAATCAACTATCCTTAGAGGGAAAAGTTTAAGCTATAAAACTGGATAAGCTTAAGGAATGGTAGGTACATTCCACAGAGGAACTGTAGAGGCAGAGGAAGGCCAATAAAACCTTGGGAGAACATCTACATTGAAGAGGGCAGGAAAAGGAAGGTAAGACAGAAGGACCCTTACATAGAGGAAGAACCAGTATAATGGAATATGGTAAAAAATAGCATTGTGGAATTACTTACCATAAGTAAGAATGTACAGTGGTTTTCCATTTGTATCCATAGTGGTTAGGCAAGGGGCCTTTGGTGAAATGGTCCCCCATCGTTGTAATGCTGCTTCTAACGATGGCGGCCAATTTGTTACCACGCCCAGCTGTTCCCCACGCATTGCCAACATCTGTGCTCCTTCTGGCTTTGGTTGATTTGGATCTGGTTGTTGAACTTGTATGTGAATTACAAAATCAGAATTAGTTTCATATAAATACCATTAATACGTGTAAAATCCAGACATTTTTCAAACTACTACAGAAATTTAAAAAAACAAAAGTTAAACTCATTGTGTGGGAGGAGTTATATATGCACACTTCTCAGAAGGAAGAGTTTTGGACAGTGCCATTATTTTCACAGATAAAATGGCTATGCATTTTATTTTACACACACACACAGACACACACACGTCAAAGAGTCTTAGGAAAACCACAAGTATGTTTGCTGACTGACAAGAGGCAAACTTTTAAAACCTATCTTTTCTAATCCAAGTGTCATAACCTTTATGGTTATACTATTCAAATTTATAAGAAAAATAGCCATTCCCCAAGTGATAAATCGTCTAAAGATATGATCCAAGGAAGAAACTGAGACTATCTATAGCCATGCGAAAAAATACATGACAGTTCTGAGATTCCATCTCATGCCCATCAGAGTAGCAGAGATAAAGAAAAAAAGAAACATGATAAATGTTGGAGGGACTATGGGGGAAAATGCATATGGATGCATTGCTGGTGGACTCGAATTGTACAACCATTCTGGAAAGCAATTTGGAAAAATACACAGTTACTGAGGAGCACAAGTCATTTGGCTCAGCTATACCATTATGTCTGGTAGACCTATATTCAAAAGAGGTCAAAGAAGAGGAAAGAGTCCAAAAAAGAGTCCTTTAAGTGCAAAAATATTTGTTTATAGCAGCTCTTTCTGTGGTGGCAAAAACCTGGAAAGTAAGGGGATGCTCACCAACTGAGGAATGGCTAAGTTGGGGTAGTTCAGGGTGATGAAATGAATACTTTTGTGCTATAAGATGAGGAAATGGATGATTTCAAAAAGATAGGGAAAAGCTTACATGAACTGATGCAGGGTGAAGTAACAGACCTAGAAGAATCATTTATGCCAGAATATCAATAATATTTAGAAGGAGGATGGTCATCAGCCTAGAAAAAATTACTTTAGGATCTTAAAAGTCTTATTACCACTTGTTATTGCAAAAGCATATTTTTACCCTTAATCAACAAGATAAATATTTTCACCAGTAACTACCAAAGGAGTAAAGGGACTGGGGGGAGGGGGTAGGGTGGGAGAGAAAGAGTATTATCTTAAGTAAAGTTCTAACACAACCTTAACAATAAAATGCTTTTAGTTCAATTATTCAGATTAGGAAGATGAAGACAGGTAGCAACTTTTATCCTTATAGAATTTTTATGGCTTATAACTGTCCAAGAACTAGTTATCCACAGAACAAAATGATAATATTTGTTCTCACCATATCACAACTGATGCTTAAGACCAACAACTACATACAGATTTCATCTTTAAGGTCAATTTCATTTGAACAAGTAGATTTCCTTTTCTACATGCATCTATCACTTCTTCTGATTCTTATCCTTTTTTTTTAAAATGAAAATCAAACATCCAGTCTTCTGTTGCCAGGAACTCACATTTTTTACACCAGGACAAGAAAAGGAGAAAAATGGTAGCATCGTGTTTCACTCTGGAAATATACCCTCACACTGAGAAGCATTCTTCCCTGTGAATTAGGTTGCCCCATAATTCACATCCCCTCGGAAATAATACAGTAGTCTCAGAGGAGCCTTGGCTCAGATGACAGAATCCCAAACTGCTGAGGGGGGTGCACCAAATAATCAATTTAGTATCACTATCCTGAGTCACCAAGCATCTGGCTGACTGCTCAAGGTGATCATTAGAGGACTTCATTTCATCTGAGCTCTCTTTGCTAAAGTCTTATCATCTCAGGGGATGAGATGCTCTTTTTTTAAAGATAATAGCTCTGGTAGAAACAATATTATTACAGTTTATAGCATTTTAACAACATCCAAAAGCCAAAAATTTTTTTTCTTTTTTTCTTTTTTTACCTTCTAACAATTCCTCAAAATCATCTACAAAGAATTCTCGTAACGGAGGTCGTTTGGGCCGTTTGAGGGTATTGACCAGCTGTTGAATCTTTGCTGACACTCGGCTGCTCACAGGTACTCCTGGAGAATAGGGACCATGGGAGACATGAGATAACTTCCAGGAAACTCAGGGTTTAAACAAGGAAACATGGCAATAATTGGCAATAAAACAAGAGCTTGATTCCTAGATCTAGAGTTGTTTAAAAAATTAAAACAAACAAACAGGCTGATACTCTATTCTGAACCAGGATACTGAGAGGACAGAGATAAATTTATGGTTTAGCTGAACAAGTGTATACCCAGAGAGAAAAAAAATAAAGATGAAGTAGACTGACTCTATTATGTGATATCATTTTATGTCTTTTTATGTGGCTTCTATGGCGGGAGTAGTCTGTGATCAAATTTTCATTGCTAATGATGACCTTGGCCCAATTCCCAACCCTTAACATGTGGAGTAGGAGAGGCAGCATGGTAGAGTAGAAAGTAGGCCAGTAGAAAGGGTTGAAGCCAGGAAGACCCACCTCTGACATCGTGGTTGTGTCACCTTGAGTAAGTTAGGTAACTCTAAAACTACAAGTAACAAAGATGGTGTCACCTGGTATTGGAAGAAAAAGTTCCCTCATTAAGGAGGGTTTTCTTTATCAATGCAATCATAGGCCAAGACCCTATGATTTAATATGTATAGTGATACTTTGTTGTCAATGTTGTCCCAATAAGGAGAAGTAAGTTTTGCCCATTGGAATAAGCATAGGTCATGGCATCATGAAAGATGTGGCCTTTGGTCTTTGGACCCAGATCCAATATTTATGAGATGGGAAATTGTAGGCAAATCATTTATCCTCTGTGAGCCTCAGTTTTCTTCTCTATAAAAAGGAGATGCTAACACCAATGGTGTCTGCCTTACAGCATTGTTGTATGAATCAAACAAAAGTGAATTCTGTAACCTGTTTTTTAAACATTAAAGATTTATGTAAGTATAAGTTACTATAATGAAGCATGGCCACACCCACTATATTCTGTCTATCATCCATACAAGATGGTAGAACACATATCCATTTAACATGCACTTTATAAACAATGCTTTCAACAATCATTGTAAAAATTTCATTTTTTTGCTTCCAGGATAATTCAAACTAGTTTTCAATAGGTGAGCAGAAGAGATAAACTGTAGAATTTTCCAAGGACCTTGTTTTTTAGAAAAAAAAAACCTAGTAGAATTCCATTACACTTATGCCTTAGACTTGCCTAAGAAAAGAATAGCCAATCTATCATATTCTGGTAGCACATTTGATTATTAAGTTAATGACAGGAGCAAATGAAGTTTAAAATTAGTGGTTGATTTTTTAAAAAAGAATAAATCTTCAGCTAAAATGAAGGTGGGGGAAGGAAAACTTAAAGAAATAGTGCTGAGATTCTCACAAACAGGCATTTAGGTGGTGGCTCACAAGCTCACAGGTGGTATTTATCAAAGTATAAAGTCTATCTAAACTCAGAGAGACCAGTAGACTCATCCAAGAACCTGAACAGGAGTAATATATTGACTTTGAAAGAAAAGTCTATTCATGTAAAAGACACTGGAATATATCAGTGGGTTAGTATGTGTTTTAGTCATCCTATAGATGAATGTGAACTATGGTACTAAGGTGGAGGTATTTTTTCTTAATAATCACTGAAGGAAAATAAATGCTATTAATTTATATTGTTCTACACAGAACTAAGCAGAAGTTTTGTGTTGCCAAAACTCAAGAATCAAATACTATTAATCAAAGAGTTTTTCTCTGGTAGTTTTCAAACATATACATAGTTTCCTTTCAAGATAGAAAGTTTCAATAAACAAGAACTCTCCCTTAAACATAAGGGCTGTGTCCCCAAACAACAGCAAGCAATGTTGGGGTAATTCGTATCTAATGACTCATGGGTCATCCCACCAGGCTCCTCATGAGTGAAATCACTGAGCAAATGCACATCGAAAACTCTGAGTAACAATAACAACGGTAAAAATCAGCTGAATAAATAATAAATTTAGCGGAGGAATTAAAACAAAGTAAAAAACAGCATAAGATAGAGACTATCATAGATTTAGAACTACATACGAGGGAATTTAGTGATCAATTAATCCAAGGGCTCTTAACCTTTGTATTTGTTATGGAACCCTTCAGCATCTGTTGAAACCAGCAGACCCTTAGGATAATAATGTTTTTAAATTGGGGGGGGGGGAGCAGTACAAAGGAAAACAATTATATTGAAATATGGTTATCAAAAAATGTTAAGTCCTTGGCTCACAGGTTAAGAACTGCTCAAGTCAAACCCTCTTCAGTTACAGAAGAGGAAGTTGAAACTTAGAAAATCAAAGTGTCTTGTCCAAGGTCATTCAACTCATGAAGTAGAGCCAAGATTTGAACTGAATTTCTCCAAATTCAAAACCAGGGTATCACTGAACCATACTTCTTCCTCTTAGCATATGGGATAGTTTCACACATATTAACATATATATATATATATATATATGTATGTATGTATGTGTGTGTGTGTGTATGTATTCCTTAATTAGGTATCTATTTTAAACCCAATTCAGGTGATAGTTGTTCTGCTACTAAGATACTCAGTAATGAATTATTGCAATGTACTTAACTAACTTGGCACCTAAACATTAAAACAATGAACTTATGCCAAATTCTTTTCTTTATAATTTTAATTTTGCAGCATTTTTGGCATGCTCAGCTCCTGTAAAAAAGTATGTCATTGGTCACAACAGGGGATGATGTTTATCCATCTGTCTGTTTAATCACAAAAAAATTCATCCATGCCATGTAATAAGAGCCCAGTGCCAGTGGTTCCCTCCTTTACTCTCTGGTACTGTGAGGTGTAAGTGATAACAGCTTAAAATTGATGCCTTTGGTACCCATTTTTTGTGGGGTTGTCAATTTCAATCCTGCCACCTGCAAAAGAAAATACACCCCAAGTGTTCCCAAACTTAACAGATTTGCAATCCCTTTTCCCAAATACTTAATTACTTTCCCAATTAGTTTTGCCAAATACATTATCACTTTATTCTTAGGGTACCCCTGGGAGTTATCTTTCTTGCCATCTTACCACAAAGAGAAACAAGAATTAGGTAGCTTGTAGAAGGGCAGACAGTGTTAAGAACAGAGAAAAGGACCAGAGTGATTGCCACTATGGTTAATTTGTCACCACACTACACAGGCCCTGGGTCAGGGTGTTGAAAAAATCTATACCCCCAAATTTTGTGAGACATTCATCTAGAAAAGTAAACCTGTGCAATCAAAGCTTAAGGAAGTAGAAGAATAAACTCAAGAACTTGATCCGTGGATGCTGGGGCCTAACTGCTCTCCAATGGATCTCATTCTCATCAACTGCATAAGGCTCCAACACCTGACAACATTCCAAGAAAGCTATGCAGACTGTAGCTTTTAACAGGTGGTTTATCTGACCATAACTAGGCTGATTTTTGTTACATATTTTTTCCTTTTACTGAGCCCCAAACACCGTCTTTTCAAGCGCCCTTCTGTTCATTTTTTTATTTCCCACTTAATTTTGTCCTGACCTCTTTGGTCCTCATCTGAGGTCTAATCCCTGCATCCACACTGATTACACATCTGGGAATGCCTCAAAGTCCTCAGAGTCTTCTTTCTTCTCTTCACAACCAAACTTCCTCGAATTTCATTATTCCCCACTCTAAGAAATCATATCTCATTGATGAACACTTCTTGGAGCTTGTCATTTGCTTTCCATATGCCACCTTATTTGAGGGGTTCAAAAAGATCCTGCAAATTGGGCTGTGGATGCATTTCTGAGTGAAATACGGCCAAAAGAAACAAGGAACAGATGTCTATAGCACACAAATTATGGGAGTAGAAAGATGGGTTAATGCAAATCAGAACTCAAAAGAAGGAGAGAAGGGAGAGAAATAAAGGGCAAAAATGACAAGACATACCATCCCCAGTCTCCATGAGTTCAGCATTTCCATACTTTGGTGCTGTCCGTGATGATGTTGATCCTTGAGGTCTTTCAACTTGTATTGAGTGTTCTGAGGTGTAAGTGGTAACATCAGGAGGTGCGGAATGATTTTCTGTGAAGAAATAAGGAATTAGTAGGTTTTATTTTTTAAATGATAAAGGTTAATGAAGTTATTTAGACCACCAGGTAAGAGGCAGGACTACATCCTGGGAAAAGAAGGTTCTGTCATTAATCAGGTATAAACAGATATCTTTTTTTTTGCTTTTGAACAGGTCAGATGAGCATCATTCTGGACCAAAGGTGATACAAGACTTTTGTAGATATGAGTAAGAGATACAATGGGATAGCCAAAGAGAACAGGGCTAAAATGAGTGAGGAAAAGAGATGGGGGATGGACCCGTGATTTCACTGGTATAAGGAATTCCTTGGTGAGAAAACTCCCTCCAGCAATGTAAGTTGGTGCCTTCTCTGTAACTCACAATCTTACATGGCTGTCTAGAATGCTAGAAAGCTAAGCAGCTTGCCAAAGGAGCAAAGCTGGTGTGCATCAGACATAGCACTCAAACTCAGGTCTCCCCAGCTCCAAGCCTGGGTCTTGATCCATTATGACGTTCAGTTTAAGATAGGCCAAGTTGCTGAGCATAAAAATTAGTAACACTTCAGAGTGAATTTCATAAATCAGAATCCTCACAACAATATAGGGCTGTGTTTTAACTATGGTATCTTACTTAAAGCACGTTAACCCATTTCCTGAAAGAAGGTGATGGATACAAGGTGCAGAGACATACATTTTTAGATATGGCCATTCTATGGTTTCATTTTGCTAGATTATATTTATTTGTAAACAAGCCTTCCCCGCCTCCCCTTTTTATCCACAGCTAATGAAGGAGGGAAAATAAAAGGGAAAGGGGAGTTAGCTGTAATAGTTTTTAAATAACAGAGAGCCACTGTAACATTTTTTAAAATGAAGAGAATAAAGGAAATTCAGAAGGAAACCACAGATAAGCAAGACAATTTTGAAAAAATGTAGAGAAATTCTGATATCCTTAAAAAAAAAAACAACAGTGGTATGGTTGAAGAGTCACAGTATCATACAGAATCTTCTTTTTATGATTTGTTGTATATATGGAAATGTTCTTTGGAGATGTTTAAGTTCAAAATATAAAATTAAAAAAAAAACTTGATTTAAGTGGCAATTGCAGAGACCACAAAAGTTACATTATCTCATTCAGAGAGTAACTTTCTCATTCATCCTATAAGTAACACTTTTTAAAATAACTTTCTGAGGTTCTTTCGTTGGGGGGACTTGAGGGGGGGACATTATTCCAGATGAGCTAGACATGCCATGGAGGTTTGGGCATGAGACACATTGGTCAATCGAATGTGTTATATGTTAAATAGAAGTGTTTTCCCTGGTGGATTGTTTACTCAAAAAGAAACATGAGAGGCAATACATATAGATAGAAGTAGAAGTATACACAATCAATTACAGGAACACCTCTTTCTCCTTGAAAATAGGATTTTTGTAACAAAATCCCATTAGTACCTTCAGAAATGTCTAACTTGGATACCTTACTGGGGCACAGGGGGATGCTAGATTCTTTAAGACTGTGTCAATGGAAAATAACTCTGGCAGGGCTTATGAAAAGGCTTTGAAGATGGACCTAGATTCACACTGGCAGTTGAGGAGATGATCTCCAGCAAAAGGATGGCAATAGTGGGATGAAATGTTCTGGACATGGCAACTCATGATGTCTGCTTACAAAGTTGTGGAAAGGTTGCAATGGTTGGGATAAAGGAATCCCAAATCTCTGAAAGTATCATTTTAGAGTAGGAGGTTCTTAATTTGGGGTCCATGAACTTGTAAATGTGTGTGTGTGCCCACATATATTATATTTGATTAAATATAATTATATTTACATAGCTTATATGTTTATATATAGGGTACCTAGATGGTGCAGTGGACAGAGTGCTAGGCCTGGAGTCAGGAAGACTAATCTTCCTGAGTTTAAATCTAGCCTCAGACACTTACTAACTTTGTGACCCTGGGCAAGTCACTTAACCCTGTTTGCCTCAGTTTCTTCATCTGTAAAATGAGCTGGAGAAGAAAATGGCAAACCACTCCAAGAAAAAACCAAATGGGGTCATGAAGAGTCAGATATGACTGAAAGGAATGAACAATAAAAAATATGCATGTACGTACATATATATGTGTAAATATGTTTAGATATACATATGTGTGTATATGTGAATGTCTAGTGTGATATTACAAGCTATCTTTGCACATTTCCTACATGCATTATTTTGTGCACTTAAAAATATCCTTATGAGGATATCATAGCTTTCTTGCCTGCTGGCACAAAAAGGAACCTCAGTTTTAGGGGGAGGAAGGAGATTCAGCAGCATCATTATATGAGGAGCAGGACCTAGCCCTGTGTTGTTCAAGGTGTTGTTCAATCGACAGATAATCAATAATCACAATTCCTTCCTTCCAGGGAGGTACTTAAACTCTGAGGCTGTTCACAAGTAAGTGTATGACAGCAGAGAGACAAGAGCATTTATTAGATGAAGAGCCACAGGGGTTACAGATACATGAGAAGCCTCAGAAGAATACACAGGGGTGTTGATTAACTTAAGGAGGAAGAGGAAGAGGAGGATAAAAGACTCTGAAGTTGAACTTCAATGGAGAATAAATCAGCAAAAGGGCAGAGGAAAAAAAGAGATGAAGGCAGGGAAACTAGCTGCTGTAGTTCCTTTTGTTGACATTCAGAGGCAGTGGAAGTAGTGAGCAGCAATAAATACAAGTAAAAGAGCCTTGCCCATGGTCTCAGAAATGGATAGAATTGCTGGAACTAAGGAACTCAGCGCTTACTCCAGGTATATGAATGAACCACAGACAAGCATGTTTGGTGAGCAGGTCCTGCTTTGTATTAACTTGACAATGACACTAATCATGATGATAATGATCTAATAAGGACAGTAATAGGTACCATTTATATTTCACTTACAATGTACCAGGCACTGGGCTAAGGGGCTTTAAAACTATTATCTCATTAAATTCTCACAACCCTGGGAGGTAGGTACTATTATGTCCTCCATTTTACAGATGAGGAAACTGAGGCAGAGGTTAAGTGACTTGACCAAGGTCCCACAGCTAGTAAGTGTCTTAGGTTAGATTTGAACTCGGATCTTCCTGATTCCAGAACCAACTCTCTATCCACTTGTGCTTAGATTTTGCTACACAAATAATGGACTTTTAGAGATGGTTATTATTATTTTTATCCAGAAGTGCCTCCATTTATTACTGCTTGCCACTGAGAGGCAGTATTGTGTAGTAGATGGATACTGGGCTCAAAGACAGAGGACCTGAATTCAAACCCTTCCTTGGATGCATTCTGGCTGCATAACCCTGGGCAAGTCAGTTAACTTCTCAGGGTTCAAGGCAACTTGGTGTTGGAGAGACGATACTGCCCTAACTTAGTTGAGGGAGTTTTGTCACGTTAGAATTCCTGGTACTAATGAAATTGTAAATCCAGCTTCTGTTTTATCCCCTACTAGCTGCTGAGTCTCCTGACAGAGTTTGGGAGAGGATGGGAAAGAGGTTCAGGGGAAATAGAAAGCAGAGAATATGCTGATGGTTGAGTTTTTGAGTGAGGAAATAGACCCTACAGCATATATTATATTTTCTTTCCTGCCAAGAACCCAGAAAAACAACAGGAGGCAGGTGTGAGGGAGAGCTGGGGATGGCAAAGGACTTTGAAAGTTCTCCAGGAGCTAACTGAATTATTATATGTACTAGCTAGAGACCCTTGTTCTAACTCCTTTAATTCAGTATTTCTGATAATCCAGACATCGGGCTGGGTCCTCTGTCCCTTCTTCTAAGAAAGGGTATTGATGTGAATCACAAACATAAATATTACCACATACAGCACAAATCAGATGCTCACAGGAACAAATTTTCCAAATATCCAATTCTTATCTATTTACTAATGTAGAAACCCAGATTACTCCTACTGAGCCATACTTAGCTAGCCTTGCTTACATTTGAAAGCATTAAATTTCAATTTCTTTGCATTCTGGAATTCAGATTTTTCACTTATTCAGACCAGTCTTTCAAAATTAATGAAGTTTGGTGGTAGCTAATTAAAAAAAACCACACACACAAATTTAAAATCCACTCAGAAAGAGGTAAGGAAAATACTCAAAGGTCATGGATGTTCCAAATAATTTGCACAACAGATATTGAGTTCTTAGGTTCTGCTACTAATAAGTTGCACAACCTTGGACAGGTCACTCTAAGGATGGAGGTAGTTCCGTCTCTAAGGATTCTTTTACCTGACATACTCTGTTTCTCTCAATTATTTGCTGAATGAATTCCAAGTATGTGGTTATGTGAATAAAGCTGTCAGCACCTCTTTCCTCCAGCCTGCCCCATTGACTTGCCTCCTGACAAGAACTACCCTGCATAGGCCACACTTCTGCTTACTGTTATGGAAGGTAAGAAAAGAGGGAAATATTCCTGAAGGATTTCACAATCCTTCATCTAAGAAAAAGAATGAGCTCCTGCCTCAGGATGTAGAGAAAAAAAGACTTTCTCCAATCCTTTAATTTCACAGATGAGGAAACTGAGGCAAAAAAAAAGAACAAAAATGAGTTTTCCACAGTCATATGCCCTCAGAGCTGAAATTAAAATCCCAGGTCTTTTAATGAAAAAATTCAGTGCTTTTCTACTATAGTGGGCTCCATTACTCTTCAGCTTCTTCCTTATCTATAATACAATATTAATTAGCTTTCTTTAGGCCACTTTCAAGTCTTCAATGCATCTGTGACCTCACTAGCACGGGGCCTCTTTGAACAACATTGATTGCATCCCGTCCCATACAGTTTTCATCCTATGTCTTCAGAGAAATTACCCACAGTTGATGCACTCAACGGACTCAATATACCAAGGTCCTTCCTCCTTATGAACACTTCATGAACAGGAGCACAGAACTCTACTCCTACATCTCTCACTCTTGCTAAAAGATCTATTCAACGTCTTTCTCCCACCATACATTTCCTTGATATATTTCACACCAACTATTGTGCTTAAATTGTCATTGATAATAGGCTGCTTTGGTCAGTTTAACCCAACATTCATGGTCCTTTATAGCCCTTGGGGTCATTACCAATTAGAAGCAGGACACAAAGTTGTGAAAGGACAAAAAAAAATCTTGGTGTTCCCTCTGAAAATTTGAATAACTTACTGTGGGTGCAAAGAATGAACATGATGATATTTGGGTTATTGGGGGCAAGACAAGAGAGAAGAGATTTTAAATATTTGGCTTCAGATTTCAGGCACTCTGCAGGTAATTCTATGCTCCCATTGCTGGGACCTTGATGTAGTAGAAAAATGAGTCAGAAGATGGAGATTCTGCAATTTATTACCAATGTGACACCTTGAACAAATCACCTACACTGTCTAGGCCTTAGTTTCTTTGTCTCCAAAATGAGTGTTGCGTAAAATACCTTTAAGTCCCAGTTTAAAACCCTGACTTCTCCCTGGTGCTTTATCACACAGGCTACATCTCTTCTGGGATGATGAGTTTATCCTCCTAGCCAGCACCCTCTACGTGGCTCAGTTTTGCATGAGCTGGGGTAGAGAGGAGGATGCTTCAGAAGTTAACACAATAGAAGCTAATATTTTAGGAACAAATTTTCAAATTGGTGTCTTCCAACAAAAGCAGCTGAAATGCGAGTCCACTGCATCTGATTTTATTCAATCTTAATTGAGTGTTTAGATCAGGCTGTAGCTGAACCATTAGTGATATCCGATAAGCCTCTGTGTTTGGTATCAGGCAAGCACCAAAACGTTTCCACCATGGAGTTAGGAAAAATAATGATGCTGGTGCATCTGGAGATTGAAAACTCAGAACAGGGACAGCTGGGTGACTTCAAAGTGTTTTCCAAATTTATTCATGTCATCTCCCCTTCCTTTCCCTTTCAATCTCAGTGCATATGCCATCGCTGGAATATCACAAAACTCAGCAGCTGGCTTCTGTTAAGAAGGTCAGAGAAAGCTCTGTCCTACTTGCTTTGAGTACATCAGGATTGCAAGAATTTTAAAAAGCTAAAAAAAAATCTGCAGAAAAGATTTTGAAAGTATTTCCTACAGGTTAGAGCTTTAATGAAGGTTGACTGTATTTCCATCTATTGGTAAAGGTCAAGGCAAAGTTGAAATTCTAGGGTCAATCAAAGAAGGCTTCTCCATCCCAGGTGTGGGCTGACTAACTCAATGGCTGAACTCTGATGCCACAGCTCTCATCCAGATGGAAGGTCCATCTCACAGCTGATACCACAGAACACTGGGACTTGGAAAAGGAGGGCCAAGATTTCAGTCTTTGGACTTTGCCACCAACTAGTTGTGTAGCTTTGGTCATTGTTTCCAAGCCTCAGTTTCCCATTTGTGAAATGGGCATAATCACATTTGCACTATCTACTTTAAAAGTCAACTGTGTGAAAAGTCCTTTATCAACTGCAAACAGTTTCACAAATGGGATGAATTGTTCCATTTTAGGAGGCTGTTGTGAGAAAAAGAAAAAAAAAAACAACCAAAAACCCTCTGAATTTGGAGTCAGAGGACCTACATCTAAATCCTAGCTCTTCTACTTATTGTGATCTTTCTTGGTCACCTAAGTACCTTCTAGCCCTAAATCTTGATCTGATAATCTTTTCAGATCTGAAGGCATTCAGCAGAGAGAACACTTACCTCTTAGGGCAAGGTTCCATTACTTAAAAGGGTGAAAGCTTCTGAAATACAATTAGGGGGACTCACCCTTCCAAAGGGGAAATGCAAAATGTTGTCTGGAAATAACTGTGTTCTGAACCAAAACCACAGCAAGGAGGGCTTGCTTACAAGTCAAAAAGGCAAGAGGGATCTTGTTTCCAAACCTCTGTAATTATTTTTCAGGCTAAGAACGGTGACCAAATGAATAGAAGAGAAGGTCTTAGATTTGGTTTTCGTGCAAGGAAGGCAATGCACTTATAATTGATTAGCTGCCACTGAATTTAATGAAAAACACCCAAAGAAACCTCTGGCTGATTGACTTGAATTTCTGGAGTCTTCCATACATTAAGGCTGTCCCCAGCCACATCACCCCACTGTTAATTTTGCAGCCATCAGTCAACTAGGAAGAAAGAGAGCAGAATTAGCCTACCTGAACAAGCTTCTCCTGGAGCAGAGGCCACCATCGGCATTACCCGCCCCCCCCCCGCAACACACACACACACACACACACACACACACACACACACACACACACGTGCTGGTACAAAGAGGTCTGTCTGGTGGGGGAGGGCAGGATGTAACTGGTCCCTGGCCTCTGTCATTTTGAAATGGAATGAGGAGAGACCTGCAGCCTGACATGTATTACTGCTTGGCTGAGCAATGGGAATGGGATGGAGAACTGTCAAAAACCACTCTGGAATCTCTAGGGATTTGGAGCTTCTACATTGCCTCTCCGATTCCATTCTGGACACGTAGAATGTCCCGTTGCTCCAGCATGGAAGGCAAAGCAGAAAGGAGGAAGGCTAATGTGTATATGTACATCCAGATGCACGTACACAGTGCCCCTCTTTCTCCCGTCCACCAGCGTATTCAAGAACATGGCATTTTGCTTTTAATTTTGCTCTTTACCAGAGATACTTGGTTCTATTTTCCAGCAAACACAGCAACTGGAATTCAATCTAGAGAATTCGGTCCTGATTTTCATTCTGCCACAAACTCACTCTCCTTTCTGGGCTCTCAATTTCCTCCCTGATAAAATGAGAGTGTTAAGCTAGTGACTGCTAAAGTTTCTTCCAATTTTGATAGCCTATATATTTCATAACTAGAAAATGACAAAAACGATCTGCTTCCATGTCAATTTGCATATGAATAGACAATAGACCAAAAAGACACTGGAAAAAATGGGATATTTCTCCAGCTTTTGAAGAAGTCTCCTGGACTTAGAGCCTGAAGAGATTTTAGAAATCATCAGATTCAATACCTTTATTTCACAGATAAGGGAACTAAGACTCAGGGAGATTAAATGACTTGGCCAAAGCTGGAAATACCAAATAAAAGAGATTGTGTTTTAACCTAGGTCTCTGGCTCTATGAGCAATGCTTCTCCTATACTGCCTCCTCTACATTTCCTTAATCCAATACTCTTACAGATGTAGAGGCTACCTGAAAGGATCTCCTAGTACATCCAGTGCTGAACCTTTGTTTTTCTCTGAATATGCTTTGAAGATATTATGCGGGAGAACAGAAAAATCTGTTGGCAACTGTTAGAATAGACCTCTTGTACTTTAGACAATGGCCTTCCAGATCTCCATAGCCACACCATTTTGTCTATAAAAGACTGTAATTAACTATTATCATAAAACTTTTGAAGATCAAAGATTCTCCGTTACAGTGACATAGCAACTCTAAAATCAGTACTGTTTATATTCTAAGAAGAACAACTGAATCTGGTCTTGGCTAAAAGCAAGAATTCCATTATGTCAGCCTGCTTTTTCTTCTCCCTTTGAGGCTGATCCCAACCCCCAGGGAATGAGTGCTCAAAAGAAAGGATTCCCTAAATTCATTCATACTAAGATGTAAATGACTAAGTATGACTAATTTTCTGTATTTTGATGGATACAAGAAACTTCAATGCGGTGCAGTGGAAACTGTGCTGGCTCCTGAGTCAGACAACTGAAGTTCAAATCCCACTCTCTAATATATACTATGTCTTTGACTCTGAGAAAATCACTTCCCTAAGCCTTAGGTTTGTTCATCTTCAAAATGAGGTATGTGGACTAAATGTCCTTTAAGGTCCCTTTCAGCTTGAGATCTATGAACCTATGACAAATATCCAATTGCTATTTTTCTTTCATTAGCAAGCAGAAAGAGATAATCTACACCCACCACCATCACCACCACCTCCACCCCTAAACTCAGCCAGCTCAGGATATGCACATGATGGTTGTATTAACATTGTACTTCATATAATCTTCTTTAGGGAAGGGAACTACATTCTAATTTACTTTGTCAAGGTACATTTCTAGGCAAACATCCCTTAGAATAATCAATTCATTTTCTTGGAAACCTTAATTTAGAGAAGCTCTTAATTCTTAAATATCAGGTCACTATTCAAGTTTACCTTGAAAATGATTAGACCTGACTAAAACAGGTTGTTCCCTGCTCAGCTCCTCGGGTCTATACAATTTTAAAATAACACTGTTCCATGCTTCTTAAGATTGTTAGTGGTCCCTCAGCACATAAAGGGAAAGAAAGTGATATTTACCCCAATGTCAATGGATACATCCCTCCTTAGACTCAGGTTTATAACTAATTATGTCATATGATCCCAGGATTAGGTATAATGTTTGTAGCTGGAGTGGACCTCTGCCAACATGACTGCTTGCTTGGGTCATTTTGACCTTTTGGACTTCAGAGTCAGACTGTGTGATACTCATGTGCATCCTTTACTTTTATCCCGGACATCCTGCAAGGACCATGCCAGGAGAGAAAAGGTCTACAAAGAGTAATTTATTTTGGCCTGAATTATGGACTCTTAGGACTCAGGAAGAACTCAGGAAGACCTGAGTTCTAATTAAAATTCAGACACTAATTAACACATGACCTTGGGCAAATCATTTATCCTCTGTTTACCTCAGTTTCCCTCCCTGTAAAATGGGGATAATGATAGTACCTACCTCCATGGGTTATTGTGAGAATCAGACGAGTTAAAGCACTTAACACAACCTGGCACATAGTAGGTGTTATACAAATGTCAGCCATGATGATGCTGATGAAGATGCCAACAGGTCACATGGGAAACCTCCAATTTGCCAAAAGTCTTCTGAGCTAATTGCTTCTTGTCTATTTCTCTAACATGCTTTCCCAATGGCATTGCTTTCATAACAATGAAGGTTTTTCTGGCAAGGAAGTCCCAAGCCTCAGAGGCTCATGCCAAAGGGAATTCCTGGACAGAAGTCCTCACACTGAGAGGGCAGAGGATGTATTTAATATCTCTGCCAATACTGCTCGCCCTTCCAACATGTACACATTTAGCATTTTGGAAAATGTTTATATACATTTGGAAGTACCAATAGAAAGATACCAAAGAATTCCACTTAGGATGGTTACACATTAATGAATTACATAATTTCACTATCACAACTGAAGCCATTCAAGCACTCTTCATAAATGTGCTGGTAAAGCAGAATCTAGAATGAAAACCTGCAATTGCTGGGTTCTCGCCTAATTACGCAACGAGGAGGAATGTACTCGGCATTCACTCTCTGCCTTGCACATGATCACCTTTTTGATTTCTCATCTTTCTGGTGAGAACACAGATGCTAGAAATTTGAAGAGGATTTGTTTGTTGATATACACCCCAAACACTGCGAGCAACATTAACATCAACCGAGTGCTAAAATAGCTCAAGAAATTACAAATATTTCTTTGAGTATCTTGCTAATGAGGAGGCTCCCAAAGACTTCTAATGGAAGCAAGATCAGTCTGAGGGCAATGTTTTTAGATCTTCACTCTAACCCCATGGACAAACGGGACTTGAATCATTCATTTGCAGCCAGGAAGACCTGGGATATAAGGACCATATTTGACATATACTGGTTCTATGATCCTGACCAAATCACTTACCCAGCCAGCATTTATGGTAAAAGGCAACATTCCACTCTAGATAAAGGACCATTTTTAGCTTCTGTTTCATTTTATTCTTATTTCTACCTCTAGAAAAGTAATCATGGCAGGAGCAATATCTGTCTTATAGACGAGGGTAGTTTTTCCTTAAAAGGTATTGAAAGAGTCCTTAAGACTAGACTGCATCAGGAGACTTAAGTCTTGGGCAGGTGACTTAGTTTTCTGGAGGTCTAAGGACAAATAAGTACCCCAATCGGAGGCAGGAGTTGTTTTTCCTCAGACTAGACCAGGTTGCCAGCATGGCTAACACAGACTCAAGGAAGCTACGGTCAAATAAATCAATTCTGTATTTTTGCTGAGTGTGCTTTTCATGCTATGGCTATGCATGTGATAGAAATCAAATCTGATTTCAGAGGTAGGGGAAGCTTGCAGTGAGGAACTTCCTCTACCAACTGGGAATGGCACAATTTATGCTTAAGAGCTACCTGGAACAATAAGGGTTTAGAGCCTGTCAAGAATCATAGAGTCCAAATGCATCAGAACTCAGGTCCTTCTGGCTCCAAGGCCAGCTCACCATCTACCATGAAATGTTACCACTTTATAGCAAAGTAAGCTTCCTCATAGAAATTGTTAGATGGGTAGGTTTCTCATTTCATTCCAATTTCGATACAAAAGCAGGAGACCAATCTGCATGAGGTCTGAACTGGTTCTACATTTGCTAGATGAATAGTAAAACATTTTTTCTCTCATTTTCCTTTTTCTATAGTCTAATATACTGTTACTGTTACTCCACACTCCTAGTCCCTTCTGGCTGGCACAGAAGCTTTGACCTGCTCCATTTCTAACCTGAACTGGATTGCCCTTCCTTGAGTGAGCTGATGGCCCAAGAGATCCATCAGCTTCAGCCACCCTGGCAGCTGAGACCATGGGCATGTGTCACCATGCCCAAGTCGCTGTTCCTCTTCAGTGCCATCTCCAATCATGAGATTTTATAAGCTTTTACTCCTGTGAGAGTTAGAAAACACTCTGAAATATATCAGATGCGTCAAGGTAAATTATCATGTATTTGGTACTGATGTCAATTTATAGATCCCCATGCCTCAAATATTTCACTGATCCAAAGTTTCACCAGTATAGCTCCTTCCTAGATGATGTGATGAAAGGTCCTCTACAATCTGGTAAATATCCCCTGAGGGAAGGTTGTAATGTCATATCTAAAAATTAATCACCCTACAGATATCATGCTAGTGTGCTGGCCTGGCCTTAAACATTAGACACTAGATGTGCAGTCCATACTCAAAGAATTTCTAGTTTTGTAGGACTGCTCCAGTATGTACTCTGCTAATATTGCCTGGATGAAGTCACAGTCATCTTTAGTCTATAATAAGGCATATAGTCCATTAAATTGCGAGTTCCCTGAGGGCAAGGACTGTCCTTTTGCTTTTTGTATTCCCAGGGCTAAGCAAAGTGTCTAGTAATAATAGTAGGGACTTTTTTTCTTATTTTTTTGTTTTTTTACTGATTTTTGAATTTTTACCGATTGATTGGTTCTCACCACAGGTGCCTAAAAAACAGCTTTGAGGCAGCTAGGTCATTCAGGAAAGAGCACTGGGATTGGGATCAGAAAGATTTGAGCTTAAATTCTGCCTCACAAACTTATTACCTGTATGAGGAAGAAGTCATTTAATCTCTCTCAGCCTCATTTTCCACATCTGTAAAGTGCAGAGGTCAGACTTCATGGCCTCTAAGGTCAGGACACTTAATCTGAGCTTTATGAACAGATTGCAAGGAATCTATAAACCTGGGTTGGGAAAAAACCCCACTACATCCTTGTTGTCAATAACTTTCTTTTGTCATCCTATGTATTTTATTTTACGCACTTAAAAACATTCTTCCAAGAAGAGATTCCAAAGGGGGGTCCATGAAACAAAAAAGAGTGAAGGACTCCAGCTCTTAGGTCTTTTCCAGCTTTTACTCTATGATTTGATGATCCTAGATATATGCACACAGGGAAATGTCTGCCTCTTCACCAGACTTCCAGGGTATGAATCTAATGAGCTGAAACATATTTCAGTTGCCTGAATTTGGGGGAATTCATTAAAAAGAATGTAGTCACCAGTGACCAGGTTTTTGCCTGGGTCTCTCACTTGGGGAGCTAGGAATTCCCTGGTTACTCACCTATTTTCTATCAGAAAGATGCAGTAACTCTGAACATAAATATGATATAATCACCTTTCCCTTCTAGACATGTGGTAAATGTTTTCCTTGTCTTGTAGCCCTCTGCATGTACAGCAGTGTTGACAATATTAATCTTAGATGATAAATTCCTCCAAATCCTGATTATGGGAAATTCTCTTTGTCCACTCCCTGCCATGATGTGACATGTACGTGGTACTCGGTACAAGCCCTTGGATGATCATCAGCAGTCACTCTGACCTCTCTTGAATGAAGGCTTCATAAGGCTTCAACTGGTGATCTGGGCTGCTATTGTGATGTGCAGCCCCATCTTCTTCCAGCCCTGAGTAGGAACTGCTGTTACATTACTAACTGCATGCACATGGCTGAACACTTAGGGAAAGTGTCTACTGAGAGAACTTATTTTACTAATGCATGAGAAACACTGGCACTATATGGAGATGCGACTGTCAGGGTTCCAGGTCTGTGTGCACTCAGACCAGTTCCACCAATAAAAAGAAGCTAAGGAGACAGTGAAATGTTATGACTTCAGACCAGGACTTTGCTTCTACCTCTAAACAAGGCTGATTAGTTTTGATTGTTGAGGTACAATCTGTGATATTCTTAGGTAATTTCTGTTGCTAATATAAATAATTAGGCATCGGGGAGAGGACTCTGAAAGCAAATCCAAGACATTCCTTCCATGACAATGACACTCTCTGTGGTCTTGAACATTCTCTTCACCTTCAGCTTTTTCCCCTTTGTCCAACTCTAAATTTACAGTATTAATAATTCTCTACATTGCAATAATGCCTAAAATTAGTAGATAGATGTCAGTCCTGGGCTTTGCTTTTCATTACTTCCAAAAATAAAACATTTTCTTATTAGGTGGCCTACTAGCAACTCTCAAGATATAGCCAAAAGGTGCCATTTCCCTTTTACTGGTTTTTATCCTGTTTCAAGAAAAAAAAACTATTTCCATTACCCTTTCCTCATCAAGTTGCATCATTTTCCCTTTTTTACTTTCTTTCTAAAAATTCTACCCCTATTTACAGAAAACTCACAGATATCTAGGGACATTATTACTGTGCCAGATTAAAAATTACTGAAAATGTCACACACTCCAAAGCTATATTTAGGCCACACTAAGACTTGACGTATATGAGTAATGCAACCTTTCATAGTTTGGATAAATTTAATTCTTCATGCTATAATTTCCTCCAACATTCCAAGATGGGAAGGCACTAAGGGTAACTCAATGCAATGATTAATCTGTTCATAAATTTGTTTCTCTCAGTGAGGTTCTAAACACTTCCTTAAAAACAAATTTGAAGTAGAATACAAATGCTTTCAAGGTAGAGGAGGAAGAAAATTACTTATGTAATAGTTCAGGTGATGGATGAAAACATGGTGACAGGGCATGGTAGCCTGTGCAGGAATCTAATCTAGAAACTACAGCTATTTCATTCTCTTTCATTTATGTTTTTGAGTTCAACTTACAGACTAATGTGATTTCAAATATTAACTAGAGCTCACTTCACACAACTCATGGTTCTGAAATCTGATTTGTAAATTTAATTTGATACTACTAACACCCTGAAATCATAGAGCCATTAATGTTTCCAAAGAATTTTCACAGCTATTTTCTCATTTCGTTCTTGTGATGTCTCTGGGAAGGTGGTTGAACAGGTCACAGGCTGAGAGATTTGGAGCTGGGAGAGAATGTAAAAATGATGGAGTTCAGCTTCCTCATTTTGTAGCAGAGAGATTAAGTGACTTCCTCTGTGGTCACCCTGGTAGTAAGTGGCAAAGCCAAGATTTGAACCAAACATGTTTAACTACAGATCTAATTATATATACCATGATGCTGGACAGTATGAGACAAATAATTACAATACATGAGAAAAGCTGGCAAGTACAAAGAAGAGATTCAGGGAATGTATCATGGGGAACTGGGAAAGGAAAAAAATTACATTTGGCTTGGTAAGGGTGGGAGGAAGGAGCAGTGAGGAACAAGAGAAAATCCATTCAAGAGAAAGCTGTGAACAAAATTGGAGAAGCTGGGGGGTGCAGGGTGAACTCTCCTAAAACCTTTAGAGTTGTCCTATTAGAGAGACTTGTTTGAATTTATAATTATGTTAATGCATATGTAATATAAATTCTATAACTACATAACTATCAGATAATATAAAATGCACAGAATGTATATTCTATATAAATTTTATAAAATATATATATAGTATGAATTGTGGAGTTTATTGTCATACATGAATTTATAATTTATGTGAATAAAACATCCTCAATGATGGCACCCAAAGTTGTACAAATATTACTAGAGTTGGAATCATGAAACACCTGGGTTCAAATCCTGACTCTTGCTAGCCAATAAAATAGGGGAAATAATACTTGCTCTACCTACCATATAGGACTATTGTATAAAAAGTGTTTGGAAGTTGAAAATCATTATATATAAAGGTGAGCTATCATTGTAAAGCAAAAAGCTGACTAAGATAGAACCTAAGGTTTCTTTTTCACACAACACACCTCAAATTTATCAGAGCTCTACTTCCCTACATTTCTTAACATGGTTAAAGCTTCATTTGGAGGAAAGTTTCAAAATATAAGAAAAATGAAAAATGATAAAAATAGTTGTCCTCTACTGAATGAAGCTCTTTTTTTCTTTTAATGATTAAAAAAGATGCTAGAGTTTTAGATCTAGTGGGGAATCTCTGGTGGTAGGGATTAGAATTCCAGAGACAGCTGAAAGAAGTTCATGCCTTTAACTTCCCACACCAATGGCATCCTGGAGTCAAGACAGGATAGGGCACTGAACTTTTCTCTATGGTATAGAAACTGGAGGTATGTTAAAATTAGAGTTAAAGATGTGAGGAATAAAACAAAAAAAAGAGACAAACCTATCAATGGAGTCTTGGAGTGTGGGGGCTATTGAAAACTCAAAGGATCCCTGACCCCTACTTACCTATGTGCGTCTGAGCCATGACATCGGCCAGCCTGTGTGCAGCCCCACTGCCTCCACTTTGCGTGGAAGAGGAGGACGTGGTAGAGGTTGTTGAGCCGTGGATCGCTTGGCTGATCCAGTGTTCCATGTTGATGCTGCCCTGGCTGGAGGTGGGGGTTCCCTGGGAGTCACCCTGTACGGAGCCTTCATCCTCTGAACCAGAAGAGGTGTCTACACATGGAAATAGGTAAGATTAGTAAATGATAAAGACTAGACATTTCCCATCGACAAGAAACCATATGCCACAGTACTCATCTCTTTTCACTGGGCCAGGCTTTTCCCCTGATAGATGGAAGATAATACTAATTCCTTCCCTCTGAGATTACTTCCACTCTGTCCCATATATAGTCATTTGTATGTTTCCCCATTAGACTATGAGCTCCTTGAGAGCAGAGAACATGTTTTGCCTTTTCTTGGACTCCCCAGTTCTTAGCATAGTGCTTGGAACATAGTAAGAACTTCATAAATTCTTGCTGACATGGCTTGAAAGCACTTTATAATGAAGACCTCTTGGCACTTCGTTAACAAATTCTTCTTAGGAAATCTTCCTTTCCTCTACATACTTCTTCTACTCAAAGGAATGGCATTACTCAGACATTGAAGTGTACTCTCTTCGTATCTCCTTTACTTACTCAATTTTTTAAAAAATCAAACAGAAAAAAAAAGCATTGAGTCCTGACTCTAGGTCAGGCACCGTGCAAAGTACTAGGGATGCAAATACAGAGAATGGTCTTAAGAAGCTAACATTGTCCCAGCGCCCAATACCACACTTTGTACTCCTTGGGTATTCTCCTTAACCAGTTCTTGACTGACCGGTTGATTCTAACTCTGCCAGGCCAGCAAGAAAATATAAACACTAGGTGGTTTATGCTAAAGGTCTCTACTTAAGCTAAAATCCAGATTTAAGTTTCATACAGGATTCCAATAGGTACCAAAAGTGAAGTTCTATCACTTTAACTGGGAATTAGCAGACCCTAGTTTGTGTCACCTACAGAGCTACAAATAAAAATGACACAATTTTGGCAACGTCTGGTAGGAATGTCAAGACATCAGGATTTCCCTTCAAATCCAGCATCCTATTCATTATTGAGTGAGTCACCTAGGGGACAAAGAATTAAAAAAAAATTGTGGAAAACTATATACTGCTTAGTGGAACATCAATGTATGCACTACTCATGATTACCAAAGCACTAAAAAACAGATGTGATCCAGTTATAAGCAATAATGATTCTATTCCTTTTATTGTAAGTTATAAAAGAAATAGACATTATTATTTGTATTAATTATGACAATAAAATCCATGTAGCTTGAGAAGGATTGTGAGATGTCCATTAAAAAAACCACAACATAAATTGTACCCCCCCTGAATTATTTTTATGTGCCAAGCTTACCCAAGGAAGAGTTAAAGGAATCCTACCCCAAGGAAACAAATGGCAATTCAGAGTAAGCTGAGTAATAATAGTTCAGGGTTGATAATACCCAGAAAAAGAGACAGTGATACAGCAGCCATTCATTCAGCAGACTCACATGCTAGGTTTATTCTCTAGTGAGCAAAGTTCTAAAGGTCACCAAGATCCCAGGAAAGAAAATAATGCAAACAAATGGAGGCTGGATTATGCCTTAGCAGATGTGGTTATAAAATGCTAAGAGCAGTACCGAACACAAAAGAGCACACTCAATAAAATTTTTGGACAAGCATGATGTTGACCATGGTTTTCAAAGCCATCCCATGTGAAATCATCACCATGACTCCTGCGTGACTGCCAGATGACAAGGAGAAATGTTTCTTGGATGGGATGACAATTTGTGAAATTATTCATGCAGAGTACATGGAAATACTATGCAAATAATCAAATGCAAATGTTAAGACTCCCACCAACGAGCCTGTATGTTTCTCAAAGACAGCTAAATATACAAGGAGATTTTACCTTTTGTCATGATGATTTATAGGTGTTTGTGTTTATGCATGTACATGTACATACGCATGTATATGATACATTTCTTTATGAAATGTACATATAACCATGTAAATGAGTAATATAAATACAAAGACAGTCAAAAGTAAAGTAACTACATATTACTTCTTACATTTTGATGTAGTTTTATGTTTTCCTATAAAAAATGTTTATAGGAAAGGCCCATGTCTCCAAAGTTTGCTTAGATTTTTAACTATTTCCCATTCTTTCCCAGTTTAAATCTATTTTATCCCTACAAGATACTTTTGTCATCTAACGCTTAAAACAACAATAATAACGCCAAGTTTTCTTAGCATTATATATTTTGGAAAAACATGGAAAATGAATTTCCTTATAAAATGAAGTACATTAATAAAATTTTACCATATACTATAAGAGCATATTTACAAATGGGAAGAATATTTTGCTATTTACATACATAAAAGACAAAGAGAAATAATAGAAAATGTCCTCAAAAGAAAGAATTATTTGGAGGTTCACATATAAACCATGAATATAGATGGTGTTACTTTGTAAATTTTCAATATAATGAGCTCTGTTGCCTTATTTTTTTTAGGATGTCTCAGTTTGGACACTTGGAGCTGGATGAGGACAGGCCAAGTTATGGATTTGAACACAATGTGGTTTTTGGTGGGTCCTATGCCACCTTTTCTCCATACACACAAAGCCTCAGAGCTAAACTATAAAATACAGAAGGTGAGAGTCCAGAACTCAATAACTACTGACCTTGATTGGCATGTAATGTTGCTATTTCGCTGTTCTTGTACTTCCTTATAATTCTTCCATTAAAAAAAAAAAGAGGGAGGACCTCGTATACTCTTGCACATATGCAAGGCAGGTCTGCCTCCACAAGCAAGAGTTAAGGCTATTACTTGGGGAGGAGGAAAGAAGAATAGAGAGGGAAATATACCCACATATACATACATACACACACACACACCTATACTACTTACACACATATCCATTGAACAGGTTTGAAAATGCATCCAAGTCACAGTTTGGCAGCTTCAATCAATCCGTTCAAAACAAAACAGCAATTATGAAGCACTTACAATGTACCAGGCCCCTTATTAAGTACTGTCGATATAAAGATAAAAGTGAAATTGTCTGCCTTCAAGGATTTTATGTTCTAACATATCAAATGAGATAATATCTGTAAAGTGCTTAGCACAGTGCTAGGAACAGAGAAGATGCTTCTTAAATATTTGTTCCCTGCAACATAATAAAGGCTTTTTACTAAGGATGTAAAGATTGGCCATCCCACTAGGAGGTGAGTTGCAAGTGAGCTTTTGAGTCTAGTATATAATATGTACTGTGTTTCTTGATAAACCCTGCAGAACTCAATATTGCAGTATCACAATTTGGAAAATGAAAAAAATCCTGGGTGAGGAACCCCAAATCAATTATTTTCTTGCTACGTACTCAGACAGGTGCACACACATTTTCCTGAGCAGTAAAGCCAACAGATGAGTGCATTCACTTACCTGGAGGTGTGTAGGCATCCATTGAGGTCTGTACAACCAGAGAACGGCGTTTAGAAGGCATTGGCACTGCCATTTTTCTTTCTTTGTGTTTAGCCAGGGCTGCTTGGACAGCTTCTGTATGTACATCTGGAATAATAGGAGATATGTGAGTATTTTATTATGTAGCTTCTGGATTCTCCAGGCTCCTGGCTTCACCCCCTTCTTTGTTGAACCCTCTGGCAATTTCATTGCCTATTTACCTCAGCACCAAAAGATGGGTAGGGAAGGAAAAAGGAGAGCAAAGCTTACTTCAGTGACTTTTTCTACCCATTGGAAGTTCCATTAAGAAGTAAGCAAAATTTTTAGTTTTTGATTCATCAAGAAATTTAATTTACCCAAGGTGTTTCGAGCCATTATTACTACGCAAAAGATGAATATATTGTAAATTGCTCAATATTGCCTTTATTTGGATAAATAAATCTTCCTCTTGAATTCTCTCCCCATAGGTCTCATTTTCTAGGCCTGTGGACCATTTTGTTTGCCTACCATGACAGATAACAAGGCAGTACATAGGACATAACTCTGGTTCTTGAGTCAGGAAGACTTAAGTCCAGATCTGACTTCAAACACTTTTAACAGCTATGTGACCTTGGGGAAATCACTTGACCTCTGTTCAACTGTAAAACAGAATAAATAACAGCACCCACCTCACAAGGGTGTTGTGAGAGTCAAATGAAATTGTATTTATAAAGCATTTAACATGCTACATGAATTATATCCATATAAATACTTAATATATAAATATTCTATTATATATTATAATTTTATAGATTATAGAATTAATACAATAATATATAAATATGATATAAATACTTATTCTCTTCCCTTCACCCCTGTGAGTATTCTATTACATTTTTCTAGGGATACTGTCTAGTGTGTAAATCAAAATTTAATTCTTTTTTAAAACCCTTCAGTCCATGGAATAAATTATTTTAGCCTTCAAAAATCTCTAATTCCATTGAACTCAATAAATCTTCATTGAATGCAGAGAACAGTGTTAAAAAGACATGGTCCCTACCCTCATAAAGCTACTGAGTGTAGCAGTGAAATCTTTACAACACATAGCTACAACATACAATAGAGTACACACTAAATACATGAGAGAAAGTTAGCAACAGAGAGACTATAAAGTCCCAGGCCAAAGTGGGATATGATGGAGAGACAATAAGATAAGATACAATCCCTATTCTTAAGAAGTTTATGTATACAAATAATTAAAATGCAAGTGCAAAAATTAATAAGCACATAATAAAGGTCAGTAGCCTGTGAGACCTGAAGAAAAGATTGTATCTGACTGGGTGGATCCTTCATAAAGAAAGTAGCTCCTGAATTGGTTTTGGAAGACTGTCAAGAATGCCACTGAGGTCCTCTGCTAGTTGATATTCTCCGTAGAATGGGCACAAGGAATAGACTACACAAAGTCACAAGGGTAAAATAGTGCAGAGTAGTTAAACAGGATAATAGGTATTCGGGGCCCACTTTGGCTGTGCCATAAAACTTCCAAAAGGAAGCACCATAAAATGTGGTTTGAAAGGGGAGGTTGGAGCACTGCCAGGGAGGGCCTTGAACATCAAAGTGAATAGTCTGTACAGGATTTAGCAAACAAAGAGGCACATTGAAAATTTTGTAGCAGTCGGGTAATATATTCCTGCCTGTGCATTACAGAGATTAATTTAGGTACCTTATCAAAGGTAAAGTAGAAAGAGAAGAGACATGAGTCACAGAGACAAAAGGAGCAACAAGAGGTGATTAGAGACCTAAACTATAATGGCAGGAATGGAAGGAGAAAGGAAGGAAGGGGGAAAAGAGACATTCGGAGGCAAAAGGAATGGCCTTGGCAATTCCTAGCATAAAACTATTTAAGAAGAGATATTCAATAAAGTCAACAACAAAAATATCTACAATATGGGTGAAGTAGCGCGTTAAATTGTAGAATCTTGCTGAGTACAAATAGTGTTCCATTTGAGCTCTCTGTCGTTAGCAAAACTTCATCAGTGAGGAGGGAGATTAGTTTTCTCTTTTATATTTTTCCTTCCTAATGAAAGTCAGGTAAAAAAGCATTATAAATCTAGAACCTGAAATTATTAGGGTAGCTATCTTGTTAATGTAGATTAATGATGAATTAATGACAACTGGCCAGAGAAAATTAATATGTGAACTGGTAATAAAAAGTGAGAATGCTACAAGATTCCTGACAATGAAGGGGCAAAAATTTCAAATCGACATTTTATCATGGTTTGCAAGGGAGAAATTACTTAAAATAATTGGAGGCCTGAAGCATGAACTCAAAGGGTGAAGTCCTTATTACGTTTCATCTGTATGTGTGTTGCGATTGTAACACTTAAAGCAGCTGATGTAATTGCAGAGGTTACATGCTGACTTTCATTATGTCCATGCGTTTCAGTTATTTTTAGCACTAATTTTTTCAATTTAAGGGTAGACTTTAGAAACGTATTTTAATAAATGTTTGTACGTTCAGCTGTTCCTGCTTCTTTAGCATTAACTAAGCACAACCCACTGCCACTTTCCTACTGCTTTTACCCTGCCTACATGATTAAAAGATGGCGGAATCATATCACAACTAAATAGTTTACTGATCTAATGAAATTGTGAGGCATTGGCATGCTACAAAATGAAGACAAGAAATCCAGAAGTGAAAGGAAAGGAGGAGAGAATGTGAAAGGAGAGGGAGGGGAGAAAGGGAGGGCAAAAGGAGAGGCAGGGAGAAGAGAAAGGGAGAGAGGGAGGGAAAGAGAGAGGGGGGAAAGGGAGGGAGGAGGGAGAGGAGGAGAAAGGGAGAAAGAGAGAGAGACAGAGACAGAGAGAGACAGAGACAGAGAATGAATGGAAGAAGAACAACTGGAAAGGAGAGAAAAAGGGAGAGGGAAAGGAAAGACCAAACAATACTCAAAAGTTCACATGCTTTCTTTTAAGAAAATTCCCTTTGGTTACTGAAAAGGTTCCTTGTTCAAGGTTCAAAAAAAGACTCAAAAAGGCTTAACACTTTGGTATTTTTCCAAACACTCTAACTCTGTAAAAAGTTACACAGGGAACCCTTATACATTGTTTTCCTTCATTTGACAAATCATTTTTCATGAAGTTCCTGAGAACTGGGTATATTCAGGCATTTATACTAGAGAGAATGTGGTCAACCAGATAGATGGTCCTGAGGGGCTAGGAAGTTAAGATTTTCTGGTGAACTTTTTTTTCAGTTGGAAATCTTGAGACCATTTTCCCCACAGTGACATTGTGGTATCTGTAGCCAGGAGCAAAATGGGAAGGGCAAGATCTGTGGAAATGGGAAACCCATAACTGTAACAGAATGAAAACTTGAATCTTATGTGTATCAATTTCTATGACAATTACAGTATCTATGCCATGTTTTATTTTGTTTCTATTTTTTTTTTACTCCAAGAACACATGCCAACAGAAAAAACACCCATTTGAATGAAGAACACTTATAGATTATAGACAAAAGACTGCCCTACAATTTAGTCTTATTTTTGGGTATCTTATACAGACAAATTATACCTGGCCCAGTTTGATGCAAGCTGATTCAGAGGGGCTGCCCATTCCCCTTCCCGCTTCAGTCTTCTAATTGATGTGTATGATAATAGTTCTGATAAGAAGGTTAAACATGAATATCATATTTAGTTATAATTTCGTTTTCTCCCTTCCTTTCCTCCTCTCTTTCTCTCTGTCTCTCTCTGTCTCTCTCTCTCTCGCTCTCTCTGTCTCTCTCCACACAATTCTGTGTGCTGTATGCACTGCCTCCACCCTGACCCAGTCATGTGTTACTGGCAGCAAAAGCAATATAACACATCCCATACTCATGTGAGCAACCACAAACACTCAGCCACTTATTTTGTTCACTTTTGCCTCTGACTCATGCTACAGAATCCCAAAATCAAATCAGACTTGCTAAAAACTCTGAAACAAACCTCTTACTTGTGATCATTTTTGATTGGGGATGTGAGGGACAGAATATTTAGATGACTGGACTTGAACTAGTGAAATCATCATAATTCTAAGTTCTACAATGCAACTGACATTTCAATTTCAGACCACAAGAATGGCAAAAGGTTTTCTCTTAAGTGATGCAATGGCAAAAACCTTAATGAAATGCAGTAAAATCTTACTCTGGAGATTCTATACAGTGGCACTGACCTTTGGTTCTCAGAGATGATGACCACAGAAAAGTCAGTTTTATTGGGTTGCCATATGGAGCTAGAAAATCTTTGAGCAAGGGCCCAGTAATGTCTGCAGCCAAAGGACCAGACAAGATTTGTTAAGAGATGGTCATTACCAGTTCAGCCCTTAAAGAGTCATGACTTTTTTGGCTACACTGATCCTTGAAGACTGTCTACTCCATTGCACAGGTGTTGCAATCTACATTAGTGCAGAGAAGGCCTGTATGGGCTAAATCACCAAATCATTAAGTATAAATAATTATGATACTAGTGACTCCATTTCTCAAGTAATGAGGTAAATCCACATGGTTTAACAGAATGTTGGAGAAAACCGAATAGGCTTAAGGGTGTGGGTAATCACTGAGACGATGCTACTTAACACTGCTCTTCATGATCTCTGATTTCATCAGTATGAGGAACTTCAGTGGGAGAATCTCCCACCTATGATTTAGTAGGTAAGTCCTAGAGAGACCTCAAAATACCGAAGGAAAATGACTTTCTCAGCATCAAACTGTTCCTATCAGCATCAGAATTTGAACCCAGGTCTTGTGTAATGAAAGTCTGTATGCAATCTACTGTACCACACTGCCTCTAACATACAACAGGAAAAGCATGTGTGACAACACTACATAGGTATGGTTGGGGGAAGAGCTAGCAACAATCTTTTCTCTCTCCTCCCCATGTATAACCACATAGTGGAACATTTGGGACAAGATTGGAAAATTGTTCAAGACAGATGTTAGCCAGAGCTATGTCCTAATCCAGTAGCATTCCATCAAATCCAGTCTGTTATACAGTCATACAGACAACCAGAAGTCTGTCTCCAGCCTAGCTCCAAGCAGATATTTTCAACACAAATCTCAAAAAGATTACTGTGCCATGTTTCACTAAAAGCCAACAGTTAAGGTTCAGACTCATTTAACACTTTCAAAAAATTTTGACTGTCCTAAGCTTTGGGTTTCAATTTCCAGAATTATAAATTTGGTACTTCTCATGATACAGCACTGAAATCCAAATCCAGTGCTAGTTAGATGATTCATATTCCCTACCACAAGTACACACATGGTTTTGTTTTTTTCCAACTTCTGTTTTGTTTTCATTTAGTTCTTTGTTTTCCAAGTGATGACTACATAATTTTGATCAACAATACAATGAAATAACATCCACAATTAAGCTGAATATGAATTTAGAATTGTTAGATAAGCATTTATCTATCTATATGCATAGGTATACAGAGTGTGGGCATGGGAAGGGCTAATGGGAATGCTTCCTCTGGAATGAACCAATACACTCAACCGTGGCTCTCTGCCTGTCTATGGATTTATCCCTATTCTAATCAGTTCTGCTCTCCTGTCCATCTCCAATACAATTCATACATTCCCCAGCTTATTGAACCTTCTGCACTATTCTTAATAATCTTCCAAACATCCTTAATCTTCTCAAACAATTCTCTTTCTGCCTCCATGTTTTACTCCAAACCTGGCTATCATCTGAGGTCACCACAGCCATGGTATCATACAAGATTCAAGAGTCAGAACCTTAGAGGTCACTGAGTCCAACTGAGACATTTTAAGATGAGGAACTAAATCTCAGAGAAGTGAAATGATCTGCCCAAGGTCACATAGGCAGGAAGTATAGAGGCAAGATTAGTATTCAAGTCTTCTGGACTCCACAATCTCTCATCCCTGAAAATCCTCTCCATACAGGCCATTCTTCCTCCTGTTTCCTCCATATCATGGGGATAAGAGAAGGATTTGGCATTCCTCCTGCTCTTCACTGCTGTTCCCCCATTCCTCTTTCACCCACATGCTGCACTGCATAATACAGAAGAGGGTTACGAAGAGAAAAGGTGGCTGCTACTAGCACTATACCTTCATTCTCTTGATTGTTTCCGTCACATATGACCCTTCTGAAGGACACATTTTCTGTTCATAAGCCTATTTCCCCAACATCATTGCTGTTATCAACAACCTAGGAGATCACTTTCAACTTTCTCAGTAACTGATGTGCCAGCTACAGTCCTCCTCTCCAGTACAATCCCTTGCCAAAATCCTCAGGAACTTTGGTATTTGTGTTGATGACTCCTTTAGTAATCTCACCATGCAATTCCTCCACCTTCTTAAAGACAATCCTTAGGAAGATTCTGAAGATTACCTGGCAAGTTACCTGACACTGAGGTCCTCTCTTGAGCTGAACTGTCAAGCATTCAAACTCAGTGCAACTTCAATAGGCTGGCCACATTGTTTGAATGCCAAATGCATGTTTAACTAAAAGATTATCTTACAGAGAATTAACACACAGCAAGCACGTGCACAGAGGTCAAAAGAAGCAGTACAAGGACACTCTCAAGGTCTCTCTGAAAAACTTATGGGACATTGGAGATGCCAGCATGGGACTGCCCAGCATGATATTGTAGCAGCAAGCACCCTAGTACACCCAGGACGACCTGCTAGCACAGGTTCTGTGACCTGCTTTGCTAAAGGAAAGACAGCTTCAAAGGGGTTAACAATCCTTCTTTAATTAAACATATATAAATCATTCACTAGTTCAGGGGAAAGGTTAACAATATGAACGTGGATAAAATACAAACAGAGAAAATTCAAGCAGAGAAATTAGCACAAAGATCAACAGAGAGAACTCCAACTGTATGACAAAGTGATACAACCACCTACATGCACCACAGATAGGGGAGCACTAACAACATCTGAGTAGTCAGGGGCTCTTAAAAAAAATGGCTCCTCAGAGTCCAATCCAGGGAATCAAAAGGTCCTTCTCATGAGCAAGCTCCCAAAGCAAAATGCCAACCTCCCAGTATATATAATAAAGACTCAGCTCCTCAGTAGGCATGAAACCTACATGATTCAGCACAGCTGTAAACCATCAGGGTTCAAAGGAGATCAATTCTTCAGATATTTTCAATGAGCCTGGGAAACAACTCCAGAATGAAAAAAACAAAAAAATCCCACTTTGCTTGCTCTTATAGACATGCCCATGCCAAAGAAGGTGCTATGTTCTATGAGCAAAGCAGAATTGCAGCAGCACAATGCAAATGTGAGATGTACAAATCTAGAGACATCTTTATCCTAAATGTTCAAATGGACTCTTTGTGCCCAACTTGTGGTAGGGCCCTCTGAGCTCAGACTGAACCGATCAGCCACAGTCAAACACACTTTACTCTGACCCCAACATCATGATGTCATTGGTCCTCCGTGAGTAGGAAGGATGCACAACAACCATACTCCCCATTTTGCTTTGCCATGGTCACATCTTAGATCTTTGAGATTCAAAACTTGTGAAATTCAATTTATATACCCCAACCTACTCCCCTTCCCCCTCTTGTATACCAAGGTCCTAATTTGTGTGAATAATGAAACCAGGCATGGAAGTTCAAGTCTCAGGTTGAGTGTAGAGGGTGCTGGTCAAGATGTGAAAAAGCATGTCAGTGGTAGCAGGAAGATGATATAATGCTCTGAGTGGATCGATGGCAGGTGAAATTCAAGTGCACTTGGACATCCAGAGCCAACCAGCAGATATAGTGAGCTAATTTACCCACTCAGTCTCTAATAACCTAGATAAGACCCTAGAGCCAGAGATCCAAAGAACAGCAGATTATCTCCTGCAAGGACCCAGACATACATTCAGGAAGATCTGAGATTTGGAGTCAGAAAATCTATATTGGAACACTGGCTATGCTATTCACTACTTGAGGGACCTAAGGCATTGGGTCTTTCCCCAGTGTGGACCTTAAGTTTCTTCATCTGTAAAACAAAAGGGTTAGATGATCTCTAAACCCACCTCTCAAGCTTTTTATCCTATATATTCTTGAAAAAGCTGTCTGTACCTGAAAAGGTCAATAAATACCATTCTGGTTACCCATTAGTAACAATCACTGAACAGGCAGGGAGCAGAGCCAAGATGGTGGAGCAGAAGGACAAACCTCCTATAGCTCTCACCCCATAGCCCATAAAATACCTGTAAAAAATGACTCTAAACAAATTCTAGAGCAGCAGAAGCCACAAAATGATGGAATGAAACAGATTTCCAGTCCAAGACAACCTGGAAAGCAGACAGGAAAGGTCTACTGCATTGGGCTCAGAGCAGAGCAGAGCCCAGCCTTGGCTGCATGACATGGCATAGACAGAACTGGAGCAGATTTTAGGGCACAGAATCATGGGTAACAACTTCAATTCCCAGATTTCTCAACCAACAAATGCCAAAGACAGCTTCAAAGGTCAGTTAGAAAGACCTTTCACCTGGGTAAGGGGGGAGCATGGTGCAGCCTCAGAGCAGCTGCAGCCACTCCAGCAGCAGTTTACACTTTTGGAGCCCTTGGCCTAAAGCCCCTAGGGGAATTGAGCAGCTGATCTGGGTCTCGGTACTGAGTGGCAATCCCTGGGTGAGGAAGAGAACTGGCATAATGGAGCTGGAGGTGGTTGTGAAGAGGGAACCCTATTCATAGTTCCAGGGCAGAAAAGAGGGCTTTGGGTTGCTCACAGACCACAGCACAGGGCAGAAGAGGATTAAACTCTTCTCCCTTGATTGCACTACCTTGGAGGAACCTAGAACATACAGGTCTCTAGAGATATCTCAGCAAACAACTACACAAAACCTCTGAGGTCTAGGGTAGTATGCCCTTCACCTGACAAAGGACTTAAAAGTCAAATAACTGGCTGTGAAAATGCTCAAAAAGGGGAAAAAAACAAGATTATAGAAGGTTACTTTCTTGATGAAAATGAAAATTCTTTTGGATGAAGAAGAGCAAAGCACACTATCAGAGAAAGACAGTAAGGTAAAGGCTCCTGCATCCAGAACCTCCAAAAAAATATGCAGTGATCTTCGGCCACGAAAGAGCTCAAGAAGGATTTTGAAAATCAAGCAAGACAGGTGGAGGAAAAAATGGGAAAAGAAATGACAGTGATGCAAGAAAATCATGAAAAGCAAGTCAACAGCTTGCTAAAGGAGACCCAAAAAATGCTGAAGAAAATAACACCTTTCAAAATAGGCTAACCCAAATGGCAAAAGAGGCCCAAAAAGTCAGTGGGGAGAAGAATACTTTAGAAAGCAGAATGGGGAAAATGGAAAAGGAGG
The DNA here is from genome assembly GCA_023548195.1 of Bettongia penicillata ogilbyi. Classification (NCBI taxonomy): domain Eukaryota; kingdom Metazoa; phylum Chordata; class Mammalia; order Diprotodontia; family Potoroidae; genus Bettongia; species Bettongia penicillata. Next base: position 3,849,756 of record JAJHZJ010000011.1, on the reverse strand, counting down.
TTCAAAAGCTCATTGAAGAAAATAGTTCTTTAAAAATTAGAATGGAACAGATGGAAGGTAATGACTTTGTGAGAAATCAAGAAATTATAAAACAAAACCAGAAGAATGGAAAAATAGAAGACAATGTGAAATATCTCACTGGAAAAACAACTGACCTGGAAAAGAGATCCAGGAGAGATAATTTTTAAAAAACCATGATCAAAAGAATAGCCTAGACATCATCTTCCACAAAATTTTCAGGAAAATTGCCCTGATATTCTAGACCTAGAGGGTAAAATAGAAAGAATTCACCAATCACCTCCTGAAAGAGACCCCAAAAGGAAACCTCCTAGGAATATTGTAGCCAAATTCCAGAGTTCTCAAATCAAGGAGAAAATATTACAAGCAGCCAGAAAGAGACAATTCAAGTATTGTGGAAATACAATCAGGATAATATAGGATTTAACAGCTTCTACACTAAGGGATCAAAGGGCTTGAAATATGATATTCCAGAAGTCAAAGAAGATAGGATTAAAATCAAGGATTTTCTACCTAGAAAAACTGAGTATGGCAATGAAATAGAGGATTTCCAAGCATTCTTGTTGAAAAGACCAGAACTGAATAGAAAATGTGACTCTCAAATACAAGAATCAAGAGAAACATGAAAAGGTAAACAGGAAAGAGTAGCCTTAAGGAACTCATTAAAGGAACTCATTAAAGTTGAACTGTTTACATTCCTACATGGCAAGTTGTTATTTGTAACTCATGAGACCTTTTTCAGTATTAGAGTAGTTAGAGGGAGTATGTATATATGTATATATACATACATATATATATATATGCATGTGTATGTGTATAAATGTATATGTGTGTGTATATATGTAGGTACATATGGGTATGTATATGTGTATATTATATATATTTAGGTTTATATGTGTACATGGGTGTATGTGTGTATATATACATATATATATATATATATACATATGTGTGTGTGTATACACATACATGGAGGGTACAGGGTGAGCTGAATATGAAGGAAGAATACCTAAAAAGAAATAAATTTACTATTGAGTGGAATGTACTAGGAGTAAATGAAAAGGAGAAGTTGAATGTAGCAAACCATCTCACATAAAAAAGGCAAGAAATGGCTTTTACAATGGAGGGGAAGAGGGGGAGGATGACAGAAAGTAAGTGGGCCTTACTCTCATAGGATTTGGCTTAAGGAGGGAATAACACACACTCAATTGGATACAGAAATCTATTTTAATCTGCAGGAAGGCAAGGTGGAAGGGGATATGGACAGGGAAGATAATAGAAGAGGTAGCAAATTGGGGAAAGGAATAATCAGAAGGAAACATTATTGTGGGAGGACAGGTCAAGGGAGAGAATGGAATAAATGGAGGGCAGGACAGAACAGAAGGAAATGTGGCTAGTCCTTCACAACATAACTATCACGGAAGTGTTTCGCATTGCCACACATGTATGACTTATATTGAATTGCTTGTTTTCTCAATGAAGGTGGATGAGGAGGGAGGAAAGGAGAGAATAAGGAACTCAAAGCTTTAATAGTGAATGTTTAAAAATTGTTTTAGCATGCAACTTGAAAATAAGGTATACTGTCAGTGGTGTATAGAAATCTATTTTGCCCTAAAAGAAAACAGAGGGGAATGGAAGAAGAGAAGTAACAAAAAGGAGGGCCAACTGGAGAAAGGGATGGATGGGGTGCATGCTGTGTGGGGGTGAGGAGATATGGGGAGAAAATTTTGAATTCAAATTCTTGTGGAAGTAAATGTTGAGAATATATACACACACACACACACACACACACACACACACACACACATACACACACACACCCCAATTACTGAACAGGAATTAGGAGGAAAAAATGATCTCCATGTCTAATTGTGGGAGTTTATCTTAATTCTCTGTAGAATAAAGACAAAAACTAAAGTGAAGTTCAAGGCAAGTATAGCTTCCTTGATCTTAAGGCAGGTCTCAAAGACTAAGGTGTGGCTTCTTTGTCTCACCTGTGGGGACATTCCCACATGAGGGCAGCATTCTTTTGAGTTAAAGCATGACACTTTATGGGTGTCCTTTCTGAAAATGTTAATACTTAGGGAGGCAGCTTGGTATAGTGGATAGATTTTAGCTTGGAGTCTGAGAGATCTAGGTTCAAATTTTTCCTCTGATAATTACTAGCTTTATGACTTAGGGAAAGTGATTTAACTTCTGGGTATTTCAAGCCATTCTCCAGATCTCTCTAAATCACATATAGGTTGGGATTTGTGTTAGTAGAAGAAATCTCCACAGGGAGAACTAAAACAAAGGACATTCTGCAGTAGATTCTACATTTCATTAATATCTCTGGGATGTTAAGATATTACATCATTAGCATTTATTCACTCTATTGTTTTCTGCAGATTCACCAAAAAATCTGACTGGCCATTTCCTTACTGAGCTTGCCTTTTTGTTTAAACAGCTGGAACATTGGCTCATTCTGGAGTTGTCATATTGGCACTGGCAATTTGTTGATCTGGAGGACCCAGGCTGTGAGCAGCACAGCTCATCAGCTATCCATATAGCTTGGGGACATGAGCCACCAGCAATTTTTCATGCAATTAACATCCTCAAATCTATTGACTTCTCTTGACCTAAAGAATTCTTTATCAGGCAATCATGGGAAAAACTTAAAACATACCATACTTTCCACTAGGTGACAATGGACCTCTGCTCTTTACCCTAGGTGTGTCTATATTTGAATATTTGTGCCCCAATGGTCACATCATTAGTAACTACTGTGGATGTAATGAAGACTGACCTAGTCTAGTTCATTCTTCATCCATACTTTTTTCTTGCTAAAGAAGTTGTCTAAGGTAAACATATTCATATGCCTCCTCAATCTCCAACCCATCTATATGTACTCTATCTTACTGTCAATAGTTAAAGTATACCCACTTTGTTTTTCCTAAGATTCACTTCCAAGCCAACCGGTTCAGATTCCCTCTATGGTAGCTCAAGATTTCTTTGAGTTCTGGGATGTTATTTACACAAAAATGCAATTTTGGCAAAGATCACACATAGGGGCAGGGAGGGCAGTGCTCACTATTCTAGGACTATTACCCTGTCTGGTTACTTGAGACAAGTTATGATTTTTATATGGTTTCATTTTACATAAGCAATGGTCAAGGGCGAGAGCTTCTATTGACAATATTTGAAGTTGATCAGATGAAATCAGATTGAGCTGGGTATTATCGATGTGCAGTTGTTTTTCAGCAATGTCTGACTCTTCATGACCCAATTTGGGGTTTTTTTGGCAAAGATATTGGAGTGGTCTGCCATTTCCTCCTCCAGCTCATTTTACAGATGAAGAAACTGAGAGACAAAGAGATTAAGTCACTTGCCCAGGGTCACAAATCTAGTAAGTGTCTTAGATCAGACTTGAACTCAGGAAGATGAGTTTTCTTGACTCCAGGTCCAGCATTCTACTCACTGTGCCACCTAGCTGCCCCTTGACTGGTTACCTCTCTACTATTTAGTCTCTTATCATATGGGTGCTTCATTATTCTCTTCTATTATATTTTTAATTCTGTTGTTTTTAAGAACTGAATATTCCTCCAAGGAAAGGTACAAAAGATTGTGGCTATTAAAGAACCTGTTTTGAGGACTATAAAAAATATGCAATAGCTCTAAAGAGTAACCAAATCAAATATTTCAAGGATCATTCAATCCCTCAATAAAACGGGGTCAGCTACAATGAAGCACCACAAAAAAAAAATTATATGTGAGGGGCAGGTTGGTAACATTTCTATGAAGAAAATGTGCTTGTCATGGGCAAGCCAATCCAAACACTAGAATATTGAAGACTGGAAAAAAGGTATTTTTCTTGATGAAACTCACTTTTTCATTTGAGGCTCTACAAAACTCAATGTCAGAAGTAGTTCAAATGAGCTTATAAGATCCAAATAATTTTATCAGACTATAAAAGGGCCACCTCCAAAAAAAATGTTTTGGGGACTTCTTATTCCAACGGGCCTGGAAATCTCTCCATTGATAAAATCTGGGGAGCCAAGATGGCAGGGTGAAGCCAAGTAGTTGCCTGAGCTCTCCCAAGTTTCCCTCAGAAACAAAGTTAAATCAAACCTCTGCAGTGACAGAACTCACAAAAAGGCAGAGTAAAACAATTTCCCAGCTTAAGAAAACTTGTAAGGACTGCAGAAAAGGTCTGTCTCACTTGTGTAAAAGGAGAGTGCAGCCTAGAGCACACAGTGTCCAGGCAAGCTACTGGCAGGCTCTTAGCTGCAGCACAGATCAGCAACTGAAACCCCTCAGTCCTGGTGCAGCAGACCAGCAGTGATGCCTCCAGCCTCAGCACAGAAAGCAAACTGCAAGAACTCTAGCACAATAAACACAACTAGGCTGGGCCACTCCCAGTGCAGTGGGCAAACCACAAGCATCTGACGCCCTTGCATGGATATCCAATTGACCCCAAGCATAAGAAGCTTGGGATAGTGCTCCAGGAACAGAATTCAACTTTAAAAGTCACAAAATAGATTGAAAAGGGAGTGAGAAACAGAAAAGAGCCCTGACTATCAAAAGCTAATATGGCAACAGGAAAAGATCAAAACACAAACCCAGGACAACATCAAAATGCTGACATGGGAAGCCTCAAAGAGGAAGATGAATTGGTCTCAAACCCAAAAAATCCTCTTAGAAGAACTCAGAGAGGACCTTAAAAATCAAGTAAGAGAGGTAGAAGAAAAATTGGGAAAATAAATGAGAGTTATGCAGGAGAAACAGGAAAAAAGTCAAGAGCTTGGAAAAGGAAGCACAAAAACTGAAAAAGCAAGAAATTATCAAGGAAAACTGACATGATATATCCTAGAAAAGAGAGAATGGTAATTGATGAACTCTGGTAAATATACTGAAATACTGAGTAGCAGAATTATTCTGCCATTACAGAAATCCCCAAATGGAGATGTAATAACTATGCCATATACCAGATGTAGGAGGACCGAGGTAAATATAACTACTTAAGGTCATAAGATCATTGGATCACAGATTCAGAATTGGAAAAGGCCTTCAGGGATGACTTAAATCCAACCTCTTCATCTATCTTTCTTCCTTTCTTCTTCCTTTCCTTCCTTCCTTTCTTTCCTTTTTTTTTCTTTTTAACAAACAGACAGGGGAGCCATGGCTTATATACAATTTTAGTCATGGTTACAATGACACAAGACAGAATCATTTATGAACATTGTCTCAATTTGGGAATCTTGAGGCACTTACTGTAGTTCCCTTCCATATAACTTCTTTCATATCAATTGCATTTTAAAAGTATGACACCCTTTACTGAAGTCCTATATAATGACTGTGCTATAGGGGTGTTCCTAATTTCTTTGAAACTGTATCTGGTAGGTCTAAATCACAGTAAAATTTACATAGCCCTTTTTTTTACAGTTACTATAATGTAGGTAGTACAAACATCATTAGCCTCATTTTAAAGATAAGGAAATTGAGGCTCAAATAAAAATGACTTGCCCTTAGTCACTCCACTAGTATCAAAGATTTGAGTGCTAAATCTTTTGATACTAAATCAGCGTACGAAACCGCTCTCTTTAGGATATTGAAAACTTACAGAAGGGTTAGGGTTAGTGTCAAATACGGATTTTTTTCCTACTTCATAGTTCAACTGATGATTCATACTACTTAGGGTGAACCAAATCATTTTAGAAACATTTATCAGAACACGTTACAAACAAAATCTCAAATTGCTATAAAGAAATCATGTCATGCAATCTACAGAGGCAAGTATTTCACAAAACTAATGAATAAAGGGAAGTGAGTTACTGTTATAAATTTGAAATTAATTAAAGCACTTGATTAAGCATCTCACAAAAACCTTCATTGTAAGTGTTCTGTGTATATTTTTAAATAAGCCATAAACAAGGGAAGCTATAAGTAGGTAATACTAATACTAGAAATCCATCCATTTGTGTGTAAATATAGAAGTTATCCAAAAATGTTTTTAAAAATCTTTCACAGAGCATATATAACATTAATGAGATCTCCTGATATCATTAATGTTGCATGTACTGTGAACAGCAGTGAAGGATGAAATACAAGAAAATTACAGTCTCAGAACTACAGACAGGTAACAGCAGAGAAACCAAATATATACTCCTCAATACTGACAACAAAGGACTGTCTTCCTGTTGGACTTAAGAAAAAAGGGATAGTCATTTTTCCACTATCTTTGAGAATCAAAGAAGATAGTGTGCTCCAAACCATTCCAAACTGCATATGAAAAGACAGGGAAGTGCCAGCTTCTGTCACATTATAAACTGTGTTTTGAATAAATGATCTCAATTTGGTCTGCCTGGATGCCACAAAATATTCACAAATGGGAGAAGAAAAGTCTAATATATAAACTAAGGGGCTGTCTTATCAGTAAATATTACTTGTATACACCAAGTATCTCTAATATTGTTATGTGTAGCCCGTTTTCACCAATGATGGTGACAATTTATTTTTAACTTAAGGAACAAGGGTTCATTCCACATTTCTATGGCCACAAAATTCATCTCTCTGTGGTTAGTCTGGTGATAGGGCTCTCTAAACTTGACCACTTGGACAACAAACATATAATCTGTCCATCACAGGGCCCACAGGTGAGGTCTTTCAAAGTTTGCACAACTTTGGTCAAGGCATCTGTTTCAATGGCATAGCCTTAGAAACCCACAGTTTCAGAGTACAACTTTAACACAGGATCAAGAAATATTAAGGAAATTAAATATTATAATCCAGGCAAGAAACTAACATAACAAGAACACATCTTTTTTAAAAGGCACAGATTTTAAAGGACTAATTAATTCAGGTAGCATGGCAAAGAACACTCAACTTTTTTTATTGGAAAAGGTCAACTCAGTGAGTTAGAACAACATGTTACAGAGGGCAAGTCAAAGGTCCATTAACATGTGAGTCAATTGGCTTTAACGTCTTTCATGTTCACTGACTGTACCCTTCACTGGCCAGTTGGCTCATAAATACTTCCTGCTGCTTCCAAGTTGGAGTGGCTATTAGGAACTGGGGTAGTTCGCATACATCACCATTACTAAAAACAGAAACTAAGTCACTTAAAACACACGAGTGGTGGAGTAATAGCATCACTTTCATTGATAAAGGGGAGACTATTATTGGAAAGGGACAATACAACAGAAAGGAAAACATAATCATGACCTGGAGAACTGTGAGGAGCCCTCAAAACACAATTTAAAAACTAAAATAGATGTGAAAAGCAACAAAAAAATGCAATAAAAAATGATGTAGCAATAACTGTGGACAAAAGTTTTCTTGAAAAGTTGTTCAATATCAGGACCTTCTGAGGTTGATAGTTGGGTTATGAAAAATGTGTGCGAGAGAGAGAGAGAGAGAGAGAGAGAGAGAGAGAGAGAGAGAGAGAGAGAGAGAGAGAGAGAGAGATAATATGAGTGATGGGGAACAAAGGAGCAGAGGGCAAGCTGAGATAAATAATGGAGACTTTGTACCTGAATGAATCTATATTTGTGCCACAATATCTTAATGACAAAACACCAGAAAGCAGACTGTGGGAATCAAGGAAAGAGGTAATGACAGCCAGAATATGGTGAGCACATTGGGAATGTTAAGGAAGTATCACATCTGAGAAACACTGTGGGCTTAGAATAGAGAAGATTTGGTGACGTGTAGGACATGTGGAGTGAAGAGAAAGACTCAGTGATGATTATGCTTGTGTACAGCAAGCGTAACTGGGGGAATAGCGATGTCATTGACAAAGAGGGAACTTGGGAAAAGGAGCAGAATTTCAGATAGAAATGATACATTCAGTTTTAGGCATGCTGATGTTGAGATGCCAGTGGGCAGGCATTAAACAACCTATGAATTTGAAGAGACGTAGAAGTCAGGCCTATAGATATAGGTATAAGTTTTGGAGTTGTATGAATCAAGATAAAAGGATGAGAGGCAAGAAGAAGAGAGGGAAGCAGAAAGGAGGAGAGGAGAGATGAAGAGAGGGGAAAAAGAAGCAATCATCCAATAGCATAGAAGGCCTAGAGCAATGTTGGATAGCTACAGTCCTATGATAACTTCTTTCATTTATTTCAAAAACCTCCACATGTTCTGCTCCTACCTGTCTTCTAGGTAAAAGAGATAAAATTCTGGACATCTGTTTTTAGGTGGTGAGGGAAGATCTATTTCTCCTTATGGGCATAAATACCCCCAAATACAATGCCCATTCCATTCACAATGACAGCATTATAATTACAACATACTTTCTATTTCTAATACAATTCTTTTGGCAATAAAAGCATTTCTCTCTCAGAATATAACTTTTGACTTAAAGGTATTTGCAATCATTCATTTGGCTTGTCTTTGTCCTCACCATAGCCTTTGGGGCTCCTCCTCTCCACTGTTCTACCTTCAAACTCCCAAAAATACATGTTAAAATGCAATTAAGAGATGATGCCAAAAGTTTCCCCACATCATTTCCATTGAAATAAAATATTCTTTTTAAAGGAAGATGAGTTATGATTCCTTAATCATGATAAACAGATTTTTTAATTAGACCATGTCTAGGATACTGTTTTTACTTCCAGGTGTCTTGTCTGAGGGAAAATTGACAAATGAGAATGTGACCATTGGTAGAGAATTCATTGAAGAGAACATTAGAGATGGTGATTACACAAAGGAACTGAGACTGTTTAGTCTGATGTAGAGAAAACTGTATGTAGGCCATGACGTTGCCCAAATAGTTGAAGGATTGTTGATGTATAAGAGGGATTTGACTTGTATTGCTTAACCCCATAGGGTAGAGCAGAAGCAAGGTATAGATTACAAGCAAGCCCTTCTTCTCTTACCCAGAGGGTGTTTTTGAAGGAAAAATGAGTAGGGTGAGGGTAAATAATTTGTCAGTCTATATAAGAGCATTAGTTTAAAGAGTTTATTAGAAAGGAAGTGACTACTGTGCATCTTCTGCATCGCTATATACATTAGATGCTCTCGGTAATCTAGGTAATCAATATGTGGCAATGAATGAGATATCATATTTAAGAAGACTAAATGCTCCATTTGTGCTTGGAGATAAGGAGATTCATTATCCAGCTTGTGAGGCATTTCAATTAAGCTGCCTGGTGACATTAAGCAAAACTAAGTAAATCTCCTTGTAGTCCTGCTTCCCTTCTCTGCTGGAGCAGTTCATATTTTATTCAGTTTGAGCCTTTCATTCCTGACGGCCTAAAAGTGTCCATCTACCAAGGAAAAGGAGATATTTAAAGCCAGTCTTGTGTAGCAGTGAAATAAATTTAGGGATCATTACATTACTAGGAAAGAATTTATTTAGTACTTCTTGTATTTGCAGTCAGGCAAGGTAACAGGAGCAGTTAAATTTCTCCACACAAATTGCAAAAAAGCCTGAAAATGATGGTAAACAACTTTACAAGTCAGATATGGATAAATAAATGGTGAATAATATCAGCTTTTACAATCATGTATGAAAAGTCCAGTGCTATATAAGCTTCGAATAATATCAGTCTTTCTTTCTGCTCACTCCTTGCTAGGGTATCTCTTCTCTATCACTATATCTGTGAATTCTCCCCCTCCAGGTCTCTTTTTTTCCTCAGCCAGTGACAACTGTCAGGCTCCTTCAGAGAATTCAGTAGAGGATTTAGACAAAAGGATTTAGAGCAGGAAGAGATCTCTGTAATTATCCAGTCAAAACTGCTATTTTTTTTTAAAAAAAAGTTAAATCAATTAAAGGAATTGCTTTTCTCTCCCTCCTACCCACCACCATCATTGGGGGAAAAATTATAAAAATAAAATAAAATAAGCACAGTCAGGCAAAACACATTGCAGCATTGACTATATCCAGAGAATAGGTCTCATTATACATCTGACCCTATCACCTCTATGGCAGGAGATGGGCAATATGCTACATCGTCAGATCTTCAGAATCATGTTGGGTCATTGTGTGGAGCAGCATTCTTAAGCCTTTCAAGTTTGAACCAATCTTCTGGCTTTAAATTCAGATACTATACTACTATATCATACGTTTATCAGCCTTCAGAGAATGAGCTTAATGAGTGAGGCTGGACCAAGCCCTAATTGATAAGATACTTTGTGCCATTAAATGGAGACATGTTGTTCCCTTTCATGCAGGGTTCTTACAAAGAACAAATGGGATAATGTATTTGAGGCATTTTGTAACTGAAGAATGCTACATCGATGGTTGCTGCTGCTAATGGAAGGGGTTGCGGGTCTGTCTCAGGGGCTGTCAGTTAGCAGCACCGACTGCTAGAACCCTTCGGTGATACTCAGCTTTTCCATAAATGCAAACAGAAATTTGTCTTCCTATGACTGACAGCTAACCAGAGCTTCCCTAGCCCTTGAATCATAAACCTAATGCAGTCTGTATTCTGAACTCAATCTTTCTCTTAATTCTCTTAATCAGGAAGGAAATTTGAATTTTAGTTTCCCATCATGTCATTGTGGATCTCAGTTTCCTCCTCTGCAAAATGAGTGGGTTGGACTCTACATTATCTGAAATTATTTCCAGGTATAACATTCTGTCTCTCTGACTGTTTGGTAAAGTGAGATTTCACTGTAATTCAAGGAAGTATGGAACATTCCTGGTATATAGCAATATAAACTGCTCTTTTTCTGATGTTTCTAATAACAAGATGATTATACTGCTTTCAGGTGAGCTGGAATCTGATGTGTTGTTCAAATAAAGCTGCACAGCCTGCCCTGGGCTTTATGATCTCTCTGGGAAAGCACAAAAATCACCCTACATTCAGGACGGTGTGAATTCTCGGCTCCCACCTGGGCTTCTAACACTCTCCTAATATTATGTAGATATTGCCAGGGCATTAAAATGAAGCATGGATCATATGCCCCCAGATGAACTAGCTTGGACTTTTTTTATATATATTATGGTTGCTTCTTGCAAGGTCATACACTAGACCAGATGATAGTCCCAGAAACAATAAGCCAGCCTGACAAGAGGGGGGACAGGTAACATTCCTGATTACACTATCAACACATGAGTTGATGAAACCTTTCTACAGAGTCTGCTTTACTACCTTGAAGACAGGACCCAAAGGGTCCTTACCTATCACACTCCCATTATATGGATCCTCTGCATCAATCTCCATCTGGGAGGTCATCTGAAAACATGACTTCACATTATCCACTGATTATCAGACTCAATATTCCTTTTTATCTCTGTGAATAGTATATAATTTAAATTTCCTCAGAGATACTAACCAGCTAGAGATTAAGGCAAAGGATGTTTCTTTCCATTACATTTCTCTCCTCTATCATTATGGTCTCTGACCATTCTACAGCATACCTGACCTCAAGCAACTCTGGAGTTCAGATAATACTAATACAACTACTGGAGGATTTTTAAAGTACCACAGATGTCAGAAGGTCAACAGAAGGCTGGTGGTAGTAAATGTTTTTAGGGAAACTGCATCCCCACTCCCATTCCCTAATCATTTTTAGGGGATTATGAGAGTGTAGGTGTCTTTCAGGACAGAAAGATCTGAAAGAGAGGGTCAAATAATAAATCATAGAAACAGACAACAAGTATGGTAAAATAATGAAAATGGATTAAGTATGAAATTGAGGGGGCGGGGGGAAGGGAAGCAGAACTAAAGTAGCCCCCAGAGGAAAATTTCTCTCTTCCTACAGGGTAAACAGCAATGACTCCAGAGTCCAGGGATATGATTTCATAACTCACCTCTGAAATTTCTGCCTGTGTGACTCTGGACAAATCACCTGACCTCCCTATGTCTGCGTGTTCTCATCTAAATAAAAAAAGAGCTAGGGAATTGGGCTAGATGGTCTTTTCCAATTCTTATCTATGATACTATGAGTACAACAGGGTCAGTCAATCACTCATACAGTTTCTGCCTTCTTATTTGGGCACAATAACTGAATCGACATTACCAACGCTACTGGAAAGGGCAGGTCAAATGCCCTTCCCTGACCAATACTCATATGTGTGTGTGTGTGTGTGTATGTGTGTGTGTGTGTGTTGTCACCTTATTAGAAAATAAATGCCCTGAGGACAGGGACTGTTTCACTTTTATGTTTATATTCCCAGAGCTTAACACAGTGTAAATGTTAACAAATGATTTTTGTATTTGTTCTTTCATTTTAAAAAACAGATCTTTTTTTAGCAAAGCAATATAAAGTAAATATAAAGCAAAGTCTATATGTCAACTTTCTAATAAATATATGAAGCCATAAAAACAGCTTAGTACTCCTTGAGTCTGCCCATGTTGGATTTCCCATTTTTCCATCAAAGAAGAAGTGGGGTCTATTAGCCAGAGTAAAGATGTGCCTGACATCCTGCCTTTACCACTTGCTTCCTACATGACCTTAAGAAAAGTCACTAAATATGCTGAAGCCCTGATTCTTTATCTGTACAATGGAAGTAAGGACACTTGCACTAGCTACTTCATAGGATTAATATGATAATCAAATGAGAGAAGGAATATAAAGGGCTTAATAAACGAACTCAAGTGAAACTCAACGAGAAGATAACAGAGATGAAAATTTTGAAAGGGTAAATTAAAATCAAACTTGCATATCTTGCACTACATACATACTCCAAGAGAAAAAACATTATTGCATTTCAGCAAATTATTGGAGTATCTGTAGTTTTAAAATGTACTTAAACCCTCACAGGGAGGCAGTTGGTGGGAGAAGAGAGAATGGAATAAAGGATTTAAAAAAAATCTAAGTGGAAATCTATTATTATAATTTCTTAATAGCTAAAGGCATTTCCAAATTGATAGATGATCAAAAGAAATGAACAGGCAGTTTTCAAAAAAAGAAATTCAAACTATCAATAACCATATAAAGTGCATCAAATCATTACTAATTAGAGAAACATAAAACAACTCTAAATTCGTGAAGCTGACAAAAAATGAAAATGACTAACGTCGGAAGGGCTAGGGTAGAATGGCGTCTAGGTGCACTAATAGTGGCGCTGTAAAGTGGTGCAGTCATTTTAGAAAGTTTGGAACCACACCCCCCAAAAGTACTAACTTTGACCTACCAATACCTCTACTAGGCCTGTACCCCAAGGAGATCAAAGAAAGAGAAAAAGAACTGATACATACAAAAATATTTAGAGTAGCTCTTTGGATAATGGCAAAGAATTGGAAACTAAACGAGTATCCATCAATTACAGAATGGCTGAATAAATATGAAATACTTGAATATGAAAATATTGAAATGTGAAAATAACAGAAAAATACCATGCTAATGATGAAAGTGACAATTTCACACAAACCTGGGAAAACTTATATGAAGTAATACAGAGTGAAGTTAGATGAACCAGAAAAACAATTTATATTATAATACCAATATTATATAAAGAAAAAAAGCACCAATTCTGAAGACATCAGAACTCTAATTAAAGCAAAGACGAATGAATCCCAAACCCTTCAAAATGTGATGGATCTAAGATGAAGAATAAGACACACATTTTTGGCCATAGCCAATATGGGAAAGTGTTTTACTCAATTAGGTATGTTTGTTTTTATATATGTGCGTATGCATATATGTAAGTATGTGTGTATGTATATTATAGTTATTTGTTTATATACACATGTCTATGTCTACATATTACTTCTGTTTTTTAATGTGGGGAGAGGAGAAAAATAAATGCTTGTTAATTGAAAAAAATTATTTAAAAAAATACAAAGGGGCAGCCTAGACTACTACATGGTTTATTGCCATAGTTGTTCTCCAGGGTAGCTTTTACATCAACACTTTCTGAAATACTGGTATTATGAGAATATTCCTTCATTTAAGTATGTATTAAATGACTTCTATGCATGAGAAAATGCTGGGACTGAGAGAGATGGAAATATAAAGAAGAGAGGGTCACGGCTCTTGAGGAGTTTACAATCTAGTAAGGGAAATATGTACAAATATAATGATAATAAAAACAGATTCATGATGAGAGCCTAAGAGGGGCACTGGACTATCAATATGAAACTCTCAAAATCTCAGAGGGAACTTTGGATATATTCGATTCACATCTAGATTAAACTGATTATTCTCTAAAAGTGGAAAAGGCTATGCATCATTAGATAAAACTTTAAAATGAAAACAACTTATGGTTCAGCACAGTACATGGTACACAGTAGTAATAAATGCTTGATGGCCAGACAAGAATGTCATTTTCCTTTATGTTGGGTCAGAGATTTAGAGCTGGAAGGGACCTATAGTCTTCTGTTCTAGACTTCTGAACTCTCACCATTTTACAAGAAAATGAGACCCTGACAGCTAAGGGACTTGCCCAAAGACACACAGTTAGTAAACAGAAGAACACACCTTTAAACCCAAGTCTACAACTGCAAATCATTGCTTTCCCCTACTACACCACAAGGGAGTACTCAAGGTAGGCTTATGCTAATACACTAATCCCCACAGTAGCTTCTCAGCACTAAAAATAATGCTGGGGTATATCACCAACTGGAAAAACAATTCTCCAAAGGAACACAGTCAGATGAGGGAGGTGTGAGAATGCCCAGCTAGTTCTGTTCTCCCAAGTTCAAGACTTGAACAGTTTTCTAATTCTAAAAGGTTAATGGAATTTATTATAGCACCCAAGCATGGTAGCAATTTGGCAAGTTAACTCAGAAAATTTTTCTACTTCACAGAGATGCTACTGAGAACGAATAAGAAGTATAAGCCAGGTCTGGGATGAGGTGAGAAGGGAATAAATGGAAAGAGAAAGGTATTTCAGTTCTTTCCCAAAAGGACTTCAACTTTTAATCCACTCACCAAGTGTATAAAAAACTTGGCAAATGATCCAATACAGTCACTTCTCCCAATATCCTTGCTCCCTCACCTCTATATCAAGGGTGTTTAACCTGGGATCCATAGATAGATTTCAGGGAGTCTGTGACTTAAAAAAAAATGTTAATAACTATATTTCCATATGATCAGTTTCTTTTGTAATCATGTTTTATTCATTCAAAAACATTATTCAGAGACAGGATCTCCAACATTCCTGCACCACAAAAGGGGTCCATGGAACACAAAAAGGTTAAGAACTCCTGCTCAATAACATTTTATCTTCCCTCTTGTCATCGCAGGTCATTTCTCTTCTGGAATGAAAAATAAGGTAAACTGAGAGATGATAGACTATGAGCTCCTTAAAAGAAGGAAATAGTTTTTTTTGCCTTTCTTTCCATCTCTAGTCCTTAGCATGGTGCCTGGCACATAGTAGGTGTTTAATAAATGCTGTTTGACTGATTTCAAAAATCCTAATAGTTACTTTAAAGTATTCAAAGCCTTTAAAAAGAACACCATGTACATGCTAAATGTAGGGAGATGATTTTGCTGTTGTTTTTTTTTCCTGGCAACATTTATAGATATAATAGCAGGAGTCAGGTTTAGAGGGTAAAAACTGAGATGAGACTTAAACTTCCTAGATTTTCCTTGAAGTTCTCCTTGAAAGGTGATATCAAGGATGCCTGGCCCTTACTATTCTGAGAAGTCAGAATAGGCTTCCAAGACACCTGAAAGAGACATGCAGGCACTACACATGGTCTGAGCTATGAGAATCATTTTTGGTAATAGCTCTACAGTCTGGGGGATGGGGGGAGCTAATATCCGGGAACAAAGCCTCTTTCCACATAACCTTTGCCTTTCAGCTTTTCCAACAGTTGCCAAGATGGGAGAAGCATCAGTTAAGCAGGGCTTGGGCTAATCATCCTTTCTCTGCCTAAGTGTCACAAAGCTCCTTTGTCTTCCTTGCCTTCCCTTTTGGAGGGGAAGCCGAGGCAGGCAGGCCTGCCAGACAGCTGCCCAGGTGGGAATGCTTGGTGGCTTCTAATGAAAGGCTTCTGGCTAACAGGGAGAAGAATTATCACCACTAGGATTATCACCATTCCACAGCATACTCTGATCTGATGCTCCATAATCCAAGAACAAACAAAATAGCTTATAAAGAATAGTCTTTAACAAAATCTTAGGTGGAGAAAAACATACTACCTCAGTGTTCCAACCCTCCTCCTACTCTAAAAAAAGCATTTTAAAAATCTAGATGTTAAATCTGTCTTACTGTACAGGAAAGTAGAGGGAAAGGGGATACAAGAAAGAAGAGACATAGAAGGGACAGGGTGATCAGAAGTAAAACACTTTTGAGGAGGGACAGGGTAAAAGGAGAGACAGAACAGAACAAAGGGGGGAACAGGATGGAGGGAAATACAGTTAGCAATAACAATTGTGAAAAAACTTTGAAACAAGTTTCTCTGATAAAGGCTTCATTTCTCAAACATATAGAGAACTGAGTCAAATTCATGAAAATGAGGACCATTCCTCAATTGATAAATGATCAAAGATATGATCAATTTTCAGAAGAAGTAATAAAAGCTATCTATAGCCACATGAAAAAAATACTCTAACTCACTATTGATTAGAGAAATGCAAATTAAAACAATCTGAGGTACTACCTCATCCTATTAGATTGGCTAATAGGACAACAAAGATAAATCACAAATATTGGAGGGGATGTGGAAAAAAAGGAGACGTTGGTGGAGCTGTGAACTGATTAAACCATTCTGTAGAGCAATTTGGAACTATGTCCAAAAGGCTATAAAACCATGCATACCCTTTGAGCTAGCAATACCACTACTAGGTCAGTATCCCAAAAGAGATGAAAAAACAAAAAAGAACCTACATGTACAAACATATTCATACCAACTCTTTTCTGGGGGCAAAGAATTAGAAATGTGGGGATGCCTATCAATTGGAGAATGGCTGAACAAACTGGTATGCGATTATGATGGAATACTATTGTACTGTAGGAAATGATGAACAGGATGCTCTCAGAAAAACATGGAAAGACTCGCGTGGGCTGATGCAAAGTGAAATGTACTGCGTACAAAGTAGCAACAATGGTGTAGGATGATCACCTATGAATGACTTAACTATTCTCAGCAATACAACCGTCTAAGGCAACTCTAAAGGACTTGTAATAAAAAATGCTTTCCATCCCCAGAGAAAAAACTGACAGTCAATAAGATTGAAGCATATTTTTTCTACTTTCAAAAAAAAATCTAGATGTTGAGGCTGAGGAGGAGGGAAGTATCTCTCAATAGGTAGTTAAATTATCATGGTAGCAAATTTTCTCCTGTGAAACTAATGATCAAATTTAGCTGAGGCCAAGTGATAACTATAATGAAATTGAAAATGCCAGGATAACATGCTTTCAGAAGGAACATGAAAGTGGGGAAAAGATTTTATGGTAACAAGTACATATGGCATGACATTTTCAGGATGTTTTTTAGATTAAAAAAAATTAAATCTCCTTGGCAAATATAAATAGCTTTGGTTCAAAAGGAGAAACAAACGTACAAGATGATATGAGCATAGTAAAGGTAAAGAAAGCAAATATATTAGCTATAGAAACTTTAATCATCAGTAGAACTTTGTTTAGAAAAGAAAACATCCTTAAACATTTAATTTTTCTTAAGAAAGAAGAATTTTTTAAATTTGCATGTGCTTAATATTTATAAATATGAACTTTATTCATAAATATAAACAAAGGAAATAGAAGTTCTATTGTTAAAGAGTAATGGAATTCACCCCAGATATTCGTTTATTCCAAACAATATGTGACGAAGAAGTCAGGATCTATTTATTCCAAGATTACAGACAGCTCATCAAAAATTACCTTTAGGGAAATGAACTCTTCAAACCCTCTCCCCCAAAAAAACTGTGATTCTATTTCTGCTCTTTGCTCCATATTTAAATTTATATGATCAGTCTGGTCCAGGTGGGCAGTATTTCCTTAAAGTTAACACCTTACCTGATCGATAGCGTTCATCCCGGGACCCCGAGGACCGGCGGCGGTGGTATCTTGAGGCAGAAGAAGGGGTAACAGGAGTCCGGCGTTCTTGTGGTAAAGCCTGATCCACCCCTAAATTCAGTGGGAAAAGGAAATGGTAGATAATTGTGAGGATTCCCTTAGAAGAGTTTTCATGGAAATTACAGTTATGCTGATTTTTACAGGAATCAATCATGCTTATTCTGTGATGCATCTGCAAGAAACCATGAATGCAGTTCCCATCAGCCAAACCGAAGTCTGAGAAACAGGAGGAAATGAGAGCATCATGGCCAAGGGCAGTAGGGGAATTGGTGGACAAAGAGATGGTTAATTTAAGTATTGTGGACAATAATATACTAAAACTACACCTCTCACCACTTAAGGGCAGTGAAAAAGAAAAGTCACAGAATATACTAGTCATACATCACAAAGATGCCTAATAGACATAAACTTTTATTTCAGATGGTTATTTTTCCTTCTAGGCACTTGAGGAAAATGCAAACAAAGGTACAATGAACTAAGTGAACCTACAATGTTAAGAGAAGAGACGGGAAATATAAAATATAGAGATAAAGTTTTCTTCTTTCTCATAAACCAAATATACCTATTTTAAAACATTTATAAGAAAAACACCTTTCCCAAATTATGTACAAATGACAAATACATTATTTTTAATGTTGTTTGAAAAAACTGTGGTAAAGCATTTAATCCTAAAGAAGTAGTTTGGGCCAAAATGAGCCAATCAGTTCATGCTAAAAAAAAATCATGGAGGAACTGAAGGTCTAAATGTATTCATTCATCACCTGTTTTTCCCAATCTTAATTTGGCTGGCTGGTGCACAAGTGTCAGAGTGGGCTTTTACCTTCCCGTCCCTCACCACTTTAACCTAGCAGAAGTGAGAAATCCTGAATCCTGATTCAATGGGAGGAGGTAAAGACCCATCAGAAACTACTGTGAAAGTTAGACCATAACATCAGCTTCAAGTTAACAATAAAAATGATCATTATGATGATAATGACTTTATTACCATTCAGGTTATAGAATCTCCCAGTAGGTTACTAGCCTTAGAGAGACAAGCTTTAATAGACTTCGTAGGAAGATTTAGGAAGACTTGCATTTCTGTCATTTGATATTTCAGGGATTACATAGCTTTAATCAAAGGACAAAAATACTTCAGGGGAAACTGATTTCACAAATGCAAGTATTTCCCTCAAGGAATGCATGCTAAGGAGGATGAGACTTGGTGTGATTTGCCCAGAGTTTTCTGCTTGTGGGAAAGAACTCCCCTAATTCCCAGCACTTCATTCTAAGGTTGTCTCCTTGCTTCCTTCTTCCTCGTGTCCTCCTTTGCCCCACAGAGAACTGTCACTAATGAGTTAACTTCCAAACCTAACATTAGAAAGTATGTGTTTGTTCCATAAAATGGCTCTTGGATATATTATGTTGATGCTATGTTGACACAGTACCAGTAAGAATGTCAAGATGAAGCCACAGACAGTGAATCTCCTACAGTGTTTGAGGTTTTCTCTACCACAAAGTTGTAAATGAGACAGAGTTGCAGAGAAAACCTATGGGGCAATATCATACAAGACCTCCACTAACACCTGAAATATTTCAATTGAAGGATGATTGTATGAAGGAGATGCATTTGTTCCCCCTT
Source organism: Bettongia penicillata ogilbyi (assembly GCA_023548195.1). NCBI lineage: Eukaryota > Metazoa > Chordata > Mammalia > Diprotodontia > Potoroidae > Bettongia > Bettongia penicillata. The sequence goes on along the minus strand of JAJHZJ010000011.1, from coordinate 3,830,224 downwards.
GGGGCCATACACAAACTCAAAGACAGAGGGAAGAGAAAGAAATAAAGGAAAAAGTGGGAAGAGCAAAAGGGATATAAACCATTCTTGATTGGAAATAATTTATAACTTCCAAACAATACTCAAGTAGAAAAATTCAAAAGAAATTGAGAAAAGGGAGAGGAAAGAGAGCCAGGGACAGAAAGCCAGAGAGACACAGAAAAAGGTGGGGGGGATGGGGAGAGAGAGAAAGAAACTCAACAAGGGAAACCATTAACCAGCCAGGTTACAACCCTACATCACTGGGAATCTGGATATGTCCAAGAAGGAAATAAAAACCTAAAGGTCCTTCAGTCGGGTATACTTTATTCTTTGTGTCTTTAAGTCAGAGAAAAGAGAACTATTTCCTATTCAATCAAAGTTTAAAGACTGTGGCACCAGTAATGCAGTAGTATAAGATTTCATGAATGCTATGTCTGGGTAGACAGTGTCTACGTCATTGGAAAAAATGTAAACCACAAAGTCACCATGGCAGATACGTCTAAGCCTATTCCACAGAATAATGTTAATAGTATGTTTAAACCAGAACAGATCATCATGGCAGAAGCAACCACCTTTGGAAGATTCAAGATGCCATCTACGCCAGAAAACATCTGTAGTCAACTTTATTTAAACATAAAGGGACAACCAGGATTTCTGAACTAAAACGACAAAAATCACACACTCAGAATCATGGTTATCTATGTACCAAGAAGGACAAAAACGGTGAGGAACATAAAGTGGTCGCCACAGTATGAGTTTCCAACAGCACAGTCATTGTGAAGATTGGTCAGGCTAATTTCCTTGACCTTAACCTTGGCTTTCTAACCTCATACACTCAATCAAATGTGAAACATCACATTAGGGTTTTTCAAACTGGGTGCTGAGGAGCCACTGAATTCTCCAGAAACGTGCTAAGGTTTGGTAAGATATTTTATATGTAGGGGGCGGACTTTATGAGGTTTAGTGAAATTACAGATTTTTTTTTTCAAACTTCATCTGCCAATATGACTTATGTCTCCTGCTCTCCTTCCTTCTTACATTTCTAAATTACATCATCTTTACCTTAAAGCTATGTACTTATTCTTTAAGTAAGTTCCAGAAAGAAACATGTGTTACCATAAACAGGTGAAAAGTGTATCATATTTAATGATGTGGATAACTTGTATTACATATTCTTTTAATGTTCACAGAGAACTTAACATACATTAAAGTTCTCAATGAACTTTATTTGATTCACTGTTGTCCACATAAGATAAAAAGGAAAGCAAGAAATTATTATAAATTATAATATAATTCCTATGACCTTACTACTCTGATAATGCTTATTCTTATATTATTACTTCAGGATAAGCAAAAAGATCCACCACCACCCTACCCTTACCTCTTAAGGTAAAATTGATTGGTGCCTACAGACTCCTACAAATTCTGTTTGCCTCTATCTGCCCAATGTGTGTGCTGTCTTACTAAATTTGCATTTAATCAAGGTTCTGGAAATCAGTATTCATTTTTTAAATGATTTCAAGAAGCAATCCCTTAAAGCCTGGGTTGTATCGTTATTCCCAAATGAGTTGGTGTTTCATTGAGTGCTCCCTTGATTAGAATCAGAGAGCCAGAGCTCACAGTGAGTTCACACTGTCAAATTTGAACTATCATGTTCCTGTGTCATTCTCCTATCCCACAAAAAGTCACAGGAGAGAGAATTAGACTATGCAGATTTCATGAAATCTCCTCCACTTAGAGGAGAATAAATTTAGTGACATTCCATGCCTAAGACTGAGCAGAATATTACTCCCCACCCCCCAAAAAAGAAAAAGTTTTGAGTGGCTTCTGTCTTTTCTGAACTCAATTTGGATGAAGGACCAGAAAATGAACTATCAGCACCCTTACTGACAGGAAATTTCACTAATCATTCCATCACCTACTCCTACTGATATTCAGTAAGCCCACTTCATGGCCAAGTGTTGGAAGTCCATTTTATATTCTTGATCAAGAACACAGCATAACTGAGGATACAAGTAATTTAAGACTTTTGATGATAGAAGATAACAAATCTGGCTAGCCCATCACTAGCTCTCAGAGAGTTGGTGACAGCCCTAGGAGAGAGCCTCAAAGAGGCATTTTGGAATAAGGTGGAGAGTTATTCACACCTCAGTTAGCAGTGAGAACAGATTCCTTAAGAAGGAACAGCAGGAGAAATACAGACTCACCAGTGTCTGTGAGTGCTGGGCCAAACCGTTTGTGGTATTCATGCCCATTTGTAATTGGAATTTCTTTTATATTTCCTGTAGCAATCTGTTCTGGGAAAAATATCAGGCTGAGTCACAGACTGGTCATGTTTTAAATTACTAACAATTACCTATTTGCATGTTGTTTCTTCCTGTTCCAGGCTTAACCTTGTCTCTTGCATTTTACCTAGAAAGAATACAATCTATTTCTACATCACAAGAGGAGCTATGGGTTACAGGTTTTCTTCAGCAGAAGACCACAGTCTGCAAAGTCTATGTAAACTATCCAAGGCTTACATATATACTCTCAAAGCAAAGGAAAACGGGAGAAAAAACAAATATATATCAGATTCCATTTAAAAGCTTATGGTAGTAAATGGAATTTTTATTGTCATGATCATCAGACTTAAAATACTAATAGCTGCTTAATATACTACTTTAAAACTTCACTGAGTATGTTGTACAGATTAGCAGATTTGAACATCAAATTTAAAAAGCTTCCATGCTCTTACTTGCATAATGAAAACATTACCCTCAATCTGTGCTTTGTCCTTAATGAGAAATGATTCAATGGAAGAAGCCCTCTGCTAAAATGGCAAGAATGGCATTAATTAAAATTGATCTTAAACTCTACAAACAAGAAAAACTAAGAATGAAAAAGTGGGCTACTACCAAATACCTCTTAATCTGTTTTTTAAAAATAGCCTAGTCTCCATCAAAATCATTTAGAAGAAATAACAAGGAAATTTAGCAGAGTAGATATCAAAAATCTGTTTCATGAATTGGCCTACATGTAAACTCAGGAAAAATCAAGTGGATGGAGAACATATATGACTCAAATTATGAAAAGCATGGATATCCCAATAAGTAGTTTAGATTTCTGTATGTAGGTACACATTATTGGACAGATAATTATGGGACAGTGAGTATTGGACAGATGCTGAGCATGGACAGGCAATAAGTTGAATCCAGAACTCAACAGAAAGTAGGAGATTGTGCTCAAAAAGCTAAAAATCATTTTCAATGGTCCAAAGTACTTCCAAAAAAATAAAAATGAAACAATTTTTAAGCATCCAATATTATGCCTTGGATGCCACATAACTACAAATTGTGAAGCATGATCATATGGGAAACAAAATTTCAAGTGCTCCAAAGAACAACTTAAGGAAACATGGTAGGAACAAGTAGATACCACAATATTATCAACATAACAAATGTTTTGTCTAACTGAACACGAGAAAGACTTTTGCTTGGGAAGTCGTTTAAAATTCAACAGTCAGGACATGCATGACTGGCAAAGGATCGGTCTATGAGGCATTTAGAGGGAGGTGGAATGACAAACTGACAACCTTAAGGACAACCTTGGTGATTACAAAACAACAGCAGTGACTTGCCCAAAGTCATAGATATGGTAAGTGTCTGAGGGACCTTGATACTTTATAGTACTGAGAAAATATTAAAGGAGTCAAGAAGAAATCCCCCAGCCCATTGAGTAGGATATAAAACACGCAGAGGAATCATACAGGATGAGAGGGTGAAAATGAGTTCTAGTCTGCCCCGTGAAGGAAGCAGCCAACATTGATGAGATCATGGAGGTCGAAATAAAATGGGAAAAAATTCCTTGTTTCTTCCTTCTAAAATACACCAATGCTGTCTCCACCCCACCCCCACCCCCCCAATGCAAAAAAACAAATTCTTGCTTTGTTGAATGTTGCTACTGGACTTCAAATCAGGTTCTTTTAGCTTTAATTATCCCAAATTTTCCAAAGGCGGGCAACTCCTTAAGGCAATTCTAGCTGAAAAGCACAACACATTGTTACCTTGGTATTATAATCCAAAACAGGGATTTTTGTGCTGAGTTTTCCAAAGCAATAACAAACAAACATTCAGCTCCCTAGAATTTGTTGAGGTAAAAAGATCATGGTGCCCTTGACATTACAGAAATGGGAAAAGGTAGCAGTGGGAGGCCATCTTCAATGACTACTTGGTAATAAACACTGCTTCTATGCCGACTTTGCTTTTCAAATTTACCCAAAGCGGAAACCAAAAGGAAAGGGTGGTGGTGACTGAAGAAAGTAAGGGGGTGGGTAAAGAGCACAGAGCTACCCTCTAATGGAATATGTATTCATGTGCATGAGTGAGCCCTGCTCCCCACACACATATGTACATGTCTGTCTCTCTGTATATGTTTGAGTAAGTGGGAATTATAATATCTTTGGGAATATCTTTGACATCTACCTTCCAGACCAATTATTGGAATGCTTTCTTGCTTACTTGTAGCATAAATAAGACAATCTAATTTTGTTCATTTTGCAAACTGTGTCCTTCCAAAGATAGATAGAATGGAAAGGGGAGAGAAGAGCAAAATGCACTGAAACAGAAGAGTGGTAGATCTGAATTATGTTTGTGCTCTTAAGCAGAATACAAACACCACTACCTCCACATAAAGAGATTGCCTCTTTATTCTTCTAGTTTCTAGGGAGGTACTAATAATAAAAGCTCACACTGTTACACTGTTCAAAAGTTCACAACATGCTTTCCTAATGACTTTTTGAGAAAATGACATTATTATCAAAATACTGAAAATGTCATTATCCCCATTTTATTGATTAGGAAACTGGCTTTCTCATATTGACATGGTGAGCAAGTGATGGAGTGAGAACTCAAAAAAGATCTTCTGAGATTTCCCTCTACACTGTTGAGCACATAGTGGGATGGAAGAAGCAAGGGGCATCCACTCTGCCAGCTAGATTACCAACTCTGGAAATCACCAAGGTGATAGATGTATTAAGAGTTGTACTTTCAAAGAAATCTAGAAAGGTCATGATGAAATAAATGCAAAATAAAAAAAAGTCAAAGTAAAAATGAATGGGTGAAAAATTTTGATTTGTGAAACCTTATCAGAATGACTGAAAAGCTCTATTTTCTGGATTGAAATTAACTGAACTGCAAATAGCTACAAAGCAAATGTAATTAATTGTATTGATTAATATTGCTTTTCACAATCATCAAATCAAAAAATTAAAAACCCTTTAAATCTGAAAAAAGAATTGTACTTTGTTCTCATAGGGCCATATACAGGAGTAGAATATCCACTTCTTGGTGCCACATATGAGGAAGGAATTCAAGGAAGCTAGAAAATGGAAAATGGAAGAGTCAAAGCCTCAAATATATTCTCTACAAGGACTGTTGGAAAGAACTGAGGAGAGTTAGCTTGGAGAAGAGAGGGTTCAACAGCGAGGTGATTATTATCCTCCACTATTTGAAGGAAATAGGAATGTCTGATGTGGAGGAGAAAAGACTTCATAGGAACATGATGGCTATTTTCAAGAATATGAAGACACTGGGGATACCTGGAAAGAAAACATTCAAGGGGGACACTAAATTGTCTTCAAACTATCAGGTAGAAAAGAGATTATGCTTGTTGTTTTGGACCCAAAAAGTAGAATTGGGAGTGACAGATACGAGTTTCAGAGAAGCAAACATGGGCTCATGTCAGGTAAAAATTCTTAACAATTAAGAATGCTCAAAAGTAGAATTGGTTGCTTCCAAAGTAGAGGGTTCCTTCTCACTAGATTCTTCATGAAAAAACTGAATAGATGGTACTTTATAGTTTCTTCTCTGGGCAAAGAAGCAGACTAGATGATGTGAGCAATTCTGTGATTTTGTGATCATCCTTAAGTTGTACACTTGTGTGTTAGGCTGTGTTGTGGCTTTTGTATTGCCAATCACCATAGCAACAAATTATTCTACATCAATACTCTAAAATGCCTCACTGGGCAATGCCTTAGCTTGTGAAGACTTCTGGAGCAAGGAGCTTTAGTGAGTACTTTCTTTAATAACTACTTCAACCTAGAAAAGTTTCAAAACTGAGTTTATCTAAATCCCAAGAAGGAAGATGAATGAATGAATATTCTAGGATGATGCCAAACATCACACAAAAAAGGAGAACCACTCTAGCATTCTCTTGGCAGTTTCTGTAAAGTAAGTGATATTTTACAGACCAACATTTAGAACAAACACATGCTATTTAAGATACATGTCATAAGATGTTCTTAGTGTTTATCTGGGTGAGAAAAGTTATGCTACTTATCGATAGTAATAGACTGCATTATGTAATTAGTAGGAGACTGCATTATGCCAGTGGAGACTATCTATGGTGCAGAAACAGTAAGGATTTAATAACAAAAACACACCTTAATACCAATAAAATTTCACTGAGAAGAAAGACAAGAGCACTGGCTTCTACTTCATATATTTGTAAGGTTAATGACAGAGGAAGTCACAGAAAGTCAGAACAGGACAAGTACCAAACAAAGGCTAAGGCGCCTTAAGTACTCCTCCTTCTTTCAAATATTAGTCTCAGCTCTACATCCTTCTATATCTTCAAATGTTCTTATGGTATAAGTAAACAAAGGTTTTCCTCAGTCATTACTGAGAATACCACAATATTCTCGGGAGATAATACTGAATGGAATGTGTACTAAATGGACATACTCATGTGACCTGTCTAAAAAAGCCTATAGAAAATGGCAAAGAGAAACAGTTTCCAGAAGGACCACTTGCGATAGTGCTGACATTCTACCATGAATGTTCAAAACAATCTGCTGAAACCCAACAGCTTTGAATATTACACAAAATACCTACAATACCTCCAGTCAAAAGTCATATATTCTGAAAACCTCTTGAAAATCCTAATCATATTTTCTACTACAAATGCTTTGACATTGTTTCTGTAACAAGTCTTAAAATGAAAAGCAAGTCATTGGAAACACCTTACATATGTTAGAAAAACTTGTATGAAATAATACCAAATTATTTCCTGACAAAAATATAAAGATTTCTTTGATTTGTCTTTCCATATATGACAGAACAGGGAGGAGAAAAAGGAAAAACCAAAGAGTTTTTGAGTCCTCAATATAAGGAGAATCATGATAAAAAGTGGGCCAGTCACGAAAGAATTAAATTTTTTAATTTAGAAACATCTGCTTCAGTTACAGACTTGCTAGAGAATTAAGTTATGCATAATGAATGCTTTTATTCACTCAGGAGTAAACCTCTAAGAGAATAAGAACAGTGGAAAAAACCACCAAATACAAGGAAGTAAGATTGAGTGCCAACTGCTTATAGACCCTGAAGTAGGACAACCTGTCCTCAAATCACAGGTGGGAAGGCAATGAAGTTTTCTAGTTCTCAAAGGAAACTAGAGAGACTAATTTGGGGAAATGACTCCTCTACACAAAACACTTACCTGTCAAATTATATTTTTTCCTCTCATGTTCAATGGGCATGTGAGTCTTCAAAAAAAAAAAATAATCCCAGGATGGAATCTTATGACAAGTCACCACCTTGCTGAAAGCAGACAGCTCTGTTACCTCTCTGTCTCTTTTCATTGGCAAAGGGATTATTGGCTTTCAGGGTCATCAGCTAGTTAGCTAGTTAGGGTCAAACTGCAAAGGATGGATGGAAGCAGAGAGTGAGAGACAAACACAATGGGAAGAAAAAGGAGGGGCAACTTTTAGCCCTGTTTTGTCTTTAAAACAGTTATGGATCAATGGCATAATATAATAGTATAGTATAGTATGGAATATAACAGTATAGAATAGTGTATGTGTGTGTGTGTGTGTGTGTGTGTGTGTGTGCGTGTGTGTATCTGCATTCTACTGGTGTCACATCAGCCTGATCTGGAAGACCTGAGTTCAAGTACAAGCTCATACATTTATCAGTATAATGACCCTAGGTAAGTCATATAACCATTTTGTATCTCATTTTCTTTATTTTAAAAGTGAGAATGATGGAATCAATACGCTCCAAGATCTCTGCAAGTTCTATATCTATGATTTCTGTTCTTGTACAAGAATGTGTTTATAGGAGGGAGAGGGCAGAGGGAGATAGGCCATGGGGTAATTGATGAGGTTAATAAAACTTTGGTCTATAAATGTCAGTTTCTTATGATACAAGAAGGAGGTTCATATTTTCCTTCAGTCTAAGAGCTTCCGATTGACTAGTTTTGTTTTTGGTTTGTTTCTTTTTGGTTTTTGTCAAACATGCTTTCTTGTGATCTGTAGAATTGACTAGTTTACAAGTTTTTAAAAGCCTAAGTGGTTTGATGTTGATAATTGAGTCCAGCCTTCCAACAGATGTTTTGCCATGGAATAATGAAACTGATAGGAAATCAGAGAAATGCAGGTCAATGGGTTGTGAATTTTCAGGGTTTTTTTTTTTTCTGTTTTTCCAGTGTAAATTGTGTGTTTCTCCAACTCTAAATAAAGAGTTGTAAAACGAAGAAGTCCAGTGAATTCAGAGTTAGAAGACAATCAGCTATGTTACCTTCAGTAAATCACTCCAATTTTCCGGGACTTAGTTTCTTTGTTTACAAAACGGAAGAATTGGATGAAATGATCTTTAAGATTCTTTAAGCTCTATGTTTCTGAAATTCTTTAATTTCAAGTACCACCAAGTGGCCTTGAGTACTTTCTGAATTTTAGCCGACAATGACTTCACTACGCCTTCTTTCTTGGAATTCTCGCTTTGGAAAGTAGTGCTCACCGAAACGAAAGTAAAACAGAGGCCGCGTTCCCGCCGTGCCGGCCGCCCGGTCTCTGGCCGCTGCTTCTCGGATGTCACACACCCCGATGTTGGCGGAACGGAGCATCCTTCTCGTGGGTCCTTCACTGTGCTGCAGTCTACACCGTACTGCGGCAGCTCCATTCGCTGCTGTAACAAGTTGAAAAAAAACTAATTAATTCAAATTTTAGTTTTTTTTAAATTTGTTACAGCAGTGAGTGGAGCTCCCGCCCCCATGCAGAACAGCACACACAACAAACAAGGACCACACGACACAGCCCTGGCACCTTCCACCATCAGTGCCTGGCCAACATTGGGGTCAATCATGTTCTTTGCAAAGCTGCGGCTTGAGAACTATCTTCTTGGGAAATGCCTCTGTTTCACTTTTGTTTTGCAATGCACAGGAGAAAAAACAACCACAAGGACAACACACAACCAATCCATCCCCAGCCTTCTTCCAAAATACAGAAGGTTCCACTTCCTTGAAACAGTTCAGCAAGTGGCATTGTTATTTAGAAGGTCAGCATTTGCTATGGTTCTGTTGGAAGGAGGAGAGAAAACACAACAAACCATGGATTTCCATCACTTGTCTCCTTATGATTGACCTTGAGAAATCTATACAAGAAGGGTTGGGGCAAGCCCAACTGTGTTTTGGTCATGAGTGTTCTGACGATGGGTCGCCTCCATCCTCTTTCATCTTACAGCTTGGAAGCAGCAATATCCATCCTACTCTTCCTTCAGCTAATCAAGGGCTGGGAAAGACAATCTAATTTCCAGGAATCTCCCATGAGGAAGTGGGAGACAAGGGGAGTTCTGCCCAAATGAGTCAATGCTCCATCCTTCCTAAGTATCCTTTCCATATTATTGTTGGGAAAACTGCTTTGGTTAATCATTACTTAAAAAAAAAAAGTAACAATACATTATGTTCCAACCCATTTTTTAATGTTTGTTATTTTAAAGCTAAAGGAAGGAATGAAGAAATAGACTAAAAATTAAACCTACAAAACTAAAATGAAGTATACAAAGGTAGCAGAGACTCAGCATCCAGATAAGCTCTCTTTGAGCACACTTTGCTATTACCTGATAGTAGGATGCCACCAGATAACATCAAATTTAGTTATAGTAATTATTCTCAAGCTAAAAGAAGTTAGTAGAATGACTCAGTGTGTGTGTGTGTGTGTGTATGTATGTGTGTCTGTTCTCTAGCAAGACTTTTAAGTAATGCTTTACACACCAATATTTACAGAATAACATGAAAATACAGTTCATGAGATCATAACTTCAACTTCCCAGTATAGAAGTTGCATTTTTTCCTTATGAAAATAAACATTTCTCAATTGAGAACTTTCGATTGAGTTCACTTCAGCAGCACGTAGCAAGTAGCCAGCCCTCAAAATCACCCTTAAACCACAGACAGGACTGCCTGAGAGATGACACATCAACACTCCATTCTAATATTGCTCTCCTTTGTCCTGGAATTTACCAAGGCTCGGGGAGAGGTGAACATCACCCAAGTGCAAAAAGACAACATTAGCTAACAAATCTGAGAAGGCTAGAATGAGGTAGATGCTGTACATGTGAAGAGAATAAATAAAACATACTTTATATAAGCTACAATTTCAAATGTAGCAAGCCTCTGTCTGAGATTTCATAATCATAGAGACTATTTTGTAGTGTTATTTCTAGGTAGAAATCTTTAGAGAAAGCATGAGGGAAAGTATTTTAAAATCCTAACTGGTCTCCATTTTTTATAAAAATGGGGCTTTCCAAAGTAATTATTACATTGATTGCCATCTCTGCATGAATGATTCATTAAATCAAATATCCCACTGATTAAAAAGACTACATATGTGCAAATGGCCATAAAGGGTATGTATAAAGACAGAAAGAAATGTGCCATTTAAATAAAGGGTATGATACTGACCATACATTCAAAATGTTCTCTGGCCTCAAATGTGCCTAATGTGATTAGTTTTCAAGACCCACAGAAGTTTTAGATTTTATGGAACCAGTCGAGATTTACATACCTGGAGGTTGTGGCAAATAGGCCCCAATTAATTTTGACCTCTTCTTCTCATAACCTTTCTGTGTGATGTCACCTGTGAAGAAAGAAAAAGAATATTCAGTAAGCCTTATATGAAACGAGATCCCCAGCTGCACAATGTCCATACATAGAGTCACTATTGCCTATCCAGCACCATCTGCTAGCCTTGACAGTGATAATAAACTCATCAAGGCAGAGCATGATCATTCCTCTCTGTGTCCTCCTCTTCTTTCTCCTCCCTCAGCAAAAACAAAAGAAACCCCCTAAGTCCACCTACTGTATGTTAGAGCCATGTGGCTAAGCAACCCTCGCATCCTGATTCAGTCCCCTAGAGTAGCACAGTCTAAAAGTCTTCAATCTTATTCCAATCTGCTGTCACAAAGCTTTCAAACTCAGTACTGGGCTTTCATTAACTTAATCAACAATGGATTATGCAGACTGTTTAGGACTGTGATGGCTGGCAAAACACATTACCGATTAGCATCTTCTTTCATTAATGGGATTTTTCTAATCGACTGTGGAGGTCACAAAGACTTTAAACCGCTGCTATGTTACTTCAATAATATAACTAGTGAAGACTGAAATCCAAGCATGCTATCCATTAAGAGACATCCAGTATATAAACCAAAATATATTAGTAAAGTGCTGAGTCTCGATATCAAAACAGATTTTTTTTAACCTTACAGTCAAATATCCACACAGAAAAGAAATGTGCTTACATCTTCTTTTAAATGAAAAACTATTAATTACTATTGAATAAAACAACCTCATAAGGACATTGAACACCTTTTCCCTATTTCAAGCTTTCCTTCATAAGATGTCAGAAATTGGTTCTTGAATTCTTTTTTGAAGTTTTCAAAGTGAATTTTTTTGTTTTCTTTTCAAAATTATCATTCCTGGAAGTGATAATTATGACTTATCATGATTGTTTCATCAAAGGTAATTTTTTTTGTGGAAACCCCCCCACACATACATACATACACAAGTAGGATTTAAAACTAAAAGAAAGGCTAAAAATTGTCATGATACACAAAAAAATTAACCCAAAAACCCAAAAACTACAAGCTTAACCATCAGCTTTAACTCCTGGCTGGGTCTTGTTTTCCTTTTCACAGCCTCCCCCCTCCCTTGTCATTTCCCCTCCAACTCACCACATCTGAAATATTAGAAGGAAGAGGAAAATATTTTGCAATGAGAGAATATGTGGGAAACAAAGAGCTTTTACAAGTTGTAGGATTCCAAAGTCTTGGTATTTCCTAATGTTATTAATAAACAGTCAACTTGACATTAATCTTTAGCTTTTCCATTTAGCCTGGCTTTGAGACTTCATGAAAGCTAGAGGAATGAGGTGCTTATTGGCCAAACAAAACCAAAGACTACTGTTCTGCATAGGGGAATGGTGGATAAAAATAAAATCCCGGAATAGATAATGGAAGATAAGAGTGAACCTTGACATCTACAGAAACTTGGAAAGCATGTCCCTTCTTGGGAGACTCTTGACAGCAGCTGCTATAAGCTACCATGATGAGCAGTTGATTCATTTTTCCTGCATATTGGGTTTCTTTCCTATCAATAATCTTAAGACAATGTTTTCTTTAATATGCTGTTCAGGAGGCTAATTTTCACAAAGATGCTTTTATCCATTCAAAAGATGCTTTTATCCATTCTGGCTCAATATTTAGCATTATAAAAAAAAAATCACGCCGTTCAGTAAAACTAATAATTACATCCATCACCTCCAACAGTGTAAGGAGAGCTCCATGTCCACAGGCTTCCACCTCTGCAAAAGTGGAAGGGAGGGGCTTGCTCTTATCTTTTCATCAGTCTTCAAATTTAGGCATTAGAGTAATTCAACTCGGACTTTGGCTGTTCTTTTCATTCATATTGCTATAGTGATTATGTAAATTATTTTTCTGGTTTTAATTACTTCATTTGGCATCAGTTCATAGAATTCTTCCCTAACTCCCCACCTTCTTCATTTCTTAGGGCACAGTAATACTCTAGTACTTTGTTATAAAAGAAAATTAGGGAAAGGAGATAGGATATACTAAGAAACAAAGGTACTATGGACATGGAAATAACAAAAAATTAAGGAAAAAGGCAAATTGGAAAAGTCCTCAGTATAGCTTTAAAAAAACATAAATTTTAAGGGAAAAAGAAAAGAAAAAAGAGTCTTTGGTATAGCAGCTTCCTACCTCTACAATTCTGGGAAATGATGAATGTTTTTGAAAGAAACAGAAAAAGAAAAGAGTAAAATTCACCTGTGGTAAATAAACAAGACATTTTAATGTCCTAACAAGATGCTACACTATCACTAGATAAACATTCTTGGGAATTCTCTTTCCATTCTCACTCAGGGCTTGGTTCTTGGCTTTGGGTATTTCTTTGGGAAGGGCCTCCACTGAAACTGAGATCCTGGAACAACTCTCTCTTCATTTTACAATCTGTCTGAAATCCCAAATGTGGCCCAAGTGCCACAAATTTTTCAAGTGGCTGCTTGAATTACAGAGGTGAGGAGAGGGAGAGGGAAAGAGAGGGAGGGAGTGAGGGAGGGAGGAAGGGAGGGAGAGGGAGGGAGGGGGGGAGAGGGAGGGAGGGGGAGGGAGAGAGAGAGGGAGGAAAGAGACAGGGGGGGGAGAGAGAGACAGGGGGGAAGAGAGAGAGACAGAGAGAGAGAGGGGGCGGGGAGAAAGAGACAGGGGGGAAGAGAGAGAGAGACAGAGAGAGAGAGGGAGGTAAGGAGGGAGGGAGGGAGACAGAGATAGAGACAAGGAGGGAGGGAGGGAGAGAGAGAGGGAGAGAGAGAGGGAGGGAGAGAGGGAGTTCTTCTCACCCTCTTGAGTTCAAACCAGGAAAAACTCTAACACAAAAAGGAGCTGACATTTAAAGTCAGAAGCATGTGAAACACAATAGGCAAGAGAACAAATAATTAAGTGCTAAAACCTAAAGGATGGGGAGATCATGGGCAGGGACCTCCACATCTCAAAATAACTCCAGAGTTGGTTTTTTTTTTTTCCTTAAAGGGCAGAATTAAATCTCATCCAGCCAACTATGTTAAATGCCTCTTTGTTCCATAGCATATTAAGAAGGGAAAGAAGGAGGATTGTGGGGGGTTACACCTGTACAGGAAGTGAATGCTTTCCACCTTTATTTTTCCTCAATTGTCTCCTCTGAGATGACCTTAAGCATCCTATTTGTGTCTGTTCTTAAAGTACCAAGCCCTCTCTTCCTCCCTTTACTCAAAGTCAAACTGGCCTCCTTGTATTTTCCTGCTTCCACACAAAGGGAATGTTCCCCTCTTCCCAACTAGCAAACTACTATCCTTCATTCTCCAAGGCAAGGTTCACATAAAGGTTTCTCTGACTTTCCCTGGCCCTTCCTTCAAATTTCACACCACTTAATTACGGTACCACTCATTCAGCAATGATCATGGCCTTCCTTATATTTTTAGTTTTCTTTTTATCTGTATATGTCATCTAAATATATCAGGACTGACTCTACAGCTTCTTTGTTTCCTGTCCTCCTATGATAATCTTGCAAGAGTCTTACACACAGTGTTGTAATCAATAAATACGTTAAATAATTAATCCATGACCCAGAGAGTAGAAGATAAAATTTGCATTCTGAGTAAATGAGGACACTTATTTTATTTATGTAGAACTTCCAAACTTTCATTATGGTTTTGTTTCTTTAATCTTTTAACCTTATGAAATTATATATGTGTACATAATATATACATGTGCATATGTGCATATAATATCAATACTTTATTCTAGAGAAGCAGCACGACAGAGCAGTAAAGCTGGCAATGAAGCCAAGACCACTTGCTTTTAAAAGAGCTGCTTCTCACGTTTAAATGGAAGAGCAAGTTATATATAAGAGATTTGCAGTTTCATGTGCAATCATCTTTTTTTTTAATTGTACTGTGCTACAGAAATGCTTGTTTTATTCTGTAAATTAAAAAAAATTAAAATGCATTTTTAAAAAAGCTGCTTTTAACACAAACTTGCTGGATGACCTTCAAGGGCAATTCTGAGCCACTAGTAGTTGTAAGAATAATTTACACATAAATAATATACATTTTATATGTTTTATATATACATTATATATTTTTCTTAGCGCCTTATATATTATCTCATATGTAAGATATGTATATATATATATATGTGTGTGCATATATATTATATATGTGTGTAGCTATATATCTATATCTACAAAATTTGAACCATTTAACTATCCTTTGAAATAAGTATTATTATCCCACTTTGCAGATACAGCAGAACCTCCCTTCTTTAATGAAATCATACGTGAGGAAACATACACACACACACATATATACAGACACAATCAAAAACCATCCATCCCTATTATATTTTATATATTAAATATACTATATTAAAAACAGGGTGTCCCAAAAGTCTGAACACAGTTGTAACTTTTAATAATTTCAGAAATATAAATGCTACAAATATGCAAAATGATAACTTTTCAAAAGTAAATTATTTATATTTTTAAAATATTGATGTATTTCTTATTAAAATCAAATAAAACCAACATCTTGTTCTATACATGACTCTAACTTTATGAAAACTTTTATCAGCTGATGCCCAGGGAGAGAATGGATTTGTAATCTTAGCTGTAAGATCATCCAAAGAACTAGGTTTTGGTACACAACATTTTTCACATGACCGCAACAAAAAAGGTCTAATGAAGACAGATCAAATGACAATGAAAGCCAAAGAAGAGAACCTCAGGTCCTAAGAAAATATCATCCAGAAAATGTTGCACAAAAATTCATAATGACAAGAGGCCTTATGTAGTTAAAATTACAAATAAATTATTTTGAACTAGAAGTATCAAAGAAATAGAAATAATTAAACTTTCAAATTATGTTTATATAAATTTGTAGCATTTGTATCTGAAACTATTAAAATAAAACTTTACAAAGACTTTTGGGACATTACATTTTATTTATTTAAAATAGTTTACTGAGAGTCAACATAGCATAATGGTTATATTTTTTATGTGCCATTTTCTGTACATTTGTGTGCTCTATTAGAAACTATTCTCCTTAAGGACAGTACCTTTCATTTTGGGGTGTGTATCCTACCACAGAGATTCACACGGAGCAGGCATTTAATAAATTCTTGATGACTGACCAAATGACTAGAATGCTCGACTAGGTTGGAGTTAGGAAGCTCTGGATTTAAATCCCACATCTGAAACTTGGGAGGCAGCATCCGACAGAGTACCTGAGTTCATAATCCCAGCTGTGTCACTAATAATGTAACCCAGGAATGTCTCTCAGTCTTCCAGGTAACTCTATGAGACCCAAAGTTACAAAGCCTTGTGACCTGTTAATAGTAGAATGCCCACAAGGAAGGAAAAAAATGATGCAAACTTTTCAAGGTTCAGGGTTCCTTCCTCAGGTGTAAAAATGAGAAAGATGGACCAGATAATCTCTAGGTCCCTTCTAAGTATAAATACTGTGTACTGGGCATCCTGCAGGAAAATCAATAAATAGTACATGAAGAAAGGAATACTTGGAGAGCAGTCTGGGTAGTGGAATCCCTAAGAGATTCGTATGTCCACAGTGTAAAGGGGACAACAGGTTCACTTTGGGATATCCAACCAGACCCCAGGGGCCTCAATACTAAAAACAACCTGGTTGCAGATTCTTCAGCTGGCAGAATTCTAAATATTTTAGCTTTGAGCCAATTGGTGAAAGAGATAGAATCAATAGCCAAAGTTTCCCTGCACCAAGGGTCAGGGTCAAGAAATAATAATGAATTCTAGGGACATTAGTGCTGACTTTGAATGTAAATTTCCTAATGCAGAGGGTGCTCAGTTGCTTCCCTTTATTTACAGGGCAGAGTAATGAATGTTTCTCAGCTAGAAAAATGCTTGCACCCACAACATTTAAATGGCATTTTCCATCCTGAATATCCTCTTGATTGGTAAAGTCTTGACTCCACCAGAAAATTACAGAATTCCAGAAGCCCAAGTCAGCCCTAAAAAGAATCCAGACAGCTCTATTTTTTTAAAGTCACTTAGGATTCTGTAGTATCACCTGATGGCTCCTTTTCTCTCTCTCCTAAACTCTGAATACACTGTGACAGTAGGCTTGTGTTTAACTTCATCACAGAATTTAGGGTGGAGCTAGGTAAACCTCAAAACAATGCAAGCCCTTTCCCACATTTCTAAGCAAGAATTTATCCTCTTGCAAATGAGTTGCTTGTCAAGAGAAACAAAAAATATATTTGGTGACCAAGAAGCCAGATTAAAATTACTCTGGGATATTCAGTTTATCAATCACTATGCTTTTAGAACTAGTTTTAAGAACCTCTAATAAGTGTTCAGTAGTTTTTGTTTGGTTTTTCAGTCAGATCTGATCTGTTTGTGATTCCATGTGAGGCTTTCTATTAGAGTGCTGTGTCATTTCCTCCTGTAGCTCATTTTATAGATGAGGAAACTGAAACAATGAGAATTAAGTGAGTTGCCCATGGTCACACAGCTAATAACTGTCTGAAGCCAGATTTGAACTCAGGAAGATGAGTTTTCCTGACTTCAGTCCTAGAACTCTATCAACTGTGCCACTTAGCTGCACCTCCTCTAATAAGCACATATTCTTTATTTTAATAAGATTGATTTATCATTATTGCCTGCAATGGACTCTTCATTTCAAACAACATTGCTCATCCATGGAACGTCCTTTCCGCTCTGTTCAGGCAGTCCATGTCTCACCTCCCTGACACAAAAAACCAAACAGACCAACACCTAAGCTTCCAACCAACCTTTTCTACGAACATCTCCTAAATTAATACAATCCAGTCCAGATCTCTCATTACTGGATACTCCCTAAGCATTTAATTCACCTTTATTGATATTTCTTTGTTGATGTCTTTTCTTTTTCAAATACTTACTTCTTGTTTGCCCATTTAATTTGTAAGCTCTTTGAGGGTAAGAATCATCCTTTTAAAAAAAAATCAAATGTGCCGGGTCTGGTTTAATCCCTACATGAAAAACAAACATTGAAGACTGACAGGTTATCATATTTATAGAGAGAAATGTCTTTCCTTAAGTACAGATCTGAATATGTCATTCCCTCACTCAGGAAACTCCCAATGGATCCCTATTTACTCTAGGACAAACATCGACTCTTCTTTCAATTTCTAAAGACTTTTAAAACCTGACTTTCAATCTATTATTCCAGTCTTATTACATATTATTTCTCTTCTCACACTCGACAAACTGGCCTTCTCTCTGTTCTTCACACACAGCTCACAGTTTCCCAGCCCCATGTCTTTGTATAGGCTTTCTCTCTTTTTGTCTTCACCTCATATAAGACTTGTCTTCAGACAATAGCTCTAGCAACACCTCCTGACAGAAAACATTTCCTGATTTAAGCTACAAGTGCCTCTCATTCCTAATTTGAATGTATTTTGGATTTATTCTTTGCATACTTATGTTTTCTCTTCTCCTTGAATGAGATACCTTAAGAGTAGGAATCATTTCATTCTTTTTTTTATTATTATTATCACCATTGCTTGGCCAATTCAATGCATTGCACTTAAGAAATATTTCTCTATTGATTTACATAACCACTCATTTTCTACCTCGAATCAAATATATTCCTTTATTCATACCAATTATTCAACACATTGCAAATTAACCTATGTTAGAGTGGGCTAATATTCATACCATCCTGAAAGTTGCGTAAATTTCTGCAGCCTCAAAAGAGCTACCAGTCATTTCTTGCATATCCTTAGCCTGATTACCTAAAAATACTACACTTTTCAATCCCTTAGACTCCTGATGAAATTGGTGGCTAGAGATAGAGAAGAAAAGCAAGAATCTTGGCATAGAAATAAAGAAGAGATATGAACGAGGAAGGGGGAAATAAAAAATGGGTATAAAAAAAGACAGAAACTGAACATTTCATCATTTACATGACCTGGATTTATGGCATATCCCAAGTAACCTAAGGATACACTTCTGCTGTTAAGGACTTTAAACTAAGATAGAAACTAATAAAATCTTACTCTTTTCATTTTCATAAACACTCTAAGGGGAAAAAACCTCTACTTATAATATGAATGTTTGATATGAGGAGTATCTAGTAAAAATAAAAGTAAATTAAATCAGAGAAACTTTGGTTTGACACAAAAATAATTGACTTATGATTATCCCAGTATAATGATAAACTTATTGAGGGATACTACACTATGACTAGATTTCTTGGTCATCTATATTACACAGTTAGAAATGGATAATTAGAATTTGGATGATCTGAACTTAACTAAAGTTTATGGTTTCATGCCCATTTTCTATGCTGTTTTGCCTCTAAAAGAAAAGACCCAAAGGCTGGGCTTCCAGGGTCATATACAGCATATAGGAGCGAGTTAATACATCACAACCCCATTATTAGCAGTAAGTCAGGAGACCATGTAAGCATAACCCCAAAGCAAGTGATCAATAATATTATAGTTTTTATAAGTCAAACAAGCTCACACACAGAGAACAGTACATCTGTGAGGCCTACCACCTAGTCTTCCCATCTTTCCTACTACCTACTTCTCATGTATAATAAAGCAGTTCTGAGGACAAGCTGTTCGCTGTGTCATCTTCTTGGCATTAAGTAGTTGAATGAAACAAGGCTTTTCCTAAGGAAAACTCTGACTTATTTTCTTCTCCCACATATGGGGCAAAAAATATGAGGGGAATTAAATGGTTTTATCTGAGATGGTGCAAGTCCTAGGAGAACCCATAAAATACAAGAGAAATCAGGTTTAGAGTTTACTCACTTTATCACCTATATTAATACTTTAAGTGCATACCTAGCTAACACGGCTTTCTAGACCACAGAATTTCTTCCCTGCAGGTTGGAAAATCCTAACTAGAATCTAATGGGGAGACTGGGCCTGGAGTCAGGAAGACTCACCTTCCTGAGTTTAAATCCAGCTGTGTGACCCGGGGGAAAGTTACTTAACCCTGTTTGCCTCAGTTTCCTCATCTACATAATGAGCTAAAGGAAGAAACAGCAAACTGCCCCGGTATCTCTGCCAAGAAAACCCCAAATGGGCTCATGAATAGTTGGATACAACTGAAAATAAATGAACAACAAGAACAAATTTCAGGGTTTTTTAAAGTGCTTTTCATTAAAATGATTTGCTAGTATTAAAGGCCATGAATAACTTTTTATGTCAAGACCCACTGTTTCTACCTTCACTTCACTGGTACACACACACACACACACACACACACACCCCTTCTCCTGGCTTTCTTCAAGATTCAACTCAAACCTCAACATTGATCTCAATTCTCCCTCTGCACCCCACCCCATCCCCCCAAATAGCTAGTCTTTCTTTCTGAGATTACCCTCCAATTACCCGATATAGGTCTTGTAGGTATATACTTGGTTCATCTTGCCTCACCCATCAGAATGTGAACTTGAGGGAAGGGGACATTTTTTATTGCATTTCTTTAGCACACAGTGCCTAAGACACGCTTGATAAAAGCTTATTGGTGACAGTGATTGTTAAGACAAAGCTTTTCAGTAAAAAAAAAAAAAATGTAGCCACTTTCCCATTTTAAGAACAAGAAAATTTAACAGAAAAGCAGAAGCAGGAAATGTTGCTATTTTGATGATAGTAAAAGAAGGTGAGTAATTCTTCTGAAGATACTTTACAGTTGGCACTATTTGTAGGAAGTACCTCCTCAAATACTATACCTAATAATGAGGTTATTCTAGAAGTTTATCTTTCTTAAAACAATGATTTCTTGTTTTCAGACAAAGAAGTTATACGAAATTTTAAGCTGGCTTCCCCAGCTAATGTGTAAATTTTCTTTACTGTCTGTTGGAAAAAGATCTATTTATGGGTTAGTCGTAAAAAAAAATAATGCAGAGGAAGCATCTATGGCAACATGAGTTTGGACAAAGCTTCAGAAGGGAAAAGGTATTCCTTCTATTGCCTTAGGCCCCTTTCCCTCCAATAGGACAAACCCTTTTTTCCAACTTCCATTACAAGAGTCTGGTGGATCAGTGAGGGAGAGAGAGCCCAAGCACTGGGTAATAGCCTGCACTTCAGAGAAGTAAAGTATTTTCTTCAGCTCAGAAAATTTACGGGACAAGTTAACATCTCATGTCTTGTACTTGGCTCCTCGGCCTCTCAAATTCAGCGACCTTCTGCCAATTCTGTTACCCGCTGCATTTGCCAGCATTGTGGCCTGAGCCCAGCCAGCTCTATGGATGTCTTGTTTGAGTTATACTAGGATCATGTGGTCTTCAGGCATTTCCCAGTTACCCAAGAATGAAATATCTGTGTCATAGCATTGCTTCTATGGTCAGGATTATTGCAAAGTAAACAGCCTGGTTTAACAGGGACGATTTCCATTCTTAGTGTCAAGAGTTTATTTCATTATTTAATGCTGCAACGAATGTTTTATGTAACAAAAGCAGTCATCTCCATGTTTGGAGTTTTATGGTCGTTAGGAACCTTCCTAATGCTGCTTTCCTAAGCTTATTGCTTTATAAGGCTTAGGGGGCACCCTTGGAAGGAATATAGCTCTTTCACAGCTGCTTGGAGTTCTTCTCCTACTCTAGAAGACTTTTTGGTTCCCAGTAGGAAAACAGCCTTTACTAGTCTGTTCAGAATTAGGTTCACCCAGTCATACTTATACCACTGACCTCAAGCTGGTTAGACACATAAAATCAGCACTTACTAAGGAACAGGGAGAGGGTATAACATAAGGGGGTAAAAGCCCAGGATTTCAGAACCATCACTAATTAGTTGTGTAACCTCACAAACATCAGTTTTTAAAATATTACTGATTCCTTTTGGTTTGGTATGCCACTGACAACATATTTTCCACTCTCCTCCCCTATTCTCCAGTATCCTTCAGAAACAACTCTCATAACAAAGAAAAATAATTAAGCAAAAATGATCAACGTAGTGATAAATCATACTGGGACTGAGTATTTCAATCGGAGTTCAGCTCGTAGCAATCCATTTATTGCTTTAATATTTCAGTTTCTCTATATACAATGGGAATAAATACATGTGTATATACAGCATATGTAAATTTGTATGTTTTTTAAGTTTGCAAAGCCCTGAATAAAGATTTAAGTCTCTTATCAACTCTGAGGGATAGGTGTTTGTATAAACTTCATTTTCAGGATCCCTATAGCCACGGGACAAGAAGGCAATTGTCCAGGGTCTCACAAGTAATAAGTAACTGTCATGGGATTTACACCCACGTCTTCCTGACTCCAAAAACAATGCTCTGTCCCCTACCACATTACCTCTAAAACCTCCCATTTTCACAGAGTTGTCAGGATCAAAGTAAGATAACAGGTTAGAACATAAAGCACTGTGAGAGTTCAAGGGAGAATACCGAAAGATAATCAACAAATGATTGTGGAACACTCGGTGTGCTATACACTGAAGAAGTGCAAAAAGAACGATAAGCCATGAAAGCCAATGAAGGTTTGGAGAAGACAGAACAAAACATACTTTCTTCTTCCTGATATAGAGAAGTGTACTGACAGGTCCTTGATTAATTTACGTTACTACTATTATGTTGTCTTTAAGGAAGGAAAGGACCCTGTTTTATTAATCTTTGTGATGTCTTTCTACTTAGTATACTGCCTTGAACACATCAAGTACTCAACAAAGGCTAGCTGAATCGAATTCATCCAAGAAGGTTCATGGAAATCAGAATTCTAATCTTCTATGCTGAGTTCTTTCTGCATGGTTTTTGAAACACAAGGGACTCAAGTGAAACCCCTTCATTTTATCAAACACGTTTCACCTCTTACCCCACTCTCCCATGAGAAAGTAAACTGACAAAGGGAGCTAAATGCAGGAACTAACTTTGTTTTCAAAATTTTCAACAGATATTCAATTAAAAAAAACAGTTCAAGATTTAATCATTAAGGCTCAGCTCCAGCTCTTCCTCTCTAAAGGAAGCTTTCTCAGTCCACTATGATCTTGTCTTTCAAATTCTGTAGAAGAAATTCCTGCTGATATGGAGGGGGTAAGGAATTGTAACAGTAGGAGTCTATATTTCTATATATCAGACAATCTCAGGGTTGGAAGAAACTCAGAGGCCACCTCGTCCAAAAAATACTTGACCCAGAATTTCCCCTAGAGCGTCTTCAACAAGTCATCTTCCATTCTTTCCTAGAAGACTTCCACAAAGGGGAAACTCCAGTAGAAAATAAGTTCTTTGAGAGAAAGGACTATTTTACATTCTGTCTTTGTGTGCCCTGAACACATATAGTAGTAGGAGCTTAATAAATGCTCCTTGAATTGAGCTCTCTCCCTCTCAAGGCAGTCTATTCCTCTTTTAGATACTTCTAATAATAAGGAAAATTTTCTTTATATTAGACAGAAACCTGCCACTCAGCAACTTCCATCTTCCATTCTGCCCTCTGGGACCAAGAAGGACCCAAACATTTTATAATCACTTGCATAGCCTGCCTAAGTATCCTCTTCACCAGAAGGCTTTTCAATGACAACTGTTTTACATACGTTATAAATCATCTGATCCTTATAGCAACTCTATGAGGCAAGAAACACAAATATTATTGTTCTTATCTCAAAGGATGAAGAAAATGACATTTAGAAGTGGCTTGGGCAACATTGCTCACATAAAGTCAACCATGATGAGAATCCCACATGTTCTTTCCACAATTCACTTCTATGTCTGTTTTCTGTCTCTTCGAAATTCCACTATTCTTCTCTATGATTGCCCACATGACTCACATGGCAATGAATCCTATGTTGTTTCTTATACTGTTGTCTTTATCATTATTTACCCTTTTATTTTAGTTATCCTCTTATTATTAGTAATTTTTATGGGTCTCTCTGCATGTTATATCCAGTAGATGATGAGCCTCTTGGTGGCAGGGACTTTCCTTACATACTTTTCCATATTTTCTATAATAGAGATGCCAAGTAGGTGATCCACAACATTCCTGAGTGCTGCTAGAACTATATTAAAATGTACTTAGGAGGTATTTAACAAAACCAATAAAATACAATGAAATATAATTAATGTTAATTATTGTCAATGTTTTCCAAGTCAACATACAGCCCACACAGATTCTTATGGAGGGGTTAGTGCCCTGTGTTTCTCTGTAAGTTTGATACCCCTGTTCTATAATACATAGCACAGTATCATCTTCTATATATATTAGAGGAACTCAACATATGTTAACTATTTGAAATAAAACATAATCACATACCACTTTAGCAAAAAATTCCCATTCAAGATAGTGCTGTCCTTCTTTCAAGGGTTTTCTAGAGTAGGTTCTTTATTAGTACATCTATTAAAAACAAAGAGTGAGGAAAGGAGGGAAACCTCTCAAGCACAGTGCTTACAGGCTTTAAATTTTAATGTCTCAATTCCCTAAAACAGTTCATTGCAACATATTAGAAGGAGAAAGGAAGGAAACAAGCATTTATTAAACAGCTACTATGAGGCAGGCACTGTGCTAAGCAATTTTCAAATTTTATCTCATTCCATCCTCATAACAATCCTGGGAGATAAGGTACTATTATTTTCCCATACAGTTCAGGAAATTGGGGCAGGCAGGGATTAAACAATTTATCCAGGGTCACACACAGAGAAAGTGTCTCATGCTGGATTTGAATTCAGGTCTTCCTGACACCTTGTGCCCTATCAGAATCAAGAGAATAAGAATAGGAAAATAATGACTTGTTGTTGTTGGAAATTGGAAAATCCACACAATTATCAAGACAGGGTAATTGTGTGTGTGTGTGTGTGTGTGTGTGTGTGTGTGTGTGTGTGTGTGTCCCAGAGTGAAGGAGCCATACTCCTGGAAATTCCCAGGACTTAATTGTGGCTCTGGGAAATATAGAAGAGGAAAGATTCCTGTAGCAAAAGGAAAGAGGATATGGCAGAGTAGACAGCGCAATGGACTTAGAAGACCTGGATTCCAAAAAACAGCTTTGCACACACTGAAGTGACCTTATACAAGTTACATAAACTCTCTGGGCCTCAGTTTCCTCCTCCGTAGAATGAGTTTTACCAAAGGATGTCTAAAGAAAGACATAAGCTGCTTCCCTTTAATTAAGGTAACTGTATCCCAAAGAGAAATGGCAAACACCCAAAGAAGGGGAAGGATTCTAATTACTGTGATTAGAGGAGTCAGGTTTACAGGTGGTATAGGATAACAAAGATCTAGAGGTATTTCCAGTTGGGAAAAACATGGGAAAAAAAGGTGGACCTCTTTATATAAACAGAAGTCATGACAAACACTTGCTATTTATATCTGCCAGAGCAGGATTTCCTGATAATGGAAAGGTCCAAAATCAATAGGGCTCCGATTTTCCATACAGATATAAAATGCACTTATTTATTCTCATACTTTCTCTACTTCTATTTGTCTCAAGCAAATCAATAAGCATTCGGTTAAGTACCTACTCTGTGCCAGGCACATAAAGAGCTGGAAATACAAAAAGAGAAAAAAGACAGTCCCTGTCCTCAAGGAACTTAAAGTCTATTCCCATCCCTGTCTCTTTCCCCCCTCCCCTCACCTCAACTTCTCAATGTTCTGAGTGTACAGAAAAATTCTTTTTAAATCCGCTCCTTTTTGGAGGCTTGGGAGAAAGCACATTTTGGTCACATTCAAGTGACGCAAGGTGACTAGACTGCTCAGTCCTCTGCACATGAAAGAAGCATCAAGCTGAAAAGGAGGTCTTATAAATGAATAATGAGATAATCTCTGGGAACTGTGAGCACCTTCTGTTAGAGGATCCCCAGGGTGCTTCACAGGCTTTTGTTTCTGGGTAGAATCAGAACACTCTTGACGCTGATTGCCTGAGACCCCAATGAGCAATCTGGTAATACTGATTTCCCTACCAGGTGCAGAACCAGGGACCTACATGTCACAGTGTTAAGGGCTATAACTTCCATGACAACAGATGGTTTTCACAAGAAGAAAACAGTCTCAAACCCCAGTGGGTTGGCAGCCAATGTACTACTTTTATGGTGAGGTGAGGAGAGAGGAAATATTTGAATGTTTCTACCATCATCACACCTCTGCACTCTGGAATAACTTAAGCAAGTAGGTGTTAAGAATAGAAAGACAAAAATGAAACAGTCCCTGCTCTCAAGAAGCTGATATTTTATCTAGGGAGGTAACATGAAAATATCAAAATAAAAATAAGGTCATAATCCTGGAAGCTGGAGGAGCAGGGGTGGGGCAGAACAGGAAAGGGGCATTCAGGCATCAGGGCAGAAGGCAGTCAGAGCAAAGGAAGCAAGAAAGCCAGTTTGACTGAACTGTAGAATGTAGAAAAAAGAGTAAGAAATAACAAACATAGAAAAGTTGGGGGCCATGCCTCGAACTTCTTCCTGCTGTACATAGTAAGTGTTTGGGGTATGAGAGAAAAGAGAGAGGAAGAGTTCTTTCTATAGCCACCAGAGTTTCAGGATTTCCAATATTTCACTGGAAATGGGGGGGTGGGGAGTTTATGGTGAAAGTGGAAGGGGTCTTCAAAGGTTTGGTTTTTCCCTGGCTCTATATAGTGTCACTTCATCCAAACATACAAGAACTACTAAGAGATGCATTCTCTTCTCATTTTGTGGGCAACTAAGAGGTCCAGTAGATAAAATACAGGACTTGGGACAGTCAGGAAGACCAGAGTTACAGTCCTGCCTCAGACATTTACAAGCTGTAGACCCTGGACAAATTATCTAACAGCTTTACGCCTCAGTTTCTTCATCTATAAGACAAATATAATACCAGCATCTACCTCACAGGATTGTTGTTTAGCATTCATAACACACTTCGCAAATCTAAAAGCGCTATGTAAATGCTAGCAATTTTATCTTTTCTCCCAATTCAGTCTTCCCACAATGGTGGGCACAACTCCTACACTGTTGACTGCCTGAGTCAACTGTTTGTGGTGATCCTGTGTTGACCTCTGTCTGACATCAAGTATAGCAAAAAGGAAAACTTATCTAGAGCTAGGGGTCCTAGGTCTGACTCTCCCTAATTTTTTGTGTGGCCTGGAGCAGGCCCCTTAACTTCTTTTGATCTGTTTCCTCATTTGTAAAACCGAAGGGATTTGACTTTTTCCATTTCAGCTCAGAAACTTTATGATGAAATATATGATCCAAATAAAAAGAAAAGAGTGGTGGCAGGGGAGAGGTGGCAGAGAGTCTGGAGTGATTGGTTCTCATCTTATCTCTACCCCTTAATAATAATAATAACCTATTTGTACCTCTCATCCTTTATCTGTAAAAATGGGAATGTCAATGCTTATGCCAAAGGTATTCTTTAACAGTAAGTAACTAGAAACTTCAAATCCAACACTAGCTACTGTACCACCCAGCTATGGTTTCTTTTGAGAATTAGGTAAAATGAAATAAGTCAAAGTATGCTGAAAAAAATGAAGATATCTAATTCTAGTCTCAAAGAGTAGAAGCCACAAAGAAAGCTGGATATCATCACCTAACTGTAGTCTTCTTGTGATATGGACATCAAGGTGACAGGATGGGCCATGTCAATGTCAGATATGTCAGAGGTGACAGACTCAGAGAATAGGATTGAGGAATATATTTCTTGGACATGGCCAATATTTTACAGAGACTATGTTTTTATTTTTCAATAAGGGAAAGTTGGGAGAGAAGGAGGAAAACAGATATTGGTTAGCTAAAATAAAAATAAAATTAATTTTAAAAATGATCCCATCTATTTTCAGCACCTAGAACAGGGCCTGGCACATGGTAAGCACTTTATAAATGTTAGCTGACTAATGAATTTCCTAGATCTGGTTCTTCAACTTCAAAATCTTTCACTGGGGCTCTCTCATGTTTCTCTATGAAGGCAATGATCCATTTTCATGAAGTGGGTATTCCAAGGACCTATTTTGAATCAACTCAGCATGCTACTGGCACAACCAGAAATAGTAAGATACTTGTTACCCTTATTTACAAGAAATCCTGACTTTTTAAAAGAGCTCTTTGCCATTTTCTCCAACGCTCTTAGCATCCTTTCCTGGCACCATTTGTTTCAGTGGTGCTAAAACCACATCCCTCTTCTCCCTCTGTCAGAAGCTCTCTATTTATAGTTTTTGAACATTGGTCTGGGGGAGGGAGAGGACCTTGCATGCTCAACTCCCCATACTGTATTTCTTGCAAGTAAATGAGGCTTCTTCTACAGAAAGATATAGTGATAAGTATTTTAGAGATTAAAAAAAATCAGCATGCAAGAAGGAAAAAAAATGAAGATTTCAGCTACTCCCACATCCCTCCAGTTCAGTGGTGGTCCTTTAGTTGTTCCAGGATAGCATCTGTTTCTCTGTATACTAATTTCAGAATGAATATTCATCTGCAACAGTGCAAAAAAAATCCCTTGACAAGGAGAAAAAAGGGGTGAAATCAGCTTACCATGTAGGTATGTCTTATGATGCAATGAACTGCATGGGCTTCAGGGCCTTCTCATGATAGGTCTCCAGGTTGTAAAAGACGCACAAATGAAAAACAATTCCAAACCCAATAAGGCAAGCCTTTATCACACACTATTGGCAGCTGAGACTGTGAGTCATAGACTTGGACAGGATACTGTTGTCATGTTGTATGGAAAAGGGAATATCAACCTCTAAAAAAACTAAAAACAGGGTTCTTATTAATCTCTAATTTTCCTTTTCCTCAGAACAGAAAAGGTGGGAAGGGGAGATGTTGTTGCTCAGTTGTGTCCCACTTTTTGTAACCCCATTTGGGCTTTTCCTGCCAGAGATACTGGAGTGGTTTGCCATTTTCTTCTCCAGCTCATTTTACAGCTGAGGCAACTGAGGGAAATAGAGTTAAGTGACTTGCCCAGGGTAACAAAGCTAGTTAAGTGTCTAAGTTCAAACCAGAACTCAGAAAGATGAGTCTTTCTGATTCCGGGCACAGGACTCTATCCATTGTACCACCTACCATCCCCAAGGAGGGAGGAGATACTCCAGGGGAAACAGGTTCTTTCCTGTTTTCTCCTTGATTTGTGGTACTTACAATCTTCAGCTAGCCTGAATTCTACACTGATGATATTTGCATGACCCTCCCTACAGTAAACACCATTCTATTTTCAAAATTTCGCCTGAATAAAACCTTAGGATCACCACACCCACAGGACTCACCTGATTTTCAGAAATGGTTGCTAGAAATCTGCCCAGTGTCACACACTATTAGTAACACATGGAGATTTTTTTTTCTGGTCTGTGGAGTTGCTGAAATAATGAACCGGTTTGTTAAAAAAAAAAAAAAAAGTAGGGGGAAAGGGGAGGAGGCTTGAAAATACTATGTGCTGTCTCTAATTTACATATTTTATTATTTAAGAGAATATAGACTGTGACTTTAATTGGTTATTATCTCCAAAAGCTATAAGAAGAGCAGTAGCAAACTAAGCTACTGTTAATGGAGCTGTGAATTTGTCCAACAGTTCTGGAAAACAATTTGAAATTATATTTCAAAATCATTATACTATTTAAACTCTTTCATTCAATGAAATTGCTACTAAGCACATAGAAATATTTATAGTAGCACTATTACCATTCTGGAGAGTAATTTGAAAATGTAACTACTAAACTGAGCATGCCCTTTGACCCAACAACACAACTATTAGGTACACAACTCAGAGATCAAAGACAGAGAAAAAGAATCCATTTGTACAAAAATATGCATAGCAGCATTTTTGTTGTAGAATAGTAAAAATGGGATACCCTTCAAGTGAGAACTGGCTGAACATATTATTGTATATGAATGTAATGAAATATTAGTTTGGCTTAAGAGATGACAAAAGGGATAGATTCAGAGAAACATGGGAAGACTTGTATGATACGAAACCAAATGAAGTGAAAAGAACCAGAAGAATTATGTATACAAAGACTACAATACTGAAAATGAATAACAAAAACTCTGAAAGACTTAGGAACTTGGATACAATGACTAATTCTTACTCTGGAAGACTGATGTTGAATCAAGTTTCCTATCTTCTAGTAGAAAGGTGATAGACTGTAGTTACAGAAAAAGATACAGATTTTCAGACATAACAAATGTATGAATGTTTTGCTAGCCCACATTTGTTATACACACACACATACACAAGGAGAAGACAAGGAAACTATATATATACCTTTCACATCTACAGGTAGGAAATGAGTTCTTGACCAAACAAGGCATGTAATAATACAATATAAAATTCATAATTCTGATTACATGGGATTGAAAAAACCATTTTCATAGATATCTTTTCAATTCTGGTGTGATTTTTTTATTCATCTCCTTTTTCTGAATCCTGAGTCACAAAAAGTAGCTGTCAATGATACAGCTGTTCACTATGGGTAATTGCTGCTCCCCAAGCTAGGCAACTGGCAAATATGACAAGCAGAAGATGTAAGTTTCTGCAATATTTCTGCAAAAATCTGCTAACTTTTAAAATATGTGCCTAATAATCCATGGCATCACTTCTGATTTCTTCCTAATAGCAATTTTATGTAGCTCATCCAAATCACCTTTTGTGGGTGACCAGTACTGAAATTCATCCTGACATATTTCCTGCATTGGCTTCATATGGAGAGTCTTTGATTTGACAAGTAAATCATCGTAACTGATTTTGCACAAATGTGCCCCTTAAAGGAAATGTGTGGCACAGTATAGCAAAGGGTTTGTTAAAACAGCCATATTGACATATTTCCAAACTTATAGCAATAAATCACACCTATGTTGTATTTCCTCACTAGATCTCACAATAGCACTGTGAAGTAGGGTGAATGTTATTAATCCATTCAACAAATAAGAATTCTGAAGCTCACAGAAACTGTGACTTCCTATGGACACACAGTAAACTTCAAAGCATCTGAATTAAATCCCAGCAGCTTGCCTTCAATTTCAGCATTCTTTCTACTACACTACAATGTACATGTTTTAAAAAAAGAACCAAAACTGCAGTTATCCATTTCACTAGATAGAGGAACTGTGCCTATTCCTTACCAGCCAGATGTGTGGAATGATTCTGTATGTTTATCTTCATGAAAGTGAATGCACCATTTATTCTCGACATTGATTTCTAACCAGCTGATTTTGTAGAAAGCTAAAAATTATTGAAGGTAATCAATTAATTGGATATTGTATTATAAGTGGGTAGGATCAGTGAGATTCCCAGCACGTGATGCAGTGATTTCTCTTCAAAGATCACCTTCCTTTTCATGGCATTTTAAAAGATTGATATAGTTTAAACTGAACAGCAATGAACTCAGGCTTTCTAAAGGGGGAGAAGATCTAGGACCCTGACTTCTTCAGGAAAGTCAGACTACTGCCTCAGGAATCATCCAATCATAGAGCATTAGGGCCAGAAACAGGATCCTAGAGCAGGTCTAGTCAAATCCCTTCATTTTTGTAGATGAGGAAACTAAAGAAAAGAGAAAAATCAAGAGGCTGCAAAAGAATTTGGTGGGTGTTCTAAGAGAAATTATTTCAGAACAATTTTCCAATGTCTTTGGGGGATGTTTGACAGGTTCTGTGCTGGCAGGTGACGATAAATCCAGTCTCCTCCCTGACAGGACCTCTTCCCCTTTAAGCAAAAGGCATTTTTCACATGTTCACTGCTTGTGAAAAGGGCTGCAAGGGAAATTTCTCCCATAGAAATGGGTGATTAGCAGTTTTCATGGCCAGGAAGTTTTCAAAAGATGCAATACTTGGTTAATTAAATGCTCTATTTTTTTGGGGGGGGCGGGTTATGCCTGAGCTCTCAAGCTGCCTACGCTCATCCCTTCCTCCTGCTTCCTAATCACTTCAATTAACTTATACTGACTTTGTACATATTTTGTAATTCTATGTATATGTGTTGTCTCTCCTGATAAAAAGTGGTTTCTTTAAGAGAAAGGGCTATTTCATTTTTATCTTTTGTATCCCTGGTACCTGGTATGGTAACTGGCACATAGTAGATACTTAATACTGCTTACTGATTGAGTGAAAGATCATTTTGGAAATATGAGCTTACATAAGAAAATTCTACTATTCTCTTCTTTTGACTGTTAGCTGATGAACTTTCCCAGAAGAAAAAAACAATTTATGAATGGGAATATTAAAAAACTATTTTTACAACAATATTATCCCCTAGAGATCAAAATGTTACTCAGGATATAAATACTATCACAGAAAAGATTTTGTCAGAGTCGATTCACCTTAATGATACAATGCAGAACTGTTCATCTTACTGTACGGCAACCATTTTTAATTGGAATTCTATTCCAATGCCAAACAATCGGGTGAGGTGGAAAACACTGTATATGGTACCATGTTAGCAGAGGTCATGTCATATTTGCTTTGCCGTTCTGACATAGTGGGGAAAACGAAAGATTTAGCACCAGAAAACTTAAAATACTGAAGATTTGAAAGAGTGACTACGGTCAAGTCATTAAACCTCAGTGTTTGCTTCTGCAAAATGTGGCTAGTAATACTTATACTACCTAGTAAACTATTTTCTTTGGACTTATAATTTCATAGATATAGGAAACTCATAGTGAGGAAAACTTCTCCATCCATGTATATCAGCAACTTCTGCAACTCATAGTTTTAGACAAAGAGTTAACTGGGACCCCCAAGAGGACAATCAACCTAACCAGGCTCACACAGCTAATATGGATCAGAGATGGGCTTTGAGCAAAGGCTCTTCTGCCTGTAAGGCCAGCTCTTTTACTCCTGTGCCATACTACTCCCACCCCTTTACTTTAAGACACTATAAGAATGAGAGTTCTTATTATTCCAATGATGACAGATTTAGACTTCAGAATAAGCTGCTCAGAAAACACCCACCCTGGCAGAAATTCTTGAAATGGTGAGGGATACTCCTTCACACCCTGTCAACGACTTAGTGCAAGTGTGATAGAAGAGTGGGTGTAGGCTGACAACAAGATGCCTGCGGTCCATTGTGTTGGTGAGGAAGAAAATATAGATAATATTTTAAATGACGCTGACAAGTCAAAGGACACATATGTATGTGGGTTGGGGTTTTCTTTTTTTTTTTTTTTGAGTTTGAGTATATCACGGAGGGAATAACAGCTTCAGACTTAAATTCACTAATTATTTTTGTAGTCATGTTGCAGTTTCTAGGAAGCCATGCAGTTGCACATGCTACTCCTCTACCTTCATGAAAGGGAAATGGGGAAAAAACCAACTTGGTAATTAAAGACTTTTAAATTAACACACATATTTTTCTCTTCCTCATATCCCCAACACCACCATCCCATTGCCTACTGAGTAAAACAAATTTCCTTGGCTGTCCTCAAAAAAGATGTGCCTCTTTTTGCCCTGTGAATCCATCTGTCAGAGAGGCTCATCACAGGTCCTCCAAGATCACAGATGATTACTGTATTGGTCAGAGTTATTATGTTCTCAAAATTGTCTATATTTATAATAGGTTTTTTGTAAACTGTTCCCCTGATTCTGCTCACTTCCCTCTATATCAGTAACAGCACAATAGTACACTATCCCATTAATATATCCCCGTTTGTTCAACTATTTCTCAATTGATGCACATCTCCCTAGGATCTAGATTTTTGCCACCACAAAAAAAACCAACTGCTATAAATATTTTTGTACATGCAAAACCTTTTCCTCTTTGATCTCTTTTGGAAATAGGCCAAACCATGGTAAGACTAAGTCAAAAAGAATGTACCACTTAGGAATTTTCTGTGTATAACTCCCAATTGCTTTCCAGAATGGCTGTATCCATTCACAGTTCCACCAAGAATGCATCAGTGTTGCTTTCTCCCAGCCCCTCAAAAGTGTCATTTTCCTTTTCCATCATCTTTGCCAATTTGATGGATGTATCAACTCTTTGTCCTATACCATACTGTATCTGCATCTATAGTTCTCATTCTCCAGATTGTAATAACTAATGCTAACAGTGATGATGTTAAGTCATTAACAAAAGACTAAATTTCAAAGAACTTTGTTAAAAAATGGACATTTATGACAAAATTTTGGGAAACCTTCCATTTAAAATCTTAGCAAAATAATTAGCAAGTACTTAAAAGAGTTAAACTTCAGTTATATGTAAAAATTTAAAAAAAAGCTATTCTATGATGAATAATCCACCAATGCTTCTTCATAGTTTAAGTATTACTCATATCAGTTTTCTTAAATTTAGGCATGCCTGTATTATAATAGAATTTCCCCTCTGAATAACTCAATTTGTAGGTACAGTGGTGAAATGCTAGACATCTGAATGAAGGGGGAAAAATACCTCTAAAATAACTGTGAAATGGTTTTTGCTCACATGGCCTCAAGACTCCCCACATATTAACTAGGGGTGTTTATTTATACTGCAGTCCACCAAGGAGATCTACTCTAGCCCAGAATCATTACAGTATGTCAACTTCAGATTGGGAGATGCTGAAGAAATCAAAAGAATTTAGAATAAGTGGCCTTCCTGTAGTGGTAGCAGTGCCAAGAAGGCTCTGAAACCTTTTATTCTCCATAGAACCTTCTAATTAGTACACCATACCTATAGTGCCATCGAGTCTTTTGGATTATCCATGGAATTCTTGGGTATCAAGTTAGGACCCTGAGAAGATTGAAATCAAGTGTAATCAATGCTAAAGACATTTTTGATGCTCTTTACGACAAATAATTAGCCAGGCATGAGTCAAAGCTCTACATTTCAGAAAGGAGGAAAAAAAAAGATGTTCAGAGACAATGCTACGGTGACTGTTTTCAATATCCACAACAAATACATCAAGGTAAGTTATGAATGATAAACACTATAAGTCCTCCTGGCAGCATAGTCATTAATGAATTCAAATAGCATGATTTCATGGAACAATTTTCAATATAATTCAAAAGGTCAAACAGGTAAGACTAAGCCTGTCATTTTGCTCAATTGTGAAAGAACAAGGTTGTGCATTATAATCCCTAATTTTGTCCCTTCCAACTCCAACTTTCCTTGATTCCATACATTTGGGAAATATTGTTCAAGGAAGTTTATAAGCCAAGAAGAATAATGTTGATTGATTGTGCTAAATTTTTCTTTTAAAAAAAGTTCTTTGTTATAAAGGATAGATATCTGGAAA
The DNA here is from genome assembly GCA_023548195.1 of Bettongia penicillata ogilbyi. Classification (NCBI taxonomy): domain Eukaryota; kingdom Metazoa; phylum Chordata; class Mammalia; order Diprotodontia; family Potoroidae; genus Bettongia; species Bettongia penicillata. Next base: position 3,795,281 of record JAJHZJ010000011.1, on the reverse strand, counting down.
AGGAGGAAAAGGAATACAGGGAGGAAATCTAGTCAATGTAAAAACAAAATATACCAATAAAGATATGTTTTTAAAAGCTAAAAATATGTCTGCAGCTGTTGTCTCTACCATACTACAAATAGTTATAGTTGGGTTCATCACTATCTTCTAAGTTGGAAAATATCTGATTAGAGGGGAGATGCAATTTATATATCTATTACTAATAAGAGGAAATGCTTTAAGAATTTTTAATTAAATTTTTCTTCAAAGACTGGGGCTCCTCATCTCCGCTAGGCTGGAAGTACAGCAGCTACTAACAAGCCCATTCTACCACTGATCATCCTTCGTTGCCGAAGAAGACCATGCCAAGAGAAAAATAATGACATGACTTGCACTTGACTTTTGTTTTTTTGAGTGAGGCAGGGCTGTGCAGGTCACCAGCCTCACTTCTCCTTCAGAGTCATCTGAATCCAGTGACCAGATATTCATCAGGATGACTGGAGATGACCCAAGATGAGGCAACTGGGGTTAAGTGATTTGCCCAAGATCACACAGCTAGTGAATGTCAAGAGTCTGGGGTGAGATTTGAACTCAGGTCCTCCTGACTCCTGCACTGGTACTCTATCCACTGCACCACCTAGCTGCCCTGACCACGTGCCAGGACGTTAACCTGATCCATTTCCATAGGCAATCTGGTGGCCCTTCAATTCCTAAGGGCTCCCCATACTGATCCAAATAGTGCAGAAATTTGATCAACTTAAACTATTGCAGCTCAAAATTCTGAAGTTCAAGAGATCTCTCAGCTTTAGCCTCCCATCCCCACTAGCTGGAATTTCTGGTGTATACCACTATTATCAGCTGCATTTCTTAAAAACTATAGAGAATAAAGCAGAAAGAAGTTCATAAAGGGAGAGAGGCAAGTAGAAAAATATTGGAACTACCTCTTTAAATTTAACATATACTTTTTAAAGGAGCTGTACATAAAAGAGATTCTTGGTTTCAGAAAAAAAACCCTCTTGTGTTCTTTGCATATGGAAATGTTCATATTTGTTGATGCATAAATTCCTCTTAATAAAAAATGTAAATAAAAAGATCAGAAACTTTTATTTGTTTGACCTGATGCAGTGGAGAGAAAGAACGGATCCAGGAAAACAGTATGCATAACTACAAAGATTTTTTAAAATTTAATTCTTTTTAATTAGCAAAAATCAATTTTCTTTTTCCATAGTAAAGCAAAAAAAAAAAATCCCAAACTGGCCATGTTCAAAATTAATATGTCTCATTCTGCACCCTGAGACCTTCACCTCTCTGTCAGGAGGCGCGTGTCATGTTTCATCACTGGTCCTCTGGAATATTGGTAGGTCATTGGGTAGCTCAAAAGTCTCAAGTCCTTCAAAATTGTTTTTCTCTACAAAATTGTTGTTATTATATAAATTATTCTCCTGGTCTGCTCACCTTGCTCCATATCAGTTTGTACAAATCTTCCCAGAATTCTCTGAAACTGCTCAATGGCTACAATAAAGGAGACAATACAAATACTAAATGGCAGTTGAATTAAATCCAATGACCAATTTTGGTCCTGAAAGACAGGTGAAGAAACTTCCCTTCTTGGTAGAAAAGAGGGGGATTATGAGTGAAGAACACTGTCTGCATTTTAAGACTGTTGCTATGTATCAGTCCATTTGGCTTAGGTGGTATTCTTGGTTGCATGACCATAGCCTAGCTTCAGGATTTTCAGAGGGTGATCAAGCAATGTATAGATCAGAGAGATGTAGATATAGATATTATTTAAGGAACAAAACATAAAGGATGTCAATAAATCTTTAAAAGGGGAAGGGGGACAGAAACGTCTTATTTCTGGTCACCCTTCTCCCCAGAATTTAGTTCAATTGGAAAAACCAGTATTCTGAGATGACCTATGAATAACTTACACTCTCACAACCTGAATTCTTAATTGTTAATTTCCAAACATAATTCCAACTTTCTAGGTACCTGCCCCAAGTGCAGCACTTGATTTCAATTTAGAAATAAAAAGTGCATTCCCGAGCTCATGATATCATCCTTGACTGCCTAGGGGGAGCCTAATGCTCTTTCCTTCAGCAATTTCCTCTTTTGAGGAATACTAGGCTTCATATAAAAATGGATCGGAAGAAGACTTGTACAGATGCATTCACTTGCATCTCAATATGTGTGCACAGGCTCCTCACAGGGTATTTACCACAACTACATTTTGCCCTTGCACAATTACATTTACCCCCAAGCTCCCCACAAGCCAAATTATCTGTAACGTATAAATCATTATCAAATGACTGCTTGGGCAAACACTCTGCAGAAAATGAATGTCACGCTGGAATGGAGACACAAGGGAGCCGATCATCCGAAGAGCATCTAGCAAAAGATATCCTTCCCTCACCTCAAACTAACCAGCCCCAGCCCTATTACTAATCATCTTTCCCAACACATCTATGATGAAACCCACCAGGTGAGAGAAACTTTCTCATCTTACCCTAGATGCAAAAGGACAAGTTCTCTCTAATTATTTCTCAGCATAATTACTTCTCAGCATAAACAACCTTTCATCTTCCCCTACAAATATACACTAACTCATTCCACTCTCAGATTATTATTTTGTGCTCACCTCTAACATCACTAAGTTAATGTCATATGTTCAGGCTGCATGAAAATATGAACCTAAAGCTACAGGATGCTAATCAGAAGCCAAGCTAGTCAAAGTATCCATGAGTTCTTTATGGATAATCAAGTAGGTTGTTTTTCCCTGACATTTTCTGTTTCATCTCACTTTGCAACTAAAACATTTAGATGCTTCTTGGGGGGTTTATTTTCAGGAAGACATGCCCAGTAAAGTTAAGTGGCAGGTGACCTACTTATCTCCACTGGCATATTAAAAACAAAACTCCAACAAACGTCATTATCATATGCGCTTTAGAACAAAGAAATAAGAAAAAAAAGATTTACCTTCCTCCAACCATCTATAAGGCAGGTCAACCTGCAGACTGATTCTCACCACATGTTTTTGACCAAAAGTTAATAACTAACTCCAGCAGTACTATAAAAGAACTCCCAAAGAGGGCATGAGGAAATATAACTCCCTCCCTTTCTTGAAGAGATGGGCCACTTTGGGTGAGGACCAGTATGACAATCCATCATCAGACTCAGATGACATGCTGGTTTGCTTTCCTGGCTATCTTTTTCCCTCTTATGTTTTTTTCAATTTCAGAGGAAGGACGTCTGGATAAGGGGAAGGAGAAGGGTATATTTGAAAATAAGGAAACTATAAAAACAAAAAATGTCAACAACCAAAATTTTTAAAAGAGTGCCATAGTGAGATCTTCCACATTTTCGCATACTTCATTCTCAAAGTTACCTTACATTCCTTTCTTAATGAGTCGCAGATCTGTGATTTCACGACTGGATTCTCTGTTCAAAGATAATCACTATGCACGTCTCCATTGCCTCCAGGGTGATGATCATCTTCACTCCTTTGGAGATTGTTTGTTCTATGTCTCACATTCATAAAACAAACATTCCCTTGGGTTATTTGTAGATCATTCTTCTGAAATTTTTTACAATATTGCAGATTCCACTAAAATGATTTTGTGGTTGGGAAATCTCTACATTTCAGTCCAGCAATAGACTAAATGAGTTTTGTCTGATTAAAAAAAAAAAACTAAAAAATGTTGCTAAGAAAATTAATCAAGTCCAAAAGGCATGCCTATTTGAATATTCTTATTAGTCTTTTTAATGTTGAAACCTCCATTAGAGTCATACTCTGATGCTTTATAATAGTTTAGAGATGACCATGCACTCATGAAGGTAATGCCAGCTGAAATAAGCTGTCCAGTAAGTTCCACTAAATTAAATATGCTTTTGAAAGGGGCTCATCCAACAATGGACAGCAACTGTCATTCAAGGACCAGCTTAAGTAATTTCAGAGAAATTCACCAACAGAACGTTGGTCCCAAGGTGAAAAAAAAAGTTTTTTTAACTGCAGCAACTCATGAAATACTTTATATTATAGGCAGGAAGCATCATCTCCTGCACATGTGGGAGTCATGAAAAAGCACCAAAAGCCATAAAAAGATAAGGGATTATACAACAAAAAGTTAAATCACAGGTCATTTACAATAGTGATGGCACCTTTGGAAATGGTATTTTACACTCTTCAAAGAGCTTTCACTTGCATTATCTCAAAGAGAAGAAAAACAGATAACCTCTTGAAATTTTTTACAACATTTTGATTCACTGAGGGTCTGTACAGGGTAGAAGCAGGGTTTAGGATAATTTTCCACCCTATATTCTGTATTTCATAATCTACGGAAAGCAGACTTTTAGCATTAAGTTAACATAGCTGGAAGTGTATGGCTTTACAAAAGGCAGATATATTCAACATTATCTTGAAAGAGATACAGAACTGAAAGAAATCATAAAAGAAACTGTGTCTACCACCTCCAGCATACCACTTAGTCATTTCTTACAAAATCAGGTTTCATTACTTGCTCTAAAAAACTCTGAAGAATTATTAACTTCTAGGGAAGAACAAAATGAAAGCATCTAACATATCTAAGATACTCAGAAAGGGTCCAGTCTCAGAATTCATCAAACCTTATTTTATTAGCTGCTCAGTAATTTATGAGAAAAGAGAGTTAGAAATAGAAATGACAATCACAATTGTAAATATTAATGCACATATTACAAATTCTGTCCCAAGACATTGATCAACTATTATACAATTCAGTACTTTCATTATATTGCCAAGCAGCAAATTCCCTCATAAGGTGACAGCAAAAGAAAATAGCTCCTGAAATATATGATTCATAACTATTTATGGATTCATAGATCTAGAACTGGAAGGAAACTGAGAGACCATCTAGACAGTCAACAGTTAGTTAACAACTATTTATGAAGTACCTACACAGGGCCAAAACTGTCCAACCCTCACACCCTTCATTTTACAAAAGAGTGTGGTCTCATTTGATTATGTAACTTGTCCAAGTTTCAGGAATTAAGAAATAAAGGTGAAAATTTAACTTCTGATTTATGTCCCTTCTCCTCCCCTCTAAACAATGTACCATGCTGCCTCCCTTTAATATAATTGAAATATTTCATTTAATGAGAATTGGAATTGTCTTTTCTAAAAGCAGTTACAGCCCTCGGTGATTTCTATCCCATCCTACAGATGTCCATCTCAGTATATTCTGTTCTAACCCACTGGGTAAAGGGGATTACATTTACATTTCTTGTATCTCCTTATTTTTTTATTCTGAAGTTAGCTAACAAGTAAAATTCATGTTCTGGATTGCACAGGAAACTTGGAATCTCTTATATATAGCTTGCTTTTCTTTTTAAGTACATAATAATTTCTTCAACATGTAATTTTCACAGATGTCCTGTATGTCTGAGACTCCTTCTGGCCTGCCTTCTGCTCCTTTCTCACCTAGTGGGAAGGGAGACCCACAATCCCTATCTCTCCCACCTGACACTCCTACACGTACTGAAAAGAAAAAAAATCTTTTTAACTGATATTTATACCTTTGTAAGTAAGTCAACCAAATTCCCACATTGGCAAACAGCCAAACTCTGCAACACAACTTTTGACATCCTTCTAGGGAGTAAGGGACAGTCACAATAAAGGACTTCTTGTGATTTGGGACTTTGAAAATGGGACAAAGCCTTGATAAGGCATGTGAAAGAATTAGCACTAACTAAAATCTGGGAACACAATGAACAGAATATACATACTTGCGTTACCTGCCTCACAATGTTGTGGCAGAAGAAATGAGAACAATACACTTCGCAAATCCGGGAGATTCTAAAAGTGGCCACTGTGATTACTATCCATCAGTCTTCATGACGTAACACTGGAATCCTTCAGACAATTCCGCTTTTAGACTCTGGCATCCCATTCCTGCCATTTTTCCTCCAGCTGTCTGTCTGTCCATCCTTTCCTCCTCATTCTCACAAAGGCTCAGGAGACAACCGCCAAATCAAACAGACAATAAGGTTGGGCATAAAACATGGAAATCACCATGCAGTCTTATGGTGTTCTCAAAGCTGGCTTCTCTGTTCTCAATCTCTTCCTCTATAAATAAAGCTCCAAAACTAACTAGAACCCAACAAATTGGAACTTTTGATTAACTAAAAGTACTTTTTGTGCTAGGCTTTTATAATAAAATTTATCATGGCTGGTAAAATTATCTGCTAGTTAAATCATTTTTAGTAAGTAATGTGGCAATACATGGGGAAAACAAGAATAAGCTTTTCAGCAGCTATTCCATAACTGAGAATACTCGCATTAGAATGACATAAAAACACAAAAAAGATCTATCTGCTCATATAGTTTTATAGCAGCATTATTTTTAATTGCGAAAAATTAGAACCAACCTAACAGAGTAAGGCAATGGTTAAATAAATCACAGTACATTAATGCAATGGGCTACTGTAATGCAATTAATAATGACAAATATGAGGAAGACAAATATGGAAAAGCCTGCATGAAATAATGAAAAATGAAAAAAAAAACCCAGAATGAGAACAACACATTCTAACTACAACCATTTAAGAGGAACGAATGGGCAAAGAATCCTGGAAACTTAAAGAGAATTGCTGAAACATTCAGGCTAATAAGTGACGAGACATTAGAACGATCAGAAGAGGCTATGGAATGAGTTATCAGTAAGCAGCCAATAACGTCTTTACATTGAAGTTTGTTTTATATTTTAAATTAATTAAAGACAAAATTTAAAGAGAAGAAAAGGAGAATGTCCTTGCTTTAGATTTTTCCAGTAGAATGGAAAACACTTGACATTAGGCATCTGTTTCATTTCTGTATTTGTATCCCAAGCAACAAGCCCCGTGCCTGGCATTGGTGCCTAATCAATGCTTAATGGCCAAAGGGAGGAGTTAGACTGCTTTGTCCTCAGTTGCTCTGCAAAGAAGGAAGGTATCTTTAGAGCAAAGTACCCAAAACAGGAGCTATTCAAAAGAGGAATGGGCTAACTGGGAGAGGAGGGGGAGGAGGTGAGTTAGCTCCCACTCACCCACTACAGGAGAGCAAAAACGAGCTACCTAACAACTTTTTGAAGCTGTTGTAAGGATTCATGTTCAGGAAAAGTTGCCCTCTGAAATCCTGTTTAACTCTCAGATTCTGCGATTGGCAAGATTTAGACAGGGAGGGCAGAGGGAAACAGACTAAGTTGGGACAATGCCTTGAGGAAATGTGGCATGTTGCAGCATGGAAGGGAAATGTGGCATGGACGGGAAAACAGAGAATGGTTTGACTGGTCAAATATAAATAGCGCACACTCAATGAATGTTAATTAGCTGACTAGCGGGGGCTGGGAATATTACTACCAACGCATCCTTTAGGATCTATAATATACTTTACACCACACTGGGAAGCACAAATATTATTCCCATTTTTACAGATGAGGGAACGGAAAGGAAAAGTGACTCTCCTAGGGGTCAGAGGGCTCATGCCTGATGTGAGATCCAAACATTAGTCCAGCATGTCATTACCCTGCCTCTCTGGTTTGGGGCAATAAATTTAAGTCTTTCATTCCTTTGTTTTTATACAAAAATAGCACTTTTTCATGAGAAAGAAGTTTATCTTCAGGTTTTTTTCCAAGTTGTAGGAATGGATTTCTACCAAGTCAGCTGTAGTTGTATTCTCTTGTTAAAAGGTTTTATTAGCAGAATATCAATGTACTTTTAGGAAATGAATGTGCTGGGACTGGGTGTAAATTTTATGTCTAAAAAAATGTCTTTCAGGAGCCAAACAGTCTATTTAAGAATAACTCTATGCCTTTGGCTTACTCCTTATCACATACTAACAGAAAGGCTCTTAACTTTTCTGTATATCATAGTCTCCTTTGGCAGTCTGGTAAAGCCTATGGACCTGATCCCTTCTCAGGATTATGTTTTAAATATATGAAATAAATATGTGAGATTATAATGAAAACCAATTATAATGAAATATGGTCATCAAAATATTTTCTATAAACAAGAAAATTTTACTTTTTTTCCACATGCGTGGAATTTGTGTGGCAATGGGATATCCAAATGAGAGATCTCATTATTGGCATTCAAGAAATTCATGGTTAAAGAAGTATAAACAGGTCAGAGGGAGATATAAATTTACAAGTATAACAAAATCCTATTGGGAAAATGGTAATTATGAGGGTTTTTTTAAAAAATTTCAATTTGGAGTTAATGTTAACTTGCACTGTGGAAAAGGTGAGTTTCACACAAGAAATGGCTATCAACTTCTACCACTCCTGGTAATTCCACTCTAATTTCTTAGTCCTTAACTTCTTGACTTCCGCATAGTCAACCCAAAGGCTTATCATTATAAGACCTGCAAAGGACTTCAAAAAAAACTTATTAAGAGAAAAACCCAATCCATTTCAGATTTAAAATGAAAATAAAATCCAGTAATAGTTATTATTTAGCCTTAGTGCAGAGTAGTATCATACATTGATAAAATATTTATGTATATGTAGATACCAGATGGTCAACCTGGTCTCAGCATGAATAGATTCCAAAGAATCCTTAAATTTGGATGAGAGGGGAAAAAAATGGCATCTTCATTTTCACTAATCTTTGGTTTCCTTTGGTAGGAAGTTAAAATCTACTTACTTCTGTTTACTGTCTGTTTAACATCAGACACCTTCTTCTTATCTAAAGTTCCACTTTCTGTAGGAAGCCTTTCCAGATTCCCCTTAACCTTCCCTATTTATCCTATATAGATCTTATTTATGCATAGATGTGGTCTCCCCTATTAGATTGTGAGTTCCTTTCTTTGTGTCTCCAGTGCTAAGTGTAGTACTTGGCAGAGAGCGGGCACTTGATAAATGCTAATTCATTGACTAGGCTCCAATTTCCTTAGCTATAAAACAGTGTTGGATTTAGTTGATCCCTAAGGAACTTTCTAGCTCTAAATCCTATAATCCTTTACATTTATAATTCTTAGACTATAAACGTACATATATAATATATGCATATATAAAAATGTTGGTTGCTTTAAGATTTTTAGTGTGTTTTGTTTTTGCATTATATATATTTAAGATTACTCCCACTTGAAGTCCCTTAGAACACAACAAAATAGTTAATTAAAGCTAATACTGTGATGTCATAGCAAAGTACGTGCAACATTTCACATCTGTATTACCTCTCTTGAAAAAAAATAACCCACCACAAATTGCTTTTCTCTGCCTCCCATACCCCATCTCATTGGAAAAAGAAAGAAAGAAAAGAAAAAGAAATTCTTTGTAACAAATTTGCATAGTCCAACAGAACAAATTCTCTCGTTGCCTATATACAAAATATGTGTGTGTGTGTGTATGTGTCTCATTCACACCCTAAATATGGCATGGCTCTGTAATAGACAATATGTTTTATTCAGAATCATTAATAGTCATTCTATTGGTCATAGTTATAGTTTTCAAATTTGTTTTGAAAATATTGTTGTCATTGTATAAACTGTTCAACTGATAATCACTCTATAGGATAATTTTGCACTTAACCTTATTATTGCTGTTCAGTTTTATTTATGTCTGACTCTTCATGACCCCTTTAGGGGTTTTCTTGACAAAGATACTGGAGTGGTTTGCTATTTTCTTCTCCAGCTCATTTTACAGATGAGGAAACTGAGGCAAATAGGGTTAAGTGACTTGCCCAGGGTAACACAGTTGGTAACTGTCTGAGGCCACGTTTGACTCAGGAAGATGAGTCTTTGTCACTTCAGGTCCAGAGCTTTATGCACTATGGCACCACCTAGCTGCCTTACTTACCAATTGGTTGTTCAGTGTTTGTGCCCTAATACCCTACTGAATATTGACACCAAAGCAATTTGACTGTCTTAGAGAGTTTCCAAAAATACCATGAAGTCACACAGTTAGTACCTGCCAGAAGTAGAATCTGAACCTGGGTTTTCTTGGCTCAGAAGACAGCTGTCTATTCTCAAGGCATGGTGCCTCTCTATGATAAATTAACTTACATTTACAAAATTCCTCACATACAAAGTGCATTATAGCCCCACGAAAAGTAGAATAGTTAGTATTATCTCCATTAACAACAGATGAAAGAAGTTAAGTGACTTGCCTAAAGTCATACAGATAGCATGTATTGCAGCCTGGACCCAGATTTCCTTCCTCTCAATGCAGTACTCTTTTTTGTTAAACTGGGCTGATTCCTGTTTACAACATAAAAAGAGGTGATCAGGGTCACCATCAAAGAGCTGATACAACAGAATCAAGATGAAAACATGAAGGCAGGCATCCCTCCTGTTGGGTATGTCTCTGTCTCCCTGAGAGTAGGAGGTTATGGTGAGAGAAGAGGAGCAAGGATGTAAAGAGCTATGAACTGTTTTCAAGTGCATTCTGCATTATCTAAATATATTTGCATTCCTAAGTATATTTACACATGTGAACTAGAAGAACATAAAATGTTCAGATTAAAAGTATTGAAAAAAATGCAACTTCATTCATATGATTCGGTAGTTGCTGTTTTATTAGTCAATGTTAAAACTTTATCAATCAGATTCTAGAGTTGAGTAAATTAATAACAGATATATTAATAAATTTATTAAATACACAATATATTTATACTATATATATACAATATTAATATTAAACAAACTCTCCTGGAAGAAGTTTAACCCTTTGGAAATGTACACAAAATCACTGAGGTCAGTGGGGCAGTAGTTAGCAAATAAAAACTTTAAGAGCATTAAATGAGCTCAAAATAGGCTTTCTAGTTTTAATCTGAAACAACTTACTTTACATCCTTCCTTATCCATGAAGCCATTTCAGCAAGTACTTCACTCAGATGGTTGGAATCCATCAGAAGACCTGTGAGCCTCCACAGATAGGGCTCCCCTTATCCAATGGGTCTCCACAATTCTTTGCCCACCAAAAATCCCAATTCAATCAAGAAGCACTTGTGACTTACAGGTCTATTCAGTGCAAAACCAGGGACTTTCACTTACACGCACACACACACACACACACACACACACACACACACACACCCTACTAATGTCTCTGAAAGGGAGAATCCACTTATTCAATTCAACAAATTTTGATTAAACCCCCACTACAAGACACTGTGCTTGACAACAAGAAGAGACTTGGAAAAGTCAGAGATGTATGAATTTGAATTCTGTCTCAGAATTCTGAATTATGCTATCTGTGTGACCCTAAGCAAGTCAACCAGCCTCTCTGTGTCTCCATTTCCTCATCTGTAAAACGAGGAGGTCTTATGTGATGGTCTCAAAGCTCTCCTCCAACTCTAAATCTATGACACAATGCATCTAAGCTATTAATGTGTGTCAGGCATGGCGCTAATCACTGATAATATAAAGAATAAACACAGAAAAAACTGTCACCCTAAGAGCTAAGATCTGTCAAAATGAGGAATTTCTTGACATTACCTGTGGAAGTATGGGAAAATGGATGGGAAGACTGAGACTCAAAACTGCACTTACCAAAGGCAGATGTTTCCTACAGTGATGCTCCCAGAGCAATCAATTATTCCACTTCTGCATCCCAAATCTCATCCTAAGGATGGATGACTTCGAATGATCATTAGACTCAGTTCCCCTTTATAGGAGTCTAAACCATTGCGTGGCCACAAATCTCCTGTGTAAACTTGGGCAATCAACCCTTCTTGGTCTCGGTTTCCTCAATTATATAGAGCAAGGGTTAGATGAAGGCTTTGTCTACTCCTAGAAGTCTTATCTCATGATTCTCTGAGCCTAAATTTCTTTCTCTGTAAAATGAAGGGGAGAGGAATTCCTAGGATCACCTCTGAGATCATCATTTTATAGAAGAGGAAACTGAGCCCAGACAGTGGTAAGTGAGGTCCTTGGACTCACACAGCTAAAACATATCTAAAACAGGATTCAAACCCAGATCATCTTGACTTTGAGTACAATACTGATTCTTCATCTATGTCCCCAAAGGACAGGTATTTCCTCCCCACCAAAAGTGCAAATTAAGGTGCCAGCTTTTTAATAGTCTCAACTGATAGGAATACATGCTAGAGCAGTGATTTCATCGATATAAACATGGGAAGCTTCCTCTACAAAAACGAATCAGCTCTTCCTGTAGCCTCTCTAGTCTTGGAGAGTTGCCTGGAGCACAGAAAGGCTCAGACACTCAGGCAGGGTCACTTAGCTAGCATGTGCCAGAGTCAACACTGAAACCGAGATCTCTGGCTCCTAGACCACCATCCCACACTGCCTCTCTCAAAGAGTTAATATGCTTGCTACATAACTCAAGATAAAAAAACAGCTTAATTTTCTATGGAATTTTATGACTCCCAAGTACCTTTGCATAGATTATCTTAATCCTTACAGTTCCATTAAGAATGACAGACACTTTTTTTTAATTGGACAAGATATACTATTTCATCACTATAGAATAAAGACAACTCCCTCTGCCAATGCAGAAGACCAACTATTACTCAGCATTTTAGATAGTTGTCTATGACAATGAGAAGTTTAAGTGACTTGCCCAGGGTCACAAAGTCAATATATATACATATATATATATATATACACATATATATATATGTCAGAGTCAGGATTTGAATCAATGGCTTCCTAATTCCCAGGCCATCTCTCTAAACACTGTACCATGCCTCAACTTTTAATTGCTCTCCTTATCCCAACTTGACCAATGAGAAACTGAGATACAAAGAAATTAAGGGTCTTGATCAAGCTTACTAATCAATTTATTGGCACTGTTAAGACTAGAATGTCTGGTCTTGCTATTCCTTTTCCAGGGCCTATGTCATCACACCCTCACTCTGCAAAGTGAGGGAGGTACCCCAGTGTAAAACCTAAAAGGTACTCCATAACAGTGTACTACTTCAAGCTTTGGCTGGCAATAAAACACAATATTCTTCCCGGGATGTTACGTGGCTGAAAATCAGGAAGCATTATAATCTCTAAAGGATTCAAGTTCAAGGACACCAAAGGTCAATGGGAAGATGTATGGTGGATCTACCTAGGATGCAGCAATGAAAAACTGTACCAGAAGCAACATCAAGAACAGCATAAAAAGCACACAAATAAAGGAGGGAAATGGGTCACAGAGACTAAGAGATTACCGTTAGACAGCTCAGATGAGTGGCATACAATGCCATGTGCTCTATGGGTGGACTTTGCCTAGAAGATTGAGCGTGAGGAATATTGCACAAGACTCATACCGGTTTATAAGGCATATATGGAGGGCAGGAGGCATCACTGGAGGATGTACCTACCTAGATTAGATCACAGATCAATAGAAATTTCAAAGCTGGGCTGTGAACAAATACTTCGCCAACTTACACTTAAGCAAATTCATGCCGAAAAAATCAAACTCAATAAGTAAAAACTCAGAGTTTATTAAATTTATTTTAGATCCTCTGCCTTATTTCTGTTAAAGCCTAAGAGCACCTGATAATCCATCCAGTGGCATTATATTAATGGTTTACTTTTTTTTCCTGACTTACCTGAGAATTACTACAAATAACAAGGCCATTTTCCAATTTAGAAGCAATTGCTGAAAAGACTCTATAAAATGATTCTAAATCTTAAAACATTTTAATTTCTAACTAATACTTCTCAATAGAATCTAATATGTTATCACACCTGTTATTTCGTTCAGCCCTTCTATCTTCCTCAAAGAACATGACAACCTCTAGGAGGGCAAGGACCATGCCATTTTTGTTTTTGTGCCCCCAGTGCTAAGTACAATGCCTGGCACCCAGATGGCACCTAGTAAATCTTTCTTGGATAATTCAAAGATTGATTCTACCTGTGCTTTAACTACAGTTGTTGTTTAAAATTAAAAATAGAATATCCACATCTAATAAAAATGAAGGGCTCTCTGTCTCTCTGCAGAAGACAACAAAAATAGGACTAACCTTGGTCTCCACAAGTTTTTAACAGAAAATGGTGGACCTCTGACATTCTTCAGACAATCTGTAAATGACTTCATTTTTTCAACTAGGTAGAAAATATATTCACTTCTAAAAATATCTATAAATTCCTACTCCATATAAGATACTGAGGTAGATTCAGGGATGAACACAGCACAGGGTGGGGCAGAAGCCTAGGACTGCTCAGAGTCAGCGTTCTCCTTGATGCTCCAGAATGTTCACCAGTAATGACTGTAAGAGTCAATGACAAATGTATGGACCTTGGTCACAAGAATTAGCACAATAATACTTGTGAAATCTTCTAGGGCTGTATCGCAAAGAGATCATAAAAATGGAAAAAGGACTCACATCTACAAAAATATTTATAGCAGCTCTTTTTGTAGTGGTCAAGAACTGGAAAATGAGGGGATGGCCATCCATTGGGGAATGGCTCAGAAAGTTGTAGTACGCGAATGTAATGGAATACTATTTTTCTATAAAAATAACGAGCGGACTTCAGAAAAACCTGGAAAGACTTGTATGAACTGATGTTGAGAACAGTGAACACAGTAACAGCCACATTGTGTGGTGACTAACTTTGACACGCAGAACCCATCTCAGCAATGCAAGGTCTTAGAACAATTCCAATGGACTCATGATGGAAATTGCTATCCACATCCAGAGAAAGAACTGTGGAGTCAGAATGCAGATCAAAGAATACTATTTGCTCTCTTTTTTGGTTTTGCTTTGTTTTTTCTTTCTCATGGTTCCATTCATTCTAATTCTTCTACACAACATGGCTAATATGAAAATGTTTAATAGGAGTGTATATGTAGAGCCTCTTAGGGAAGGTAAAAGCAAAGGAGGTGGAGAAAATTTCAAATTTTAAACTTATGGAAGTGAATGTTGAATACTAAAAATTTATTTATGTATGAAAAAATAAATACCTGTGAAAGCCAGTAAACTGGGGGCACCCCTCAAGGAAGTTGTCAGGAAGAGAAGACCTGGGTTCTAGTAAGTCCTTAGACACCTACTAGCTAGGTGACCCTGGGCAAATCACTTAACCTGTTTGCTTGAATCCATTGGAGAAGGAAATGGCAAATCACTGCAGTATCTTTGCCAAGAAAACTCCATAGACAGTGTTGGTATGCCATGGTCAACCAGGTCATGAAGAGGCAGACACAACTAAACAGCTTAACAATCACATCATCTCCTAATGAACTCCTTGACATTTCACCCCCAGATATTTTATTTCCACATCTTGCAAGGCTTTTGTTGTTTCCTGATTTTTATTCTAAATATGCTTGCATTTAAATCAGATATCGAACAGATCTCTTTTATTTAGTAAATCTCTAGGCAAGCCATCCCAGTGAAAACCAAATCTATTAAGGCTATTATGACCAAAATTTAAGAAATAAATTCTGTTCAAAAAGATTTAGTCTTTTGCTCTGGGCTAATGTTAATTTCATTCCCAATTGCATCCTTTGTGATCTTCAACTTAGAGCTTAACTCCTTTGGTTCCACTTCAGCAAATGGAAAAGAACCTAATTTAAGAGATTTTTTTAAAATGAATATTAACAAAGCATTTAATGAATAGCAAGCACCATAAATCAATGATAACCCTTTGGAGACTACTACTAACAATTTTGGGGGGAGGCGACTGGGGTTAAGGTACTTGCCCAGGGTCACCCAGCTAGGAAATATGTGAGGCCACATTTGAACTCAAGTCCTCCTGACTTCAGGGCCAATACTCAATCCATCATGCCACTAAGCAGCCCCAAATAAGAGTAACTGCTAACAATGAAAATGATAACAATAGTGACAGTTATTTATACAGCGATTTTCCCTAAAATGTTAAAAGCCTTGGACACAAAAAATTATCAACCTGTTTTTCCTTCTGACTCCTCCTGCCTTCTCCGAAGGGGAAGTAAAATAAATGAACTCAGCATTTTTCTCTGCTTGCTCTAAACAAATTATTGCTCACCCTGGGCAAGTAGTTAATTGCAAGGCTGCTTTATGATTATTGTACTAGCAGACAAATAGGCTTGTGCTCACATATCTCCAGGGGCCTAATAACCCGATGTGATTAGGTAATGGATTTGGTGAGAACATAATGGCTAGGCTTTACCTATAAACCTCAGAAAAATGTGTTTATTTTCTTAGCCTATTGATCCATTAATCAATAAAGTGTTTATTGGATGCATATTATATGTTCAATTCTGTGGACACGTGAGAAAGTAGATATTTAATAATAAAGTATTGGAATAGGGACAGGGCTTCATCCCATGATTTCACTGGTGTAGGAGAACACCACCTCTTAATACAGGTCAGCACCTCCACAGCAAGGTATAATACACTCACTCTCAGAGAGTTGCTTTGGGTAGAGAGAAGCAGAGACTTAATCAGGGTCAGTTACATAGCCAGCATATGTTAGAGGCAGGGCCTGAACTCATTTTCCTGACTGTGGGGCTGGCGGTCTGTATACCAGGCAACTCAACAAAAAAGAAAAAGAGGTGACATTTGCAAAGTAGGCCAAAGTCCGCAAACAAGAATTTTACAGCAGTTGTGATGTCACTGATGGAGAACTCTGCTACTCACTCTCCAGAAGTCATGACCGCTTTGGGCCTTGGTTCTGTAAAATGAGCGGGTTAGCCTGGATAATCTCAAAGCTGCTTTTCCTGCTCTATAATTCGGCAGCTCTTTAAAGATGAGTGCTATGCAGAAGGAAGTTATGTTTAAAATTAAGATTCCATTTGTTTCATCCAGTAATTAGAGTGAATGCCACAAGGGCTTGTTCTGTTAGCTGATGTCAGGAATGGTCCTAATTTGTAGCATTGTTTGGAAACTACTTTGATATCTTGTCTCAGAGACCTTCCATCTTCCAGTTCCATCAGTTCAGCTGTCACACTATGCAAAAAAAAAAAAAAAATATGTGAAAAGTCCATAGGTTTTACCAATTTGTTGATACTTGACCTCTTCATCTAGTAATATATCCTGCCCTGCAATATACCCACGTGATGGGCAGACAAGCAACCAAAGAAGCGGGGGTTGGTTAGTGCAAGGCTGTAGGCTATTCATCAAAGCCATATGATTTAGTGGAAATGTCACTCAACCTTTTTCCTGTTTCAGTTTCCCTAGCCTTAAGTTAAGCCTGCATGATGGTCCCGAGACCTAGCTCGGCTCTGCCTTCAGGTCCAAGTAGCAGCTGTCAGCAAGGCCAGCGGGAACAAAGAGGTTGAGGAGTCACATCTGCCTGATCTGCCAGGAGACCTGAGGAGGAGGCAGCCACATGCAGGGCACTGACTGGTCTATTCTGGCTTTCTAGACCAACCCAGGGATTCCACTGTGAGAATTACTAGCAAAAAGCACTGACTTGGGAGTTAAAGGACCTTTGACGCCAATCTGCGTGACCTTGGGAAAGTAGTTTAACCTCTCTGAACCTCCGTTTCCTCTTCTATAAAATAAGATGTTTGACCTAGATGGTCTCAGAGGTTCCTTCTCGGTCTAGTGTATGATTCTATGACCCTAATCCCTTACCCCAAGGCCCCAAGTATACCTTCATGGAACCTGAACTCAAGTCAAAAAACATTTATTAGTTCTCTACTGTGTGCCTGTGCTAGGGCTGAGGACACAAAGCCAGAAGTAAAACAGCCCCTGTCCTTGGGGAATTTATATTCTATTGGAAGGAAACAACATATAGTGCTGAAACTACTAAGTATGGTGCATCAGAAGGGGCCTCACGTAGGTAGTGGTACATCAGTCGAAGCTGAGGGATTCCAAGACACACAGAATTCCAAGACACACAGGTCTAGAGGGAGAGCTCCTCGAGCACAAAAGAAAGGGCAAACGAATTCAAAAAGCCTGTATGGAGAATTTATGTTCCAGGTAATGTGATCAGTATAGAGAATAAGCCAGCAAGGCAGTTTCTGCTCTGAAGGATTTTATATTCTAATTGGAGAAAGGAGAACGAGAGGTGAAAAAGCAAGGTGGGTAAAGGGAATGCGCAGGAACAGCGCTTGGGCATGGTGGGGAAGTCTATTTTGGGCTAAGGACCAAACTAGGAAGCTCACTGATTTAAGCCCAGGGTCTGGAAGGGAAAGACTAAGATCTGGTAGGAAGAGGTAGGCAGAACATATGTGGGAAGGATTTACAGCTAAAAGGGACATTGAAGGCATAGAACTCAATTCCCTAATTGTATTACAATTTTTATTTATAAATGAAGAAACCGAGGCCCAGAGAAGTCAGCAGACTTATCCAAGGAGTCACAGAGTCAATCAGTTAGCTCTCATTAAGTATCTGTGCTGAGTACTGGGGATCCAGAGAAAGGCACCACACACACACACACACACACACACACACACAGAGACACATACAGAGATACACAAAGACAGACACATACACACAAACACACACACAGACACAAACACAGAGACATACACACATACATACAATCCCTGTTCTAATGGAGCTCACAAATTGTTACAAAGCCAGTTGGAATTTGAATTTAAGTCCTCCATCTCTGTCTCTCTCTCCAATTCCAGGGTTCAATTCACAACACCAAGCTATTTCTTTTTTCCCTTTCTTCCTTTTTAAATCTTGTGTTTTTCCTTTTCTTCTTTACCCCTCTGATTCTATATTACGGTCAGGAAGTGACACTCTTAGGCATTGCTTGCCAGGCAGTAAGTAGGCTGTTATTCCCACTTTACAGATGAGGAAACTGGGGCTCAGAGAGATATATATAATGACTCATCCAATGATACACAGCCACTAAGTTACCAGAGCTATAGTTGGGCATCTGGTTTCTTGATCCATGGCGTTTAAGAAAAAGCAAAGCAGGGGGGGCCCACAACCTAAATGGGGTTCTGGTGGGAATGGGACATCCATGCAGGTATAGGTGTCACTGAAGTCATACTCCATTTATTCATGATGTTATTTGGGGTTGATTCTAAAACAGAGATTGACGCATAACAGTTTCAACTAGGGGTAAATACCAATGCAATTACTCTGTAGACCCAGCCCCAGTATTCCAGCTCCTATGGAGGAGATACCAGCATGTGAAAGCTGGAGGAAACCTCAGAGATCATTCTCTCCAATCCTCTCTTCATTTTATATTTTTCAGGATAAAAACAGTTTCATTGCACTAGAATAAGCATGAGTGTCAAGGTTCAGAAGAAGGAAGGAAAGAGAACACCCCAAATGATGGACATATGGGAGCCCAGACTGGAAAGTCTTTCTTTGGACTGCAATTTCATTTAAGTCTGGCAAATCAAAGACCAAATTAGACTTTCTGACTTTACACCATGCTGTTGTCACCAGCTCATCTGATAGACTGGCTGTAGAGATAAATCTTTTAAAATAGATGGTGGGAAGGGGGAACATTATCAAAAACTCTCAGAGGAAATTTGAATCCCCATAGCATCTTAGATCTTTAAAGCTCAAAAGGATCACCACAATCTTGTCCAAGTCCCATCATTTTATGTGAGGAACTTTATGACCAAAGGGAGGTCACAAAACAACCTTATTTCCTCCTCCAAGTTTTCCAGTCTGACATGTTAATTCATATGCCTCAACTCTGTACATATCGGCATGTCAACACACAGTGCTGCCTTCTCTCATTCTGTGGTCATCCTTTTAGAGTGAATTCAGCTCTGTTTTATAATCATACATGTGAGACTTTTGACACCCTTACTAAATAAAGCCATGAAGGCTGACTTGTGGTGTTCCCAAAGAAGACTACCTTCCATAGGGAGGGAAAGATTAAAGAAAATCCTTTTTAAAAAGTAAAAGGAAAATTATTTGCTTTGGGAATATGAAAAATGACAGTAAAAGGAAACAAATACTGGATAATACTGAGGGGAAGCCAAAAATCTCATCTATACAGGTTGTGATTGTAATATCTAAATATTGTCACATTCCCTGAGTGGTTGTAGGGTTTACTTTCCGCACTACTGACTGATCTATCAGTGTTAGAGCTGCCTGACCAAACAATGAGCAAAGGTCAATAATATCTAAACTCCACCATGTTGACACTCTGATATGGGAAAATGGAAAGATTATGAGGCAGCTCATAATCTGGGATCTGGGACATACAACCCTACAACACATTTCATTCCTCTTTCCATTCTAACTTTCTAAAGTTTGACTTTATCTAAAACTACAGCACAGCATTTTCTCCAGGGGATGACTGTAATACATTTCAACCAATCATCCTTATGGATACTCATTCAACATTAGCATTCAACTGGGATAGATTAAATTTTGCAAATACTCATTAATACTTTCTCTGGAATTCTATATTTAGTCTTGGAAGGAACCTCAGAGACCATTTATTCCAATTTTCATTCTATACTGTAGGAAACTGGGTATCAAAGAACTTAAGGGGCCTTCCTAACACCATCCAATTAGTAAATGTCAGAAGTGGTATCTGAGCCCAGGTCCTCTGAGTCAAGAAACATGTACACACTGTCTTATGTATGTCAATATTACCTCTTATTCATACAAGGTTCAGTGAAAGGCAGAGAGGTACCAAAAAAATAAAAAAAAACAGAGTTGCTGCTAACAGCGAGTGTATGCTAGACTATGAGAATGGGGAGGGGTAAGGCATGGCATATGGGAGCAGAACACAAGGAGAGAAGTATGATGGGTACAAAGTAGTGATTCAAAGTACTCTACAAAACGGGAGAAAAAACACTTCCGGCTGAGAAGATATCTGTCTCTTGGAACCAATGAATGTCTACATTCTTGAACTCCCTTAGCCACCCAATTCTAAAACTGGAATTTGAAAATTATTTTTACCCAGCCTAATAATCCAACATTAGAAGAAGAGGAGAGATGGTACACTTGGTTTGATTGCTCAACCAGCCACCAGAGGGTGCCAGAGAGCAGTCTGCACTTGGGCTGCATTCTTCACTAGACTTCACAAAGTATGTATGTTCATGTACTTCCCACTATGAGTGTTAGTCAATGGTCAAGTACCCAAGAAGCTGAGCATCCCCTCCACTTTGCCTTTTTCAGTCCTAAGCAATTAATCCCGATGTTCATTTTGTTCCTCATTCTTTTTCTCTTTTAGGAAAAAAAAAAGGGGGGTGGTAGAGAGGTTTATATAATAAAGAGCTAAATAAGAGACTTCACTGAAGTCTTCTTGAAGTCTAGGTTCAGTCAAAGGGCCACATTTGAGGACCTAGAGCATCACACATGGTCTCGAGGCCACAGATTACCCATACCTAGTTCTTTCCAGCACTAGGTCTATAATTTTATGGAACTAATAAAAGATATTAAATTTGAGTTTGATTTCCCCATAATATCATATATTGGGTCTCTTTACATGCTTGTATTCTCAGTAATTAGCATCAAAATGAAGCTCATCTAGAAAATGGTATCTTTGCTATTATGAAGCAGGAGACTACATTATTTTAAGAGATTGGTTAATATATTCATATAATGTTAGAACAATTGCTTAATCATTAGATTAACATTCTAGTAGATTGGAAATTTGTCACAGGACCAAATCCCTCCACAAAGTTACCTTTCAACAATGAAATTATGATCTTCTATTTAGTATTTAAGTCCGTATCTACTACCTAGGAAAAGACCGAAGTTCTTTCGATAAAGGACAAGAAAAGAAACCTAAAGTTCCTAAGAGTGGGAAGGCATTTTATTTTAAAGCTGTCTAAGCAGCTCATCCTAGTTCCAAAGTAATAGGCCCCCAGTCCCACATGATAATGACTGTCACAAAAAGCCTTGTGGAAGTAGAACATTTTACCCACTCCTGCCCAGTGAACAAGCAGCAGTTAGCGTGTGGTCCCTCAGGTCAGGAAGCCAAAGTGCAGGTATTCAAAAGTTACAAAAGCCCAGTGATTTCTTTTTTTCCCCAAAAAGCCTCCATTAGACAAATATTCTTAATGAGCCAGATCAGGTCTTAATTTTGCAAACAATGACCTTCCCAAGCCCTGAGCCATTGCAAATTCAAAGAAGCAGACCTTGGTCAAAAATAGCCTCTATAAAATACAGTCACTATAAAAACCCTCAAATTCAGGGGCAGAGGGCCTGAGTTCTAATCCTGACTCTGGTAAATTCTTGGGGCAGTCATTGGTGCTCTCTAAGGTTCAGTTTTCTATCTGTAAAGTGAGGGGGGTAGAAGGTCTTTTCTAGCTTTATGTGGATTTTAGTCTATGTTAAAAAAAAATTAGGAATGTATATTGAAATTTGTCCAGGAAAAAAATATTATCAGACAATGGGATGTCATTAGGATGAATTAAATTATACTTTAAAAGGCTAACTGGTTTTTCTGCAACTTAACATCCCACCATAAAAAGATATATCTTAATATAGTACCTAACAACAAGTTATGTGGAAAAAAAGAGAAAAAACACCTTTATATGATATATTCTGTAGAAGAACAACTTCCTTTTCTTTAACCCAATAGACAAGTCTCTAAATGGTGCATGTAAACTGATTTTATAAACTAATCATTCATTTTAAATGAAAGGCAAGTATATAGTAGGAAGGAAGGAGTGATGAGCTTGGAATCAGAAAGATCCGAGTTCAAATCTCCCCTCAGGTATTTACTAGTTATGCATATGAAGCTGAACAAGTACCTGCCTTCTCCCAGTCTCAGTTTTCTTATCTGTAAAAGGAGGGTAATAACGCCCACCTCACAAGGAGATAGTTGGGTCGTAGTAAGGATCAAATGAGATAACATGTAGTTGGTATGTCAAATCTTGAAATGTGATGTAAATGCTACTGTTATTATTAGGAGACTATACAACTGAAGAATCACCTGCAATCAATCTTTTTTAAAGGAAACAAACATTTTTTGTCTCTCATTTAAATATAAATATACACATATATATATATACACATTGACATGTGTGTATATATAAAAATTTATTAGTGAGACACACCTGTATATACATAGATATACAAACATGTATTTATATACATGTATAAACAAAATATTTCATTAATCAGTTTTAGAATTTGTTCTTCAATAGCACAAGATGCTAGTTTTGTTCATAACTCAAACTTATGAACTCAATTCCTGTATAGGCAATAAGATCTAAAGGAGACTATCCTATTTAAAAGAAAAGAGATACAGGAAGTTAAAAACTGCTTTATACTAAGTATAAAAAGTTTCTCAGTTTGATATGAACAAAACATGAAATTCGACTCTTTTAAAAATGAAATTCCTGCCCATGAGTGAGAAATATTGCATATACTGGCAGACTTTGCTGAGGTGCTCATTAGTTTTGCTGAACTAATTCATTCTTTCTTTCCTTTCTCTTTTCCTTCCTTCTTTGCTTCCTTCCTTCATCTTTCTTTCTTATTCTTGGATATATAAAGGATGACACTTGGGGAAGAGGGATATATTTGGGAATGAAGGTTGTGAAAAAAGAAGATATATCAATAAAAATTTTAAGAAGAAAAAAAAATTCTCCGAAAATGGCCTCCAGAAACAAGTATTCAAGAGTAAGTTTTAAGTCAGTAGCAAGAGAGACAGTTTGAAATTTCTCATTTTGGCATGGCAACTCTAGTAACATTTCACATTTAGCCTTTATGTCTTTCCCATCTTGATAGAAAGAAAAAGTCATTAAGTAGGTTTAAATATGGCATGAAAAGCAGTAAAATCACCTCCAATATTAGAGTGCTCATTTGACTTTTAACATTAATAAAATGGTATTTAATCAAGAAAACAAAACCAAACCCACACAAATGTTCACAGCATACAATGATTTTAAAGTGATTAATTTTTTTACATATGACATTTGTTAAGTACAGAAAAAACTACAATTCATGTACATGTTAGAATTTATTTAAATTTATTTAAAGAATAAAACAAACCTGACACATGGAATATATAGTGTTAGAAACGATGAAAACTGAAACTCAAGAGTCAACTTCATTTTTTCCTTTCACCTGGGGTACATTTTATTTCCTGGATCTACATAAAGATGATCTAACAGAAGTGAATCAAGAAGTTAATTAGCCTCACATATTCACAGTAGTCTTAAGGGCATAAAAGCTCAAGAATGAACAAGAAATTATAAAGGTCACTGGCAGAAAGTCCTCCAAAGCCATCTAATCCAATCCCCTCATTTTATAACTAAGGGACTGGAAGTTTAACA
This sequence comes from Bettongia penicillata ogilbyi, assembly GCA_023548195.1. Taxonomy (NCBI): domain Eukaryota; kingdom Metazoa; phylum Chordata; class Mammalia; order Diprotodontia; family Potoroidae; genus Bettongia; species Bettongia penicillata. The sequence continues at coordinate 3,771,255 of JAJHZJ010000011.1, read as the reverse complement.
AGGTTGAGTGACTTGTTTAAAACCACAAAATTAATCAATTTCAGAAGTGGGATTTGCCTCTTTACACTCCATAGTACTATCAGTATTCTTTCTATCACACTACACATCTGAAAAAAAATTTTCACAAGTGACAGACATTGGTAGACCTCATTGTATGTAGTATCTTTGGCTCCAAAAAGTATACAGAAGTTGAATTTTTATAAACCAAATCATAGTTTAACTGCATTATTGGAGCTTATTATCTGTTTGTTTTTAAAGACTGGTTTTTTCCATCTGTCCCAAGACAGAAATGCAGTCACCACTACTCATGGGAAACCTGGTGGCATCCCTTTCTTGGGGTAATTACCATATTGATATTGCACTTAGTATAGACATCTCATCAGCACAGCCTTCTGCCTGCCTCAGCTTGGTTAGTAGTTGGTTGGGATGACAGGTGTGTGTGCCATCATACCCAGACAGAGCTGTGATAGCAAGAAAAATAGGATCTTTTGCTATTTTTGTTTTTGTATAATCAAGTGCCTCTGATTGAATCTTGCTTTTGTCAACCAAGAGTCTTTACTAGGAGTAAAGTACCTAAACAAGAGTTTCTTTAACTAGAAACAGTATGTGTATTTGTATTGTTAATTATTTTAATGTGATTAAAGATCTTCCCCACCCATTAATGGGCCTTTCCTATAAGAGGAGTTTGATTAGGGAAGATATGTGGGAAGGACCAAGTCTTTTGTTAATGAGGCACTGGTTCTCAAGCATTGGGATGTCCTCTGGCTCTAAAAAAGCTATAAACACTCTGAGTCGAGGTTTTACTTTGGGGTTTACTGACTGGAAGTGTATGTTTGGCCAGATGAGGTCTCCGGGAAGCCCCTAAAGGTGCTGCCCGCCCACCCCATCCAGGCTTTGAAAACCCAGATACTGGTGCTTCCCTCTCTGGTAACTATGGTTAGACTGCTGGATCTGTCTGTTGAATTCACACAGAGAAAGCCATATCTGTTGATCTTTGATTTCTCTGTATTTTCTTTGAAGTTCAGGGTACTGACTCCCCTGAACTAGGTGAATGATATATGTGCTTGTTTAAAGGAATGACACATGAGGCTTGATTATAGTGATTGTTAACTCCTCAAAAGTTGCTTTCCTTTTATGAATGCAGATCTAAGAACCTGTGACAACAGGTCCCCCCTGTGTATGTTGCAGTACTTACTGATACAAGACCTTACTATTTAAAAGGGCAGTTTTAGGAATCCTTTTAAAAAAAATGAATAATCACCTCAAATTTATCTGTCATGATGGGGTTTGGACAATCACTTAATTCTTCTCATCTTTTTTGGTCTCTTAAAAAAATCTGTGGAATAAGAAGGTAGAACTAGAAAATTTATACTTCCCTTCTAGTTCTAATTTATACTGACAAATATACATTGCATATATTAGGTTTGCTTAAAACCAAGAATTCCAGTATATTAGTCTAGTTGAACTGCTTAAATTTTATCCACTTTAACAGCATTCATATAAATATGGTCTAAATTTCAGGGTTCCACAATCACTTTGGAATTAACTTTAAGAAATACTTTAACCCTTAATTTTGATGTTTCCTTTCTAATGAGTCTACTAAGCAACGTTTACTTTATGCTACAGTACCTGTACTGAGCACTTTCCCTTTCTCTTCTTTATAAATTGCTACCAGAGATTCTGAATTGTTTTTTTTCTCCTTTATAAATGTTCTGTCCAGTTCTGACTCATTGCTCCTCTCTGTCTCCATCTTCACACCAATTATCCACCCTTGAGTTCTGAGGACTCCCACAGGAATAACTAGATGATAAATGTCAACAGAGAAGTAGATAACCAAGCAATTCCCCTGGAACCCCGAAGTTTTGCAAATAGATGTTAAGATACTGTGTTTGCTCAGTCAGATCTCCCTCATCTCAAGGGTCAGAGGGAATGAGTTTTTAAATGGCTGCAATGACATCACTATTATTAGATCATATGTTAGATCAGAGTTCTTGCAGGTAGGCAAAGAAAAAGCTAATTTTAAAAATGTATCTCCACAGAACCTTGACCTACGATCATCCTTCACATCTGTATAATGAACAATTTCTGGCTGGCAGAAAGTGTATACTTGAGGGAGGGTGGTCATTGAGTTCTTACTGTTTTTAGCAGTTGACATTGTTACTCTTTCTTCAAGAGTTCCCTAGGAAGATCTAATGTGACCTGTTCTGATACTTTTTTTTAGACTAGGGGAGCATATCTATTAATTTCCTATATAGAAAAAAGATATTTCATTTAAGATGTTTGTACTAAACAGTGACCAGTATATCCCCTTGTGAAACTGATAACCCCTAATCAAGTAACTTTGATCCTCTCCAAAATGCCTCAGAGAAGACTGGCAAATAATGCAGTCCAGTTAGCTACTTAAAGTGAAATAAATGCTGGAGTTTTTTTTGTTTTGGGTTTTTTTTTTATATATATTTTATTACTTTGTGTTTTTGAATTGTAAGAGAATTTTAAAAAAAGAAAAATTGCAGAAATTAACTAGATATGAACTTGCAGCCTGTACCTAGAGAAGAACACTTCAGGGCTCATCTATTAACTGCTTCTGCTGTACAGGAGCCACTATTTATTCTGCTAAATTACTTATCATTCTAGGGCACACATGCTTGGCTCCACTTCCAAATGGCTTTTCCTATGTGCCTTTTCTGGTTTTCCTTATGTTCCTGTCATGTAGCTAACTATTTATTAGGTGTAGACAGGCTTTGAAAGATAAGAGGAGTTATAAAAATTAGAAATCAGTACAAAAAATAAAACTAAAATATCCTCTTCCAAAGAACTGCAGGACAATAAGCTACCAGCTGACTACAGTGCAATAAGCCAGGATTTATTTCATTCTCTACAGACAATGGTGAAAATCCACCATCAATAAAAAGAACTCATGGGACCTACTAACACTCTACTGAAAATTAATGGACTGTATATGAAGTGCTCAGTGTACAGGCAAGGACCCGATGGCCAAATGTCTTCATTGCCAAACAAGATTTATCAGCAAAAGTCGGTACAAAATCTTCAACCTCTGTGGCTTGATGCTGCATGTGCATTTTAAATTATGGTGTCAAAAAACATGCAAATCAATTGATATTTGGAGAGTGGATCTAACAAAAAAAAAAAACCAACTGAAAATAAACCATGATTTTTCTGCTCTCTTTTGGTCTAGATAGTATCAGGCAATTGTCAGAAAATATATTTCTACAATCAGCAAAGGGATTCCTTCATTCCTCTAAATGTTGGGAGGATGAAAGTGGCTCTGGGTTCTCAAAAAGCTATTCCAGAAGCTCTGGCAGGTCCCAAACAGTTAAAAAGATTTTCACTGCAGATGAGGTGGTGGACTCTATTTCTGTCAACTGAAGACCAGCCTCATGGGATTTGGAGAAACTTATCAGCAGAAGCTCAGTTACCATGATGAATTCTGGAGGGATACCAATATCCCTTGAAAATCTAGGATGTAATGTAGAGGGAAGTTACCACCTTCATCTCAAATAAAGAATTACTGAAGTGGGGAAAAACTAGAGATCAGGAAGACTCATTTGACCACAATAGTCCAGGTGAGACATAATAAGAGCTTGAACAAGAGGATCATCCCTAGAGTGGGAAGAAGAGAACGAATGCAAAGGCTGTTATGGACTTGGCAAGATATGTATGGAGAGATGGGAAATAGAAAGCAGCAAATAACAATCCTGGGTAACTAGGAAAATAATGTTCCTCACAATAAAGTGGAAGTAAGGGGGATAAGCACTAATAGAAACAGATAGCTAGCATTTCTATAGTGGTTTGTGACATGCAAAGTGCTTCACAAATATTCTCCCATTGGATCCTCGCGACAATCCTGAGAGGAAGGTGCTATGATTATCCTGGTTTTACATTTAAGGGAAATGGAGCAAATAGAGGTTAAGTAACTTGCCCAAAGTCACACTGATAGTAAGTATCTGAGGTGGAATTTGAACTTCAGGCCCAGCACTCTATCCATCACACCATCTCGCTGTCTAGTAAGATAAGTTTAAGGGGAATGATCAATTCCATGTGGTCCTGGTGAGTATAAGCTATCAATGAGATATCCAGGTAGAGCTGTCCAACAAGCAGTTGGAAATATGGGACTGGAGTTGAAATAGGTCTCAAAATATAGATTTGGTAATAACCTAGGCAATATCCAGCTGAATCCATGGGAGTTGATAAGATCATCCAAGGAGCATGTGCAGAAAGAGAAGACAGTACAGGGGGTAGTCTTGGGAGACATCCATGCTTATGGAGTGAGAGATGTCTGACAAATGAACAAAAGGGATGAAAAGGAGTAGTCAGATAGGTAAGTCAGACTAGAAGGCAGCAAGAAAAGGAAAGTGGGGGAGAAAACACATCTAGAAGAAGGGAGGATGTATGTCTGTTCTCTACAACTACTCCTTGAGGGCAGCAGCTATAGCTTCTCCTTTTGTTTCCCACACAAAGCCTAGCAACTGGGATTTTACATATAGGGGCAAATATCCACTAGTGATGACCATGATGATATTAACACTTCCTCATTCTACTTGTGCTGGGGAATAAGTGGAAGAAAGGGAGTAAGAGTAAAGAGTGCATGCTCTTCTGAAGAAATTATTTTAAAGATGATTACACCAATACCATTCATCATTTTCCATCAGATCTGGAACAAAATCAATAGCACAAACACATTTGTCACAGGCAGAAATATGCTCCCATTTCCTTTGACTGACAGCCCACTAATAAGCTAAAACGAGAGTGAATTTCTTTCAAGTCAACCTCTATTTGTGCTCATATGAAAAGGTCACTTTATTAAAAATCAGAAGCCATTCCTCTTCCTGATTTCTAACAGCAATTAACATGGTTGTATAACATACACTCATAGTTTTGAAATGAAAAAAGAAACTTAAAAATGTGTTATATATAATAACTCTAATGAAAGGTTTTTGCAATGCACTCACTGACTGGCAAAGTCATGTCATGCAAAACTTCTTAAATGTAATAGCTGGGCTACACTGGAAGATGTTACAAAGCAAGTTGATAAGAGCCTGCTTTCAGGGTGATTAAAAAAAAAAAAGTAGAGCAATCTCTGCAGACATTTTCATAGAGCCCAGCTTGGAGACAGGAAGATAGAGTAAATTGCTTCCCTAAGTCACTCTGGTAGACATGGTTCCATGACAATTTCTCTATATAGACAAATGACTATTGGGAGGAAATTGGAAAAATTCAGAAATTTGTGACTTCTGAACAGGTCAAATTGCATCTAAGCTAAAAGTAGTCATTTTCTGCAGATCTTACTTATCATTGTGGTGTTCGGGACTATTGAAGTGTACAAGGCTGTTTTTACTACAGCAAATGGCCCCAGACTGTAATGATTTTAAAATTGAGATTCTACTGCCTCCCTTCTTTCCATCAGCTGTAACTTCTGCCTAGGTGTAGCCTTCTAACAACATCAATCTCTTTCTCAGTACTTAATCTTGCTTCCAAATAAAAACTGGTATGTACCAAAGGTGGGCAAGGGAAAATATAACCAAGCTTAATAGTAATATTAATTTTACAGACATTTCCATAGCTATGGCCTGAGGGAGACGGTACCATCTCTTGCTAAATAAAGTATAAGAATTTGGGAGTTGCTATTTTCCCTGATGCTTATGGCCTTGCTTGCTTTTTTTTAAAGGGTTCACAGCTGTGTTCCAGATGGGGGTTACCGGAAATCTGACTGCCAAAAAAGTGAGGCATTTCACTATACAGTACATCTTTCAGCATAATACAAAAAGGGTACACCACAAATATTATTATTGTTACTCAGCAGCATGGTAGTGGGAATTTATTATAAACAATAAAATAATCCATTCTCACACTTCCAATGTTTCACAGAAAAGTTCAGTACTTTTAGACACCCAACAGAAAAGCAACGCAGGTAATTTATTCCAAAAGGTTCTTTCTTCTAATGAGGTCAATTCTCAGATTTTTTAAAAAAATTACAACTATGATACATTCTGATTACTTCGGATTCCAGGAATACTAGAACTAAATGGCATTTAGAATTCCATAAAATACTATTAGATAGAAACTAGTGTATTTGATCTAAGGTGGAGGTGGAGAGTTTGTGAAACTTTAGGTTTAAAAAAAAAACTCACCCTCTTTCTTTTCACAATGTTTATATTTATACTCTGCCAGGCCAATTAGGATAAAATTAAAGTTTTAGGTGATTTACTAGTCTAGTATGGCTACAGGTCAAAAGGACTCCTGGTGTAGAAATCACCTTCCACCGGAAGTATGGTCCCATCTCCCTATTCCCTTCCAAAACTTAGAGAGGTTCTAAAGAATTGCCTAACACAAGGAACAGCTCCACCGCACATGTTGTAAGGAGGTCAGTTATAAAAAGAAAGACCTCATAACACACTAAAATATTTATAGCACCTCTTTTATTCCATTGAGATCTATAATTTAAGGAACTATTCATCAATTGGGGAGGAGCTAAATGAGATGTGATGTTATGAATGAGAAATGAGGACTATGATGAATACAGAGAAGCAAAAGAAGGCTTATGTGAACTGATGCAAAGTAAAGCTGGCAGAGCCAAGAAAACAATATATATATACATATATATATATATATATACACACACACACATATATGTGTATATATATACATATATATTTATATATTTACAATGACTACAATAATACAAAGGGATAGAACAAAAATTGAAAATGAATGCTTCAAAATTATGATGACCAAGTCCAAAAAACTTAAATGATGAGGCACCTCCCCCAAATCCTTCAGAGTTGGTGGGTTATGGGTGTGGACCACTGAATATGTCAGCAGTTTTGAGTACTATTGCTTGATCAGGCACTTTCTAGCAGTGATTATTCCTGACTAGCTCCTAGCTCCCGGAACTGACTTTCCCTGGAATGGGAAGGGCAATAGCAATAAAAAATTCATAGTTTGAGGGGAGAGGTTCCCCTCACTGACTGTCTCAAAGTTGGTATGAGACTACAAGTCAGAAATGCTCATCATTCTAGCTACATTTTGTGGGGTAGGGATGAAAGAAGGGTCACCGGTGGTGCTGCCAGGTCTTCCTGGCCACAGTCACAGTTCTTGTATGCTTTTTTAACTAAAGCCATGTCCACATGTATGGAATAATCTGACCATGACAATCATTCACATGACTGTTTTGTCGGTCAGCACAGATCACTGTACCCAGTGAATTAAGCTGTAGTCTTCAGTAAACATTTGAGAAATGACTACCATACGTAAACAGTACAATTATGGGCTCTGGAAAATTCAGAACAGCATTCATCTCAGGAACAGAAAGCATACTTTTAATGATGGATGTAGGGGTTGGCTAATATACATGCACACATACATACATACACAGGTATGTAAATGTAAATTTGAAAATTTAATATATTGTCAGACCATGTATCATTTTTTTTCATTTTGAAAATATTCATTATACAAACATGAATTTCCACCCACACACATACATACACATATTATGTATGTATGCATGGATTAAAGAGTGAAGCTGGACAACTGACAAAGAAAGATGCAAAGAAGCCAACAGCCTCGACCCAATGCAATGAAACCTCTGAGACCTTCAAAGCTGTGACTTCAGAATATACAGGACAGATTTCTACTCAACTATAAATAAGTTTTCCTCTGAGTTCATTTCTAACTCATTAGAGACAAGCTCTCAAAACTTGATGTGTCTCTTCTAATGGACTTCAGTTTTATTTATTCTGACCATCAACAGAACAAGTAGGCACAGAAAACAGTTTGAAGAATCTTTGATGTTTTCTATTTTAAGGTATTGCTCCTTGACCCAATTACAGATAGGCCTGACAGTCTGCAAAATGATCCATCAATCTGCAAAGAGGCCATATTCCACACAGACTGCAAATTTACATTTGTATAAATTAGCTGCCTATATGCTTCTGCACATAATCTCACCCTCAGACCTACACATTCTCATTCCCCTTGACAAATCGCCCTGATCCTTACCAAAAGGTCATTCTCCACTGATTGACTGATATATCTGGTGCTATTTTAAGCAGCCAACTGTTTCCAGAAGTGACTGTAGACTAACTCCTGTTTCCAGAAATTGATGATGCACTGTGGTATGAAACTGACACTGTCGGAAGAAGCATTTCAAGGTTTTTCTTTCACTGCTCATACAGAAAAGGTTGGGCAGGGAAGAGCGGGGCGGAAATCTCAGCAGTGTGAGAGATGAGCAGGGGAGTATTTTAGCATCCCAGTAAAAGTAATAGGTAAACTGGTTACACATTAAATAAACCAAAAATTGTGGGGAAACAAAGCAAGCAATACAGTATAGAAAGATGGCTCTGGGTAAAGAAACAACTAGAAGTCTGAAAGCTCAGTTTTATCCTCCAAGATATAATCTATCAGCATTCAGTGCTCCCTTTTAAATCCTCATGAAAAAAACAATATATCTCTCATATGCAAATGAGCTATGTTGACTCAAAATCTAAAAACACATCAAAGCATAGAAGAAAGTAAAGCCCTTTAAAATCGTAGGTACATCAGGTATGTATAATTTCCCTCTAAACTTTCACTTTAGTCAATGATTATTTTTACTTAGAAATCCTACAATTTGCTCATTTGTGGGTGCCCAGTAACACCGGAGGGCAAATCATTTTAACATTTTGCAAGTTTTTTTCTTCCACTCAACTACTGATTAGGAAAAATTACTTCAGGATTTCAATATTTTAAAGTACAGTATTTTTCCATATCTAACTTTCAGTGAGTGAGAGGATATATTTGTAAAGCTTGTTAAAAAGCAATCCAAACTGTCTAGACATAAAAACTTATGACTAAATAAGATTTCCAAGAGTCAAAAGATCAACAAGCTTTGAGGCCCCAAAGATACAGAATAAGACCACTCTGTTCTAATTCATGCTCAGAATATTTCATGTACTTCCGTAGGGATGAAATAATGTAAACGTTTCATCTTTACCAAAGAAGTCCAAGTTTAAAGTGTGATAAGGCATTATTAATTGGGTGCTGTCTTTGAAACACCTGTCTTGACTGTCTTCCATGCAAAGGCATCATATACAAAATTAAATCCTACCACTTAAATAAATTTCCATCATAGCTTCCTATTCTATTTCTGTAACTACTCTAGGAGTCTGCTTGCTTCACTATCCTTGGCAATGTCCTAATTTTCTGTTGAAATCTCATCACCTTCTTTGTGGGGTATGCAGAAGGGAGGTGGGCATAACAGTTTGGCTCCAACCAAGTATCTTTTGGAAAAGGGGGCTCATTCAGCTGGACTGAAGTGTTGGTAACTAACAAAAACTGACCTATCTCATTAAAAGGGATCAAAAAGGATCATCAGGTATGGCATAGAGCTTACAGGACAGAGGTTAGAATTCTGCTTCCCACCCTGCCTAGATTAGACATAGCAGGAAGGTGGGAAGGTTGCAAAGATTCAAAGACTTGTTCATTCATCTTTTCACTTTTCTTTGCTGAATGAGTCACAGAAAGGAACTTTGTTCTGCTTTGTTGGTGGGTAGAAGTGCAGTTGTATGATCGTGGGTTAATTAATCACTTACCCTCTCTGAAAATCAATTTCCTCATCTATAAAATGAGATTTATTTACCTATAGTAACCACCTTCAAAATTAGTTGTAAGCAGTAAAATAAGATAATGTACTCAAGGAGCATCGACAATCTTAATACAATCATCAGATATCACACTGGGTTCTGTACTGCATTTCATCTTTGTGGGAGCCAGAAAACTGCAAGAGGATAAACTGAGTTGGCAGGCCATATTAAGAACAGGAACTGCCTGAGAATGAGCTGGGACAATGATAAAGTCATGGCATAGAAAGGGAAATGAACTATATTTTGCACACAGACATACAGACTGGCCCCTTCCTAGTATAGCCATTTCCTAGTTTCCCTGAGGAAGAATTTCTAACAAGTGATTATTGTCATTCATGTGACCGATCTGCCATTTTTTTCCTACTCTAGTGCTGTTTTGGAGGATGGAATATGTGGAGAGAGAGAAGGAGAGAAAACCAGTTGGGGGGCAGCATAAGGAGAGAGGGTGAAAAACAAGGCTTAACTACATTATTATTATAGCTGCTCCCGTGGCATCTGAGGCTCTCCCTGCTGTGACCTTGATCGGAGACAGATGAGGTCTGGACCTGGAACAGGAATGCAAGCTGGCGACTGAGAGTGCAGGGTGTGTCAATCAGAAGGGCATCAAAAGCCCATTCCAGAGTGCCTGAGAAAAGCAGCTATCATAGTAAAAGGAGGAACCAGGAACAAGGAGATAGATCTTCTCCCCAGTCCATCCCTCCCTTGCTATTGAAATCCCAAAGTCTCAGATCTTCAGGTGCTTCCTTTAATCATTTCCCACTGCTGGAAAGCTGGCAGGGCTCAGTAGAAGGTTTTAGTTGGGGAGACAGGTAGACTTAACAGTTGCTTTATAATTCTTTTTACTTTAGTGTGTTTTAGCAAACCAACTGGGCAATAAAAAATCAATAGTTTGAATCTTATAATTAGTCATATAGAAAGAAGGAAATATCTCATTCAAAAACTGGAAATTAGTCTGCTAGAAACTAGGCATAAACCAACATTTCATAGCCATATACCAAGATAAACTCAAAGTGAGTATATGATCTTGACATAAAAGGTGGTATCACAAACAAATTAGTTGAGCAGGGAAGAAACTACCTGACAGATCTAAGGAAGGGGAAGCATTCAAGAGCAAACAAGAGAGAGGCTCACAAGTTAAAATGGATAATTTTGATTATATAAAATCTTTTAAATGCCAATATAAAACTGGAAAAAAAGCAGGAATCTGGGAAAAATCTTTGCAGCAAGTTTCTCTAATAAAGGACTCATTTATAAAATATTTTGAGAACTCAGTCAAATTCATAAGAATAAGAGTCATCCCCAATTGAAAAATGGTCAAAGGATATGAATAGGCAGTTTTCAGAGGAAGAACTCGAAGCTATCAATAGCCATATGAAAAAATGCTCTAAATCATTAATAACTAGAGAAATATAAATTAAAACAACTCCAAGGTTTCATCTCATCATTCAAATGCATGAGTTTGGTTAAAATGACAAAAAAGGAAAATGACAAATGATGGAGGGGAAATAGTTACATTAATGTACTGTTGGTGGAGCTATGAAACAGTCTAAATATTCTGGAAAGCAACTTGGAACTATACCCAAAAAAGATATTATATTGGACCTACCCTTTGACCCAGAGATACTAAGGACCCTTATGGCCATATAGTAGCTCTTTTAGTGGTAACAAAGAATTGGAGACTGAGGGGATTTTCATCAAGTGGGGGATGACTGAACAAGCTATGATATATGAATGTGATGTAATACTATTGTGATATAGGGGATGGTTTCAGAAAAACTTTGTATGAATTGAGAGAAAGATAAGTCAGCAGAACTGGGATAACATTTGATACAATAGTAATATTGTAAAGATAATCAACTTTGAAAGACTTAGTAACTCTGATCAACATAATAACCCACTACAGTTCAACTACAGGACTCAATGAAACATTCTATCTACCACCAGAAAGAGACCTAATGGATTCAGGGTACAGATTGTAGGATACTTTCTTCTCTTTCCTTCTTTTCCTTGCTTTTATTTTGGGGTGGCGGGAGGGGAAACATGGTTAATGTGGAAATGGGTTTTTCATGACAACAAAAAATGCCAATTATGCAAATTTAAGCTTAAAGATGTGTCTGCCATTTAAAAAAATTCAAATGAGAATAGGAAATAAATCTATATTGGCATTTCTATCTTTTAAAATTAAAATTATCCAAAGTTCCCCAATTTTAATAACATGTTAATCCATTTTATTTTTCCATACTCTTAGATAAATATTGAATTGTAGCCAACATCTCTGCTACACCAAAAGCCTTACAAGCTCAAGGTTGAAGAAGGAGCTGAGAGTCTACAGGCTGAGTGCCCTCTGGTAAGCCAGGCAGGTACACTGGGGATTCTTTAATGAAACATGACTGGTGGTCTGAGTGTAACTCTTCAAGGTTGCTAAATTATTTGGGTGGTAGTTAATCAATGAATGAAGGAGTTGATAAAATGTTTTTCTGTCCACTTAAAAAGAACAAGACATTAATTGTTGACATGGGCTATTGCTCCTGTAAAAGAACTAAACGATCTATCAAACGTACTAACACAGGTAAATGACTTTCATCATAAAAAAGGAACTTCTGTCTCCTCTTTCAGTCAGAGGAAGATACATAAACAGATTTTATTCCTTTTTACCCCCACCCCTTCATCCTTGCCCTCTTTGTCAGAGGCCAAATGGCACCCTATAAAAAGTGATAATTATCAGGAACTACAAGAGGCATGCTCAGTAATAAAGAATCAAACATCAAAACAGAAGAAACCTCAAAACTTTTCCTAATTCTAGCTTATTAGTAGAAATACTTTGGGATCTTTATCTTTGGAGCTATTCTTAAGAAGTCTCCAATTATACTATTTATTTTCTATAGACTGATGTTTTTATGTTGAGCAAGAAATTTTTCCCAAAGTCTACATACTTGGAATCTTTAAGGGTACTGCCAACGGAGTATAACTAACTCTGTTAATTGAGTGGGAGTCAGAGTACCAAAGCATCCTCTTAGGAATTCTTTTTTAAAAAGATAATGAGAATTTTTGGCTAGAAATGGGAATCAGTAGCACCTGAAAATTCCTCCTTAGTGTAGTTCCTAAAAACAGAAACATTACATGGAGTTTTGACTTATATATTCAAGTAGTCCACAAATTACAAATGGTTCTGTGCAAAGGAGCCTAGAATTCAGAAAAATATTTTCCAAGAGAAATCATGTAATAAATGAAGTTTATGCTGCCAGCTAGCCTACAAAGGCCAATTTAACCTACAATGTAGCTGAAATATTATACACTCGCCTTTAAAAGCAGCAGATAATAACACTGTGATATTATTAGAAATTAGAAAAGATCACAAACCAATCAATTTGTATAAGAAATTGTTTAATATGTTGAATGCTAGTACTTATCACTTCTTGGTATATTTGGGCAGAGAAATCATGCAGAGAAAGCAAGGAATGTTTGTACTCAAAGAAAGGCAATTCTAACTGAAAGGGAAGGTAAAGGTTCATTGAGATTGCATAGATTTTAAAAAGGACCACTGCATATTTGGAAGGGCCTTAGAGTTAGTGGCCCTAGTCCTGAACATTATCTAATTTCACTTCTATCCTTGTGACTTTCCTTTTCCTTGATACAGGTACACCACTAACATTATCCTTATGCTTATCAGCTAATGATTAGGAATATTTTTTCTTGGCTCATAAATACCAAGAACAAAAAGATGAGAAAAGGAAAGAAAAAAGAGATGGGAGAAGGTTGAATATTAGTATGACTACTACCTTCATGAAATCAAATATTTTTCATGATAAAAAAATGGTATCTAGGTGAACTTCCTTCTTCCTCCATCAAGTATTATTAATATTATTTTTAATTACTTCTAATACATTTTGATAAAGTTAAAGTTGTTTGCCTTAAAATAATATCAGGTGTGTGACCCTGACTAATAAAACTGAAAAGATTCTGGGATTCAAATACTGCCTAAACTAATAAATTTTTCCAAATAAAGATAACATCAACATCCACACTTCTACCCTGCTTATGTGGGTCCATCCTGTAGTTGAACAATTCCTTCCATCCCTCCCCTCAGGATCCCTATATAGAAAGCAAAATACTCTAACCACTACTTCCTCTGTAATAGCCTTCTTAAAATACTGTATTTGTTCTGATGCACAAAATCATTTCCTCAAACCAACCCTCTTCTGAATTCTTATACCTCTCATTGATTGATTCTCATTTTGCACTTGTCATGTACTGCTCATATGATTTGGTTATTTTTTTTAATACATATCTGGATTTCTCAGTTAGATTGTGAGGTCTTGGGAGGTAGGGAACATATCTTATATCTTTGGAATTCCCCATAGTACCTTGCACTCAATAAAAATGTGTGGCCTGCATGAGTTAAAACAAGCTGGTATTTCTTAATCTTGGATGTTTTTCCTTGCTCTCTTAAAATTCTGCCATCTTCTATTCTGGAGCTGACTTTTGGGGGCACTAAATTAAAAAATAATCATCCTATTCTTTTTTCTTTTCACAACCACTTCACAAATGCACACAATCTGATTATTACTCTTCCAAGTACCAAGCATTCAACACACAACTTGTGAGGGGGAACTGAAATCTAACACAAGTACTTAATGAATGTCAGCATATGTCCAGATGTGTACCACCAAGCAGCACTGTAGGTTTATTCCACTTTGTTCTGGAGAAAAGGAGAAGCGTTTCTAATGAAGTTGTACCTTACAATGCCAAGTGACAAACTGATACCATGTTACTTTGAGGGTCTCAAAGAGAGTGAATCTTAAGAACTCCACTTTAAGGTTGACATACTATATCAAATTAGTCAAAAATCCCATGAAGACAATCACATTTGACTAGAGTACAAGTAGATCAGGAACACTTTCCTCCCCCACTCAAAAACTATCTATAAGATATTGTGATGTAAGTACAATTTGGTTTAAGATGATGCACTGAATCTTTTGCAGCCCCATTAGTGCAGCTAACAGCTTCTCCCATTAATCTGACACTATCTTTCACTATTATCTATCTCATGTACTTGTGATTTGGTTCTGAAAAGCCATAATAATATGGGTCTTAATAATATTAATAATAAGTTCATCAAGGACTGGACACAGGTCACTAGATGTGTCAAAAACTGGGGCGTTCAAATTCTACATCCTTGCCACTTATAGCCTGTGTGACCCAAGACAAGACAATTAAGCACTCTGTGCTTCAGTTTCATCCTCTGTAAAATGAAAGGGATTAAACCAGAAGGCTTCAAAGGTCCCTTACGTACCTAAAGCTATGATCCTATTTCTCCCCTTAAAAAGGGTTCAATAAATATTGATTAAATTCATTTCCTACTGTTAAGGAATGAAAGAAGGAAAAACAACCAAAAAAAGAATTAATTAAGCACTTTCAAAATTCAAGCAGTGGGGCTAAACCCTTAATCATTGCAGCTCTGCTATAACACAATGAATAACTTTTCCATTGCTCAGGATTCTCCTTGCACAGTCACAATCAGATGTCTTCCCCCCCACCCTCCAGCCTCTCTTTTCCAGGCTGACAATCAGCATGTTTTTGGCTGCAGCTGAGATACTCCTCCGCAGAAGGCTTTATAGTGGCCCATAGCCAGGGGGTGCTGTCATTAATTCATTATTCACGATAATCCCACCCTGCAGATTAAGTTTAAACAATTAACCTTCACACCAAAAAGAGAACTCATTGGGGCAAAATGACTGTCAGATATTGGGCTCAGTTGGGAATGAGGAAGCATAGCTCTGGCTTCACTTCCTTCTTGGTGAAGACTTTTATCCTATGGGGCTAGTCTTGAGAAAAATCAGTCACCAAACACTAAAACCTTACTCTGTGTGACAAGATTGTCTCCAATTATATTTGGGGGCATCTTAAAAGTATTGCACGTACCCTAAAAGTTCTTTTCTTCACCTAGCATTCAAGGACCGCCCATGTGCTGGCATGCTCATCTAATGGTTACATGGTACATTCTGTTACTTTGATCTTGCCACAGGACATTCATCAGACAGTGTTGCTTGTCCAGGAGTCAAATATGAAAAGAACAGGAAGCCCAGAGCAGGTTGCCCAATACTAGAGTTACAATTTAGTATCAAGCCTGATGCTTGGTTAAAACCATTATTCCTCCATTCACCTTAAAGATGTTAGAGCCTGAAAAGTGGGTAGCCTAGATATTGTGTCATTTATTTAGTTTCAGCTTCAATTCTTTGCGGGCAGGTAGGTGGCTCCATAGAGCACAGAGCACCAGACCTGGAGTAAGGAAGACTCATCTTCCTGAGTTCAAATCTGGCTTCAGATACTTACTTGCTGTGTGATCCTGGGCAAGTCACTTAGCCCTGTGTGCCTCAGTTTCAAAAATGGCAAGTCTCTCTATTATCATTGCCAAGAAAACCCCAAGTGAGACCATGACTCAAATGACCGAAAGAAAAACATAAACTTTTTACCCCCTAGTAATAATTTTTTTTGGTAGGTATAGCTGATATCAGAAGAATTTAACTTTTTTTTACTGATTAATCAATTGACAATATTTGAAACTCTAATTATGCCCAAAATCCAACCACCTATAAGTACAAAATAAATATTAGTTAATGGACTCTAAATGAGAAGAACATTTACAGTTTTGAACAGCACTAACATATGTCCTTGTATTAAGAGTGAGCTGATATCACAGTGACTAATTTTGACATTCAGGTCACCAACGTCTGCCTGCAATGTTCCAAAACAACCTACAATCTGTCAAAGTATAATTTGACCACAAGTTTCCCAAGGGCAAGGGCCATGCCTTATACTCCATTTCTGTTGCCATACCACTTAGCTGAACAGCTGCCTAATGAGCATTTAATAAAATTTATAAAATACGTTAATCACTTTGAGATTTTATATTCTGATGAGCTTGTCCCAGGGGGTTTATGAAAGCAGAGGGGGTGCAGCAGAGATGTAGTATAAAATGGAAGTAAGAAAGAGGAAATGGAAAGAGAAAAAAGGAAGGAAGAAAGAGAGGAAAAGGAGGAAGAAGAGGAGGAGAGAAGGGATAAAAGGGTGTAAGATTAGGAAGAGAGAAAAGCAGAAAAGAGAAAAAAGGAAGGAAAAGAGAAATGGGAAAGAGAGAGGGAAATAGAGGAAAAGGAGAGGAGGAGAAGAAAGAAAAAGGAAAAAGAGAAAGAAAGGAGGAAGAGAGAAGAAACAGAAGGACAGAATGAAGGGGAAGAGAGAGGAAGAGGAAAGAGAGAGAAACTACCCAAGTGGTATTCCATGAAATTCAAAGGAAATCAATTTAACATAAAAAAAATTAACCTCCACCACAGTTCTCCTTCAATGCCTTCTCTTGGTAGGGAAAAAAGAATAGCTAGTATTTCTGTAGAACTTCAAGGTTTACTGAGAGCTCTACATTGTCTCTTCACACAATCTTGTGATGTAGAGAGAGGCTATACAACCTCCACTTTCCAGATGAGGAAACTGAAATCAAGTGAGGGTAGATGACATGTCCATACAAGGTAACAAATTAGTGTCAGGTTACAGCAGGATTCCAACCCAGGTCTCCCTCACTGAAAGTCCAAACTATTCGCTATGCCACCTCACTGCCACGTGACCCTACTTTCTCCAAGTCCATTTTTGGACTTTATCGATGTCTATAATGTATGACTTGGGGTAAGAGATCAGCAACAATGTGTATTTCTGTTCACTAAAGAAAAGCACAGCTAAATAGAAAGTAGAAGGTTGACCACCCGGTAATGATTTGGAGTGGGGGAAGGTAGACACAGCAGCTTATCAAGACTGTCTACTAAAGTGCAGATGAACTAGGATATTCCTGGACTAAAAGGAGGGTCCTACATTCCTGAATCCCAGCTCTTTTATAGCTCTGTGACTTCAGTGCACACACCTTCCTAAAGCCACTGAAAACAAAGGCACAAAAGAGGAGCAAGAAAAAGAAATGGTGAAGTATAATCCCTTCCTCCATTCCACATACCAAGAGTGCCCTACTATAGTTGAGGGAATAAGAAAAGTCTAATAATCCTTCCCTGGAGTTGTTTTTCCCCAGGGATCATCATCACCATCAAACCACACACAGTACATAGGGATAGGAGAAGCATTTAGATCACCAAGACAACAACCACAGCTCCACTTGAACACAGTTGTTTTGACAGGGCTGATCTTTCCTTACCTTCTAGCCTATAAATGCTCAAGAACAGGATTCTGAGACCAGGCTTAATACATCAGCAAATGTCCATCTCTGGAACCACCAGAAATGAACATAACTTCCAGGTATTCCAGGTTTCATGGCATGATCACCTGCGAAATGACCCTAAAAGTACTCTTGTTTCTCATCACCTCTCAATGGACTACAGCAATAGCCTTCTAACCACTCCAATCCATCCTCTGCTCACGTACCAAAATCATAGGGCTGATTATGTCAAGCTTCCTGTTCAATAAATTTCAATGGTTCCCTATTAAGAAGTCCTCTGTACCTCATTTAAAACTCTTGGAAACATGGCCCCTTCCCAGGTTTCTAATTATATTACATCCTATCCCCCTTCACTCACTTTACTGCTCTACATTCCAGCCATACTGGTCTACTAACTCCTCCTCAAACACAACACTCCATCTCCCATTTGTGACTTTGCACTAACTGTTTCCATGCCTAGAATGCTCTCCCTCTGCACTTCTAACTCTCAGAATTCCTGACTTCCTTTGAGACGTAGCTCAAGTGCCACTATTTCTACACTGAATTTCTTGGTCCTCCAACTACTAACATTCACCCAATGGTCACCTTTGCTCTTCTATATTTACTTGGTATGTTCAGATTCACATATACATATATGTATGTGTGTATGTGTGTGTGTGTGTGTGTGTACATAGTCTTCAAATTAAAATGTAAGTTCCTGGAGGGAAGACTATCTTGGTTGTGCTTTTTCTTTGTATCCTCAACATTTAGCACAGCATCTAGAACATCTAAGTGCTTAATAAATGCTTGTGGGTTGAATGATTGTTTGACCTCCACAGCTCAGACAGGGGCACAAGATCTAAAGTAACAACATTCTGATCTTCTCCCACCAATATTTAGTTTTCCCTATCTTTTTTTAAAGAGAACTTTAGATTAGATTTTTTTCCAAGATACTTTCTTCCAACTTTCTTCCAACTCTATGACTCTTAGAATTTAGAACCAAAAAGTGTGCCAAGGTTTGAGTTTTTCTTTTTCTCCAAAAAAAGAAAAACTCCCCATTTACTCTACAATGAAAAGCCCAGTCTGCATATCTGTGCTCACCAACCAAGCTAAAGAATCTTTCATTTAAAGCCACAGAACTGACAGTACCAGATATTTTCATTCTGACAGAGCTCCCTGATCGGTTCTTTACTTGCTAAGAATATGGCAGCATTGTCCTGTTGCAGGCCCAAAACTTTGCCAACAATGCAGAGCATTTTTCAGCCCTTACCATTTCAGATAACCACTGTCAGCTGAGGGTGGGTAGATCTGCCAGGTCAAATGACAGTGCATATCTAAATGACAATGCCAAAAATGCTTTGACTTGCTACTGTGAATGGTATTTTATTGTACAGTGTTACTTTGCCTCCCCTGATTAGATATGACATGTCATAATACATTAAAAAGGTGTTAGAAACTAATGTGTGCCTCAGATATCCAACATTTTGCTACGAGGGCTTAGCCCTTTGAATATTTGCTATGGAACAGATTCAAAACAGTTTCTTAGACTCAAGGGAATAACTGGCTGGAAACCTATGAGAATCACCAACTCCTACTACTCTTATCATCATTATCATTATTGTTAAGGGTTTCTAGCACAGAAAGGGGTAAAGCTGGAAAAGGGGAAAGGTTCTCCTACTCATTTACCTACAATGGTATTCCCCATGTTTTCAAGGATATGGAGAATGGGAAGCATCATCTCTGAGCACAAGAAAAGGTTTGCTATCCAATTACAATAAAATGGGGAGTGGAAAGGGGAAAAGCATAATATGCCAGCAGCCAGATGACTAGCTTGAAATATCGACATAAATCTAGTCCGGACGTTAATATCTTGACTATAAGGCTGAAATATTTAGTTTCTCTCTTCAAACACAAACAAAAGGTGTAGTACAGTATACCTGAGGCCACTGAAAGCAGTCGGCCTACCTGTACCATGCTGTTATACAAGACACGAAAGTTTGGAAAATCTGATTATCAGTGGGGTTTATGTCAGGCAACCAAATCTAGCCCAAAGTGAACTCAGCATGTCCCTAGCTAAGAAAAGGCACCTTCTCATTGATAGTTGTTTTGAATGTTACTTATTAGTATTCATTCAGCTTGTGGAAATGATGGTGGTTGCCATATGATCTCACGGAGCGTCCACTAAAAACAGTTTTTGTCGATGCATGGAGACCTAAACAGCTTAAAAGCATGGTTTCTAACTGTGCTTAAGTAAAACGGAGCTCTTCTGTGTGGAAAAAGAAATCAGGAAGACAAAAGATTATAAGCCATCTTCATCCTGGTTAGGTTCATAAACCAAGTGGCTGAACTAATATTGCTGAGTATGTGGAACATTCTCTGGAAATCATATTCATCTGACCCTAATTGTGACAAGTGAGCCAGGAGAGATAGGAAGTTGATAAAGGAAGGATGGAAAGAATGAAGGAATGGAAAGGCACATATTAAATGCTTACTATGCAGTACAGTTGAGTGTCAGAGATCTAAACAGAAAAGCAAAATTCCTACTCTCAAGGAGCTCACAATCTAATCAGGAGACAATGGCTTAATGTGAAGACAGAGTCCAGTGCATCTCTGATAACAAAATAAATCCCTGTCATAGTCCATACCTCCACCTGGATCAAAGCATTTGTACTTTATCTACATCTTCCTATCAAACCCAGAAAGTATCAGTGTCTACCACCCACTACAGGACACCAGACAACATAATGATGAGTAATTTAGCATTGGAAGCGTCTATGGGATAGAATCTATGTGATACATTCTATCTAAGACAACACATGACTCTGTGAGAGGTCTATCCATAGTCAACATTAGATTCTCACATTAATTTCCTCTAGGGTTAAGGAAGACGAAGATAACAGAGGAATTCGTTACATTAGAAAAAGCATAAACCCCAAATTAAAAACCATACTCCATTACTACATCCAAGCCAATACAACTGATAAAAAACCTAAGCTCTTCATAAAGTATTATGTAAATTGTTATTAGCAACAACAAAATGTTCTCCATTTATTATATAACTGTTAACTACTTAAGATAAAATTTTATAATTGGCTAATAAAACTTCTGGTAATATATTGTGTGAACCTTAATAGTAGAGACTCCCCTGCTATTACATATTTGCTGAGTAGTAGAAAGATAGCTGCTTCTTTCCAAGAATTATTGGCGGTGTGTAATTAATTCAAGAGAATTTCAAGAACTTGTATGATGATATATGCTTGCAAATGAAATTCTTGCTCAAAATACAAATTATGAGTATAAGTATCATACTTTGAAATTTTCCCCCTCGTTCCCATTGTAAAAATTGGTACTGAAACATGAACCAAGTGTAGGGTAAATTATCGAATTCATGGCAAAACAGGCAGTTGAAGGTTACTAATCTATAGGAGCTAGGGGAGGGGAGAAGAGAAACTGAGAAGAAACACTATCTGAGAGGGTGCTACAATAGAGATGGGTTACATTACTTTAAGAAGACTAATCTGGGACTGGTTTATAAATGATAAAACTTTTTTCACTCAGCAGACAGCTTTTTTATTGGCAAAAAAAGAGAAAGCATGTGAAATGTCTGAAGATGCAAAGATGGAGACTCAAAAACATTTTCCTTTGATCAGGTTACTACATTCTTATTTTCTATTCTGAAACCTCTTAGTCTGTGATTATTAAATGCTTTACATTTATTTACTTGTTTTTCCTTTCTGACAGCACAGGTGGTCAAATTCCCAAATGCTACACCAGGCCACTCCTATGGGGACATCCAGATTCTTCTCCAAGATGTCAGTGTTTCTGCACTGAGGTTTCTCACCAGGACTTCAAGCCAGCTTTGGAATTCTGGCATGAAACTCCTAGCAGAGAGTTTGGGAGAGGTTCAGGAATGGGTAAATATTAATGGAGATAAATGATTTGTCCCTTAATTACTACCACATTCAAAGTTAAGTAAGGTGCTTAACCAGGAGGAACCAGCAAGATTAGATTTTTTTTAAAACTACATTGTTGTTGAAAAAGATTAGATTTTAATACCATGCCATGTTCTATTGCGCCAAGGAGAGTGGCAAAAAACTCTCAGGCCATCCAAATCCTCCAGAGATTCCTATTTCTTGACAACAGATGAACTGTTCTTATTACATTACAACAGATTTTTTCTCTGACTGACTCGGCATCCAGCAGAGTTGTTTGGTTTCATACAAAAGATTGAAGAGATAGAAAGAAGGGCAACGAGCCACCACTCAGTCTATTTACATCAGAAAAAACCCCAACCCTGAGAGAGATTGAGCCACTGCTGGCAGCTGCTAAAGTCCAACATGTCCGGTAGGCTCATCAGCTAGCACATGGGTCAGCACGTCTCCCCAGAAGCCCTTCTGCACACTGGCTACATGCTACATCCATAAGGGAAATGAGACACATCTGCTCCACAAAAGCAATCTTCTTTAAATGGATCATTAGAATGATTTATAAAGTAGAAGGGAAATCAGATCACAAATCAAATTCCACTTAATTAGTAATGGGAATGCCATCATAGGGAATTTTTGCAATGAGTTCCTTTAGTAAAACTGTTTTTTAGAATACAAGTTCCTTGAAGTCTGGATTCGTTCAAAGCGCCACACTTGAGGATCTAAAGGGTCACATGTGACCTCAAGGATGAAGGTTCCCCACCCTTTAATCTATGATGTCATTGGTCCCCGGGCACTCCAGGCAGGGATGCAGATCATAATCCTTCAACAAGGCAGCAGACAATCTTTACAAGTTGCTGGGGCCACAAAATTTAACAATTTACAATCCACTTGTCTCTCAACTCATCTAGGTGAAACCTCAGACAAAGGACATACTACAGTCCTGTTGCTAACTCGGTTTGTGACATCGGGCAAGATGATTTCCTTCTCTTGAGCTCAGTAAAATTTCCATGTCAGTAAAATTAAAAGGTTGCAGCAGATCAAGTCTCTTTTGAGAAGACCTCAACACCCATTGTGTCTCTTGGGAAAACTTCAGCTTTGAATCCTGTTATTTACAAAGTCCTGGGTGGCAATGCTAGTAACAGGGAAGTAAGAGGGTCTAAGGAACAGTAAACACCTGAGGCTGTTCTCTATTTTCCCCCACTCAACTTCTGGTCTCTTTAAATAGCAATAAATTACCCCATCCCAACCCTCTCCTGTTTCTTGTCCCAGAGCTCCCCAAACACTATAGTAGCAGTGACAAAAAGCCCTTGGACAGTTAAGTCTATGTAGTAGATTCCACAGTCTAAGTTGTAAATTCCACAGTCTATGTGATAGACACCACAATCTATTTTTCTGCAGAATGAAGATTAATTTTAGGTACCCAGAGATTCCAAAATATAATCTTCCATACTCATTCTAAATGAAAAAAGACAGAGGTGTTTATATATTGAAAGGGTGGAGGTATATGAGATAAGAAATAAGTGGCAGAATCACCTTCTGTTAAAAGCTTCCCTTTGGAATAACTGATATCAAGTCCTAAATCCTGAGGTCCTAGAGAAAAGTAAAAGACTAACTGGGGAACCAGTGCAGGACCTAGAGGAGTTCACAACCCTACCTTATAATGTCCAAAATGCTAACAAACCCATGACACAGGCTGAAGGGTCACTAACAATAGAATGACATAGGCACAATGCCAGTTTTCCTTACAAGAGCAGCTAAGTAGTACAGTGCAGAGAGCACTGGGTTTAGAATTAGGAAGATCCATCTTCATGAGTTCAAATCCAGCCTCAGACACTTACTAGTTGTATGATCCTGTGCAAGTTATCTTAAACCTGTTTCCTGGAAAATGAAATGGCAAACCACTCCAGTCTCCTTGCCAAGAAAACCCCAAATGGAGTCATGAAGACTCAAACATAACTGAAACGACTGAACAACAGTTCTCATTATAGTGAGGAAAGAAAGACAGTTAGGAGAGAGATTATATTCCTAGTCCCAGATTAGAACTCTCAATATATTTTCCCTTAAAACTCAGACTGTGAAGTTGGACATCTGAATTTCAATGGAATGGAAGGGCACAGCGTTTTTTTTTTTTGTCTGCACCTCCAGTACTTAGCCCACCTTCAAGCAATACAGTAGTTGCTTAATAAATGCATGTGAATTGAACTGTATGTATTAACAGCACAATCGTTTACTTTGGCTACAGAGTAGGTCATAAACTTCTCCAGTTTGCCCCTGGAATCTAATATCACATACAATATTATCTAAAGGGAAAAAATTCCAACTGATTCTCCAAACAACTGACTTACATGCTAACTTTTAGAACACAACAATATTAAAATTCAAGATTGCACTCTGATTTTCAGGTCTTTAATGAATGCATAATTTCTACTGAAAAAGGCAAACCAAATTCAAGATCTCTTCCTGCTGCCTCCCCTGCAAAGGCTCTGGAAGGAAATCAATCTCAGATGCTAAAATATCGTTTATCGTTGTTCAGTCACGTCCAACGTTTCATGACCCCATGTGAGGTTTTCTTGGCAGATACTGGAGTGGCTTGTCATTTCCCTCTCCAGTTCATTTTACAGATGAGGAAACTGGGGCAAACAGGGTTAAATGACTTGCCGAGGATCACACAACTAGTAAGTGTCTGAGGTCGGATTTGAATTCCAGTCTTCCTGACTCCAAGCCTGGCACTCTATCCACTGTGCCGTCCAGCTACCCCTTGCTAAAATGTTAGTCACAGCACATTTCATTTTTCTCTTCCCTTTTCCTTCTTTCTTCTACATTGCTAAAAGTGTCAGAGTACTAAAAAAATCACATTATAATGTAGTCTACTGAAAGGGTTTTTGCAAAAAGTATGCTTCATACATGAAAGAATTACTTGTTTTTGTTCTTAAGTGAAATGACCAAAACATCTGGGGTTCTGCAAAACAGTCCATAATGAGTACTTTTCATATGGATTTTTGAGATGCATAAAGTAGAACTCCAAAAGGGCAATGATAAAACATTATTAAGCTAATTATTGTGTAATATATATACCACAAACACCCAGAAGGAATTATTTTTTGTAACTGCATAGTAAAATGTGCTGCTGCTCTATAGGTATAATTAGGGAAAATATGGAGTACAAATGAGCCCTAAATTTTACCAGTGGATACTGTGTTCTTTGAATTTCTGGAATTGTTTTGAGGAGTCTGTGTTTTGGCCATTAGCAGGAATCATGAGTGTAAAGCATCAGCTCCAAAGTCTATTCTTGCAACAAAGAAATGAATTAATGTAAATATCTGAAGAGAAAATGAAACAGGACATTCTACATTTATGAGAAAAGATGCAAGCTTTAAAAACTATGTTTCAAATAAGTAAATAAATATTTAGATACAAAATTCCTTTGTTACTATTAAGAGACAGCAACCAAGTGTGTTTCATATTTGGAAAAGACTTCACTAACGACCTTAAGGACATCATATGTTAATGATTTCTTATGAATAACCTATATGTAGAGAAAAATATGTAGCTATATTCCAAGTAGGTAAGCTAGTGTGATTCTTGAGCTTCCCAAAATTACAAAGAGAGGCCAAACATAAGCTCCAAGAGGTCAGAGGGTATCTCATTTTTGGTTTTAAATTCCCACTTTCTGGCCTAGAGTAGACACTTTTTAAATGTTATTTTTTTTTAAATCTGTCAATGTGGAGATCATTAACAAACAGAAATGGAAGTATACAAAAGACACTTCACAAATACTTGTTATTTTGAATAGGTTTGCTTACAACTTCTGTATTTATAAACAAGCCAATGAGAGTATACTTATATAAAGCTTTGTGGTTTACAAAGCACTTTCCACAACAGGTTCCAATAATATTAAGAAAAATTCAACAAAGGTTCAAGTGTTTCCTCAGTGTCCGAAGCATTCCGTAAACTTCTCTACCTCTTCATTAGGTTTTTCACAGAGCAATTTAAGCAGATATGCATCCTATTCTTTAGAGAACTTAATAAAAGGATTTGTTCTATAAAACTTGGACTCTAAGACTGCACCCAAGGACCTAGAGGGCCACATGTGGCCTTAAGGCCACAGGTTCTCTACCCTCATTTTAGTCTAAAAGATGCCACTGACAAGAATGAACACGTAAAGACAGACAGAAAGCAGAATTAAAATGCTGAACATCAGTCTTGTATATAGTGAAGTATTAATTGTGAGATATGGAAGACACTGGTACAGAACCAGTCAACATGGTGTGCCCACATCAAAGAAGGCACTGTACTCTATGAACACAGCAGAATTAGAGGTACCACAAAGGAAATGTGAGATGTGCAAACCTAGAGACACCTTCATCTCAGATGTTCAAATGGACCTGTGGTAGTCTTTGAACCTCATCTTGGATTGATCAGCCACTGTAGAGCACACTGTACCTTTAACCCAGCATCATGGTATCATTGGTCCTCTTTGAGTACAAAGGTCAAACAACAACATCTTAAATTTATAGAAGAAAAGTGTTATAGGCAAATACATTTCAGAAGTGGGGACTTGGCCAAACAGGGGAAAGGGCAAGGCAATTATGGGAGTCTTGGGTCAACATAAAATGAGATTAAAGGAAACCTAATAACTTTTCCTCTAATCAGTCTGAGAGCCAGGGTTAGATGTTCAATGGCAGCTAGAAAGTGCAGGACTGACAGTCTAGATAATAGAAGAGGTATGATGGATGGTATGTCTGGTTCTAAGGTCAAGAAGTCAATCATAGAGAGAAAGCCTCCATTTCAATTGTGTGAGCTCCATTTGGTGTGTAAGAACAGGGATAGAGCACAATCCAAGAAGACGGACCAATTTTAGGATCCTGTAGTTGAGCATGGACCAAGAGAAAAGGTTCAAGAGGGCAGGTCAGGTTTCCATATCTAGGAGTTAGCACAAATGGATAGGGCCACAGAATGCACAGTTAGGTTGTAACCATAGAAACTAGGATCCAGGTGATGTGCTCTCTGCCTGGATTTTATACATCTACTAAATGTGTGCAAACAAGATCTGATAAGTATGAGGAGAGTGATCTTCTAAGTGTTAACTGCAAAATAGGCAAAAATCCGAGGATTTAGGGTTGGAAGGAATCTTTGAGATCATCTTGTCCAATCTCATGTTAGAGGTGACTATGACCTTTAGGAACCTTCATTAGGGGGAATTTCAAGAGCTGTTGAACAGTAGAAGAGAGATGACTTGGTAGAACAACATGGTGAAAGAGGCTGTGAGGAATCATGGACAGAACACTGAGCTGACTGAGAAACAGCTTCTAATCCCAACTCTGTGACTTTGGACAACTAACCACTTTTGATGGCATCACTTCCCTCATCTGAAAAATGAGAGGGTTAGACTGGGCAACCTTCAATGTCTCTTGTAACATTAAAGTTCTACATTTATGTATGGGAACAATTTGCTTCCAACAAATTTTAAATCATAGCCTAGTTTCTCCATGCTGTTTCTGTGGTCCCTGACCCCATCTTCTCCAAGTAGGTGTTTAATCAGGGAATGCAAACAAATAATGAGTATCTCAAGCTAAACATAATTAGGAAGGCAAAAGCATCTAGGGTAGAGTGGAGAAGAGAAAGAATATAAGGCAAGATTTCAAACTCAAATAATATTTGAACAATCTACTATTTTGAATTTTAGCACATATGCTGACTTCAAATATTATAACTTTAAAAACTGAATTTTGTTTGAACCTTGTATGTGTGTGTATGTGGGTTCATGTTGATGGAATTTTTAAGAGGCTTAAGTTTCAATGGATTTCCATAGCCAAAGAATTCATCACCTACTGGTCAGCCTACTGGTAGTAAGCCCTTTCATCATTGGCTAAACTGGCTCTCAGAAATTAGATAGTTCATTGTTAGGACCACCCTATATGACTTTCTATCATGGCAGAACCTGCCAGAACGTAAACTCAACTTTCAAAGATTTAAAAAACACAAGGTCAGCACTGAATCAAAATGAGACACCAGAAGAAATTTCTTCCTGGCTCTTCCTATTTTCCATTGATGACACATGGCTGCAAATCATGGAATGGCACATTCTCCAAAGAATTAAATTTGTCAGTCCCCCCAAAGAACAGTGGAAAGACATACTGTGAGTCTAACTAGGATGCACTGACTACCAAATGAAGAATTACATTCAAGAAGGAAAATAAAATACAAAAGGTATATGACTGGAAAAGGAGGTGGGAAGATTGTTAAAAGATTATGAGAAACGGACAATATCTGGCCTCCCTCCTGCACAGAATTATCATGAACAACAAGGAGAGTGTCCAGACAAACAATTTTGAAAGACTCAAGAATGCTGATCAATTCAGTGGTCACAACCATGACTCCAGAGAACCAATGGTGAATTCAGTTCTCCTGCTCTTGACAGAAAAATGAGTCAAGATACAGAATGAGAAACACATTTTTTTACGTGGCCAATGTGATAATCTGTTTTGTTTGATAATCTGTTACAAGGGTCCTGTTTTTCCTCTCTTTTTCAGTTGTCAGGGGGAGGTGGGAGGAAGTGGAAAATATACACTTAATTTAAAAAAAAAGTTCAAAAGAGGAAGGAAAAAATCCAGTGAGATCCGAGAGTTCTCCAAACTGTACAACTGTGATACCAACACAAGGTAGTATTTACATCATTACTAGTCAGTTAGCTTTGCACAAAGATGAATTCTAAAATGCAGCCACAGGTGGCAAACTTCACCCCACTCTTACTAAGGTGTACCATTGGTCACAGGGAAAACCAGGGAAAAGTTATAGATGTGCCTTAATATAAGCTCTATAGTACTCGAAAAGTGATAACAAGGCCAGGTCAGTGGCAGCATCTCCACACATAGAATTGCCAATACTTTCACTGAATAAAAATAGTAAAGACAATGACAATGTTGATGATATCTGACAGCGTAATCATGAAGCCAGCAACCTCCTTCCAGGTAACCAAACACCTGTGACTCTCCCAAAACAGCCATGCTTCTTTCTGGGGGAACATACAGCTGAATCATTCCTTAGCACTCAAGCTGCTACAAATGCAAGCACATAAAACCCTGCTTTACAAGGCTCTTTGGAGTCAGTTCTTCCAACTTACTACCATGTTCCCCACTGTGGTAGCAGCTTCTTTCAGTAGGGCTTCCTCACCTTGATTTGGGTTCCCTTTCCATGAACAGTGATGCTGTAATTGCTTTTTAAAATTCAAAAAAAATGAATCAATATATCCATTATATGTACATATATATGCCTATAGAATATATGACATCGGCTATCCTGTAAAGAGCACTGCAGTGCAGATCTAAATGACTAAATCTGCCAAAATACTGTTGCCATGGAGATGAAGCTAATGTACTGTGACCACATTTCTTACTGCATTTACTTAAGACCATCTGGATAAAAGAAATGCTTTTGTTGCACAATATTCAGATCACATTTATGGATTAGTTTTTCTGATAAATACAAATACCATCAAATGAATGATTACATGCTGCAAACTGATAATATGGCTATAATCTATACTATACTAGACTCATGTTCCCACTTACAAAAACCACATCATCACTGTAGTTTAAAAATCTCATAAAGATGGAGTAGGAGAAGTTAAATGATTTCAGGCCTTGAGTTACTTGGTAACACATTTTAGAGACAATCACTTTCATATACTAAAAATTTTTTTTTAAATTATACCACCAACAATTTTAATCACTTAGCTCTTACTGGGATTAAAAAAAGTGTGCTCCAAAGCAACCTATACATACAAAGTTCTGCTCCCCAAGCTAAAAATGACCATTTTGATTAATCACTAGGTTATCTTGGCAGTATTGTTTATTCTTCTATCTGGGGGAAAGATAAGCCTTCACAATGTTTCATTAATTTCTACAATTTTCCATGTCACATTCAACATGATGCTTCTGCTCCTTCTGACCTTTGCAAAAGGCTAGCATTTCATTTCAAAATGTGTCACAAAAAATGCTAGAGAGAAATAAGTCCCCTTCATTTGCCAAATCAAGAGAGACAGAAACCAAAGAACTGTAAGCAATCTGGTAAATCATTTGACCCAAAATGTAAACAATATGATATAGGACTAGAGGTATATGTTTCACAATGATCCCCCTCCTCCACCAACTTTTTATTGGTCCAAATATCATAAAGAAGATATGATATATTTACATAAGCTTAAAAATAAAAGAGTGGATTCTAAAAGGAGAAAAATTTCAAAAACCTGACATTCAATTTGTATATTCTGCTGCATAGCTTAAATACTGTTTAAAATCTCAGTAATTCAGGCTCCTCTTTTAGATTTATCATAATTCAGATAAAGGCTTAAGAATGAGTTATGCAATATCTATGAAAAGTGATGATATAAATTAAAGCTACAAGAAAAATTCTGGTGGAAATTAATCTGATTTGGGCAGTTTAAAACAATAGAATAAACTGGCTTTGGAATCAGGTAACCTGGGTTAGAATCCCAGTTCTATCATTTACTATTTGTGTGACCTTGGGAAAGTCTTAACTTCTGTGGTCGTCATTTTTCTCATCTGTCAAATGACAGGATCCATGGAGAGTTTTCTGTGGGAAAAAAAAATGCATCTTTATTTTCACTAACTTCTAACCAAAATTTAACATTTCCTTCAAGTTACACACATAGGTAACAAACCACAATAGCATGAGGATTCTGCAGACTACCAAAGAGGGTCATAAGACAAAAAGTTTAAAAACTTGTAAACTAGATGAACTCTAGAGATTTTTATCTATTCATTCATTAGCTCCAGAGAAATTTTTTATTTAATGTGAATGGCTATCTCTTTCAGTGGTGGGAAATTAGGTTACATGTGGCCTTCTAGGTCCTCAAGTCTGGCACTTTGACTGAATGCAAATATTACAGAACAAATCCTTTTATTAAGGGGATTTATGCTGTGAAGTTTGAATTTAAAGAACCTAACTAAAAGACTAGAGGACCACATGTGGCCTGGAGGCTGTAGGTTCCCCATCCTTGTGATAATCTACTCAGTGTGAGCTGTCTAATGAAGAGTTACAAAGTGCCTTACAAATTCTACCCTAGTCTTTGAATTTGTACACAATTTGAATCTCAGTTCTGTACCTTAGAAGTTATTGTGGCTGAGCCTGAATCCTTACAAATAAATAAATGAATGAATAATAAAATAATCCTTACAAAAATTGACCAATTAAACCATTAGCATTTATTAAGTACATATAATGTGCCAGGCATTATGTCTGATGTTGGGGACGTAAAGTCAAAGATGAAACAGTTCCATGGAGAGAAAGACAGACAGACAGAGAGAGAGAGAGAGAGAGAGAGAGAGAGAGAGAGAGAGAGAGAGAGAGAGAGAGAGAGAGCACTTGTTCTCTATCAGGAGACATTAGGTACATCCATAAGTACATATATTTACCATTTTTGTATCATAGACCCCTTTGGCAGCCTGATAAAATCCACTGACTCCTAAGAAAAATATTTTAAAATATATAATACATATAGGACAAAAAAGAAACTAATTATATTTAAATATATTTATCAAAATATATATTTTAAACAATGTTATGGACTCCAGTTTAAAAATCCTTGACATAGAAGGTAGCACATGAGCTGATTCCTGAAAGAAATGAAGAATTCTCTATGAGGTGGAGGTGAGGAGGGAATACATTCCAGAAATGGCAGACCAGCTCCCCAACTGGAATCATGTAAGCTTGAAACCGTGGAATCTTCTTTGATTCTTCTCTTCTTAGATCCAATCAGTTAACTTTTTTCCTCTAATCAGTAATAATACTTTAAAAAGCTAATAATAATTATTACTTTCATCATTTTTGCATGTATGTAAGTGCTTTACCATTTACAAAACACTAGCATCACAATTATTTCTTGTAGGCCAACAACTACACAATAAGAATTGAAGGCACTTCCCTGCCAAGGTTAATACTTTAACCTCTCCTGACTGGTCTTATTTTTCATGTTCATATTTTCCACATTCTCTAAATCCTTCTCAGAAGTTATAGTGCCAAAGTGGGCCCAGTGTTAATGTGGAGGATTGCCCATTAAAAGAAAAGCAGTTGTTCTACATGATACCTAACATACATCTACTACATTCTATGAAATGCCCATTATCTTCACTCCTGTCCCTAAAGCTGTCCGGAACAATGTAGAAACCCAAAGCCCAAGAGAGGAACCCAAACATTTATTGGTACAAATTTCCAAGGAAAGCTTAGAGTGAATAAAATGGCAGAGACTTCTTTGCAGAAAACACCAAACTTTGGGATTACCGCCCTGCGATATTACCCCCTAGATTATCCTTATTTGATATATGAATGACATTTTAATTAAACTGTAACACCTGAGGAAAGCAGCAATTTAATACGAGTGTACACCTCTAAAGCACAGCACAAAAACAGCACACTTCCTATATTTGAAAAAAACAAACTGTATATTAGCAGAAAAGTATGATCACTGGAGGAAATAAGTTCTGCTTTGTCTAAACATCCATACACAAAGGAAAGCAAGTAATGAAGTTCAGTTTTTCTACACATGGCAAAAAAGAAAAACCGAACCAAATCAAAACACCAACAAAAAAAATAACAAAATTACCCCTGGGTTCACTTTGCCACCATAACCAAATAAGCTTACAACATAGCATAAAAGCAACCCCCAAAGACAAAATTCAGTCCAATAGTATTAAATCAACAGGTATATATTGTCTGTTGACTCTGTGCAAAGCATCATATTAGGAATTCACAGACAAAAAAAGCCTCTACCATTAAGAAGCTGGCTAACAATCTAGTAGAGGAGATAAGATGAAAACATGTGAAAAGTCAAGTAATGATAGAAAGAATAACATAAGAGGTAAAGATGGCCAAAAAGTGAAGTTCAAAGCTGAACAGAAGTGACTTCTAGCATACTGTACGGATATGAGCCATTAGAGAAGGATTTAGGAGAGAAAGGTCACTTTGCAGAGGAAGAGTATGAAATGGGTCCTTTGAAAGGAAACATGGGTACTTGGCAATTTACATACACTATAGTTTAAATTTATACTACATGTTATATTGCATTACCCTATTGAATCTTGATGAGAATCCTGTAGGGAAGGTACAATAGGTATCATGATCTCTATTACACAGGATGAGGACAGCTCAATTCCCATATCCAAACTGTTGCCAATGCCTATCAAATCCATGCTTGCAACATCCCTCATATACCCCCTTTCTCTCCTCTGACCCTGCCACCATTTTGGTATAAGTTCTCATCACCTCACACCTGGATTAATGCAACAGCAGCTGGAGGGCTGCCTGCCTCAAGTCTCTCCCCACTCAAATCCATTCTACACTACCCACTACATGATTGTGCTAAAGTGCTGGTCTGATCATGTCATCTCCTTACTCAATAAACTCCACTGGTTCCCTATCACCTCCAGGGTCAAATACAAAATCCTCTGTTGGGTTGTTTTAATCCTCTATCATTTAGCACCCTCCAGTTACCCTTTCCCATCTTCTTTCACCACATACTCTTCAACCTGTTGACACTGTCCTCCTTGCTATTCCACAAACAAGACATTCCATCTCTCCCTTCTGTGCCTGTTTATTTGCTTACTGTCTCCTGAATTAGACCATGAGATCCTTGTGGGCAGGGAATCTTTTGCTTACTTTGTATCCCCAGAGCTTAGCACATTGCCTGGTATATATTGCTGGTTAGCTGTTTTTCAGTTGTGTCTGACTCTCTGCAAACCCTTTTGTGGTTTTCTTGGCAAAGATACTGGAGTGGTTTTCCATTTCCTTCTTCACTCATTTTCCAGATGTGGAGCTCAGCATATATCTGAGGCTAGATTTGAACCCAGGAAGATGAGTCTTCCCAACTCTAGGTCTGGCACACTATCATTGCTCCACCTTGCTGCCCTACCTGGTACATACTAAGAACTAAATAAATGCTCAGACTCACTGATATGCTCATGGTTATTTAGATAATAAATGTCAGAGATGGTATTCAAATCCATGTCTTTTTGACTCCTATCCACCCACAAAACCATTGCATGGTGTTATAGAAAGAACACCAAAACCTGAGTTTCAGCACCAGCTCTAACCATTACTAACTGTTTGACCCTGGGCCTGGTACATAATAGGTGCTTAACAAATGCACAATGACTGACTGACAACTATTTTTTCCCCATACGCAGTTGTGTTAAACCTCAGGACACTTCCACAACAGTGATATGAGTCAATAAAACATTACTGTTCACTTTCAGTGATCCAAGTGAATGGATCAGGACTGATGATGGAAAGTCTCCCAATGCTGTTTCTTAAAAGGTCACACAACCCTGCAAAATTACCCAGGAGAGAAAGTCAGTGGAGCTTCCTCTGGCCTAATATTACAGTACAAAGTACCAAAAGTGCTAACATCTATATTGTTTACTCTGGATTTCAGCAATTTTCCCAATTTAAGTCAACAGTGTTATTATAACAATTGGACCCATATTGATTTCTTTTCCTAATGTTTTGCCTCTTTCTGGACAATCTAAATTCTGAATATGGGAATCCATATTCTACTTCAAGGAACAGAGTAACTGAAAACCATAAAATGAGACACTCAGGTCTCTGCCTATTCTCTTTCCCATCCAAAATATTTAACAGATTTTCAAAGCCTGTATTCCTCTAGTATTTTTTACAGAATGATATGAAAGAAAAGTCTCATTCCCAGACCTCAGGCTCTAACCTCTCTCTCCAAAAACTTTGAAGCATGTGGTCCAGTTTTGGAAGTCCACCCGATGCCTCCATGATGTGCTACCAACTCCACCTGGTGAGCAGACTGCCTGGGCTTTACCTAGGTCAGGAGGGTACCTGGCCCCTTCCTTTCTATGAACCCACCCCTGAAACTGAGTTAGATCTAAGAGAGGAACAGGAGGTACAGCCAAAAGCCACAAGTCATCCTTTGGCACTTTCCTGTGAAAGGTCTTTCTGAAGCTAGGTCACAATTTTGTTTACCAGTTAAAAAACAATGTGTCACTTGTGTGGCTCATACAGAGAGAAACACACCTACCTCCTCCTCCCTTCTCAATTCCTACAACCTGCTACCCTGAATAATTTCTTCCATGGTACACCTAAAACAGGAGTCTCCTTTTCTTAAGGACTTCATATAAAAAGGTGACTTTAAACAAAGAAGGAGATGTGAAAGGAGGGGGCTATTCACATTACACTACTCTTTTGCAACACTCATCGTAACTAGTTTCTCTAGAGTAGGGATGTCAAACTCAAATAGAAACAGGGGCTGCTAATCTGTACAGAAGGATTCCTGCAGTCATATACTGAACTTAGTTTAAAACATAAGACTATCGGTGTTTTAGTGTATTTTTAATTATTTTGTTGAATATTTCCCAATTGCATTTTAATCTGGTTCTAGCCTGACAATCCAGAAATGAGTTCATGTGTGTTTGGCACCCATGTTCTAGGGCATTAAAAAAAAAGGCAAGGAATTTATAACGTTGTAGTTGTATGGTAATGTCATACCAGGTGATCCTGAATACCCATCCTTATTGGGTGCACTAGTACTCATTTGTAAGGTATCTATTGGGCGGGTACAGTACATTCTGTGGGTCCCAGTTCTTCCATAGTTCAAAACTAACTGGTCCTAATAGGATTTGAACTTAAGCCATAGATATAGATATAGACATAGATAATAAAACAAAATGATATAATGAGAAAATTCCACAAAAGTCGAGAAACCTTGATTCACATTCCAGATCTGTGGCTTGAAACATGGCTTGAATGCATGGCTTGAAA
The DNA here is from genome assembly GCA_023548195.1 of Bettongia penicillata ogilbyi. Classification (NCBI taxonomy): domain Eukaryota; kingdom Metazoa; phylum Chordata; class Mammalia; order Diprotodontia; family Potoroidae; genus Bettongia; species Bettongia penicillata. Next base: position 3,735,691 of record JAJHZJ010000011.1, on the reverse strand, counting down.
AAAATCCATCTCCCTGGGCCTCAGTTTCCCTCATTGTAAAAAGGTAAGGAGATCTCTATAGAACCTTCTGGCTCTATTAATAAATCATCTTACATTTGGTTTTACATACTTTATCAGTAGAACTCCTGGAAGACAGTCTCATATTTACTGGGAATCAAGGAAGAGAGAAGATTGTTTACCACAATGTCATGAAGGCAGGAGTAAATATTAACCAGTGTATGATTCTTTAAGAGCTGTCCAGATGCTCCTTCATTTTACATTCATAAGACAGCAGAATACAGTGGAAGACCAATGGATGGATTCAGGAGATTAGAGACTGGACTATCCCTGACTAGCTAGCTATGTGACCTTAGGCAAGTCAGTTTAACTGCTTGGAATGTGTTTACTCATCTGAAAAAGGAGGATGACAACATTTTCACAGGGCTCTTGGGAGGAAGATGGGGAACCTTTGGCCTAACGGCTACATGAGGATACTTGAAGTTTGGAATCAGTCAAAGGGCCACACTTGAGGACTTAGAGAGCTACATGTGGCCTCAAAGCCATTAAGCTATAGGATAGGCAGAAGATAGAGTGCCAAACCTGGAATCAGGAAGACCAGAGTTCAAATCTGACCTCAGGCACTTAACTAGCTGTGCGACTCTGGGAAAGTCACAACCCTGCTGGTCTCACTTACCTCATCTGTAAAATAAACTGAAGAAGGAAATGGCAAATCATTGAAGTACCTTTGCCAAGAAAACCCCAAACTGGGTTCAGACACGACCGAAAATAACTAAATAACACCACAGATTTCATGAAATAGGCAAATGTGTCTTATTCACTTTGCACACATAGAAGAATAGCTCAAAAATGTTTGAGTCCTAAAGTTACTCTATCTCTCAACCCTCTTGTCTGAGGTACATTCCAGTCAATCACAAGTATTTAAATGAAGCTACTTGGGCATCACACACATATCCTAGGGGAGAAAATAATAATAATTTCTAGCACCCTTCACCCAATAATGCAAGAAAGTAAAAGTCCTCTGATTGTGAAGCATCTGGAAAGAAAGATTCTCTTAAGAATCAGAACAAATCTGTGCTCAGGGGCTCAGAAATCCTACACCTCCTAAATAACTGCTATCACCTCTCCCTTCCGTTGTGCCTCAGTTACTGCATTACTGTGATAGTATAATGTTGGGCGCAGAGGTCCCTCTCTAGTATTTCTAGAAGAGAAGTACTAAGAAAAAAAAAACCCAACACCAACCTACCAGAATGGGATTTCAGGGCCTCCTGTCTGCAGCCTTGATAATTTGAGTTCAACTTTTGAAAATTCTGCAGTCAAATCCCAGGCCCTGAGAAGTTGCTATGGTGACACACATTTTTGTTTTAACTGATGTAATGCAGACTATCAGTGACTTTTCTATAAAGACCAAGGGAAAAATCTTCTTAAGACATGCTAGCCATATCCTCTCAGTTCAGAATCAGTGAAGTAATCAACAATTGATTAACAGATATTGATTAAGCAACTACTATGTGTCAGGTACTGGAAGGACTCAAAGAAAATAGGTTTGTAAAGCTGATGCCAACAAGGCATTCTATGAGGGGAAACAGTACACGTACGTATAAGTACACACACACATACACACACACACACACACACAGTCATTATAAAGCAATCTTGTTGGGCCCTGGAGTCAGGAATACTCATCTTCACATGCTCAGTTGTGGCCTTTGAGACTTCCTAGCTGTGGGACCCTGGGCAAGTCATTTAGCCTTGTTTGCCTCAGTTTGCTTATCTGAACTAGAGAAATAAATGGCAAACCACTCCAGTATCTTCTCCAAGAAAATCCCCAGTGGAACCACAAAATTCTGTCGGTGAAGACAATAGTAGTTGAGGGGATGAAGAGAGGCCTCATGCAGATAGTGATACTAAAGTCCAAAGATTTAAGGAAAGTAGGGATTGTAAGGAAGAAGGGAGAGGAACTTGGGCAGACCAGGCATTGGGGCAGCCTGAGAAAAGGAACAAAGATAGGAAAGATGTCATGAGTGAAAAAAAAAAAAACCAAAAAAAGAACAACACAAGGACAATGTGGCTGGACTGAAGAATGAACCAAGAGGAGAACTGACTATAACAGGAAAGGTTGATGAGAACTGGGTTGTGAAGGGTTTGAAACACCAGAAAAGACTGTATGGGATCCTAGGGGCAAGAGGGAGCCTCTGCAGTTTACTGAAGATGGATTAGTGGGAAGGAGCCAAAGTCAAGGAGCCCATGACCACAACTCCAGCAGTGCAAGTGAGTAAACTGACTTGCCTAAGGTCACGTAGCTAGCTAGTCAGGGACGCTCCAGGGACACTTTTTTTTCTTAGTACTTCTCTTCTAGAAATACTAGAGAAGGACCTCTACTCCCAAGAGAAAAGAATAAATGTGAGAGATATGGAAGAAAGAGGATTGGTAAAACTTACTGGATGGTGGAAGGGCAGGGAGCAGTAAAAGAGAGAAAGGAAGGAACTGGAGATAACTCAGAGCTTGCCAACCTGGGTGAGTGGGAGCATGTTAGTGCCTGTGATACAAATAGGGAAATTCAGAAGGTGGATAGGTTTTTTTTCGGGGAAGGAATTATGAGGTAAAAGTTCCTGCAAAGGAAGAAATTCTACAATCTGTCACATTAAATCACTAGAACCTTGACTATAATTTTCAGAAGTTTTGTACAAAGCAACAGATACCTCTATTTTAAGAATAAAGTCCACTGTCTTTTTAGTCACACACACAGTAGATCTTCTGCCAAATAAAGGGTGGGTTTCTTTTTGTTAAATTTTTTTTCTTCAGACCTCAAAGGGGAAAAATTTTCTTGTTTGTATTCATTTTTTAAACAAATGTTCATTTTATTCTTCCAATGAAATTTGCTAGTTCTTCATAACAAAATTAGCCAAGATGGCCAGACTAAATTATTCCAGAATCATGATGACTTACCTAGCATCATTGACTCATGTAGGACCACAACTCTTTCTAGCCATCAGTTTACTGATCTAAGGAAGTGGATTTCCAGCTTAATGCTATAAATCTTTGATGGACTGGTATCCTAAGAAATGTCAGTGGTACACAGATCTTAATAAAATGCCTTGTGGTGCTGTGAGGATGACCTTGGGTTCTGGAAGGTCCTGCCCTGCCCCTACTCCTATTCGGCAAAGACTAGGGTTATGGAATCTTAAAAAGCCCTGGCTATTCTCATTTTCTCCTCTCCTGGTTCAGTCTTAACTCTCTGCCTAGAAAATACACACTCACCCAACACCAGCTGGTAAAAAAAAAAATGTGATCATTTCCATCTGAGTATTTTACAAAAAGTCTTAATTATCAAGGATTAGTTTATTAATCAAAAAGCATTTATAAAGAGCTTACTGTTGACTAAGAACTATTTTTATCATTCTGGTGACAAATATAATGTAAAAATAGTACCTGGCCTCCAAGAGCTTACATCTAATGGGGAGGAGGAAAAAGTAATTATTTAGCAATAGATTCATTAAAGTTCTCAAAATACTATTTTTTCTCCAAAGGGACTATTTTCCATGGGTCTCCTGACTCACATATCAAGGCTCTTCCTATACTATAATGCCACTGTCCTCTTCTATTAGTATATCCATCTCATTTGTACCCCCAAAAGGCCACTCAAATATAGGCCCTCATCACTTCTCACCTAGACCACTGTAACACTATCTTAACTGATCTTTGAACTTCCAGGCTCTTTTCCTATCTAATCCATCTTCAATATACTGATCAAAATAGTCTTTCAAAGGCACAGTGATGACAATGTTATTCCCATGATTAAAAAAAACCAAACGCCATCATCTTTAGTGGGACCCTATTGTCTCCAATATACAATTCCATGGTTTGGCATTTAAGGGCCTCCAAATTCTGGTTCCAACCTACCAGTCCAGTCTTATATCACATTACTCTCTTTCATGTACTCTAGGGTCCAATCAAGGTAATTTTTTAGCCATTTCCCATACTGGATACTATCCCTCACTAGTGTGCCTTTCAGAATCCTAATTTCTCTTTATGGCTCAATTCCAATACACTCCTTCCATGAAGTCTTCCCTAATTCTCTACCACCAGGGGTTTAACAACAGGCTCTCTGTGAGGAAAGAAAAAGATGTACACACAACACATTTTGAATTTAATTTGCATGAACATTTTCTCCATCACTTTCTTAGGTCTAGTGTCAATCGACAAGATAACAAACCAAGCCCTGACGTATATGCAGCATGTGCCAATTTTCAAGGTTTGATGTGTAAAATGAAAATTTAACAATCACTCAAACTGGCTTCAGCACACCCCCGTTACCACCACAGTCAAGTTGAATGATTTGCCAGCAGATATTAAGGAACAGAGCTCAGATTCAAAACTGGGCCTTGGGACTTAATGGATACCTCCACATTCTGAGAATAAAATTTTAACGTGGCCCCTGAAACAAGGGCCACTTTCCAGGAACACTATCTTCTGAGCTAGTAATGAAATTAACTAGAACCAGTCTCAATGGTAGCCCTTGCTTTGCTCTCATCTCATGATCATTCCTCCCCTTTTTGGTTTGTCAATGATTAGCAATATGTATTTCCTTTTTAAGGGAAGAGTTTAATAGTGTGGAAATAGCTCAGAGGCATTGCATACAAACAGTAACAAGAATTCACTGAATATATTTACACTAGATAAATTGTTTGTATTTTTCATAAGCCATATGTGAATTATAATCAACCCACTCCAGTTGCATCAAAGAGGTCAAAAGTTTAAAAACATCCAAAAAAGGGATGTCTCCAGATCAAAAATTCTAATTTGGACCTTTCTTCCTTCATTCATTCCATAGTTTATTCTTGCCCCCATTTACATCCCCTTCTCTTTTCTCACTGGTCCTTTCCCCAAGTCCCTCTTCTTTATTTCTCTTATGATCACTTTTTCTTTCCAAATCATTTCATTTCATTTAGAATTTAGAATTCTCATCAAATCATATAATCATAATCTCCTGGGAGGGACCTCAGGAGTCATCTAATCCAACCCCCTAAATGGAGGCGAAGAAAAATGAGGCCAGAGAGCTGACTTGCCTAAAATCAGAAAACTCATCACTAACATACTGGGAACATGGTTCTCCTAGGTCCAGCAGCTTGGCAGCATTTTTTTCTGTGCATCAAATTTAACTTTCTGCACATTAGTTGAAATGCTGCTTTTGCTTAGAAAAATTAAATACTAAATTTCTAAGTTTGCACTAAGGCTAAATATGAATTTGAAGAACATAAGCTCATGTTTATGATATGAAGAATTCTTAATCACCAGATCTTCCTACCTTTAAGTGAACATCTCTCTATACTTCAATGCTTCTAATGTGAATGCATTAATATAGATCCCCAGCCCTTTACAAAAATCTTAGCAAATGTTTTCCTGATTTATTGTGGATGGAAACTCTTGCCACTAGGTGCCCAACTTTCCAGCAATAAGCCTCTCCCAGATTTGCTAGGCTGGTTCTTGGCTGATTAATGTAAATCTGTCCATCTTTCCTTTTTGAGCTCTCCTCCCATTGCTTCTGAGGACTTGGAATGAAAACCACATCATGATCAGGCAGAGAAGGAAGACTGAAGGTCACACCTGTCCAAAAAGTGTTTCTACAGTCATACCCCCACATGCACAGATGCACTCACACTTCAATCCAAATTCTTGGGGGGAAAAATCAGTTTGATTTAAGCTTCTTTAATAACCATTCCCTTCAATAAATTCTGCAGGCTTAGCACTCGCTGATTCTAATTTAGGATATGTATTACAGAGAAAGGAAGTTACAAAGGTATTAAAGTCAGGGTGAAATAGAGCAGAGGGAAGAATTCATAGTTAAGAAATACAGTAGGATCCCATAGAGCTCCTCATTATAGAATTCAATCAAATCATATTCCCAGAAAACTAGCAACTTTATACAGCAAAAAATGTTGCTGCAATATCAATCTTCCTAAAATGAAGCTTTGTTCATGTCACTTCTCTGTTTAAAAAACTTTCAAGTGCTCCCCAAGGCAAACACAATAAAGTTCAGATTTCTTTAGTCTTTTCCCCAATCTAACTTTCTAGCCTTATTTCATACTGTTCCCCTGAACACATCCTGTATGCCAAGCAAAAGTAAACTCACTTTCACCAAAACATTGCTTCCTCCCCTCACACCTCCTCCTCTCCAAATACTCCCTCTACACACAGAACCCATCACCCTCACACCCCCTTCACTTTCACTCCTTCTAGAAGCAAGATCAAGGTTCATGGAACAAACTGTCAATATACTCTATGTATACCTATACCCTTCCCCCACATGATCATGCCAGCAACCTTCTGGAACAAAGAGACCTTTCCTGACCACCATTCCCTATGTGTGTGGCTTTGCCCATTTGAATATAAATAATATCCTCAAGGGCAAAGTGTAGCTTTGCATTTGCACTTGTGTGTCCTTAGTGATGTGTCTGCTATAATCTTTAAGAAATGCTTTTTAAAATACTTCAGCATATCCACAGGATAGCTTTTCAGACCTAGAAGAAACAATCTAGTCCATTCCTTTCAGTTTACTGAAAGGAAACTGAGGCCTAGGGAGGTCTAGGAAGGTTAAATGACTTATCCAAAGTCAAACAGATAGGGACTGAAGTAGTTCAACCATATTATTTTTTCTGTGTGCTATTTACACAACATTAAAAGAGAGATAAATAACAAATTCAATAATTCAAATTTCAGGGACTAAGAGATAAGACTATAATTTAGAGAGGCAGTCACCAAACTCTTGAAAAAAAAACTTGACTTAAAAGTTGAAAGTCAATTTTTTTATGGATACACAGTTCCAAAAGACTTTTTGGTCATAAAGTCCTTGCTTATCTGCAAGAGTACAAAGATTTTCCTTAGTGGGAATTAGAGACATCAATGAAATCACTGATGAAAACAAAACAAAACAAAAAGATGAATATGGAGATAGAAAGAGAGCTATATATGACTACACAAATATATCAATATTTATTTCTCTATATATAACCAGTCTCATATAGCTTCTGGATATATAGAGAGAGATATATGTACACATATTTACATTTACATATAGCATGCATTTATATACAACATAAAATATATGCATGAGACAAAGAGAAGAAGAATAAGCATACATTTCCTTCTATGATCAAGTAACACATCATCTTCAAGAAGGAAGCAGTAGAAATAATCAATCCAGTGTTCTATAAAGCTTTTGATAATGTGCCCCATGGCAATTGCATCAACAAACAGGAATGAGATAGCTGAAAATACAACCTAGTGTGTATGTGTACATATACTTTTAAATTTATTAATATATAGCTACACCTATAATGTATACACATAAATAATCTAAGACCATTCTCTGTCCTTTCTGCATACATATAAATATTTACAAAGTGCAAGGTATATAGTGATGTATCTGAATGTGTGTGGTGTGTATATGTGTGCATGTGTGTGTATGTGTGTGTGGGAGGGGGAATGGAGGATTTGGAGAATCAGAATGGTATATGTAGACTGTATCTCCCTGCTATGTTGATGAAAATGTCATGTAGGAAATTATCAAGAGCTTTACCCAAGTTGGTATAGATTCTATCTATTGCTTCCTCCTTGTCTAGATGGCCTGTCATGTTATCATAGAAGGAAATGAAATTGGTCTGGCATGATTTCCTATACAAAGCTAAGGCAGTTGCAACTCAGCACCTTGAGCTCTCCTAACTGATTTGAAAGTAATTGTTTGATGAACTGTTACCATATCTCCTGAAGTATCAAGTGAAAACTGACCAGTCTATAATTACTAGGGTCATTCTTTTCCCATCTTTTAATGGCAGCCACTGCCATTTGCCCTTTTTTAATCTTTTCAAGAGATCCTCTATGAATAACAGGAAAGACAGCAAATGTAACGGTGGGGCCTAATATTAAATTCCAGGAGAACTCCCAAAACGCACTGCCCTATCCTTTGTGCATCTGGATTATCCTGGTCTTTCAAGCCATGTTCTTTAGCAATTTTGATTCCTAACCTCCTTGAGCCCTATGATCTCCACTGTAACATAATAAACAGTGTGATTTTTAGACCAGAACAAGTGCTATGACAGCGTCTTATAGCATACCTATGTCATCTGCAAAAGAAGCTCTCTTTTATTAATCAAATGAGGAAATAGTCCTTTCTTTATAAAACAGAAGAAAAATAGCACAGAGTGAGGATCAGGAAGAGGTAGTAGTAGTAGAGGAGGGGGAGGAATAGAGGAGGTGAAAGTGGGGGAGGAAGAAAGAGATCGTGGAAAAGAAGAAGAAGGAAGGAGAGATAGAAAAAATTGAGGAAAAGGAGAAGCAAGAGGTAGTGATACAAGGAAGAGGATGAGTTGGTGGTTAGAGGAGGAGAAAGAGGAGGCAGTGGTGGTGGTCATCATAGAACAGGAGGAGCAGGAGGTGTAGGTAGAGAGTTTGCGAAAAAGAAGAGAGTAGAGGGAAAAAAACCTTCCTATAGAATGTAAATTCTCCAATGGTGCTTCACCAGGGCAGCACTAAGGGGCTCTTTTGCATCAATTTTGACTGACACAAACTAATTATTTATATAGAAGTCATGGCAATCTTGGGATTTGGGAATTCATAAGATCAGAATTTAGGAATTTGTAAAGTAAAAGTTAAAGAACAGAATTCTCATTCTAGTCGTGGTCCTGTCCTGGTTTAACATTTTCAACCAAGGTTGGATTAAAAAAAAAAGAAATATTGATTAGATGACACCAAATTGGAAAGAATAGCCCAAGGGATGGGTGACAGAGCCTAAGACTCAAAAGAACCTTAATAAACTACAATGACAGATCCAAACAAACAATTATAGCTAATAGACTTAAGTGCAAAATCCTATATATAAGGTTAAAAACAGCAACTGTAGAAAAAGGCAGGGGTGTGGAGGGAGGGGGTAGGGTGTGTGGAAGGAGACAGAAAGCAAAGGCTCTGATAGAAGTTTATGTGAAAAAATGAAATGGACCTAGGTGTTTTAAGTTGACTGTGTGTTCAATATGAGTCAACACCAAAGACTGTCTAATTCAGCCTTTTTTTCTACAGATGAGGGAAATAAGCAAGTGACTGAACCATTAGGATTCAAACTCACTTTAATATAGTATACTTGGGCTATTTACTCTGTGTGAGCATCCCACACTCATTCCCAAATAGCTAGGCCAGGGGAAAGGTAAGTGGGTAGTCAACTTCTTGAGGACATTGTAAAGATGTCTCTGATCACTCCAGCTGGAAGTGATCTCCATCCTCTGAAGGTGTATAAGCACTTAGGCAATTATTTGTCTATAATCATTTGCTACTTCGTATGACATTTCTTCTCCTGTCTTGAATTATTTAAAATAATTTATTATAATTCAAAACATCTCTCATGTCAAATTTTGTAACATCTCCCATGTTAAATTTTTCTAAAGTAACATAATTACCCATTATCTAATATTTACATACTAACATGTTTATACATTGTTTTCCCCTGGGAGAATATAAGCATCTTGAGGGCAAAGATTTTTTGTTTTTGTTTTCCCCAGCACCTAAGCATACTTTGTGCGACAGAGTAGGTACATAATAAACACTTGTTAATGGTCTGTCTCCCAACTAAATTGTAAGTTACATGAGGGTATGGATATACCTCCTATAATTCTTCCACAGCACCAAGTACAGGTCCTAAGAGTCAGATGTTTAATAGTGTGCATGTGACTCATCTCAAAGAACCCAACCCAACATCCATATACCAAATCTAACGTTGCATTATCTGTTACTTATCTTTTTTTTTTTTTTGGCCTCAGACACTCAGAGTCTTCACTTCCCAAACATGAGCTTTCCTCCTTTAACCTTAAAATAATGATGGAGTTTCAGGCACCAGATTCTAACAACACTCAGTTCTCAAAGCCTGGTTTGGAGAAGAGGCTCTGATAAGTTCAGGATATTATTTAAAATACACAAGGGTATGAAGTCATTGAGTGAGCCTAGATCCCTTTGGCTCTTGCCAGGAAAGACATTCATTTCCCATTACACTGGCAACAACAAAAAAAAAAAAAAAACTCAAAAATTGGGAGAGGAGGGTTGGGGAACACACCTAATTTATGGATTCCTAAAAGAATCCCTGTATGCTCAGGTGGAGATTCTTACAAACGGAAAAAAAGAATATTGAGTCATTCCTCTACATTCTTGTAACTAACAATGAAGTACAGAAGTTACATTTTCTCTCCTCATCCTTCTCAAAAGTCTTTCCATGATCAGACAAGTAGATGCAATGCCTATCAGGGTAGAGGCAAATGTATTCATCTTCTCTTAAAGAGAAGCCCTTTCTCACATTCAAAAATGAAACCAGGATGGGAATTTTGTGGGCCTCTCAGAGGCCAGTTTTTAATGATATGCCTGACAACATCTTTGTACTTAATTTATTACCTCAACCTCCTTCTTTGGCATCAAGATAGGGACATGAATCACAATTGGAGTCCAGAAGATAAATTCTGCTAGCTATTTCACTGCATAGATGGGCTGAAAAATGCCCTTTTTTCATTCAAGCTGGTTGTCATTTTTTTAAAGCCCCTAACCTCTACTAAATGCAAATGGTCAACCCAGAGGAAAAAAAGAACCTGGGATAGCAAAAAGGACCCTGGATTTAGAATCAGAACAGTGGATCTGTATGGATCAGAATCTTAAATCCACAACCTATGTCATCTTAAACAAGATATGTCTCCTCTTTGGACCTCAGTTTCCTCACCTGTCAAATATGGAAGTTGGACTATATTTTGAAGGTCTCTTCCACTTCTAATATCCTGTCACTCGGTATAAATATACCAAGAGAAGAAGATAGAATGAATGCTAAAATGAAATACAAAACAAAACAACAAAAAAAAAACATTAGAACAACAGAAATAAATGAAATCTGGTGGAAGAGGAAAAGAGGGAAAAAAAACCTGAGAAATCCTTTCTCTCCATATTCTCTACCTGCAGAGGCTGGCACAATAATACTCATCCCTACCACCTGCGTTGTGCTTTATGTCTACAACATGTTTTCCCACACATTACTTTATCTGACCGTAACAACATTTCAAGTTAGTTAACACAGGTATCATCGTTTCTCTCACCATATTTTACAAATGAGAAAAGAGTAATAGCAATATTCATTAAAATCACTTAACATATAGGTCTGCAAAGAGCTCTGCATACATTATCTTATGTGATTCTCCTAGCAACTCCCTTAAGCACGGTAGGTACTACAGACAAATCTGCAATTTGCCTACAGAATAAACTGAGGGTCAGAGAGATGACGTAACTTGCAAATCCCAGATCTTCTCACTCCAGTCCAGTGAACATTCCCCTGTACAGCCACTTAGGAATGAGTTTAGGATTCTCACACAGAGCAAATACCCCAAGAACACTGGAGTGAGTTCGAATCCTAGTGGGCCAGTCACTTGCCCCTCTAGATCTCATTTTCTTCATCTGTTAAAGAGAAGGCTAAATTAGACAATCTCAAAGGTCTCTTTCAGCTCTAAATCTATAATCTGGACTTCTTAACAGTGTGAACACTTACATGTTACCCAATATTAAATCAACAGCCACTTGTTAAGTAATCACTATGTGCCACTTTCAATAAGTTTTATACTTGTAAGATCTTCCATCTATGGAAATTCATGGACTATGTAATACTCCAGATTTTATGGAATTCAGGATAGAAAAGCTGGAGGGCAAGATGAGAAGAAGTATTTTTAAATTATATCAGCACGCTACTGCACTGGATGGGGAGGGTACTTTCACAGGTTTTAATTGGAAACTGAATGAACTATCCCAATTCTACAATATAATATAGTACTTTGTGTATACTGCTGGCAACACACACACACACAGACACACACAAAACATTGTTCTAGCTGCACAGTCAGGGAGAAGGGACACTTTTTAAAAATAATTCTTTTATTTGTTTTCAGTATCCTATAATCATTTGCATATATCTTAGATTATTCTCCTCCCTCTCCCTTTTTCCCCCTCTCCTTTCCCACTCCCTCCCCAAGATGGCTTGCAATCTTATATAAGTTCTACACATGCATTCCTATTAAATACAATTTCACCACAGTCACGTTGAATAGAAGAATTAAAATGAATGGGAGAAACCATACAACAAAACAAAACATAACACAAAAGAAAATAGTCTGCTTCATTCTGCGATCCAGTTCCATAGTATCTTCTCTGGATGTGGAAGGTATTTTGCCTCAAAAGTCCACTGGAAATTTTTTAGGTCCTTCCATTACTATGAAGTACTAAGTCTACCAGAAAAATTCCTCACACACTGTGGTTGTTGCTGTGTACAGAGTTCTCCTGGTTCTGCTCCTTTCACTCAGCATCAGTTCATATAAGTCTTTCCAGGCCTCTCTGAAATCTTACTGTTCATCATTTCTTATAGCACAATAGTATTCCATTACATTCATATATCAAAACTTGTTCAGCTGTTCCCCAATGGATGGGCATACCTTTGATTTCCAGCTCTGGGCTACGACAAAGAGAGCTGCTATAAATATTTTTGTGCATGTGGGACCCTTTCCCATTTTTATAATCTCTTGGGGATACAGTCCTAGAAGCAATATTGCTGGGTCAAAGAGTATGCACATTTCTGTAGCCCTTTGGGCATAGTTCCAACTTGCTCTCCAGAATGGTTGGATCAGCTCACAGCTCCACCAACAATGAATTAGTGGTAAAACTCTTCCACATCTTCTCCAACATTTATCATCTTGCTGTTTTGTCATGTTAACCAGTCTGATAGGTGTGATGTGGTACCTCAGAGTTGTTTTGACTTGCTTCTCTCTAATCAATAGTGATTTAGAGCATTTTTTTCATATGACTATAGATAGTTTTAATTTCTTCCTCTGAAAACTGCCTGTTCATATCCTTTGACCATTTATGAATTGAGGAATGACTTGTATTCTTATACATTTGACTCAGTTCTCTATATATTTTAGAAATAAGGCCTTTATCACAGTCACTAGCTGCAAAAATGTTTTCCAGTTTTCTCCTTCTCTCCTAACTTGGTGGCACTGGGTTTGTTTGTGCAAAAACTTTTCAATTTAATGTAATCAAAATTATCCATTTTGCACTTCACAATGTTTTCTACCCCTTGTTTAGTCAAAAATTTCTCCATTCTCCATAAATCTGACAAATACATTATTCCTTGCTCCACTAATTTGTTTAGAGTATCCATCTTTATACCTAGATCATGTACCCATTTGGACTTTATTCTTGTGTACGGTCTCAGGCATTGATCTATGCCCAGCTTCCGCCACACTGTTATCCAGTTTTCCCAGCAGTTTTTGTCAAACAGTGAGTTCTTATGAAGGGATACTTTCTACAGAGATCCCTTCCATCCCTTCTTTCATTTAAGGTACCTTAGGGCACAAGAAATAGTAGGGGATGTCTAAAAGTGTATACTTTATCCTAAAGGTTATCCTATGAATTACTACCACCACTATCACTCTGCTGGTTCATTCCTTACTACTTTTTTTTAATCAATTAACCCTAGAAGATAAAAAACTGACGGAAAGGGTCAAAGTGTGAATTCCCAGAAGAGCCAGGGAAAGAAGCAAAGGGCACTGAAGTTCACTTTGTCTGGTCCAACTATTCACTATACAAAGGTTGTTTCATGTGATTTCCATCAAAATCTAGGATCAAAAGTAGTAACTTTTCATCCTAAACCCTGGTAAAACACACTTGTGTGTGTGTGTGTGTGTGTGTGTGTGTGTGTGTGTGGTGCTGTATCATGCTACCTAGCAGCTACATGTTGCAATAGAAAGCGTGCTGGAGATGGAATGAGTTAGATCTGAGTTCAAATCCTGCTTCACACACTTACTAGCTATGCAGCCCTGAGGAAGTGAAGTCACTTAATGTTTCTCAGTCGCATCTGTCTGGGGTTAATGGAGGTAATAAAACATCTATGTCACCAGGGAAGATAATATATGCAAAGTATTACACAAACCTTAAAGCACTATATAAATTCTAACTTCTTCTTTGTCATCTCTTCTATTTACTCTTTCCCAAAATCCTCTCTATGTGAAGTTTATGCAAGTTTAATTACTACTCATTGTATTATTAACAACAGAAATAAAGTGACTCTAAATTAAAATAACATTCAACCTACCCCACCTCTACGTACCAGTCAAGTCATACTAAAAAGCTTTCAAGTAAACCAAAAATAGGAAGACACTGTTTCCTAGAGCATAAACCTCATGAAGGTAGGGCTCATATTTTGTGTACCTTTGTATAGGCTAGGATCATGCTTTACAAATAGTACCTGTTTAATCAATGTTGGGAGAATTAAATAGTAATTTATTTTCTATTGGGAATCTTATCAGGCTTAAGAATTATTTTTACTATTTATGAACCCAGTTAAAAATAAGTGTTAAAAGAAAGGTTGGAAAGAGACACAGTGAAGCAGGGCAGCTTTGTTTAATTTATCATATACTTCCAAGGCAGACAAGCTGGACAAAATGGAGATTCACATCTTCACTTTCAGTTCTTTTTCTGTTCTCCTTTACATTTTTATGGAAATTTTCCTTTTATTTGATGTTGATTAAGTGTGGGATACCAAAAAAAAGATTTTAAAAAAATAAAAATATTAGCTTGTGAGTCATCTTAAAATTACCCAAATATTTTATTTATATGGGATTATTTTAAGACGAATTGAAAAAGGTGTTAGAAAGCTTCACCACAGTATATCATCAAATTTGGCGTTTACTACACAGTAGTTTGACAACAAATCTATAACTACATACAAAGATAGCTAGTTAATTCTTCAAGTAACTAAGAATAGAAAAAAATTAAAACAAATGACAAACATGAACTAAGAATACCAAAAATCAAAGTACTTTGATGAGGACAGTGTTATCATAAAGATTATTAGAGACTTCTGCTAAAACAGCAGGCTAGTTATTCCTGCACTAGAAATCTTCATGTACAGTAGTGTGGCATTTACTTATTCTATCACTAGTTACATAATTACTGATCAAAACCCCAAAATACCTAATTTTACAAAATACAGTCTATTTGAGAAGCATTGGGCAGCATTGCTAAGTGGAAAAAGAACTATCTTTGGATTCAAGTAAACCTGGGTTCCAGTGGTACCTCAGACACAAACTGAAGGACCAGGAGCAAGTCATTTGAGCCCTAAGTTCCCCAAATAACTGTTACCATTTGAAGGAGAGAGAGAGATAGAGAGAGAGAGAGAGAGAGAGAGAGAGAGAGAGAGAGAGAGAGAGACAGAGAGAGAGAGAGAGAGAGAGAAGAGAGAGAGAGAGAGAGAGAGAGAGAGATGTGTGTATATAAATTCATATAACCTCATATAGACTAATACAAAGAGAACACAAGCACAAAAACATATACATCATTCTGTCAAAGATGCATCCAATGGTCACAAGTATCATTAACTTTAAAAGCAATATCATCAAAACCACTGATTGCATTTTTTAAATCTAAATTTTTCTTGACCAAAGCCTGGGCTATTTTGGGCTTAGCCTGGGTTCTGTCTCACTGTGCATGCTAATAAATGTCCTATCAAACACAGCAACTCCCTAACAACTGCACAGCTGCCAAGGCCTGATTAGCTCAGTTGGTTACAGCCTAGTGTTAATGAAGTCAAAGTTGCAGGTGTGATCCCAATCTGGGATACAGTTAGTTTCTCCCTGCTCCCTAACCCTAGGCTTTTCCCTGAACCCCAACCAGCCATCTCCCCCAATACTTGATTTTGGTCACCACAGGAATGAAGTAGAGTAGATTATTCAATCTGAATTCACCCTCCCTTCTGGAAAAGCAACTCAAAATGTATGAATCACTGATGCTGTGTGTCTGTCACTTCATTTTCATACAGGAAGGAGAATGTGTTATTATTTTGAAGCTTGCCTGATCATAGGATAAGTTGGCACTGATATCCCATGAAGTGTGGCCATGGGGAGCCTAGAATGCTTCCATATGGGGCTGCTGAGTCACTGCCCCTTACAGAACCAACACACAGCAGAGAAGGCAGCATCAACAAGAGATTTCTTCCTCCTTCCCATTCGCTACCCCAGTCTATGGGTTACATGATGGAGTGTCTTCCTACCGTACCTCTATACAGCTGGGACTTCCTTCACCTGAAGGCCAGAATTCTTTTCCTGGACAGATAAGTCACAGGAATCACTATGCCTTTCTCTGCCACTGTCAGACCAGAGTTTGGTTTTCTTATTATCCCTGAATCCAAACCCAAAAGGAGAGAATGTTCCAGAAAACTGGCTTATGACATAGTACCTTGGCCTCAGTTTATATTAACTTCCTACCACGATGATTTACCACATGCTGCCAGTGCTCCCTGGCTTTGGCAACACTGACCAAATAAACTCTGGCTCCAGATATCCCAAATTAACAAAACAGAATTAGAATTATCTCAGGGGAAAAGATTATATGCAATATGTGGTCACTTATTTCAATGTAAGTATCAATATAAGATCCTTGAGAATAGGGAATGCTAGCTCTATGCATCCCCAGCACCTGGAACACAATTGAACCCTTGATAATTTTTTTAAAACATCTGAATCAGTATCAAATATTCAAATACTATATTTCTAAAACGCTACATATGAAGTGTTATAGATACCTATATATGTATATATGTAACATATATATATTTTGTATACTCCTATTGAGTAATGTAGGCAAAATACAACGTGAATACACACTACCCAAAAGCCAATTCACCTCGGTACTCAAATAAATAACCCTAACCCCAATTCCTTATCACAACAGATACTGGAGATTTGCAGAAAGGAGCTCAGTTCACTTAAGCCCTTCAGAGGTGAGGAAAGAAGTTGATAAAGGACGGTGGGGTACGGTGGCTGTTAAGTGATAAAGAGAAGAAACCTGTTTTTTGTTTTCAGGCATATTTCTCAGTTTCGGACTATTTAATATGGTTCAATGAGAGAATACCTCCTCACTGACACAGAAAAGAAGTTATGAAAGAGTAAGAACAGCTAAGCAGGATACAGAATGCAAGGTAACACCCTACTGATAAAATCCCAAGACATGAAATCACTGCTTATCTTGGGCTAGCTCTAATAATTCTAACCTTAGGAATTGGGTTTCTCACTTACTACTGGAATTTAGCAAGTCTTTTGTGTTTGCTTTGGCCCTGGGGAGTTGGGGAGGGAGGAGAGAGGGAAAGACACTTATATTATCACCTTTCTGAAGAGGAAGTTTCATAAATGTGTTCTATATGACTTTAAATGTTATATCATATTGCCTACCTTCTCAAAGGGTGGAGAAAGAACAGCAGGCAGGGAGAGAATTCAGGACTCAAAATTTTTTTAACTGTATATTGAAATTTTTATATGTAATTAGGAAATAACAAACAAAATAAATGAAAATAAACTACCCCCAAAAAGAATATTTTTTGATATCTTATCATTTGATATCATATCTTATTTGAACAACCAATGATAAAAAAAATTAATCCTTGGCTGAAAACTCCACAACAAGACATTTGGTCTTTCCCAAGAAAAACTGACATTCTATTTTTGAAAAGTAAATTTGGAAAAAAAGTAGTACCAAAATATCACTGAAGGGTAGTACTCTCAAGAACTCAAAAAATGAAAACTTCAACAAATGTGGAAAATGTGAATATTTGTAAGGAAATAATAAATTGCTGAATTGCTTTATATTTCTTTTTTTTAAAGTCCATTTCCTTATATATTATATACTTTTGTATACTTATGTGAGTAACTGACTAATGTTGGAAATTCCAGTGAGGTAATTTCATTTTTGTTTAATAAGCATTTATTGATCACTTACTGTGTACCAAGCACTATATTCTATACTGTGGGAACACAAAACAATAATACTCAGTCCTTCTGTATTCCCAGCATATAGCATAAAACTTGACATTTAGTAAGCTCTTAATAAATCCTTCCTGAATTAGAACTGATTTTATAAAAGTATTTTCTAATCAACCAACAAACTCTTATGTAGCAAGGTAAAGGTATAAGCTGTGGTAAACCAAATGTATAATCTTAGCTCCAACATTTATAAATAAGACAGTAAATCCAGTTTGTTAGTAGCAATGTGGAGTCAGTGGGAGCTGGCATTGGCCTTGTGCCATGCCATTTTACCTCCATTTCACTTAGGCTCTGACTCAGGCTTACAGAGAGTCAGGCTAAAAGGAATTGTCAGGGTGATAGATTCACCTTCCATAAACATTTTAAGCAGTTAACAATGTGTGGGGGAAAATACAATGATAAATAAGATATAGCCCCAGTCCTCACAGAGATTACACTCAATAGAGGAATATGATATAATTGATAGTTTATGTTCAATAGATTTTCAGTCATCTGTGATTCTTTGTGACCCCATTTGGGATTTTCTTGACAGAGATACTGGAGTGGTTTGCATTTCCTTCTCTGGCTCACTTTGCAGATGAGGAAACTGAGGCACACAGGGTTAAGTGACTTGTCCAGGGTCACACAGCTAGTCAGAGCCTGGATATGAACTCAGGAAGAGGAATCTTCCTGACTCTTAAGTTTGCACTGTCATCACCACTAGGGCTACCTAGCTGCCCCTTTTAACTGAGTGAACAGTTTCTCCCTGCCATAATTCAGAGGTCTTCTACGCTACATGCAAATTAAATTTACTAAGATACCTGGGAGCCAGTAGGATGACCAAAGCCTCTATTGCTGTTCCGATTGCCCTATCACAGCTATTCAATATGGAATGATAACATTTGGCTGGGAATGACTATTTTGGTCTGAGGCTTGACTGTCCAGTCAAAGGTAAAAAGGAAAGAATAAAACAAAACACAAGAACTGTAAGAATTAATGAATCTGAAATGTTTGGAAAGAGACTAGAAAGCAAAAGTATCATAATAAAATTACACTTTGGTGTCTTCTTGGTTGGTAATACGAAGGAGAAAGCTAGTTATAGAACTAGATTGTGAAAGTGGAGCCATCCTGGTTAACACTGTGAATACAAAGGTATGGCTCCTGGAATCAATGTCCTCATCCTGTTGGATCACACTTGGCATATGCCAACAGGCTATACCTTTCTCCCATCATTGATTTTACCTGTTACTGTCTACCTTAAATCCCAGATAAATAGGAACAGAAAGGTAGAGACAAGAAATTGGAGTAGGTGTCAGAAAACCTGGACCCTGATCCTGGGTTCTACTATCCACCAATGATATGACTTGGGCAAACCCCCTCTCTGGGCTTAGGATGGTACCTGGCACATAGTGGGTACTTAATATAAATTTATTTATTGACTGACCATTTACAAAACAAAAGCATTTAAATCAATTATTTTTAAGGTCCTTCCCAGCAATGGGGAACTGATGGTGGGCCTTCCTGTTCAGCATGCTCAGACTTAAAAGCTACAGGAAATATTTGAACTGCCTGTCATGTTCTTACATTATGTGAATATTTTATTTCATCTATTCTATGTATCTGGTAGATATTTGTCCTTTGTTAAATGTCTGTACATGTCAAGGTTGTCTATTTTTGAGTGGTAAACCTCTCCAGGGGCCAGGGACTCTCTCGGTTATTTGCATAATGCAGTGTGTGGGTGGGCACTTTAGAAAGAAAATGGGAGAAATGGTGAGTGTGACAGGGAGAAAGACTTTTAAAAAAATGATAACAATGAAATGGGAATATTTAGAAAGAGCAGAACCAGATCCTAAGTGTACAGTCTGTCCTTCCCAATTATAGCCTGATCTGTGGCTTAACTAACTGTTCTTAAGACACCATTAGGTCCCAAGAATTCTAAGGGAAACAAATCACTAATGTACCTAAAATAAGCACCTACCTAAAGAATTAAAAATTTCAAAAGGAAAACCAGCTTCCCCTCAAGGCAGAAACACCTTGCTGATCAACAGAACCACCCCTGGCTCTTTCCAGTTTTCTCTCTTTCCAGAACTGCTGTTTCCTTGACTGTCTGGACATCACTTCAGAATCCCTGCCTTGGGACACTTGTTACCCTGACATTCTCTCCAGTGTCATTTCATTCTTCACACATTTCAATCTGGTCTCCGTAATAAGTCAGATCCTTGAGAGCAGACTGTGGCTTATCCTTTATGACATGCCCCCACAGTAACTAGCAAGGTGCCTTGCATATACTCATGATAAGTGATTGTTCATAAGGTTACAGCTTTTGGGCTAAAAGGAGCCATAGAAGTTCATCAGTTCTTACCCCACATTTTACAGAGAGGTTCAAACAGCTAGGAAGTGGCATTACAAGGTCCTGGGCCCCAGTCCTCTGATTTCAAATTTAAAAAATTTCCAAGAACCTGACCCTCCTCATTACTAATGCAAAACTTCCTGAAGTCTTCCTCTGTTGGAAGGAAATGGATGTTTCATATAAGATCTCGAACTGTAAAATCCTTTAGACATCACTTACACCAATTTGACAAATCAAAAACACTTATTAATGGCTACTATTAAGCAACTGCTCTCAGGGAGAGGGAAAGAGTTGATCAGTGAGTAAGCATTTATTAAACTTTCACTATATGCCAGCCAATGTATTAGGCACTGAGAATATATATATATATACACAAACAAAAAGACAGTCCCTACCCTTAAAGAGTTTACATTTTAATAGCAAGGGGGAGGGAGATTGTGGAAAATTCCAAAGGAGTGCAGTCTAGTGGAAAAGTGAAGAGATGGTTAACCTGAGAGCCCTTTTTAAATGAAAGTTTTGTAAGAAATTCCTTCACCCTCCAACAGAGGAAGAGACCCCAGGGTTGGAGGATAATTATGACTTGTGAGAAGGGCTCCTGGGAGAAATTTTGGCAATGCAAAATCAAAAGATAACTAGAATTTTTTTTCCTTAAAAACCTTCCATATACCAACCATAGGGATAGATCCCATGGATATAAGGGGAAAAAATCCAGAAAGTCTGCAGAGGTTCCATTCTATTACAGGAAACAACATATACATGCAAAAGTAAGTGCCAGACAATTTGGGGTGAGGGGGCAGGGAGAATCAGCAAGTGGGGAATTAGGAAGGGCTAATCTAATCTAGGTAGGGTTATCTGAGCCGAGGCTAGCAAGAACAAGGTTTTGTATAAGTTGGAAGTGAGGAGAAAGGGGATTACAGGCATGGGGCACAGCCTACATGAAAGCATGGAGATGAGAAATAGAGTGTTTTGTACAAAGAACAATAAGAAAGCCAGTTTAGATGGAACACAGAATAAACGATAAATGCAATTAGCCTAGAAAGGCAGGCTGGAGTCAGACTGTGAAGCTGGAGGGAGATAGGAGGATACAACTAGAAATCGGTGAGCAAGGGAGTGACATTTATAAAAATATAAAATCAGTAGCTATGTGCAGGATGTGTTAGAGAGGGCAGGGATGAGAAAAGGAGAGCAATTAGCAAACTATTGCCATAGTTCAGGTGAGGGGATGAACACCAAAACCAGGGTGGTAGCCATGGAATGCAGGAAGAAAGATGAGGGCTACAGTGCAGAGTCAATACTTGGCAATGACTTGGATGGGAAGGGGAAGAGAGGAAAAGGAGAGGGAGAGTAAAGAGAAGAAGAAAATACCTAGATTGTCAGCCTGGATCTGGTAGGGTAGCAACAGCATGGACAGAAATGAAGTTCAGCAGAAGGATAGATATAGGGAGAAATATTAGTTTGAGTTTTGACAAGTCAAGATGCCTACATGATGGTCCAGCTACATATGTCCCCTAGGGAACTGGTAATGTGGAAATAGAGCTCCAAATAAGCATTAGGTCTGGAATAGAAATGGGAATCTTTTACAATAAAATGCAATAAAAAAAAGAACATAAGATCACTGCATACAGAAAGAGAAGACAACCTAGGACAGAGTCTTCGCAAGGATGATGAGAAAGGGCAAGAGACTGAGAAAAAGCAACCAGACTAGTAAGAGAAGAATATTTTCAATCTACAAATGAGGAATCTCAGTCTTAGAGATGCTAAAAACCAAAGCTGCACAGGAAGGAAGGAACAGAGTCAGAATTTGAACCCCAAACTCCTGACTACTCCATCATAGTTACATAGGTATAAGCATAAGTATATACTTGATGAAAATATGGATATGTTTTAAGAACTACCTCATTTAAACCCAATAGATGACAAGTGCTTCAAAGAATGACAGAAAAGGAGGAAAGTTAGTAAATCAATACATATTAATGCCTACTATGTGTCAGGCACTGCGCTAGCTTTAAGCTATAAATTACTTGAGCAGAACAATAATCCATGCCTGGTGTTAGAGATATTAAAAGGTCAGTAGCAGAATGAACGCTTTATATAACTATTTTTCAATCCTATCCATATAAAAACAGCTTAGGAAAGTTTGTTATTATTCAGGTATCTCATTTCCCCCACACCCCAACTGCCTCCTACCGCCTGGCTATACAATTACGGTTGGATCCTACACTATTTGGGAGCAATTAAATGTCCCTCAAGGAAGCTAGGGAGATTGGGCACCTACCTGTAAAGTACCAGAAATAGATTTATTTAATTAGCCAGAGATTTTAAAATATTGTTTTTCCTGCTTTTAATTCTAAAAATCTGATTATAGCATAGTTCAGATGGATGTTTCCAATATCAACTCGACATACTACACTACACCATGGGCTCAGATTTTAAACAGCCATGTCACCTCTCTTTTGGTGGAAGGAACAAGAACTAAATCAAAACACTAAATGGAATGGGCATTACAAAGATACTGCAAGGTCAAGTTGAAGGTTAAATGTTATTGTTAACCCTTCCAACATGTAAGTTGACTGGGTCTGTGTTCTTCAAGGCATATCATGAACATGTTAACATTCTGCTTATAAATTCAATTCAGTAAGCACTGATTAAGCACCCATGATATGCAAATCACAGAGAAAGTATGCCTTACTGGATCAAGAGAGAGGAGGAGTTGGATTTTTCACATGTACATGTAATTGATTGACCTTGAGCAAGTTCCTTACTCTCCTAGTGATCCAAGCATCTCTCAGTCTAGAAGGGGCAAAGAAGGTGTCAAAAGGTCTTTTTTCACCCAGTAGATTCCTATATTAATGAAATTGCATTCCTCTCCTCCTCCCCTTCCTTCCTCATCACTTCCAAATAGCTGCCAAATCTTGACTCTGCACAACAGCTCTCAGGTCCTTCTTTCCATCTTCAGTGGTCACCATGAAATAAACTCTATTTCTTATTTCTTTCTCCATCCTATACAGAAAGTACCATGGGGATCCAAAGACAAGAAAAAAGGAAACAGTGTAGCCCTCAAAAAATTTGAAAATGGTCAAAATAATCAGGTTATATTACATTAAAGGATGATAATATCAAAATGGGCACATTAACTAGTTATTCAGATGAATTTTACTTGAGATTCTCTCTCTCTCTCTCTCTCTCTCTCTCTCTCTCCTCTCTCTCTCTCTCTCTCTCTCTCTCTCTCTCTCTCTCTCTCTCTCTCTCTCATATTTCCACTTTTTTTCCTTTCTCATTACTTTCAAAGCCACACATTCCTCTTCAGAGATGAATTGCAAGGATATAACTTAGAACTGTCCTTGAATGTAATGGTCCCATTTATTCATAATATTAATTATCCTTCTGAGGGAAGGAAGAGTAATTGAAAAAGCAATCCAAGACTTCCCTAAAAGAGATAATTTAAAAAGTAATTTTCCCAGTTTGGCATAGAAACCTATTCATTGTGTTGGTCTAGTTTTTCAAACTTTTGGGATGCTTTGCTTGCCTAACAATTGAACTATTGTTTATGCTTGATAAGAGATGACAAGAGGGTAATCAGTCCAGTGGTACAAAACCTGAAGGGGAAAAAGACTGATAGAAATATCATCCTGGGAATCATAATGTCACTGATGTACAACTGGAAGGCGTCTCATAGATGCCATAATTCAACATTCCCATTTGACAGAAGAAGGAACCCAAGAAGGTTAAATGTGTTAAGAAAGCTAGGTGGTCTTAAAAATGTTAGCTATTTTTGTTATTATTATTATCTATGATCCAGTATCATACAGGTAGCAATTGTCTTTCTACTCTACCAGTAAAATCTCAGAATTTAGAAGAAGGTGAATTCGGATAACAAATACCATCCTCTATATTCCAAGAATTAAGAAACATTATATGAATGGTAAATGCTTTATGAATTTGGAATTACATTTTTTGGATTAAGTATAGTACTTAGAATATTCCCATATTTTAAAAAAAAACTAAGAAATCTGGAGAGATGGATGAGACACAAAGAGGAAAATGTATATTAGCCTTCTTCCTTAGTAATACCTATCTTCTATCAAAAGAACATTCATGGAGAGAAATTTCTAATATAAGCACATTTTTGTCAGTAAAAAGGAATGAAATACTTTCTGTAAATACAGGAATTATTTCAAGTCAGTAAATCCCTTTAGAAAAATATGATTTCTAGTACTCCTAAATGGTTAGTAATTTGGTGGCCCAAATATATTTTTTAAAAATCTGAATTCTTTGGAAGAAAAGCTTTACATAAATTTAACAGGTCTCCAAGCAGTAAGTACTATTCATTTTATTTACTGATATGCAAAATATCTGACTCTTGCTTGCATATTTTAATAGATTAAACATAAAGCAAAGTTTAAATTTCCCATATTATCACACTCAAAATTTTATAAATCATTTGTAACAGCACAGGTCTTCTCCTACCCTCCCTTTTCATGAAGTTACTACCATCATTTTTAAAAAACAAAATGGCAAGACACTGGCAAAGATAAATCTAAGAAGTTATATTACTCGGACTTTTTTAAAGGCATATACCCACTTATTGAGAGCTAAACTCTCCAATGATTCTATTGTGTTCAAATTTGGGGGCAAGAGGTCACAAGCAACAAAGGTGCCATAAATCAGAATGAAGTAAAAATCTGCATGTGTCTGCAAAACCTTTGCCCTATATGCAATCTCACAGAGCTAGGACCCAAAGTCCTTCCTAATTTTGAAAAATCAACATTAACCTTGATCTACCTTTTTCCATTATGGAGCTCCTCTGCTATCAGGAAGGAGAAATAGGCCTGAGATCTACAAAATATACGAAGGAATATGATTTAAAGTCCAATAGAGACAATATCTATTAGTCTTACTGAAATAATTGAGTGCTCAGAAATTTAAATGCTATAAGATCGGTGAAACGTTACAAAATTAGACAATGGAGTTCTATTTCCTTAAAGTTTTGCATAAATATTCCTGATCAACAAAGATATTCAGTATGAAAAAGTATTTATGTTTGCAATCTCCTGTTAAGTGTGGCTCCACCAATGTGGCCAGAATTTTTATACTCAAAAGTGAAAGTATAAAAACACTCAGCCAAGTGTAAAATCTTGAGCTGGCCACAGTACCAAGCTGGGGAAGGCCACAATAGCCAAACTACCCATGGGTGTCTCCAAGTAAATTAAACAGTTTACCGGTGTCAGATGAAAGGACCTGTCATTTTCAGAAGGCTAATCTATAACGTCACAAATACTTTTTTAAAAATTATTTTACTAGATAATTACTTCCTGAATTTTGCTTTCTCAAAAGTCTCTTCCCAGCTCCATACCAAATAAAGTGAGCCAACAGTGTAACGTGAAGCTTCAGATACAGGATTTCAGTCTCTTTAAAAACAAAACAAACTTCAACAAGTTCTCAATGCTTGGCTTAGCTTCGTCATGAAAGCACTTTAATTATTTCCTCCTTTTCGCCAAATGTTTAAAAAGTGAGAAATGAAGGTAGCTAGCTTTTTCCATACTCTCTCCCTTCCCCTTCCCCTCTAAGCTTTGGTAATTATCCTAAGAACAGATGGAGAGAACATATTAGTAACCCATCAACCATTGGCCTCTAGTTAGTTGAAAGAGTTATGGCTGACTGCCCAGAAGAAATAACATTAGCCAATATGTGCCTAGCACATTTCCTTGTACATAGTAGGTTCTTAATGTTTTCCTTAATGAATGACTGTCACTGGTCCATTTGAATGTAATCTCCTTAAGGGCACAGATTGTCTCCTATTTGTATTAGGTCAGCACAATACTTGGAACGAAGTAGGTGCTCGAAAATGTTTACTTAACTGAATTGAATTAAACCTATAATGAGTTTAAACTCAGATAAAAGTCAAATGGTCCAATCATCTGGATATTCTTTTCTCATTTGTTAATGACATTAACACTAGTCTTACAAACAATACACCTAGGTTAAAAAAAATTTTGCCAATTTTTTTTTAATAGTCCTTAGGTGACCTCTAAGGCAAAGTCTGTTTTGCTTAACACAATACCTAAAGATGTGTTCCTGACAGGTTGTCTATAAACCAGTTATTTCCAAAATGAAATTCTATCTGATGGTGTATTCATTTATGAAATTTCAAGGCCAATACAGAGTACAGTAACTAGTACAACAGGCTACCCATAATAAGTATTTAAGAAATGATTGGTAAATGAATAATACTTAAGGTCAATTCTAGGTCTACTGGGATTCCTGCCGCACATGGGAATTTCTCTACTTCTCTCTCTCTCTCAATAAAGTAAAGCTTTGGTGAATCTTTCTGTAATATAATCAGCCTCAGAATGTGTTTTCTTACATGTGAATTTTCTATGCTAATGGAGAGAATGTTGTTGGCAAGACTTTGAATATAGACCTGCATGGGATCATACATCCAAGGATAAATCCTGCTCAGTTTGGAGAGACTCCTCACCACTGGCCAAAGGGTAAACTTTGAAAGGCACTCTACAGTATAGACATTATGATTTACATCAGCACAAGGAATACCTACACAGACAAAATGTTGCTCCTCGAAGTACTGAAGTATTGGCTAGAGGACACAATTGGCACGCTATTTTTTTTAAAAATGGAGCCTAATCCACTTGGCTGGCTGAGTTTAGGCGTCTGTTCCCAGGGCAGCTGTCCAAAGTGGGGAAATGGCAGTGACCCAACTAGGTAAGAGCAAATGTTGCTGATGTAAGAACTTCAAAGCTTCCTCAACCCATCGAGGTAAACCTGCTCATTCCTCTACCATTTTCCATCAAACAAACAATGAGTAATTGGACCTTTTTTATTTTTCATTCACCGGTAATACAGAGTGATCATTCTCTCAGGATGAACTAAACTCAACTCAGATTTTTTTGAGGGGGAAGCAGCATGATTTTTGCCCTTTGGAGCACTTGCCTCCAACCCAAACTCCAGCTCCACCTTTTATATAAATATTAAGTTATTTTATGTAGCACCACAAACCATCAGAGGCAGAAGGGACCTCTTGTTTATCTGGTTCAATCCCTCATTTCACAAACATGATCACAAAGACTCAAAAAAAGCTCAGAGGTTTGCCCAAGCTGATCTATTCCCAAATTTCACTCCTCCTATTGTCTTGTTTTTCCAAACTCAATGAATTCCTTAAGGGCAGAGTCTTACCTATGCTGGTTACAGAAAGGACTACAAATACAGAAATCAGATATACCCCCTGGATTAAAGGAGTATGAAGTTTGGTGGAGCAGGGAGTAAGACATGAAGGTACCTAACAAACAAGTGCTTTAGGGCTTCTCATCAAAAAATCATAGATCTTGATTTAGAGCCAGAGAGGACCTCTAGTCCAAAGACCTCCTTCTAAAAAGAAGAAACTGGAGGCCAAAGATAAGAATTCAACTTGCCCAAGATCACACTGAAAATAACCAGCACACTAAGGTTTGAATGCAAGTCTTCTAATTCCAAATCAAACATTATCCACCATTTATGTAGCACTTACAGGTGCGAAAAGTATTCCACAGACACTAACTTCATTTTTACAACAGCCCTTCGAAATAGGTGTGATTTCTTTTTATCTTCCTTTTACAAATGAGGAAAGAGGCTATGACTTGTGAATGGTTATACTGCTACCAGCATGTCAGAGGCTGAATTCAAACCCAGACCCTCCTCACTTCAAGTCCAGAACTCTTTTCGACAAATTATACTGGCTTTCTAGTTATTTAAGGTTGTAATGAATAAAAAGTATTCAACAGCTTTAATGATAAGAAATATATAGACTAACACACACATTGAAACCTGAATCAGAAAAATGTTTATTCTGTTTCTTTGTTTATTTTTCAAAGGAGAGTTCTTCATTTTTAATTAAGAGTCAATCAGGATTTAATTTCTTGAACCACTTAATGTACCAGCATGAAGAATTCTTTTTAAATATTCTTGTACTCCTTGGTAATAAACACTCAAGTCAATTTAATTAAAAGGGTTCCTTCCTATTGTTTTTGGCTATGCCAGTGGTATATAACCCATATTTAAAACCAACTTTCTCCTTTGCCAGTCAACCTAATAAGATACTCAAAACCTACGGCTTCTCATCAAAGTAGTCTGCTATTACTTTTAATTAGTAAAATCATAGATCCAGCTGAAGTCTGAAAAAAATTTTAAAACACTAATGATTTCAATGGCTAATAATCAACTTGATTATGAATTGACATCTTCAAAGAAATGCTGAATATATACCAAGAAATCTTATATCCTCAAAGTGGCAACTTGGCTTACTCAAGTTTAAAAATTGGATCATGATCATAGAATACTTGCCAAAGTTTTTTCCTTTCTCTACTCCTGACAACATTTGCTGTCTACCAGACAACATTTTCATCAGTCTTTGCGCATGCTCTTTCACAGTCTTTCCAGGTCTTTGCAAAGAAAAAGAAGTCATCTATATACACCATCACTTCAGGGTGGTTCATATCTTCTGCACTACATTCTCCAGAAAGGTGGTTGAGTGACCTTTAGAGCAATCAGTTCATTAGGGTATGTGTGTGTGTGTGTGTGTGTGTATGTGTGTGTGGTGTACGCACAATCTATTATTCATAATCCTGTTAAATAATTTTTTGCATCTTTAGCCAAAGAAGACCCTAAAAATGCCTGCCTACATTGCTAGACAGATTCGCACCCTACAAATATAGTTTTTCATTTTAGTTGTGTACATTTTTTCTTTTATCCTTTTTTCCAAGTTTGTAACACTTGTCTAAAGTGGATGAATTATTGCATTAAAATATAAATGCATGATGATTTTTTTAAATGAAATGCTAAAAACTTTGACCATCAGCAAATGATGACATCTGAGGCTCACTCCGCAGTAGAACTGTTAGACCTAGAAAGGACCTTAGAAACCACCCAGTGTAACCTCTTCATTTTATTGACTAGCAAGTTTAGCACCTGAAAGGTTACACTGTGTATCCTGGATTATACGCAGACCCCCTGCAGAGTCAGGACTAGACCCCCCCCCCCAGCTAGATCTCCTGCTCCCTAGATTACACCATATCAACAATCCACTCTTCCTGAGCAAGAGGCAGAGAAATTAATCCTTTAAATAATCAGAATTATACTTTTCACTGCTTCTACCTCTACGCTTTTGCTAACATAATTCTACATACCTGGAGTGCCCTTCTTTATCCATCTTAACCTGTTAAAATCCTACCTACCCTTCAAGACTCAGTTCAGATACCACCTCTTCATAAAAGCCTTTCTAAATCTCCCTCCTTGAACATTTGGAATACTTAATGTTGAATTTTATATTATAACTATTCATGTATACAGATCTTATCTCTCCTATAAGATTTATTTTCATTCTTTCTTCAGGCTGAGCACAATGTTTTCTGAGAAATTATTATAAAAGTCTTCCTATCTTGACTCTTTCTAAAACAAGAAATTACTCCTTAAAATATCTTGTGCGTCAATTCTAATTTTTAACACCTGAGGTCACTTATAACAACATACACTCATTAATGTCACCCTGTTTCCCCTCCCTTCTCCCTGTCTCTCACACACACATACATACATACATATATATATATATATATATATATATATATATATATATATATATTCATAATTTTCCATTTCCATCCTTGAAGGTTTAAAAAAAGATTTTGTTACTGACTGGAAAAAAAATGTCTTAAGAGCATTCAGTTATATTGCCAAATATTACCAGAGAGTTCTTTATTAAGCATCCATCACACCAGGATTTGGGTGTACTTATAAGGGGAACAATATGCTAGATATCGTCCTTGTTGGCAGCAAAGACAGGTTGTACCTTCATTATCCATATTCTTCCTTCCACCAGTTTTTTTTTTGCATTCCTCCCAATCAATGGTGCCTTCAGAGAAACTCCAGAAAATCAAGTTAGAAACAGGCAGCAAAAAGGGAATCTGCTCATCAGCTGGCACTTCCTTCCTAAAGAAGGGAAGGAAAAAATTGGAAAGGGCTGTCCTGAGAACTGGTCAAAGGCTGCTCGCTGGCAGCTAGCTCACATTTGTTTGTCAACATTGATTTGCTTAGAATCTTAAAAACAGGTGGCTTCCACACAGGATTCACTGACAAATCTGCAACTGTTTTTCAAGGAATATTTATTTCCTTGCAGATACTGATGGCAAGTTCCTCCCAAGCATTTCTAGTCCTAATTGGGACAGCCACTCACCCTTCCACCTCCACCTCTGTTGTGTCTATGTTTCAGAAATGTAAAGGCTCAAAAATGTCTCTAATATTAAGAGACCACACGATATTACCCGCTTTTTTCCTTCACTGAAATGCTGCCTCAGGCATCTTATTACAATTCAACACCTACTGTCACTCAAAGCTCACAGGTCAATCATACCCAACACATCTTACAAATACATTTCCAGATAGTGATTTTGTAGGCTTGGTTCATAGTTAACATTTTTAAGTCACTTCAAAAAATTCTCCCAAAGCAGAAATTGAAGAAGTCAGAGAAACTGAAATCATATAGAAATTTTTATCTGCGTATAAATGGTTCTAACAGAAAGGCAACGTATCCCTTAAAAAAGGAAACCCGAAAATTCCTGCCAAGAACAGTTGTCCATTACGTCCCCACATTTGTATGGTATCCAGATGCAGATTGAGTAAGAAAAATTCACTTGACTAGACTAAGTCAGAGAAATTTTCTAGAGAAAAGAATGAGTCCCCTTCTCTCCCTACAAGTTTCTATTCTATTTAATACATCTCTTAACGTGAAATATTAAGTTTGCCATTAAGTTCTTGAATAAACAGCAAAACCTAGCTTTTCTGACAGTCAACTAAAACTGAAATTTCTGTACATATACATAAAAGATCACTGATACTGCACATTATGGTCTGCAAGGCCCTCCAAAATCACATGCTTAAACCATAAGGGACTTTAGAGATAAACATTCCTGTCCTGCTCTACCCCCTCTTCAATTTTGTAAGGAAATTTAATACTAAGGAGGTTGAGTGACTTGCCCAAAGTCACACAGAATGTAAGCAGCAGACCTAGGTTTGAACCCAGATCACCTACTCCAAATCCAGTGTCCTTTCCACTGTACCATCATTTCTAAAGTATCATCCCACAACATTGCCCACTCAATTCTGGGTCCAGCTCATTGCCCTGTACGTGGTTTGCTCCATCACTTTCAGTCATGTCTGACTCTCCATGCTCCTGTTTTGGGTTTTCCTGGCAAAGATACTGGAGTGGTTTACCATTTCCTTCTCCAACCAGCTCATTTTACAGATAAGGAAACTGAGGCAAAGAGTCACCCAACTAGTAAGTGTCTGAAGGTGCATTTGAATGCAGTTCTTTTTTCCTCCTGGCCCCACTCCCTCAGCTCCACATACACATACATATAGGAGGACTAACACAAGAGCAGCCATGACAGTGTGAGAAAATATTCACTGAAATCTAGTGAATCTAGCATCTAGTGAAATCTAGCATCATTAGGTCCAGCTCATGGGTCAACCTAATAAAGGAACTTTAGTGTTCCAGGCTACTCTATGCAACTAGCAGAGTGTTACACAAAGAGAAGAATTTAGAGGACCATCTCTCATCAATGAGAAATTCTACTTTTGGACTCTTCTGTCTTCGACACTGGAAGCATCTTAATGGGAGATAGGACTTAAGGGTGTTCTTATCTTGAATTGTTTTCTGAATAATGGTGGAATACAAAAAACACAAAGATCTGGGTTCTTAATCCAGTTAACTAAGCTAGGGACAGTGGAGACCCTGGGAAAAAATATATTTTTTAAAGATTTTATATTTCCTGAGTTTTTGTTTGTTTTTAGTAGGTAGAAAGGCAGCCTGGGTTTAAATCCTGCTTCTAATAATATTGATTACAACTTTGGGCAAGTCACTCTGCTTCCTGGTCCTGAAGCCAACCAAACTCCTTGGTAGAGGCTGTCTCCTCATTTGAGAGTTC
This sequence comes from Bettongia penicillata ogilbyi, assembly GCA_023548195.1. Lineage (NCBI taxonomy): Eukaryota > Metazoa > Chordata > Mammalia > Diprotodontia > Potoroidae > Bettongia > Bettongia penicillata. Next base: position 3,703,523 of record JAJHZJ010000011.1, on the reverse strand, counting down.
CCTATATCCATGAAATCAGAGACACAACCTATGTCTCTAACAAGAACATATGAAGGGTTCAAAAGAATTAGAGAACTGTGGAATTTTGGGGTTGGGAGGGACCTCATAGATCTCCTTGTATAAGCCATATCTAGACAACAATCCTTTTTACATCATTTGTAAATTGAGGAAGTTGGATGCAATGATCTCTAAGGACCCTTCCAGACCAAATCTACTATCCTGAGATCATCAGAATTGATCCTCACATAAGCAGGATTAATTGGGAGTTTAGTAAAGGGAATTCCAATTCAGGGAGGGGTCAGACTCTCCCCTCTCTGAGGGTCCTCCCAGTCCTAAGGTGCAATGATTCTCTAATGTCTATCAAGGAGTTAACTGGCCTTTGCTTTTACTCTTGAAGTGGAAAAGGAGGCAGTTATCTACCTAGCGGTTGTTTCTGGATGCCTCAAGTTACTGGCTGTGAGGCAGATAAAATGTCTCTCCAGGCCTCATTCTCTCAAAATTCACTGCTACAATTGTACAATATTGTACAATGTGTTCTTCTACTTACAAAGAAAGAGTACTACTTTATCACAGAATCAACACTTAGCATCATAGATTTCTATTTGGAAGGATCATATAGCCCAATTCTTTTATTTTACAAACAGGGAAACTGAGGCCTAGAGAGATTAAAATTAATCTCAAGGTCATATAAGACAAGTAGCAAGGAACAGAGCTGGGATCATTGAAAAAGTTTATTTTAAAGCCATTTTTCATAAATAGACAACATGCAAAAGGGAATGAAAGCAACAAAAAGTCGCCTTCCAACTTCCTACTAAATGTATGACCTACATAATAATATGTGATCCATTCCTGCACGCTCCTTGTCTAGATGTCTTGTAATCCTCTTTCTCCCTAAATTAAAGATAATTCTGCTAAACTTTGTAGGGATTATTTTCTCCAAAGTGTTTAGCCAGTACAAATTTCCAAACAGAAAAACAAAGGCTAAGTCATGAAACGATCATGTACCAAAGAGGTTCATTATGTAGGTGTCCCCAAATTCACAAGATAAAATGACAGCTTTTAGTTCCAACACTATCCACTTACTATTTCTGACAGCTCCTATATACAAAGACTGTGTACCTACTAACCCAAGTGTGCTCTCTACTTTGAAATCTAACCACAAAGAAATTCTCTTCTTCCTAGACTATCTACCCAACTCAAGGAGCAAGGTTTTACTAGGAATGAGCCTTTTCTTCCTGTTATGCTTGAAGCCAGCAGATAAAAAAAATAAATAATACCTACTTATATCTATATAGATCTCTATCAATATAAGACACCTTACATATATCATCTCACTTAATTCTTGTAACAACTTTTTGGATCAATCAATATATTATCAATATAATATATTATACCAACTTTACAGATAAAGAAACTTAGGTTCAAACAGGTAAATAATAGATGAAGGTCACACTGAAGCAAGAAACAGAATTAGACCTGAATTTAATCTTACCCTGAATAGCAGCCACGCCCGCTGCTGAAAGCCCTGAGGCTGGGGAGCAGCATTTGATCTCAGACCCCAAGCACTAGCTGAGTGGATCTAGGCGGGGGTGGAGAGGAATCTCAGAAGTCAAGTAACTGGCTGGGAAAATGCCCAGAAAAGGGAAGAAAAATAAGACCATAGAAGGCCTACTTTCTTGGTGAACAGATGTTTCCTCCCTTTCATTTCTGATGAGGAAGAACAATGCTTACCATCAGGGAAAGACATAGAAGTCAAGGCCTCTGAACCCCAAACACCCGAAATAGATATCCAATGGGCTCAGGCCATGGAAGAGCTCAAATAGGATTTTGAAAATCAAGTTAGACAGGTGGAGGAAAAACTGGGAAGAGAAATGAGAGAGATGCAAGAAAAGCATGAAAAAGGGGTCAATACCCTGCTAAAGGAGACCCAAAAAAATGCTGAAAAAAAAAACCACCCTGAAAAATAGGCTCATTCAATTGGCAAAAGAGGTTCAAAAAGCCAATGAGGAGAAGAATGCTTTCAAAAGCAGAATTAGTCAAATGGAAAAAGAGGTTCAAAAGCTCACTGAAGATAATAGCTCTCAAAATTAGAATGGAACAGATGGAGGCTAATGACTTTCTGAGAAACCAAGAAATCACAAAACAAAACCAAAAGAATGAAAAAATGGAAGAGAATGTGAAATATCTCATTGGAAAAACAACTGACCTGGAAAACAGATCCAGGAGAGACAATTTAAAAATTATGGGACTACCTGAAAGCCATGATCAAAAAAAAGAGCTTAGACATCATTTTTCATGAAATAATCAAGAAAAACTGCCCTGATATTCTAGAACCAGAGGGCAAAATAAGTATTCAAGGAATCCATTGATCACCACCTGAAAGAGATCCAAAAAGAGAAACTCCAAGGAACATTGTGGTCAAATTCCAGAATTCCCAGGTCAAGGAGAAAATATTGCAAGCAGCTAGAATAAAACAGTTCCAGTATTGTGGAAATACAATCAGGATAACACAAGATCTAGCAGCTTCTACATTAAGGGATCGAAGGGTGTGGAATAGGATATTCCAGAAGTCAAAGGAACTAGGACTCAAACCAAGAATCACCTACCCAGAAAAACTGAGTATAATACTTCAGGGGAAAAAATGGTCTTTCAATGAAATTGAGGACTTTCAAGCATTCTTGATGAAAAGACCAGAGTTGAAAAGAAAATTTGACTTTCAAACACAAGAATGAGAAGAAGCATGAAAAAGTAAACAGCAAAGAGAAGTCATAAGGGACTTACCAAAGGTGAACTGTTTACATTCCTACATGGAAAGACAATATTTGTAACTTTTAAAACTTTTCAGTATCTGGGTAGTTGGTGGGACCACACACATACATACGCATGCACACACACGCATGCACACACACGCATGCACACACATGTACACGCATGTGCACATACAGGGACAGAGAGCACAGAGTGAATTGAATAGGATGGGACCATATCTTAAAAGAAATTACGGTAAATGGTGAGAGGGAAATGTAGTGGGAGGAGAGAGGGTGAAATGGAATGGGGTAAATTATATCTCATGCAAGAGGCAAGCAGGAGACTTTTTAGTGGAGGGAAAAAGAGGAGAGCTGAGGAAAAAACATGAAGTTCACCCTCATCACATTCGACTAAAGCAAGGAGTAAAATGCACACTCATTTTGGTATGAAAACCTATCTTATAATGCAGGAAAGTGGGGGAGAAGGAGATAAGTAGGGTGGGGGGGATGATGGAAGGGAGGGCAATGGGAGAAGGGAGCAATTTGAAGTCAACACTCTTGGGGAGGGACAGGATCAAAAGACAGAATAGAAATAATGGGGGGCAGGATAGGATGGAGGGAAATACAGTTAGTCTTATACAACACGACTATTATCGAAGTCATTTGCAAAACTACACAGATATGGCCTATATTAAATTGCCTGCCTTCCCAAAAGGAATGGGTGGGGAGGGAGGGATGGGGAGAATTTGAAACTCAAAGTTTTAGGAACAACTGTTTAGTATTGCTCTTGCTACTAGGAAATAAGAAATACAGTTAATGGGGAATAGAAAGTCATCTGGCCCTACAGGACAAAAGAGAAGATGGGGACAAGAGAAGGGAGGGATGATAGAAGAGAGGGCAGATTGGTGATAGGGAAAATTAGAATGCTCGATGTATTGGGGTGGGGGGAGAGGATAAATGGGGAGAAAATTTGGAACCCAAAGTTTTGTGAAAATCAATGTAAAAAGTTAAATAAATAAATTTATATTAAAAAAAAACAAAATTAGATCTTTTGACTCCAAGGCTAATTATCTTTCCACAGCATCATTCTTGAAATAACTTTAAATCTAATGGGTTGAATTCTCCTCTCCAAAATTTGGAGAAGGCAGACACAAGGGGAGAGGGTAGGAGGAAAGCCTTTATCTCATCTATCATAACTTTGCCTTCCTATAGCTAAAGGGGCAAATCAAATGTTTTTGCCATTTGTCACCAAGTGCCCCACATATATTAAATGAACTGAGCTATACACATAGTAAAAATATTTCTATACAATTTTAAGGTTTGTAAAGTGATTAACCTACATTACCTCACTGGATTCCTATAACAGCCCTCTTAGAAAGGCATAGCATTTTAGAAAGGAGGAGACTGAGACTAAGAGGGGTCATTCATGTAACTATTAGTTACTTTCTGGATTTATTAAGTGAAATTATAACTAAAACTAAGGGAGAATCTAATAAGTACCCAATCAGCAGGGAAGATAAAACTGGCTCAAGAAATTCAATCTTTGTACTTCAAAAAAAATGTCCCATAGGCCATGGAACTGTATCTGTCTAAACTCAAATGGCTTCTTTTTCATCCAAGACTTGTCATGAGTATTCAAGTGCATATAAAGATGGATCAGATGGAATAGGGTCATTTTGGAAATTATTTTGAGGATATTTAGATAATTTTCCATTTCTTAAAGGACTTTTGCCACATGCCACTTGCTTAAACATACCTGGGCTTTAAATACTAGACTTCTTATATACCAAAGTTATAAGCACAGAAAATTAAGAGGGGAGAAGTCTCACATGTTAAATAAGAATTTTTCAACAACTCAGGTTTGTAGTAAATTTTAAGCTAGCTGAGCTATAGAAAGTGTTAGTAGCAGAGAAAGTGATAAGAAAACAACCAAAAACCCCACCCCCAAACTCTTTTAGCTAACATGATTGAATGCCCTCCAGCCCCCCAATTCATATCACCTCACAGTTCAATAAATTCAGATCGCTGAATCTAAATGAGGAAATATAGTAATCACTAATATTTATTATTTATTTAGGAATAAGAAGATCTCATATACAAGAGGAGCTGTGCCTGTTTATTTTGACAATGCACATGCTTTATAACAACCTTAACATAGTTTTGTTACCCTGCTGAGGGTGACACAATGCCCTTCACTGCTTGCAGTGCAAGAATACTACAATATATCACTACTCTCTAGGGAATTTCAAGACAGCAGAAAATAACCAGACTTAATCTCCTCACCTGTAAATCGGGTATAAAAATGTTTTCATTCCCTGATTCCCAAGGTTGTTGTGATGAACAAATGATACAATGTAACACTTTATAAAGTGGCAATTCTATACTCCTAAATGTAACCCTTTGATTATACCAGGAGCAACAAGAAACAGAGGAAGGAACCCTACTCAGTACCTGTCCTCAGGATACATACAGACACCAAAACCCACCACCACCACCACCACCCTCACCACAATAACTTACACTTATAGGATACCTTCAAAGCAGTTTCCTCGGGATGCGAAAAGAATGCACCTAAGCACAGCTTTACTAAATATAGCTGCATGGGGTAATGAAATAAACACCAAATTTGGGGCTAGTTTTAAGTTTCAGCTCTGTTATTTACCTGGGTTACTCTGGGCAGATCACTTTATCTCTCTGGGCCTCAGTTTACTCATCAATAAAATAAAGGTACTAGGCTAAAGTCCCTTTCAGTCTCAAAGCCAAACCACAAACATTTGTAGGACCTAAGTAAACTCCCTTTCCCCCCCACATTCTATGGAAACAAGCTCACTAACAACTTCTTTGGGGATTAAAAAAAAATCCTTCAATAAAGGCCATATTTTTTAATGACATTTAAATTGTCTACAGAACATATCTGCAATTGATCCTCCCCACCCCTACGCCTTTCCCCTTGGTTTTTATTCCTACTTTTTCACCTGCACAGGATACATGGGAAAGGAGAACCAACAGCCCCAAACCCAAAAGCCTTTCCTTTCAAACTTACTTTTTTTTTTTAGGAACCAAAAATAAATATCACTAGCACTTTGACAAGGTTAGTGTTTTTAACAGCCCACTTAGATTTGGCCCTCACACTTCCCAAAGGCAAAAAAGGGAGGTAAAGGCAGAGAAGAAAGCATTCACACCTTTGTTGACAGTTTTTCAGTTCCAGAGGGCCTGAGGGGAACTGGCTTAACAAGTCAGTAGTACATCCTTTATCTCCAAAATCGACCTGGATAAAAAGGCTAGGGTTTGGTTTTTTTCTTCTCTAACACAAAAACTAAGAAATCGAGGAGAAAAAACTTTTAAACTTTAGAAAAGCTCTGACATTAGTTCATGAAATGAACCAGTAAGTGATTCCTCCTTCTCTTCTTCACCCCAGCCTCTGTGCCAGGCTCTAATTTTTCCCTCTGCTACCAAGGAGACAAGCCTCTAGAGCCCTGTCTTGGTGCCAGTGCTCCAGTGACCCTTCCCTGGTTGCTCTCAGACACTTTGCCTCTACAGAGAGCTAACTCAAGCCAAGGCTGGGCAAGCCTGCACTTTTTCACCTATCCTCAGTTACTTGTTGGCAGAGAGAGAGGAAAACCTCCAGAAAATGCTCTGCCTCAAACTCCAGACTGGAAATCAAGGAAAACACACTTCACATATTGTGATGGTGAGCAGTGATGGCTGGGGATTCTCATAGCTGGTTTTCCAATGGCTTGGAATAATGTTTCCATTCATGCAATATCAACTTATATAGGAATAAAATACTGATTCTCTGGAAAGGGTTTCCAAAGGTGAAACCTTTACAGTTATACAGCTAAAAAGAGAGTATGGAGTAATTATTCAGATATCTGCTTAAAGTGGATAATCAAGGTAATTTTCTGAATATATTTTCTAAAAATTACCCACAGGTAACCTCGATATTTCTGCCTCCCTCCTCCCCAAAATTCTGGTGGACCTCATTATCTATAATACTCTACCAATCTGGCTTAATTAAGGTCCAGGGGGCAGCCAGATAGAATAAAGAAGTACAAGTGAGGAGAGCTAGGTTCTAGCCCTGGCTCTCCCTATGTCACCTGTGTGAAGTCACTTCAAATCTCAGGGCCCCAATTTCCTGATCTGCAAAGGATTCAACTAGAAAAGAAGGGATCTAAAGTCCCCATCAACACTAAAATTCGATGCTCTTCTGTTTGGGGTTGAAAATGCACATACAGCAATATAAGATAAAACCACAAAAATGTTTAATGAAGAAAAAAGACTATCGAGTTCATGTTTGAAAGGAAGGAAACAACCAACCAAGAGCACCAACTATGTACCAAGACTTAACCAACATTACCTCCTTTAATCTTCACAGCAGTTCTTACAATTGACAGCATTGTTGGTCATGAGTTTCCATCACACTCAACTCTTCACATATCCATTTGGGGTTGTCTACGCAAAGATAACTAGAGTGGTTTGCCATCTGATATATGAGAAAACGGAGGCAAACAGGGCTAAGTAACTTGCCTGGGGTCATACAGCAAGTAAGTGTTTAAGGCTGGAATTGACCTAAGGTCTTCCTGACTCCTGGTCCAGTAGTTTAGGCACTAAATTGCCTAACTAGAATTGCCTCTGGGACTCTCACACATTTTAGAAATCTAATTAGAGAGTTTCACTGACAACACAAGAGTCTATGAACTATATTATTATAGATAACTTTCCTACCTTTGGGGTGTGTGTGTGTGTGTGTGTGTGTGTGTGTGTGTGTGTGTGTTCAAAAAGAACCAAATACAGGAGCTTCATTCAAACAAAATACCAGAAGCAGTACCAAGTTTTGAATAGAGAGCCAATCTGAGTCACGGGGCCTGGAATCAAGTCTGCTCTAAGACTCTGGGCAAGTCATTTGAAGATCCATACCAGTGATGACAAACTCAGCATAAGCAACTAAGTAGTTCATAGGTAAGGTTGCCTGTTGGTGCATATTGACTTAGTTTTAAAATGTGATACTATCTACTTTTTATGGGACTTTTATTTTGTTAACTATCTCCCAGTTACATCTAACTCTGTTTCAGCCTCCCTGGGAAGCATTGTCACCTGCATGTTTGACAGCTCAGTTTCATGTGGCTCTCTTAGCCTACAAAATGCACAGCAAATTTTCTAAGTCACACAGGTAGAAGTTTCTTCACTAGGAATTTTCTAACCCATTGAAATGATGGAGCCAGTTTTTTAAAAAAGTTACTATTATTGTAATCTCCTTAAAGTTTTATGTACTTATAAAGTACTTTTATAGTACTTATGTGTTATAAAACTTATAAATCAGCATACAGTGCCTTAAATATAACAGGTGATCAGTAAATTGTAATTGGCAAAATACCCATATTCTAAGAAAAACTGAACAAAAGATTGCTATAAACCACGGATATATGCTATTTAAAAAAAATAAAGTTTATTGTTCAATAATATCTATGCCTTCCAATGACAAGCATTTTCACTATAAAAACAACTTTGCAGAGTTACCCATTCAATTCAGTCATATACCAAACCTACGGTTCTTGTACAAGCTTCCAAGGTAACTACACAGCTTTGGCACGGGCCAGAGTAAGTCCTGGTTAAGTTGTTTTTAATAAACACAAAAGAATCTGAAACAAAATAATCACAGCAAAAGACATATCTCATGTTCTGTAAAGCAAAGGGCAAAGATACTAAACTGTTTATCAGCTGAATTACCATAGAACTTCCAAAACACTGATTGGTCCAGACTCTTAAATTATCCTTTTTCTTTCCCAACAGTCACATTGCATCAACTACACCAGAGTAAGTCATAGCCAATATGAAAAAGTGCGTATAAAGAGAAAGAAATGTGATATGCTAGAAGTATGTACTTCTTACTTTCTGGGAAGACCTAAAAACTGTGACAACAATACATGACCAACCTCTCTCTTTAGTACATCTCCATCTGGTGCATGATTAGAAGTGATGTCCATATGGCAATATTCGTGAATGACATATTGGAATCTTTGTTCTGGCCCTTCAAGATAGACATCCACAACCACGGTCTTGAGGGGAGGCACTGTTTCACAGTATTATGACAAGCTATGCTGTGGTCTCAAGTCCTGAAGTTCTATGAGGTCAGGAGCTTTTTTCTTATTTAAACAAAATGCCATGTGATGCCTGAGAGAAAAAGTTGCTTAAGACAGGAAAGGAAGAAGAAGTTTCATTGCATTTGTGGTGGGCCTTAAAGGATGGGTAGGAATTCCCAGGGGAAAAGATGGTACCAAGACACCAGACCTTCAAAACCCCTAAATATCAGGAAGCAGGTTTAGATGGATAGTAATCACTATCTCTGTCCCAGCATAATGGGAAGAGTGCTGGATTTAGAAAATCAAGAGTTGTGGACTCAAATCCTGGCTAAATATTTACTTAAGTTCTTTGAATCACAATTCCTTCATATGTGAAATGAGGGTGATGCTATCTGTAGAAATTACATCACATGGTTGATATAAACATTAAAGTATCATATAAAGGTCAGGAATTGTCAATCAACTGTAGTTCCTATAGGATGGTTAGTACATGACCAAAGGGATACTTGTAGACCAGGCCAACAGGTGTCTTTTATAACAGAATGAGGTAGCAAGTTAGACAGGACCTCTCTGACATCTTCTGCATCTCATTTATGTGTTAACTCCACATGTTACTCTCTCCACTTACATTTGCTAAAGTAATTGGCATTGAGAAATTTTATTCAATGATTCTTCAAAAAGATTATTTTTTGACCATTATTACTATCTTAGTAAGTATGAGCACCAACAAAAAGACTGATAAAGGAGATTTGCTTTGAGGTATGCTAGCTTTTTGATTTTTAAATAATGAATTTGAGAATTGTCGTTATTGCTCCAAGTCCTACACACCCCAATACTATTTAGGAAAATACAACCCGGTAATAATCTGACTTTTAAACAACATATGGCAAGGAGCTTTTAAAAAGCTAACACTGGTTTTGGAATATGTTTTAAAACATAGGGGCAAGAGCAGCTTGGGAGTTACTGAGAACAAGAGTTTCCAGTAAATACCATAAACAGCTATAACAAGTAGGTTATGGAGAGTTATTTTAGCATCCGTACTAGTGACCCAATAGAGTTAGTTCTACTACCCCTCCCCCCACAACTAAAACTTCAAAGAACTTGTAAGGGCATATTAAAAGCACAAAAAGGACAAAGCCACTCTAGGAGAATCAGGTTTCCCAAGTCCGGTCTCATTAAGCAAAAGTGTTTTGAAAGAGCAGCCACCGAAAAGGAAAAAATGACATTACCTTTTCCAGAACCAGCACTGCTAGATAAATAGCAAAACAATTAAGATACATTTCCCAAGGCAGAGAGGACAATTAATGACCATGGGATGCCTGATGACCCTGAATTTTCTACAATCAAAAGGCCACGGGAATGCATTAAAATAAACGGTAAAAGAAAGCTGTTTTCAGACAAGTGTTAGCCATAAGTATGAAACCAAAAGTTACTTTTATCAAGAACAGCTGCCAGCCCATCTATTTCAGCAGTACGCTGCGTATTTCAGTTCACTGCTTCCACTTATTCATTCTAGAGGATATTCTCACATTTTAAGAAAAATTAACATTGAATTACTCAAACCTAGGGGGATGATAAAATTGCTTTGACTTTCAAAGCTGTAAAACTACTTAATAAACATTTACCTATCCTAGACATTTTCCCCTGGTACTTAGTTGCCAAAAATAACTGAGATAGATAGATGATAGATAGACATTAATATAGTAAAACATGATTAAAGTTGAAATCTACCAACTTAGAATTTTGGATGATTCAGAGATTGCATACAGAATATGATGCTGAGACCTAAAAAACACTTGTGGACTTGATCAAGCAAATCACTTTATTTTTAAAGGACAGAAGAGTTTTTAAACAAAAACGTTTAATTAAAGTCCTTCACAACTGGCTCCAATCTACCTTTCTACATACATTATATATTACTCTCCTTTGCTTACTCTCTTATCCGACCAAACCTAATCTATTGTCTTCTCAAACTTCTATTATCAGTCCAACTCCCCTTCCTTCCGATCCTCTCGCGTGGCATTTCACCTACATCTCCACCCCTTTGCATAGGCTCTCCCCATGTTTGCATGGAATCCCTTCTCACATACATCCCTCGCAAGCCCTGGCTTCCTATAAGGCTCAATTCAAGCACCACCTTCTTACCGGGACCTCTTCATTCCTCCAGCTATTGATGCCTCATTCCCAAATTCCAAGAAATGACTCAGCAGAGATGCCATAAATGTCCACAGGCTGTCTCCCTTCACAGAACCTCAACTTTCTGAGCGCATGAACTGTTTTCTGTATCCTCAGGACCTAGCACAGTGCAAAGGAGGGGCTTGCTCACTGATGTGCTTTATTAGTTGACCTAGCAGCACTTTTAATTGCAGTTTCATTGAACAGTCTCAGTGAGTATGAAAGAGTATAATCTCCATGTGAAATTAGGGAAAAACAAGATCCGATAAAAGAAAATGATTTTGAATTCATAAATATTTTTTCAATTATGCATAGTTTAACATGTGCTTTTTATTATTTCATGTTCAATAATGATTGTAAAAAACAAAAGAGCAGAATTCAGCAGTTTCGTCTATTCAACAAACATTTATTTATTAAAGGACAATTATATGCAATTATATGAAGTTAGAGAGTCAAAAAATGATAGCGTCCTTGCCATCAAGGACCTAGTACAAGCAGTAGGTAATATACCTAATAATAACTCTTTGTATTAATTAAACTAATGAATAATTATATATTATATATAATTTAAATATGCAACTATATGTTAATGACTAATAATACCTCTTAACGATACTCTGACTTGCTGACTGAAAACATTTCTGACCAATTTGTTGTCATCAACACTTACAGACTGGTAAACGTTGTAGTTTTGTTCATGAGCTTTGTTCAATTTAAATAAACAAAAAAAATCTATCATCCTAGCAAATCTGGATTAGGATTTTTTCCACACACATCAGAATGCTGGGGCGGAAACGAACCTTGGAAATCAGTGAAAGCCCTTTATTTTACAGATGAAATTGAGGGCAAGAGAGTTGGAAATGACCTAACAGCTGCAAAATATTCCCCACCCCACTGCAGGTTAGAGGAAGGCAACATGGCATAGTGGATGGGGAGTCGGCTTCACTGAGGAAGGGCAGAAGGACATGACCCAAGGAGGACAGACTGACTGTGTTCCAAATCCTGATAAAATCTCTTTGCCTTTCAGGGTCCTCGAACAACTTTCTAGGATAATAAAGTTGCTGAGATGGTGATAATCTGAATTGCCAGAGGAGCTTCCCTAGACATAGCTCCCTACGCTAATGAAATCATACATGGAAACAATATACATGAAGTAATTCCCAATATTTGCACTGTCACATAGCTTGGAAAATTTCAGATTAAATCAAAGTCAAGTTGAAGAGACTCCCTTCCACAGAATGGCTACTGCAAAAAATCTAACATCCCAATACAGTTTGATCAAATCGGATGTAATAATATATTGCAAATATTATATTTTTATTACAAACCAAATAATATATTCATTACACATTATGAGTATCTTTTATCTTACTGGTCCATGACCAAGAAAATTAACAGCTAGCATTTATATATATATATATATATATCCCTCTCTTCTGGGTAAAGGATGCTACTCTTTTCAAGGGATACTAATATGGAAAAAGTAATTTGTCCCCATGTCCCCAATATTTAGCTCTTTTCCATCTAAATATTTGGCACAGTTACTTGAAAGGCATGGAGGTTGTGCCAAATCCTTAGGATCACACAGTAATGTATAAAATTCTTGACGTTTTCCAGAGGACAGTTTATTTAATTTGCTTCCACGCAAGAGAATCCAGAAGCTTTATAAAACTTTAGGGTTGTTTCATATAGGTCATTTCACTTGTGAATGATTTGAGACTGAAATGGTCTGTTAAAGAAAAGTTTCACCCATTTCTCAATGTATTTCAGGTCAGAATCAAACAACAGTGAGGTGATGTGTTGGGCGGACAGTTTAAAACCTTCAAGGTTCAATGATCTATTTCTGTCCTCATGGAGCAACTTCCATGTGCAAAGTGTATCTCATACTGACACTACATGATATCTAATTCTCTTTGACAAGAACTACTAGTGCTAGGAAATACCATGTATTTTTAATACAATACTTACAACCTCATTTGAACATTTCACACCACTGTTTTCACCATCAATTCTCAATTATTTTGCGTGTTTAAAGGAAAAAATCTAAGACAGAGCTACAGAAGGGTAAGGGCCCTAACAACTCCGATATTAACAGATTGAAAAACCTTTGTTGGAAGGGAATGGAAATGAGAAAGAAAATGAGGAAGTATCTATCAAGAACTTGCTTTGAGTCAAGCATAGTGCTAAGCACTGTGGAATACAAACACAAAAGCAACAGCCTAACAGCCCTTATCCTCAAGGAGCATACATTCTAAAAAGAAGACAATACACACAAGGGAGAGGTAACCAGGGATGGGCGAGTGGGGCCCTAGAACAGACAAGTCCCATTAAGGAACAAGGACATGATTGACCATTCAGTATGGTGTACTCACATCAAAAAAGATGTATTCTGTAAGCAAAGTATAACTGTTCAAACGAAACATGAGATGTGCAAATTTAGAGACATCTCTGTTGCAAATTTGTACCCAACCTGTGGTACAAGCTTTCAAGCTTGTTGTACTGGTCTGATCAGCCACAGTCAGACACCTTGACCCCAACATAGTGATGTCATTTTGGTCCTCTTTGAGAATGAAGGACAACAGCCTAGCTGCTAGGACCTCTCTTTCCCTGCCTCCAGTTTACCTTGCATTTGTTTCATCTAAACCTAGATGTTTGCATAGTATCCACCCTAAAAGAAAGCTACTAGAGGGTGGAGACTATTTCATTTTAACCATTTGGTATTCCAAGTGAATAAACACAGTGCAAAGTACATAGCAGCCACTTGATAAATGCTTGTTGGTTTGATTGATTGAGGACCTAAAAGCAGGCAGGCATCCTCTATTATTTATTAATACAGACTAAAGAGCCACAAATAGCCCATCCATGGTCACTTTTGTCGGGGAGAGGAAGAAAAGAAAGGTGGGGTGCAGAGACATTAGCAGGTACTCTTCATCAGTAACAAGCTTCATCATGGAAGCCTGACTTGTGGCTAATCAGCAAAAGATGTCACACATGCTGTGAAAATGAGAGAAAACCAGGCAAAATATTCTTCATGAGGCTCTGGGCCAGTTTCCAAGGGAAAAGAAAAGTGGGGTGAAAACCAGAAGCACGGGCTTCTCCTCAAGCAAGAAGAGTTCTAGGTCTCCTCTAGGAAGGGTCTCTTCTTCCCCTCCTCCCTCACCCCCAAGAGCTAATAGCTTCTTCCATGGTGGACACATGTGACTCTTTCAAAATAGCATTCTACAATCAAGAAATGGACTGAAACAAAGCCCTGATGTGTGTCCCAGCCCTGGACTGAGAGGGGGAGCAGGTGAAAGGCCCTTCCTTGACTGACAGACCAATTCCCAGGGGGAAAGGCACAAAGGAGATGCCCAAGAAAAGACACAGCAACTGTCAAAACAGCTAAGTTAATAACACACTTTTATCATTTCATACCTGTAAGCAACTGCCACATTAAAAGTGATACTTCCACAGGAGTCTGGATGGCTCAGGGGAGGGAGTAACACCACTGAGGGCATTTCACCTCCAGATCACTCTTTCAAATCCAGCCCAGCCTGGTAATGAACGAAGCAAAGGTGTGACATCTCACAGCTGCTCAGAGATGGAGGGAACTCAATTTAGGGGCACCGTTGTCCCAAGCTATTGCTGTTTTCAGAACTCTAGGATACCGAAATACAGATTTTTTTCTTTCTTACCTATCCTTGTGTTCTCCACAGTCAGGTCCAGCCATCACTCACAAATGCAGAAACAGAAACGTGGAATTTTCACGACATCAGGTTCTCTTTAAGTCATTTCTTCCCCTGTCACCCACCCACCCACCAGAATGCTATTTCAGACAGCTGACAGATAAGTGCTCATAAAGTGAGTGCCCTTCTCACCATTAAGATATTCATAGTTTAGGAATTCATATTTGGTTGACATAACATAAAGAGAATATTTATGAAGATAAAGATAGACAACAAAAAACTCAGCCAACATTCTATCTAACCATCTTGCTAAGTATACCTCACCATCCATAGTTCGAGGCATACACTCAAACAGTAGCTCAACTGGACGATTTCTCAAACTCTCAAACTCTGGCAATACAATGATCAATGACATTTAGAATTATGATTTTGAAAGACTAAAACATACAAAATTTAAGTGGCTTCTGACACTGTTGTGTTCATCAAAGTTTTATTAGTAAATGTAATTCATTATATCACTGTATATAACTGTAAAACTATATATCACTGTAAAACTGCCAGTCATAGGGCATTCCAAAACTGACTATGAAGTAAATGCTTTTCAGAGCAAATCCAGAGCCTCACAAAAACACCCAGTTTTATCAATCATCATGATTCATTTTGGACATCAGCCCCTCACCACCATCAATTATCTCAACAGTTCACTTGACTGACCAAGCTTGACTAAGAATTATTTTGGGCAGTTTCCAGAAATCAAATCCATCCTTCAGGGGTAAACATTTGCCACCACGAAGGTGACCAACCTGGCAAGGAGAGGAGTTGTGAGGAGAATGTTTTCTTGCCTTAAAGCCTGTTAGACTATGTGTCAAAGTTTTTAGAATCAAATGATATGAGGTATGTAGAGCGTTTTGCAAACTTTCACACTATTATTATTAACAAATGATTGTGGGAATTAAAAAAAGAGAAATGGACAAAAACACTGAACTAGTCTAGTAATTTTGACCAATCTTTGCCACCTACATTAAATTTTCTTTGAGTCTCTCATCTCAATTTTTTAAAAAACTATTACCTTTTCACCTGCAGAAAGTAAAAACAAAAACAAAACAAGAAATCTCTTTAAAGAAATGATTCCTCTCTGCTTTAGGAATACCCATTTTTCACACAGAGAGAAGTAGCACAATTCAAATAAACTTGAAATTGGCTAAAGTAAAATATATTTTGTTGGGGTTTCTTTTCAGCTCTTATTCCATCTTACTATCAATCTCAAATAGCAAGTGCACCTCCAGGATGCAATGGGAAAATTCCACCAGGAAATAAATCTCTAAGACTTTATCCTCATTGGATCAATGAGGAATGAAGTTCCTACTTGACTTGGGGGGATCCACAGGGTAGCTAGGAAAATACTAGCAGTATACAAAAAAACATAGGGCAATTATTTTCCCAGCATTCACACATGATGAACGCACTGACAAATGAGGTCCCTGACAGTGCTTCCTGAATGGTGATATAATTCAAATAAAGAACCCCTACTGTGCTCCACTCCACTAAATATCTTTAAGGTTATTAGAAATCAGTTGCCTTTTTCACATTCTTACTCCCTTTGATTAATAATGAGGCTTTTCTTCATCTGCCTCAACATGAAATCCCAAGTATAATACCTGGCACATAGTAGGCACTTAATAGATACTTACCGACTAACCGCCTGACTGAAACATTAAGGTTAAATGCTACCTAGTGTCATGAATAGTGAGTGAAAAAATAGACCTAACTCAAACTTGAATGGAAGCCCATGTCAGCACTGTGTTTATGTAGATTGAGCCCATTAACCACAACAGGGTATTTTGCTATAATGCATACTAATAGTATGAATAATAAAGATGTTATATCATTGTCAGAGGCAGCATGGCACAAAGGTAGCCTTGGAAACAGAAAAATGGTACCAGAGCGCTGGACTTGGAATCCTGAAAACCTCACTACAAATCCTGGGTCTGACACTTCCTAGCTGAGTAACTACAGTGAATCATTTAACTCCTCTGAGCCAGAGGGAACTAAGGCCTCTCCACTTGGTTCTGGATGGGTTGTCTACTACCTCAAATGCTGCATCTTGAAATCTCGAAAGACCAGTGCCATACTGCTATATCACCGTCTTCAATAATGATACCGCGACACCAGTTCTCTGTCAAAGTCCTGCACTTCATAGTGGCATAGTGATGATTCTCCAGTGTCAGCAAAGTGTGAGGTCTGAGATGGTCTACCGAGCTGCAAAGGCTTTGAGTGCAAGCTCTGAATGAGACCAAGGACCAGCCTAATTTCTGAGAAGTTCTTCATTAGAGGTTTAGTCAATAAAGAATAAGTACTTTTTGAGTATAACAGCTTAGGAAGTATGGCAGGCTGGTGTTCTGCATTGGTAGAAGGAGTACCATCATTGATGAAATATTTCAAAGTATGTAGAGAGACATAAAATTTACACATTAGAATCCTGCTGAAATTTTGATTGTCAATGATGATCACTTGCTTATTTGAAACAACTTTTTCTGCCTTTTTAGTGCCTAGCAAGAAAAGATAATATGTTTGAGCACAGTGCCATATATAGGCACTAATAATATAACAATGTAATATAATATATACGTAGGCTTAACAAATGTCTGACAAATCAGATTGAATGTCATAACCTTGTGAATTTCACACATCACTGCAATTCCTATCAGGAAATCAGTTTCACTCAAAATTTTACCCAAATGACAACTGCAATTGATAGAGGGAATCTTACATAAACTAATAAATGTTTATGCTTCAAAACAATTATAAATCTCATCCTCATTAAAAAAAGATTAATTTTTCTTCCTTGCTTATATTAGATTCTCTTTGATCATTAGATATGGTATATATACATATATATGTATACACATAGGTGTGTATATATAAAGTCTGTATACATATATGTACATATATGTACATGTGTGTATATATGTACATATATGTATATATATGTTTTGGTTTACTTGTTTCTGTCGTTATCAACTTTTCCTGACCCTTTTTGGGGTTTTCTTGGCAAAAATACTGGAGGGGTTTGCTATTTCCTTCTCCAGCTCATTTTACAGATAAGGAAGCTGAGTCAAACAGGATTAAGTAGCTTGTTCAGGGTAGTAAGTATCTGAGGCCAGATTTGAACTCAGGAAGATGAGTCTTCCTGATTCCAGGCTGCGCTTTCTATTCACTGGGTCACCTAGATGCCAGATGAAGATAGACAGATTGGATGGATGGATGGATGAATAGATAGACAGACAGACAGATAGATGGATGGATAGATAGATAGATAGACAGATAGATAAATAGAGAAAGATAGATATAGACATAGATATAAATAGATACAGATATAGAAACCATGTGACAGTAGAATTAGAACATAAAATGAGGGTTAGCTGAGACTGGTAAAATGACAATTTCTGCTTCCATTTTCTCATTTGTTCCCAAGGCTAACTAGTGTACCACTGATGTATCTTCTGTAATATTTTGATATACTGAGTCCTAATGAGAACTGCCAACAGAACAAACCACTAAGAATGGGAATGTCAACATAAACACACAATCTATTATTTGTGGATGAAACAGTAATTGACAGTGAAAGAAGGGAGAAAGATAAGGAGAGAAAGGAGGGCAGCTCTAGGGCAGAAGAGAAAGAAAAAAAATCTCCAAATCAATTTCAAATCAAAGGATCATGAAATTAAAGCTAGATGAAACCTGAGAGGCTGTCTGGTGCAAAGCCTCTCATATTTGCTAAAATTTTGAAATTCCATAATTTGGTTGGGCATAAAAATCATTCTTGTAATGAGAATAAGAACTAATTGGAAACTGAGGCTCAGAGGGTTAAGTGAGCTGACTAAATTCATACAAGTATTAAATAATAGAGTCAGAACTGAAACCTAGGTCTGACTCCAATTGCAATATTCTTCACATTACAAAATATCCATCAACAAATATTATACAAGGCACTCTGTGAAATGTTGAGGACACCAAAAAACAGGTACAAAACAGAGGCTCCGACCTCAAGTAGTTTAAATCTAAGTGGCAAACCACATAAAAAAATTAAGTAAGGAGAATCCAGGCTCAAAGATGGGCTCAAGGCAACAGATTTATCTAGTTATCTAGTCCAATGTCATCATAAAACATTTGAGCAAAACAAGGTACATAGAAAGTAAGTGACTGAGCCAAGGTAATAAACAAGAGCAGGGGTTTTCAATGCAGGTCCTCTGACTTCAGATCTAATGTTCCTTCTACTATGCATTAGTTGCTAAGCCTTTTGTCATCAGCTATCAATAGAACTGTATATAGAATAAGTGCTTATTAGAGTACAGAGGAAGGAGAGATGGCTTCAGGCTAAACTTTATAGATTCTACGGTGAATAGCTTCATAGCTTGAAGGGAACTCTGGAGGTCACTAAGTCCAACCTTCTCATTTTACTGGTGAGGAAACTATAGCCTAAAAAAAAGGACTAAGACACTCAATTTCCATGGTCGTCAGTTTCCGAAATACCTGTAAAACAAGGGTTTAGCTAGATGTTCTCCCAGGTTTCTTCCAGATCTAAACATATGAACTTATGATCTGGAGAGAACTACAAAGCTGTTGGACTTGAGCTAGGTAGACTAGGTAGGGAAATACTTAAGAGCCCATGCTTCCCAAATAATCCTAAGTACCAAGAGAAAAGGCCCAATATAAGATAGATCTGTGTGTGTTGTATGAAAAAGCTTGACATACATCATCTATAAACAGCATTTTCTCTTGTACTATCATTCTTTACTGGCTCCCTTCAATTTACATTTCCTTCTCTGTGGCAACAAGTACATAGGTGACATTCTCTTGATAGAAAGTTAAAAGGAGTATATAATGTAACATGAAGAAACTGTGAATTCAAGTGGGACATCTCCAATAAGAAATGTTTCACACTATTTCTCCATCCGAATGTCAACTTCAGAGTTCTAAGGTCACAATACTTCAGAAATGATTCTCAACTTCCTGCTGCCAAGCAATTTTGTCACCATCTTATTAATAGTGAAACAAGAATGAAACTCACAAGGGGATGTCAGAATGGGGATAACAGAAAATTCACTTTGTACCTGCCACAGAGTAAACTGCACTCACAAAACAATGCGTGATTTGGGTCACCTTGCTTTTAGATTCCTTCTCAACTGTTTGGGTATGTTCTGAATAAAGTTTTCCTATTTATCTAAAAGTTTTTCTCTGTTTGAACCTCTCCCCAGATTTCTACTTCCTATTCCTTCCTATCAGCACCCTACCTAATTAGGCAAGCTAAAAATATTATAAATAATCCTGTAAAGAATAAACCTAAAGAAACACATAAAGAATAAATCTATAAAGGAATCACATTTAATATTGATTGAGCTTAATGAAAAATCTTTTATTTCACAAGATTTGCATTAGTGGTATCAAACAGGCATTTTGCCCCTTGCCAAAATTAAAGTAAACAGCATGGCAGTACTGGGTTTGTATGACAGATAAAAGGTATATAGAAAGGACAGAAGGGAAGCACTTATATTCTTTGATGAGTGGCAGACTACCAATGGGAAAGGAGGAAGCAGAAATGACATCATCATAGGCTCATATGACCCTCCTAGTTTCCCAAACCATCTTGTCACAACCTACTGACCAACTTGCCAAATGTGGCTATATTCTTTAGGTTCCCCCTAGTCCACATAGAAAGGAGAATAGGTTTCTTTGGCTCTTTCTGTTTCCTCATATATAAAAGGAGATGACTAAACTGATTGCTAAGGTCCCTTCCAGATGTGATAATATATAAGAGTTTATGAGTCTACACAGATAAAGTAAAATACACACACACACATACACATAGACAGACATACACACACACACACACACACACACACACACAGCGTGAGTCAGACAAATAATAAGATGAAGAAAATATTAGTATGGACAATAGCGTTCAGAGGAATACAGAATCACAGGATTTAAATAATTAGATATGACCAAGGCCACCCTTTTAACTTTATAGATGAGGAAACTGAGGCCTAGAGAGTCAAAGTAATTTGCTCATGGTTGACCTGCAAGATTCTTGATGGAACTACTATCCAAGCATCAAACACAGATCTCGAGGGTTCTCCCCAGTGTAAAAGGATTATGAATTTTTACATGCACCATATTATCTATAGCTGTACTATCTATTATTATATATCACTAACATTTATGCTCAACAAAGGAACCATAATCTCTACAACAAAAGTTTTCATTGGACCAATTACAGGAAGAATCTTATCAGAGAAAATAAAATTAAAAGATATAAAAAATAAAAGACTGATTATTAATAGGATTTATATAGTGTTTCAAAGCTTGAAACATGCTTATTATTTCATTTGATACAAGAATCTTGTGTGGTAGGTAATATTATTATCATTTTACAGATGAAGAAACTGATATTCAGAGAGACTTGTATGTGGTCACAGAGCTACTTAATGTCAAAGGAGAACCTCCCTGAAACCCAGGTCTAGCGGAGTATCCACTTTGCTATTGGACCTCAAAAAAAAAAGTGACAGCAGTCTTTAAAAGAAAATAGAAAGTGATACCAGTACCATGTGTAGACAACATAATTGCTTTGAAATGCATTATATATTAAATGATGATATGATGGGAAAGGAAAACTTTAGACAATAAAGAAAAAATGAATAAACCAAGCATAAATAACAGCCTTTAAAGTGTACTATTCTTTTTTATAAAGTTTGTGGAAACATTGTTTAAATATTAAAAAAAAAAACCTCCATTAAAATTGAATTCATTGATCTGATTAAAGGATGGAAGATGGGTCAATGCCATGTATAAGGGATTTGTTTTACCAGATTTTTGCTGGTTTCAAGACCAAATCTATGTCATTTCAAACATGTTTTCTAACATGTTTCATATCTCATTTCCAGTGGCAAACTATATTCTTATTATCCTGTAAAGGCCCAACTTCTGGTCACAGTTGGTTAGACTTTTAGAAAAGGAATGACCTCGTTCCCTTATTCTTCACTATTTTATCCTGCTAGCTATACCTAGTACTTATTTCTACCTGTAGGCTCAGGACAGTTGTAAAATCAGTCCTAGCCCTGGCAGAAAATATAGAAGGAACACCTGCCTTAGAAACATCTGGCGCAGCATCAAATTTCATTCTTGCTCCTGGTACTCCATGACTGTTGACCTCATGCTTAGCCTACGCTAGCCTCTTGTTGCCCAAACTGATTGCCCTAAGTTGCTGACCCTTTGTTACAGAGGTCTGTTGCCTGGTCTACAGATTTATGGTTCCATAGGCTTCTTGCTATCTGATCTCCTGGACTCTAGAATTTGCCAATCTTGAAAGATCAATGCCAGCCACCTGTTGCCTCCACCCTTCCCTGCTTTCTTTGGAAGTGATTCGTGACCTGAATTACATATGGTGTACACTGGCCTCCCCTACTGTCTAGGTGAATTCTTTATACTGACCCCCCGCTTTTTTTCTTGATTCCTAGTACAGACAGCACCAAGGTGACAATGAAGGAATCAACAGTAGTGTCCACATGTCTCACTCCCCAGAGAAGTGTCTTTTATTCACAATATAAAACCAACCACTAATATCAATGATCAGCTAGTTGACCAGTGGATAGAGTGACAGACCTGGAATTGAAATCTGGCCTCAGAAACTTACTGGCTGTGTGACTCTGGAAAAGTCATTTAACTCTGTTTGCCTTGGTTTCCTCATCTGTAAAATGAGCTAGACAACGAAATCACAAACCACTCTAGTACTTTCCCCAAAAAAAAATCCCAAATGGGGTCCACAAAGAATTGGATACAACAGAAAACAACTCAACAATGACTACAATCAATGAAGACCCAGATAATCTTAAAAAATATATATTTCTGG
The DNA here is from genome assembly GCA_023548195.1 of Bettongia penicillata ogilbyi. NCBI lineage: Eukaryota > Metazoa > Chordata > Mammalia > Diprotodontia > Potoroidae > Bettongia > Bettongia penicillata. Next base: position 3,680,947 of record JAJHZJ010000011.1, on the reverse strand, counting down.
AAACCATCACAGAGAGGAGAAAACACAAACCTATTTGCAAGATTTGTGGGACTGTTCTGTCAATTAGAATTCAGTTATTTCCTCATGCAGCATTTAAAAGGCTAATTAGCAATGAAATAAATGGCCCTTTAAAATATGAGAAAAAGAAATCCGGGTCTAAGTTTTGACCTTTTAAACAAAGGCTTTTATTTATAAAAGTAGATTCCAAATGAATTTCATATCTCACAGCCCATTTGGAGTGTTGCTTCTCTAATTTATAAATTTCTAATTTACAAGTAAGACAGAAAAATGCCATAAAAAGCAAATTCTACCACTCAAATACAATTTTCTCAATATCTGATGCAAATGAAATACAGTCTGTTTTCCTGTCTAGAAATTCAAGTTTTCAGATACTGCCTTGGTTGTATGATATTTATATTCTCCTTCTTATACAGAACAGTCTAAGCTAGTAATGGGGGAGAACAAGATTAAGAAAAGGAGAAAACAGAAGCCCTCCTAAAAAAAAAAGCATGACTTCATATCAAGTAAATTACTAATGAAAACAGGCAGGAAGGATAAAGAAGTTCATCTTTGGAGTCCCCTCTTCTCTCTTAGTGAAGCTCTCTTCCTTTTTATTCTCCTCCACCAATGTTTCAGTACATCTCAGGCCCCACAAAGAAAAATCATGAAAACTTTGGGGTGTGAATTTACCAAAGTCCAATCTTTTCCCTGAAGCATTCAAGTTTACAAAAAGATCTTAGGGAGATGAGAACAAGAGGGTGGCATCTTAAAAAGAACATTCCACTGTGTCACCAGAATGGAGAAGAGATTCCGGGAAAATAAGATAATTCCTAGACCCCTCAAGTCACAACAGAAGACCTGCCCAGCCCAGAGGCTTGCGTGCCATTGTGGGAATTAACAGACGACAGAAATGGTATCTGTGTCCCAGAAAATTCTTCTTAAAGTAGGTTCAATTCCAACAATTGCAACAAAAAAAAATTGAAAACAAATATGTTCAGTACAGGCCAAACCTGGGTGACTTTGAGGGGTTGGGTGAGAAAAATAACCAAGAGGAAATAGAGGAGAATATTACATAAGTTGTAATTCTAAAAGGGACTATAACAAGACTGCATGTAAAACATTAGCCAGCATTCTGAGAATCATTGACTGCTCAACACATTTTATAACATCCTGTTGTTTAATAAATGTTCCCAAATAAGGCAAGGGCAAAAAAGGAGATTTGGAAAATAAAAAGTTCTCTAAATTTACAATGATTTATGGGGTGGGGAAGCAGGTGGGGGAGGGACAGTTTGGAAGTAATTTTATACCAATTTCTTCACAAAAACAGTGAAAAGAAAACTTAAGAAAATATTTTTTTGACTGAGAGCAAGGAGGTGATATAGTTGAAGAGGCAACAGATTAATATCTGGAAAATCAGGATGGAATCTTGGCTGTGATTACACTCTTATATAACTATTAGTATTATTATAATTAACTGTGACATTGGGCAAGCAACTAAAGGTCTTTAGGCCTCAGGTTCCTCATCTCTAAAATGAGATTAGAAGAGATGAGCTAGAAAGTAATTTCTATCTCTAAATCGTTATAAGCAAAGTTTAATGAAAAAATGTAAAAATTATTTTGTCATATGATATGAGGTTGATAATGGCTGTCTACTTTGTTCTGGAAAGAGTCATGTGACTTGTTTTTTCCCACTGTTTCTTCTAGTTAATTTCATGTATAAAGGGAGAAGAAAATTTCTTCCCACAAGATTTCCCTCATCATGAAACACACAGTTGAATTTCTTCTAAAAGTAAATTTGGACACTAAATATGCCTTAAAAAGGTAGTTTGGGAGTTGAAAGTCATACAAATTGACAACATTTTACAATTCCTTACTATTAATCCCTTCCCTATGAGATTGTCTCCAATTTGTCCTATATTTTGTTCGCACACAGTTTTTTGCCTGTTATCTCCCTGAATTTGATTATGATCTCCCAGAGGAAAAAGATTGTTTTGTCTTTTTATTTCCATCATTTAGCACAGTGACTGGTACATAGTAGATCTTTAGTACGCTGGTTGATGATTTTTTTGAAAGCAACTAAACTCTATGTAATTTGACTCTAAAAGGCCACCAAACATATGAAGTGCATTTTTCAAAGGATGATCTGCATTCTCTCTTGTCCTTTCCTTGATGTTTTTGCCAGTTTTCTTTTGCCTATCTCTGTACCATGCTCCAGTGGTGAGTCTGGCAACTGGGAAGGTACTGTGGATATATCTTTTGATTTATGAGGTTGTGAACGTAGCAGAAAGCTATGTGTCCAAAGTACTTTGAAATCAAAAGTGAGACCATATATTGAAGTCACTGGACAAAAAAAAATATTTCTGCTGTTTGAAATAAGATTATTTTGTATTTTCTACAAGAAACAAAAACTAAAAAAATAAACATTTAGACCTAGTTATGGGCATTAAAAGGTAAGTATCAGGCAATATAACTGTACTCTTCATCTCCCTGTGGACCCTAACTCTCAGGTTTCCTGAAGTTCCACATTCAGAGAGGCAAGGCAATTTGTGAGAGCAGGAAACAGCTGAGTAAACTGTGGGAGCTGCCAGTAACCCTAAGGAGATCAGCTTCTGTCTCACCTAGGGAACAGAGAGAGTCCAGGTCTCTGAGTTGATGATCCAAAACTAGTCTTTCTATTATGACTACGGAGCACTGGCAGGAGGGAGGATGTGAAAACCTCCTTTGGGGGCATCTCAGTGTCACACATTTCAGGTCTGTTGCCAAGTTTCAGCACACTTCTCATATACACTCCATTTTCACCACTTGGGGCAGGCTTCACTCACACCTGGGCTACTATAATAGACTTCTGGTCTCCCTGTCTCAGGTCTGTCCCTACTATAGAGCCATTCATTAGTTGCCAAAGAATCTTTCTAAAAAGCACCCCTCCCCCAGTGCACAAAGGTCCAGGAACTCCCTATGGCATCCAGGACACAAGTCTAATCTCTTCCTACCTTCCCTCCATGTACTCTAATGGCCTTCTGGCTGTTTCTCAAACACGGCACCACATCTCCCTCTGCGTCTTCTTCATTAGCTTTCCCTCTAAGGTTGGGGTGCTCTCCCTCTCATTTCTGGTTCCCAGATTCCCAGGGTTCCTTCAAGACTCAGCTCAAGCTCCATTTTTGTGGTCCCTCATTTAATACACATTGTCCATGCCTTCCTTCTGAGATTACCTCCAATTTACCCTGTATCTTCTAAGGGTGGAGTTCTTTTTCCTATTAGACTGGGAGCTCTTTGAGGAAAGGAACCTTGTTTTTACCTTTGTCTCTCCTGTGCATAGAAGACTACCTGCCACATGATAAGCACTTAATAATAAATATTTGTTGGTTAAAGTAATGACTAGGTGACCTTTCCTTGTATGTCTACATGTATTTGCCTGAGTTGTGTTTGTGCCCAATCTTCAGCATAGAACATACCAAAGAGCTTTTCAGTGACGACAATGTCACTGGTTTTCTGAAAGCAGTGTTCTTGTCCTTGTCAACATCTGAGTCTTTCTCTATAAGACAGTTGTAGTAAGATCCTGAAATTCTGCACTGCATAATTAAAAGGATTTTTTAAACAAACTTTCCATGCCCAACCAGACAGTCCACAGTCCCAGAGCCTTTCTGAACCAGGCTCCTTCTTACTTTCATGGTTCTGTCTCAAGGTTCCATGATGGTCTAACAGGAAACACAGACACACCCACAGATCACAACTCTCTACAACTGAGTACATGGTCTTTAGGAGTTGCTATCATGATAAAATGTATCACTCTAAATAAACCTGTCCACTGACTCTTGAATTTAGCCAAGCTGACTCTCAAGATTGCAGTTTATCACTGTAACTACAGTAACTGGTAGACCTTATTGGAGCTTGTTCTCCAACTGGCACAACCTTTGAAAATCCAGAGTTACTACAATGCCACCACTAAGCATTAGAGGAGACCTTCAAGGAGAGTCTCTATAAGAACATAAAGCAGGGGTTCTTGACCTCAGGTCCACGAACTTTCAAATATGCATATATGTTTGTGTGTGTATATATACTATACATGTATGTATATATGATAACTACAATTTAATATAACTGGTTTCTTTTATAATCTTGTATATTTCATTTTATGCATTTAAAAATATTCTGAGGTGGGGTCAACTGCCAAAGGAGTCCACAACACAAAAAGGGTTTAGAAGCCCTGACTTAAGGAAATCCCTAAGAGCTGATCACCTAATAGTGTTTTGAACTTTAAAGGATTCTTTATTTTACAAAAGGATTCATAATTATGATTCCCTTAAACACATCATGGGACCGCTGATTTAGGGACATTAAAAGCAATTGACTTTAACTCCCTCATTTTAAAGGTGAGGAGACTGAGACACAGATTTGGATGAGTGACCTGGCAGGAACTGTACACTCCCTGGTCTCTCACTCAAAGTCCGGAGCTCTGCCCACCATGCCAAACTACCCCTGAAGTAGCAAGCTCTCCAAATGAATTTAAAATAAAATTTAAACCTTAAAAACTCAATTTATACAATTTCACAGGCTTATGTCTTTATAAATTAGGATGCCCCTGAATACACTATGATAAGGAATTTTCAAAGGCTTCTAAAAAAGAGAGAAACACTTGGGAGTCAAAGTGCAGATGAATCAGGGAATCTCAGTCAGATAGTTCTGTTTTCTTTGAGTACCTAGTTTGATTTGTGGATGCTATCTCCTTCGGTGGAGTAACACGATAGGAATGAAAGAAGGCTAGATTTAGGAAAAACCACTAGAATGACCACTATTCCACATCTGTCAGTAACTAGCCATGCAACATTGGTCTCTAGGCTCATTTCCCTGTTCTGTATGTAAGTGGCTTAGACAGTAATCTCCCCACTCCTTTCCAGCTCTGATGTTCTATTTCCCATTGTGAAATAATATTCAATTCTACTAAAAATGATAATTATTAACTTCCCACCATGCGTAATACACTAAAACCTATTTTACTTCCTGAATTTAGCAAGCACCTGGAGTTTTTGAAGGCTCATTATAACCACACATCCAGTTCACCATGAACCGGAAAAATCAAATAATGAGACAGGAAAAGAGAAAGGAAAAAATATCAAAGAATCTTGGCCTATGTACCCTGGTTCTAAAAGACTGCTCAAAAAAGACAGGAAAACTACAAATATTTTTAAAAATTAACCAACAACTTTTCAATGTGTGCCTTTTGGTAGCCATACATAATCTGGATTATTTTCCTGTACTATGTGCTCTGCCTCCCCTTTTTAAAGGCAAATCTGTGGGTGCAAACCAAATAATTTCAAAGCCTGCAAGGTGAACTTTGCCCACCAGTATCACCTTTTCCAAAAGAACAATAGGGTTCCAATCTTGACTACAAGTCAGAATACAAAGATCAAGCTGACATTTCCCTAATAACAATGCAGATTCAGGTTGCTGCTAAAGCCAAATGCTGACAATTTCAAGATGAAACTTCGTTAAGGCAACTTCATGTGCACTTGGCTAGTCCAAAGGGTCCTGACTCCTCTCATTCTTTGGGAAACCTGGCTGGCAATTTTCTTTGATCAGTCAGATAGTTCAGCCAGATCAAAGCACACCTTTCCATTCTCCAGTCCAGTTACCTCAAAGGAAGGTCTTTCAGGAAGGAGGCCAAACTATGTGGCATTACAAACTTCTGGAGAATACAAAAATGACCAGCTAAAACTCATAGAGAGAAGCATTGTCTTAAAAGGGAAGCTTGATGCGCAAATTTTTCTAGAAATCAAAGATAAGATGGGCTCTGAATGGGAGCAGTGGGTCAAAGGAGAAATGCTCTTTGGCAAATCTCTCTGCCCTTCTGAAGTTTATTTGCCCAGCATGTATCATGGGTCAATTCTCAGCTGCGGCTGGCAAGGTATCCCACCTCCCCCACTGTGAGGCAGTGTTCTTGGCCAGATCCACTCAGACCACAGAAGCAACTATTTGCCAAAGGCAGTTAAACAAGATGAAGTGGGAATGATAATAGAAGTTGCCGGGGTTCCCCCACAGCCCACAAAACAAAAACAAAAAACTCCAAAAAGTAGAATGGGGAAAGAGAAAGGGGAGGAATTGAACATTCCAGAAGACAAATTGGCATAGTTGAATATGCCACATGTGCCACATATGGATAAAGAGCAGGATTTTAAGTCACTGACACATACCAATGATGTGACCCTGGACAAGTCTCTTGACCTCTCAGAGCTCTCTAAGAAAACCTCTAAATTAAGACTGAATTTTGCAGAGAAAATGCTAAAGACCCACCAAGTAAGGAGGTCTGGGGAACCTGCAGCCTCAAGGCCACACGTGGCCCTCTAGTTCCTCAAGTGCAGCCCTTTGAATCCAAACTTCACAGAACAAATCCCCTTAATAAAAGTTTTGTAAAACTTGGATTCAGTCAAAAGGCCATACCCAAGGACCTAGAAGGCCTAGAAGGTTTCTCTACCCCTGTACCATCACTCTCTCAAAAATCTATTCTAAACAAAAGAACAGAAAAAAATAGAAAAAAATTTTTATTTTAGGTTTGTTTGTTGTTTTAAAGATCTATACCCTTTGAAAGCCAGACCATTAAAATTTTCAGAACCAAGAGTACGGAACAAGTTGTCTCAAAGTCCTTAAACTGTTGCCTAAGTGGGTAATGTAAAACTAGCTAAATGTAACTAAAAGAAGCAAATGGGATTGCTCTTGGAGTGATGTGTCTAGAGCAGACTGCAGAAGACAGGAGCTAAAAACGAAAGTGTTTTCTCCTCCTTGCCCCAAGGAGGTGGTAATCCACACATTTCTCTTTCATTTTACAAGCTGGTTGACCCAAGTGATGTAAATCAAAACTGATCTCATCATACACTGAGGCTTTTCTCAAACCAGGCAACTGAGCGGTGCTCTAGTATTAGCAATGCCTGAAAAGTAACAGCATGCCTATAAATGAATAAATTAGCTGAAATCTTAGGTCCCAAATGAAAGTAAACTTATAGACTCTTGGGAGGCAGCAGTTCCGTGTTCCTTAAATGAAACCTTTGCCAAGGTACCTACTAACTTTTCAGAAATAACTAAATCTCTTGACCGGAGCAGAGGCTGTCTTTGCTAAGACCTTGGTCACTGCTTAGCCATTGTTCTAACCTAAGTAAGACAGGAAATAATGGATTGGTAAATTTGATTGTAAGCTTAAATCACAAAAATAAATTAATATAATAAATAAATAAAACTGTTATTATTTTCCTTTACTTGTGCTTTACGCCTAGGCTTCATTATGTGTTGTGGAAAGAAACCCAGAATCCTGGAGGTTACACTACAGAGAAGCAATCTGGAAGGGATTCAGATCCGGACCTAGTGCCTGTGTCCATCATTCAAGGACCAGCCTAGAGAGAGTTGGAAAGATCTGTCACCAAAACACCAGCTCTCAGGTAATGAATTTTTTCAATCACCCATAAAGACAGTTTACTCAAGATGTGCATGAGTACAAGGGCATACCCAAAAGGATGAATTCATTGATCTTTGAAGTATACCAGTCATTACTATTTATTCATTTCATCTGAAGTTAGCTCATAAAGGATACATTAAAAATGAAACACTTTTCCTTTGACTATTTATCCTCATCCCACCAAACCCCAAACTGAATATCAAAGAAGGGATTTATTAGAAAGGTTTCACTCAAATTTGTTCAACTCTAATTCAGTGTGTTTGGTGGAATACATAGTCAGGGCTACATAAAGAGTAAGTTCAAATTAGTTTCGGTAGCCACAAGATGCTTATTTAACATAATTAAATTGACATTTCCAATTGAAAAGGAAAAAAAGAATCATATTAGATTAATTTTAATATTAAAATCATTAAAATACGTATTTGGTTTTTTCTTACTGTATTATCAGTCTAGAAGGTCACACTGTACTAACCAAAAAGGGTAATTTTGAAATATTGATTCAAAGGAATATTAGCTGTATGTATATCTCAAGCATAGTGAGTTTTCCTGCTATAAAAAGGCAGGCAGTAAGGAGCATCAGGGGACACATTAAATTGGACTATATGACACTTCGTGACTTTAGCTGGGCATTCAGTAGTAGCTGTTCTCCAAGGTACAATAAATATATAGAAAAAAAATCTTTAATGTGAACTGTTGGATGTGACCAGTATAGATTCAATTCATTTCCAGAGTTGGAAAAGATAAAAGGGTAAGCTTTGAACTTATTTGATTTTCAATAAAAACAAGCAGTTAACTGAATTAATTCCTTTCTCGATCCTACAAATCCTTCCTTGCTGGTAGAAAAAAAAAAGGCTATATGAAATAATGAATGAGACCTATCCATGTATTAAGATTTTCATATATTCTTCAATAAAATTAAATTCGCTAAACATTTCTTTCAACTGTTAATTTTTTTAAATTTGAAATACTACTTTAAGAGGTCTCTTTTATTGAAGGGAGATTTTAGAATATTGTCATAATCCACAGACATTCAAGAAAAGCTTTTTATCTAGTCCTTAGTTGGTTAACAACAGCAAACATTTATTCTTAAGCAACTTTTTTAAGCCAAGCACTATAAAAGAGTTTTTTAATGCCTTAGTTCAAGTCTTCAAGGACAGTAGGAAGATGAGATGTATATACATACTCATTCTTAAAAGAGAAATGAAGACAGGCTGACACTAAAAGATGATTCTCTTCATATTTTTTATTTTATAACAGTCCTAGGAATTCACCTAAAAACAGTATTTGTTTTGTTGTTTCCTTTTGCACAAAGAATGTTGTGATTAATACAGTGCAAAACATAATTTACTGAATACCTTCAGATGGAGCACTAGGGGGAATAATATAAAGAGAATTGGATTCAGAGTCAGGAGATGTGACTAAAATCAAGTCAACAAGCATTGATCAAGTATTCTAGGCACTATGCTAAGTGCTGAGGATACAAAGAAAGGCAAAAACAGACCCTGTCTAAAAGGAACTGAAAATCAACATGCAAACTACTATTAAATATACATTTATATTATTATATTATATATATTATACAATTATATAAATTATACAGTTATTTTATATAATAATTATTTAATATATATATATATACACACAAACACACATATAAAAGATTATATAATAATATAACCACAGGACAAACTGGAGATAATCAGAGAAAGAAGACACTAGCAAAAGGAGAATGAGGAAAGGCTTCTTATAAAAAGCAGGAAATTAGCAGGAACTTGAAGAGAGCCAGGAGATGGAGATGACCAGGGACAGAATTCCAAGCATGGGGATTTATATACAGAGCTGGGAGATATTTAATGGAAGGAACAGCAACGAAGCTAGCTAGTGTCCCTGAACATTAGAGTATCTAGAAGGGAATAATGCATACAAAGACTGGGATGGGAGGAAGAAGCAGGCTTATAAAGGGCTCTAGAAATCAAATAAAAGCCTCTATTTGATCCTGGAAGACAGAGGAAGACCATGGAATTTACCACATTGGCCAGGTGTGTGACTGTACGCCAATCACTAAACCTCTCTTGAGCATTAATTTCTTCAGCTGTAAACAGAATAAGTTTTGCACTGCCTACATCATAGGAGTATTCTAAGAAAAGTGGTTTTTTAACTATAAAGCACAATATAAATGTGAACCATTATTGCTTTGAAATCAGAAATTGATAGATTACAGCTCCATCTACTAATGTGAAGCTGAGGATAGTGCATTTGCCTTTTCATAACAAATATAACTATTTATATAATCTGCATTAATTAGTAAGTATCAATATTGACACAAAAAAACTTGTTTGGAAAAATGATGGATTCCCTGATAAGCTTGTTTGTACAGAAAATATTTCATCCTACCCCCCAAATGCTACTTTTTAATTATGCAAAAAGATATTTTTCCTCTGAGCAGAAAGGAATGCTCAATCCATCCTTTTATTCAAAGATGTGTGGGGAGGGAAAGAATAAAGCCAGAAGGGAGCAGATGCTTTTAAGTAAAAGAGAATTTTTAAGAAGAGTGTTATGATCAATATAAACAGGAAAATGCCCATAAACTGTCAGAAGCTTTTCCATGAAGTGAACTTGTTTCTAAGTGGGCAGAAGACACACGGAGGTACTTGTTGGATTCAGTGGCATCAGCTGAAGAAAAAAGGTGGGTGGGGAACCTTCTCAAGATGAACCAGTGCTTCCTAACCCAAACATTTTACATTAGACAATCCAATCGATGAAAAGTGATCTACACACTAACCACCTTAACAAAGTCTTTAACAGTTTAAATATCATTTTTGTATTGTCGCTGGGCAACCTACATTTCAGGACACAAGGACTTCTATCACAGTTTGCCGTTCAAATTTCTAATAGGTATATTATGTTTCCTTTTCCTCCTCCATCAAAGTTTGACTCCCATGGCTCACTAGTGTTGAGGTGATTCTGGGTTCTCAGAATTCAAATTATGGCAAATCATGGGGCTTCCAACACAGACTCAGTGATGCAATGTAGGTGTTACTGAGGTGAGTCAGAGTATGTAAACTTTAGAGATGGAAGGGCTTAGTGAATTTCTAATCTAGACAGATTAGCAAAGTGAAGCACAGAGGGGTATAGCTAACATTCATCTATCTCCTTAAGTTATGCAAAGCTCTTTACATATGTTTACATATTTCACTGGAAGTGAATTTCACTTCACTGGAAATGATTTTCACTTAAGGCTGTGAAGCTATTGTGTCAGCTTGCTCTGAGAAATATATTGCATACACTTCATCAGGAAGCAAGGGTTGACCCAGCTAAGGGGCATGGGTGTGTGTTCATCCTTCATTGCTGAAGAAGACCATGTCATCAGAGAAATAATGACATGACTTGCACTTGACTTTTGGGTTTTTTTTTTTGTGAAGGAGGGCTGTGCAGGTCACCAGCCTCACTTCTCCTCCAGAGCCATCTGAATCCAGTGACCTGATATTCATCAGGATGACTGGAGATAACCCACGGTGAGGCAATTGGGGTTAAGTGACTTGCCCAAGGTCACACAGCTACTGAATGTCAAGTGTCTGAGGTAAGATTTGAACTCAGGTTCTCCTGACTCCTGTGCTCTATCCACAGCACCACCTAGCTGCTCTAAGGGGAAAGAGAGAGGGGAAGAGGGGGCCCAACACCTGGTTAGGAACAGGTGACTGATTTTTTTTTAACTACAGTAACACTGTCTCTCAACAGTCTTCCAAGTTGGAGAGTGGAAACTGGATCCTTAAAGTGCTGAAGTACTAACCTGCCACGTAAAACTGGGAGTGTGTTTTCATGGGAGACAGAGTTTGGAAAAATAAAGGAGGCAAAATGGCAAAAATAAAAATTTTGGGGGAAGAACAGAGGAATGTGGTGTTTTTTTGAATCTGCAATTATTTTCATGTGAATAACTACCAAGTCTATGCATTACCCCTTTCTTTTTGAAAGAAGAGAGGAAAATGTGGTAAGATATTTTCTCTTTAAAAAATTTTAACACAACTTTTGAGAATCAATGTAAGACAATGCTACCTTTGGAACTTGAATATGCATAAGTATTATCCGTAAAATTAAATTTGTATATGCAATGACATCCTGGTATTTGTCAGCAAGGAATGGAAAGGCTGTTTTCTCACATATTTTGTCAGAATCTTTATTATCTAAGAGAAAAAAGGAACATACCATTCTTAAAATAAGGCACTCAGTACTAGACACATTATTCCAGGTACAGTTTGAATAGATACAGTAGTAGTAGGACTATAACATTCTAAACTGCTAGACCTGTTATGTGGAAGTCAAAATGAGGCATGAAATAAGAAGGAATAAATGTCTCAAATTTAGAAAGATTTTACTTCCCATTGAAAAAATTACAAAATGTCTCTTTCCCCAACTACCAGTTCTTTTGGGTGGTGAGCAACAACAAATCTGAATTCATTTTGAGGTTAGTGATACGTTGATACACAGTACACTCATTATAATTTTTGAAGTTAAGTCTGGTTTCGTTTTACTCCAACTGCATGACTGACCTCTCCCCATACACCCCAAACACTTCATTTAATGGAATAGGGAAATCCTAATGAGAAAACTAATTCTACCAATGCAGACTAGCTTACTGCCTTTGGACAGATGCCCAGAACCTTCAAAGGTTAAGTATCTAACCATGGTCACAAAGCCAGTGTGTCTTAGGCTGGATTTGAGTTCACATCTTCCTATTCTCTCTCTTTCTCTCTTTCTTTCTTTCTTTCTTTCTTTCTTTCTTTCTTTCTTTCTTTCTTTCTTTCTTTCTTTCTTTCTTTCTTTCTTTCTTTCTTTCTTTCTTTCTTTCTTTCTTCCTTCCTCCCTTCCTTCCTTTCTCCCTCCTTCTCTCTCTCTCTTGAATTAAGCATTATGAGCCACACAATTTCTATTTTTTTTTTCATTTTTTGTTGTATTTCTCAGGTTATAAGGTAATTTCTTTAAAAAATTTATTCCCAAAATTTTAAAAAAAATACATATTTCTTTCTTTAAAATAGCAACACTTTTTAAAAGGGGAAAAATGCCTCATGTATTTATTTCATATTCAAGTCATGAGTATGAAATTTAGTCACATTTTGTTATTTGCCTCCATATTACATTTTTCCCAAGATGCTCTCAGAGTTACTGAACCACACATCTCAATACAGCAAAATAAAGTTATTTAGAATATCCACACAGCCTAGATGCATTTAAGTCTTAAATTATTACTTGGACAATTTTAGTAAGAAAAAGGGAAAATTCACAGAAAGATGCTACTTTTTGTTCCATGTGTTTGGTACTCTAAACAAACTAATAAAGTCTTTTGAGATTAATGTACTCTTTAGAGTGGTTTTTTGAGTTTGCAATTATTTTCACATGAATAACTACAGAGTATATTCATTAGTCCCTTTTGAAAAAGGACAGAAAAAATGATGATATTTTCTGTTTAAACAATTTTAATGCGGTTTCAAGAATCAATGCAAGACAATGCTTTCTTTGGAACTTGAATATACATAAGTACTATCTGTAAAATTATATTTGTATCTCAGACAGAAGTTGGTGAAATTAACAAGGATGATATGAAAATCCTGTGTTCTGGGTGGTTCCCCTTCCGGTTTCCATGGAATCAGATGCCTTAAAACAGAAATATCTTTAATACAGTTTGGATACTATTATTTCTTAGGGCATTCTAGTCCTTGCCAAGTGGTATATACGTATCCTGCAGATGACACTGATAGGAGTCCGAGAGAGTGCATAGGAGATTTCAAAGCTGAGTTTATTGAGAGAATCCCTAGCAAGCTTAGAATTACTAAAAGTTTGGCTTTATCATGTCATGAATGTATTCTTTTCAGTGCAGAGGAAAAAGAATCATTTCTCATTAAATATCTCAAGTGGAAATATGAGTCAAGGTAAATTACCTTATGAATTAACAGTTATGCCACCAGTCACAAAGGCTCCTCCACACAGAGGAGGAAAGGACCTTTGAGATTATCTACGTCAGGGATTTGTAGCCTTTTTTTTATATTGGAAAGCCCTTAGAGAACATTGTCTGGGGAAGTTGTGTTTTTAAATGCATAAAAAATTGCTTAGGATTACAAAGGAAAGTAATTATATTGAAACAGCTAAAGACATATTTTTTTAAAGATCATGAGGGGGCAGCTAGGTGGTATAGTGGATAAAGCACCAGTGCAGGAGTCAGGAGGACCTGAGTTCAAATCTCACTTCAGACACTTGACACTTACTAGGTGTGTGACCTTGGGAAAGTCACTTAATCCCAACTGCCTCACCCTGGGTCATCTCCAGTCAACCTGATGAATATCTGGTCACTGGATTCAGATGGCTCTGGAGGAGAAGTGAGGCTGGTGACCTGCACAGCCCTCCCTCACTCAAAACAAAGTCAAGTGCAAGTTGTGTCATCATTTCTCTGATAGCATGGTCTTCTTCGACAACGAAGGACGCACACACACACCAAAGATCATGAACCTCAGTTTAAATACCCCTAATCTAGTTCACTCCCTCATCACACAGGAAATAAGCATCAAAGGTAGAATTTGTACACAGGTCCTTGGATCCCAGAACCAGTGTTCTCTCTACTGAACCACTCTGACACCCTCTGTCCATCTCTCTTTGCTTCTTTTCAATCTCATCTTTTTTTTATTTTCCAATCTGGACCTCATTTTTTTTTTCCCCACACACAGCTCTACCCTGTTCTTCCAAGCCTAACCTTCAATTCTTTACCCTACCAGTCCTCTATCCTGGGTCATTTCTTTCCTTTGACTCCTACTTTCCCTCTTCACAGAGTTTCTAGATATCACTGGACCAAGTCCCACAGTCACAGCCCAACAGAAATCAAGTTGAGTCTCTGAGGCAGGATTTGAATGCAGGTCTTGTTGATTTCAAGCCACCTAGCCTCAGTTTCTCCAACTGTAAAATGGGGAGAATAATAGAACATCCACATGACATAAGTGCTAAGGATCAAATAAGATACACACATATGCACACATACATACATGTGTGTACACATACCTGTACACACATATACATACATATCAATCAAAACTTAAAGGCCTTATATAAAAAACCTTAAAACATTATAGATGGTATGACCATTAGCTATTGTTACATGGGGCAGCTAGGTGCACAGTGGAGAGTGCCAGGCCTGGAGTGAGGAAGACTCATCATCATGAGTTCCAATCTGGCCTCAGACACTTAACTAGCTGTGCGTCCCTGAGCAAGTCACTTAACCCAGCTTGCCTTTCATCTGTAAAATGAGCTGTAGGAGGCAAGCCCCTCCAGTATCTGTGCCAAGAAAACTCCAAATGGGATCTTGAAGAGTCAGACACAACTGAAATGACTGAAAAACAACCAATTATTATATGCCCTAAACCACTCTGTGCCTTCACCAGATCTTCATATATCCCCTAGTCAGTGAGGAAAAAATGGCCCTCATCCTCATTGAGATCAACTGTGTCTTATACCATCCTCTTTTCATCAATCATTTCCTCTCTCCCTCACTGATCTTTAATCTCTTGCTAGCTGCTGGCTCCAGACATTCCTAAATTTCTTTCATCTGAAAAGAGAAAAAAAAATGAGCCATCAGTTGGCTCTGCCATCTTCTCAAGGTCACATCCTACATCCCTCCTTTCTTTTACTGCCAAACACCTAGAAAGAGCTCCCTAGGTTTCAGTGTAGTCATTTCCTCAGTTCAATTTGGATTGATACACATTTATGGAGTACCTGTTACATATAAGGCATCCTAGGATAAAGTAAGAAGAGGAAGACAAAAATGGACAAAAGGAATTTCTGTCTTACTGATCTGCAAACAAGGTGAATACAAGTAATGAGTGCATTTTGAAAAATACAAAATAATTTGGGGTAAAACCATAACAAATAGAGGCCTCAAGAAAGGCTTCTACTTTAAAAAGAACTTTATGGTTTAAAAAGTATTTTTCCCCCCTACAACCTTATGAAGTAGATAATTCAAGAATTATCCCAGAAGTAACTTTCTCTTAGTCACAAAAATACATCAAAACTAGGACTCAAACTCACGTCTTCTGCCACCAAAATCCAAAATTCTTTCTACTATAAAATGCTTTCTACTTGACTTCTAATAGTGGCATTCCATTTTTTACTTTCTACAGATGTCTAACTCCCCTTAAGTATAGCTAACGCAATGGAAACCAGGATCTGCTTGGCTTTGGCTTTAAAGCCTGAGAGAAAAGGAAAATATTTTCAATTGAAAAGTTCTGTCCTGTTTAAAGTCTGATTTTGCTAATAAACACAACAAAGTGTAGTGACTCAAATTTTGATTTTTGCATTTGTTTAAGTTACTAATTTTCCAAGAAACACTAAAACTACAAAATAAATTGAATCAGCATTCTTTACGATTTCTCTGGTTTAAATCCTAAGATAAATGGTTACTTGCAAGATTGTTTTATGCCGCATTAACACATCCTTAAGTCACCAAGGAACAAGCCAACAAATTTTTGTTTCCCAGAGTGAACTACATGAATGTTGGAAACCAGCAACCCTCGATTTAACCCCAAGTGATGTCAGAACTTGGCAGAGACTACCTGGAAACCACTAATCGCATCTCTAAGGGATACCTCTATTCCAGCGCTGTGTACTACATCATTACCAAGCCAGCCCTTTCTCCTTCAATATGTCGGTAAGGTTCTCCATATTCACATAGTAATTCTTTATTCCTCTTAGAGTGATACAGTTTCAACATGATTTTGGAGGAAGAAGCAAACCTGCTAGGGTGGAGGTCAGGGTAGGAATCTTATATCTGTTGCTGTTTATCATGCACTGTAGGAAGGAAGGGAAGAAGGGAAGGAAGGAGGGAAGGAAGGAAGGAAGGAAGGAAGGAAGGAAGGAAGGAAGGAAGGA
Source organism: Bettongia penicillata ogilbyi (assembly GCA_023548195.1). NCBI lineage: Eukaryota > Metazoa > Chordata > Mammalia > Diprotodontia > Potoroidae > Bettongia > Bettongia penicillata. Next base: position 3,664,602 of record JAJHZJ010000011.1, on the reverse strand, counting down.
AGGAAGGAAGGAAGGAAGGAAGGGAGGAAGGAAGGAAGGAAGGAAGGAAGGAAGGAAGGAAGGAAGGAAGGAAGGAAGGAAGGAAGGAAGGAAGGAAGGAAGGAAGGAAGGAGGGAAGGAAGGAGGGAAGGAAGGAAGGAAGGAAGGAGGGAGAAAAGGAGGGAGGGAGGAAGTGAAGAAAGGAATGAATGAATGGAGTGAAAGGATGAATCAAGTGTCACCATTAACTCCAAATAAGATTGCAGGTATGTATATTGTCATCCCCAAGGCCTCTCCCTCCCTTCAGTGCTTTGCTTTTAATCCTGTGGTAAACAATGACCTTTAAAATATCTACTAAAATCTAGGGACACCATATCCAGGCTATCCTCTTCTATTATTTTTCTTTCCAGAAAGAAGGCAGGTGGTAGTATAGAGAAGACAATTTATTGAATTACCTTTCCCATAGCTATTTTAAGCCTTAAGGAGCCTATCTGAATGCTCCCCATCTTCTAAGGCTAGCTCAGTATCACCTCTTTTAAAAAGTCTGGAATTATAGAAAGGGCTAAGCATGACAATCAAGAAACCTGAGTTCTCTAGCCCTAGCCTTGCTATTTAATATATTTGATCCCATTTGGGTGAGTCACCTCTTGGACTCAGTTCCCTTTTCTCTTAACTGGCCCTCACTCCATTTTATCACTAGCACACACACACACACACACACACACACACACACACACACACACAATCAGACAGAACCTCTTCTCTCCTCTAGCCCTGCCAAAGTGTGAATGCTCAGATTCCAAACTGAATTGTTTGTTCTATTTTCTCACTTAATAGTATTTTTTCCAATTACATGAAAAGATAGTTTTCAACATTCACTTTTATAAGATTTTGAGTTCCAAAATTTTTTCACCCTCTTTACCTCCTCTCCCTCCTCCTCAAGGTGGCAAGCAATGTGATATAAGTTGCACATTTACAATCATATTAAACATATTTCCACATTACTTATTCTGTGAAAGAAGAATCAGAACCAAAGGGAAAAACCTCAAGAAAGAAAAAAAAACCAAAAAAGTGAAAATAGAATGCTTTGATCTTCATTCAGACTCCATAACTCTTTCTCTGTTTGTGAATAGCATTTTCATCATGAGTCTTTTGGAATTGTTTTAGATCATTGTATCGCTGAGAAGAGCCTTGGACTTGTTTGTTTTAAACAAGACCTACAGGGCATGACCAAATTTCTTCAGCCAATTTCAACACAGGTCCTATGCAGCATCACTCCATATCACTGAATGGCTTTTATTCCTTCCAAATGTATCAAAGACTTGATTAATTCAATACAGAAGTCTAGGAATTGTTTACCCTGAGTTCATACCTCTTGTGATATCACTATTTACTCAGGTTCCTCCCAACTCATTCAATGAGGCCAGCTATTTTTTTTTCCTCTGAAAGGCAACAACGCTGACCCAGAACTAGATCAGCCTGAAGAGTCAAGTTCAGGCCACTGTCTGCCACAAAGTTGTTTCCTGGTGGCTTCTGGCCACATTAATATGGCTCCTCAGTCACCTTGGACATAAAATGGCCCACCCAACCTTTCAGACAACATGAATGTTACAAGAGAACAGGATTCACCACACCTTATCCTGCTGAACATGAGTTTTCATATGGAGGGGAGGTAGGCCATATTTGTATCCTATCCTCACTAACTATTCTTTCTCAGTAATAGGCCCTTTGTTAACTGTTCCATGATCTGTGGGTGTCTCGTTTTGTTCCAACACCAAATATAAATTAATAGGGGACTAGCCTAAGATGGGCGCATCCATTTTTACATCTCTGACTGAGAAGTCTAGGTCCTCCATAATAATTGAGATAATCTCCTAGTTACATCTACCTAGATTTTAGTGCATATTCTAAAAGCTATTGTTAAAAATACACTTCTTACATCTGTAAAAATGAAAGATTTACACATTATTCTCTAGAGAGAATAATTCCATATGCTTTCCTAAACCATCCCAACAATACTATTCCTTTCCCTTTAAAAGCCATGGCACTGAGCATAATGTTCTTTTGGAAATTTGCCTTGTGAAATCTCTGTTACTGTTGCTTTGTATTATTTCACATTCTACTTGACTGCACTGGAAGCCTTCAACTAGGCTGAAACTTCCCAAGGACAGGAAGTGAATCTTTTCCTTCTCTGTATCTCCAACCACGAACTGTTTGATAAATACCTGTTGATTAAATCCACTGGAGCATACCTGATTGGATTTGACAAGTACTTACTCTGTACCTGGCACCATGCTAGGCCCTGTAATGTAGAAAGAAAATGAAAATCATCACTGACCTTAAGAAGCTTACCAAAGGGACAAAATCATGTTTACTTATATTTTTTACATGTCCTTACTATCCAGAACATGACTTGGCGCTGCCAAATTGTCCCATATTTTATTTCTGTTACATACTAGTTGCTTCTCAGACTCTGAATCCAACAAAGAAGAGAGGTCTTTACCTTGTAATCTCAGATTAGGAAAATACCTTTCCCTATGATTTAAATTCAATTATAGTCACTGATGAGGGGTCTAAAATACTACCATATATTAAGTTATAGGAGAAACCACACCTAAAACTTGCCACGTAAACTATTCTTAAGTAAGAATTAGAAGGTACATAGCTTATTCTCCTTCCTCCCCATTATCTACACTACTTTAAAAGGAAGTTCACAAAATGTCCCTCCAAACTACCCCCAAAACACTAGAAACTGAATCTAATTCAAGAGAAATAAAAACAGGAAAGCTTGGCTCCAGATATTCACACTCTCAGCTTTCTCACAGCGTGTAAGTTCTAATGTACACCATGGCTAACTAATTTTGGATTTGCAGTTTCTGGCCAGATTTTTAAATTAGGGAAGTATTTTTTTTGTCTTAAAGGAAGATTCATTGGAATAAAGAAAATTAAGAATTAGAAATAAATTATTTTTAAAGTATCATGTTACTGTGATTTTAATTACTCTGAATTTATCATGGATGGGTACTGCTTGCCCATGAGAACACTGACATGTACTATGACTTCTCATCCTTTGCAACTCCTGTCCATGTCCTCCCATGAACCCTCCAAAGGGTGTGACCCTACACACTAAGAGTCTTCCACTAGACTAAGCTCCTTGAGAGAAGGGACTGTCTTTTAATATTCCTTATTTCCCCAGCACTTAGCATGGTGCCTGGCACATAGTAGGTACTTAATAAATGGTAAGTGACTTGGTGATTTCCATTAGCTCTCTTGAGAATGTGTAGACACCAACAGAAGATGCAGGATGTCCTCTGGTTATCCCTAGATCTTGCTACATTATTATCTAGTTATACATCTCCCTGATGGCCCGCTGTTACTATTTTTATATTTCCAATTTTAGTCCATATAGCCTAAAGCAATAGTATGAAAAATGTAAACAAATTCAATCGTTTCATCCTCCCTCCTTCAATGACTTCTGCCAGACTGAAAAATCCAAGCCTCGAGCCTTCAACACACAAAACAAGGAGCCAATGTGATATGTGATGGAGAGCTGAGTTGTGTGTGTGTGTGTGTGTGTCCATCCCAAGATGCTCCTGGAACACCTTCTCTTCACTGCACACAACTAATTATGAATCACTGCCACTGGCTGATTCTCCTTTCTTTTCTCTCCCTCCTCTGCACCAAACCATTACACTGTCTAAGCTACTAAAAAGAACACCTAGGCAGGGTGGAGGGGGTGAGGGCAATGTCAGTAAACCAATTTCCAACTGGCCTTGGGCAAATGTCTTCCTACCTCCCCTTCCCAGCTCTCCTCTTCCCAAGTACTCCATCACAGAATCTCTCAGAAGGGGAAGGAAAGGTAGTCTATTCAGTTCAATTTATATTTGCCCACAACTCCCACTCTACCTCTATGATATCCCCAACAAATGGACATTCAGCTTTTGCCTGACAATCTCTAGCTGAGGAAGGGTGTCTCACTTCTGGAAAATTCTAGGAAGGTTAATCTTGGAATCTCTACCCATTTGCTCTTAGTTTTACCCTAGAAAGCAAGGAGAAAAAGCCTAATATCTTTTCTATATGACAGTCCTTCAAATATTTGAGAAGATAGCCTTCATATATATTCCTTTTGTCTTCTTTTCTCCCAGTCAAATGGCACCAACTTAAGGTTGCCATTTCCTGGTTGTCTTTCATGATCCTTCTCTGTGGCTTATCAAAGTCCTCCCTAAAAAGTCATGCCCAGAACCCCCTCTCTCAAAAGTTCAAGACCCTAAGGCTATCCAAGGTCTCCTGTGATCCATCATCTAGGATTTGCCATAAAGTTTCTATTTCAAGAAAAATTAAGTATGCTTTGAACAAGGTTTTGCAAAGGAAATAGCCTTTATCAGACCACAGGTCCTCAATTTGATCAAAAACTATGATCAAAATTAACTTCTTTCTCCTCTCTCCATCAACACTGCCATGCTCTTAGGCCTCAGAGTTCAAAAGACAAATTAAATTTCATTAAACTCAGAGGACTCATAGCTTTGGGATTTAGTCCCAAATATTTGTGGCATAAGGGTTCTTTCCCCAAACATCCAGACAGTGTTTTGTTACTAAGGCAATACTGTTCCATTCAGTGAAATAATGTACAAATCTTCATTGGATCATAGGTCTAGGGTTTCAAGGGTCCACAGAGGCCATCTAATCTAACCTTTTCAAAGGTAGAAACTGAGGTCCACAGAAGCTCCAGGACTTGACCATTTTTACACAGCTAACCAGTACAAAAGGTGATTTGAATTCCAGGTCTTCTGAAATCAAATCCAGCACATATACTAAGCTGCCTCTTCGTTACATTCTTTGATCCTTTGACCACAGGCATGCCAGGATTCCTTCCACAGTTGCAGATAGAAATCCATTCATGCCTGGCAGTCTTTCTGCAAATCTTCCCTGGAGGATCTACCCAGTGCTTGAGCAGATGGTAGGCAAGATAGAGCTCCCCAACTATTAATCCTCAACTTGGCTCTATGACCAGTTCATCTCTTTTCGCATGCTTCCCTTTCCCAGGCATCGAATCCAGCTGCTACCAGCCAGAGGTTTCTTTGACATAGCTGAAAAGCCCTTACAGCTCTTTGTCTTATCTAAAGGAGGTATCTAACTCCCAAACACCCCTAGAATCTCAGGGCTTAGAGCATATTTGAAATATGGCCCCCTAGGAGGGGGGAAGAGAATAGAACATTTGAGTCCTTATCACTTTCCAGAACCAACTAAGTTAGGGAAGGAGTTTCAAGCATACAAAAAGAGATCTGCCTTGAGGCTACTCTGAAAATCCCTGACTATCTTAATAGGCAGGCCTTCCTGTTCCCCTGGCAAGAAATATACCAGCAGAGTTCTGTTATTCTGAGGATACTTGAGTTGACAGATTTACCTTCCACTCAACAGGAGGAGGTAGAACAAGACAGACACAGGGGTGCGACTGGTCTTAAAGCCCAGTAGTTCTGAACTATAAGATCAGAATGGAACAGCCCATGGCTTCATCCATTGACAGGAACTGGGGGAGAAGAGGGCAGAGGGAGGAAAGGGGGTGAAAGGAGAAAAAGGAAGAGGCTGAGACAACAAAGAGTGTTCGATTTTTTAAATTAAGCAATCAACAAAGACTTAATAAGTACTTACTATGTACCAGGAACTATTAAACAATGGAGATATTAAGAAAAAAATGAAAAATGAAAAAAATTCTGCCTTCAAAACGTTACTTTCTGATGGGAGAGACAATATTCAGTATATACGCAACATGAAGAACCTTAGCGAAAAAAGGTATGTTTGTGTGTCGGAGGAGGGGCTGAGTCACAAAAGGGCTCTCAAAGAGGATGTCATTTCAGTCGGGTCTTGAAAGCATTCTAAGAGGCAGAATGGAGGGGAAGGGCATATGCAAAGACCTAGAGATGGAAGATGGATTTGGGAGCAATCAATTCTTCATCCTCTTAGACGTTCCTAGGATTATCTGTTCACTCCACCTCCTCAAGTTGACCCCAGAAACATTTGCTTTGACTATAGAAAGTCAGATTAATTGATGGCTTAGTAAAATTGTTTACTACTTATGCCTAATAACCATGCAGGACAATATAACAGTGTGTGGCATTATAAATATTTGAGTCATTTTATTATATTTCAACACTTCCCATGTTCTCATTCTTGCAGTTTGATGTTTGTGTAAAATCTATACGATATATTATATATATATTAGGCTTTCCTCCCTTTCCTCACTCCCACCCCCAACCTTCTGGTAAAGTTATCCTCTCAAGACTCACTGCAGTTTGAGATGTCCCTGGCTCCTAAAAGATTATGCCAACAGAGCACAACCCCCTGGCAGGTTCTGCCCACTAGCCTTCAACTGTGACCTTCATTACAGAACAAATCATTAATATTTGAAATGCAGAAATAAATAAGTTACTAACTTTATAATAAAATGTTATTGAAATAAAGAATTGAGGAAAATATATAATATTTTCCAAATGAAGTCTTTTGAACATTAAGGCAAAGGTCTATTTTTATTTTTATTTTTTTACGTCTGAATTATCCAGATGGCTTCCTCCAACTTCCAATACCTGAGTCACATTAAGAGGAAAGAGCATTCAGAATATCTCCTCACATTCAAATTAAAGTCGAGTTTTTTTCTTCTGTAATGGCACATGTGCCCTCCTGCTGAATGGCTTCTAATCATATCTACTGTTCACTTGCTTAGCCACTCTATAAAAAATACTTCCCCTGTTATTTCACTGCCTACATGTGTAGCTTTCCTAATGCACTTTGTATTCTCAAGAATGGGAAATATATGTAAACTTTCTCTCTTAAAATGCCTTAGCTCTTAGAAGGGATAAAATAAATCAAGAGAGAAATCAAGGAGACACCATAAAAGACATCCATCAATGTAGACATTAAAATTTAATAATTCATTTTAAAGTGATGATGAGTTAAGTTGCATTTCTATGACTCTAATCCTGGTTTTCAATGACATAAAAGATCATTTCTGCAAATGCCAATGAACCTAGTGTTTCCAAAATTCAACCTGACCAAGAGACAGATGATTGGAATGCTTCCTCCCTTTTCACGGGCACTCATCTGCAAAAGGATGTATGCTACCTGTCAGTGCATAGATGGGGCCAGCAAAAACATATGGGCACAAAGAAACACAATTTATGTGGGTCACTGAGCAACTACCTATGGAAGGAAATCAGTGAGGATACAGTCTCCAGTCATGCTCTTCACCCACACAATCTCAGGATGCTAAACTGACACGAATGAAAATGGCAATCACTCGCTCTATTTAATTTCCACAAAAATAAAAATGAGGGCAGGAAGGCAGCTTGGGCTGTGACAGTGCCCAGGTCCTGGTGCCGAGCAGCAGAACACTCCAAATAAATACATGAACCTATTGGTGCTCTCCTTTTTTTCAAGAAAGACAGTGGCATCTAGATGAGAATCATTAAAAACCTTCACACAAGTTAAGTCTCCCTTCTAAGCTCCTCTTTCCTTTACTAATGGCTTTTCACGTTTCATGCTGGCACCAAGGATTAGAAAACCAAAATTACAGGTATTGGAATAGCATCATGGATGCCACCGCCTATTTAAAGTCAATGTGCCCATTTGAAAAATGGATGAGCAATTTAATTGATGCTTGAACTTCCAGACAGTGAGAGAGAAGCCCGCATGAAATTTAGAAGCAGGAGGGAGAGGGGGAGGCAGGGAGGAAGGCAGAGGGCTGGTGGAGAAGATGTATATGACTCAAAGGTTCATTCACTGTTCTCTAGCTTGGTACCAAGCACAAATAAATAATCCAGAGCATCACATTCTTGAATAAAGAACTGGATGGCTTAGGCTACAGGTTAATATTAGTTTTAATTCCATAAAGATGATGACTTAAATAATAAGCATATATATATATATATATATACACACACATTTGTAGTATATATGTATATATACATATAAATGTATCAGTATAATAAAAAGGGTTAGGTACTTTGATATTATATATTCATATACAGTATATATGTATATGTACACACACATACAAATAATATACAATTTGAGCATATTATAATATGGCACTTATTAATGGCTGTGAAAGACTTGGTAGGATGCCTATTTTGGCAGGCTATATTATTTTTAGTCAAAATACACAGAAGTCTCTGGTTCCCAAATATTCAATTTATGAACAGCCTGTACATGGCAAATTATAAGAAATTTAGACGGTCAGTTGTCCAAGTCCAGAGCCTATTCCTTTATCTTTCCCTTTGCCCCCCCAACCTGTAACACCTAAAGTGAAGAAGAGATCTAGAAAGTTACCTCTTTTTAAAAGGGGATGCAAATCATTCAAAAGTTAATGTTACCCAGAAGTCATTAACAAACTTCCTGGAATTACTGGTATAAGGTTATTCAGGAGGTAGAAAATCTTTGGCTCACTTCACCTGTTTTTTCCCCATTACAAGCCCTCTGACTTCCCCCATTATAAACCTGCTTTCTTTCCCCTGTACATGACTTCCATCTTATGCCTCCATGCACAGGCTGTCCCCAAAGCCTGGAAAGTCCTTCTTTCTCACTCCTATCTTTTGGAATCCAACGACTCCCTTCAAGACTCACTCAGACTGTAACTCCTGCACTACGGCTCTCCTACTTCTCACAATTACTAATGCGTTCTTCCATTTATTTACTTTGTGTGCATATCTTATATTGATCTATGTGTGTCCACCTTGTGGACTTTCACCTCCTTGAAGATGAGGGTGGGGAAGGTTTAGCTCTTTCCAAGTCCCTTACGTATGGCAGCGAAGACACTGCAAATGCTTTATAAATGCTTCTTCTTCCACTTCTCTCAGTGGAATGAATGTATCTTGAGGACAGCAGCTGTTTCTTGTTTGTCTTTGTGTCATCAGAGATTGGTACATAGTAGGTGTAAAATACGTGCTTTTTGAATGAGAGTTTAAGAAGAAATAGGTCTAAAAAAGATAGAAAATGGAGCACAATTAGTCCACAATAGCTTATATAAAAAAGACTGAAATTTAAAATTATATTAAATAATTTGTTGGTTGGGCATTATTATTATTTGTTATTTAGTATGATGTCATTATTTAGTCATTTCAACTCCCTGGTTCTTTCAGCTGTAAGGTATCTAATGCAATCACTGCAGTTTACAGATAACGAAACTAAGAGGCAAAGGTGAAGTGACACCCAGGATGACAGAGCTTTTGGGTGGCAGAGCTCTACTGAGAATCAGGTCTTTTGGATTCTGCTGCTCTCATAAATTTTCAGTAACCCCAAACAAAAAGGCCTCTCCCTCTCCTGCACTTGATCTTTTTCCACTGCATTTTTGTATTCTTGTTCTTTCTGTAGAAGTTGTCTCTTCTCTCTGACTTGAAGGCTCTTTGTGGGCAGGGCAGCAAACACAGTTTCTGTAGTGTTTGACTCCTTTAGGTCCAGCACAACACTTTGCATTCAGCAGACTCCTGATAAGTGTTTGAATTGAATTCCACCTGCATTATCCAGTGCCAAAGAGGTTTCACTATTAAAAAATGAATGATACCCATAAAACACTGAAGAACTGTGCAAAAAGAAAATATAGATTTCTGGAGGGAACATTTCTTGGGAGTCATGACTGGCATGTGCAAACCGAAAGACAGTTGACGAGCCATAAAAAAAAAAAAAAAAAACCCACAAACACATTGTTTACATGCCCTTTTAAGACCTCAAAGAAAATGTGCCTGCATACTCAGTGGCATAAGCTACCCAGGATCCCACACAAGCACGTTATGATAAAGAGGGTGCTGTCACTGAGAAGAAACCACACGGAAAATGGGAGCTGTCTCTTAAGGGAATAAGAAGGTTAACCACAGACACTGCATCTCTATTTTCAAGGAGTCATTCTCCAGTGATTTGAAAGTCATCTCCTCTAAGTTGCTACCTAATTAATTCTCACAGTGTCAATGAGAAGAAGGAAGGAGTCAGAGTCTTGTTAAGAACTATCTACAGATGAAGAAACACATAGCCATAGCTGGTGTTGAGAATCTTTCCTAAATTTACTGATGGAGTCAAGCCTGGGGGTCTCAAGATACCACCACTCTTGATCTTGGCCAAATTGGTGTCTTTCACAAAACACAAGCTGACCAAACGAGATTATCACCTAAGAAGACAAAATGCAAATATTTTCATATTGCTATGAGATTCAATTCAATTCCAGTCACCCATGTCAGTCACCCATGATACAAAAATCAAAACAAAACAAAACTTGAGGAGCTTAGCTTTTACTACACAGAAATAACAGGTACACAGATCAGTAAATGAAGAACCCCAAGTAAATGAACATGGTTCTCTGCACCTGGGCTACAAAAATTAACAGCTGGGGACAATAAGAAAGATTCAACATACAAGATGGAACTGAAGATGAGACTCAAAAGGTTCAAGGATTCCAAGAAGCAGAAGTGAGCTGGAGAACATTCAATTAATTAATCATTTTTTATTAAGCACCTACTATGCAACAGACATGGTGCTAAGCTCTGGGGATACAGAAAGAGGCAAATGACAGTATCTGCCCTCAAGGATCTGATAATCTAATGGAATTACACTCCTGGCATGGTAAAAAGTCTATTAACTGTTATTTTACATTATAATGATGCAATGATATTACTTTTTATGTATAAGATAAAAGGTTAATAATAGTAACTAGCATTTATATAACACTTTAAAGTTTGCAAAGCACCTTCTGTATTAATTCATTTGAATCCCACCACAAATCAGTGAGGAAGGTGTTACTGTTATCCTCATTTTATAAATAAAGAAGAAAGCGAGGTAGAAAGAAGTAAAGTGACTTGCCCAGATTGAAGCAGCTTATTAAGTATCTGAAGCAATTTTAGAACTCGAGTCTTTCTGATTCCAAGTCTAACACCCTAGTCACTGTGCCAACTTGAAAATGCATAAAGGATGAGCATCAATAAAGTACACAGAAGAGAAAAAAATGGAGTTTAAGAGGGACACAGATATGCACAGCAATTTTGTTGCTATCACACCAATTTTAATATACAACTTTAAAAAAAAACTGCATGTACTAGACCTCCATAATTTCATAAACAAGCCTTGCTTACTTTTCTTTGTACACTGAAATGTTTATGTTTGTTTATGCTTGTTAAAAAAATAAAAGGAAATTTAAATTGAAAAGGAGAAAAGGCACAAAGGCAAAGAGTCCAGTTTGGCTGGAACCTGGAGTTCCTGGGAGGTGGGGGGCTTATGGGAAATTGGTCTGGAAAGATAGGTTGGAATCAGACTTTCGAGGATTTTAAATGAGAAACAGAAGAGTCTGTATTAGATCCTAGAGCCAATAGGAAGTCATGTGAGTTTCTTGAGTGACAACAGTGACATGGTCAAACCTGCATTTTAGAAACATTAATCTGACAGCTGTTTCAAAAATGAATTGGAGAGAAAGAACAGGGCCAATTAAGTGGCTATGACATAGACCAGGTGAGAACCAATGAGAACACAGACTAGGATGAGCGAGGGGAAAGGAAAGGATGGGAGAGATATTGTGGAAGTTAAATCAACAAGATTTAGAAATTGATTATATATGGCTGGTGAGGGAGAGTCAAGGGTCTAGCAAAAAAAGCTTTGAGGTTGCCAAAAGGTCAATAAGGATGAAAGTGTCCTCCACAAAAAGTGAAAAAGTTAAGAAGCGGGGTGGGATGTAGGAGGAAAGATGAATTCCATATATGTCGAGTTTGAGATATGCATGGGACACCCTTATGAAGACTTCAAGAAGGTATCTGATGGTACAGTTTAGAAGAGATATGAGGGGTTAGAGATAGGCACAGTCATCTACATAAAGTTAGTACCTGAACCCATTCAAGCTGACAAGATAACCAAGAGAGGGTATAAAGAGGAAAAAAAGAGAGCCTAGCAATTACTTGCTAGTAAACTAAACTGGGGTCTGTGTTGGAGGTACTGTTTCATTTAGCTCATTAGCAAAATCAATTTAGCTGATGCCCAAGATGCCCTGACCTTCAACCAATGGGGTGCCAGTGAAGTCAACAATTTTCTACTTTCATTACTGATTGACTCTCTCCTACTGGGTGAAGAGTGGGTGGATTTTCTTAATTTGAAGTTCATCTGCTTTTGTGGATTAGACTAAAACCCTCAACCAAAATGCCAAACACACACACACACACACACACACACACACACACACGAACAAATTGTTAAAGACCTTACATCTCAACACAGGGATACTTAACCAGGAATGAGTATGAACTTGTTTTAAAATATATTTTATTAACTGTAATTGAGTAGCATTGGTTTCCTCTGTAACCCTAAATATTTTATGTATTTAAAAGCATTATGCTAAGAAGGAGCCCACGGGTTTCACCAGGCTGCCATACACAAAAAGGTTAAAAAAGCTCTGTGGGTAGAGAACGTAGTCTCTTCTCAGCAATTTAAAGATTTAGGTTTATTCACAAGCTGCAAAATTTCTTCCTAAACCAACAGACAAAGATCCACTCACTATTCAGCATAATTACTCTAGTGAATCATGCCGAAGGATTTAGCTATACACTAAAAATAACATTTAAAAAATAGCCTACATACTAATGAAAAATTAGTATTTCCATTCTCTTTACCACTCCAATCAACAAAATATTAACTGATCATTGTTGGGACTGCAGGACTGAGTATACCCAACCCAGAGCTAGCCAACTAGTCAAAAAAGTAAAATTAACATGAGAAAAATAAAATTACAATAAATACCTAAAAATATAAACAAAAAAATAAAAAGATTATTAAGTGAATTAAGCCAAAAATAATCATCATGAGTTGAGAACCCAAGCTTTATGACTCTTAGCAAAGGGTTCTTTCTGTATCTACTTTCCTAAACTGTAGACATTAGTAATTTACCTTCTGGGCAGCTTGAGGGAGGGATTACAAACTTCTCTCTGAAATCTACAACTAATTCCAATAAATAAAGCATTTATTAAGTTCCTACTGTGTGAGAGGTATGGCACAGTTATATATAATGGATAAAGAGAGCTAGCCTTCAAGTAAAGAAAGACTTGGGTTCTAATTCCTTCCCTAGACATATAACTAGTCAGGTGACCTAAGGAAAGTTACTTAACATCTCAGTTCTCTGGGCAATATTCTAAAACTGGATTTGCAGAAGCAATCATCTGAGAGCATGATTTTCTCCCTGAGATTTCCCTAAACCAGTTAAATTATGAATTCTGTGAAAAAGGGATGGGAGGGAAGTACAGATAGTCTTGGGACTAATGAGGCAAAGAGAAAACATCCCTTGACCTCGAGGTAATTATTCCATCAGAGTCCTTAGTTTTCACTTTAATATAATGAAGCAAATGGAATAAATGATCTCTGAAGGTCCCTTTTCTGTTGAAAGAACTCTGGATTCTAAACTTCAACACTCAGCCCTCCACTTTTAAGAAGACTCAGCTCAGGGGGAAGGAGCCAAGATGGCGGAGTAGAAAGACTCACGTATGCTAGCTCCGAATCCACAGCCCATAAATTTCCTGTAAAAAGAACTCCTCACAAATTCTGGAGCACTGCAAGTTGTACAGAAACACAGTGGAAGAGATTTCCATTCCAGAGAGCCCTGGAAAGCCGTCCTCAGGGGTCTGTCGTGCTCTGGATGCGGAGCCCACCCCTGCGCTGCCCTGGCCCCACAGCCTCAGAGGAGCAGATCCAAGCAGGCTTCAGGGACGGAACCTCTGGCGGCCTCGAAGGTCCCTCCACCCACAGGCACTACAGGTCAGTGAGAGAGATTTCTGGGCTGGCCGAGAGGGGAGCGGGGTGTCTCTGTGACTCGGGCCGCTTCGGAGGCAGCAGCAGAGGCAGAGGTGGCTGGAACTCCCGGAGCAGCAAGCAGGAGCTCAGAGCCATTACTGAAGGTCTCTGCATAAAGCCCCTGAGGGAACTGAACCTGGGAGGCAGCCCTGCCCCCACCCAAGCACCAGAACTTAAGCTCACATTGAATAGCAGCCGAACCCACTGCTGAAAGCCCTGAGGCTGGGGAGCAGCATTTGCATCCAGACCCCAAGCACTAGCTGGGTGGATCTAGGCCGGGGGTGGAGAGGAATCTCAGAAGTCAAGTAACTAGCTGGGAAAATGCCCAGAAAAGGGAAGAAAAATAAGACCATAGAAAGCTACTTTCTTGGGGGACAGATGTTCCTTCCTCCTTTCATTTCTGATGAGGAAGTACAATGCTTGCCATCAGGGAAAGACGTGGAGGTCAGGGCCTCTCTATCCCATACATCCGAGGTGGATGTTCGGTGGGCTCAGGACATGGAAGAGCTCAAAAAGGATTTTGAAAAACAAGTTAGACAGGTGGAGGAAAAACTGGGAAGAGAAATGAGAGAGATGAAAGAAAAGCATGAAAAACGGGTCAATACCTTGCTAAAGGAGACCCAAAAAAATGCTGAAGAAAATAACACCTTGAAAAATAGACTCACTCAATTGGCAAAAGAGGTTCAAAGAGCCAATGAGGAGAAGAATGCTTTCAAAAGCAGAATTAGCCAAATGGAAAAAGAGGTTCAAAAGCTCACTGAAGATAATAGCTCTCAAAATTAGAATGGAACAGATGGAGGCTAATGACTTTCTGAGAAACGAAGAAATCACAAAACAAAACCAAAAGAATGAAAAAATGGAAGAGAATGTGAAACATCTCATGGGAAAAACAACTGACCTGGAAAAGAGATCCAGGAGAGACAATTTAAAAATTATGGGGACTACCTGAAAGCCATGATCAAAAAAAGAGCCTAGACATCATCTTTCATGAAATTATCAAGGGAAAACTGCCCTGATATTCTAGAACCACAGGGCAAAATAAGTTCACTGCCTGAAAGAGATCCAAAAAGAGAAACTCCTAGGAACACTGTGGCCAAATTCCAGAGTTCCCAGGTCAAGGAGAAAATATTGCAAGTAGCTAGAATGAAACAATTCCAGTATTGTGGAAATACAATCAGGATAACTCAAGATCTAGCAGCGATCTACATTAAGGGATCGAAGGGCGTGGAATAGGATATTCCAGAAGTCAAAGGAGCTAGGACTCAAACCAAGAATCACCTACCCAGCAAAACTGAGTATTATACTTCAGGGGAAAATATGGTCTTTCAATGAAACAGAGGACTTTCAAGCATTCTTGATGAAAAGACCAGAGCTGAAAAGAAAATTTGACTTTCAAACACAAGAATGAGAAGAAGCATGAAAAAGTAAACAGCAAAGAGAAGTCATAAGGGACTTACCAAAGGTGAACTGTTTACATCCCTACATGGAAAGACAATATTTGTAACTCTTAAAACTTTTAAGTATCTGGGTAGTTGGTGGGACCACACACAGACGTACACACACACACACGTGCACACACATGTACATGCATGCATGCACACACACATACACACATTAATGCACACACAGAGACAGAGAGCACAGAGTGAATTGAATAGGATGGGACCATATCTTAAAAGAAATTAAGGTAAATGATAAGAGAGAAATGTAGTGGGAGGAGAGAGGGTGAAATGGAATGGGGTAAATTATATCTCATTCAAGAGGCAAGCAGGACACTTTTTAGTGGAGGGAAAAAGAGGAGAGCTGAGGAAAAAACATGAAGTTCACCCTCATCACATTCGATTAAGGAAGGAATAAAATGCACACTCATTTTGGTAATGAAAACCTATCTTACAATACAGGAAAGTCGGGGTAGAAGGAGATAAGCATGGAGGGAAGGATGATGGAAGGGAGGGCAATGGGAGAAGGGAGAATTTGAAGTCAACACTCTTGGGGAGGGACAGGATCAAAAGACAGAATAGAAACAATGGGGAGCAGGATAGGATGGAGGGAAATACAGTTAAGTCTTCACTCAACACGGACCTATTATCGAAGTCATTTGCAAAACTAAACAGATATGGCCTATGTTGAATTGCCTGCCTTCCCAAAGGAAATGGGTGGGGAGGGAGGGATGGGGAGAATTTGGAACTCAAAGTTTTAGGAACAACTGTTGAGTATTGTTCTTGCTGCTAGGAAATAAGAAATACAGTTAATGGGGAATAGAAAGTCATCTGGCTCTACAGGACAAAAGAGAAGATGGGGACAAGAGAAGGGAGGGATGATAGAAGAGAGGGCTGACTGGTGATAGGGAAAATTAAAATGCTCGGTGTATTGGGGTGGAGGGAGGGGATAAATGGGGAGAAAATTTGGAACCCAAAATTTTGTGAAAATGAATGTAAAAAGTTAAATAAATAAATTTATATTAAAAAAAAAAAAAAGAAGAAGACTCAGCTCACCCTGAGGTTTCTCCAGAAGAAAACCTTTAAATAACAGAAGTGTTACGGTTTACTTGGCATACGTGCTCATTCAAAACTTTCTATCCAAAATAGCCAAGCCCAAAATAAGGTTCCTAGCGAAATATGCCCAGATTCACTGTTGTGTTGGCACTTTCCTCCCCAGTGCCAACCCACCTTTAAGGTTATCAGGGCAATAAAGTGTCCCTTGGGGAGAAAATAAATAGAATGAGGAAAAACAACAAAGTTAAAACCAGACATGCCACCCCCCTCAAAAAGAAATTGAAGAGAACTGTGGCCTGTGTCAGGAATTTGGAAGATAGCAGACTGAGGGGAAGATGAAAGAAGACCACTCTACATAGGGAGCCAAGTTATAAGAATGAGGTTCTGCCTAGAAAAGAAAGCAAACCAGGAGGAGAAGACGACATGAGTAAGGGAAAATTGGTGGACTCACAGCTGAGGGGGGCTGGGGCAGCTATTTGCTGATCTAGCACAACAAGAAAAAACGTTTGTTCTGCCTAGAGGTGGGGAGACCTCTGGGAGGCATGGGGGGAGGGGAATATAACAAGGGTGGGAGGTACAGGCTAAGACTAATCTAACCCAGGAGGCCAAAGTGGTTTGTCTCAAGACCCCAGGCATTCTCTCCCCTCAGCTCCAACTACTGACCTCCCTGGCTTCCTTTTAAATCCCAACTAAAACCTCACCTTCCACAGAAGTCTTTCCTCACCCTTCTCCATTGATTATTTCCTATTTATCCTGTATGTAACTGTAACTTGCTTTTTAAGCTCCTTGAGGACAGGGACTACCTTTTATCTCTTCTGTGTCCCTGAATTTAGCACAGTGCCTAGAACAGATTAGGCACTTAGTCAATGTTTACTGAATTACAGAGTAAGACAATCAACACTAGATTGGCAGCTAACTTCTCTTACTTCACAATCAGTTTCTATTTCTTTTTGCTACTCTAATAATACAGTACCAGTAAAGCATCACTTTACAGGCATCCATCAGACATATAGTAAAGTGATGGATCAAACAAAATCCTCCAAATCCTTCGCTATCACTCCCACAGTGATTTAAGGTTTGCAAAGCACTTTACAATATGATCCCATGTTAACCTCAAAACAACTCTAGGAGATAGATGCTTATTATTTTCCCATTTTGAAGATGAGGAAACTGAGGCAGACACGGATGAAGTGACATGCCCAGGATCATACAGCTAGTAAGTGTCTGAGGCCACATCTGAATTCAAGTCTTCATGAGTTGATGCCTACAGTTCTAGCCACCTCCTCCACTATTGGACTTCTATATCATTATATTTCACAACATCAAAATATTCACATGTAAGGACAATCAAAAGAGGGTTGCATTGAGATTTATTCCATTTTTGAAAACCACTGTTGAAAACAAACAAAAAATCTAATGCATCCAAATAGGGATTTTTCACTTGTTTATACCATGTTTTAATATATCTGTTCTGTAGCATGTTTCCCTTAACCTACCAATATACTAAGAGAAAATAAAACAAAGCAGAAATCATTATGAATTTCTATTTAACTTTCTTTTAAAGTGGAAATGAAAGTTGGACTCAATGAAATCTACTCTTAATGGATTTTCCCACCCCATTTAGATACCTTACCCACCAGAAGATGTTATTTCCTCATTTAGAAACATTAATAATTCACACCCAGCAGCTTCTAGCATATATAGTTCATCTGGCAAGTGATTAGAGCTATTAAACAATTTCCAATAGATCAAGCCCCCCCCCCCCCCACACACACACAAAGCAAGAGAGCATGTTATGATTTACTATGCACTCCAGTAAGTACCTTTTTGTAGAAAATGTTTTTGTACAAAGAGATTAATTTGGTTTCAGGGAATGAATTCATAATATTCTATAATAATGCCATTTCTAAAGCAAATATGAAACAACACTTTTATCTATAAGAGATAAATGTTTCAACAGCTCCCAGATGGATGAATATGTAAAAATCTAATACATTCTGTGGAAAGCGTATTGTTTCAAAATGGCTCTTAAAGACCATACATTTGGCCTGAAAGTCCACTGTCTTAAAGCTTACAGAGAAAAGCATTTTCCGGACAGCATCTCTTTTGAATGGACTTCTAAATAATGCTTTTTAAAATGTGTCTTCTCAGACTGTTTAGTTATTATGCTAACTAGTCAAAAACTTTTAGATGACAACAAATAAGTTCTTAGGGATAAGTCCCTTACCTTTGAGGTACAGCATAAATAGCTGAAAAATTGGGATGGGTTTCTGAAGCCCTTAAGATAATGACCTATATTCATCTGTAGGAAATGTAAATATACTTTCTTTACAATGATAGATTTTGATGATGATTTTATAGGGCTGGCCTTCCTTACACATTAATTCTCATTCTGTTTAACTAAGTAGCTAAAGTAAATGATCAATATTTGCTCAAGAAAAAGAATGAAATAATGAAACCAGGGACAATCATGAATCTAAAACATACATTGTGCTGTCATTTTAAAGTCATTTTATAAGCCCAGGTTTTTCAGCTATAAAATGAGGTAGTCAAATTAGCTGATGTCAAAGAACTATTCCAGAAAAAGATCAATTTCCCACTGCTGTGAAATTATATAAGCATTTCCCTCTCCCATCTCCTTCTCTCAGAATTTTTGTCTTCCTTCCAAGGTTCAGTTCAAATTTCCCATCCTCCAGGATCCCCCAGATGTAAATTTTTTTTCCCCCTCAATCTTCCTAATGAACAGGCTGGTCTCATTGTTTCCTCCTCTCCCCACAAGAAGACAAGCTCCATGAAGGGAGTTTCATTTTAAAGTTTCTACCACCAGCACCAAGCATAGTGTTTTACACATGAGTCACTCAATAAAATGTTTGTTCCACCGAAATGGATAAAAGCAGGAATAAAATTAAGAAAGGAAAAAACACAGGCACATTGTTGAGATTTTTCTGGACAGAAGGGAATAAACCGCATGCTTGATACAATAAGAACAGATATTGTAAATTTCTTCCCATTAAGGAAATTACAGCTCAAAATACTGTTTAAAAAATACATATATGCCTCCTCTTCTCCAAGAAATGAGGATAAATCCCTTAACATTTCTAGGCTTCTAAGGTAGACTGATAGCATATGTTCCTAATGATGGAACATGAACTCTTAAAATCCTGAAGAATCTTTTAAATCTAAGGAATTAAAATCTAATTTCAAGGTTAATTCTATTTTTATTGTATTTCAATTATTATTTTTTTAATCTGCATAGTATACATGGTAGGGAAAGCTAGGTGGTGCAGCAGATAGAGTGCCATGCCTATCTATGTGACCATGGGCAAGTCACTTAACTCTGTTTGCCTCAATTTCCTCATCTGGAAAATGAGCTGGAGAAGGAAATGGCAGACCACTACAGTATTTTTGCCAAGAAAACCCCAAATGGAGTCACAAAGAGTTGTATACAAACAAAATGAATGAATAACAGTATATACGGTAAATCATAATTAATTGGAACATCTAATCAGTCACTTGACCCTATTTCCAAATTAGGCTGTAGAGGAGATGACAGTATTCCTTTTAAAAACCACACATAAAGCTGGAAAAAACCCACTCAGTCCAGTCCTATTCATCACTGTTAGATGTACTTAAGGTCTTTCTTTTATTTATCTACACAAAATCAGAGAGGCGACTGAGCAGTAAAGTGAAGAGAACAGACTTTAGAGAAGCACAGAAAGATAGAACTGGAAGGGACTGAAGAGTCTGTCAACCAACCTCACCAATTTACAGATGAGGAAATAAAGGCTCAGAAGTGATCTGCCCAAAAAACCTCAAAGTCAGGGCTCTTGACTTTTTTCTTTACAGAAGACCATGAGTTGGAGTCAGGAGACCTGACTGGGTAGGAGATCTCGATCCAATATTGAAGACCAATGTGGCTATAAGAAAGTCACTTAATTTTCTGAGCCTCAGTTTCTTTATTTGTAAATAGAATAATAATACTTGCAACACCTATTATTCAGGGTTGCTGCAGGAAAATGTTTTAATCAGCAAACTGGTATAAAATTATGAGCAGTTATTATCATTATCACCACTGTCATAAAGTCTGGAAAACATAAGCTCTCAATATGTCAGAATCGAATGTTCTGAAATAATGGATTGATTAAATGATTTTATAGAGGGCAAGAGGTTTCTGGTTAAGGAAATGGACACTCCCTCCACACTAACATGCACCAATTAATTCCTACCCAAAATTCTGCCTTTCACCACCAAATAGTGCTTAAAGACATAGTAAACAAGGAATGTTTATAATATGACAAATTTTTTATGAACATATCAGAGCTTATGCATTCTCAGGACTATCTCCTTCAAAGTTATCATCCCAAGACAGTTTCTAATTAGTATACTTACAATGCCCTTATGCAAAGCATTTTTGGAATTAACTTCAAAACACAGAGTACATCCTCACAAAGATCCTCAAACATGGCAAACTTCTGTCATTTCAAGACAGATTTGATTATTGTATATAACCCAAAGCCATTGTAGAGTAAAGATTGGTGAGTAAGTTAGGCTATGATAAAATTTGAAAATGAGAGAATAAATGAAATACAGCTATCAAGTAAAGAGACTGTCCCACTTCTTCTCCCATGTCCCCTTCCCCAAGTTTAAGCTTCATTTCAACATTTATTGGTAACATTTAAGGTTGGATGCTGCCGTTAAGTTTTGCAATTAAATGAGCACCAGAGGGAAGACTTCCTTGACATTCTGACATGAGCTTTATTTATTAACTTACTGAGAAAGAACAGTGTGAGTCATGCAGACTTATTTGCAGTGTGTTGTGCAAAAAGGATGGAAAACTAAAGAAAATGGGCTACTTAACTGCCTAAATATGCATCTCTGCTAGTGTAGAATCAATGAGCAACCTGAATTTGAAGCATCTCCTCCCAGCATGTGCTAATTATGCCTTAAGTCACAGAATCAGCGCTTCCTCCTCAAGGAGCACCACAGAAAAGTCTACTAATAGTACGCTTCAACTGGAACAGAATGCCAGTCCTACAATTTCATTTGTCAATATCAACACTGCAGACACGGATTACATTCATTTCAGCACTAAAAAACAAAATAATTAGTTACATTTATCACAAATGACACAAGGCATTGTGTCTTTCAGCAGCTATATTGCATTTCCTTTATGCTATCTGTGTTTGTGTGAGGAATAAACCAAGTCTCCTATCAAAGATGCTTTGGGCAAAGCCTAGGACTAGATCTGGGGAAATCAACATCAGAATGGTTTTGAAGGTATTTTTCCATAGACAGAAGGAGCATATTTTTCCATCTGGAGTATCTACCTTCACTAGAATGCAAGGTCCCTGAGGGCAAGGAACACTTCATTTTTGACCTTGTAGCTATGGTACCTAGCACAGTGCTTGTCACATAGTAGGCACCTTAAAAATGCTTCTCGAATGAATGCCGACCATAATACTGAAAAACGCAAATCGTGTCCAAGATGTTTCCAAATATCTAGCTGTTTGATACACTCACTATAGGTAAAATATCAAACTAATTTGAATTTTCACTTTTTATGCAACTCATTATAACACCTTGATTATAATCCAAAGTAGCACCCAGCTCTTAAGAGCACAAAGATAACTATATTGAAAGTTGCAATACAAAAAGACTTTATAAATCAAAAAACCTGGCAAGCTGGAAATTGTTTCCTAAGCTGAAGTTCAAAGGAAGTTTCCATTTTCTTGTAGCTACATGTCCCAGCTTGGCCATTTCAACACAGAACCATTGTATCCAAGTGTGGACTGAAATCTATTTTCCTTACTAACCGCTAATATTTATACATGCTTTAAAGTTTGCAAGACTCTTTAGAAATAGTATCTCATTTGATCCTCATGACAACCCTAGGAGGCAGGCAGGATTATTAGCCCCATTTTATAGATGAGGACATAGAGTCAGAGAGTAGGTATGTGTCTTGCCCTGGGTCACACAACTATTAAGTGTCTGATGATGGATTTGAACTCAGATCTTCTTGACTCCTGATCCAATGCTTTATTCACTGCCTCACCTAGCTAATTAAGAAGTCTTTAATATTTCAATTTCATTCATCCAAGCTCCTACTTCAATGCTGCAAATTTCAACCCATTCATGCTTTTGGAGGATGTTGGAGGGAAGAGGAAACACAATCCAAATTTACCGGAGAATTAAAAGCAAATACAAATAAAAAAGCGTACAATTGACAAGATTACAAACACTTCTCCCAAATTTCCCTATTACTGTCAAGGGCAGTAAGCTGGACTCAAAACCAAAGCGTCATTCTGAACTCCTCACTCCCACTCCCTCTATCCAATTTGCTGTCAAATCTTGTCATTTCCACCTTTATTACATGGCTCCCTTCTCTGCTCTGACATTGTCACTAGCCTAACAGGCCCATCATCGCTTCACCTCTGGACTATGGCAGTTGCTTTCTAGTTGGTCTCTCTCATGCAGGTCTCTCCCCACTCCAATCCATCCTTCATTCTGCTGTCAAAGTGAAATCCTGACCCCCCCCCCCAGCCTCAATTCAGTAAACTTCAAAGGCTCCATCTTACCTGCAAGATCATATTTTAAATTCTGTTTGCTTTGCTAAAGTCCTTCAAAACCTGGCCCCTTCCAGCCTTCCAACCTCCTCATATCTTATCTCCTTCCATGTACCCTATGATGCAGTGACAATGGCCTCAAATGAGTCACTTCATCAACTGGCTCTTGATAAGAACATTCTCCCTCCTCATCTCCATCTCCTGGCTTCCTTCAAGTTTCAGTTAAAATTCCATCTTCCACAAAAAACCTTTTTTGGTCCTCCTTCCCTCTGAGATTATCTCCAATTCATTCGGTATAAATTTTGTTTGTACATAGTCATAGTCACTTGCATGTTGTCTCTTCCATTACACCGTGAACTCTTTGAGGGCAGGGACTATCTTTTTTTTGCCTTTCTTTATATCGCCGACATTTGGGGATTTCACAAAGCAAGCACTTAAGAAATTTTTGTTGACTTGTTTTAACTTGAAGTAACAGTTTAATCCTGATTAACACTGTATGTTTGTACTTCACCCATCTCTGTGTATGGGTCATACAAAGCCCTGAATATTCACTAATTAGACATGAAGCTAGTTCTTCTCTTATTCAACTTCCCCTTCTCTCAGCCCTAAAATTGAGAGACTTAAAAGTTACATACATCTGCTCCAGGAGCTCTGAACAATTTCCACACTTTTAAGCTGTAACATTTCCCCTTTGCATATTGCTGTCTCTCCAGACTTTAGGAATGACCTTTCCAATGCCAAAGCTCACAATGTGTTCTTACCCTTCCCACAAAGTGCAAGCCCAAGGCTGCTTCCAAATAGGCATTACCTCACTGTCCCATTTTCAGAACAAGAATGATTCAATCCTCTCAGGATCCAATTAATGATCAAACCTATGGCAGTCCAAGCATTATCAGCTCCACTGACTTCTCCCCTTCACCAGTCAATGGCATACCTCAGTGGCCCAACCTCAAGGGCAGGACCTTATTCCTCTAATCCAATTTGACTGTTCTGGGGATTAGATCCTGTAGAATTCTAATGCCTTAAACACATAACAATAGCATAAGTAATTTCTATTCATAATAAGGGAAGACTCATTTCATCACACCATCATGGATTCAGAGATCTGGAGTAGCTGAGTGACCATAGTCAAGTTGCTGATTCACTCTGGAGGTCAGTTACCTCATCTATAAAATGAGATTAATAATGCTTTCTGTAATTCCTGAATCTGATCATTACTAACCACATGATCTCTCTCCATTTCAGGTTCCTCATCTGTAAAATAGGGAAAATAATACTCCTTACTTGTATTTGTATTCCTGTTTGTTAGCACAGTGCCCCACACTGAATGAACAACTCACCTCACAGGATTAGTGTAAGAGTCAAAGAAAATATAAAGTATCTATACACCATGTAGCAATATGTAAATAGGCAAAAGGGACCTCACATTCAAATACATCAATTCCATCATTTTACATTTGAGGAAACTGAAGCCCAGAGATTGTTCAGTGCTTTGCCCAAGATCTTGGAAATAATCATCAGAGGAAGAATTTGAACTCAGGTTTCTATCTCCAGTCACTGCTCGTTCTATTGTACTGTTGTGGGTACTGTCCTTGTGCTTTGATGATGGTGGTGATGGTGGTGAAGGTGATGATGATGAGTCACCACACTCATGAGAAGGACATCTAAATCATTCTAAAGTAAACAAAAGCCTTTCTGTTTTTAAACACCTTCCATTCTAGCCTGACTGAGTAGGAAGGGCACTGAAGTCTTAGTATCGGAACACCTGATTTAGAATCCTGGCTCCCTTAACTTTTCCGTTCTTCAACTTCCCTGTTTATAAAATGGAAATAGAAATTCCATTAGCTGCCTCAGTGCTTTAGTAAGAAAGGCACTTTTTCAACCTTAAAGCATTCTAGAAATGTGCATTACTGTCACCATATACACACCCTCCCTCAGTAAACTAACACAAGGCTTATCAAGCCCAGTGTCTGAAATGGAAACAAAGTAGAAATACAGTTTGAAGGCAGCCAACCCCACAAAAAGCAGAATCACCATAATGAATTTGATTAGAATAATCTATGAATTCCTTGGCCAGGGAACTGCCAAAATGGGAATTCCCTCCTCCATTTAGTAAAATAAATCCAAGGAGCTGCCTGAGGCACATCAGTTAAGTCAGAAAGCTATTGTCAGAGAGGAATCTTAATTTAGATTCTCTTAAACTAAGGGTTACTAATGTGTTTTACATAAAGGATCCTTTGGCAATCTGGAGAGGTCTACAGGACCTTTCTCTGAACAACTTTTTTGAATGCATAAAATACATAAGATTCAAAAATGGATATTAAAATATAGTTTGTGTGTATGTATATATAAACTCTGTCCTAACCCTAAACCCAGATCTCTATGAACTAAGCCACCTTTCATTCTCTCTCAGTCCTCATATGATCCAAGTAGACAGAGGATATTGGGTGGGACTCTAAGGTCTATAAAATATATAGCTCTAAAAGGTCCTACAGCCTTTTACATTTTTACATTTACATTTTACATTCACATTTACAAGCTAAATGGCTTCAAATACAGGCTTGAGGATGGACTGCAGTCCAAGAATCTACCTAGCTGGTAGCTAAGAAGAAAGTCTCCACATTAGGTTGGTGGCTGCATGACGAATTTTCAGCTATCAATCTGTTAAATCATATATCACATCATAAATCATAAATCTGCAACCTAACATTGTCGTCAACACCCACCGATCATCCAACATTGTTGTGTGTGGCAAGGAATATAGGAAAACACTGGTGAACCCATTTTAAAAGAGTCTCTCTTTGTACAGAATGTTTCACTTTACATAATTAGATTTCAGAGGGTTACAAATTCAGTGCCAAAAGGAAGGTACCATCGAGATCGTCACTCCCTCTCACTTTACAGATGAGGGAAATGAGATCCAGTGAGGTGAAGTGTATGAGTCAACGTCACACAGGTTAGAAGGAGCAAAGCTTGGGCTCCAGCAGGTTATTGGAGCTCCCGGACTTGTGATGTTTCCTCCCCCTCCCTCATGCTCAACCTTCTTCTATCTGTAAATACAAGAAATTCCTAGAGATGGTGGAACTGCTAATTAGCTAAAGGTAAAGTATATCTGGCACTTCAATCTCTTTATATGTTAGAAAAAAGGGAAATAAGTTCAGCAGCTAACAGCTCAGGGTAGAAACAATAAAATATGCCATCTTTCATTTCTTTGCCTCCAAATGAATTCATTTTGGCTCAGTGGTAGAAGCAGTTATTAGACTGAGATGCAATTATATGCCTTCCACAAAGAAAAGCTGTAGAAATTAAAAGTTTTTTAATAGCAAAGATTATTACTGTTTTCTATTGCCTTGTGTTCAGCAACTTGCTGTGTCCAAAGAAATCATTACTTTCACTATCATTACAAACCCCAATTAGACAACATGAAAAGAATACTCATCAAGTTCTTAAAGTGGGGTTCTTCTAGGACCCAGAAAACCCAAGTTCAAATCCAGCCACAGATATTTACTACCTTTATGACCCTGGGCAAGTCACTTAACCTCTATCTGCCTCCATTTCCTCAACTGGAAAATTGGGATAATAATATCATCTACCTTGTAGGGTAAAATGAGACATTTGTAAAGTGCATGGCATAAAGCTGGTACATAATAAATACTTGTTTTCTTCCTGTCTCTTTCTTCAAGGCACTGATAGAACAGGCATTGAAAGGTTAACAGCTCATAAGGTGGTTAGCTTGATTTTCCAGAAAACCATGAGCCTTTTCTTCAAATCTAGCTGTTATATCAAGGACCATTTAACCTTCTAGCTGCCAACTAGACCATCTGGGGAAAAAAGTACCTTTGCTTTAATAAACCAGACATCTTTGAGGAAGCTGAAAGAGACGGAAAAATTATACCTCTTCTCCAGCCTCAACAAGTGGAAACAGGCCAGGAAAATCTATGGAAATACTGCAGAGAGAGCATGATGCTAACAAGCACATTATGGTTTGAATCTCAGTTAAATATGAAAACACAGGTGTAACTTCAATTCCTTTAGAACAAACTTGAGAGGATAAAGGGGTGGCTATTTACAACAGACTTTTTAAATTCTATACTTAAATACTGGAGTATTTCAAATAAATCCAAAATGCTATTTCATTTTCAAAAGTTTGCATATACCTTTTTAGAAACACTGTTATTACACTTAACAAAATACACTTAGCACTTTATTTTAAACACTTGGTAAGTAAAAGAGATCCCCAAATCATACCCACCCACTGACAATTGGATATTCTCAAAGCTGTAGAGCTTCCTGGGTACTTTGACTGAGCTACCATCTCAATGATGTAAGTGTTGTATCCAGTGGTCCATGCTGCAGCACATCTATATAGACCCCTTCATTCTATAACCATCTGCCATACCAACATGCTGAGGGTCTTCCTCTAAGTTTCTTGATGATAACTTCATACCATGGGGCACCCAAGTGAGATAGCCATCTGTTATCCTGCACACCTAATGCCTCCCTTTTTAGGCTGTACATCTATCCCTTTGATGATCTCTTTTCTCCATTCTGGTGTGCAAATTCTTCATTTGTAACAGATCTTGGCCCATGCACCACTATGCAATGTCTCCACTGATCTTTGGGTTACCTATAACTAACTCATCAGAGATCATGCCACCATTCCATAAGTCACAGCATCATCATCAACAACAAATTGGTGTTAAAAAGAGATTTTGCTTCAGAGGCACAGCAGACATCATTAAGAGGAACTGCACAATTTCCCAAAATGCAGTCCAACCAACTATCTTCCTTTTCAGTGTGCTTTATTGACATATACAATGTCTAAGATATAGAGAATATAGATACTCATATATACTAATGGGCCAGCTCATAGACTGCCGTACAATTACTTATCATATCCAGAATTTATGATACAATCATATTCAAAATACAAAGACTTCACAGATAAAAGAATATCAAAGAGAAAATTCTACTTAGGCTAAATGTATCAAATTTTTAAAATGTACCATTTCTTTACTCCCTGAACAAATATGTAGACTCTCAGAAAATCCATTATTTTAAGATAATTCTTTATGAAAATCTATGTTCTACCTAGAATGTGAAGACACTGTGCAGGGAGGAAAGGATAATTAGCAAATTCTTGCATTCCCAATGTTATCTGTTTATTTTAATAATAGTTGCAGTCTGGCTTTTAAAAAATAAACATATGTATGTTAATTTTCTACATCTGGTTCTATGATGTCAATTAAAAGACTTGTGGTCTGAAGGAAGGGAGAGAATAAGTATTTATCAATCACCTACTATGAGAAAGGCATTGTGCTAAGCACTTTACAAGTATTTCATTCAATCCTGAACAACTTACAAGACAGAAGCTATTATTATCCCCATTGTACAGGTGAGGAAACTGTGGCACACAGAGACTGATGTGACTTGCCCAGGGTCTCTCAGCTAATAAGTGTCTGAGGCTAAATTTAAACACAGCTCTTCCTTACTGAAGGCCCAGAATTCTATCCATTGAATTCCCAGTTGCCTCTTTTTAGACCAGCCATATTCCTCTCAGTGGTACCGTATCTCCCTACGTATAACAAATAAGGGGTTAAGTTTTGTTTGTTTTTTTTTTACCTAGTGACCAGGAACTTCTTAAAAATATACATTTTATAACTGTATTTCAGTAAAATGGTTTCCTTTGTCATAATATGAATTTTATTTTACATATTTAAAAAAATATTCTAAGAGATCCATAAGCTTTAACAAATGTCCTCATCAAAAAAAAAAAACAAAAAAAGTCAAGAACCTCTAGACACAAAAGTCTCCCCTTACTCTAAAATTCTATAGTTCCATCAAAATTCAAAATCACCCACCCAAAGAAGAGTGAGCAAACCTTCAATGAGAAGCATCATTATTCAGGCAAAAGTTCTCAAGTCTACTGCAAGAACCTTCTGTTTCCTAGGATATTTATCCATTTGACATCCAGTAAAACCCCCTTGTGGAGCTCCTGAAGGTAAGGCCACTTGAACAAAACTACTGACCGGACTTTGTAGAACCCAAAGAGCTATAAAACTGGGCATGGCCTTTGAAGAAGACCAAAAAGGGACAGGCCAATATTTTCCAGCACTAGAGTATTAGCATAACAGTTTTTAATAATCTACAATTCACTTTCTAAGTACGTTATGCAAAAGAGTAACCTCATCAAATTTCATTATCTTTATCTTAATTTCAAGGAGGGTAAATTAACTATCCCCTGTCTCTCCCATACATTTGAGGTACATATATTTGCAACTATCCATAGCAACCTCTGATATACTAGTACCACTACTTATATTTTGTTAGTCTATTCAGAAAAGTATCTACTGAGCACTGAGGAGACAGAAACAAAATAAGCCACAAACCTTACCCTCAGGGAACTTAGAGGTAAGATTAGATGGTTATAAAGACAGTTATAAAAAACAGAATGTGGTAAGTATGGAAGTATAAAATTCTATGAGAAATGAGGGGAAGTAGTTATCACTTCCAGCTGGGGTTCTTGTTGTGTTTGTCCTTTGTTCTCGAGGAGGACCATGACATCAAGATGATGACATGACTTGCAGGTGACTTTAATTTGAGTGAGGGAGGGCTGAGCAAGGTCACCAACCTCACTTTCTTCTCCTGAGCCATCTGAGTCCAGTGACCAGATATTCATCAGGATGGCTGCAGATGGCCCAGGATGCAGTGTGAGACCCTGGCCCTTTCAGGCTAAGGTCTTATAGCATTCTCACTTTGAGTGACATACACTCAGGGAAGAATTCATCCAAGTTGAGCCTTGAAGGGAGAGACATCAACCAATGAAGGCTCCCTCTGTTCCCTTCCTGCATTTCTTGGATGCTGTCTTCGGTCATCTACTACTCCTTTCCTTCAGTCTCAGAAGATGAAGTGATTCTCTTCCTTACCAAGGCTAAGACCTTCACCTGTCCCTTGATACTATTGATTCCTCTCAAGCCAAAGGGAGTTAGGCAGCACATTAGATAAAGCTGATATCAGTAAGATCAGAGTTCAGATCTAGCTGTGATATCCCAGGGAAACTTACTTAATACCTCTGCTTCCCTCAGTCTCCCCATCTGTAAAATGAGGGATAGTAATAGCACTTAATGTTCTGAATATAAAATGTGTTAATATCTGC
The DNA here is from genome assembly GCA_023548195.1 of Bettongia penicillata ogilbyi. Taxonomy (NCBI): domain Eukaryota; kingdom Metazoa; phylum Chordata; class Mammalia; order Diprotodontia; family Potoroidae; genus Bettongia; species Bettongia penicillata. The sequence continues at coordinate 3,634,609 of JAJHZJ010000011.1, read as the reverse complement.
AAAGCACTGTGCAAACCTTAAAGCACTGTATAAATGCTAACTATTATTATTATCCTTATTCTTTCCACCAATCACTGCCTTTTCTCTCAGGCATCCTTGATATTTCCCTTTGTACTATTTCTTTTGCCTACAAAGATCTCAGGATTTCACTGAACCTTTAAAAACAAGCAACCTCCTCTTTCATTTCACTGGCAAACTTATGAGAAGAGTATTCTATTGTGTACGCTCACAGCATACATCTCTCTATTCACTCCTCAACCCTTTAAAATGTTATTTCAGTCCCTGCCACTTTACTAAAATTATTCTTTGCAAATCACCAACATCCTCCTTATGGGCATCTAACGATATAGTTACCTTCTATAACATTTGACACTGTTCCCTAGACCCATTTTCCCACTTTCTCTCTTTTCTTCCTTGGCAGCACATTCTCCTGGTTTATAACCATCTCCTCTGACTACTTCATCCTCCCCTAACTCCCTAACCTTGAGTATCTCCCAGAGCTCTGCCCTCAGTTCTTTCTCTCTAGTCATTCCTGCTACACCTTCAATTATCACCTCTGGATATACAGAAGAAGCAGAGACATTCATTGCTTTTAAATGCAGTGCTGTAATGATGGCGGAACCAATGTGGGACAGGAATAACTGGATACAAGTCTACCTCTGATACACACTAGCCATGTCAACTGGGTATCAATCTTTCAGTGTTCTAGATGGCATTCTAAGACTCCATGTTGCAAAAATGGTGTCAATGTCCATTGTTAGAGGGAGTTTCATCATCTGGGATTTCCCTATAGCAATGGAATCCAAGTTCAGTCCCCATTCCTGTGTGGAGAACTTTTAAATTTATAACCCCTGGAGTAGACTCTTTCCTCTCACCCAAGCTTCAGTCCCATATTTCCTCACTGGTACATGTAGTACGAAAAATGAGCCCACCGAACCCTGTACAGCTAACAAGTGAAAGTCTTAACAGAAAGATGGTTCTCATATCCTGTTCTTATCCTACTCCATGATGGAACAGTTTAGAATTAGAAAGGGGTACCTCACTTTCTGGGAAGAACTATTAAAAGTCTGGGCAGCCAGCAGCAACCACTGCTTCCTTCCCAACCCCTTTGCCCATGCATTCCTCGCTTTCCAGGGCATTCTGGCAAGTTGTCAGTGACCATGGCAGCAGCTGCTTAAGCCTAGCTCTGAGAACCGGGAGTTGGCCCACCCCTGAACTTAGAAAAGTTAGTCAAGTTGCAGAGCTGGCATTCTGTATATGTGCCAGAGGCAAGTATGAGCCTGGGAGGAAGCTCAGTTCCCTAACCACCTCCCCTCCCTCACAATGTAGTCAGGGAAAACGAATACAAAATATGGCATCCTTAGCCAAGTGGGGGGGGGGGGGGGGGGTAGGTAGGTTTTGACCTCAAACCAAACAGAGAGCACAGAGAGCAGAGTGCTCTCCAAGGTGGGGGTATCTTCAGTCCTGACCACTGGCAGGAACATTGTATGAGATCCCTCTAGCCTTTGGACAGTACTAAAGCAAATCACCACTCTCATTTCTTCCTTTACCTCGGTCTGCAGACAGACAAAACCTTTGTGTGGTTGAGAAATTCCTTGGAAACTAGCACAGCCCTGATGCCATACTACTAAAAGGGTTTCAAATAGCAGCAGTCACACTCATATTTTCTGCCCCAAGTTATGTGGAAGAATGCCCAGAACTGAACACATACACAGAAAGGAAAAAAAAAACCAAACCAACCTTCTTCAAGTTAACTCTAATTCATCACTATGAACTGGATGCAAGAAAGAAATCTACCGGGCTCTGCAAGTATAGGATAATTGATTTAATGATATAAGAATGCTCAAAAGGCAATAAAAACTTTAACAGAAAAAAAAGAGGAGAAAATATAGATGCTTCCAAATTTCCTACTGTGCATGATAAGCAACTGTTTGCAGCATCAAATTAATAATTTTTGCACATATATCAAAAAACCCTGTAAGGGCACCTTTCCTTCCCCATCAACTTTAGTATATTTCCTGGCATTTGTGCTAAAAATAGAGGCTCAGTGTTACATCACAAATAATGGGGTTGTGAACAATAAACTCCTGGAAAAGAGTTCTCATAATCTTAATAATCCATAAAACTCAGCAAGGAACCATGAAAGCTGAAAAGACCCATTTCAGCAGGACTCTCAGGTCCCCCAATGTCTGTGGGTAATGAAGACTTTCCACAAAATGATGCTTGACACCTCAAGGAGGAAGATACTTCTGCAGTGTGTGCCAGCAGTGAGGATGTCTGGCAGAACCTCACCAATGTCAACAGTGGAACAGAGCTGCATGCATAAGGGCCAGGGACTGAGTGCATTCACTTGCAAACTCCTGTCACAGTAGGTAAGCCCTTCCCAGGTTTCCATCCTCTGCTCAGGATCCACATGAGCCAAAATTCACCTAGGTTCCTTGGAAGAAAGGAAGGAGTACATTCTGGAGTGGAAGCCTGATTTTTCAAGGCATATTAGGTACACATTTTAATTATACCCATCAACAACTACTATAGGTCATGAGTCCTGGGCCTTGATCCACATAAACAGGTGCAGACAACATGAACTTGCTGCTGCTATTTGAGATTTTTTTTTAATAGGCTACCAAGGCCACAGTAATTTTCAAATATTGAAGAGGTTTTTGTTTCCAAGTTATATAGTGACATGAGGCTGAATGCAATATGGTAAACCACTGCTGCTGCTTTCTTGGAATTTTAGAACTGTAGGAGATCTTGAAGAACACCTAGTTACCATCTAATATTCCCTCATTTTAAAGAAGTAAAAACAAGAAGAAAGAGGTCCAGTAGCTTGTCTAAGGTCATGAAGCTAGCCAGGACTAGAGGTCAAAAACATCTCATCACTCTTGTTCCATTGCCTTCATTTCTCTTTCTGAACACAAGAAAAATGGATCCAGAAAGAAAGGAGGGTATATAAAAGTAAGAGCTTGGGAAATAGAGCATGTGAAGCTTCTTATTTCACATACTTCCTACAGTTTACAACAGCCACCATCAAAAGCTGTTTGAGATTCTGTAAAGAATGTCTTGGAATTGCTTAGGAAAGCCAGTTTGAAAGAAAAAGACTCAAATGCCACTTTCTCCAATCAAATCAAAACGAAGGAAGGAAGGAAGGAAGGAAGGAAGGAAGGAAGGAAGGAAGGAAGGAAGGAAGGAAGGAAGGAAGGAAGGAAGGAAGGAAGGAAGGAAGGAAAAGAATGAGGAGGGAGGGAGGAAGGAAACCTATAAAAAATTTTTATGGCAATTCTTTTTGTAGCAGCAAAGAACTAGAAATGGGAGAATAACCATCAACTGAGGAAACAACTGAACAAGTTGTAGTACATAATTGTAATGGAATACTATTGTGCTATAAAAAACAATGAGGGATGGTTTCAGAAAAACCCGAGAAGACTTATATGAATTCATGTAAAGTGAGGAGAACCAGGAAACCATTGTATACAGTAATAGCAATATTGTAATGACAATTAATTGTGAAAGACTTAGTTACTCTGATCAATACATCTATTCAAGAAAATTCTGAAGGACTCATCATGAAAAATGCTGCCCACTTCCAAAGAAAGAATTGATGAACTCTGATTGTAAACTGAAGTATGCTTTTTTTCACTTTCTATATTTTTCTTGCTTTTTTTGAGGTACAGCCTATAGATAACTGATATAATATTGCTTGCCTTCTCAATGGGTAGGTGAGGGACTGGCAGAAGGGAGAGAATTTGGAACTCAAAATTTAAAAAAAAGAAAATGTTATAAAAAACAAGAGATTTAAATAAAATTAAATGTTAAAAAAGACTGGCTAATTTAAATTAAAAAAACACCACCTGATGATTAAAGTTAACACTATTTCTCCCAGAATATTAACTGACATTTACATAGTTCTTTGTTTACAAGTTTACATTTCACATAAACTGTCCCATTTAAACCTCACAACAACTATGTAAGATGGAGTTGACAGTTATCATTATTCCCATTCTAGAGGTGAGGTAACTGAAACTGAATGAGTTGAACTGACTTGTTCATGGACACTGAAGCAACATGTGAACGCAGGTGATCCCTGATTCCAAGTGAAGAACCTTATTTTCTACCTCATGGTAGCTGTAGAAAGCTACTGCTCTCCTATCTATAGAACCCCAACAGGCAAGGAATGAGATATTTTATGAGTCTGCCAGATGCTTTTAATAAAGCTTTTTTATTTGTCAATGAAATCTTTCCTAACTTTACTTTTCACTGTTAATTTCACATGGGCTTGCTGGATGGAAGAAGGAAGAGAAAGGTGTGGTGAACTGTGTTAAAAGAATACACTGGTAAGTGCTTGTCAGGGCCAGGTACAGGAGCATCAGGCTAGGAGTTGATATTTCTCATCCTCAGAAATAAGCTAGGAAGCTTTATGCTGATTTTTTTTTTTTTTTTTTGCCGAAACAGGTCACATTCCTACATATACACAATGGAATCTTCCCCTCACCATCAAAGAAGGTAAAAGAGGGAAGAAGCCCCTTTCTGATCCATAATGCCCTTTTATCTTAGTATTACTGTTATCATTCTTAATAATGCCACTATCTTGCATGGACATAATACTTTTCAATTTACTTGCCAAATGTAACAACAACATGATGAAGAAGGAGGTATCATTACCTTATTTTATGGATGAGGAAGCCAAGACTCAGAAAGGTTAATTAACTTATCCAAGGTCACAATACTAGTAAGTGCCAGAATTTGAATTAATTTTCTGACTCCCACACTAATGCCTTTTCCACTAGACCTCTGAACTTTTGGCTTCTGTGAATTCAGATCTTAATATTTCCAGTTAAAAACAATATCTTTCCAGGTATTTCCAAGCTTAATATAGACCTCAAGTGCCAACATGGCCATAAAAGGCAAGTAGTTCTCATTCCAAAATACTGCAATTAATACGGGGCTAGGGGGCAAAGAAGAGGTAAAGGAAGGGACAGTGGGATAAATGTTAAGCAAGCTTTGAAGATGGGAAGGACAAGACAGAGACTGAGAAGGGGAACTCCTTGAAATGCTGATTGAGCTAATATGCTTGTACTATGTCAAATAAAAGAGTAGGCTTATTCATTTAGGGATGAGCAGCACAGTATAGTAGAGAGACCCTTGGAATCAGGAGATGAGACTCCAGTTAGAACTAGTCTATAGACTTCATACCTGCTGGCTTTGTCATCCCAGGCAAGTAAAATGCTTTATGAACCATAAAGTACTCTATATAAATGTATGGAGATAGATAATAGTAATAGCTAATATTTACAAGTAGCAACTTTACATATACTATCTCATCTGATTCTCTTAACAACCCTGTGAGGCAGATGCTAATTATAATTTAGGACTAGCACCTGAAAAACACCTTAAAGCTGTAATAAATCAACATAAAGAAAGCAGATTGAGATAAATAACTACATAGATGTAAATGACTATAAATGCCCAGAACATTTTTTATGGCTTTCAAAAGATGTTCAAATAAGGACAATAAATACACTGTAACCTGGGGAATTCTAGCTCCCTAAACCAAAACCCAGGAGATAAATGTCTTTCAAGGTTCTCCACAATTTGAAAATTTTCCAATGACAATAGGAAGGAAAAAGTAATAGTACCAAATTGAGTTAACATCCCAGAATCACCCATCACACTGAGAAATGTACCTGAACCCATGAGACAGCCTGTCTCAAAAGGTAACCCTTTTGATTCTCAAGATAAATCATTGAGAACACCTTCATCTAGAAGTAAATGGGATAGGGTGAGAGAGGTTGGTGGTAGGGAACAAGAAAAATTTGTGTCTAAAATAAATCATTTGTAGACAAAAAGAATTCAAATAGTGAATCCAAAAGGAACTATTCTGTTAATTGAAGGAATGCTTATAAATACTTGTTATCTTAAAAATTGAAAATTTTTGTTGAAATTTCATTTCATGGAAAAAGGAAATATTTAATGTACTTGTATATACTCACACCCTTCATACTGATGATTTGGAGGCATTCACTTGGCATGATTGAATATCATGATGGGAGATTTGAAGAAACAATCAGTCATATGGCCCAATGAATGATTCTTTCTAAGATGATTTTTGAAAAGAGTCAAAGGAATTCTTTTTTCCAATTCAACTGAAAATCAATGCTGCTGTAACTTTCTTCTTGTCCACTCTGGTGCCAAGCACAGTAGGCCTACACAAAATTACTTAATCATAGAACACTTCCCCAATGTCCCACGCACGTACACTTTAAAGCACAGCTAAAGAATATAAGACTAATTTATCTCAAATACAAGTATTTATCTATGCTTTGAAATTTTTTTAAAAAGACATATTTTAGTTTTGTTATATTTGCTCCATTTAGTAGGATAATTTTTTTAAAAAGTCCTAATCAACATACAAAATATGGGTACGAACTTCCATTCCATCGCCACATTAAAGGAAGAATGATATTGTAATTGGCATCCTTTGTTTCCACACTGATAATTCTGAATTATGCTGTTAAGTCACCTTGTTTATTCAATAGCTTGAACCACATCTAAAATAAAAATAAGCATAAATTGACTAAGGTAACCAATTAAGATTTGTCATGATAATCAAATGACCAGTGTCAGCACAAAGCATAAAACAAATTCTCTAAGCTGGCCTAACTGATTAGACAAAAAGACCTCTTTCCTAAAATCCATTTCAATTCATTTAATATGCCTGATTCAAGAAGAAAAGCACAGGACCTAGATTACAGGCCCAGAATAGTTCCAAACGTGTAGGGTGACCTTGGACAAGAAAATCATTGAACCAGTTTTGCCTGTGCCTTCATCTGTCAAATAAGCGCCACCTGCTCCATACTTTCCACCAGCTTGTTGTGGGGAGCTAATAAATAAAGGGGCCACAATAAGTTAAAAGACCACAAATGAGAGGCGTCATTGCTAAATTTTCATTTATTGGATCAATCTAGTCTTAATATAGGATTAAATATACCCACTATGATTCTTTGTGGTTGATAGTAAATGAAATAAAACTATCTCTCTGAGATAATCCAGCTGGTTCACCTTCTGTTTTCCAAACTTCAACTCAACTCAAAACCAACAGACGGTCCCTGACAAGATATAGATATAAATGTAGGAGTTCTACAGGTTGTCCATCCACTTGCATTTTACTGGGAAATTGAAATGTTCTTGTACTGAACCCAAGTTTCTCCTTGGAACAAAGGTCCCTCTCTCTAATGCCAGTATGCTTCCTGCAATGCTGGATGGCAGCACATTATGAAAAACTACAGCCTAAACTGAAATGAAACTGAGGATCACCCAAAATGCAAAGGGGAGACACATAGTGGGCGTGCAGGCAGGAACATGTAACAAATTAGAAGTATCTACAATGTCAGCTGCTTTGCATCCCTCCTATAAGAAAAGTTCTGAAGATTCATACATATATATACACAAATATTTATAGGTATATACATAGGGAGACACACACATTTACATATATAATTCAGTCAATGAATGGATATTTTTATGAAATAAATTATAGCCCTTTTTTCATATAAATTAAATAAGCTTGTTTTAAAATCTGTCCATGTGTAAGGGAAATTATGAAACTAGGTCTATTTATTCATTGCGTAATTCTGTAAATGCCTTTGAACTATTCCTGTCCCTTGATATTTTAGTGGCAGAGCAAGCCTGGGGGATAAGAGAATATAAATAATACTACAGACCATGGCTAGATCTATATAAGGCAAGCAAGGACATAGATTATGACACTGCTTTGCCCCAAAGGTTTTCTTTGTGCCCCACCTTCTACAAGTCTACATGAAGGAAGAAGGGTAGAAGTCAAAACAAGATAAGACCCTGGCCAGATAGGAAAGAAGGGTACCGGGGTCAGCGTCAAGGGGAGGAGTTTACAGACCGTTTTATCTTTAACTCCTGCCCTTTTGTCCAGAGAGCTCCTTCATAAAAGGCATCCAGAGAGAATCCTGAACGGCACTTTACATGGAATATGGGGAAGCCATTTCTTAAAGCTCAAATCAAAGGGAAAGATCAAAAGTTGGGGGAGGGGGGATTCACACCAAGAGACAAGACTTTTACTGCTACCTTCCACTTCTGTAATCAACAAAAGAAGAAGCAACATTTGATGTCTTCATTTCACAAGACACAAAGTTACCACTGGATAACGGAAGCTAGGACGGAGCAAGTTACAACAGAGTACCCCTTGGCACCATTAATCAAGGTACACACATGGCTTATTTTAGCATTCCAGTAAAAGAAAGCCTGAGAGAATTAACTTCTCGTTTAATGAGAAGTTACAACCTTTCTATGTGGTCCCCTCTACCTCTTCATGTTAAGCCATCCTACCGGCCCTAGAATATAGTTCTCCATCAGCGAGGTGGTACCGTGGATAGAGTTCTGGGTTGGGGGTCAGGAAGATCTGAGTCCAAACTCGGCCTCAGATTGGGTAACACTGAGCAAGTTTAACCTTTGTTTGTCTCAGTTCCCTCCTATGTAAAATGAGGACAATAATGCCATCTACCTCCCACAGTGCTGTGAGGATCACATGAGATAATTGTAAAGTTCCTAGAACAGTGCCTGGTAAAGAGTAAATGCTATATAAATGTTAGCAACTGTTGTGTACATAATGAGCATGCTGGATTCAGTTTCGGAGATCTCTTCACCAGCCCTTTCCTGAATTAAAGAAAGGAAGTTGGGGGTTCTAATTCATGTTTACTTTACTTTTCAACTCCCCTTTAGCAACAAGGTTCTAAAAGATACAAAGATATCTAAAGACTAGACCAGATCAAGAAAAAAATGGTTTCCCAAAGAGGGAGTTTTGGAAAACTAGCCACCCATCACCCAGTTCACACGTGACCAGGACCAGAGACCTTGCCTCACTGACAACAGGAGACTATTAATTACAGTCTGTTTCTTTTCCAGTATAGAAGCCATTGTGACTCCTGTTCCCAGTTAAGGTGAAAATAGCAGAACAATTAAGTATATAATTGTATATATATAAAAAGCATAGTAATTGATTTAGGCTGCACAAATTGTGCTAGCCTTGAACTTCAGATTAAAAGAGAAAAAGCTAAGGGTGAGAGTTCACAGGACAGTCAACTCACTTAAAAGTAGTTAACCTTCTTGGCATCAGTAAGAGTATAAGAAACTCATCTAAGAAGTAAGCTTCCCCTGCAATCCTAACCAGATTCATGTTCCTGGGTCTCTTTGTATCCTCAGAACTTAGCACAACACCTGGCACACAGTAGGTGCCTAATAAATGCTTATTGTCTAAGTTCCATAATGATAAAATCTTACAACAACAGTAGAGCCCAAGTAACTTCTAATAAGTTAACTTTTACAGTAGGGTAAGCTTAGCTGTAGTTTCAGAATGAAAGCACTGACTGGTATTCCCCTGTATCTCCACTAACTCTCTCTGCCCCTCTTTGTGTTATTCCTATCATAATGGAAGCTCTCTGTGAGCAGAGGCGATTTTTGCTTCTATATTTGTTTCCCAAAGCTCTTAGCACAGATCTTGACACATACTAAAAGCTTAATGGATAGCTAGGTGATACAGCGGATAGAGCACTGGGCTTGCAATCAGGAAGATTCTTCTTCATGAGTTCAAATCCAGCCTCAGCCATTCACCAGCTGTGTGACCATGGACAAGCCACTTAACCCTGTTTGCTTCAGTCTCCTTATCTGTAAAATGAACTGGAGAAGGAAATGGAAAGCCACTCCAGTATCTTTACCAAGACAACATCAAACAGGGTCATGAAAAGTCACACATGACTGAAACAACTTAATGACAAAAGTGCTTAATAAATGCTTTTTATTGACTTATTCATCACCCCTTCCAATTCTTTCCATTTATTTTCCATGTCTTTCCATAAATCCTCCACAGAGCAACTACCTATCCTTTTTAGAGTGTCCAAAAATCACCCCATAGTTTGACCACACAACATAAGATATATGTAACAATTTACAAGTATATCACTTTATTGTACAGTAAAGGCATTTTTACAGTCTCATTTGATAACCTAAGGGCAGAACCTAAGAAGTGCAGAAAAGCACTTCTTAGGTAGCTGTCATAGAGCACCAAATAATTTTCTGGGTTTTCAAGCAAGAAGAGATTATTAGATTATTAAAGCACATACGGCCATCCTCATCTCTAACTAGAGAGTAAGCTCCCGGTGGGTCAGGAGCTGAGTCTCATATTTGTACTCCTTCCTTCCAATTCCAGGAGAGAAAAAAACAACAAAATAAGAAACAATCTTCTGCTTTTGGAAGAGAGATACAAAAGCCATTTATAACATGTTCTTTCTAGAAACACCACACAGTATTCTCATCTACAACTGCCTTACAATAAAAGGATTATTCAACTCTAAGAGCCTACAATTCAGTGCTTGTTAATAGCATTTCATGAGAGCAGACGAGAAAATGTCAAGAAATACTTGGGGCATGTTTAGAGCCCACAGAAAGCATATTTTAATAGCAAAGGGGAAGAAAAAGATTATCATGAGCCATTCTTCCACTATTCTGGATCTACTTCTTGTCATGGAGTGAACATAAAATGCAGCAGAGAAAAGCAAATAAATACATGGCCTCTACTGGAAAGTAAAATAGGGAAAAAATAAATATATCTCTTAGACAAGGGTTGGGTTTTTTTTTCCAGTCTTACTGAAACCACTTTCAAACATCAAGACACATAAAACACCATTCCTAAGCAAACATACATAGAAGCTAAAAGTATCTGGCCCAACTCAAAGTAACAAGTAGTAGTTGTATATTAAAAATTATAAATGTATGACGATTCCTACCACAATTCTCCCAGTCTCCTTTATCTAATATCTTGATGATATCTTTGACTTGATACAGACTTTCCTTCATCCAAACTCATTCAATTCTTTATTAAGTCCTGTCAATAACCACAACCTCTCTCCCATTATCCCTTCTTACCAACAACCTGAGTGGGTCCTCAAGATCAAATGCCTCTGTTGTTTAATCAAGTTAAACTCTTCACGACTCTTTCTGGAGTTTTCTTGGCAAAAGTACTGGAGTGGTTTGTCATTTCCTTCTCCAGTTCATTTTCCATATGAGGAAACTGAGGCAAACTGGGTTACATGACTTCCCCAGGATCACACAGTAAATTTCTGAGACCAGATTTGAACTCCTGTCCTCCTAATTCCCACTCTATCCAATATACCACCTAACTGCTCCAATCAAATGCCTACAGGCATTTCTACTAGTGTCTACTAGTGTCCAACAAGTCTTCATGCCTATGCTCTCCCAAAGCAGTTTTTATGCTAAACTCTGATTAATCCTCCTTCTGACTACATTGGGAAATGTCACTAGTACTCCAAACTCAACTGCCTAAAGAGTAAAATTCAAAAAGTAACATTCAAGGTCCCTCCGCAATCTGGTACCACCCTGCCTTTCCAGCTTTATCTCATAAGTACTTTGTTCTATGGTCAAATTCAAATACATGCAGTTTCCCAACAAGCCCACATTTTTCCTGGCTCTCTTCTTACCTTATATGTTCTCGGTGTCTGGACCTCTCAAACTCTCTATTTTTTATTCTTTAAAGCACAACTCAAATATCCCTTTATCTGCAAAGGCTTCTTGGATCTCACTTATTTTGTACCTCTTCCATATACATATTTCATTTTGTATTATCAAATAAGAAATTGTATTTGCACACCTTAACGCTGGCAAACTTTTTCTGCAAACCTTGGTTATTTGTTATAGTTATTTCTGTGAAATCTGATCTCCCTAATAGACTATGAGCTACCTTCTTCCCCCATGAATCCTGGCTAATCAAAGCTTCATATCTCCTCACCAACACCTCTCACATGTACCTTGTACTGTGGTAAACAACTGGTAAGCATTTCAATGACAATATCATTTGTAGCAGCAAATACCCCCTTTAGAATAGTATGCTCCAATTTTTCCTTGGAAAAATATAATTCTGAAATGTAGAGAATTCTCAGGATATTCAGAGTGCATGCTCAGTGCTGTTCTAGCTATCGTTTATGTCCAGGGACCCTTTGTACCAGACACATCTGCAGGTTTTTTGTCCAGAGTTAGGAGTACATGCAAGCTACAGCCACAGAGAAGAGCAAAGCTCACAGGGATGAAACTCACGACCTTGGTTGGCCTCATCAGCATGGTGTTCTAACCAACAGGGTTAGCCAACCATAGACTGGGCTCTGTTCAACAATTCATCTGATTTTTTTTTAGTTCAATGATTATGATAATTAGTTAAGTGCCCTTGACTGACTTTCCTTTCTTCTGAGAGGCACAAAACTTTTACCTGTCATTGCCTTTGCTTAATAAAGTATTTACCTTCACAAACAAGTGATGATCACAGATTAGCCTATTTCACAAAGTATCTAGAATATGACTGAGATAAGAATTAAAAATCTACATGAATTAATTCACTATGTACCAAATATTTGCTATCTACTACATGCAAGGCACTATACAAGGGACTTTGAGGGATTCAAAGAAAAGTGGATGTGGAGTCAAGGGATATATATGTTAGAATCTCAAGTACTAGCCTCAGAGTCTCAGAGTCCTGGGAACTGGGACCTTAACTAACTACTACCTTTCTTTGAGACCATTCCCACATCTTCAAAATGGGAGAGGGATAATACCTGCATAACCTATTCTCCCAGGGTTATCACGAGGGAAGCACGAGAAATCACAAAGTAGTATATCAATAGACCTCTAACTGCAGAGTTCAGTTCATTCCACCCTAACTCCCTCTGGAGGACTCTGAAATAGAAAGACTCAGAAGCTGTTTCGCTAGTAACTTTCTTACATCTGGTTTGAGGTGGAACATAGTTCCATGTCTTTTTAACCCAATCATCCACCACCTCTGTTCTCAGTTCACTGTTTTTCTATTCCCAAGAGACTTTAGGAACTTCTCTTCAGGAATTAGACCTGTGTCCTCTGTGCACGCGCACATGTGCATGTGTATGTGTGTGTCTGTGTGTATACACATGGGAGAAGGGGAGAAGATAATAGGAGAAAAAAGGAAGTAGCCCCTATAGCCACATACACTCAATCCTCATCTCATGAAAAGCGCCAACAATAAGAGGGATAATTCGAATTCTCTAATGAGAATTAACTTCTGAATCAATGTATATCTAATGCTTTTTAAAAAAATAAGTTATTTTTAAAATACCAAGAGATGGTGTCAGGGAGGAGTTGATTTGGCTGGTAAATCTCATGGGCAGCCAGGGCAAAACAAAGGTCAGAATGCCTCAGTCCTATCTTTTCAGGCCTCCTAGGAGGCTGATTCCTCCAGATCAAAGACCAAAGCCCTTGCTCTGTCTGCCAGGATTCTCTCCCTTGTGGGGCCACCTGATCCTACTGAAGGAACTGCTCCAGTGGCCTTCAAAGGACTGTCTGTCTACTGTCAACCTGCTCATGCTGAGAACTCTCATTAAGTGTGGACTCCATTTGGGCCAGTACTCCCAGCCTTATTCCCATCCAGCTTTTATCAGAGCTGCTCACAACTAACAACATTTGTTAGATAAATTTCATACATTTCCCTTTTCCTGGTTTCTAGCCCCAGGTGAGCCCAGGTGAGCGGCTACTGATAAGAGAAACAGTTTTGTTTTGTTTTTTAAAGGAAAAAAAGCAGATAGTAAGAGAAACAGAGGTGTGTCCCAGAGAGTAGGGAGAGATATTAATATATTTTAACATCTTAATAACACATCACTCATTCCTTCTAATAATTTTCACATCAATTCTTTAAAAACAATAGCCCAAGAGGTGGTAGGGCAAATATTTTTATCCCCACTTTACAGATGGGGAAACTGAAGTACAATGATTTGCCTCAAGTTATTAAATTAGTAGATATGCCAATCTGACCCCTAAACCAGCACTCCTTCCATTACAAGAAAGACCAACTCAACTGAAATGAGCTCAATATGTTTTTTAAAGGTGTCTTAATAGTGTAACTCCTCTAATCCATGCTGGGAGAATCTTTTCAATATAATAAAGATATTAACAGATTATCACCAAAGACATTTCATGTACTAATATAGAAAACATCATGCTTCATTGAGAGGATTTAACTTGTGATTTTTCTGATGTGTTTTCTGTTTAACTCTGCCATTGACATCTGCATTAACGAGGCACTCTCATGCATTTCATGTCCTTGTTTGGTTAAGATAAAAAGGGAGAGCAAAAAAGTTGGCTACTTTCCAATGGGTGCTCTGTTTTGCACCATTACATAGGTTTTAAATTACATCACTTCAAGCCCTTCAAGTCTGAAGTCAAATAAAAACTACTGTCAACATCATCACTCCACAGCTGCTGTAAAAATATAGGCACAATAAGAGTTCCAAAGTGAGGCCACATTGAATTTTATCCCTCTAGAAGCCTACAGAAATAGGTACTAACTACTGAAACTATGCTTCCCAGTATTTTTAACAGAGAGACAAAGAGAATAATTCTAGAAAAGAGGATCAAACCAGCTGAAAGTTCCTTTTTCAGTGGGGGAGGTGCAGAGCACACACTGCATGGTAAAAGTTATAAACTGTATACAATTTTGGATGCTTAAATTTTCCACTCCCAAAAGCAGGACTCCATCAGTGTACATGTATTAATACGTACGTACTACTGCTGTGACAATAATTATTAACTGCAGATTTCTACTTATTGAATACCCTCAATAAACTAAGGCTCTAACATGTGTCATATGGAACATGCGAAAGAAGGTTTAACTTCAGTTATAGGATCTCTTGCTCCTTTCTCTTCTTCACCCCCCCCCCCGCCAAAGTACAATCAGTTGCCAAATTCCATCTTCAAATTCGCTTCCACAATGTCTCTCCCAAGTAGTCATTCTTTTCTATTGTCTCTGGTGTCATCCTCCTATTCAGGCTCCCATTATATCTCCTCTGGACAAGTGCAGAAGTCAAAGCCTCCTGCCTGGTATCACTGCCTCCATTTCATTCCAACTTATCCTATAATTCAAGTCTCCATTTCCTCAATTCTCTACAATGAGAGGACTGGACTAAAGGTCCTCAGAAGATCCTTTCAACTCTATATCTATGATCAATCAATACCTACCTTTTCAGACTTAGCTCAAACTTCTTGTTCTGGTCAAACCTGCTAAGCTAGAGTTCTCCTATACTTTCTCATCTCCAGGTACTTGCTCATGCTTTCTGGTATGATTGGAAAATAATGATGATTCACTGTCATTTCTTCCCAGTGCTACCAACTGTCAAGGCCAGTTTGCCTACTACCTCTTTTATGAAACTTTCTTGGATCCTCCAGTGGTGGTGTGGGCAGGAAGGAGAGACAGACAGACAGAGAAGTTTTGGAAAAGAAGTTTAAGAAGACAATTTTATCTGAAGTACAGTTTTCTTTCACTCAGATATGACTGGCTTCACTACATAAGCGGAGGACAAGAAATATAATGATGGGAACTCTGGGAAGTACACAACAAATATCTGATAGACTGAAGAAAGCAAACAGGCATCCCAAAGATGGGTAAAGCTCCCTGCTACTAAAAAAAAAAGTCCATATAGAAACTAAACAGGCAACATTTGTCCTGTGAGGATGCAAAGTGGCTTTGGTGACATGTCACACAAGCATGGATCCTCGAGCTAGAGAAGATCACAGAATAATAGAATGTCAGAGTTGGAAGGAACCTTAGAGATTATAATCAAGTCAACAAGCATTTATTCAGCACCTACCAGATACAATGAAAGGCCAAACAAAACCAAAAAAAAACAAAAAAAAAAACTTAACATGGTCAAAGAATCTAGAAAGGAGAGAGACATTAAAGATTATCTAGTACATTCTCATTTTAAAGATGAGGAAAGGGAGCCACAGAGAGATGAGATAATTTGATCACAAAACACATGCAATATGTTGCAGAGATGAGACTTAAATCCAAGTCACCTTGACTAGGGCTCTTTCCTATATACTTCTACTTCTTCCTCTGCTATAATATATATCATATGTATATAATATAATCTTCAGATAGGTACAAATCATCATGATCATCAAATTTCATAGCTCAGGGTTGGAGAGTTTAAATGACTTCAGGATCACATTTAAACAATCCCTTTGCCCAATAAAAACTTGATTTTTGAAAGTGCTATTTAAAAATTCAACTGGAATAAATACAGAAAACAAAGGCACTTTCGTGGGTATGGCAGTATTTTTCATCATATTAGCCATTCATAGAGTCATAAAAATAATAATTCTTGAACTCAAAAGGATCTAAGAGGCTGCCCTAATCTAACCTCTTCACTTTACAAAAGGGTTCAGCAAGGTTAAGTGATTTGCTGAAGGTCCCCCAATGGCAACTGTAGCAGTTCCTCCTATAATTGGCCCCATTACCTTCCTAATATAAAGCCTACTTTATGAGACTTGAAATTTTTATAATAGATTAGTAAAATTTTGAAAGAGCTATATTTTGAGGGATTAAAGCTTTCAAAATAACTTTATCACCTAATTTGTTCTTGCTGAAAATAAGAGACATTGGTTCCTTGTAAGTTTCAAGAAGCTTGTCACAGCGAATTAATAGTATAATTCTATACTCATTCTGTAGCATACATCTTGAATAGATCAGCCACAGGCTCCACTCGGTTTGTCTTTCAGTCAGCTAAGCACTTTTACTGCATAATTATGCGTTCTACCATATGCAGCTTCAACAATTTTTACTAAATTATCTCCAGGAAATATTTATTCAAGGTAAAAAGTAATCTGATGACTGCTAATAAAAAACAGAAGTAAAATTTATGCATTTGCATCAAAAAAAGCTTTAATATTGAAGATAATTGGATAAACTACTGTATTTTTAACATTTTATTCTTGTTTTAAATTTTTATCAAGTCACAATCAATTAAGCTTACATCTCTGAAATTTGAAAGACAATAAACTTCCAATGGACTGCCACAAAGGTTCAAAAATTAAAAGAAAGTAGAAATTGACAAAACAAAATACTTTACCATGTCTTTATTATATCAAAGGGAACCAGGCAAGTTACATGTCCTTGTAGCAGTCATTCGTTCATCTAAGGATACATCAAATGAACATTATCCTCAATTATACTTGAACCTTTGTTACAAATGAGCATTTTCCTATTCTGCTCTCAAACCTCACTTTTACATTCTATAAAAGGAAATCAATAGACCTTACAAAAATGCTTCTCCCTCTTTGAATATACTTGCCAATGTGAAATTAACAAGGATTTTTTTTTACCAGTTAATTAGGTAAGGACATAATTTAAACCCCAAATAAACTGCTTGGTAACAGGTTTTTCTAGTTAACTTACAATAAGTTAACCAAAATGTACATATAGTCAAATCATATGTTGATGGAAAAAAAGAGGATGACCAACCACTAACACCATAAGTAATATACCAACTGGTCTCATCTTACTTCATTATCATCTTTTTTCTTTCTAATATAAAATATTATATTTTATCTATAGACTGGAGGCAGCCTAGTACAGTGAGGGAAAAAAAAGTCCACCCGATATTGGGTCAGAGCTCCTGGATTTAAACCTCAATTCTGATACTTTTTACTTGTATCACTTTAGGCAAATGATAACTTCTCTGGACCTCAGTTTCCTCATTTATTAAATGAGGAGGAAATTAGACTACATTAGATGTTCAGCAGAACCAAATTAAAATAAATTGGGAAATATTTAACAAAATAAATAAAAAATACAATAGAACATTGAAAACATTAATATATGGTTTTTACATCAATATGCAGCCGGCAGGGATTTTTAAATATGGTTTAGTGACCTCCGCTTTCTGTTTGAGTTTGACGTCACTGAACTGGATTACCTCCACACTACCTTCCAGTTCGAAATCTATGAGTCTAATTATGTCTCCTCATTTATGACCTCATAGCCATATACACTATGAACTGGAGAAAGAAATGGCAAACCACTTCAGGATCTTTGCCAAGAAAACCCCATATGGGGCCAGGAAGAGTCAGACATGACTGAAAGGGCTTGACAACAACAAAGCCATATAAGTTAAGGTAAAAATATGTAACAAAAAGAAAGAAAAATTTGGTGGTTAAGCAGAGACTTTGGTAACATTTATCTCACCATAAAAATGAGAAACTCAAACTTAGAATTACAGGAAATCATAAATTTCATCAATATATCAATACAAGTTAAATATCATAATAAATCAATAAATGTAAAAAATGCATGATTGAGAGTTGAAGGGAGCTATGGAGATCATTTTACCAAACTCTTTTATTTCATAGAAGAGGTGCTTCAGTGATTTGGCCAAGGGTCTACAGGTACAAATTGTAGGTAGCAGATCTGGAATGATGAACTCAAGTCCTCTGAGGCCTCATCCAGTGTACTGTACCAAAACCCATGTAGAAACCAGTAATTTACTGAATTTACTTAACTTAGAACTACATGTGGTACTACAGAGATATAAATAGCCCCTGCACAATAAAGAGTTTACAATCATATTGAATCTAGTTAAGTAAGTTCTAGCTTGTAGGCAGCTCTGCATAGTGAGAGCAGATAGAGAGCCTGGGGGCCAAGTCGGGCCTCTGATATATGGCTAGCTTTATTATATTCCATGGGCAAATTTTTCAGTGAGTCAAGCATCACTCTAAAGCAGGGGTTCTTAACCTTTTTTGTGTTCAAGCCCCCTTTGTTAGTCTGATAAAGGCTATAAACCCCTTCTCAAATTATGAAGTTGGGTTTGTTTTTCTTTTTTTGACCTATATTCATAACTGAAAAGAAATTTAAATTTCAGTTAGAGATAAGTGAAAATTGAGATGTAATTTTTTTTCCCCATTCAAGTTTACAGACTACCTGAAATCTGTCTGTGGAAGGAATTCACAGGCCTTAAGTTAATTTTTTAAAAATTATATTAAATTTTATTTTCATTTTATTCAATTTATTTTCAGCTATAAATTCTCTTCCTCCACCTGTTGAGAATATAAGAAAAATAGAACCCATTGCAAATATGCATAGTCATGCAAAACCAATTTCCACATTATCTATGTTCAAAAAATAAAGAGAAAAAAATATGCTTCAATCTGGAGACTGAGTCCACTAATCTACTACCTGGAGATCAATCACATGTTTCATCATGAGTTCTTTGGAAATGTGGTAGGTCATTGGGTTGGTCAGAGTTGACCAGTTTTTACAATATTGCTATTATTATATAAATTGTTCTCCCTCTGTTGACATCACTTTACATCAGTTCATATACCAGATCACAAGTTAAGAACTCCTGCTCAAGAGAATACTGCAAATGAGTTACTTATCTGGGATGGAGGAGTTTCCAAACTGAGAATTTCTCATGCCCATGATGTGGGCTCCCAAAGAAGAGCTATCTCATGACTAGGCTAGCCTGAAGGGCCCATGCAACAACTGAGGGTCCTTTTGTAATTGTCCAGGATCCTACGTGCTGATTTTTCAATAAAAGTGACCCTCAGACTCACATCTCCAACTGCCTCAAATTGTGTGTCCTGTCGATATTTTAACTTCAACATGTCCACAACTGAACTCACTGTCTTTCTCCCCAAACCCTTCCCTATACAGAACTCCCCA
The DNA here is from genome assembly GCA_023548195.1 of Bettongia penicillata ogilbyi. Lineage (NCBI taxonomy): Eukaryota > Metazoa > Chordata > Mammalia > Diprotodontia > Potoroidae > Bettongia > Bettongia penicillata. The sequence goes on along the minus strand of JAJHZJ010000011.1, from coordinate 3,615,054 downwards.
GTTACTACAGAAAACATTACTGTCCTTCCAAGTCCCCAGGCTTATAACCCAAGCATATCCTCAATTCCTCATTCCTTCTTGCTCCCCACATCCATTCTGTTGACTCATCCTTTCAATTTCCCCTTTGTAACATTTCTCATACACACCTTTTTCCTGCTCTGACACTACCACCACCCTTGCCCAGGTCCTTATCACCTCACCTCACACCTGAACTGTCACAGGAACCTATGGGCTGATCTCCCTGCTTCAAGTTTTTCCTTACTCCACTCAGCTATTAATCATCCTAAAGGGCAGATCTGACCATGTAACTCCATTTCCCCATTCAGTTAATCCTAGTAGTGCTCAAAATCCAGAATCAATATAAAATTCTGTTTGTCATTCAAAGCTCTTTACAACTGGCCCTTTTCGGCCTTCTTTCACCTTACTCCCTACCATATTCCCTCTCTGAATCAGTGACACTGGCTTCCTTGATATTCCTTGTATATGAAACCCCATCTCCTGCCTCCAGGCATTTTCACTGACTGGCCCCCATACTTGGAATGCTCTTGCCCCTCATCTCTGCCTCTAAGCTTCTTTGGCTCTCCACAAGTCCCAGGTAAAAGCCCACCTTTTATCAGAAGTCCTTCCTGATTTCTCCTTAATATGAATCCCTTCCCTCTCCAATTTATCCTGCATATATCCTGTTGTTAGATAATTCATGTTTTCTCCCCCATTAGAGTAAGAGCTCCTGAAGCATGGATGGTCTGGTTTTCTTTTGTTTTGTTTAGCTTTCTTTGTATCACCGGTGCTTGGCATACTGTAAATGTCTACCTAATGAACACTTACTGACTAGTAACGAATCTTCTTAAGACAAGTGCTTTTATACTGGGTTAGCTTGAAACATAACGGGCATATTCTCTTGCTCAGTACTGTGGTTCATGTTGGCTAAAAATTATGTTAAATATAAGAAAGGATGTGAAACATTCGCTCAGGTAGCTTTGTGAAGGCGACTGAGGTTGAATCATCCAAATCAAATCCCAACATACAGTCATCCCCTCAGTGAGGAAAAACCAAAATCCTGAAGGGAGGGAGTGCAAGCAAAGGTGAAAAGCGGAAATCCTACGTAAGAGTTGACTTTCCATCCCAATCTGATTTTTTGGCATGTAGACAGCATCTTAAATTCATCGTGAAAAATCTAGAGTTCCAGAATGCTGAGAAAAGTCAACAGCATCCGCCCAAACTACAAAGGGGGGTAAATCAAAAGACACCCGCAGTGGAGCTCTCAAAGCAACAGGGGGAGATTTGCAGGAAAATGATGTCTCCCACACATAGTAATAAGGTAAAAGGGAATTTTACAATTGTCAACACCTGACTTGCCAAGTGGGTCCAAATCTCATAACTGTTTATCTTGCGTGACGAAATTCCTCACTATAATGCTGCCAGAGAATTACAACTTTCTCCCATGTGTGCAACTGGCCAAGAATCCTATCAGTATCAGTTACTGGGGTACGAACAGAGGGAAAAAAAATCAGCTCCAAGTTAGGTTCTTTTCTTTAAATGGACCTTTAGGGGCTGCATAATTAAATTTCTACCACTATCTTGATCATTGTGCATCCAATTCTCTATTTCCACCAACAAAAGAGACCCCAGTGAAGCAGGATTTCCTGAGACATTGTCTTGATTTGTTCTTCTGCCATCCCATGCCAAGTTTGGCAAGGTCAAGTTCTGTGCATAAAGCTTATGCTTCACCACAGAGGATAAGATTAACTGATGTCCTGCCTTCAGCAATAGCCCCAACACATAGGCTGTTATGCAAAGCTGTTCATGAGGGTGAGTTCCCAGCTGGCTCCTAGAAACCATGAAATTTGATTGTCCCCATTTTAGCATTTGAAAGTATACGGCTGTTCCTAAACTAGGTTCTTAACGTGATCTATGGAACAAACATTTCTCAAGTATGCACATAATGTTTCCTTCCTTTCCTGCCCTTGTTTCTTGATATTCATCTGATTTTCTCTCTCAAGCCCAGCTAAACATAACTAGGCAATTCACCAGTAATTGCAGCTAATGTGTCCAGCGCCACGGAATTTCTGCACAATAAAAATGTCTATTTATGCATTTTAAGGTGTCTATCATCCTTAGCATAGATTGAAGAACCAAACAACTGAAAAAAAAAGACATGAAGCTGTAACAAAACAAGAAGGAAAATTTCCTCCTACCAAAGAGACTGAGTTTGAAATTGAAAATAGTAAAGAAATCTATCTCTTTACATTCACACACATGCATATGTTTGTATGGATGTGTGTATGCACTCACAATATGCATGTAATATATTAATAATACAGGCATATGCTTTATAAATATATAATATAGTATAACAATACTTTATAATATAATAATATAGCTAAATACTTTACATATGTGTGAGCATGTGCACATATATAATTGTGCATGTATGTGTATAACACTAAATATTATTATACAACATGTATAATATAGATGCGTGCTTTATATGTATATTCATATATGCACATGTGGACATCCATATTATATTATAAAGCAAACACCTATATTAGCTATAGGTTGTCTTCTGGGGTAGAATATAAGGTCTCTGATAACAGGTTCTGCTTCTTTTCTGTCTTCATATTCCCAGTGCCTAGATCAATACTGGCATGCAATCAGCTCTTAAATATTTGCCAGTTGACTGATATGGCCTGGTCTGTACCACAAAAATCACATTACCTCCCTACTCACACACAACTACTCACTTTCTTCCTTCCAACATCCCCTCTGCTTTCATGTTCTATTTGTTCAATGTGAGCTCAGTTAAAGGAGAAGTTTAAGGAGGAAATCAGAAAGTAGGTAAACTGGCAAATCACTAGACCTCCAGTCCCTAACCTCTCAGTGCTGTGAATAGTAAGTAGGTACAGAATTAAGTAACTCTTAGCAACTACCAAAGCTGAAAATCCAGCACTTTCTGGCTTGTACAATATGTTTCATTCACAACTTCTAGACATAGTAGCAAGGGTCTCAGCAGTGACCACTGTGGTCATGGCAGCATGACATGGACAAATCACCTCTTTTGTTCAATAGAATACTGTTCTGTAATTTGAATTTTGGATGAATTCTGAAATTTCAATGAGTTCATTCTGTAAGCAAGGGTAATCTAAATGGCTTTGCTCCTTTCTCAGGAATAAGCATCCCTTTATCCTCAGAAAATAAAACAGCATTAGCCATAAAGCCTATCCCTAAAACAGGAAAATACGCAAATTTATAGCAATATCAATAAACAATTTTTGACCCTGACTCAGAATCTGAAGAGGATGAAGGTATTTTCTATAGTTGAAAAGGAGCTAAGGCTGGCAATAAATTATTCCTTTATTCATGTAAATGCCAGAATATCTATTTTTAAAAGTAATTTCTTTTAAATTTTAGATAATAACCACACCAATGAATTCAAAAAGAAAAATGAGAAATAAAATATTGAGTAAAACTACATAATTTGAACTGTTTATGCTTTTTAAAAGAAAAAAATTAAAACTTATAACAATTCCTCAGTACCTTGGAGATAAAAGCATTTTCTAACTTATAGTCATACAACATGACCAGAAGATCATTGTTTTAAAAGAGGATCTTTTCTTTCAAGGAAGCTTAGGGTCATTTTTTTTTTAAATTATGCAGTTTATCAAATTTAATCAAGTTTCCTCTCCTATTCAGTTCTGGGCATAGATCAGCATCCACCTGCCATGCCCATCCAGGTACTACTGAATGAGTTCAATGAGTTGTTCAATGAACTTCATATCACCTTCAAAACACTGGACACTATCCATTTTAGTTTTTGTCTTTTAGATACCTAGGTCAAATTCTTTTATTTTATTATAATTCTCATTGAGGAGGCCCAGTGTTCTGGGTCTCAGAATTGATGGTCATAATATCATTGGAAAATTAACTCTTCTGGAGAATCTTACCATCTATAAGCAACCCTTCATCTTGGACTCTGACCCAGATCTCCTCAATGACAAACCTCTTTGGTGAGTATAGGCCTCCCTTTTTTAATGCCTCAAAGTCATCAGTAAAGGTGATGCCTGGTGTCCTGTTTCACAAGGAATCCTGTGAAGTTTTAACCATTGTGGGGAGACACCTTCTTAGAAGAACTAAAACAGAAGATAACTGAAAGGGCGATGGAGGCTGCAATACATTACAAACAAGGAATTATGAAGGATAATGGTATAAAGAATGTAATAAAGTGGAAAAGTACGGCAGGTCAATGATACTGAGAGAACAAAGGACAATGGATGGGAGTGGGAGGTGCATATGCTACTCTGGCATCCTCACAATGAGCTAAGAGAGCAAGGTGAGGAAGGTCCCAGCACACTGAGTGGATCACCAATTGTACGAAAACTGATGGGAGGACATGAACAGTGATCATGGTTTACAATCTGTATCACTTGGAAGGAAAATCCCCTTAGATGAAATCACAGATCCTTAGGAGCAGTACAGTATTTACCAAATAAAAATGGTAATAACAATAACGAAGACAACAAGGTATTTGTTGTGTCCAATAATGTGTCCCATCTTTCTTTTCCATTTGAACACTTACAACATTTTTTTGCCATTATTTTAGTCTTAGTCCTTGTACGGGCTATAGAACAGCTAGTCTTCCAACATTCATATTTACAAATTTGAAAGCCTTTTTGGAGAAGAAATATATTACAAAGTAATTATATTATTAAGGTTCTTTATCATATATAATACAGGGTCAAATATCAATTACCTTTTTATAACAACTCTGTTAACATTCAATTTTATTAAAATGCAACATATATTTATTAAGTACCTACTATGTGGGAAAAAAAAATCACTGAAAAGTTCTGGGTTCAAATTCCACCTTGGATACTTACTACTCTGTGGCCTTGAGCAAGTCACTTAACCTCCCTAGACCTCAATCTCTTCAGCGGTAAAATGGAGGACTAGATGGTCTATGAGGTAGGTCCCTTCTAGCACTAAGTATATGATCTTCTTAAAAAAATGAAAAATATCCTCTGCCTTCCAATTGTTTATATTTCATCAGGACATCTAATTTCTTAGTTGAAGCCCAGTAGATACAGTGCTGGATTTGGAGTAAAAAAGACTTACTGGCTATGTGATTTTGGGCAAGTCACTTAAATTGTACATGCCTCAGGCAACTCTCTCTAGAATTATATACTAAGCCATGAACCAGTTAGAACATAACTCCTCGAGGTCAGGGACTGTTGTCTTTGCCTTTCTTTGAATCCTGGAACTTAGCAGAGTGCCCAACATACAGTATATGTGAGTGTGCTTGTCCTTCGTTGCCGAAGAAGACCATGCCATCAGAGAAATAAGGACACGACTTGCACTTGATTTTGTTTTGAGCGAGGGAGGGCTGTGCATGTCACCAGCCTCACTTCTTCTCCAGAGCCATTTGGATCCAGTGACCAGATATTTATCAGGGTGACTGGAGATGACCCAGGATGAGGCAATTGCAGTTAAGTGACTTGCCCAAGGTCACACAGCCAGTCAATGTCAAATATCTGAGGTGAGATTTGAACTCAGGTCCTCCTGACTCCTGCACTAGTGCTGTATCCACTACACCACCGAGCTGCCCCATACAGTAAGCACTTAATACATGCCTGCTGACTGACAGTCATGATGCGCTACTGGAGGAAATCCCCATACTGGGAGGTTACCTACTGATTAAATAGCTTATCTTGCACATATACTATTCAAATGAATCACACATTGGCCGCAAGACTCCCAGTGGGTTTCTTGAATGATAACTCTAATTTGAAATCTTCAAAATAGATGTCAAAATCTAAAAACAAGATTATGTTCATATGTCACAATCATATAAGTCAAAGTCAAAATAAGTATTCATGTTCAACCATTCACAGCTCTCGTTACAGCATACATTACGGTACAGTGAAGTCCATCATTTATCTACAGATCTGTAGTGCTCTTATATACTAGCCTCCTTTCTCCAAAGAAATTTAAAATACTGTAATTCCTCTTTGGAAACTACTTAAGAAAGAGATTTCCTTGAATTCTAATATTCAGTGCCCCACTTTGAGCCAATTTTCTGCCTCCAGTCCCACCTACTCCTAATAACCAAAAGGTAGAATGACTAATGTATTGCCAAGTTTCTGTGTAAAACAACTGAAGTCAGAATGTAGAGTTTATGGTTAAAATTGTCAGATATGAAACTGATTGTCATGTATTCTCAAAATTTAGCCCTAAAAATCTTGGAGTTCAAGATGAAAACAAACATACAAAAAGGAGCTTTGCATCAAGAAATTAAATGTGATCTTTTGGGCCCCACTCTTTTCCAGTAATCACTTCTAAGAGCCGTAAGGTGCAATAGGAACATCCAAACAGGTTAAAAAAATACCTCCTTTTTCTAACTGCCTGGGTTGACTTTCATGTGAGATTGTCTAGAGTAAAGACCAACTTAAAGAAGATGTAGACACCAAGAGTAAAAATTTTCTAACTTGATTCAGGATACTCCAACACTAGGAATCTTTTCTTTCTTATACCCTTGGCTTTTTAAAACTAAATGCTATATTTAAAAATAAGATATCAGCTGTTTGGGATGACATCACTGCAAAGGTAAGCAGTAGAGTGGGTGTGCATGCATTCGTTCCCCTGAGCTTTTGGGAGTTTCTCCAGACCACAAACTTCACAAGGAAGTGGTAAAATAGATTTGGTACATTCACTAAAAATCAGATAACCAGAAATAGATTAAACTTTCAATATTCACAATATGTTCCATCTACTAGATATCTTTTTCCTGGGTTTAGAGCAAATGTAATTTTCTGAATGTATAAAAGCAATCCTTGCAACACTGTGACATCCTTTTCAGGGCCATCCCCAAAATTTAGGTCACTAAATTTTAAAAATAAAAATAATAATAATTTAGAAATAGAACATACCTCACATCATGCTAGTTTTAGAAAATAGTGAATGTATCTTCCATTACAGTAGTTTCATGTCCTTTCAAATGGCATGAAAATTTAAACAAGTGGTCACATGGATAAAAGAATAATATAGAAAGTTATACCACTAAATCGTATAGAAAATAAAATGGATCAGTTGTCATCAATCACAAACACCACATCAAAGAAGCAGGTGCTATCTTACAGTTAATCATAGCTTAATGGAAATAGTTGTATAAAAAGAAATAGAAACTTAATTGTATTTATTATATAACAGGCAGCAAACAAGGCACACATTAAAATTCTTCCTAAGGGAACAAAAAAAGTTTGTTGAAAATGAAAAGAAAACATCTCTCATGATCTGGCATAAAATAGACAAATAAAAAAATTCAATTTGGCACACAGACATACAATTATTTAGAAATGCAAAACAATGTCTATCCTAGGAAGTTTGGCTAAATCTGGCTTTTCTGAGGTTTTTTCATTATGATTAATGAATTATTAGCTCTTAGTTACTCATAAAAATGAGTCATTATGAGAATGCTCTATGCACACATCACCAAAGGTATCCTTGATGAAAACATGAAAAGGGCAGACATTTTTCTACATCAGACCACATTTGAGTACCACCAGCAAAAGCATAAAGACTGTATCACCCTATTGTCAATCCTTGTTAGAATAAAAATGAAGCAAAATAAAATGAAGTCTTAAAAAGTCATCTCCCCCGTACAAACTGAGGCAGATCTACGGAAGCAGAACAAGGACCGTAAAATTCACAACTATAATGACGTAAACGAAAATAACACTAAAAAGCAGACAAACCCTGATGAAGGGAATGATCGTTCATAGTCCCAGAGAATAGATAATAAAGATACTTTCAGCAGAGAGAAGGTGGCCACAGGACAGAAAACACTGCACCTGATGTCAAGTGTCTGCTTTATCGGTGGCAGCTGACTATCTTTGTTATAAGGGAGGGATTCAGTGGAAGTGGGCAGCATTTCTGGAAATGACACAAATGGAAAGAAGAACCCAAAAAAGATAAATTTCAGTGTTATATTTAAATTATTAAATTTTAAGGACCAAGCTTACTTCCACAGAAAGTCTGTAAGAAGGCACTTATTTCCACTGTTTGCAGAGGAAATAAACTATGGGTGTGAAACATCATATATGATGTCAGATTGTTTTGCTGTCACTTAGTTGTGCTGAAATTCTTTTTTCTTCCTTTTTTTATTTTTTGTTATATAAAATATGGCTTGCCAGGTGAGAAAAGAGGAGGGAAATGTAAGCGGTGTAAAAACAAAAGCTATCACTTAAAAACTTTAAAAAAATGGTTCCCCCCTCATCGGTTCATCTCATCGTTATTCTGAAACCTTTTCCCAAACAGTATGATGGGAATGAAATGCTACTGCTGCCAAACCCTCTCCCCATCCTCATCTCCAAACATGTAAACATGTCTGAAGCCCCTCTGAAACCACTGCCCCCCACACTCCATGAAACCCTTTGGATGGCTCAATGGGGAAAAATAGTACAAGCAATAGGAAATATCCAGGACATTTTTTTAGTCAAAGAAATATCAATCAGGAAGGCATAGTACTTTCAAAGACTGACTTAGGAACATTTCCATAACCTCTCAAGTCTTAGAACAAAAGAGTTATCTTGAGACCCATGTTGCTATAACTGCTCTAAGTTTGTTTTTAAGTGAGTGTCCTTAACTAAGTAACCACTATCACTCCAGCTCAGAGAAGACACTGCAGCCTTTAAAAAAAAGAGGATCCATTACATTTGAGACCCTACTGAGGGGAAACCCACTCACCCAACTATTTCTTCAGAAATAATGGAAACAGGTTAAAAAAAGGAAAAATTACAGAACCTCTCTTTCTTTCTCCTCCTCTCTCTCCACCTAAATATATGTTCATTTTTCTTCAAGGCGGGGGGGAGACACAAAGAGGTCAGACTACAACATATACACGATAATCCTGAATACCTTAAGAACTCAATTATGACATCCATTCTGACTTGTTCAAGCTTTATTTTGTTGGAATTCTACTTCACATTTAAGAGAAAAACACATATAAATTCACCTTTTTTCTGTCTTCTCCCTCTATATCTACAGGGCTATAAAGAAACAACATAGAGCCTCCAAACAAGACTGGCTTAAAGTCCACTCCCTTTCTCCATGTAGCCTCTATTACCAGTTCTGTTTATACAGGCTGGTAATAACATGAAGGGGAAGACTCCTGCCTTCATCTGCAGGGAGGATGTTCATTTCTTCATCTTCCCTCAGTGTCTTAGCCACATTCCAGACTCTAGAAAATTTATTTAAAACGGCAGTGGTACTCTTCAAAAGGAAATGTACTCTCTCCCCCACCGCTGTGATAATACAATAAATAAAAAGACTCAGTAACGACCCACAAATACATATTTAGTACTGTAAATATTGGCTTAAAGTGCAAATGAGAAGGATTTTCTAGACTCAATTCCTAATTCACTTTCTAATTAAAAAAAAAACCTGGATCCAGATCCCACTTCTCTTACTATCTGAAAAAGGTACTTGACCTCTCCTATCCTTAGTTAAAGTCCTTTATAGATGCTGACTTGTGGTACTCTGACTAGGTGACCTATAAGGTCTCTTCCATCTTAGAATGATCTATGTTGTAATAACCTACTCTTAAGGGAATGTTGAATTACCTTTACATTTGTCTCAGAATCGATTTGCCCATATTCAACCATTAATTTGAGCCCTGAACTCTTTGTAACAAAATGGCATTTACACTTGTAGGATGAAAAACTAAGGATGGGTATGTATGTCATCTATGGCTGAGAAACAGCTGATGACGTACAAATAAGCCCTGGTTAACAGAAAATTGCTTTTCTACTTTAATTCCTCCATAAAATGCCACCTCATATATAAAGCAATATTTGGGGAGATTGTTTTATACAAGAAAACTAAATATATACAGCTGTAAAAGTCACATATGCCAAGTTCAGTAGCTACAATATTAGGAATGACTTGGTCAATGGCTCAAGGGCCATTTCAACAATCTGTACAATATCCCAAATTTAAACTAAGACCTTTCATGGCCATAGAACTGAACTGGTAAAGGAGAGGTTGCCCAAGTGGTCTATGCTAAGTAGAACAACAGTATATGGTCTGGGAACCAATAGAGGAGACTGAAATGAGGAAAATCCTTTGAACATTTAACCTCCAAGTTCTATAAAGTCCAGGGCACAAAAAGAACCCTTCACTTCTCATTGTCTTAACTGTGTACATTTCAGCACAAAATGTATGAGAACCAGTACCACTTATGCCAGCAGGAAATTGTGTGGCCTGTGTTAAAGAGAAAAGGGGCGGGGGGGGGGGGGAATCCCTTACTAAGAAACCCCAGGAGAATATCTGTGCTTTATGATGGAGAAAATTGAAGTCACTTCCTTTCCAAAATGATAAGAGGAAAAGCCATCTTTACAGCCTACACTCACTGCTTTTGATGTCTCAGACTGATCAGGGTTCAGTGCTTACAAATATTCAACACAGATGGAAGTGCTGGAGGAAGGTTTCAGACCTGGTTCAAGCAAACTTTTGCACTTTAGGCAAACAAACTGTTTTTAAAAGCACTTTTGCTAGGGTCATCAGAGGAAAAGGTTAATTCTAAGTTGTTCTCTCTGTATGAGCTATATAGTAATCAAAAAAGTGACAAAATATTCTAGAAACTAAAGAAACCTCGCACTCATTAGGAGCTTCCAGAGGTAGAACCAATAGCAAGAACATTGTTATAGAGGCACAGGACCAAGGTTCCAAACCCAAAGGCACTTACTGCTAGAGGCTTGACTGGAGATAAGTCACTCAATCTCTCTGACCATCAGTTTTCTCATTTGTAAAACAGAGGCAATGATATTGAGATTACTTACTTCACAAAAATGTTGTGAGCAAAGGTGTGGTGAATCTTTAATTGCAGCATGCTATAGTAAGAAAAAGCCCTGGCTCCGATTCTGCCACTACCGAAGTATGTTATCACTGGGGCCCTGAACCTCTATGGATCTCAATTTCCTCATGTATACAATAAAGTCCCAGCTAAAATCTCACCTTCTACAAGATGCTTTTCTCAATCCCTCTTTCTGCTAGTGCCTACCCTCAAGATAATCTTGTATCTAATAATTTATAATTTCTAATGTCTAATTTCTAATAATTTCTCCTATACATACCTGTTTGTACATCTTTTTTTTTTAACTGTTGTCTCCTCCATTACTTTGTGAGCCCCTGGAGAATAAGAAGTGTCTTTTGCCTTTCTTTGTACCCCCAGTGCCTGGCACATAGTAGCACATAATCGATGCTTTTTTGATTAAGTGACGGGCAGGTGAGTTGGATTTAGGTTGACTAACATACGGTCCACAATCTAGCCAAACAAATTCATTCCACTTGACGTCTCAGCTAGAGCCTATCTAAGAATTTCTGCTATTTTTAAAATTTTGATTAGGTGGCAAACATGAACCAGTAGGCCAGGTGAGTAACCAGGAGTCATGCTAATAGGCTTGGATCAATTAGTAATTGTAATTACACTGAAGTGGAATGGAGTTATTTATATAATTTAAATTCTATGGCACACATATGAATTTGCACCACTGTGACCCACAATTGAAGGAAATAAAACACCCTTAAAACAGATAATTGCTAAGTTCTTTTCTAAATGTAAAATTCCATAATCCTTTGAATGCATTTTCTTGCTGCTCACCCAATAGGAGGAACTAAACAAAGAAGGGCAGGAAAAGGATATACAACCTAGTACTTTAGATTTTTATTTTACATTGCCTTGTACCATGCTTTTAATTCTCTGACATGTTGTCATACGTTGGCTCCCCAACCAGACTGAATACTCCTTAATGATGGGGGGACCATTTTTTATAATTCCATCTTGAACACCATGGTTTGAAAAAACAGCACTGAATTTTTAAATCACATTGAATCTGGGTTTTGCTACTTGCGCCCTCCTGGGACTGTTATCTGATCAACGTTATCTCTAAGATCAATATAGCACAGCAGAAAGAGCAGTGGATTCAGTCAGACAACCTGCATTCAAATCTCTCCATCGTCCCTTTTTCACTTACTACCAATGTGACCTTGGATACATCCCAACCAGACTGAATACTCCTTAATGATGGGGGGACCATTTTTTATAATTCCATCTTGAACACCATGGTTTGAAGAAACAGCACTGAATTTTTAAATCACATTGAATCTGGGTTTTGCTACTTGCGCCCTCCTGGGACTGTTATCTGATCAACGTTATCTCTAAGATCAATATAGCACAGCAGAAAGAGCAGTGGATTCAGTCAGACAACCTGCATTCAAATCTCTCCATCGTCCCTTTTTCACTTACTACCAATGTGACCTTGGATACATCATTTAATTCTTTTGGATCTCAGTTTCCTCCTCTATAAAATGAAGGGCTGGATAAGGAAGGTGGCTTATGAACTCTCTTTCAGCTCTAAATCTCTCATTCTCTGATACAATCTTGAACTCTTACTATCCTACAAAGAAGACCATTAGTGTTTTGTTTTATTTTTTTACTGATAAGGAATCAAAAGCCAAGGACTCTCTTCCTAGCTCTTCTCTGGCTGCTTCAATAGTTCAAGTAACCTCCCTCTGACGCAATGAGCAAATGTCACAAAAAGACTTGAAAGACCCACTGAAATCCTTCTCTCGTGCTTCACTGTGGCATAAAAACGACTACGTGGTCTCAAGGCTCCGCCATGACACCCTAAGCTTTGGCAAGCGCTATCCAACTAGAAAGGTTTTGAGCATGCATGAAGGTGCCGACAGCCTGCATGTCTGTTATCCAGGAGGCAGTCACCATAAGGCCCATCAAGAGGGCAGCTAGTGAAGCCCTTAATAAAATAATCCCCAAAGAATAAGTCATGACAATAATGATTCACATTTCCATGATGCTTCAAAATGTAGAAAGTGAGTTCCTGACAGATTTGTGAGGTAGAGAATGCAAGTTACCATCTCCATTTTACAGATGAGAAAACTGTAACCAAGAGAGAGAGGTTAAGTGATTTGTCCAATATCCCACAGTTAATAAGCAACACAGCCAAGACTGGAATCTAGGTCTCTATTTATTCCAAATTCAGCACTCTTTCCATTAGACCATGCTGTTTCAAGAAGCAAACAGGCTCAGACTTGCACCAGTGGAGAGAAGACCTACACCAATGAAATAACAGATCACCTAAGTATCAAAGTATTGAAAAAACTTGAAATTCTAAGTATCAAAATATGAAGACAAATGGCAGAGGGGATAGAGAGAGGACATTAAAGCTAACAATACCAGGTTCAAGTCTGGTCTCTGACCTATACTGGTTGTATGACCCTGGACAAATCACTTAACTTTTCAGTACTATTGACTACTCTGTAGGACTATAAATTTTAACAAAGATGCCAACCTGCACTGGGAAATGGAATTTCCTCACCTGGGAGTTCCCTATAGCAATGGAATCCCAAGTCTAGTCCCTATCTACACCCACAGAGAAATGGACATGGCTTGACTAAATGCCTCCAACAAGAACAGTAGCAGCTGAGAGAAGGAAAGTCATCTCAGTCCTCAGATACAGAGGGAATTCAAAGCATCTCACATTGGTTTCACTGGTTTTACATATTTGGTGAGACTTGATTAGGCAAACAAGTGTACTCATTTTTACCCTGGTTATCTTTGACTTGTTACCTCTTCTAATAATTATCACTGTTTCCAGTCCATGACAATTGGGAACAAAAGCTTAACAGCAGGCAATTGAAAGAACTGCACAATTTGCTACCGAATTACCATTAGGTGCAAGTTCCTAATAAGACCAGACTCAAACCAGAAGAAACATTGCCTGGAAATGGGATGCAACAAGTACTCACCGTTGCCAAAGAATGGTGGGCCTACTTCCATTTCATTTGAACAAAAAGTGGAGCCTTGGAAAAGCATGGCTGACTTGGAATCTAAGGGAACCACGTTCATAACCTGACTCAGCTACTTATTACTCTGTGACACTGGATAAATCACTGACCCTTTCTGGGCTTTCTCCCCTGGAAGAGGAGAATGTTGGACTAGATAACCTTAAGGGTGCTTTGACTCTAAATCTATAATCCAGGAGTCATAAAATAACAATTCAGACCACTTCCACTCTTAATTCCTTATTGAGTTTGGGTAGCAGAAAGTATAGCTAATTAAACCATAATTTCAACTCTTTCCTACATTAAAGATTTCACCAAACTGACTTGCAGGCTTTGCCCTACTCCAAAAAAAAGTTCAGATAAATATTTTTTTTAAATCAAAACCAAAACAAAACAAAATTCATGACCCTCAAGCTGCAAGAGAGCTTGGATAATTGGCAAACTATAAACGTTTAACTTTTCTATACATCTGCACTTACCAAGGACTAGGAGAGCTAATGGTGTTTACATGGTCACTGGAGCTTTTGCTAAAAAAAAAAAAATTAATGTAGCTCAATCCAATTAGCAAAAATACATTCCCTCTGCCATCTGAAGAAGATGGACTGCTATTTAGATACTACAGTTGGTTGGAAACCAAAAGCTTTACCACACTTCATGGTGAAGAAGCACAAGGAACCTTGCTGCTCCAGAAATCAGGCAAGCCTTTTCTGCAAACACAGGCCTGCATTGGCTGAAGTGGTGGAAGTGTTATTTCAACTGACAGAGCAGAGCCAGAGCCTCCTCTAGGAGGGCAGGGCAGCCCACAATGCAAATAAGAGCTCTTGGGCAAAGAGTTCCCTCAGTCCTAACCCATCCAGGACAAGTCTCGTTGGTCCTGAATAGCACTTTGATAAGCTTCAAAGGCAGCCAGCCAGCCAGTCAGAGGGACCAGTCTCAGTACAGATGCTTAGTATACTTACTAAAAAACTGAACAATGCCAAACTTGGGGATGATTGGAAGCAACTTTTCACATGGGATCTGCCTTGAGAAGTAAACAACTAAATAAATGAGAACAATTCTAAGTCACTTCATTAGTGTTAGATGCCCTTTCACACACATTTAAGACTAATAGGAACTTGACAGGTACTTATTCTTAGAAGGATCCTAAATTCAGCAGAGAATGTGTGGGGGGCGGGGAGAGAGAATAATTTATTTTAAAAATCTTTAGAGATGGATGATTAAGCTCTCTTATAACCATTTCAGAAACTGCATCAACCTAGCACCAGAACTCGTGTTTCTACCTGTACAAGACACGAATTAGAATTGCTTCTCTTGGTAGGGGTTCCATTCCCAGCCCTGCCACAGACATCCTAAATAACCTAAGACAAGTCACTTAACCTATTTCTATTTGACTCTTTACTTAGTGAGAAAGAGATGATGGTACCTTTCCTTCATATTTAATTCAATATTTATTGGGTGCTTAACGTATCTAAGACACTGCCACAGAATTCTCAGGTTATTTCTGTAAAACCCCTTGTGTGTTTTAACCATGGGACCATCAAGTCACTTAACATCTCTGAGCCTCAGTTTCCTCATCTGCAAAATAAAGATAATAATGCCTGCTGTATCTAACAGAATGGTTGCAGGGATCCAACGGAATAATGCACTTTGCAGATCATAAAGCATCACACAAATGTCAGCTACTATTGCCATCTGTGTGAAATCAAGATGATAAAATTATAAAAGAGCCCTGAAATTTAGCAACTCAAGCTAAATTTCACTACCTTCCTCCAGGATGAATACTACTCCAGTGGCAATGACAGAAAACATGCAGATCCTGCTTCTATTTTCCCTTTTCCTAGGGACTATTATCTAGGGGGTCCATGAAAACCTTGCTTCTCTAATTTAATCAACAAGTGTTAGCACTACTCCAGGCTGGGGGTCTGGTTTTGCCACCCTGCCTGGACAGGTAAGTGGGATCACAGATCAAACTAGGAATCCAAGAGGTCATCTAATCCAACCTCCTCTATTTAAAGATTAGGAAACTGATGTCTAGGAAGGTTAAGTGGTTTACCTGAGATGTTAGGATCAAAGATTACAAGACATGGAAACGATCCTAGAGATCACCAAGTCCAACCCTCTTGTTTTGCAGATGAGGAAGCAGTCTCAGAGAGATGGAAGGACTCCCAGGACTTCTGGTGCAAAGTCCAGCACTTTTTCCATATTATTCTACCATATGGCTTCCCACAGCCACGATGTCATTTGGTTTCATCTCCAGATACATTACATCTGTCTAACTCTGATTCCTGAAGAATGGAAATCATACGTTTTCATCTGCACTTTACATTGTAGGGAAAGGAATAAAGCCTCTCATCTTCTCCCAAGAGTTCTCTGAAGGCAGATCTAATATCAAATAGCTTAAACTGGAAATAAATACCCTTGAGGTACTGGGAAAACAGCACACATTTACAAACCTAAAGGTTTCCATGGACTTTTTCTCTTTAGGGAGGGTCAGATCCATTTTACCCAAATGCAATTCATTCCATCAGAGAATGAATCTAGAACCTTTGTGAGTTTAAGTTGAAGGGGGCAAGTGGAGGTACACTGGAGTCTTTCCACAGTCTATAAATCTCACCCAGGTATCAGATCACTAAACCCAGAGAACACTGAGCAGGTTTTACTAATTCATGATGCATGGATGCCCCTAATACAGCAAATCCTAAACTCATTCAGCTCAGTTTCCCTCAGTTACTTCCAGAAGCTCACTGCTTAAAACCTGGTACTGGATGAGTCAGGTTTCACTATTCTGCAAACAGCAGGGCCAGTGAGTCATTTCCTAAGCCCTACAGGCTTTCGGAAATGGAACACCACCTAAGACCCAACGCCATCGATTTATTCGTACTTCATACTAATTACCTTGTGTTCTTCAGTAAGTTACAATGATTCAGTCCATTCACTTTTCTGATGGCACCTGAGGAACAGAGCTCTAGTGAATGCTCATGTCATACTTAGATGCTCTTCTTTTTCAAGGTTGTCCTCCCTGCACTTTTCCCCCCGAAATCAGTAGAGAGAGAGTAATCAGTCATTCCTCCGATTCAATATAATGTCTAAACTCATAGCGTTCATACCATCCCAATCTCTCCCATCCATTACATTCTTTTATGAGACAAGTGATTCAGTCAGCCCTACTGCAGACTCCAACATAAAAGTACAGCATTTCTGACAATTAAGTCAATTAAATTATCAAGCAGCAAGCTAAGAATCTGGACCACAATCAGATACTAAATTTAAGGCTAATTTAGACTGCAATAATAGCTCATATTTACATCATAGACTAACACAAGATAAGAACATCAATTAATCTGTATATATTGTTTGTGGGGCCAATTATGAGCTTGTCTTACACAGAACTAGACAACAGATAACAGTAAACAATCCAGCTGTTTAAACAAGGGCATTTTTTCCTTCTAATTCAAATGCAAACCAATTTATATTCCATACCAAAAAAAAAGTCTTTTTTCCAATATGGTTTTAAAGAATCTATTGACTTGAAAAGATAACAAATCAGTGATATTTCCCCTTGAGTGCATCTTCCTCCCTTCTACAAACTGAGAACCAATCAGATTTAGTGGATTATCCAACTATCTTCTAATTCTTCTTCTAGAAGTCATTCAACACATTCCTAGTGCTGATTGTATTTGTTTTATAACTGAAACAATTTAAAGAACAATTACTCCCTAGTTTGTGCCTTCTATGTTCTCTCTTTCCATGACACATGCACCATTCTAACTGTAACTTAACCTCACTTTGATGAGCCAAAATCAAGGCATAGCAGATATTCTGGGCTTAAAGGCTGATAAACAGAGTTCAAAACCTGGAATGGTAAAACTGGAAGATCATTTACTTCCAGCTTGAAATCTATGAATCTACAATGCTATGACTTAATCAAGTTACAGACAGGCTGAAATACAAAGGTAGAAGATTCCTACTACCAGAAAAACACTTTAATAGTATATGAATAACCTTTCCTTAAAAGAATTCCCTACATAGGATCCCATCAAGCATAAGAAATCCCTCTAATGCACTGAAAACAATCAGTTTATAATGTAATCAGATATATTCATTATGGATCTCAAAAACTGAATAAATGGAGATGTAGCTATATGGAATAGCTGAGAAATGCCAATGTGAAAACAGTTTCTCTCCCTTCTGAAGAAATGTAAATAGAGTAAAGTAGGTCAAGAAAATGCAACCTCTCAGGGCTGACCAGGTCTGGCCCCTTGCTCATGAAGCTCCAGAGGATCCATAATGCCCCTCCAGCAAAGAAAAATATTTCTATTTGTCATTTAAAGCCCCTCACAATCTTCCACCAGGTTACTTCTTCTGTTTTATTGCACATTATAATTCCTATTCATGAACCCTACATTCCAGTCAGAGGGGGGGCATATTTGCTTTGCCTCTATGTGACCTTCCACTTCGTCTAGCAGCCTTTGCAATGGCAATCTCCCTCACAGGAAACAAGTTCTTCTTCATCACCATCTCTTCATTTCCCTAGATCCCTTTAAGACCTGCTTAAGCCTGACCTCAGGGGCCCTGACCCTCATCCTCACAGCTGCCATGCCCTCATTCCCAGTACTATATGGTTTTTACTTATTTATGGATAGGTCATTTTCCCAATAGAATATAAATTCCTTGAAGTCAAGAAATAGTTTCCTTTTGTCTTTTTATTTCTAGCACGTAGCACAGGACCAGACATATTGCAGGGACACTCAATAAATATTGGTTGAATGGAATTGTACTTGCCGTCTTCCCCATTAGAATGAAAGTTCCTTGTGAGTAGAGATTGTTTCATTCTTTATATTTGTATCCACAGAGTCTGGCACAGAAAAAGAGCTTAATAAATGATGATGATGGATTGACATTTATTCAGCTCTATACTATTTTCTCTTTATCTGTTTCATTTTGAAACAGCTCTACAAAACCTAGAGTATATGACTCCAATTACTGTTTAAATGTATTAATTACTAATTATTTTTTCTTTTTGTGAATCTTACATTAAAAAAAGAAAAAGCTGAAAAAGAAAAGCAAAGTGGTCTAATCTTCACTAGTTAAATGTCTTTATTATGTAGGCCCACAAGTTCAGATCCTAACAGCTGGACAACTGTCTCTGTCTTCTCCAAAATTCCCATGTGAGATTGTTAGAATGAGGCTTTAAAACATTAAATCCTTCTTAACTCACTGTAGGCATTTTATTTAAGCAATACTTGCTTAAATACAAAGGTTTCCCTGCTGCAACACAAATTCATTCTTCAGCTCTGGAATTAGCTGAGAACTTTGAACTATAGAGGCCATCAAAAAACAAAACAAAACAAAACAAAAAATCAATTTCCCTGTTTTCTTTCTAAAGCAATGCTCTCTGAAAGAGAGGGAGGGGAGCCATCCTGGAACAATCTCCCTCAAACATTACACATAGCTGGGGGAGGCAGGGAAGGAGGAAATTGTTAACACTGGGAAATTTCATCTAAACAAGTCTCAAGACTAGTGGAGAGAGCAGTTTAAATAATAAAATTTATAATAAATTGTATTTATGTTATATATTATTATCATTATTAAAGAGTTAAAGAAGTTAATTTATTTTAAAGACTTGTGAACAACTGAATGTTTTGCTGTGCCCTAAAGCAGCCTGTGTACAAGTTAGTGGACACTAAAATCATAGCCAAAAAAAAAAAAAAATCCCTCACACATCCCCTCCCATCCTGATTATAGGAACTTTCCACGACTTCACCTTTTCCTTTTATAATAAACCTGATGGAGAACAGAGGAGGAAAGACTACGTTTTATAGCAAAGGTTTAACCTTCTTAGATACTTTTTCCCCGAAAATAGTAACAGATTATAATCCAATATCAACACTTGCAATAAAATAAGATTCTGAGGATTGACATCCCCAACTTCCTTCACAAGTTTCTCCAACTGACACATAGATTAGGAGTTGGAAGGGACTCCAGAGGTTATCTAATTTAATCTCTCATTCCATCTTCCACCACTCTACCCCCATCTCATTTTACAGCTGTAGAAACAGAAGTCCTAAAAGTTTAAGTGGTTTACTCAACATCAGACAGACAGTAAATTAGCAAAGCTGGTATTCAAACTCAGATCTCTGAAACCAAATCAAATCCATCTCTCATTCCACTGTCCCATGCTGACTTCAAGGTCAAATAAGCAATACCCAGTAACAAGAGAACAAACTGTCTCAGTGGATAGAAAGGGGCCTGGAATCAGGAAGACCTGAGTTCAAATGTAACTTCAGATGCTTGCTAATTATGTGACCTTGGGCAAGTCACTTAGCCTCTGTTTGCCTCAGTTTCCTTACCTGTAACAAGGGGATAAACAAAGTATCTACCTCCAAGGGTTTTGCAAAGATCAAATGAGATAATATTTGTACATCACCTGGGACATAGTTGGTGCTTAATAAATGTCTATTTCCTTCTTTCCTTCCCTTCAATCCCATAAAAAAGGAGCTCTAATCATTTTCTGCTAATAATGACACTTCATTTATTTGATAGTTCAAAACTTAAAAAGAGCTTTCTCTGAAACACTGATCCTCAAAGTTTTTGGAGTCAGAACCCCTTTATGTTCTTAAGAATTACTGAGTACTTCCCTCTAAGGCATTTTGTTAATGTGGATTATATCTATCAATATTCACTGCATTAGAAATTAAAATGTCTGATGATGATGATGAAGAAGAAGAAAACAGTCTTAGCCTTGCAGATCCCTTAAGAGGCTCTTGGAGACATGTCACTTTGAGAACCACGGCTCTACAACTATCTTGTCAGGTTACAAGCTTGTAGCTTATAAGAAGAGAGATCACAAACAGAAACCTCATTATACAGATAAGGAAACAAAAATCTCACTCTCAAAACTGAAGAAATAAAATTGATACAATGGTAGATTAAGAACTTTCCTCAAGTCCACCATCCTAAATAAACATCTTGACAATCGTGAAAGCATTTTGAACTGAAAGTGGCAGCATCAAAAATTTAGAGTGTGCAAAGATACCTCAGAAAACATCTTGACCAAACCTCTCATTTTTGACAGACAGGAGGAAAATTGAGGCTGAAATAAGTTAGGTGACTTACACAGGGTCATGAGGGCAGTAAGTGCCAGAGCTGAAATTTCTGAACCCAAATGTTCTGATCGCAAGTCCAGTGTTCTTTCCATTGTAGTGTGCACCAGGTTTCTAATTCCCATGTCTGCCATTAACTAGCAATCTCACCCCATTGGGGATATATGAGTCTCTCTAAAGTCCTTTCCGTCCCTAACACTGTTACATCCCTGACAAGCATAGAACATTCATAACTGCAAATAACTGGCTTGGTCGATATAGATTTAAAGAAGAAAAACAAACAAAAATATGTTTTTGAATATACAAATATATTCAACAACCAAAAAATTGGTAGCTATTTTTGGAATGTCAGCTCTTAAGGCAATTTCACACACACACACACACACACACATCCCAAACCAAAAAAAGCAGTATTAGATCTACTTGTCCATGGGAAGAGATCTAGTTTTAGTATATTTCTATAGTTCAAAATGAGAGAAACTTGAAACATAATATACCAAAAGAGCTAATACTGTCCTGGAAATAGTGTCCCAAATGAAAGCACTAATACTTCTCATTCTTCCCTAGTCAGACCACATCCAGAATGCAAGCTGGAGAGCATCTAATAGAGAACAAAAAAGATGGCAAGGGGCCTGAAGACCAAGCCACAGGACAATCTACCTGAAGAGGACAATTTGTCTACTGAATGACAGCTAATAATAACTACATTTATATAATGTTTTAAGCTTTGTAAAGTACTCAACAATTATCTCATTGGATGCTCAGAACGACCCTGAGAGGCTGGTTAAATGACGAATGCTAGTTATCTGAAGCAGACTTTGAACTCGGGTCTTCCTAACTCCAGGTCCCAGTACTGCATCCCATAGCATCCTCTGAAGGAACTAGGGAAATGCAGCTTGGAGAAATGAAAAAGTCTTAAAGAGGATCCATAGCTGCCTTTGAAAGGATTGGCCTAGAAGGATTAGCTTGTTTCTGCCTGTTCTCAGCTGGCTGAACCAGGAACAACAGGTCGAAGCTGTAGAGGCAGGCCTCCTACCAGTCAAAGCATCACAAAGTACCAGGAGTTGCATTGAGAGAGGATAGATTCACTGCTCTCCTTCCTGAAGGCTGTTCCAGCAGAAGCTGGGTGAACAGTTCTTGGGGATGGCATAAGAGGGTCTTTGTTCGGGTGTGAATTTAACTAGAGCAAGAGTGGGTAACCTGAGGCCTAGAGGACACATGTGTCTCACTAGGTCCTCAAGTGCAGCCCTTTGACTGAATTCATACCTCACAGAACAAATCCCTTTAATTAAGGATTATTATTTATTATCTAGTTACTAGAGAGACTCTGAAATCTCTCCCAACTCAGAAATTCTGTGATTACAAGATGCTGGGAAGAAGCTTACCTGAGTAAGCCCTTATGGAGGGGACAACAGATCAAATAATTTAGTTGGGTGCTGACACTTAATTATGCAAACTATTCTACAATTTGTGTTAGAATCTTCTTACATCAAACTGTGTCCAAATATTTCTACGTTTTTGCTATGTGGTTTCCAAACAAAATAAGCTGCAAAAATTGCTACTATTGACTATAGAGTAAATAATACCTTGGAGATCATCTATGAGGGAGCAGGTTTTCTTAGAACATACGTTAGACTAAACTAGCATTACCCAAAACAACTCAGCCACAAAACCCTTTGTAGTTTGAAATATGTTAATGTAAATCTAGGAACAGTAATAGAGATATACAGCTGGGGATGGAAATGGAGACCTGACCTACAATTTCACAGATACGTGGCAGTACTAGATGAGGGAATTCTCTCTGCCAAGGCAGGTAAACACCTTCTCTATAATTTATAGATTCAGAGAGTTAAGAGACTTAAGCAAGGTCACACAGCTGGTATATTTCAGAAGTTAGACTTGAACCCAGGTCTTACAGACTTTAAGGCTACCTTTCAAACTATTAAGCTATGCCATTTCTATGTATAGAAATATGTTGATGGATAAATGCTATTTGGAGAGTCTGGGGTTCTGGAATCCCCTTGAGATTATTGCAACTATCAAATATTATCTGGTTTAAAAAAAGTGGAAGGATGAGTGATCTCCTTAAATGAGTTTTATCATACATCCATACATTGTGGTCTCTATGGGGAAATATAACCCCTTTCCCAGAGACTTCTTCCATCTAAGAATAAAATCATAACATTTTGTCAGAGATGGAAAGGATTTTAGAAATCATCAAATTCAATTCCTTTATTTTGCAGCCAAAGAAAAGAAAGTTAAGGGATCTGTTCAGGGTTACAATGAGTGGCTAGATTAGCTTCCTCCAAAGATAAACATTTATAGTCATTTACAAGGAAGTATTTTGAATAGCACAGATGAGTAGGTCACAATTTCTGTGAATTTCAGTTTCTTTAT
Source organism: Bettongia penicillata ogilbyi (assembly GCA_023548195.1). Classification (NCBI taxonomy): domain Eukaryota; kingdom Metazoa; phylum Chordata; class Mammalia; order Diprotodontia; family Potoroidae; genus Bettongia; species Bettongia penicillata. The sequence continues at coordinate 3,591,700 of JAJHZJ010000011.1, read as the reverse complement.
TCCTGCAAAGTGAGTGATGCATCAAGAAATCTCAGGAAACCTCTCTGAGCTTCCTCAAGATGGGGGTTCAAATCCCATTTCTGACTCATCCTGACTGTGGTTCTGGGTAAATTAATACTCAATGTTTTCCAGCAACAAAAGCTGTTCTACAGAGCAGCTGCTGATCTGAACTGCTAGAGGGAGTCTCATGGTTTGGACTTTTAAACACTGATGAAGTCACAGTGGCATAAGCACTAATGATAAATAAAAATCTAAAATATCAGATAGGGGTGGGTGGAGGAGAAGCCAGTCACTTTCTGAAAAGTTTAAATTATATTTTGGAATTTTAAAAAATTTATCTTTTTAGTAAATTACTCACATCCTTTGACTCAGAGGTTCCAGTACTAGGACTGTGTCCCAAGAGGGAAAAGACCTACATATACAAAAAATGTGCAGAGCAGCATGCCTGGGGAGGACAAAAAACTAGAAACAAAAAGTGTGTCCAATAACTGAGAAATGGATAAGCAAATTATGGCATACAACTGAAATGGAATATCATTATGCTGTCAGGACTGATGAACATTAAGAATGCAGAGAAGTACACCTCATGTGACAAGATGCAGAATGAAAAAAGCAACGCCAAAGAACCTACTCAATCACTATAATGACGTAAATAAAAACCAATAGGAACAGACAACAAGACTGGTCAGATGCGGGTATCATTGCTAGTTCTATACGATCGAAGTCCAAAGGCACATCCCTCCTTTCTGTTAAGGATCAATCAACCAATGAATCAATGGATCAATGAATGGATAAAGATAGAGAGAGATGAATGAATAAATAAATATTTGGGGGGATATGCACTTCATGAGAGGACTTGTTTGGGTTATAGTTGGAAGGTATCTGTTGTGTCTGAACAAAATATTTCAATAAATTTCTTAAACTGTACCCCCAAAGTAACATAAAGTTCTACATTGAAATTCATTACAATTTTTCAGATATCGCATATAATTGAAGATCTAAATAGTACTAAGCACATACAGTTATTTGAATTAAAGAAAATCTATAATTCACAGTAAATCTAAACTATGGAATAATACTTTATGAACATCGATTTTAAAAATTGACTATTAGATTCCCCTAAGAGTATGAATCCAAGTCAGGGGGTTCTTAACCTGGCCTCCATGAATAGGTTTTGAAAATACCTTAATCACTTGTATTTCAATATAATTTAGTCTCATAATACTTACATTTTATTTTATGTATTTGAAACATTATTTTGAGAAGTGGTCTATAGACTTCATCCAGCTTCTAAAGAAGTCTCTGATAAAAAAAGTTAAGAACTCTTTCTCTAAGTTGAAAGGATTCTTAATTTCTTAAATTCTTAGTTTAAAAATGTTACTGATTTTGGATCAAAATCTCAATAATGTTGAGTAAGGTCCTAAAAATTCATAAGGAAAATTCATTTTTTTACCTCACTATGAATAACATGTACTGCATCTGCCTTAGTACAAGTTCTAAATGAGTGAGGTTTGAAATAGCAATCTATTAAAGCATAAAACTCCATATAAATGTGGGATGTTGTTATTACATTAAAGTTGTTTCTCTTTAATGAGATACATTTTGCTTCTGATTTATAGGTCCAACCCCTCCATTCCATCCTTCATTGATATAAATCACTGTTTTATCTGTTTGAGGAATGAGCATTCTCAGGAGGTAGAGGACCTCATTCATCCAATGAACGCCTTTGAGATGAAGTCTGGCAGCTCCCAGGCTATATATATAGGCAGATGGCACATTTGCTTGGACAAAGGCTGAACTCCTGGGGCTAATAAGGCCTTGTCACATATCCCTTACACAATCACACATCAGCCCCTGGCTAAATTTGCTGACCTGCCCACATTTCTTAGATGCATTGAGCACAGCTGCTGCTCATAACATTTCAAATAGAAACCAACATACCCAGGGATTCCAAGCATAGGGGCCTCTCCACCATTTTTAAATATTCAACTATACCAAAGTATATATTGCATTAAGACTGCAAACATTGCCTAAGCTCTCAGAATGATCAATACAGAATAATTCTGCAAAAGTAACTAAATTGTTTTATTTACTCTCCTGCAACTAAATTAAAATACTCCTGGAAATAAAATATAGTTATCAAAATATTTTTAAAAACCAATTTGTGGAAGGCAAGTTAAGAACCTCTGACACAGACACAACTCTTAGAGACGGAATAGTCTATTCTTGCATATTCTTTAAATGAACGCATATGTATATAAATGTGTGTAAAATATTGCTCTGTAGTTTAGACAAAGTAAATCATACATTTTCATTAATTAAACTAATTGTATGTGCTTAGTATCATTTATGTCTTAAATTATATATAAATAGTTCCAAACTGCAAATCCACATAATAAATCTGTATTTGGGGAACTAGACCCTCCCAAAATAATTATCATCACCTAGGAGAGTAGAAAGTGGTTAGCTGGATACAAAACAATTGCACACATGTACCTTATTAGAGAAAGTGATATCTAAAGTGCTCTTCTGGGCAGAGAACCTCCAAAATATTTGCTGAATGATCTATAAGGATAACTGTCCTACCATCTGGAAATTCTTTTTCTTCATTAAATTGTACCAACTTAGCTTGACCTTCAACATATTCCAGAATTGAGAGAAGAATCTGAAAACAGGTACATCCAAACAAAACACATAACAGAAGGAGACGTTTTCAAATATCTTTGATTTTACAATTCAATATGTCTATAACATTCTGTAGTATGTCTCAGATACATTTTTTCCATGAAAGGAAAGTTCTAGGGGAAGCCCATTAAGAAAGTTCTGAAATCCAAAGGCCCTTGTTGGCAAACACTTTACTCTGTAGCAATCAGCACCTTGAGCTACATAAGAGGGTAGATGGATTTTATTTAGAAAAACGAATTTCAATAAAGAAGGCAACTGAATCATTATGGGACTGCATTTGATTGAACTTCATTTTTAGTTTTTAAATTATGCAATGTCTAGTTTTCCTGAAGTTAACATGATTCCAAATACCTCACTCCTCTAACATCTAGCTAAAATGCTATTAGTGATAAGTATTTTCTAGTATTTTATTTTCCAAATCGGGGTGAATGTGTTAAGTCAACATGCGTTAATTAAGAACTTACTATGTTCTAGCCACTGTACTAACAGTCCTTGCCCCTCAAGGAACTCCTATTGTAAAGGGAAAGGAAGACATGTAAACAACTAGGTACATGCACAGAGTAGATAGGCCATCTCAGAGGGGGAGGCAAAAATAGTCAGAAGGGGTGTGTGGAATGAGTCCCATTTTGACATGCTTCAAAAATACGTTACCCTGACTTTGGGCACAAACATTAACCACTCTCTTTTTTCAAAGGTTAAAAAGTCTTTCATTATGAGAGATGTTATCATATGTGTGCAATTCATTTAAGTTTAAATAAATAAGCATTTATCACACACCCACTGTGTGCATAGAGAACCTTCTTGAACACTGGTAAAGATACAAAAGCTTAGAAAGGACAACATCCCTGCTTTCACAGATTTTAGAAAGAGACAGAAACAAGGGAAAAACAAAGAGAAACGTGCTACGTGAATGCAAAAGGTAATAATAATGACAAATGTTAAGTTACATGCCACCCAAATATAAGAAAAGGGAATTCTTGTCTGAGGGATCAGTGAAGGCCAGCAGGAGGTGGTAACATTTAAAGAACAGAGAAAGAGAAGAAGGGTTCTAAAGAGTGGGTGGACCCTAAAGGGATATGGTGAGAAAGTCTCCCTGAGATGGAAAATCACAGGATGTATGAAAGAAATTTCTAGTAGCGCCATTTGGCTGTATTTTTGCATCAAAAACATAACAGAAATAGGGTTAATGACCTGGACATATGATTTTGTTGGTGCAGGTAACTCTGTGCTGAAGGGACTTCCTTTTACCAATGTATACTGGAATCCTCTACAGTTTACACTGTGAGAGTGTCACCTGACGGATGAGAGGTCTTTCCCAGTCATAACACTACTAGTGCATGTCAGAGAGAAACAATTTGAAGCCAAATTTTCCTGGTTTCTAGGCCAGCTCTCCATCCTCCATGACCACTATGCCTTGCTGTCTCTCAAACACTGATGCCCAAAGAAATCAGGCGTCTAAGGTGAGAGGTTCAACATTTCCTGTCAGAAGAGTCACTTTGTGGGTATTCCATCAGATTCTGTATAGCTTCCACCCAAAGCATCCTGGATTGAGCTGCTGATATTGAATAAAAAATTAACTCACTCTAACCAGGCATGATGACAGAAATGTCAAAGAAGGATTTCTGAGGAATCACTAAATTGATAATAGTTCAAGTCAAAGGCAAGTTTATACAACTAAATCAAAATATGCCCCATCCTCAAAACTAATGGAGCTGAAGAACACCAAGGCAGAAAGTTAGAGAAAGCACAGACAATCCTCAGCAAATGCATACGAGGGCATTCACCTCAGCTTATTCCCTTGAGGATCAGCTTCCAGCTTCAGGAGCTATGCTAGATTCACATAGAGAGCATTAGGGGCCAGTGTTGTTATCAACAAAAAAGACCCAAGACACCCAAAAACGACCATCCCTGCAAGCAGCAAAAAAGACTGAGCTGGAGCCAGCAGCCTGCCAATGTCATCCCCACCCCATCCTTCCACTCCATCATAGAATTTGCCTATTTCTGAGATCTCCTCTTCAAGATGGTCTTTTGTTTCATTTTGAAAAGATTTCAGAACAAATGTGTTCTTCCACTCCTTTGGAGAGCTGAGAGGAAAAGGGCAGGGAGGAGGTACACAGAATTTGGGGACAGATTTTTGGAAATTTTTTTATTGGTTTTACTGGGGTTTTTTCCCCTTTTCTTCCTCTTTCTTTTAAAAAAAGTTTCTTTGTTATGTGAAATGGCTCTCTGGAAGAAGAGAGGGAAAGAGATATAGGGAGAAATCGAGGCAATGTTGAGACAAAAGATAAGATTTTATTTAAAATAAAAGATCTCAGAAAAGCGCTGAAAGAGATCTTAGAGATAAACAAGACAAATACTCTCATCCTACAAATGAGGAAATTGAGATCCATAAAGATGAAGTTATTCATCCAAGGTTACGGAAGCAGTAAAGGGCAGAACCAAGATGCAAATCCCGATTCCAGATCAGACACAAAATCCTTGGTTCCTTCTACTCCAAGGGGTATTGCTTATCAATACAAAATATTTGTGGGGAAGGAAATGACCCATACAACATGAGTGGATCCTTGCCCTACACTTGCCTAAGATGTCCCCAAGGAAAATATTATATAACTAAATTTGTCACATAATCATTCAATAAATATTTCCTCAGCATGACACAAATGGTAGGCTCCTTCACTAAAGGCCAGAAGAGTCATGGACAGCTAGAAGAGGTCAGGTCTTTTAGTTTACATCCAGGAGTGCTCCAGTCAAGAGGTCATCCAGCTGAGCTGATGATGAAGATGTCTGGCTCAGAAATTTCAGACAGTGAACCAGCAAAGGAGATTCTGCCTCCTCACTGTGCAGAAATTGTATTTTCAGGCTCATTACTAAATTATTCTATTAGCTAATAGCCCCACTGTATTCTACCTAAACTGAACTGATGAGCTATAACGAGAATAATGCAACTGCTCACAGTCATAATCCAAGATATATATCACTTTGTGTTTGAACTCCAGACTCTGGCGTCTCCTTTTAGCTTAGTGAGTACTGCATTCAGCATTTCTATTGGACAAATATTTCTTACCTGACAAGTTTTATTGGGCGCCTACTACATGCATGACTTAGAGCTTCGTGTGCCCTTTGGGGCATACTGAGATGCTTTAAATACATCCTGTTAATTATGTTCAATTAAATAGCATTGCATATGCAATGCAGGTTATATGCTTCAGCCTGCATTGAAAAACATTCCAAATTAAAATTAGATACCAATGCTGCATATTCACAAAGCACAAAGCTAAAACAAATTTATACTGAACAGACCCCAGGTCCCACGACTTTAGAGAAACACCTAAAAAACCTTTAAAAAAAAAAGAAAGGCAGAGAATCTCAGGCCCTAATTTCTCCTCCAGTGAAGCAGTTAATATAAGGAAAACATGAACAACATTAAGCCATCCTCCAGTGCTATCAGGTCACTCTAGGGACCCTACTGTGCAGCTGTAAACAGACAAACATGGTAGTGGCCATGGCCTCTCATTGATTCTTTAAAGAACAGTCTGCTTAGGGAAACTTTGAGGTTCAGATTTGTAGATTTCATTCATCTCAGTCACCTGAATGAAGAAACCAACTTGAAATTCTCCACAATGCTAATAAGACTAATAATCTGTTCTGTCCTAAATGAGGCAGAAGCGTGTTTTACAGATGGCCAAAGTCACCGACTTTCAGAGTTGGAAGAGACCTCAGAGGTCATCTAATGCAACTCTTACTAGGAGGGAAAAAAATCCGTCCACTTAAAAGGAACCCACTACCCCACTTTTGGATAGCTCTAAAAAAGCTGAAATGTACCTCCTGGCACCTTCAATCCCTCTTCTACTAGTTCTGTCCTTTAGAAACAAGCAAAAGAAATCAAATCTCTCCTCCAGAATGACAGATTTTCAAATACTTGAAGGCAGCTATCACTCTTCACAGAGTCTTTTCCTCTACGGGTAAAAGATCCCCAGCTCCTTCTAATGACTTTCATATGGAATGAACTTAAGGACCTTCACCGACCTGCTTAGGTAAGCTCTGACGATTTACAAACTTACTACATACCTGAAAAGATAGGAAAATAAAACAGAGTCTGTTGTATTTTCATTATCATTATGATTCTCTCTACCAGCCATCCCCATTATTCATTAAATTTTCATTTAATTTGCCATCTTTCAGAAAAGAAATTATTTCCATCAAATATGAAAACGCCAGAAACTGCTATGTATTTTCACATTGTCTGTGTCATTTCTCATCCTTTGAGGTTTTTCAATACATTTTTTAAAAATGAATAGTACACTGAAATTATTTTAGGACTTCTATTAGCAATGCCTTCCAGTGGCACCTGCTGAAGGACTAAGAAAGCAGCTGCCAGGAATACCGAATCTCCAATCTGGGGAATACGACTATCCCAAGCATGCAGATTCCTGAGGGGTCTGGATCTTTCCATTAGACCTTCTTCTTGCCAAAGGAAATCAACACTGTTCCCAATGGTCCAACAATATTTGAGGTATAGTGTTGGGGTTGGCTTGACTATTGGGAAGGGAAAAAAAGTCACCACCTAAAACTATGCAATCACAGTAAGATAAAACTCAGATCCGATATCAATACTATACTTGAGCACACTGGAGGGGCCCACACTCATTTTGAGCATGGATAAGATAAAGGAAGGCAAGGGGCACAGGGTATAAAGTGTTGGACTTCAAGTCAGGATGACCTGGGTTCCATTTGTGACAACTTTTACCTTCTGTTCACTCATCTATAAAATGGGCGTGATAATCTCATGGCCACTGAAATTGGGTAATTTATACAAAGCACTTCATGAACTTTTAAAGAGCAACAGAAATGTCAGTTATTACAGTCAAGAACTAAAAACCAATCCTACGGGGAAGACAAGTCATAAATTCATAAACATTTAAATTACAATGTAGGAATTTAACATATACTACCAGAATTATGGGAGACATATTAATCATCAAGTAAGCAATATAGACAATTACTATTATTAGTTCTGAGAAGTGCAAAGTCATTTCAAACTGGAGCAGCTGGGGAAGACTTCATGGAATGGAAAGGCATTAAATGAGCCTTGAAAACTAGCTGAGATGTGGGTTCCAGTAGCGAGTGGGAGGGTGGATATTTTAGGTAGGGGAAATAGTATGAACACAAGAATCAATTCTGTTTTATTTTCCAATGAAATCATGTCACTTTGATATAAATGTATGTTACTTATAGCCTGTGTGATCTTGGGCAATTTCACTTCAGCCCTGGGGGACCTGATGTCCTAAATTGAAAATTGAGGAGATCTCAGTAGGTCATCTCAAACATTCCCTTCCAGCTGTTTGCTTTCTGAAGTACATTAGAAGCTGGCATAAGACAACAAAGTGACAGTCCTCAGCGATGCCTGGAATAGGAAGGAAGCCCAACGGCTGTGCACAGATTGGGAGGAGGGGAGGATCTGGATTCTGCTGAGGACATGTAAGCTGAATAATGGAACCAGGACACATGAGGAGTATGGAGATCAACGTAGGCTATGAAGTTTGAGAGAGGAGAAGAAAAACCCTATGTACACAAGATGAGAGAACCTGAAAGTTGGCATGATGCCATGGAAAGATCTGGACTGAATTTGTATTAAGAGGACCTGCATCCGAATCCCAGTTCTGTTCTCGCTCTCTAGCTCTCTCTGTCTCTCTCTCTGTCTGTCTCTCTCTATCTCTGTCTGTCTGTCTGTCTCTCTCGTGAACAAGTATTAATTAAGCATCTACCACGTGCCAGGTACTGTGCTAGACGCTTCACAAATATTACTAAATTTTATCTTCACTGTTTGTTATTATTTTTACCTATTAATTTCTTTATTTTACAAATGAGGAAACTGGGTACAACAGGGTTAAGTGACCTGCTCAGGGTCACACAACTTATTGCAGTTCAGCTGATCTGTCATATCTGACTCTTTGTGATCCCATGAACCACAACACACCAATCTTGGGATTTTCTTGGCAAAGATCCTAGAGTGGTTTGCCGTTTGCTTCTCCAGTCTCACAGCTAGGAATTATCTAAGTCTGAATTTGAACTTGGATTTTCCTGACTCTGAGTCCAGAGCTCTGAACTGCCCCCCCCCCCCCCCGGCTGCTTACTTACACATGATAAATCTACTTACTAGGGATCTAAGAGGGCCTCCCAGGATCCTTCCAGTTCTAAATCGCTGATATCCTGGACTTCTGTCCCAGCTTCATCACTTGGTTACTCTTTGACTGTAGGCAATCCACTGAACTTTTCCAAACCTCCTGGTCCTCACTGTGAAAGAGATAATACTCCCTACCCTAGCTACCTTATAGGGCTGTTAAAGGGATCAATGAGATCATGGGAATGAAAGAAAGTAGGTCAGTGTGGCGAGGGAAATCATTTGAAAGAAGTCTGGAAAGACAGATTGGAGTCAGACTGTGAAAGGCTTTACATGCCAAGTTCTGAGGTTTGTATTTTACCGAGTCAGGGATCCTGATCACCTATGGTTAGAACCAGCTAGCTAGCTAAGCTACTGGTTCTCTTCTCGCTCTGAGTCTCCATTCAATCACATATTGTATAGTGAAAAGAACACTGGATTTGGAGTCACAATCGCAGCCCTAACACCACTAGTTGTGTAACCTTGGGCAACTCACTTAACCTGGGTCTCAGTTTTTTCATCTGGAAAATTAAGAGGCTGGACTAAATGCTACTATTTTTTGCCCTTCTTTCTAGTAGGCACTTAAAAAATTATCTATTAACTGACAAATTCTAAACTCCTTATAACTGTATATCTATGATGCTACAAACATATAACAGAATATTATTCTACATATAACTCAAGTTCAAAAACAGAACCTGAATGGGCCAAGCACAGATGAATTGTACTCAATGAAACATTCGGCAATCACTAGCACTTCCCCACAATAAATGCCAATATATCTTAATTGTTAATAAACTGGCATCTTGGCTATGCTGTTGTGATGGCTGAAGTTCCTCCCACTGAACAATTATCATGGGGCCTACACCCAATTCACACTCATCAAATTCATTAAGTTCTAATTCATATCACTTATGTCTATTCCCATTTACCTGACAACTGCATCTTGCTTTGTGTCATCCCTTGTAATGCTGGTGTCTATCTCCTCTACTGTCTGCGAACTCCAAGAGGCCAGAGCTGCTGGCTTCAATTGCTTTGCCCTCTTCCATAGTACTGACAACAATACCTGGCATGTAGCATTTATTCAATAGAAATTTGTTGATAGATTAAAACTAACAATCTCTTATGCCAGGTATGAGTTGAACTGGAACTGAACTTGACCGGCCTAACCCTGCCAGACATGCTATTATTTTGTGATCTCATGGCAAAGCTCATTATTCAATGCTCGGCTTACCTCCAATCATCCCAATCTAATGCCCAGCATTGAGACTCTCTCTGGCCCTTTCATTAATTTTCCTACCATCTGATCTTTATATTGATGTGTATGTTCTCACACTCTCTGAAACAATGAGTTTGGTTTTAAAGACCTCATTGTCATTATCGAAAAGAATCTGATCGCTCACAATTAGCAAATTTGCTGGAAATCAATTTTGTTTTGGAGTTGGGCACACCTTAATACTTAAATGTCATTAAGTTGACTTCTTGGTTACTTCAAAGAGTGTTTGGTATAGTTGGGGAAAGCATAACATTAGGAGTCAGAAAAGTTGGCTTCTGGTCTTAACTTGGCCGCTCTAGCCAATGACTCATACTTTCTTAGAGTTTTAGTTTCTTCATCTGTAAAACTGGGATAAGAATATGTCCCCTGGCTACCTACCTCACAGGACTGTTTCAAGATCAAACAAGATAGCTGATATAGAGGGCTCTGTAAACCAAGCATTTTGTAAATGTATGGCAGGAGAATTAGTTATCACTTTCTTTAAACTGGCTTCCTCAGTCTTAAATGGAAACTAATTTTTTATCACCAGTTAAAATGAGACCTATAAAGTAACTATTTTGATTAATAAGTTGTTATTTGGCTTTTTTCCAATTCTATAAGCTCAAAAGAAATTAATTTGATGGAATAGATTCTTTTATTTTTAACATTAAAATAGAACTATATCTTCTATCCCCCAAAGATGTTGGGTGGTCTAAGGAAACCAAACATTTGTTTCCTCTTCTAACTGTAAGTATTAACAGGTTTTTGTTTTAAAGTTAGCCATGATACAAGGAAAGTACATCCTCTTTTCTTGTCTCAATTCAAGTTCACTGAGTAAACACTTTAAATACTAAGATATCACACAGGAAGTTCTAAACTCCAAGGCAAAAACTTCACTCCCACTTACCAACAAAGCCACTCTAAGTTTGAATCCTAAGGTTCTGCTCCAGAACAGGAACACAACTAGTACAAAAGTGAACTAACTTCTAAGGTAAAGAGGTCACTGCCTTCCTTAACGTTTGTCCTAGCAAACTGAATTTCTGGACATGCAAAAAATTGTTACCAATGCCAAAGTAGGGAACTTTGAATTCCATTCCAATCCTGAAAATGTTTATTATTATTAAATTATAGCTATTAAAAACAAGGATTTAGCCAAAACAAAAATGGGAGGAGCTAAATAAGTATCCATCATTTGGGATGGCTCAACAGATTTTAGCTTATAACGATAACAGAATCTAGTGCTATAGTATAAGATAAGAAATGACAAATATGAGGATTCAGAGAAACATGGAGAAGTTTATGTGACATGACGCAGACTGAAGAAAGAAGCAAGAAAATAATATGCCTACAACAAAGTAATTGATAAGAACATCAAAAAGAAGAGAATTTTGGAAGTCTCAGCCCTGTAGAACTGATAAAAAAACATATGTTGCTCTTTTCAGTCTAGAGAGACAAGGACTACAGATGTGAAAGGTAACAAATAAATTCAGCCAGACCTTTTCTGTCAGCTTGTTCAAGTGGTTTTTTAATCATGTCTGACTTTCTATGGCTCCAACTGGAATTTTCTTGGCAGATATATTGGAGTGGTCTGCCATTTCCTTCTCCAAATCACTTTACAGATGAGAAAACTGAGGCAAACAGGGTTAAGTGACTTGTCCAGGGTCACACAGGTTCTAAGTTTCTGAGGCCAGATTTGAACTCAGGAAGATGAGTGTTCCTGACATCAGGCCGTGAACCCCCTATCCATTGTGCTATCTAGCTACTTTTGTTTAAATATTTGGGTTTGAGTAGAGGAAGAGATTTACTTGCAAATAATGTCCACATGACCCTCCCTCTCCTCCCCTTCAATAAACTCCAGGAGCTCCCTATTATCTTTAGGATCAAACAGAAAATCCTCTGTTTGTCTTTCAAAGCCCTTTCCAAACTTCTCCAGTTTCCTTACACCTTACTCCCCTCCATAGAATACTTTACCATCTAGGGACACAGACTCTTTGCTGTGGCTCACACTTGTTAGAACCCAGTTGTATGCACGTTGACTCTTCCATTAAACCAGGAGTTCCTTGGGAGCAGGGACTAGTTTTAGGCTTTTCGTGTATTTCCAGCACTTAGCTGACACATGCCTGGCACATGGTACACACTCAATCAAGGCTTGCTGACCTGACTATAAGGAAGAATTCTCTGGGGTGCAGGATAGGGACAGGTGGGAGGCAGAGGAGCAAGAAAAAAAGGGAAATGTTTGTGATATAAAAACAAAAGGCAACAATAACATTTTACAAAGACAAAGTAAATAAGTAAGCAAGAACGAGATTATGAGTTTGCGAAGTATCCATTTGTTGTGGGGTTTTTTTTAAATTAGGCAGCTGAAGTTCAATACGAATATATAAATCCTCACATTTCAAATCACAGTGATTTTTCTATTGCTCACCATTCATGCTCGAACCCTGAACACACTTTACAAAAGTCCAGCCTTTATTAGACGTTCAGAAACTGGCCTCACACAGTTTGGAGGCAAACATGCAAAGAATCACTCCTGCATCTGTCAGTTTCAGTCATATTAACATAAAGCTGCGTGACAATAACTAGGAGACTGGCTACCGGACAGAAAATGTCATTTTTTTATTTTAAATGCACACAGGGGGGAAATGGGCAACGTGTAGGAGCTGTGTGCTAAATTAAATGTTTGGCAGAGTGTTTTTTCATCAAAAAGACGCTAATGATAGGTTTCTACCTTCAAATGTGTTTTTGAAGTGGCACTGCATCTGGACATTTCTCCCTTCTCCATCCAAGAGCCTGTGCTTTTACTTGCCTGGTGGCCCCAGCTGCTTGACTCAACCAACAAGTCATTTAAAGATTGCTGAGCATCATATGTCATGCTTGCTGGATGTTGGGAAGGGTCAGGCAAAGGGATAAACAAAGATAGGTTTGGAGAGAGCAGAAAGATCACTTCACAAAGGCTAAAACAAGAAGCATCTCTTTAATTTGACATATACCCAATTAAAAAGTCTTTATTTGTTTGTGATTGCTTTACAAGTACAGAGTAGGTAAATGAGACGCCCTCCCCCCAAAAAAGTGGGGAAAGGAGTGAAAATACAGGAATTCATTTATAATAAAATTTATTTTGCAATAGAAACTTATTTATTTAAAGGAAATGAATCTTGATGAATTCTGTATTGAGAGGAAATGCAATAAAACTGTAAAGATTACCACTGAACTCCTTTTGGAAAACGGCCACAGAGTTTTTGTTCCAAAAATGGTTTAGAAAGAGATTTTTGCAAACTGTAAATCTAATAGGGCAGAAAAGCATACAGTGACTCAAATAATAGCTCCTGATTTAGAAAAGAGGCATTTGTAGTGAGAAAAGACATATTTTTTAATGCCTGTGACAGCATTATTTGTGATCACAAAAAGCTGGAAATAAAATATGCACCCGATAATTGAGGATTGGCTGGGTAAGTTACAGTGTACGAAAGTTCGAGAACATTACCTCACTATCAGAAATAATAAATATGAAGAATTCAGAGAAGCATGAGAAAGCCTATAAGAAGGAATACTGAGTGAAAAAATCAGAAACAAAAGAATAACATCTATAATTATAACAATGTAAAAAAAAGTCAGCATAGATAACACTAGTCAAAGAGAATGCTCAAATTTCGTACTATAATGCCCAAGTTCAAGGACAAATCCCTCCTTTCTGTTCATCATAGAACCGTAGTCCTAGTGCTGGAAGAGAATTCAGAGGTCATTTAATCCAGTTCTCTCAATTTTATAGATGACAAACTGGGGATTCAGGTAGGAAAAGTCAGTTGTCCAAAATCATCCAGGTAATAACCAGGCAGGATTTCAACCCAAATCCTCTCACTCTAAGGATGTCTGAGAAACAACAATTGTATCCAAACAAAGTGGTACATTCCAGAAAAATTTAATTTGATTTTGTAGATGATGAATCATTTGATTTTTATTTTAAGATTCGTCATCTACAAAATCAAATTAAATACGCTTCAGTTTAATGAAGGAGCCACTATTTCCATGTGGTGTTTTTCTTCTTCTGGTATGTTGTACTTAATCCCGCATTGTGGCTAAACCTCTGAAATACATCAACAGAAATCATGGAAAACCTGAATACTTCAGCACAAGAGACTGTTATCTTCCATTGAATTTCACTTTGCAAAGCTCCTGATGTATCCCTTAAAAGAAGGACAAAAGCAACCGGCAACCTCATTCTGCTGGTGCCTTAATTTAGTCCCCAAAGCTAGTGTTCTCTGCTTCCAATAGTTGTCCCTTTTTTCTCTCTTCTCTCTTTCTCCCTTTCCTCTTCGGATTTCAGTTTTGCTCCTCTTTCATTTTAAACCTAAGATTCTCTGATTATAAGACTTACCTGTAATATCTAGAATTTCCCTTTTCTCTGTTGTTGTGATCAGGCTTAATTTTTTAGAGTATCTGGTCACCTTACCTCAAGGTACCAAAGTATCTATGATGTCACTGGTTTGGCTACTCTCTCCAAATATGGAGGCTCCTACACTGAATGACTCTCATCAATCCTGTGCAACTTTTGTCCATGTAATGATAATAATATCAATAGCAGCCGCATTTTTATAATACTTTAAGGTTCACAAAGCACTTTATAAATATTTCTTTTTATCCTTCTTTTTACAGATGAGGAAACTGAAGCAATCAGATATTAAATGACTTGCCCAGGATCAAACAGCTAGTGTGTATATGATGTTGGATTTGAACTCAGGTTATCCTGACTCTGGATCCATTTACTTTTCATATATTTGGATATACTTACATGTGAATATGTAAGTGCCCTGAAAGGTCTTTATTTTGCCAACCCTAACACATACGCCCTAACACAACGTGCTTAACAAATGCTTGCTCATTTATTGATGCTCTCCCTTAGAATTTTTACAAGCAGATTTACTTATTTATCTTGGATTCATTTCCTTGATGGTTTTTTACTACGAATTTCAACGTATTCTTTAACTAAGCTTTACATCTAAAGCCTAAATACCACTCAGTACCGTGGCAATGAGTCAGCACAGTGAGATGTACATGGAAACTGGGGAATCAGAGAAAGAAATACAACATGCAAGAAGGAATGAACAATATGAGCCATGATATCATAGTTCTAACATCTACTCTGACATCAGATATGAAGGTCCACTCAACAGGACATAAGAGAGTCATCACCTCAGACTGACAGAGGATTGAAGATACTCTTCAATAAACAGAAACCATCCCCTCTGAAATGTTTTTCTTTTCCCAGCATGGCTCACTCTTATTTGATCTGAACTAGGTTCTTTTCAATCCTTTTTCTTCCTTAGTTCCAATAAAATGAAACACAAGTTGTGTTTCAAAACACAGCAGATGTCAAAAATGTATACTGAATAAAAGAAGTAATCATAATGGCTATGTTCATTCAGAATATTGCTAAATCACTTTTGCTTTCCTCTCTACACTGCTCTCCTTTTTAATTGGGTTGCTTCTTGATAAGGGAGAAAAAATCTCAGGAAAGAATTGAAACAAATGGTTTTTCTACCTGTTTAATAATTTTAAGGCTTCCATATACTTTTTTTAATAGTTGTAATTATATCTCTACTTAATGTTAAATGCTTTACTCTTACTAAATGAAAAGGTTAATTACACAGAGTTGAGTAATTAAAGTGAAATAACAGAAAATGTCATGATGAATAATTAATAGGACCTCTTTAATTTGGCTCAGTCCAGGGCTAGAAGAGGTTTTCAGGTCCATAGTGATTACCTGGTATTGGTATGATTTTATTAAGTGTATCTGACTATTTAATAACAAAAAACAAGGATTTCTAATAAAAGTACCTACAAAATATAAAGAGTAAAATTTCGAGCGGCTACAAATACTCTAAATATGAAAAAGACTTGATTTATCCTACCTGTTACCACAGAAAACATTGGCTTAAAACCCATAGCCATTGTACTGTCCTGGGCTCAAACATGGTAGCAGACCACGCAACAGTGAGAAACTTCTAGTATTTCTAACAAGAAAGCCTGCTTGGGAATTTCTAACAAGGAAGCCTCTCTTGGATCCAAGAGAAAATACTACATCATCACCCTACATGTTTTAAGTGTCCTGATTATACTAGAAACTGTGGTAAAGATAAAATTAGTAAAAAACATGGTCTCTGCCCCAGGGGGAAGGGAGGGATGCAGAGCAAACATATATAAAAATAACCAGAGAACGACATCCAATGAGTCTAACAGAGCAAAATTTTACATTTTAAAATAAGCCCAACTTGGGTCGGCATTCCCTGGATCCTTGAGAAGAGGTGAAAGAGTTAAGAGCACTTTGACCTTTCACACTAGACAAGTAACCAAATTGACTGAGGTCACTGCCAATGTGCCAGCAACAACAGGGCCCTGATGCTTTGGCAATCAAAATCCTGCAATTGGCACAGCAAGATGAATTAGTCCAGGCAAGAAATAAAATCAATGGCTGAGCTTATCATCAGTTATTTCCAGATTTCTCCATTAACTACATGTTTTTCTAACTTTAGATAAGATGGAAATCACTACTACTATAGTATTTCTACTATTAATACTATTATGGGCTTAGGAAGCAGATGACACATCTGGCCCTGAGTGACATCTAAACATAAACTGACCATGGCAAGATCTCAAGAGTAGGAATGGCGTATAACTTTTTAAGTCAGATTTAAATTTCAAGCATATATTAGGATAAGAAGTTCAGAAATTCAATTCAACGCAACAAGCTTTGTCAAGCAATGAGGATGTATCAAGAAGGCTTTCAGAGACTAGAAGACTGATGTTGAAGGGAAAGACACATGAATTCCGGTCCAGCCTCTGACAAAAACTAGTCATGTGACTGTGAGCAAGTCACATAGCCTCTCAGTGTCTTGGGAAAAATTCAATTATAAATGAGTTGCCAACTTGTGTCTGCAGAAAAGTTCCCCATGTTGATATAATCCTAGGTTAGCACAAAATAAAACAAATCACTTTGCTGGTGTTCAGACACATTTGAGTCTTCATGACCTCATTTGGGGCTTTCTTGGCAAAGCTATGGGAGTGCATTGCCATGTCCTTCTCCAGCTCATTTCACAGATGAGGAAACTGAGCAAACAGGGTTAAGTGACTTGCCCAGGGCCACATAACTAGTAAGCATCTGAGGCTGGATTAGAATTCATAAGGTTGAATCTTGCTGATTCCAAACCAAATGCTTTATTCGCTACACCACCTAGCTGGACCCAAAATCAATCACTACTAAGTCATTCAAATAAGATTCCAAATGTTTAAACTAAACAGGTTTCCTCTACACTGTCATTTCCCTGAACTCCAGGGCACGCTAAGATCTCTGGGTTCTTTTCTGTAGCTATCCTGCCCTATACTTGTAATTCATCACAAGATATCCAAATTCTTCAGACAAGTTTTCACTGCAAGATAACCAAATTCTTCAGACAAGTTTTTATTTAATGCTAAGGGATTTTTTACAAGCCTTTCTCCAAAGTCTCATCTATCTGCTAAAGGACAACAGTAGCAAACCACATAGTAGGGCTTGCAGTTCCGAAAGCTTCCATTTACCTGAGCTTTCAATTTTGCTCAAATTTCCTGTCAAATTCATCAAATAGCAGGCATCTCTACCAGAAGTACCATTCAGGATTGCTTAAACAAGGTTCAACAACTGAGACACTTCAGCTTGAGTTTGAAATGTGACTAAATGTAATAAATGTACCTTTAATGTGCTACTTTCCATCCTAACAAGCAAAGTAGCTGAAATCTAGAGTAAGAAACCGGTACTTAGCACCTCTAGGTGATAAAGCACATTTACTAAAAGAAAGGGCTTAAAATAACTTCAAAACAGAGCTTTCTTCAAAGGATATTCACAAAGATCCCTCTGTGGAAGCTGGAATAATTTATTTCCCTGAATTGGTTTCAAGCTCATTCAACTAGCATCTACTCTACTAGCATGACAACTAGCACTACTAGTTGTAATTACTAGTTGTAAAAGAAACAAAAAATCTGATGGTCTCTGTCCTCAGAGATTCCATGTAAGAATAAAAGCAGTCTGATAATAAAGACAGAACAAAATTAACACAAGTAGAATAGGAAGAGAAACAATGGTGAGAAAGCATTAAATATCTCTGACAAAGATCTAACATCCAAGAGATAAAGCTAACACAAATATACAAAACCAAAATGGTTTAGTGGTAAAAGAATACAAACAAACAAGTCTCAAAAGAATTTCGAACAATTAATAATCATGAAACATCACTAATAAGAGAAACGTAAATCAAGACAACTTTGAGGGGTTACCTCATACCCAGAATTTAGCAAAGATGACCAAAGGAGAAAAGAGTCAGTGATGGATGGGGTTATGGGAAGACCAACACTCTAAATGAGCTGATAGAAGAGCTGTGAATTTGTCCAACTACTCTGAAAATCAATTTGGAATTATCCGAAGAAA
This sequence comes from Bettongia penicillata ogilbyi, assembly GCA_023548195.1. Classification (NCBI taxonomy): domain Eukaryota; kingdom Metazoa; phylum Chordata; class Mammalia; order Diprotodontia; family Potoroidae; genus Bettongia; species Bettongia penicillata. Next base: position 3,573,145 of record JAJHZJ010000011.1, on the reverse strand, counting down.
ATTACTAAAATGTTTATGCCCTATGATCCTGAGATTTCACTACTAAGCACATACTCCCCAGGAGGTCAGTCATAAAAAGAAACAACCTATATACAACAACATATTTGTAGCAATAAAAGGATGGAAACAAAATAAACAGGTATCAATGGAGCACGGGCTAAACAAACTGGTACAGAAGTTAAGGACATATTTCTGTGTTCTAAGGAACAATGAATAGGAACCAAATGCTTTCAGATACAGTGTAATATGTTTTATCTAATTGTTTTTATGTATTACAAGGAAGGGTTCTAATAGGCGAAGGAGGGAATTGTGGGGAAATGACAGTGATAAAAAAAAGGAAAGAAAAATGGAACATTTTTTTTAATAGTCTAAATAAGCTCTAATAAGGGTTTGGATGCTGGTAGTGAGAGTAGAAACAAGAGGGTGTTTGTACTCCCCACTACCAGAGAGGTTAACGCTGGTCGATCACTTGAGCTCAGTAGTTGGGAGCTGCAGAGGATTAAGCCAATTGGGTATGGCAGTTAAATCCAACACCAATGTGGTAAAATTCTGGAAGCTACAATAGGAGGCCTCAGCCATGACTAACTTCAAGTGGTCATCATGTAGCTTTGCTGAGTGGACAGGAAGACAAGATAGATGCTAAGAGATGAAGAAGACATCCTACTGGTGCAGTTATTCTTTTGAGGAACAAACAGAAATAGATACTGATGGAAACTTTGCAAAAATATTTTCTTATGCTTTTTAAAAAGCAACAAGTGGCGGGGGGGAAGAGTGCAGCCAAGATGGCAGAGTAGAAAGACGTACATACACTAGCTCTTCCCCCACAGCCCATAAAATACCTGTGAAGAAAGACTCTCAACAAATTCTAGAGCAGTGGAAGCCATAGAACAAGAGTGGAGGAGATTTCCAGCCCAGGGTTACCTGAAAGGCTGATGGGAAAGGTCTGTCACATCGGGACTTGGAGTGGAGTCCAGTCCAGCCTTGGCTGCTCCTCATGACACCAGGAGGAGGACCCAAGCAGACATTAAGGCGGAATCCCCATTAGCAGTAGCAGCGTTTGGCAGATCCCTCAACCCACAGACACCTCAGTGAGAGGGTTTTTTTCAGCTCGCTGAGAAGGGAACAAAGTCTTCCTATACCTCCGGTCTCAGGCAGTGGCAGCAGAGGCTGCATAAGATGGCAGCAGTTCCCATAGCAGACCGCATCCATTGTTGGACCTAAAACCCCTGGGGGAACTGAGTAGCTCCTGTGTAACCACCCTGCCCCCCACCTAATGCTCCTGGGGGATCTGAGCAGTTGATCTTTATCTCACACTGAATGGTGGCCCTGCCTCCCACCTAAAACCACTGGGTGAATTGAGCAATTTATCTGAATCTCAGCCCCCAGTGATGGCTTGGGGGAACTGCAGGCCAGGTGGCTGTGGAGAGAAAACTCTATTGCTCACAGATTCTGGGCACAAAAGTTTCTGGTTGCTCCCAGACCAGTGTACATACTAGACTGTGCCACCTTGGAGGAACTGAGATCTTATAGATCCCCAGAGTATACCCTATTCTTGACAAAGGACCCAAAAGTCAAAATAACTAGTTGGGAAAATATCTCAAAAGGGGGAAAAAATAAGACTGTAGAAGTTTACTTTCTTGGTGAACAGATATTTTCTCCCATCCTTTCAGATGAGGAAGAACAATGCTTACCATCAGGGAAAGACATAAAGGCCAATGGTATCCCAAACATCCAAATAAATATTCAATGGTCTCAGGCCATGGAAGAGCTCAAAAAGGATTTTGAAAATCAAGTAAGAGAGGTGGAGGAAAAATTGGGAAGAGAAATGACAGAGATGCAAGAAAATCATGAAAAGCAAGTCAAAAACTTGCTAAAGGAGACCCAAAAACATGCTGAAGAAAATAACATCTTGAAAAACAGGCTAACTCAATTAGAAAAAGAAGTTCAAAAAGCCAATGAGGAGAAGAATGCTTTAAAAAGCAGAATTAGCCAAATGGAAAAGGAGGTTCAAAAGTTCACTGAAGAAAATAATTCTTTAAAAATTAGAATGAAACAGATGGAGGCTAATGACTTTATGACAAATCAAGAAATCACAAAACAAAACCAAAAGAATGAAAAAATGGAAAGTAATGTGAAATATCTCATTGGAAAAACAACTGACCTGGAAAACAGATCTAAGGGAGACAATTTAAAAATTATGGGGCTACCTGAAAGCCATGACCAAAAAAAGACCCTAAACATCATCTTTCTTGAAATTATCAAGGAAAATAGGCCTGATATTCTAGAACTAGGGTGCAAAATAAATAATGAAAGAATCCACCAATCACCTCCTGAAAGACATGCAAAAAGGGAAACTCCTAGGAACACTAGCCAAATTCCAGAGTTACTAGATCAATGAGAAAATATTGTAAGCATCTAGAAAGAAACAATTTGAGTACTGTGGAAATACAATCAGGATAAAACAAGATCTAGCAGCTTCTACATTAAGAGACTGAAGAATTTGGAATAGGATATTCCATAAGTCAAAGGAGTCAGGACTAAAGCCAAGAATCACCTACCCAGCAAAACTGAGTATAATACTTTAAGGGAAAAAATAGTCTTTCAATGAAATAGAGTACTTTCAAGCATTCTTGATGAAAAGACCAAACCTGAAAAGAAAATTTGACTTTCAAACACAAGAATGAGAAGAAGCATGAAAAAGTAAACAGCAAAGAGAAGTCATAAGGGACTTACTAAAGTTGAAGTGTTTACATTCCTACATGGAAAGACAATATTTGCAACTCTTGAAACTTTTTTCAGTATCTGGGTAGTTGGTGGGATTACACACACACACACACACACACACAGAGCACAGAGTGAGTTGAATAGGATGGAATCATATCTAAGAGAATGAAATTAAGGGGTAAAAGAGGAATATATTGGAAGGAGAAAGAAAGAAATGGAATGGGGCAAATTATCTCTCATAAAAGAGACAAGTAAAGACTTTTCAATGGAGGGAAAAAGAGGGGAGATGAGAGAGAAAACATGAAGCTTACTCTCATCACATTTGACTCAAGGAAGGAATAAAATGCACACTCATTTTGGTATGAAAACCTATCTTACAATACAGAAAAGTGGGGGAGAAGGGGATAAGCAGGATGGAGGGGATGATGGAAAGGAGGACAATGGAAGGAGGGAGCAATTAGAAGTCAACACTCTTGGGGAGGGACAGGATCCAAAGAGAGAATAGAAGAAATGGGGGGGCAGGATACAATGGCGGGAAATATATTTAGTCTTACACAACATGACTATCATGGAAGTCATTTGCAAAACTACACAGATATGGCCTATATTGAATTGCTTGTCTTCCCAATAGGGATGGGTGGGGAGGGAGGGAGGAAGAGGAGTTGGAACTCAAAGTTTTAGGAACAACTGTTGAGTATTGTTCTTGCATACAACTGGGAAATAAGAAACATAGGTAATGGGGTATAGAAATTTATCTTACCCTACAGGACAAAAGAGAAGATGGGGATAAGGGAAAGGAGGGTGTTAGAAGGAAGGGCAGACTGGTGATAGGGTAATTAGAATGCTCGGTATTTTGGGGTGGGGAAGGGGAGAGATGGGGAGAAAATTTGGAACTCAAAATTTTGTGGAAATGAATGCTGAAAATTTAAAATAAATAAATAAATTTTTAAAAAAAGAAAAGAAAAGAAAAGAAAGCAACAAATAGCCAATAGGCTACTTAAGGAAGGGGTGAGCCAAACAAGGTTGTAAACAGCAGCTGAAAAGAATGGGGGTGATAAGCAATCAATGAGTGGGTACTTTTAGCCTAGAAGAGACAGAGACAACCATGTTCTAAAAGAGAGGAAAGAAGGGAGGGAAGAAGGAGGAGGGGAGCGGAGGGAAAGCAGCAAATATAGTAACAATAAACTGTTGTGGATGATTAAAAAAGTTGTTGCATTGAGAAGTGTTGGTCTCATATAGTATCAAGTATCATCAGCAGCCTCAACTCTGCTCCCAAGAACTCTTATAAAGTTTCATTACCAGCTTATGAAGAATGCTTAATATTTATCCTTATCCATTTTTCAAGACAAAAAAATAAGCAGGTAGATAGGTCCAACGTCACCAAAAGCAGATTTTTGCATATAAATATATGAATACTTTTATGAACTGTCCTTCAAAGAAAAATCTAATTTTTCATTTTAGTATACATTTATACTGTAAGAGTATTACCATAAGAAGTGGTAATTTCTAAAAAATGTTTAAGGAACTACTGGGAAACAGTGGTTAATAAAGTCACATAGGCAGTGACTGGTAGAGCAAGAATTTGAACCTTGGTCTTAAGATTCCAAATTCAGAGCTCTTTCCATCACATCAATGCTACATTAAAAAGAGTAAGTGATGTACAATTCATCTCTGTGCCCTTGCCCATGTGCATGACTTTTCTATATTTTGGCTTCCTCATCTGTGGTGGCAAAGAGTTGAAGTGAAAGATTTTCTTTTACTTCCTTCCAGCTGTAACATTCTTTTAGTTTAAACTCATCAGCAGCAGGTTAGCTACAAGGTGATGAATACTTTAGCCACAGGACCTCTGCCACAATTCACTGTGTGATCCTGGGCAAGTAACTGGTTGGTGCCTTGGGCAATTCTATTTACAAAGCAGATAATGATCTACATTGAAAGAATGAGTTTCCACATAAGCAGTTCCTGATGCCAAAGATATCACAGATCTGTTGTTTTGTTTTTTTGTTTTTTAAAGCAAGTATTGGACTGATCTATAAAGAAAGGATGAGTGATTTACCATTTTTGTTTTTGGTGATGCTACTTTTCAGCCAAATAATTCCAAACCAAGATGATACCACACTATTGATTAAACTAATGTCTTTAAAAAAAAAAACTGTTGAGAATATGGTTTACTATCAACAAAAACATCTAAATCCAACCCCAAGCATTCATTCCAAGGAGCATTTGAAACAGAGCTGTCTAAGAATGATTCTAGATTGTTTCTCACTGGGAAAGTATGCAGAGACATACAACTGCTTTATCAGGGAGCAGAAAGGAGATGAGGCATGTAAAAGGCCATGATTTAATTCTCAAATGCTAATAATGAGGTTCATTAGAAAGATAATGTAAGAGTATTACCAAATAACACAAAACCAATTTTCAGGAAAAGGAGATTTGAATTATAAACTTTAACAGTTTCTTTTACAGTTGCTACAAAGCAAAATATAATCTCCCTGAGGACAGGCACCATTTTCTTTTCTTTTCCTTTTTTTTTTTTTGTGGATCCCCAGCACCTAATAGAAGGTGTTTAACAAAATAATGGTTGGAAAGAATTAACTAAAAAGAATTGAAGAAGAGTCCGTGAAAATAAAAGATGTGAGTTACGCTGAGGGAGGGGAGGTGATAAAGAAAGGAGGAACAATTCTATCATCTCACTTTCGTATCCATAAAAGAAATGACCCTTATAAGAAGCTTTCAAGAAAATTAGGGGCAGGACACAAAACGGTTTCCAGAACGACTCGAGGATACTACTGACTTTTTGCCATCTAACATCTATAGTTTTTGTTTCATATGGAATAGTTATTATTATAAAATAACAGATATTACAAAGAGTGTAGTACATTGTGGCAAACACTATCTTCCATCCTGCTGGAGGCTGTTCAAAACCAGAATCTTACCTCTCTTAAGTTATTTGTAATTAAGGGGTAAAGGAAGTGCTACTAAAATATTCTCATTCTCTCTCTCTCCTTCTCTCTCCATAGATACATACATACATATGTGTGTACATGCACATATAATATACATATGTGTGTATGTATATATGTATATGTATGTATGTATATAGAGTATACATGCATATATATATATATATATATATATATATATATATATATATATATATATATATATATTCCTAGTTCATGAATAAAAACAAAACATGGATTTAAACCAAGATCAAATAGTTAGGAACCTACACCACAAGCAAATCTCCCTTATGCTTGAACCCTTCTTCTATAAGATGTAGAGGATTTGATGTTTCCTACTAGCAAGAATATTATTCTTCCTTTCTACACTGAAGTAATTACCCAAGAGTTGTGAGTTGGTTAAGGATGGAAGCCCACCAAAATAGTGTTTCCTTTGTCTCTGCTTATTCCCAGTTGTGTTTTCATAGTGGTAACAGCCAGAACTGCAGCCTGGGGAGAGAGATGATGCACATTTGTTTCCCACTATTGACATCACCAAGGAAGCCTAATGTACAAGGACAAATCCAAATAAATGAAAAGGTGAATTTCTCATGAAATAAAACATACAAGAGAAGACTAGTGAGTGTTCTGGGAAATGGCTTGGCAAAGAGATTCACACTGACCTCCTGAGTAAGCAGAAAATGTCCACTACTAATTTTAAGAATATGGATTCTAGAGTCCAAAGTCTGTTGCTTTTGTAACTTGACTCCAGCCATGTGCATAGAGTCAGTTGTCTCCAGCCCAAAGAACAGAAAGTGAACCATGAAAGAACTAACAATGAGGCAGCAGGCTACAGTGGAAAGCAAGTCTACTGAATCTGGAGCCAGAGCGCTGGAGCTGAAATCTCATCTTTACTTACTCTGAATCAGCTGGGTAACCTTGAACAAATCACTGATTCTCCCCAGGTTCAGTTTCTCCATTTGTGAAATGAGGGGAGTGGATTTGACTTTGAACTACAAATCAGAGATCTGATGATATTCAGACATGGAAGAGCCCACTGAACAGAAATAAAAAAAAATCAAACCAGGAACAAAGACTGACACCAGGAAAATGTCTTCCTCATCATCCAAAGTATTCATACACACACACACACACACACACACACACACACACACAGAGTTAACAAAAACTACTACCATTACCACCACCCATTATATTACATCCCATTACATTGAGGATTCAGGAAATATAGTTTATATTGCACCCAACAAAAACATTCCAAGCAGATGAAAATATTCTATAATCAGCACAAAAAGAAAAAAATGCTAAAAAATAAAAGCAAATGAGGAAAAGAAGAGTAGATGAATAAAACTTATAGAACAAAAGGAATAAGAAAAACCCAGAGTCAAACTAGGTGTTATTGAAACTATGGGGAGATCATCGGCAGTACAGGAGATGAAAAGATGAACATGGCAGATGAGGAATATTAATGCAAGAAAAGCCCAATTTATTATATGAATGGTCTCAGTGAAACTCAGAAAATAACCTGCAGTAAAATGATCTACATGGGAAAGTCTTCTGGTGCCAAATCCATCCATCTAACTCCCTCTAAAAGAGAGAAACACAGGAATAGATATCTTCTATTTTAGGGACCTTCTCTTTGTCCCTATTACCCTAGTTCATACAGCACAGAGGGTGGTCATCCTTCCTCATAGCTCCAGTCTGGTCTCCCTCTGGTAGGGGTTGCCAGTCACTTTACTGATTTCTTACCTAGCCTTCATCACCGAACGGGCATTGCCTCAGTCAAACTGAGACCTAGGAAAGACCTTCCATAAAAAAGACCAAGGTCACCCACTTCATCTGGGCCATCTCCAGTCATCCTGATCTGTTTCTTGCCACTGCACCCAGATGGCTCTGGAAGTGAAAGTGAGGCTGGTGAGTTTGCACAGTCCTCCCTCACTTGAATCCAATTCACTTCCAAGTCATGACATCACCTTCCAGATGTCACGTGCTCTTCAAGAACCAAGAGGAAACAACAAACAAAAGACTTGCTTTGCTATCTCTATAGACATATCTTGTGCAGCACGATTAAATGCATCCATTCAAATTCAAAATATGGTGATAAAGTAAATGGGCAGGTGGTGTCACATGGAGCACAGGGACTTGATAGGGGAAGAAAATGGCAAGCCTGCTTGGGGAATGGACTGGACTTTCTAATTATACTGCAGAACAACTGGTGAAATGGATGGTATCAGTATAAGAGTTTTGGTTATGTCTTAACATTACTGGAAATTAATAAAGGCTGAGGCAACATTTTGCAGGATACAGCTGTATTCACACTAATTGTGCCTCAGTTTGAGCACTCATCTATATCCATACCACCATTAACAATTACAAATCCTAATCAATTACCTGGAAATTAGGTCCTCAAATTTGACAGCATTAATATCTAGTAGCACAAACACCTTCAAATGCTACTCTGAGGAACTGCTAATAAAATAACTCTAAATCATTTTTACCAAATATATAAAAGTTTAATCAGTAATAAGGCTATTAAAATCTCATTTTAAAGAGAGAGAGCATAAGAGCAAGCACAAACTTATTCCATTCTGGTCCCCTAATCTGCCTAATCATTTTTGGTGAGCCTAAATTTTTTATAATTTGGATATTTTTAACATGCCATTATGAAACACCACCACTAAGACAATCAGCTTGGGGCAATCCTGTCTGTAGTGATCACTGTTCCATGAAAGTTCAAAGTGACTTTGGAGAATGATGATTTCTTAGTACACCATGATTTCCCTTCCTGTCTTCTCCAAGGATGCCCAGTATGTTTCCTCTGTGGACTGAGACTGTCGACACTCATAAGAGGTTAACTCAACATTAAGTTACTACTTATCATTTTCCAAGATGACACTAGTTAAAACCATTAATGTCTCCAAAATGCATGTACCATAAACACCTTCTCTATGATATGGCTTTAGAATTGTACAAAATTACTGGGCACACAATAAAACAAGTTACTAGAGGAGACTTATAATTCTGTCCTTACCAACGTTCACGTATAAACATTTATTTTAAACCAAATGCAATTCCTTCAATATCTAGAAAGGAAAAAGAGAATATTGTTTTACCATGACTGGTCTTTAACAAATAATACTAATGCTATTTGTTTCTCTGATTTCAGTAACTAACGCCAAATCTAGACATAGTATTAACCTTGCCAATCACTCACATTTGGTACACAGCACATACGGAATAAGTGATTTTCTCAAAGTCTGTTGAGATATACCAACTAGTCTCAGTTCAAGATGATGGGGTAAAGAAAGTAAATTAACATCTTTCAAAATAAGCCATATGATAAACCACTACCAGCTACTTGACCCTCAACTCAAAGGATATGGGCTGCTTCCCCCTTGCTCAATTTATTAAAAGGAATCATAGCTAAAATAAAATACCTGACTTCCATTTATGATTAAGAGTCAAATTCCCAACTCTTAACCTTTAATTAGCCAAAATGAAAGTCATATCTATTTAATCTGTAGCTACAAAGAACCCAATAGGAAGTTTTGTACCTAATAGTCTTTCTTGGTAAACAGCCTCTTGTATTCTAATTCTTGTCTCAGACGACTATGAATTTTCTCTAATTTTCAAACCAGGGCATAGACTGCACCAGGGCGTGCTGAGTGCTGATCCCAGGGACCAGATTTTAAATCCTACTATATGCTGAAGGTCTAACAGTCAAGACATCAAGGCAGGGACCGGGGAGTTTAGTTTACTGTTGCTAACTCCCAAGTCATGTGAGCAACAAGATGGAGGATTAGGCATTTTCTCTGATCCTTATGGCCTCTCAAATGTCTCCAAAACAGAAATTATATGCCAAAGACAAAGCAACTTCTACTGTCTCCACAGTTTAGGACACTCAGAATCCAAAAAAAGATTTAAAAAAAAAATCCACCAAAATCCATTAACTGATGTTCACTGACAATGAGCTCATTCAATATACCTCTCCCACCTCTCGGGAGACTGAACTTGACGGAAGAACCCAACACAGGCTTACAACAGAACCATACACCAGTCTTTCCTCCCTCTTTTCAGTGCAGTTGAAACTTTTCTGGGTTCCTAGCTGTAACTAGTTTACCTAGGTAGGTACAGAAAGCTAGTAGCCACAACCCCTTAGTATCAGAGCTGCAAAACACTGAACTATGAAAACTGGAATGGACAACCACATGGCATCAGTACTACAACTCTCTGAACTGCTGGTCCTGAGACTGGAAAACTATAAAACAGAGAGAGCAAGACAGGACACCAGAACAAGAAAATGGGTGGATTTAGGGGAAAGTAGAGTTCAGCACTCTATTAAGCCTGAGGCAAAGTACACAGCATCCAGCCAGTACCAGTTCTGATTACCTAAAAGTCATTAGGGGTAGGGACCTAGTCTGGTGAACTATGAATTGCCCAATCTGAAAGAAGACTGAGACATTTTAAAGTCCAGCTCCCAAGGAAATCATCATCAGAAAGAACAATTAGAAAGCAAAAAGAAGAAAATCAAGGGGGAAAATAATCACCAAATATCTCAGGAAGAAAACTGAAAGAACTGAAACAGGAACAGATATAGCAATAAGGAAAACATTAATAATGAAAGAAATAGTCTCCAGATCTAGAAAATGAATCCAGGAATCTATGAATAAATACTGCAAAACAAAGAAAATGATCCAGCACTTGATGAGATAAAGGAACCTGCAGAAATTGAGAACACAGAACTACAAGACATTGTTCTGAGTGGTTCAAAAGAGAAATCAAAATGTATATCCTGCACAGCAAAAACAATTGCCTGAATAGAAAAACTGAAATCTGCAATGGTACATCTCACCAAAGAAACAAAAGAGAGAACAAGGGATTGGGAATGCAAATATAAAGAAATAAAGGGCAAGCCAGAAAAATAGAAGCACAAAAACAAAAACATTAAAAGAAAAATTATGTTCATTTTGCAAGCAAAACATACTGATCTCAAAGACAAGATCCACAGAGACAACCTAAGGATCATTGGTCTCTAAGAATAGCACAAAAGACCTTAACACCATAATGAAGGAAATAATAAAAGAGAACTAATCAGAACCTCTAAGCACAGAAAGTGAATTATCAATTCAAAGAATTCACTCTCCAGAAAAAAGACCCAGGCTACAACTTCAAGACCTACAGTAGTTAAATTTTAAAATTCACTTCAGAGAGAACAAGTTCTGCAAGCTATCAGGAGAAAGATCTTTAAATACAAAGGAAAAGAAATTCAAATAACACAAGACTATTCTGCACTGGCAAGAAAATGTAGGAGGGAATAAAAAAATTTGTTCTAATGGGCAATGGAGCTCAGGATGCGGCCATAGTGACCTACGCTGCAAATCCGAGCTTAACCATACATGAAAAAAAAAGGTGGGTGTTCAATAATAAAGAAGCATTGAAACATTTTTAGAAAGAAACCTAGAGTTGAAGAGATTATTTGCTTCTTGAACACTGCAAACATTAGATATACAAAAGGAATGAATAAATGGAGCAGATAAGGACAGCAACAGCAACAAAGTGACAGCAGAGACGAAAAATCAACTTCTTTCTAAACATACACCAGGAGACAGGTGAAGGTAAAAGACCTGTAGAAGTAATGGTGAAGGGGCAGGTACGGGACATTATGTACAGAACCTGGCAATACTCTGCCTCCAGATGAACTGACGTTTTGTTTTTGTGGGATTGCATTACAACATGAAAGGGACAAAAAGGATCAGGATAGAGAGGATATGTAAAGTGCTAGGGATCAAATTAAGGGCTAGCAATGAGGGGAAGGTAACCCCTGTAATCTCAGAAAGAAAAGAGCCTACAGGGGTATGAGTGAGAAGAAAAAGGGAAGGAATGAAAATGCGTGGCAAGGAAGGATACTTTGCTTTGGTAGTGGGATGGAGCTCCACTGATAAATGAGCTATTGGTAAAAAGAAATGGTCTGTGAAGAGAGAGGAGAATCTTTGCTCAGTGTGCCCTAGGGATCTGATGCTTGAAAATACTTATCCTATCTCAGAAGGAGAGGAAGTTGGAACTTATAGGGGCAAATGGAACATGGGAAAGTGGGAAGAGATTCAGTGGGAGCAGGGACACCTTAAAAACAGTTAAGATAAAGTAACTGAAAGAACCTAGTAATATACTTATAGCACAAGGGGGAGGGAGTGGGTGTACTTTTTTTTAAAAAGCAGTATTTGAGAAACATGGAAAGAAATATATACTTAATTTTCACAACTTTAAATGTGAATGGATTAAACAATCCAATCAAATGAAAAATTGATACACCAGATAAGAAAACAAAACTCTACAATATGTTACTCACAAGAAAATACATTAAAAATAGATATGCATACAATAAAACCTAGGAAAACACATTAATGATGAAGATTGAATTTTCAACTATGTCCCATGCATACTTTTTCCAAGAGAGCCAGTTGTTGAACATTTAACCAGTGCATCCCTGTTGAGAGATCAAAGTTGACATGAATCAGAAATCCCACTAGGGCACTTAACTATGACTGTGTGTGTGACCTTCAGCAAGTTAATTAATCTTTTGGACTCAGTTTTTCCAATGTAAAATGAGGGAGGTTGAACTAAATGACCTCTAAAGTCCCATCTACCTCTAAATCTACTTCAAAGATACCTAAGTGAGCACTGCCTGTGGGGTTAACCACTGTTGTCTTTTAAGTTACTGCCAGTGTGGAAAGCATTCTCATAATCTGGTCAACACCATAGCAGAGAAATGGCTGTAGCTGGACAAGGAAAGCACAAGAGGAGAGGCAAACAGCTAAAAGTAGGGTTCTGAGAAGAGGACAAACGGAAAGAGTCTCTCCTCTTGCTCCTTCAGTTCCCCATAATACAGAAGACCCAGATTAATAGTTCACCTGAGCTACCTCCATCTTAATAATACACAAGATCTGGAAACCATGCCACACTGCTTCATCATCCTATCTGTAAGAGTTCACCCAGGATTTTCCAAAAGTAAAGTCACAATCCCTTTCCCAAACAATACTGGGAAATACTCTTGCAATTCTCTGAGTCTGTTATAGTCTTGAAACTCACTTCACAGCAACTAAAACGTTGCACATTTTGTTTCTTTTCAATCTCCATGAATACTGTTTCTCCAGCTAGTAGAATCTCCAATTGTAAGACAATTTACACTAATGCAAGTTCTGAGAGTCATTAGGGCTCTTATCCCCATATACAAGTAAGGACTTTAATCAATTAGCAAGAAAATTAGGTTGTAGACCCAAACATAAGAGATAAGATTCATCTAATTCCTCAAAGAACCCCATTAGAAGTACTTCAGCTCATTAGGAAGTTCTAATTAGAGTCAACAAAAATGCATCCTTACAGTAATGTTCTGATTTCATGCAAATATTACTGAAATCCAGAATGCAACAACATGATAGAGAGAAGACCCCTTATTTATGCTATCACAATTTAAATTTTGTCCCTTTACTCATGACTATCTTTTCCAAGCTTTTTTACTACCAATACTATGAGGTCCTTCCATCTGAGTCCATTTAGTAAAAGTAGTTGGTAAATAACACCACTGTCTGCTGAGAAAATGACTAGTATACATGTTGCTAATTCACACTAATTCAAAGAAGCATCATGGAAGACCGACCAGAGATTTGTTTTGTAAGTCAAGAAGCCCTGAATGCAAGTCCAGCCTTTAACATGTACCTGGCCAAGCTACTTAACCTTTCCAAGTCAGTTGACTCTGGCCACCTTCACTTCTTCCTTCCCCCTCCCCTGGAATTACCCAGGGCTCTCAGAGGTGGGCTTTCATCTTATTTTATATAATCCAATTCTTCATGACTCAGTCATGCATGTAGCCACCTCACCCCCTTTACCAGCATCCTTTTATATGTTGTTTTCTCTTATTAAAATGTCAGCTCCTCCAGGGTAGACACTGTCTGTTAACCTAGCACAGTACCTGGCACATAGGAAGGGCTTAATAAATGCTTGCTTGCTATTTACCTATGACTGTGTCTGTCTGTCTATCATTTTTCAGGTATGCTGTAAGACTATAAATTTCAGAGAGAGTGACTCCTGCTCTAATTAGGGGCGCTCCTGTTAAGGGACTCCCTACGCTGATGAAATTAAGGACTCAGTCAAATAGATGTCCACTGGGCTCATCCTGAAAACAGTTTGCACCTGAAAAAAATTCTTTGAGTTGCCAGGTTTGCTGTATTCCTGCTGTTGATATCAAAGGAACACAGGTATGCATATTTCTGTTGATTTTTCTTTCTTGCAATTTGCAAGTCTTTCCTCCCACACTCCATGAAAAGTGTCAAAGAGGGGTTTCACCGTACCTCATTGTACACTATGGGCCATTTTATCCAGATTGCATTTCCCAAATCATATCAAAATAAGTTCATTAAGTGGAATTACTTTCTTTTTATCTCTGGTAGGAAATATTCTGGTACCTTAATGTGTACTCAATTGACATTTTAAGCACATTGTAAGTAAAATAGTGAATACCCTAAGCCTCTAACAGGATTCATGTAATAAAGGAGCTACCTCAAATTTCCATGTAGAGATCTCACCTTCAGCAGTGAAAGATTTTATTCACATTATAGGCTACAAACCTTGATGGCTAGAATGGTGCCTTAACCCAGGCAGATCGCTAAAGTACGTTACTAGAGTCTCCTTGGAGGGAAGGACTTTCACAGTAGGAAACCTAAGAAAAATGTTCCTAAACCATAGCCCTGCCTTCCTTTGTCATTTCATCCATACTCAAGACAGAAATAGACTTGCAGATATTGATTTGTTTCCTTTACCTGTTGATAATTAGTGTTCAGGGTGTCATGCACATCTTTTGATTATGTAAAAGATTGAAATCATTCTATTCCAATTACCTTTACTTTCCTGTTACAAGGCCTGACAAAGGAGATGCAACTAATACAGATGCCAACTATGCCATTAACAAAAAAAAAAATCAATCCATTATTTCCCAAATTGTTGCCTGAAGGCTAATCCCTCTGACACTAATCTAAAGGGCCCAGCAATCTAATAAACAGCCTTCATTCACTTTCCTGACTGTGGATACTCACTAGACACTAAATCATTTGAGAGAACAGGTGGCTATGAAAAGCTCATCATTGCCACTATACAAAACCCAGATTCTGGGGGTTTTTTAACCACACATTTTAGCAATTTATAAAACAAAATTTTTTAAAACATAATGTCAAACCGAAGTTAAACTATCTAAAGTATTATCCTATTGTTAGCAGCAAGTTAATTTTTAGGAATATATATGGAAGAAACTTAAAAAGAAGACTAGTCAACTAGGATTTATTAAGTTATATATTTATTATTTATATTAAGCTATTTAGCTATTTATTACCTACTATGTACCAGGAACCATACTAAACACTAAGAATAAAATGAAAGGCCAGAAACAGCCCCTTTTCTCAAGCAGTTCAGTCTAACATGAGGAGACAATACTCAAACAATTATGTATAAATAAAATACATTCAGGATAAATTGGAGGTAATATCAGGTGGAAGGCACCAAGATTAAGGACAACTGAGAAAGGTTTCGTGTAGAAAACTGGATTTTACTTGAGTTGAATGAAGCCAGAGAAGCTAAATGGCACAGGTGAGGAAAAAGAATATTGTGGGCAGGAGAGACAGCTAGTGAAAATGCCTGGAGTCATGACATGAAGACTGGATGGATTGGAGTGGGGAAATAATTGAGACTTGAGACCAACCAGCAGTTAGATGGCAATAACCGAGGTGTGATATGATGAGTTACTGGGATGGGTGGTGTCAGTGTCAGAGGAGAGAATGAGGTATATACAAGAGATGTTATGAAGGTGGAAACAACTAGTCTTCGCAACTGATGGGATATGGGTTAATGGTGAGACTGAGTAGTGGTGACACTTAGGTTTCAACTCCTTGCTGACTGGGAGAATGGTGGTACCTCCAACAGCGATAGGGAAGTTAAGAAGAGAGGAAAATTTGTAGGGAAAGATAATCATTTCAGTTTTGGACATGCTGAGTTAAAGATGTCCATAGGATGTCTATAGGACAACTGGCAGTTGGAGATATGAGATTGGACATCAGATTATAATCAAGATTATAATTGAAACCATGAGAGTCAATGAGATTACTAAGTAAAAATCATATAGAGGGATAAGATAAGATGGCTGAAGACAAAGCATTGGAGGACACCCAGGGCTAGCAAGCATGATGTGACAGGAGATGGAGAAAGAGCGGCCAAAAAGTAGGAGGAAAATAAGAAGAAAACCTAGAGAAAATCTTTTCCTAGGTAAAGGAAAATTAATTAGGAAAATTCTATTTAATTTCCTATCCTAACTTCGGTTAGGAGAGCTTCAGTCAAAGGAGTAATCATAAGCAAAGAACAATTTTCTGTTCTTTATGTTGGCAACAGAGCCTGCCGTGGAATAGAAAAAGAAGCAAATAATTCCAACATGGAACAAATGGTTTTCGAGGAAATGAATCCTAAAGACAATTCAGTTCTTCACAGAAGTTCAGAAGATATGAATTCAGAAGTTCAGTATTTACAAAACAGAAAATGAGTTTGGCTCCATAAATCAGACTGAGGAAAAGAGAGACTTTAATTTAAAACTTTATTAGTTGACAGTGACAAGAAAAATATGGTTCCAGGTCAAGTTGTTGTTCTTTATTTTCATTTTTGGTCATGAAATTAGGCAGCTGGATGTTTTCTCATCTGGCAAATGGGAATGACTCACAGCTCTATGGGTATCTGAACTTTTAAATATTACATAAGCACTTTGCAGAACAGAAAGGTAGTGGTACAGTTTTAATGAAGCATGTTCCTGCATAGAAAGTAAGACTCCATTTCTGGTCAACTGCTCTATTCAAAGAGCGTCAATGACCAGGAAGCAAGAAGAAAAAGAAGGCTTTCCTTGATACTGCTTTGGCTTCCATTGGAAGCCTTTCAGATGGACAATCTGAAAAGCACTTATATTCAGGATACACAATCTCCACTTCTAACACTAATTGGAAAAGACAGGGAATTCTATTATTCCATGGAAAACCATCAATATGTTTTTGGTCAGAAAATCTGGGTTCAAGTCCCAGCTCGGATACATATTAGCAATGTGACTACAAATTCACCTTTCTGAGTCTTGGCTTCCTTATCTACAAAATTAAGGTCAATAACATACTATTTCACAGGGTTATTGTAAGAAAGGTACTTTGAATATCTGAAAGCTCTGTGTGTGTTTTGTCATTTCTCACTCATGTTTGATTCTTCACAATCCTAGCTGAGTTTTCTTGGCAAAGATATTGGAGTGGCTTGCTATTTCCTTCTCCAGCCCATTTTACCAAATGAGGAACCTATGGCAAACAGACTTAGGAGACTTGCCCAGGGTCACACAGCTAGTAAGTGTCTAAGGCCAGATTTGAACTCGGGAAAAGTCTTCCTAACTCCAGGCCCATTATGGCACCACCTAGCTGCACTTTATGTGTTGTGATAATCCTCTATTACTAGAAAGAAGCAAGGAACAATGACCACAGAGCTTTGCCTGTTAGTATGACTGGTTACTGGAAAATGGAAAAAAGCCAGTCCATCTCAATATTGTTATTGCAAATAATAACTAGAATAACAAAAACTGCTTAACAGCCAAGGTGTATGACACTATAATTGGCACTTACAGGGACTTGACAGCAGAGTGGAAACACTGTCCTTGCCCTCAGTTCTTAGCAGCAGAGGGGTTGTTTCCATAGAAACCACAAGTTGGGCTCCAGAGAAGGACGAACGTGTTTGAATGTGGCCTAGCCATAACAAGCACCTGAATCTGTGAGCAAAGCATAAGCAAAACCCACCTGTTGGGGCACAGGCTTTCTTTAAAAGCTTTGGTCAAATGAGTGATTTAGTAAAAAGAAAAATGTGTTCAGTATCAAACAGAAAACTAGATGTAAAGAAAAAATCAAATATATGGTGGAAGGGGAAGTGCCACATTCTTTTGCCAGGGACCAGAAATTTTCCTAGTAAAGTTGTCAGAAGATGATGTTGCAAAAAATATTAGAGCTATCTAAGATGCCATCTTTTATCAATGAATATTCCAAAAAAAAGAGCATATACTTTTTTAATTGACAGGATACGAACAGCTTAGCCAACTTTTAATTTCACTTTCTGATTCTGGAGACACTCTGGAGACATTTCATTTGACTCATCAGAGTGTGTGTTAATTCCCAGACTATATTAGCAACATTTATCATGGCAAATATACTACCATTAGTACTCCTCATTTGTATTTGGAAAACTCCATCCTCAGTTGTAAGTGAAACTAAGGCTCAAGCAGGAATGGCCTATTTCCATATAAAACATCATTAAACTCTGTCTGATGCACTTTAGCCAATTAGCAAGATGACTTTGCAAAGAAAACATCCTCTTGATTGTTTTTTAAAGTTGGGGTCCAATTAAATGAATGATAATCATTCACTGAGGGGGCTATGCTTGCTGTTTAACATGGAATCAGAATTTCAGAGTTGGAAAGAACCACAGAGGTCATGTAATGTAACCATTACACAAACTATGAATGCTTCCCATAATACCTCTATCAAGTGACCATTTGGCCTCCACTTTTAAGACAGAGAAATCTGCACTGTAAACTTTCAGGCTACTAACTCTCTTTTTATATAGTACTAATTTGGGGGTAATTTTCCTTGTATCAAGTTGAAGGCTTACTCCTTGTACCTTCATCCCACTCCTCCAGGAGTCCAAACTGAACAAATCTAATGGTTCTTTCCATATGATGCTCCTTCAAATATTTATTTGGAAGTTGGAAGACAGGAGACTTGAACTTCCTGGAGACAGCAAGGTGTTCTAACAATATCCTCATTTATTTTAGATTTCAATTTTCTTTTGACCATTTTTGTTCAATGTTTCCCAGGTGAACATGAAAGATCATTTTCCTCCAGAGAGAAAATGAAAGCAAACAGGGCTGGTACAATCCTAACTTTTCTCTGTTATAAGATATCACAATTTACCTCCAACAAGGACCCCACTCCTCCTTTGCAGCCCCTTGGCACAATTAACAAAATGGTTCTTTTTGTAGTATTTAACTCATCATTTACCATTTATCAAAACCCTCAACTCATAATAGGCTTTAAAAAGTTCTCTAACACAATCCTTACAGGCACTCACCAGCCTGCCCATGAGATTGAGGGCCCATCATTATTTCTTCTTGCCCCTGATTCAGAAAGCTAAGTCCTGTTCTCTGCCACTATCATCTCAGCCAGCTGCTAACTTCCCCTAGCCTATTTTCTCTTCCAAAGTACCTCTTTTTCAATTGAGAGCATTGATGAATATGGCGGTCCTTTGTGTTCTAGGATAACAAGACTGATATTGCTATCCATCTGTGGGTGAAAAGAACAAGACATGACCAACGGTCCATTCCACACGTAAATGCATCTGCTAATTGATGGGCCTGTCACTGTTTGTGGCTCTGTCTTTTAGCCTTCAAGTTCTGACTGATGTCTTCCCTCAAAATGAGCCCCTCCCATTTTTGATCGCTTCCCTTGCTGGAAGGGAAGTTTGGCCTTTTACTATCTAGTATTTCTCTGCATTCCACCAATAGGCAATACTACCCACCTGCTTGGAGTGTATCTGGTCTGCCAGTGGTGACCTGCTTCATCTCACTATAATACAACTGTCTCCATATTCCACTGCCCTTTATTCTGTCCTGTAACAAATGCAAGATAGTGTCAATGTTTCTGGGGACATGAATTTGTGCACATGGATTATAGCCCTGGATGCTGTCATGTATCTTAAGTATAAATCAAGAGATCAGGGGAAATTAAGGTTCCTTCTCCACCAAGCTCTTCCCGCCCAATGACAGCCCTCGTACTGGCCATCTACATCATCCTCCCAAAACAGGAACTGCACAGGGACATGTGATGTCTTTCATGCCATTGTCATCATAATAATTTGTTGAATGAATTAATAGTGCCTGAAGTATACAACCACAAACAGCTATTGCCATAGCATGATTGAACTAGAGCTTGGAAGGACCTCAGAGGTCATCTGATACAATCCACTTGTTTTATAGATGAGGAAAATGAGACCCAGGGAAATTAAATGACTTGACCAAGGTCATAGGTAACCATCAGAAGCAAGATTTGAACCTACTTCTCTGCCTCCAGATTCATCCCATATGCTCACACTTTTCACTAAGTGCCACCTTTTACAGGAGTCACTTCCCCAGCTGCCAGTACTATCTCTTCAAACTCATCTTGAAGCTAATTCTCTCTCTCTCTCTCTCTCCCTCTCTCTCTCTCTCTCTCTCTCTCTCTCTCTCTCTCTCTCTCTCTCTCTCTCTCTCTCTCTCTCTTTCTTAATTTGTCTTTTTTTTGTATGCCTGTCACTCCGAATAGCACCTGAAACATAGTACATTCATAATAAATGCTTGTTGACTTAATTGATTAAAGGATATGAAAATGTTACAGTTAGCCCATGAAGCGGCCTGGCCTTGAAAAACACATCCAAATGGCTGGGTCAAATGGACACATGATTACAGTTACCGGTCTTTGAAATAACTTAATATTCAGTATTTAAATATGATAGCTAGGTGGTATAGTGGATAGAGAACTGAAATTGGAAAGATCTGCATTCAAATCTTTCCTCAGACATTTACTAGCTACACAATGCTGGTTAAGTCTCCTTAACTTCTCTCAGCCTCAGTTTTCTCATCTATAAAATGGAGGTAATAACAGCACCTAGCTCCTCCAAGGTTGTGATGCGCCCAGAGTCAAATGGGATAACATATGTTAAGTGCTTCACAAATCTTAAAGTACTATATAATACGATTATTATTTGATATATTATTATTTTATTATTATTATTTGATGGCAAATTCTATTGTCTAAAATCACACCAAAAGATAACTTGGATTACTAGCATTGGTGAGGAAACGTATTTTTGACCTTATGGTCTCTAGAACATCTCCTTCCCATTTTTTTCAGCCACTTCTCGGTAAAATTAAACCCCTAGAGAAAAACATCCACAGCATGTAAGCACCTATTGAAAACCAAGAGGCATGCCCAGCAGTGGCAATAAATATTAAATTCCAAACTGACTGTTGAGACAGGAGGGAGGAAGAAAGAAGAGAACAGAAAAAACGGGGACAGATAAACTGTCAGCAATATGGAATATCAAAGCCAAAGCTGATTCAAGACAGCTGCGTCAGCTGCTATAGAAACACATGAGCCAAAAGAGAGATCCCTTACACTTCTGGTACTACTGGAGTGGGGACACATTTAAAGCACAGGAGAAAATGTGAACCAGTGATGACTCCTAGTCTCCTAAACTATTGGTTATTAGTACATTTGCAATTTACGTGCTTCGTTACCAAAAAAAAAAAAAAAAATTACCCTATTTTCTGAAAAACTACCTTGGTGTTTTATTTATAGGCTCAGAAAGTTAGAAAGGACCTCAGAAACCATCTGATTCAACTTCATTATTTTACAGACAAAGAAACTGATGCCCAGAAGGGTAATATTAGTTGCCTAAGGTCATTCAGGTATGAAAATGTCAAAAGTGGGACTGGAACCTTTGTCTTCTAACTCCATAGTTAATGTGTTCTTTCCACTATCTTCAGCCAAATATACCCTGAGATTTTATCTCTAACCCAAAGAGGAAAAATATGGAAGCACAAAAAAAAAAAAAAAAATGGGTGGGAGGTTAGGAATATTAACTCTTTAATTCAGTCTTTTCAGGACCCTTGAACAAACTTTTCGCTCCTTAAAATTTACTGGTGCAACCTTCATCTGGGTCCAAGTAATCAACATTCTTTTTAAAGAATAGACATTCAAGCAAAGCAAAGAAGACCTGGTGTCTATTCCTGGGTTTGAAAGAAACTCACTCTGTGACCTTGTAGAAATTACTGTTTTTTTCCTGTGCTCAAAATAAGGGTGGCAGTGTCTGCAAAGCACTTAAAATGAGATTGTACCCTGTAGCTACAAATTATGAACATTGGAAACTTAGTATACTGGTGTTATTTTTTTAAGTCTTTCAGATTCTCATACTCTGTTTATGATTTCTTAAGACAGACTGGTGTAGTAAAGAGAGCACTAGACATGGAGTTAGGAAAGTACTGAGTTCAGATCCCCCATCTGATAGGCTGCACTGGTGGGCAAATTACACTCCCCTTTTTTGAGCCTTAATTTTTTCATTTGTAAAACAGAGATAATAAGACAGTACCTCATAGAGTCATCATAAGAATCAAATGAGATAATATAAGTAAAGAATGTTGAAATCCTTGAAGCAGTTATATACATAAATACCAACTTCAATATTCATACTTGGAGTCCCATTCAATTTAAGGTTATTATCTTTTATTTTCCCCAGCTGAAAGGGAAGACATCCTTGATAATAACAAGCTGATCATTTAACAAATCTTGAGGACAAAAGTTCTCATGGTAAAAGGGACTCGTGGTTTTAAGTTCATTTCTGTCTAGATCAGGATAAAATACATCTAGGTGACATTATCAGTTCAATTAATGTATTTTTAATACATTAATGTATTTAATACAATTAATGTATTTTTTAATACTGCTTCTAAAACTTTATGGGTGCTTTGTGACTGGGAAAGGGCAGGGGAGGAAAAATTCCTCAGGCAGCATGTACACATCCCATCTTTTCATGTGTGTGCTATTTATTTCCAGAGAAATACAAATATTGAGACCAGTAGGAAATAAAGGAGTTTATCAATCCTTGCAAATACTATTTGACAATGTAAAAACCTTTGGTAAGTATGACTAAGGCGAAAAACCTTTTCCATCTTCCGCCCATTTTAAGAGAACCCGTCTATTTTTTTTTTTTACCACAATATTGGTACCTTGTCATAGTTGCCTGTCTCTCTCCATGATGGGAATGTACCAGACCTGGTTTCTTCCCATGCCAGTAAACTTTGGCAGGGTATAAGTCTGGAGCAAATGTCCAAATACCAAACTAAGCGACTGCCAATTTAATTCTAAAAACAACTCTCTAGGACTTCCACAAAGTAGGTGAAGATGAGAAAGTCTGTAGCTCTGACAAATATGTTGACCAATACAACCACTTCCAAATAGCATCTTTCTTTTAGATCTCTTTACCCACAACAATTGGAATATAACCAAAATTAGTTTAAGCTTTTAGACCTCAGATATTCCAAGATACCGTGAGACACACTTTTCCCAGTTAAAACTATCAACATATAATACAACTGGAAATGATAGAGAAAAACCTTCTAGCCATTTTTGCATTCATTTGAATAGAAGGAATTTCCAGAATCAAGGCAATGGTCTTCTCCAAACTATTAGTATTCAAGAGACTTTAACTTGGAGCAGGCATAGAATCCAAATCTATATAAACTCTATTTCCCCATACACAACTGACACAGTCCTCCAGAAAGGGGGAGAGGAAATACAAAAACACGCTATATTTAGAAACAGACTTTGCAAAGTATGGTATCACCTTCTGTGCCCTCACAATTATTGCACTGGGCGTCAGAAGCAATGGCCTGATCTTTATTAAACAACCTGACTTCATGAAATCTCAAAAATGCATCTATGATATCTTAAGAAATATACAAATACATGGATATTATGCACATAAAAATCCCAGCATGTAACTGAACATCAAGAATCATTTTTCCCATATTAAATAATGGCTTTATTCCAAATTACTAACAAGTAAATTGTGAGTTCACTTTGGGAAAAGTAGGCTCTCTAAGAGGGTTTCCCTAAAGAGCAGGGGAGAAGTGGATAGAGAAATGAGCAAATAGGGAAGAAGTCAAAGAAGCAGAGATGGTAGAAGAGAAATAATTTAGCTTCAAATTAGGATTTGAAGCTAGAAAGGAAGGATCTTAAAGATCATCTAGCCTGATGAGGTAGCACACCATGAGGAGAGCACTGAGCTTAACATCAGGAAGACCTGAATTCAAATCCTGCCTTAGACACTTACTAGTCAGGTTGTGTGACTAGGTTAAGTTGCTTAACATGCTACTATGCCACAATTTTCTCCCCTCTGCCCTTTTTACTTCTTGAGTTCTTAATAGCCTATGATTCTAGTTCTACTAATTCTTAACTTTACGTAGAATTAAAATGACAGAATTAGAATCTACAATAAAAAAGTCACTGCCATAGCTCAGAAACAAAAATTATAGGCAGGCTGTGGCTATTTTAAAAAGGTTAGGAATATGAAGAATCATTGTTAAAGGATGAAAAGGAAAGACTGAGGCATATCTTCCCAAAAGTACTAAAATATTGCCTTGGAGTCGGCACCTAAGGATACAATGCTACACAGAACAAAGTGTGTTACAGACCGGAGACAGAGGCAGTATGGTTGAATGCTGTGCTGAATGAAGTGGAAAGAATGCTGTAAATTGCGTCTCCATGAATTATTAATCTCAGTTAGCTTGCGCCTACCATTCCCAACAAATGATACAATTTTAGCTTTTCTACGTTTGAATAAGTCAATTGTCTTCTGTTCTCTGAAAGGAAAAAAACATGCCAATAAGTGAATTACAGATCGCCAGATAGTATTAAATGAATCACAGACTATGTTAGAAAATTTTTAGAGAAGGAAAAAAATCTCTTACAATCCCCAAATTATCTGCATAGCACAGTTTTTACAAGTACAGATTCATGTGTCTGTCAATAAGATAACCCATACACAAAGATGATTTGCTTGCAAAGTTTTATCTAGGCTCTGTCTTTAACTTCAGAAAATTTCAGGAGTCTCTTCCTTCCTCCCTCATGCCCAACCCCATCCCCCAACCTCCCTTTGTAACTATGCATGTAAACCCTAACCATATTTCTTGCTTGAGAATCTTAAATCAGACTTTTGAGAGTTGCAATAGCATATTGTTGTGGATTTGACTTTGCAAATTCCTCTGCCCCCATAAAAATGCTGTATGGTACACAGCAATCAGAAAGCAGTGTAAAGTGATGTTCTCTTTGTTCTAAAACTGTTTTGACAATTTACTTCACCCTCTGAGGTAAGTGGAGATATCCGCTGATACGTAAATAAAACCAGAACCAGGGATAGTTACTGTGGGTTCCACAACACTATAGAGGAGGAACTCAAGCAAAACACTGATGCTGTCACCACTTATGAAAAGTTATCTTACTCTAAGAATATTTACAACCATCTTAACCAAGATAAGGGGCAACCCAATGAATCTTACAAGGTCATCAGATGGGGCCTTTTATTCTGGCATTTCCAAAAAGTATGGATATGGCCACTGCCATCACCTTTAGGTAATGACTTCTTTTTGAAGCTAGACGTACAACCATTTTTGCCCTAAATACTTCTTGGCCAGTTGATACCATACTGGTAACTGGCTGAAAACACACTGAAAAAGAATGACTGAGTCAGAGCTATAAGAGATCGCAGAGCTATGACTCAGTCTCCCTCAATGTGGTGTCAATGGGCCAACAGTACCCAGTGCAGTAATATTCATGCCCCATTTGGAGATGTTAATCTCATTTTCCACTGGAAGGTAGTCAGAGTGAGAAAAAAGGCCTCATTCTAGAGCTTCTTAAGTTATGTTGGCCAGGTTATTCCTAGTCATCTTATATATAACCTCCACTTAGACTTTCACTTGAAAAGATAGTTATTGGTTGTTCTTATTTAATATTCAATCACCTATCCCCAGCTACTGGAAACTTATTTATAATCAATCCACTATGCTAAATGGTTGAGATAAGAAAGAAAAGTAAAAAAAAAAAAAAAAAAATTTGCTCTCAAGGAATTTGCATTTTAATGGGAAAAATAACACAAATATATACCTAAATGATACATATAATAAAAGCTGGCAACAAAGAAAAAAGGGTCTGTGTGAAAAAAACAAAGGCCCAAACACAGGTTATTGAGCTTACATATCAAGTCAATGAGAGCCTTATGTCTCACATTTAGTCTGGAAGAGACCTTAGCCATCATGTAGTTTAACTCTCTCATTTTACAGATAAACAGAGTGAGGAACGTAGCAATGAAATGACTTGAACAAAGTCACAAAGACTGCAAATCTAGGGCTCTTTCCTTCCATTACACCCGACAGCATTGCTTAGAGTAGTACATTACACTGACATGCAAATTAAGAAAATAATTTTCCCACCCAGTTCTCAGGCATGCTTTGAAATATGAAAAAATCAAAAATCAAGTGAGAAAATAGTTGAAAGTCCTAAAGCTTTGATTCTACCATTATTCTCACTACTGTTCCCCAAGATAACTGAAATATTAGGTATAAATTTGGCATTTTGTTCTAAAAATATATGAGACCATACTCTTTTAAAGTGAGTTATAATTTTTTAAGGTTCAAATTACTTCACTTTTAACACACTGGAAATATCCATTCTCTTGAAAATGTGGGTAAATAGTGTCAATGGAAACTAATAGAACTACATTAAAGCAAAATTTTTACAAAAGAACTAAAACTTCTCTTATTTAAAGCATCCCATAATTTTGTGACTGAAAGGTCTGCATGTTGTCAATGCTATTACTAATAAAAGAGAAAGTAGAATTCAAGGTGGTGGTATAAGTAGAAAATACTCTTAAAATAGCACCAGTTCTGCCATTAACTTTTTGAGTAGGTGAAGTCATTTCACCTACTGGTCTCAATTCACTCATCTTAATTTCCTTTTGAGAAAAATTAATAGTCTAGAAGAGATGATCTCAAAGGCCTCTTCTAGCACCTCATCCTAAGAGTCTATAAGGACATAGTGTATAGGCATGATCCAAATGTCCACTGACTAATTAAATATTAAAAATGATCAGATTGTTAAGAAAGAATCCAAATCAGCAACTAAACAATCCTGTATTTATTTTAAGTGAAAGACAGATGGCATCTGGCAGCAAGTCATTCCATGTTATAGTTAATGCAAGGCAAGTGCTGTCTTTCTATTGAACAAGCTCATGTTTCTTTCATAGCTGGTCATTTGTCAGTGTGTGTTTGTCCTTCACTGCCAAAGGAGACCATGCCATCCAAGAAATGATGACATGACTTGCACTTGATTTTACTTTGAGTGAAGGAGGACTGTGCAGGTCACCAGTCTCACTTCTCCTCCAGAGCCATCTGAATTCAGGGACCAGATATTCATCGGGATGACTGGTGATGACCCAGGATGAGGCAATTGGGGTTAAGTGACTTTCCCAAGGTCACATGGCTAGGGAGTGTCAAGTGTGTGAGGTGAGATTTGAACTCAGGTCCTCCTGACTCCTGCACTGGTGCTCTATGCACTGCACCACCTAGCTGCCCCTCATTTGTCAGTAAGATCCCAGTCTATCATTGCTTTGGAAACATGCTATGAACACAAAAAAAATTAGACATAATATGTTTCCCAGATTTCAAGTCATCTACAGCACAACACTTGAGGGTGGCCTGAAATTTCCTTATTAGGTATGCATTCTGACTTGCATTGGGAAGTCTTAAGTAGTAACAGGACTTATGGAGAAAAAATATTCCATGGTTGTCCCCCAATCTCAAATCCTCTTATTGGTATGGCTTATAAATGACCAAAGAAAAGGATTTCTCCCCAACGAGTGCCAGTCTATATCAAATTGAAAGCTGTGTAGTATTTGCTTACCATAAGTAGTGAATAACATGTACAGGGGAACAGATACTGAATTTGCAATAGTAAAATGAAAGCCCCTAAAGGGCAGGCACTGTTGTCCCTTTCTGCCTTTATATTCTCATGCCTAGCACAGGACTTTGCAGAGTAGATTACTTAATAAATGTTTACTGGATTGCATTAGATGGCATTTAGAGTCTGACAATCTGGGTTTAAGACCCAACTACCCAACTTGTCATCTATGTGACCTTGATAGCAGGTCACTTGCCATCCCTTAGCCTCAGCTGTCCCATCTATAAAATGTAGGGGTTGGATTAGATGGTCTCTTAGGTCCTTTTTCACTCTGAGTCTATGATCCAGCAAGCATGTTTTCAATAAGAAATAGTACAAGAACATGCTGCATAAGTGGTCAGACTTCTACTCAGCTGCCTTGGCAAAGTTTCCATGAGACAGTGTCCCAAGACAGCACTCTCCAAATGCCATAAAATTCTACAGCTCTGAAAAGAGCATCCAAGTCAATACCTAAATACCCCTAGTGAGGGAGAATTCACCACCTATTTCCTTCTTCATTGCCTAGACCCTTTTATCTCCCTCCTTCAGATAAAAGAATAACTTGGAAATTGGTATTCCCTAGGACTATAGCTAATTCCCTCTATAGGTTAAAACACACTGATAATATATTCGCAACACCACAGACCTCATTACTACAGGAAACATTATCTCTATTTTCTTCCATAACCTCACTCGGTCTCAGATAATCATACTGAAAATACAGGTCACTCAACAGCCATTCAAGTCAACAGGCATTTCTGAAGTGCTTATGGAACAGTCAATCCCTTCCTTCAAGGTACTTTTATTCTCCTAGGTGGATAAAACATGTATATAAATAAGTATATAAAAAAGGAGAGAGAGAGTATGAGTAGGGGGTAGGAGGAGAGAAAAGGTTTCCTACTGGAAGTATCTGTCACTTGTGCTATTTTTTGAAGGAAAATAAAGATTCTGTGGTGTGAGAGTATGAACAGATCATCAGGGATACATCACTTCCCACTTCTAGAGAAAAAAATCCAATGCATATTTGTATGTGTGACTGTGTATAGTCTACTGAACAGTAATACAGTATTCATACATAATATTCAACATAAGTAGTATTAATTAAGACTACTGCTTAATAACTATAGCTAGCAATATAACAGGTGCTTAATAAATATTTTGATTGTAAAATGTTAACATTATAAACCACAGACAGACTTTCCATGCCTCTCATGATGTCCTTGGCCCTCTTCAAGAAAGAAGGATCGACCACAAGTCTTTCCATGTATATTATACTAAATTAAAATCCTCCCTCCCCATACACACACACACACACACACACACACACACACACACACACACACATATACACACACTGGTATATATATTATTTTTTTAAAAAAAATATAAAATACTAGAAGTCTATTCTGTCCAAATCTCTTTAGGAGACTATCAACATTCACATCCTGAACTTTTACTTACACCCTAAAAAAATCCAATTTTTTTTTCCACACAAAACATCCCTAGGCATTTAAAAAAAACCCCAATAACCATTAAAAACAGCATTTAAGAATGAACTCTGCTAAGCAAGAATGGAAGCTTTACACCTGGTTTTTTCCAGCTACCACACAAGAGGATGACAGCAGTAAAGTCAGAATCAAGTACAAAATAAAATAAAATATGAAAATAAAACATCAAAGGATTAAAAAAAAAACCACACACACTGCTTTTTCTTTTTAAAACCAGTTCTAAAATCCATGAGAGACGGGACACATGAGCACCAGCCATGAATGCAGTACTACTGCTCCCTTTGGCCATCCTAGCAGTACTAAAATCCACAAGGATCCCAATTTAAAAAAGAATTCTCACACTTCTTAATAGCCTGCACATTAACAAGAATGAAAGAGAAGCAATAAGGGAAAGCTCTGCGTGTCTTGATTTCAATCATGCATATAACAGGTTTGACGGATGACCCAAATTTAACTCCCCTCCCTCCCTCTCAAGTTAAGCTTAAAGTGCAGACTTTTCTCTAGGCACTGCGACTCTGTAATGATGGATACAGAAAGTTATGGTCATTCTGCACCTTAGCGGAACGAACCCTTCCTGAGGCTACAGCCAAAAGATGTGGCTTCTCGCTACCAGCAAATGGCAAACAAAACCTGCATACGGTGGGGGCCTTGGCACAAGTCCCTGAGCAGGATTTCTGTCACTTTGAAAATGATACAAATGAAATGTTGAGGGAGGGAAAGAAATGCAGAAGTTTTGGTTTTGAAACTAGGAGAAAAAGAGCTGTTATCTGCAGTGTCAAGTTCATTCCATTTATGATAAGACAGAAAAGTTTTAATGTGACCCAGACATTATTTCACATAGGCACTCAAGTCTGCAATGAATGAAAAGGTGGTTGAGAGACTGCTGCCTTTGCCTCCAGCTGTCACTATAGAAACTGGGGACCTGGGATGTAGGAGGGTTTAAGTAAAAGGAGATGGTCTCCCATTTGACTGTCTCCTCAAAGCTATAAATGCCCATTTGTCTGCAGTTCCCAGAACGATAAACACACCGAGATGAGAATTTTTCAGTTATAGTCACAATCAACCTTTCTCTTTTTAGATTTAATGCAGCAAAATTCCTTCTTCTTCCATAAGTAGATCTGTCCATCCTACCAAAGCCTGAATCTTCATCCCAGCCTTCATGAGGTTAGCCACTCACCTCAAGTTTAAGGGTGGGAAGAGCAAGTAGGTCGAGAACAGTGACCAAAAGTCTGTACCACGTTCCAATATTGCCATCTCAGGATGGCTTCTTCCAGTAATGTGGAAATATAGCTCATTTAGTACAAACATTTTCAGATTTAGGATGTAATTCCTTGGTAGCACACCTCTGACAGCTATCATTCATTCTTTCTCCTGCACCAAACTACTCATTTATTATTAAAGGTAAAAATCTAAATGTTTAGAGACAATTTTTTTTTCCAAATTCAATCAAATTTCCAAAGAAAATTCTTCAGCTATTCAAAATATCAATATTGCTGTTGAGAAATATCTATCAATATTCACATCGTTTCAGAAGCAACTCTTGTTCTATAAGAATATGCTTCTAATGCATTCTTGTGGGAATCAATCCATTCAGCTCTTCCAATGGCACCCTGGAGAGCTTGGACACAATGTTAGGCACTATTTTACTTACTGACTGACAGACTGACTGCAGGAGATACAAAAAGAATTTGAGGCACAACACTATGTGATATTGTAGGAAGGAAAGGAGTCAGGAGACCCTGCTCTGCCCCTGTCCAGCAGCTGTGTGACTTGGGCCAAAGTGTTTCACCTCCTGGGGCCAAATGGAGAGAACAGAACAAGACAACCATAAAGGTCCTTCCAGCTCTAACATTCTTATGAAATGCTAAGGACACAGAGAAATGAAAAGACAGTTCCTATACAACATTAGTCCCCTCAGAGGCAGAGGGGGCAATGATTTCCGTACTCTGCCCCAATGGGCATGGATAGCACTGGATTTATAAAGAGGATGCACACCAAAACTCTAACATGTAGGAGTCAATGATTCTACATTTTGGAAATGGAACCCTTCAGGTCATTCTACTTCTCCCTCTCTCTCCTTCACACATATACACAACACACATACATACACACAACATGTAACACACACACAAGCATACACACTGCTCCAGCACGGATTCCCCCACATTATCAACATTAACACTACATTAAGACAAAGATAGAGAAAGGTTCTGGGGGACCAGGGAACATCCCCATCAGATAATACAGCACAAGGCTAAGACTCAGGTGGGAAAAGCAGATGCCAGGAAGTGTTCAAGAAATGTCTCTCTCCCTCTCTGTCTCTTTCTCTCTGACAGCTCTGGCTCCCTATTATCATTCAACATCTGTTCACATATATGGGCTACTCATAAGACAGATCCATACTAGCTGGAGAAACATAAGACTAAGATAACTGGGATACCCCAATCAAATAAATCACTGATAACAGGAATATTCTGTAATGTACTAGCAAGTAAAAAAAAACATATTTGAGAGGGTTTCAGATATGTGATTTTGCTGGTATAGGAAACTCTCAATCAGGAAACTTACTTGATGACCACAGAGCAGCACCGGCTGCTACCAGCTTCTGGCCTTAGAGAGTTGTCTGGGACACTGAGAGGTTAAGTGACTTGCTTGGGTCAGACAGCTGGCATGGAACAGGGATAGGCCTTGAACCCTGGTCCTCCTAACTTGAACCTAGTCACCTGTACAGAAATGACTGTTGATGAAGATCTTGATTTCAAAGATCTGGTTGGCTACTTTAGGCCACTCATTATACTGTAAGCCTGAGCTTCTGCAGGACACTGATGTGAAGCTGGGCAGGGCAATTCTTCAAATAGAACTGTTTTGGTTGATAATATATTCTGCAAGAAAAGATTCTGAGAAATTTGAGTTGTCACAATTCAGACATATGAAACCAATATAGTTACCAAAACTAGCTGACATCCCTTCAACACTATGGGCTCCCATACCAGATTTGTAATCTATCTCGCAGATTCCTCATCTAATTCTTCCTCCAGTCTGGGTGATTAATATACCATGACCACAATATCATTTCTTCTTCCAGCTCCACTGACCCAACTCAACTCTAGGTTTTGCTGGATTTTTTTCAAACGAATAAAGACGAGCAGGCCTACTCTCCCACACCCTTTTGCTCATTTGTTCCTTTGAATAAAGAAGCCCCTTCAGGGACATCTTCTAGTCAGGAGTGTAATATCCTTCTACTCAAATCTCCATAATGCTCAGATGGCTTTCAATGCCCATGTGGCTTTTAAATGTAAGTGTAGGAGCATTCAAAATACACCAGCCACAACTGAAAAGTAATTAAAGGTTATGAACAAAATTATCAAAGGTACAAACTATCAATATCTATTTGAAAAAAAGTTTCAAAATAATCATAACTGAAGGTAATTATAATAATCATAAGTAAAGAGCGAAATGAGCAGAAGCAAGAGAACGCTGTATACAATAACAGCAATATTGTTTTAAGAACAACGAAGTCATTTTGGCTTATAATAAGAAATACCGACAATATTTATAATAATATTTCCATATAATAAAATAAATATAAATACAAAAGTTATAATAAATACCCAAATTAATGACAACAGACCCATGAACAAAGATACCATGTGCACCTAGATAAAGAACTGACAAATAAAAGTATGCATAGAATGCTTTTACACATATATGTTGCATATATATATACATATATACATATATTTGTGTCTAATGTGTAGGGAAGGGAAAAAAAGAAAGTTATAAAACTTTATCATATATTTAAAAGGAACCGAAAATTGTACATAAGAGATCTGCAGTTTCATGTGCAGTCATCTCTTTTTTTACTCTACTATGTTACGGAAATTCTTGTTTTATTTCATAAATTAAAAATAAAATAAATGAAATTTAAAAATAATCATAACTCACACGAAGTAGTGTTTTAAGGTTTACAAAACACTTTGCATACACACATTACATACATTTTCTTATTTGATCTTGACAACAACCTTGTAAGGTCGTTTAATTTAGAGATTATTTTCATTTCTTCATCTATATTCTCAGGGTCTAGCACAGTGCCTGCCCTATGGAAGGCACTTAATAAATGATTATGGAATTGAGGTGGCTCCGTTTTACAGCTAGGGAGACTGAACCTTGGAGAGGTTAAGTGACTTGTTCAGGATGACATAGCCAATGAATGTGAGAGGTGAGATTGGAACCTGGATTTTTATGATCCAAGTCCAGCATTCTTTCCATCACATCATATTGAGTCTGAAGTCAAAATTACTATAATGAAGAAAGGAAATTTTAAAATATTCTAGCAAAGATGAAAGGAGAAATTCTTCGCTGGAGAAGGAGTAGGAGACAGGCATGCTAATTCTCTGCTATTGAAACTGAGAAGTTATCGAACCATTCTGCAAAACAACTTAGAATTTGATAAGAAAAGTCATTAAGTTATTCAAATCTTTAAACTAGAGATCTCAAAGAGGTTAGTAGCAGAAAGAAAAGGCCCGTGTACATCAAATTATTCACAGCACTGTTAGTTCTAACAAAAGACTACAATTAAAATATGCCCCCAACTGGGGAAGAGCTAAATAAGCTGGGTTATATAAACGCAATGGAATATTATTGCACTATAAAGTATTCACATGGCAAGAAATCAGAGAGTTTGGGAAGGCTTATCAAAAGTTATACAGAATGAAGAAAGCAATGCCAAAAGAATAATATATACAATGATTGCAACAATGTAAATAAAAGTATCACTAAAGCAACAAAACTTCAACTAGATACAGTGAGCAATATTGCTACCAAATTATTAAAATTCAAGCATGCATATCCTCTTTCTTTACCCCCTCCCCACAACACAGTATGGGGGATGGAGTTGGGGGGAGGAAATGTTTTGGGGGATGTTTTGAGGAAAATATCCTTTATATCAAACAAAAAATAAAAGGCATTAAAGGCCATTCTAATCAAGCCAAAATATGTGGGTAAGTAAAAAAAATAAGTCAACATGCCTACATGAGCAACAAAGTCAGTGTTGAAAGACTACGGTTGGGATGCTTTAAGGCCATGCCAGACAAAACACACTTCGGGGGTAAAGAAAGCCTCTTTTCCATGCCTCAGACCTTCTGCTATACCCTTTCTTAGGACTTCCTTTTTTTTCTAAGGCTTATGTTTAAGAAGTTCCTACACTCCACAATCCATAGTGTGGTACCAAAGAGACTCTT
Organism: Bettongia penicillata ogilbyi; assembly: GCA_023548195.1. Taxonomy (NCBI): domain Eukaryota; kingdom Metazoa; phylum Chordata; class Mammalia; order Diprotodontia; family Potoroidae; genus Bettongia; species Bettongia penicillata. The sequence goes on along the minus strand of JAJHZJ010000011.1, from coordinate 3,539,078 downwards.
CAGAGACAAGCAGGGCATCCTGAACAAGTCACTTAACCTCTCCAAGGTTCAGTCTCCCTAGCTGTAAAACAGAGAGTATAACGGTACCCACCTCAATTCCATAATAATTTAGTAATTACTGTGTACAAAGTCAGAAGGTAATAAACAAAGAATTGAATACCTACTAGGTGTCTAACAGTTGTAAGCCCTGGAAAAGACATGAAACAAGAAGCCCCAGGATCTATGTGTCTTACAATCTCAGACTCACCTAGAAAAATGAAAAAAAAAAAAAACACAAAAAACAAGACTCTTGAACAAACTACTATGGCAAAGCACTGGACTAAATGCCCAGTGCACAAATGTGGAAAAAAATAAACCACAATTCCTCCCTCAAGGTTCTTACAGGTGAATGTGAAGATAACACATGTTCACACCCAAAAACATAATAATAATAAAAAGTATAATCCAAGGGTTGGGCTAAGAAGAAATATTTCTGGCTTAAACAGAATGATCAAGTGTACACTGATTCAGTATACCATTTTGTCAAATCTTAAAAAAATATCTATTCAAGGAAGTGAATATGGTGCCTATGTGCCCGGCATTGTGCTAAATCCCCTTTTAACTGCTCTTTGATTGTCATCTTGACCTTTGAGAAAATTAAAGGTTTTTTTTTTCATAAGTAAATAAAGTACATACTCAGAAAGGATGAAATAAACAACCTAAACCCCTCACAAAGATTATGCTCTAATTTCTTAAGGAATGCTCTTTTGATTATTTCATCATGTCTGGATTAACAGATAACCTAAAAACAAATTTCTTTCTTCTGACAGGAATATAGTCTATAAAGACAGAAGTCACATACTTCTTCTTTGAATCACCTAATGCACAGACAGTATTGCTCACCTCTCTGAGGAAGGTTCCTACCAGCGTCAAACAAAAGAAATGAAACCCATATGAAAAAGACTGGGGATATAGTGATAGCAAAGGGGTCAGTGACAAAGAAAGGTATGAAAGTAACCTTACTAAAGCACTCTGATGGCTGGGAGAATCCTGCTTCATAAACCTTACCAGCAAGCATAAAGCAGAGTTTGTCTCCTTATCAAACGTTATCCAGGGAGATTTCTTAGCGGCCCTTTCATTCTTCACAGCTGAAGTCTAGATCTCATGCTAATAGGAGCTTTCCTGACAACTAGACCAGGATATCTCTGTAGAGGCTGCCAGATGAAAAGGGAAAAGAAAAGGGGGAAATTGCAAGCTCATTCTCAGAGTCAGTTGAGTTAGTGAAATGACTTTCAATGAACAAAGTCCAAAAAGGACTCCCACATTCCAAACACCAGTGGGCCTTTCAAGTTAATTTCTACACAACAGGTAAGAAACTAATGAGAAATTTTTCATAAGATGAGACACTATTAATAAAGAAACTTTGATCATATTTAATGTATGTTATTATATCTTCTCTCCAGGTGGCTCAAAAAATGTTACATAAACATACAAAACTCATATCATAGCATCCATATGAAACAACATGTGCTAATAATAATAATTTTTTCAACATAATTTGCAATGCTGACACTCCCCAAGCATCAAAGGAAGCTCTCAAACCAAGACTGCTGAGGAACTGGAGCATGATCATCTGAGAGTAAAGCGTTCTTGTATTGTGTGTAGCAGGAGATTTCAGCACGAATTTTACAGCCATATACAAATCGCTAGATCATAGGGCTTAGAGCTAGAAAGGATTATAGAGGTCAAGCCCAACTCTAGTTTTAGAGAAGAGGAAATTTGAATCTAGAGAGAAATGTATCCTCTCTTACATCACAGAAATAGAAATAGAAGTACAGCACTGTTCCCACATTGCCACAGATGGACAAATACATATTCTAGTCCCACAGCTAAGAAAACAAATGAATCAGAAAGAGGTGCATATACCTTGAGTAAAGAACATTCCCTACCAGGATAATAGCAGTTCACAGTAACTGCTCATATGATTTACACTTTCCACCATTATTTGGTTTTATACACACCTCAAGTGGAAGTCAAACTAGGATTTCCTCTAGCTTGTGAAAGTCTGTTTTACTGCAGATGGTGGTTTTCTTGTGAAATGGAACAAACCATAACCAACATAGGCCTAAAACACTGATGCAACGTCCATCACAATGAAGCAAAATGGAAAGACAGTCATAGGATGATAGTAAGAGCAGGGAATTTAGACCCCCTTGTTTTGAATTATATCACTCACCTCCCATCTATTAGCTGCATAACTTTTGCCAATTTACTCTACTTCTCTTGGATTCAGTTTCCTTATTTGTAAAATGAGGAAAATGGATTAGTTGGTCTTTTAAATCTCTTCTAGCTCTATAAGCAATGATTTTATACTAAGGTAGACAGACTTGATGGGAGAAGGAGTAAACATAAGATTTACCAACCTGTCTGCCAAGACAAGACAAATAACCACCAACTGTCCTCTCCAATTCATCCTTCACAAAGCTACTAAAAATTATCTTCTTAAACTGACAGCATCTTCACTCTGTTACTCAAAAACCCTCAGGTGCTGCCTGCTGCCATTTGAGTAGAAAATACATTCCTAAGCCTGATATTTCAAGCTCTCTACTAGATCTCTCCAATCTACCTTTCCAGCTTTAGTTAAATGTTTGCTCCCCTTAAACCTAATCTTCTATTACATTTACCTGGTTACATGTAAATGCAAAGTCTGGGCAAGAGTTACATGGGACTAGGAGGAAAGGGAGGGCTATGATAAACCACTAAAGTATGGAAATAAGGGTGTATGTGTGCATATATATATACACATATATATGCATATACACATCTGCCCACATATATACATACATATGTACATATATGCACATACATATACATATACACATACATACACACATGTCCACCATAATTTTTTAAAGCAAAATACTGTCATTTTTCCTTCCTGAGACTTTAGTACCTAGCCCAAAATTTCACACAAAGTAGATGTGCAATACATTTGTTGGCCTGAACTGAATGCTTAAAGACGAGTCAAAGTCCAGCTTCAAGTACTGTGCACAGAACGTTAAGACCCACGTGGAGTGCAGCAGCCCAGAGCAGCATGATCCTAGCACACTGCACACATTAGCAGCTTAATAAATGTTTGTTGAATTAGTGAACTGATTTGAGTCAACTATAAATCAAAAAGACCGGATGGAAAACAGTGACAGACTCCCCAAATGGCAGCTGTGGCTACCAAGCCAAAAACAATATTTTCACGTGGGTAACACAGAAAGGATCATTAGGCATATACTAGGCTTCTCGGTCACACCTGCACCAAGTATTGTGATTACCATCTTTTCAGACAGAGAAATAAAGCACATCTCCCAAATAAAGTTCCAATAGAACACGGTATAATGGAAGGAGCACTGGATTCAGGGTAAAAGGGCTTGGAGACCCAAATCCCAGTTCTGCTTCATATTTCCTTGAGATCTCAGCTAAATCATGTAACCATTTGGGGCCTCAGTTTACTCATATATAAAGGGAGACAGGAGGATGTATTCCCTTCTAGCTCTAAATCCTACATTAAGTAAAAACAAAATTTTTACTTTACTAACGGGATTTTGCCCCACTACCCCTAAGCTGGAAATAAGCTCCATTCATCTTAACCTCACAGAATTTTATATTCCTTTTACATGGATATGTATTATTTTTCTGTGTATATCTTTTCACCCTCTACTAAACTGTAAATCTTTTGAGGAAATGTAGGATAAGCTACCAGGAAAAACAGTTTATTTATCTTTGTACCTTTCCCATGCCATAGTACGTATTGGTGCTTAATGTTTCCTGAATGAAGGAGTGAACTGAACTGGCACTGACGTAAATGTGACACCCAAGTTCAAATGAAGAGCCAACCTTCTCTAGGTACTCTTAATGGCATTAACCATTAACCAGACCTCCCTGGCAAATATTTAACATTAGAGCTGTGACTTTAGTCACAACATATATTATATAATGCATACAAGAACTAGTGGCTTATAATGAAAAATTATTGAAAATAATCAAAAACACTGCCTCCGGTCAATTGATGTCATCTACTTGTCTACATATTACATATTAATATTTTATTGTTAACATGCTTAGACTTCTTACACATATAGAGCAGTGGCCCTGGAGTCAGCAGAACTTGAGTTCAAATGTGCCCTTAGACACTTAAGAGCTATGTGACCGTGGTCAAGTTACTTAACTCTGACTGCCTCCAAAAAAAAAAAAAAAAAAGGAAAAGAAAGTTATCAGTTAAATATCTTGCCCAGAGACAACCTCTTAAGTACACCCTCTTCCAAAAGAGTCTAGCCCCTCACCCCTAAGTTCCAGTGTAGGTCTGTATATTCTTCAAACCCTATCCCTGGAAAGTAACTACCTCACTTCATCACTTGTTGACAGTGTGTCCTCTCTTGGTGGGTCCTGGGTTCCACTCCCAACTGTACCACTTACTGGCTGTATGACCTTGGAAAAGTCAGTGAATCTCTCTAGGACTTTTTCCCAGATGTTTAATAAGAAGGTTGGCTTGGGTGATCCTAAGGTTCTTTTCAACTTTAAACCTACGGTCTTAGGGCTGTAGTAGCTTCAGAATTAAAAAGGAAAAAATTACTATCTATGGCTAACAAGGACAACCACCATGTAAATTGCAAGCCAATGTAGCAAAGCATACTCACTAAGTCACTACTGGTTACAATAATATCTTGTTGAAATGTAGAGACCATACTACTTATCCAGTATATATAACTTACTCTGGTCTGATCCATTTTTAATATTTTTCCTCAGTGATCTCCTTCTGAATGAAACTTAAAGGATAATTTCTTCCTTCTCTGTTTTGTTTTGTTTTTGCTACCCTTTCTTCATCTTGGGATCTAAATTGTGACTGTGACAACTTGAGGCAAATTAATTCCTTCAAGAGACATTCCAGAGTAGCGTGAACAGAAGGAAAACCTAAGCTCCTACCCAGGGATGGGCAAAAAACAAGAAGCTGGTAAACTTGGGTTCTCATACCACTCTGAACCCAAATAAAGATCTCAGACAAGTTTTTCAACCTATTTCAAATTATTATTTATATGTTCTTTTTAAAAAACTGAAGTAAAGGTTAATGGTGTGGAGAAGCAAAGACTAAAGAAAGGGGTGAGGAGACTTTTCAGTTGAGCATTTGGCTTCATAAGAATCCTATAAGGACATGTCAACAGCACGTGAAAGTCCATAAACAAGAGAGTGAGAAAGGAAATAAAGATCATTTTGATTCAGGCATTCTACAAATACTAATTATAGTCACTATTGCATGACTCCACACTTCAAGGCTCAAAACACAGCCATGTAATAAGCGGAAGAGATCCTCTAACCTGATTTCTACGAATCTAATTTTAAACATCTTCCCAGTCAGCCTATCAGAAAAACAAGAAATGCACAACATTTCAAATGCCATGTAAGGGATTAAAAAGTATCTAGCCTAAAAGAGTAGAGCTTGAAGGGAACCCTGAGATTCAGGAAGATAAATCACATCCCTGAGGTCACTCTGTGAAACTTCCTATCTTTTTTATGGAACTGCAGAAGGTCACCATAAATTTAAAAACTAACGGAATATAAAGATGCATCACTTGACCGAAACTGTAAGGATTTTTTTTTTTACCATTAACAAATCAGTTTGTGGGAAGGCAATGTGTGTGTGTTATATACTATCTAGATTGCACTTACTATGAGCAGGCACTCTGCTAAGCACTTTACAAATATTACTATCAAAGATTGCCATGACCCTGCAAACCTCAGAGTTCTGTTCCTGCGTAAGTGCTCAGTCCTCCAAAGGTGCTAACCCCTCTGCACAAAAGCAGTCTGGTCCTCACAGCCTCTTCCCGGACCTAGTTTTCATTTTTAATTGGAGGGAAGAGACCAGAATGGAAAGACAGATGGATCAGAAAGAAATAAATGAAATGAATTATGAAGAGTTATTCTGATTGTATTGTTTTACTGGTTATTTGCTCGCGGGGCCTTAAGGGTCTCCATTTGTCTCACTGACTAAACTCTTCACTCCTTAAAACTTTAAAATCTAGCTGTCATCCTCATCGCTCTTTTAAAATTGCCCTGTGAAAGTTCTCCCAAGGTGGTCCTACTGGGCAAAGCCAAAGAATGGCCTTTCCTCTGTCCTCATTTTCCTTGACTTTTTTGCAGCTTCTAAAATTAACGACTTGTTCCTCTTTCTAAACATTCTATCCTCTCTTGTCTTTAATGACATTTTATTTGGAGGTTTTTTTGTTTGTGTTTTTGTCTGCTCTCTCCTAAATCCTTCAACTACTACCCCCGAATACAGACAGACTCCAAAGTCCTGTCCTCAACCCTCTCCCTTCATTACACTCACTTTCTCAGAGACCTCATCAGTTCATCCAATTTTAATTGTGTTTGTCCTTCGTTGCCAAAGACCAAGCCATCAGAGAAATGATGACATGACTTGCACTTGACATTAAACAGAAGACAAGAGCTGCTGAGTCTTCTGTAGCAAGGGTTCCTATACCCATCTTTTCCTTTCCAGTTCCCCTGCTAGTACCTTAGTTCAGTCACTTTGATGATTCATCACTTACTCAATCCAGCTGCAAGTGACTAATCTCTGCCTCTGCAATCCTATATAGCCCGTAGCCCAATCTACTCATTTGGCACTTGGCACATAATCTTAGACTGTAGAGACCTGCACACGGATTTTTACTTCCCTAAACAGTAAACTCTTTGAGGGTACCCTGCACATTCATACCACAAATGCATGCTGACTAAAGAAAAGAAGGGAAAAGATATTCTCCAAAGATCTAGATGCAATAAAGGATAGGAAGGGCTATTTATTTAAGGAGAACAATTTCTCTACAGAAATTATTTCAGTTCCATAAAAGTCTAAGAACAACATAACAGCCCCCACTTTACATACTATGTTTCATTTTGGAAATTTCCTCATTTTCATCTGTAGCTCCTATGCTAACTGATATTATGAAAGGAATGGAGAAATTTCCAATTTCTCTCCATCAGTATAATGGATCGCCAGTAATGAATTTGATTACTGTACCTCAAAAGCATCTACAAGGCAAGAATATTTAAGTAAAAATATATCAAACATTAAGATAAAACAAGAATATTTCTATCTGAAATGAACATGAGGAATGTCTTGGTGCTAAAAAAAAAAACAAAAAAAAACACCAAACCAACTTATCAGGATTCTTTGACACCTAAGATGATTTTTCTTTTTACAAACTTGCATTTTTGAAAACTATAGTAACCCTCAAAAATGAAACTACATGAAAACTGTTTAGATTCTCTTTCTCTCTCTCCCTCACTCCCTCAAACAAGACAAGGGCATTTGAAGTTGTAGGGCTCCTAGATTTATCAACAGCAGAAATATGTTTGAAAGCAAAGTCCTGTCCCAAATCCTGGTAGGAAGCAGAAGAGACATAAATCACAATCAGAATTTAAAAAGCAGGGCTCAGCAATTACTGCCAGCCAGGATCCCAATTCAAAGCGGAAGGAGACAGTAAAATGGCACAGGTGGTTACTGAAACTGCTATCAAGCCAGCCCGCCTTTCCACAACTGGGGCACTCTTAGGATCTTGGGAATGGCTGGACTCATGGAAGGCTTCAGGAGCACCAGTGGCCTAGTTTTAGCAGAGCCCTGGATCCCCATTAAAAGTCTCATGCCAGCTAGTGGGAATTCAGAAATATACTTAAAGAGCTTCGTGCATTTCAAAAGATAAACCTGACCAGCAACCTTTCACCTTGCTACACACCAATATTTGTGCCACATATGACCAATAGCTGTCATATGAGTCACTAAAGCCTAGCAATTCTACCTCCCATGCATCTCTCATATTAATCAAAAGGTATGTCCACTAAGTGCCAGACACTGTGCTACATCCTAAAGATACAAAGGCAAAGGAAGTAATATGAAGTTACATAATATGTATATCCAGAATTAACACAAAGTAGATTAGAGAAGGAAGATAGTAGCAAAATACTTTCAAAGGCAGTTAGGAGAGAGCATGGTATCTGTAGACCTGAGTTCAAATTCTGCCTTAATTTAGCAGTTATGTGACCCTGGGCAAATCATTTAACCTGTCTTCCTCACTTGTGAAATGCAAATAATAATTAGCACCCACCTCCCAGGGTTGTGGAGGGTATGGAATGAGATTATATTTGTAAACCTTGAAGTGCTATACAAATGCTAGCCATTTTTATTTAATGGAACAATGCTCTTATCCATGTATATATTCCCTCCATTGTTGTAGAATACAATCCACACCTTCCCATCCCATGCAATTCTAGTCCACGCTCTTCCTTAGATTTTTGCACAGAGAAGCCATGCTGTGGGTCGGGGACCTCCCTGCAGATCTTTTTGTATCTCCAGACTATCAGGGCAGGATTTCACCTGTCTACCTTTTATTCTCTTTCTCTCTACACCCACCTTTTTGGAATCACGTTTGGCAACCCACAACTTTACAAAGATGTCAAATTGGATAAAGTTGACAAGAAAAATCAAGAGTGAAAGGGCCCATAAATAAAATCCTGATATATTTGGAAAATCAAAAGATTAAAAGGAATTCAAGTGTCTGAATGATTTCAACAAAAAATAAACTTCAGTTGTACTACATTCCTACTAAGCAGAGGACAGAACCAAATGGGTTGTTGCACAGTCATTAATAAGGGAGGTTTTGATATCTCCTTCTGCAGACATCTTTAAGAATGTATTTATTCATCATGAACAGGAAGTTTTTCAAAGAAAAATATCCAAGCCATCCCCAAAAATATGAAAAAATGCTCCAAATCACCACTAATTAGAGAAATGCTATTTAAAGCAACTTAGAAGTACTATCTCAGACCCATTAGAGTAGCAAAGATGATAAAAAAGGGAAAACAACCTTTGTTGGAAGGGATTGTCAGAAAACAGGCACAGTAATGCACTGCTGGTAGAGCTGTGAATTGGTCTGGCCATTTTGGAAAGCAATCCCAAAAGGTTCTAAACTATGCATGCCCTTAGGTCCACAGAGACAATTATTGCAACCAAACTCCAAAGAGAATTAAAAATTAAGAAAAGGATCAACATACACAAATATTTATGGAAACTTTTTTGTCATAGCAACGAATAGAAACTGAAGGGATGTTTAGCAATAGCGAAAAACTAAGTAAATTATGGTATAAGATGTTAATGAAATAATATTATATTGTAAGACATGATCAAATAGATAATTTCAGAGAAAATGAGTATGACTTGTCTGAAGTGATTCATAGTGAAGCAAACAGAACCAAGAGAATAATTTATACAATAATAACATTATGAAGAAAAACAACTTTAGAAGGATTTAAGAACTCTAACAAAATGACCAACCAGAGTATTGGTGATGAAGCAGCCAACTCCCACCTAAAGTCAGATGTGATGGAGACAAAATGCAAAATGAGAGACAAGTTTTCTGACAATGTAAAAATGTGTTTTGCTTAATTATGCATATTACAGGGCTTGTTTTTCTTTTTGTGTGGGGGGGGTGGAGTCGAGAGGAAGAGAATAAGGATAGGGCAATGAAAAAGAAAGAAAAGATGATCACTGAAGCACCTTTTTTTTTTAATGAACAAAAGAAAGGTCAGAAAGAATCACAGAGAAACTTTGAAATTTACATGTTCAATTTATTATATATTTAATATATCTGTACATATTTAAAAGAAAGACAAGCTGTACATAGTAGGAATTCTCAGTTTACAGTCCCCTTTTTTTCTGTTATTTTACCTTTTATATGGAAATACCCATTTAATCTGATTTTCACTAAATTCAGAATTTTTTGAAAAGAAAAAAATTGATATATTAGATGGGCAAATCTGTTTCATAGTCATCAAGGAAAACTTCTTGAAATCTAAAAATATCCTTTCATTGAATGACTGAAAACCTACTTTCTTATTTATTTATTCTTCTTAGTCCAACTGAGAGGTATAAAAATAGCTACATTACCCATAGCTCTCTTTCAAAATGAGTTTATTCTGTGCCAAAGAAAGCCCATCTTTATCCTATGATGGGAGATGAGAAATGAGATGAGATGATGAGAGGGTTTAAACAGAAACCCAGAACTTGACCTTATGAACTAGACCAGGGATTACATGGGCTACAATATATAAAAAGATTTTTGCCTAGAACAGTTCTGATACAATTTGCCCTAAAGAAAAGGAAAGAGGCAAGGTGACTTTTCCAGGTCAACCAATCCTGAGATTCCCCAAATGGGAAGTATAACCTCTTCCAATGTTATCTTGATGAAAAATACTGTCAAAGAAAATGTGCCAAATCAACTTAACTATGTAACACTGTCAGCTCTCTAAATTTCAAACTACATAAGATATCATCTATCTCTAATATTTATAAGACATGTTTACAAATATAGGGAGAATTCTGAATGACTGTCCCCTGATTAAAAGCTGGAGTATAAAGAGGATTTCTAAAAGAAATGACAAAAAAAAGATACAACCATTTGCATAGCTCAGAGTCTTCCCATTAACCAAATTCAAATGAAAATACTATCAACTGACAGTTACTGATCAGCTGGAGAGGAAGGAACAAAGCCCCAGTCACCCTCTAGCACAGATGGTTTATCTGCCCTGCGACCTACATGGGTAGTTTAACTATGTTTTAGGTAAAAACTCCAGACAAAGGAAATCTGAGAACTCTGGATTCATACTTAGTAGATGAATCAGAAAAGGGGTATGTTTTTAAATAGTGCCCATTCTTTTTTCTTATAATTTTCCTTATACTTTTAGGAGATTTCCTTGGAATTTTTTTTATATTTCCTTTGATGACTGTGATTTCACTGGAATGATACCCTTTGCATGAGAGATTTCAATAGCTCTGCTCCCTCTTACAGGCTATGTCATTACTACCCACGTTGTCTCATAAATCCTTTATAAAAGATCTAGTCAACGAATTAGACACCTTTCTCTGGCCCTCCTAATATCTTAAAAGTATGAGTGTGTCATTCAGACTGACTACCTGTTATCTTTCATCCTCCCTTTATGCCCAAAGAACCTCCCTTTCCAATCACACAGAGCCTTGATGATGCCTTAATTTACACCATTTGTAAGGCACAAGTCACTGCTGGTAATATGCTGCAACTAATTTATGCCAGTCATATGTCATCCTACTGCCCTTTGGGTTACTTGTCATTTTGCTTCATCCTGGATGGTGCTGTTCCATGATTCATAGCCACTTATCACTGGAAGAATATTGGTATTAAAGAGATGGACTTTTGTGACAGTGATGAGTTTGTGATGATAGATTTAGAGCTGGTGGGGACCTTAGACATTGAGTCCAACCCCCTCATTCTACAGATGAGGAAAGTAGAGGTTAGAGAGTTTAAGTAGATTTCCCGACATCACAAATGAGAAAAGGATCAGAGATGGGTAGTCAGACTACAAATCCAGGTTCCTTTCCAAAGCAACACAGAGTCTCCCAAATGAAACCCAACCAAAGCTACTTTCCCTCTTTAATTCTGTGACCAGTTTACTGTCTATCTGTAGCACTCATTCAAGATTTGTAGAATGATGAACTAACCAGACAGGCTACTTAGCCAACTGCAAGTCCTAATCTAGTAGATCTGAATTTTTCTTGCACTTTGATTTTCGTACTTTTGTAGATTTAAGGAAACTTTGTAGTTTCTTGGATTTCAACGCAATGACTATAAAGTCACATGGAAAAAGAGGACTACAGAGAGATGTGTTATCAGTAGGAATCCTTTTTCATTTTGACTCTCTGCAGGACATCTCCCATTCTGCTAGCAAACACTTTAAGTGACAACAACACTTTGAAGATTCTCTGGAGTGTTTTGCCATTTCTTTCTCCAGCTCCTTCTACAAATGAGGGGACTGAGGCAAATGGAGTTAAGTGACTTGCCCAGGGTCACACAGCTAGTAAGCATTTGAGGTCAATATCATTATACATACATAATACTGACATCAATATTGCAGGAATCTGGGATCACTGTTAATGAGCATACTGTCACCATCAACAAAGATCACAACCCTTCTACAACTTAACAAATTGTCTTCCAGTGTTTCTGTGGCCAAAATATTCCTCCCATTTCAGCCAACCTGGTGATGAGCTTCTCCACATTTTGCTTCTCTGGTCCTAGGACCATAGAATCCATACAAAAGCCTTCTCTCAAAATCTTTGCAGGTTTGTAGGACCTGGCAGCATTTCTATTCTGCTGACCTAATCTCCACCAACCTAAGATTATCTCCATACCATGGGCAAGAAGTAATAGATGTTTATATAGAAATGTTTAAAAGACAAAATATCAAAGTATATTTGTAATGTTCTGTAATCAATATTTTTATTTCCCATTAAATTCAAAGAAAGGCAGGATGGTGTAATGGCCAGAAGAGCCAGGAAAAACTGGGTTCAACCTCTCCCCCTGCCACCTACTCTCTACAAGTCTCATAACTTCTCAGAGTACTACGTAACTAAGACTTCTAGAGATTAGTTTATTTCCATCTGTGGACAGTTTCCATACCAGCCTCACACTAATAACATGCCAGCAGTGGACCAAAAAGATAGCAAAATTTTAAAAGTATAGAATCAGGAAGACTCATATTCTGAATTCAGATCTGGCCTTAGACACTAATTAGCTGTGTGACTCTGGACAAGCCACTTAACCCTGTGTACATCAGTTTCCTCATCTGTTAAAAGAGCTGGAGAAGAAAATGTCAAACCATTCTATTATCTCTGCCAAGAAAACCCCAAATGAGTTCACAATGAGTAGGACACGACTGAAACAAATAAACAACAGAACAAAACTTAGCTCAATCAATCAGTAGTTCCTTACTTTGGATGTTATTTTTAAACTCTCTCTCCCTCCACAAAAAAAAAAAAAAAAAAAAAAAAAAAAAAAGATTAAGAAATGATGCAACTGTAAGTGAGATTTTGAAAGCAAACTACAAGTCCAGTGATGACTTCATGAAGTGGAATAGAAGACTCATACTAATACCCCCCATCTGAAAAAAAACAACCCTCTACACGAAAAACACAGTACATGAGTCAGATGAATTTGCAAAATAGAAATGAACAACATGATATTGTTCGGCAACTTAGTCTCTTTCCCTGCTGACAGTCTCATATAATCTTGAGTTTTGCTTAGGCTAAACAAAGTGTCTTCAGAATCTGTTTCTCACACTTATTCATGAGACCCACAGGGTTGTACTCTTAAATACACACACAGATAGGCACACACAGAGAGACACACATGCAACGCATACATGTCCTACGTGCGCACACCCACCACTTTGTTAGAGATATTGGAGTACAGATGTTTTGGTGCTTCTTTTTCTTGTAATTGTCCAAAGAAACCATTATTCAGGTGAATCTAGTTGAAATTTATGAGTGTGAGATAAAAAACCTAGAGCCTGGCTTATCTCTCACAATTTGATGTAAGGGATATTCCATAAATCTTAAAATGAATTGACTCACCCAAGTATATGATCAACTGATAAAAGTAAATAATCAAGTGGCAATCATTTTCAAAGACTTTTTTTCTACAGAAATAACCAAACCTTTATGGTATTATGCACTGTCATTTCTAAAGTCCTTTATACTCTCACATGCTTTAAAATTTTCACTTATTCTGCATAGTACTACCATAGAATAGATCGCATTATTGAACATTGTAGATTTAGTAGTGAAAGAAATAAGACTTCTTCAGCTCCCCTTCCCCTTTAAATCAGTGAAAATTTTAGTAACTCAAACATACCTACTATATATGTATTCAATCCTGTGACTCTGGGTTTCTGGGTTGGTTTTTTTTTTTTTTTCTGTGTTAAAGGAAAGGACTAGGCAACATGATCTCCAGTGTTCATTCCTGATTTTAAAAAATATTCTGTGATTCTTCATGTTCATGTTCATGTGTTATTTTATCTTCCCAATGAAATTGTAAGCCTATTTTGGGCACCTACTTGGTGTTAGGTACTACTTGAAGAACAAGTAGGAATCAATACACAGAGGTTGGGGTGGGGTGAGGGGTAAAGGGGTATTCTAGACATAAGGCATGTAACAAGGAGATTCACTTATGGTGAGTAATTCATTTTATCTAGGATGAAGCACATAAAGAGAAATAGTGGGAGATAACCTGGAAAGAAAGGTTGAGATCAAATTATAGAAAGCCTAGAATACTAATTGAAGTAGCTTAGACTTTATTCAGTAGCGCATCAATGAAGGATTTTAAACTTACAGTGAAATAACTAGAGCTGGGTATTCTGAAGATGAACCTGGCAGCACTGTAAAGGATGTGAAGTAGAGGGAGACTGATTAGCCAAGAGGTAAAGAAGGCCTGACCTAGAACGGCAACAGTGCGAATAAAACAGATATGGATGTGAGAAATATTCTTAAAATAGAATCAACAGGACTTCATGAATATTGATATGAGAATATGTTGAATATGGGAAAAGAAGAGGGGGAAGGAAAAAACCAAAGAAGGTATTAACACACTACAAAATACAAAGAGGTTTGCCACACTTGGGTTTGGCAAAGGAGGCAACCAGCTACCTAGGCACTACATGATAACCTCAAAGGTCACTTCCAACTTTAATTCTCCAATCTTATAACTGAAGGAAAGGAAATCAAGGATTGCTTTTTGAACTTTTTTATAACTGTGCCAGCTGACAATTATCTTGTGGAAAGCCAAGTTGCATGTGTAACTGTGAGTGAATGAATGAAGATTCAAAGTTTCCAGTGGATTGTAACTCAGAGGGCATATTTTTTAAACCCTGACTAAAATATATAAATGCCATATCTCGGTTCTGATTAAACAGGGTCAGATTGTCTGTATTAACATTAAATGTTTAAAAGTTACAAAATGTTAATTGAACTGCAATAATCAAGTTATATGCAAAAATCATAGGCCAACAATACCTCAAAAATATTCAAAAGATAAATCAGCAGTAGAAAGCCAAGAATTTAAAAGTCATCTATCAATAAGAAATAACACCAAATCCATTATGACATCAAAAAAGAAGTATCATTAATATATAATTTATATAACATATGCAAAATAATACTAATTACAGGTAATATTAATGTACTCAGTCATAAGTATGTATATAAATAATAATTTCTAAGATCTCAATGAGTATAAGTCTAGTCACCAGGTCAATAAGAGTTCTTAAGTCTGAGGTAGCAGAATGCTGGTTTCAATAATTAAAGTAGAAAACGGTAGGATAGGTGAGTTTTAGGAAGGAAGTATGACTTTAGACATGGTGAATTCAAAGTACTAATAAGCTATCCAGATTCTAAGGTCTTTGATATGAAAAATCAACTAGGTTAAGAAGAAATAAAAGAAAATGTAAATTTACATTTATATACAATTCGCAAAGTGCCTTCCATAAGTTAGTATCACTTGATCCTCACAACCAACTTGTAAGGTAGATAATGCAAATATTACTGGACTCATTTAACAAATGAGGAAACTGAGTCTCTAAGAGGTGACTTATCTCAGGTCACAGAGTTGGTGAATAGTAACTAGAACCCTACTTTCTCCTGACTTGAAAGCTATTATTCTTTTAACTACAATCCAATGGCTCATCCAGACCATTCTCCCAAAAGAATACAATGTCAGAATTAGAATTTGAACTCATGTGTAGGGTGATCTTCCTCATTCTTGCCTTTATCTATTAGAGAGACTGGACAAATTTCACACATACACACATCACACATCACACATGCCTTTAAGAAGTAAAACCTGAATTCTGCCTTTGCAGATGGAAAAGATGAGAACCAAGGCCATGTTGTGTAAGAGCTCAACCTTTTCAACGGCATTTTGGTGTATGTTACCTTTTACGCTACAGAGAAAAGAACCTTAGTGAGATAATATTTGCCAAGTGCTTTGCAAACTTTGAAGCTCTACATAAGAATCAACTGTAATGGCAACCAAAGTAGGATTTTTTGCTGTTTTTGTTTTAGTATAATCAAGTAGTATAATGTCTCTATTTGCTCCAGGATCCATGGCCATTTAGATGGTAAGGCCAAAGATCCTGGAACAGTGGATTATAATGGCAAGCAAAGTAGGATCTTTTGCTGTTTTTGTTTTAATATAATCAAGTGCCTTTGATTGAATCTTGCCTTTATCAACCAAGAGTCTTTACTAGTGGTAAAGTACAGAAACAAGAATTTCTTTAACTAGAAACAGTATATGTATTTTTATTGTTAATTATTTTAATGTGATCAAAGATCTTCCCCACCCATGAATGGGCCTGACCATTAAAGGGAGTTTGGGGAGGATTTGTAGGAAGGCTCACACCTTTTGTTAATGAGCACTGGTTCTCAAGTGTTGGGATGCTTTCTGGCTTTAAAAAAGGTATAAATACTCTGAGGTGAGGTTTTACTTTGGGGATTACTGCCTAGAAGTGTTTTGTTTGGCCAGACCAGACTCTGGGAAGCCATTAAGGAGCCCCCTGACTTTGAAAACCCAGATGTTGGTGCTTCCCTCTCTGGTAACTATGGTCAGACAGTTGGATCTGTCCGTTGATTTGTAATATATGTATTAATTATGGAAGTTGGAAGGTATGCCAGTTGATCTTTAATTTCTCTGTATTTTCTCTGAAGTTCAAGGTGCTGACGTTTTCCCCCGGAACTAGGTAAATGATATACGTACTTGATTAAAGGAGACTGTTGACCCCTCAGAAGGTGTCTTTCCTTTTAGAAAAGCAGATCAAAGAACCTGTGACAGGAGGACCCCCTGAATATGTTGGGGTACTTATTGATACACCAACTAGCATTATTCAATCCTGACTTGGTAAAAGTGAACTTTTAAAACATAAGACAGGCATGTGCCATTACATAACATGAAGGCAGAAAAATCACAAGAAACTTTCCTGGTACTGGAAAAACTAAAGGTTATTATTCTCAGATACAGATGTCAAATACCAACAAAAATAAATGAAGGTGAGGCACTTCTGTCCCAGAGTGGAAGGATGATGCACCCACCATCTCACTTGATCTTTACAAATACATAAGGAATGAGAAGAATAGGGGAGAGAAAAGGAGAGAAATGGCCCCCAGATAATCAAGGCATGAGTAGAAGAAATTTGACTCACAGGCATCAGGGTTCCAAATGGATTCCAATCTCTGAACGAGCTGTTTCCTCACATTCCATTGCCTTAAGAATGAAGCCCTGCCTAGTCAATTCATTTTCCGTCTGGTTCTGTGACCTAGATAGGTCCTAAAATTAAAAACACTACCCTTTTTTTCCCAATAAAATCCACCCCCAATAGCTTATCTGATAAGTAAGAGATAAAATTTGACCATCTATCCACACATAGAGCTTTGAGGAATATGTTTAAACATCATCCTGTACACTAAACCTTGGGTAAAAGAAGAGGAGCAAAAGTCACATAAGAAAACTGATCCAAAAAAGGAAAGCAGACCAAAACCTTCACATGGAAGAAACCTTTCCATGCCTATAGGATAAAAAAAATTAACAGAATAAAATACAGAATGAGATAAATGCTGAATTTAGGGTCTACAACACCAATAATTTGTGAGCCAGAGGCATCTCGTGGTTGGATAAATAGAGCCAAGCACATCTGCTGACTGATTCCTGATTAGTCAGGAGGACTCACTGAAGTCCTAAAAGGCATGAGATGCTGAACAGCGATGATTTGCCACAGAGAAAACACATTATTAACAAAAAATAATGAGGCAATTTTGTGCTCACCCATTTTGATGTACAAGTTGATGCTTTCAAAATTATTTACCACTTGCCTATTGTCCCATAACTCATAAGGAAACAAAGTCTAGTGGGTTATATTGAAACACTAGAAAGAGCAATGGATGAGGAATCTGAAGTACTGATTGTGCCATTGCATGTTCTTGGTATCCTCATCTGTAAAATTATGTCATTTGATTCACTCATGTCAGATGTTCCTGCCAGCTCAAGTGCCATGCTAATTCTATGGTAAAACATACTGAACTCTTCACCCACCATAGTAGTGGAAGGGAATCCTGGAGCAGGATTACAAAATGAGTTAGGAGGTAGTTCATAGACCACTCAGTCCATCTCATAACTAACCAAAAACCTAACAAGTGCTCATTTAGCCTTTACTTGAGAGGAAATTCACTGCCTCCTGAGGTAGCCTGTTCTACTTTGGGATGTCTTTAATTATTAGGAATTTTTTTTCCTGGCCTTTTTATAATTTCAACCCACTGTTCTGAGTTTTATCCACTAAGGATGGGGAAAACAAGGTTAATTTCTATTGCATTCAGCAGCCCTTTCAACACATGGAATCAGCTATCATGCCCCACCCACCTCATTTTCTCTTTTTGAGGCTAAATATCTCCAGTTCCTTCAAATTAGCCTTAAACAGCATAAACACAATGTCCTTCATCACCCTGATTGTCCTTCTCTGCACACTCTTCAACTTATCAATCCCCTTAGTATATAATGTGGTGGCCAGAACTAAACCCAGTACCTCCCACTGTGGTCTAACCAAGGCAGAGTCCTACTCAAGCACCAAGATTTTTAAATCCTTCCATGGCCAGTCCTGAAGCTACCTCACTTCTAGTATCTATTATAAGATACACCTGGGTAGTACAGGGGGTAAAGAACATGGCTAATTCATAAAGCAGAAAACCTTCTAATAGAATTTATTGTCAAATATAAGAGCTGGTTGAAGCAGAATGGTCAACTCCATTTTGTGCATATCCATCATTCAAAATCCAAGGCAAATCCTTCCTCCCCTACAAAATCTCCCCCAGGCCTGTCTTTACCCCGCCCCACTTCCACACAGCAGAGTGTCCTCCTTTGAACTCCTCGAGTTTACTTGGCATCTGAGGTACAACTTTGTCACAGATCTTCAGTGGCTTTCTGACAGCTCTTATGTAGCTGCCTTAAACTATTTATCTCTTTCACCATTTTGTTTATGACTTTTCTCCCCAGATAGTCTGTAAACTCCTGGAGGGCACAAGATGACTTTACACCTCATATAGCTCTCATAACAGAAGCTCAAGAAATGGATATGGATTAATAGCTGCATTAACGGAATTAAATAAGGTACAAGTAATTCAAAAGAAAGGGAAATTCAAGAGTAACTGAAGTAAATATAAATATATATGTATTCATATATAAATATATACATACATGAGATGTATATATATATATATATTTCTAGAAGATCTTACTTTCTAACCATATTTTTCATAGACTAAAATTAAAAATAGTTACCACTCTCTTAATCCATACCAACATACAGGAGAAGGGAGAAGAGTAAAACCCACTATATGCTGGATAGCAAGGAGATTTGTTTAGGGTTAAACTTCCCAACAGATAAAATTACTTTTAGATAGTGGAGAGCTACTCTAGCCAAGGTTGAACAAATGCTAAGCAACAATACCAAAATACAACATAGCAACTTAACCTGAATCTCTAGAGAAATTCCCACTACAAAAGCAATTCCCCCTTTAAAAGAAATGGTCCAAATTATGGGTACAAAGCTCAACTCTTTATAAGCAGAGCTCTGTACTGTAACAAAAGCCAGCTGTTATTTTTCAAAAGTGTAGTCCAACTTTTCAAATTATAACTGAACTTATCCTATTTTAGGTGATGTTCAAGTCAAAATATCCTTATTCTACAATACATGATTGCAAATAATAAATCTTACTTAAAAAAAAAAAAAAAAACAGCTCACTACCGAGGCTGCTTAGCAAGGCCAAAATGTTCTTGCTCACAAAAAAACAAAATTCAGTAATCTCTCCAAAATCCTAACATCTCAGAGTTGGAAAGGACCTCAGTGATCATCTATGTCTCAAACATTAACATCCAAGTAATGGAACAACAAAGTCCCAAGAGCAATCCAAAATAAATCTATTTGGCTTCAAATGCAGTATGATGCTTTCTTTATAGGTTTATTTTCCTAATTAATATTTTGCTAAGGTGGACTTTTTAATGTTTTTATACCTGAAACACCCACTGACTAGGTTCAGCTGGAAGAATAAACTATATGCCCAAGAAGCAACTAAAAAAGAATTTTCCTTTCCATAAATTCATTCATAATCAAGCATTTAGCCTAGTCCACTCACATATAACTATGGACTGTCTTTAAGGCAGGACTAAAACTAGAGAGGGAATGGGAATTTTTTTAAAATAAGAAATTCAAAGGGAAGCAGGGAGATTTGGCTGATGATTCATATGTTCCTATGGTTATCATTTCATAAATGTTCAAAGGTTCATCTGTATCTCAAAGCAGTGACAATATCATTTTCACTTGTGTCTAGAAAAAAAGAGCCAATATTCTTGGAACTGCTGTATTATACTGCAACCTTATGATAAATTGAAAAAAAAATTAACACAGAGTTCAGCATAATAATTCAACTATAATCACATGAATATAATCCCACTAAAAGTCAAACGGTATCTCTCTTTAAGAGAGCATTATTATGCAGATAAGAGCCCTGCCTTAGACTTAGAATACTTAAATTGACAAATGATCTTGTTTTTCTCCAAACTGATAACCACGGCACCAAATAGGACTAAGTTGAGTATTTTTCATAGCTTATATAACAGGTGCAATCATAAATATGCAAAGATGATCTGAAGATACAGTTTACAATCCATGTTTTCTGTTTCAGCAATTCACATGGCTTCCATCAAGGAGAAAGCATTAACCACTTCTTTCAAGAAGCTCTGTTGGAAATATGCAAAGCACAAACCATATTTGTCTAGTATTTATTTTTAATAAGGCAGAGAAAGCATATAAGCATAGGCAATATTTGTAAATTCTACCAATGTGAAGCTTTTATTTTATTTTTATTATGGCAAAGTAAAAAGATCACTTGATTTAGAGTCATAAATCTTGGTTCACATTCGAGTTCTGTTACTGACTGAGTACTGAGTGACCTCAAGTAAGTCCCTTCACCACGTTAGGCCTCATTTTCTTGATCTGCAAAATAAGGGGGATCAACTCAGTGATCTACAAAAGCGCTAAATCTTATGATCCTACTTCTAGGAGTGAAATCCAACTTGGGGCATTTATTTTTAT
Organism: Bettongia penicillata ogilbyi; assembly: GCA_023548195.1. Classification (NCBI taxonomy): domain Eukaryota; kingdom Metazoa; phylum Chordata; class Mammalia; order Diprotodontia; family Potoroidae; genus Bettongia; species Bettongia penicillata. The sequence continues at coordinate 3,518,060 of JAJHZJ010000011.1, read as the reverse complement.
GTGTAAGAAACTGCAGATTTTCTAATTAAGCAAAGGAAAAGTCTCAATCACTGACATCCCCCGAACCACAAGAGAAATACCCGAGTAAGCATGATGAGCCATCTGTACACCTTGGACAAGGTTTACAAATTGTGTCCCTTGTGGGTTATCATCCTCTAGAAGAGTTTTTAAGTCATTAAAAGTGCCCATTGTGTCACATATCTGTATGTGTTACATATCCCCAGCTGAGGCTCAAGCAGAAACCTCACTACTGCCAGCCTATAACACATGACACTATACATAATAAGATCCCCAACTCAGGCAGACAGAAGTAGTGACCTGATATAAAAAGGATGATTAGGAGGTAGGGAAGGTGAGAAGATGAATAGAAAGATGTAGTCAGTTGTTCTGTTTTCATTCCCAGGGACAATGTTTGACCATCTATCACTAGAGACCACACAGGCCAAAGTTCACTGAAATCGTTAAGTACTTCCTCCTCTATTTTCAGGGACTGAGATTCTGGTTTTAGCTGAAGGAAAACTACAACATAAGTCATATTCCAAGGAGATGCTCTAACCACTATGTTCTTCTGGTAATTATAAATAATCACTAAATAGCTTCCTCTAGAGGATCTATAAATACAATAATAAAAGGCTAACTTAACAATAGGACAGGAAACTACAATCCTGACTTGACTAAGCAGATTAAGTCTGCTGGAGATTTTTAAAAATCACTTTTAGAAATAGCGTTCATGGAATTTTTCAAACATTAACATGGATTGGCAATTAAAATAATTATGTCAGACGCTCATCCTACCCCATATAATCAGAATACAAGAAGTCTGAGTTGTATGAAAGTAACACATGCACAGAGCTGAACATGAGATAAAACTCCATGTTAAAAATAATGTGGGCCCCCAGTTCAGACTTTCAGCTTCCCCTGGTCCCCCCTGAGCCAAAGACAGAATGGACTAAACATCCAGCTATATATCCCCTTCAAACTCAAAATTCAGCCTCCTGCTCCTCAGGCTGATCCAGAGGCTTTAAACTTTAGACAGGTACCTCCGGGGTAGCTCTTCTAGATTCTTTCAGAGAATACTGCCATGTAATGCCGTGAACAGGTCAAATGAAAATGCAGGTATATCCCATATAAGGATGGCCTGATCAATGTAATGTGGAAAGAAAGGAAAAAATGATCATTAATATATTTTGGCCAAACACCATAATGTTAAAAAAAACATAACAAACAGCTTCACTGTGAAATCTTTCCGCCTATCACTTGAGCACCCACAGTGTCATTAACAGCCCTGAGAGATAGTCTGCTGACTGAAGGGGCATAAACATGGTTCCTTTGGAATCGTAGCATTCCCCATTTTACTACTACTGAAAGTCACGTAAGAACGATCATAATAGCTAAGGGCCAACATCCAGAGCCCCATGGTATGCACAATAGAAGGACATGTCTGTTAGTCGGTAAACAAATGCCTAGAATGGGCTATACATTATGCTGAGAGATGGGGACACAAAGAAAAGCAGAAGCAGTCCCTTCCCTGGAGAAGATTTCCATTCTAATTACATTTATAATTTATATCCCAGTTAGGGAGATAGTACATAAATAACTAGGTACATACAAGACATATACAGAACACTAATGTAATTTAGCACTAATAGAGGAATATCAAAAGACCTCCTGCAAAAAAGTAGGGTTTGAAAGGAGTCTTGAAGGAAGCAAAGGAAAGAGGTGAAAGTGAGGAGAAGGGCATTCCAGGCACAGAGAATAGCTTGTGCAAAGCCAAGGAGATGAGAGATGGAGTGTACTACACAAGGAAGAGCGAGAAGGCCAGTGTATCTGAATCATATGGTACATAGAAGAGGAAAATGTGTAAAAAGACTGGAAGAAGAAGGAATGAAAGACTCGGGCTATAAAGAGCTTAAAATGTCAGAACAGGGCTTTATCTTGGATACTGGAAATACCAGAGACACTGAGTTTGTTTAGGTATGTTGTAGGGGTGGATGTAGCATCCACAGTCCTATACTAGGAAAATCATTCTGGCAGCTGAAGAGATAGTGGGTTGGAATAAGAAGAAACTCAAAGCAGCTTTCAATTAGAAAGCAATTTTAACCATCAAGTTGATGATGACCTGAAACAGCATGGTGAATGTGAGTAGAGAGAAAGTAATACATTAGAAAGACACTGTGATAGTTGAAATGACAATAGCTGACCTCTGCTTAAAGATATGGAAGAAAGTCAAAGGGAACAATAAGTGTGTGAACCTGGGAAATTGATGGTACCCTCAATAATAGTAAGGAAGTTGGAAGAGGGGAAGGCTTAGGGAAAAAGATACTTTCTGCTTTTAACATGTTGAAATGGAGGTTATCTATACAATAGCTAATTCTAGATGTCCAAGAGGCAATTGGTGAGACAGGACTATGGCTTAGGAGAAAGTCTAGAGCTGGTTATATAAATCTGGGAATGGTCTTCATCAGAAATAAATGAATCCATGAAAGCTGATAAGATCTCCTCGTAAGATAGTATGTGGGTGTATGTATATATGAAGAGAGAAAAAAGAGGAGAACAGGAAAGAAGAAAAAAGGACCTAGGAGAGATTCCTGGGTAACTATCACTTGGTGGTCATGACCTGGATGAAGAATCAGCAAAAGAATGAAAAGGAATGGTGACAGAGATGAGAAGAGAGCCAGGAAAAAGGAGTGTCATGAAAACCTAGAGAGAAGAAAATATGTAGAAGAAATAGGTGATCAACAGTGTCAAAGGCTGTAAAGGGGTCAAAAAGGAGAAAGACTGAAGAAACACTAGTCGATTTGAAAATTAAGAGATTATCATTAATTTTGGAGAGGGTAGTTCCAACTGAATGATGGGGTTGGATGCCATACTACAAAGGATTTAGAAAACTAAATAGAGAAATAATTAAGGCATCTAATGTAGATCACTTTCAGAAGAAACTGAACCACAAAGAGAGAGACAATAGCTAGCAGTAATGGTAAGATTGGTAAGACCCAAGAGCAGACCATAGGAAAAGCACCAGTAGATAGAAAAAGATTGAAGCTAAGGGAGAGTGGAAATGGCAGTGGGGCAATTTTCTGGAGAATATAGTAGGGAGCAGGATCAAGGAGGCATGTAGGGGGATTGTTCTTGGCAAGGAGAAAGGATACCTTCATGTGGAACAGAAATGAAGGAGATGATAATAGGAGAATATGTCTGGAGAGCACTAAGTGAATGGTCTTCTTTTTTTTGAAATATGAGGGAAGGTCTTCAGCTGAGAGACTAAAATGAAGACTTTGTAGGAGGACATTTGAGTAGAGATGAAATTTGTAACAGTCATTGAGGTAAGAGGGATAGCAAATCAATAGAGAGGAGGAGAAGGAATACTTTAGTGAAGTGAGGTCCTGGTTGAAATTAGACAATGTAAATGTGAAAGGAGAAAAATGGTGGGAATTATGAAGTTTGGTAATACACAACAGAGGAGAGGGCAAGAGTTTAGGGGATGTGAGAGGTTTGCCAAGAGATTAAGATTAGGAGGGAATATAACTAGTAGGAGGGTAATGGGCAAGAGAAGGAACTGAGGAGCAGAGGGAATTGAGGTCACAACGAGGACACTGAACAGGTTTAGAAGCCCTCAAGCACAGGAAAAGTTGGAACAGTAAAAGATTATGTTTAAATAAGGAACTGTGGAATTTGTGAACATGTAATTTAACACTTGTGGGTGACGACAGTATCAAGGATATGAACATCTCCACATGAAGCAAGGGTGGAGTGAACTGGTCATGGGAACTGAGTAGACTGAGAAACTTCAGTTAGGCTATTTAAGGCTATATCTATAAACACACACACATACACACATATATGTATATATGCATAATATGCATATGCACATATACACACAGGTATATGTCTATATTATATTATATATAATATATGTAATATATAGTATATTATATTTCCCCAGGATGAGGGCAGAAGTGAAGATGGATAAAGACTGTGAAGGCACTGAAATCATTGAAAAAAAGAAAGAGGATATCCTGGGGAATAACAGATAATGCTACCAGGATCTAGATTGGATAATAAATTTGGATAATATGAATCTAAGAGGAGAAGTTGCTAAGTGATGATGGTAGAGGAAAAGGATAGAAGAGGGGGTAAGGAGCAAATAGTATTCTGATTTCCCTGCTTTGAGATTAAATTGGAAACTTTTTTGTTTTCCTTACATGTTTGCAAACATACATTCTAGTAAAATCCCTGAAATCTTTTTTTCTTTCAATATACTAACATTTTAAGCCAGCATTTCTTCTTTGGGGGTTAGCCATAGTAAGACAAAGGATATATATGGCAAGTCATCTAGATTTTCTTAGTTTTACCATCTTTTCAAAAAGGCTATTGGACACTACATCACATCTTAGGTTCCTTTGAGCCCCAAAATTTCATTATTTCATACCTACTATGTGAAGTCATTCTTCCTTTTGTTGATACTAAATTTGTCTCTCTCTCAAACAAGAGATGACCCCCATTCTAGATATTCTCTCTCCTAACATTCATTCCATGTTATCTTGTCAGTCTAAGAAGTAGTTGAATCTCCCGCTCCCACCACCTGTTTCTGTCTCTCCCGTGAGATTCCTTCCTTTAGAAGAATGTTCTCAATGTCAAACAGCAGATACTATGTCATCTGTGAAGAAGCTGGTCTCATCTAAGGCCCTATTCTTCCCTCTTGCCTTTTGTAAGCCTTTCTTTCTCAAGGATATCTCATATTAGAGCCTTCTTCCAGGTTTTTCCTCTTTATCGTCCTGAGGTTTGTCTAATATCTCTGAAAATGTCCTCTCTTTATTTTTACACACTTCCCAACAAGCTCAGACTTCACTAAGTTGCTTTTTGGGTATAGAACTATACCACAGAAAACCAGGCTGCATTTGCCAGCTGATCTAAGGTACTCATTTTCTAAGGTTGTTGTAACTCTTCCAAGAATGAAATAAGAAATATAAAATGAGTAAGGCATATGGGGGTGTGGGGGAAGTGGGGAGTGACCTATAAAAGTTAAGAAGAAATAACCCTCTATAGATTCAGAAATATGCTATCTTCCCTCCTTTTACAGAAGTACTGAAATGCATTATTAGCATCTTAACAGAATACATAATAATCTTTAATCATCTATAAAGAAAAAGAGAAAAACAAAGCTCACTCATCCAAACCAACCTTCAAGCCTAAACCCATAATAAATAAAAAGAAAAATCACTTGGGCCTTTATTTGCCTGACCAAACCCAATGTGTTGACCTCGGTGTATGCTATGACCTGTAACAGGAAATCTGCTTGTTTGTCAAGTGGAACTTTTATCATTAAGGGACATATCATTCCACATATACATACAGTACTTTCAATATCCTCCTTGTATCCAGACACAATAAAGTTGCACTAATGTGAATAACTAGTAACAAAGTTTCAGTATAAAGCATTTTGTTTCTACCTAAGCACAATTTCTTTTGATTTTCAACAGGTATTCCTGGGTTGCTGTTTTCTGGCTCTAATTTTGAAGGTATTATTTTTAAAAATTAAAACAGAATTGATCCAATCATGCAATCTAAAAGCACCTTAAACACATACCCCATATTACTGGATCTCAGGAGTTATTGTTTCCATTAAAATCTCCACAAAAAATAAGCATGGAAGGGGTTTTCAAAGCCCAATCATTCTAACTAGATGTCCAGCTGCCGCAGTGTTCAGTGATTGTGCCTAGGCATACTCTAGAATGTCAGTTTCACCTCAATACTTTGTTACCTTTAAAATCATCAGTTATTACACATAAAAGAACCACATACAATTGGGAATCACAGGAAGAAATAAGTAAGTGGACCTGAAATGTCTGAATTTGGTTTTTAATTTTCAAGCAAAACAGCTGACCAAAAGGAATAAGCAAAATTGAACACTCTAATACAAACGTTTAAATATAATTGGTTGGATGAGAGGATACCTTAGATCCCTTCTAACTTTCAAATTTCTTGAATCTTTGATTTAATAAATAGGGTTCTAAATATATGATTTCCACAGATATTGATTATAAAATATGATGCAAATAAGTGGAAGTAAGGAGATACCTACTTACTAAGATACTCCTTAATTCCACTTATTTGGGCCAGAAAAGACAGAAGTCAGTCATTCTTGACTTCTAGCTAGCAACACCTGCTCACAGGTAAGAGAACCAAAGGCAAGTACTCATTGTCAAGGCTCTGCCCATGGATTCTCTCTAATCTAACCAGGACAAAGATTTCTTGGGATTGGAAGGAAAGCTTTAAACATGTCCCAGGCTATCAGCAAACAGTCAGTGTTCATAAGCTACATGCCAGTTCCCAAGGCAGTTAGTAATGAGAACTGATATCCCAGTTCAAGCCTTCCCAAGAGACCAGCAATCATTGGCTGACAAACTACAGCAAGGGAGCACACATATGCATTTTCTAGTTTAAGGATAGTCCTGCATCAGCAAATAGGACAGAGCTTTTATTCATAAACCAATGAGTCAGAAGAATGAGTAAATAAATGAATGAATGAAAAAATATTTATTAAGTTCTTACTATGTGCCAAGTCCTGTGCTAAACACTGGAGATAAATTAAAAAGTGAAGATAGCCCTTGCCATCAAAGACCTCAATTTTAATAGGAGGAAACGATACATTAAAGAAGTGAGAGACAAGGAGGAGTATTTTAATTTGAAAAGTTGTGGGAATATTGAGTGAATGGAACCACAGAGAATAGAGAGGTGCGCACCTCCTAGTATCAATGGCATCACTGCATTAAAGTTCTCAAATTGTAAAGAAAGAAACGGAAGGGAAGGACGTTAGACAACTGCAAAGGCACAGGCAATCCTTCCAAGAGTCTTAAAGCCTCACTACAGCTTTTTTTTTCTGTTCAAGGTCATGGCTAGAGATGTGTGAGATGATTCCTGTTGGAGATGGATGGGCAGCCCCTGAGGGGGTACCTAATGGGAAGGAAGTGGTAATGCTGCCAGATTGCTAGGAACAACATGAAGTTCCTACTCATACAATCAGCCAGGGGAAAGAACCAAAAATCCTTGCAAGCAAAAACAAAACAAAATAATAATTAAGAAAAAAAAAACATCCTTGAATGAAAAAAATCACCTTATAAAATGATCTTTGCACCACAAGTCATATATATAACAAACATTGTATTGAAACTTATTATATTGGAAACCCTGAAATAAACCTGTCTGATCTTAAGACATCTGGTAAACTAAAATGCCCAGTTCAGACAAAAGTATGGCCTAAAAACAACTCTAAACAAGAAATGTAAAAAGAATACTTAAAAGTTTTTTGTTAGCATATGTGTACTCATAACAAGTGAGGAGGGGAAAGGTCATGAGCATTTATAGAGCATCTACTATGTGCCAGGCAATATTCTAAGCACTTTATAAATATCTCATTTGATACTCACAATACTGTAATGTAGTTGTTCTTATTATGTCTATTCTACAGTTAAAGAAACTGAGGCATACAGAGATTAAGTGACTTGCCCAGCATCATACACCTAATAAGTATCTGAATTTACATTTGAATTCAGATCATCTTGACTCAATGTTCAGGGCTCAATTGCCTGGACCGCCTAACTGCCCCCAAATATTAACCACTATCTACTAGTAAGATAAAATGTAACATCTCCTATATGCCATCCTACTAAGAGTTATATCCAAAATCTTGCTATAAACTGCAACACACCTAAAATTAGTATTTTTTGTTTGGGGCTAATTTAGGAAAATATCATTTTCCCCAAATAGACTCCCATCTCTTCCACTTCCCCTGGGATTGCAAAGTGTGCTCTCTGGTACCTAAGAAAAGCTTTGTGGAAATGCCTTCAACGGCAATATTAGTATTTGAGGGAGGTATGTTCCCCATGCTTTTCATTGCTATAGAAAGGCAGCCCTCAAAGCTTCTAAGTTTGAGTAGGAAGACCAAATGTGAAAGCAGGTAGTGAAAGAGATTTGCAAGCTTTCCTTGAAATACTGACAAAATGAAGAAATCTGAATAAACCAGCAGCAAGCAGGTGGGGGAGGGGCATCTGAAGCATTTAGCCCATCCTCTCCCTGGCATTTCAAAGGTACCTAGACTGCCTACCTAACCTTGGGAAACCACCTTGAACTGTAGCCCAGGCTCTCCATGCATTCAAATCTAAGTCAGTAGAGTGACGTGGCAACCAAAAGAGTTCACTTTTGGGCTGTATTCATAGACACTTGGCATTGAGAATAAGGAAGGTCATGATCCTACTGTACTCTGCTATGGTCAGACCACAACTGGAATACTGTCTTCACTTCTGGATCCCAGATTTTAGGGAGGACACTGATAAACTGGAGCACAGCCAGAGGAGGGCAAACGGACAAGAGGCTTTGGCACCATGACCAGTTGAAAAAACTGGGGATGTTCAGCCTGGAGACAACTTAGAGACGTCATAATAGCTATCTTCATGTACTTGAAAGGCTGTCATATGAAAGGACAGACTTATGCCACTTGGCCTCAGAGAGCAGAAGTAGAAGTAACTGGTGAAAGCTGAAGGGGAGGTGATTTCAGTTGCCCACTCCCCACTACCAACCATACACTCCCGCCCCTACCCACCACATACACCTAGTTCCTAAGAATTAGAGCTGACCAAAAGTAAAATGAACTTCTTTGAAAAGTACTGACTTTCCCCCTGTCAGAAAGTATTCAAAGGAAGCTGGAAACCACTTGTCAAAAATAGAATGGAGGTACGTTTTGTTCAGACATGGACAGATCTCTGGGATTCCTTCCAAACCTAAGATTCTTCACATCTATGAAATGGCTCACTCTCTTCAAATAAATGGAAACCTAGAGGGAGAAAGCTAAAATTTCTTTAACAACATACATTTTTGTAACTGAATGGAAAACAAATAATTGTCTCATCTCAACCCTGATTCACAACAGTAATTATACCAAGGGTACCACAAAATTCTTTACCCCCCAAAAAAGTTAACTTTAATTCAATCTTTTAAAATATCTGATACAGAAAAGAAGGAACATACAGAGTGTTTAGAGGAAAAGAATGAATGCCATAGACTTGGACAAAAGACATTCAAAAAGTTGTCACTCTATGTACAATGCTTTTCAACTAAGACCATGTTTAAACTATGCTAAACCTACTAGTAATTAGGTAAATTCAACCTCTAGCCCTATTCCCAAAAGAAAAAGATCAAAGTAACTACATGACTGAACCGAAGTCAAGTCCCTCACAAGAATATAACTTCTACCTGCACTGGGATCTTGTAAGGCTGCCCTCCCAGCTGCCAATGTGAATGGTTTCAGGAATGCATATTCACAAAGCTAAGGGCACAGACCACTGAGCCTTTTAATTATGTCCCAGAAAGAGTTTTCTAATCTGATAAGCAGTCAGTGACTTAAAATCAGCATTCTAGAAGGGAGAAAGTCTATTCGGTCCATAAGCAATCACAGAATTCACCCGGAACCCACAATCTTGAGGAACTTTATTTTGTCTGTCTGATTTATATACTCATACTCATACACAAAGAACTTGAATGAAAAATTCCTTGCCTGTATAATTCATAAAGAACACAAACAGTAACCTAGGTTACACTTCCAGATGCCCAAAGGTAAGGGAGACAAATCATCACCAGTAAGAGGATGGCATCTTTCAATTAGCTATGCTCAGAAATATATCTCATATCTCAGTTTTATTCTATACTATTCCTAAAACTTCCAGACCTTCAGAGAACTGAATATTCCTGCAGTAGTAGCCAGATCTATCTTTATCAGCATCAACAACAAATACTGACTGAGACAGGCAGTGTACACAAGGAGCCTGGGATATGATGAAATCATCATCATCATCATCATCATCTGGAAACTGGGTGGTAAAGTGTATAAACTGTCAAGCCTGGAATCAGGAAGAGCTGAGTTCAAATCCAGCCTCAGACATTTAGTGGCTGTGTGATCCTGGGCAAATCACTTAGCCCTGTTTGCCCCAGCTTCCTCATCTATAAAATGAGCTAGAGAAGGAAATGGCAAATCATTCCTGTATCTTTGACAAGAAAACACCAAATGAGGTCACAAAGAGTCAGATATGACTGAAACAACTGAAAAACAAAACTTCCTCATCTCTTTAAGGTTGCTTTAAGGTTGGCAAAGGCTTTATTTTTCATCTTACCATCAAAAATAACTCTTTCTAGCAGAAGCTATCACCATCTTTATTTTTACATTTGAGGTAGCTGAGAGGAATAAGTAATTCCCCCAGAATCACAAAACTAGTAAGCACCTGAGGTCAGATTGAAACCTGACTCCAAATCTGGCAACTCTATGCACCATGTTGTCTCATTGCCTACAAAACTACTGAGCAGACAAATGTGTAGGTTTTGTCTACTCAGTTAGACAGTTTGTTTTTGAGCAGTAAGATGGCATAGTAAAGAGAGTGGCCAGAGTGGACCAGAGTTACACACTTGGTAATTCTAATTCCAGTCTCCTTGACTCCTAGTTCAGCACTCTGTCCACTTTGTCATACTGCTTTTCTATTAAAAGGGACACACACACACACACACACACACACACACACACACACACATTCATTCTATATGGGATAAATGGACCCTGTAAGATTTTTTTCCCAATTCCAAACCATTCACAGAATGAAATACTAAAAACACATACCCCAAATGTACATGCAATATTAGTCCTCAAAAGCACTATGGCAGATGGTGGTAAATAATAGAAAGGGAATTTAAGTTGCTTGAAGGTTCATCTCACCAACATGACTGGCTTTGAGGAGATCAAGGGTTTGAACTGTTACAACCCTTCCAATGTATGTCTTCTCTACCCAAATAAATTGAGGTTCCTGAGGGCAGGGACCATGGATTGTTCTTCTATGTGCACCCCTGGTAACTAGCCCAGTGCTATACATGTGTTGAAAGAATGAACTTAAATAATTACTCTTTTGGGGAAGGAATGTTTTTGTTTCTCTGTGGTACAGTATGTGTCTGTCTGTCTTACAGAAGAGCTAAAAGAGAAGCCCACAGTACTTCTTATCCATTTACTCAGTTAGAGATCACTTCGAAGTACTTCTTATATGCAAGGGGAATTCAAAGATGGCAAACACTTGTCCCTGCCCTTAAGACACTCGTGATCAAGGAGGGAAGATGAGACTTACACAAATTATAACATAAGGTACATGGGATATAAACAAAATATGCTAAGGCTTCATAGGTGGGGGTAGAGAATTAGGTAGAGTTTCATGGAGGAAGTGTTGTTTGAGTTTGGGAGAACAGAGATAGATCAAAAGAAATAATATTTGTAAAGCACTTAGCACAGAGCCTAGCACACAGTAATTGCTATATAAATGCTACTTATTATCATTATCATTATCATTACTTCAAAGATAGAATCTTCTCTTCTATAAAGGTACCAACATAAATTAAGGGGGAAAAGCAGTGAGCCCAACTAAGCTATCACCTTGGTAAAAAGTGCCAAACAAAAGCAAGATAAGATGAAACTTGTTTGGCTGGAACTGTTGCTAAGAGGGCAATACTGAAAACCAGAGGTAGCCAATGTTGATGAGGCACTGAGCTGAACACCATGGTCCAAAGCCTTCTACCAACTCAGGGCCTACTGTTCAGGATCTCAAGCTCTGCACCTATGGCAAGTGCGTAATAAGATGCCAGACTGGGAAAAAATAGCTCAGAAAGTAGCCAGAGAAATGTAGGAACAAGGGGGACAGAGAAACACAGGAACGGAAAAGTAAAGGACAAAAAAAAAACAAACAAACCGCAACACTGAAAGTCGGAGCACATGGAAGGGTGTAGGGAAGGCATGGAAAAAACAGTACTGTGCAGAGCCAGCCAGCTGGGGACAGAAAACAGGCACAGGAACAAAGGCAAAAGGGATCAGATGTAGAAACATCAAGAGACGCACAGAGAAATACAGAGATTCTGAAACAAGGACAGAGATACTGAGATGAAGATGAAGAAAAAGAAGAGGAGAAAGAAGAAGAAAGGAGGAGGAGGAGGAGGAGAAGGAGAAGGAGAAGAAGGAAAAGAAGAAGGAGGATGAGGAGGAGGAGAAGAGAGTAGGAGAAGGAAGAAGAAGAAGAAGAAGAAGAAGAAGAAGAAGAAGAAGAAGAAGAAGAAGAAGAAGAAGAAGAAGAAGAAGAAGAAGAAGAAGAAGAAGAAGAAGAAGAAAGTACATTTGAAAAACACTTGAGGAAATGATAAAAGATGGGATGCTGAAAGTGCACAAAAAGAAAAGCGAATGTGGAGCCCCAAGCAAGTCTGTCAACACAAGAGGAAATTGTGTATGTGTGTGTGTGTGTGTGTTAATCAAGGACCCCAAAATGTGACTTTCACATTAGGCAAAGCCAAAGTGCCGTTTCTCCCATGCCAAGGGTAGTAACCTCCTTTGTTTCAGGCATAGGCACTAATGTTCAAAGTTAGACCAAATCAGCGAAGGCTACAGTGTAAGATTTCTAAGGGGCGCCTGCACTCCAAATAGGGTAAAGAGAACTAGAGGTGTAAGATTTGCATTTGAACATGGCTAATGATTTGAACTGCCAAGTCAGTTTATGGTATGTAACACTAAACCCAAGATTTTTTTCAATACTTTTCCTCTATACATTGAAGAGGAAAAAAATCCACCTACACTACAAATGTTCCCCTGATTAAACTGCTGCTTAGGAAAATCAATTTTTTTTTTAAAAGGGGAGATCAAATCATTAGAGGAGGGCATCAAAAAAAAGGAGCTTTGGAAGACAGAAAACCATCTTAGCCAGCAACTTCTCCCCTGAATTATAACAAAAAATACAATCAAATTCATGATTTCAATGCAAAACCAAAATTTGTAGCAAATGTAAAAAAGAAAAGTGGAGATGTTAGAGACATATCATAATGATCAGATCTATAATCAAGTCAATTATATTTTACAGTAAATAATATTGACTAGCAGATCTCAGAAATTTTGGTGATTTAGTCTTCAACATCTTCTCCAATCCCCTAGATAAATCTGACATCTGCAATTACTCACTAAAGGAAATAATGTTAAATGTCATAATGTTATAATGTTACTTTCATAGTTGACACCACAGGTCTATTTCCTAAGTCCTTTACATATCACAGTTGCATTTTTATAAACATAAAAATACTGGATGTAACTATATTTTAAATTCATGCACAAAAGTATCCCATCTCATTGTGCATAACACCTAACAGATTGTTACTATGTGACTTTTTTTTTCACAAAGCTCTAACAAAGTAAACAAGTCTCAGTAACAATATTACCCAAGTTCCCCCTACTGGGAGTGGGTTTACTTCATCTCCTATGGAAAATAAACTCTCAATCCAGATTTTACAACAAATCATCAATTAGATACTGCTGGGAATTTTTTTTTAAAGAAATTTTCCAGAAAGTAAATGATTCCCTTTCACTGATTTAAAAAAACCCCCAACAATAATAGCGCTGTAATTAGGAATGTAAATAGGAATAATTTATACAGGCAACTCAAAGCATGTTGTTGTGAAGTGGTGCTGATGTTTAAATAAGGAAAAGGTGTCTCTCAATGTGCAGTGAGACAGCAACAAACACTAATAACCTCTCTGAGTCTCCACCTCTGACTACTGCCCTGTGCTAATAAGGTAAGGAGTGCTTTAAAAAAAAAGTTTCTGCCACCTGTGTAACAAAGTCTTGGTGTTATAAAGGAATCGGCCTTCCTCATTCATTGACCAACAAAGAGAGGAACTGACATCTGCAATTCTCACACTATCCTAGGAAAACTACAAAGTGGAGATCTATCAGGGAACACTGCTGACCTTGGAAGCAATCTAACAGATGTCACCTGGGTTAGTGACAATAGGTGAAATTACTTTATTTCTAATAATTTTCATTTCTAATAATTCAGTCCATAAACATTGGTTGACTGTACAGCATCCAATTTGATAGCATTTCCTGCCCCTCCAATAAAATGTATTCATCTTTTACAAAAATCCAAAAGCTTTCCATACATAATCTCAAACTATTTTGATATGCTTCAATAGAATCCAAATCTAATAACACTAATTCACACAATGACTATAATAATGCAAAGTAAAAGAAAAAGGAGATATCAGGATGCTCATCAAAGCAGCCACCACTTGCTGCTTTACAGGACTAAATGCAAAGCATGCTTCTCTCCTCTGGCAGAAAAGTGGTAGCCAACAGGTGGAGAATGAGGCATACATCATCGGACCAGATCCGTGTTGTTGGCTCTGTTTAACTACACTTACTTCCTAGAAGATAAGGGGCTCTGAGGGAGCAATTTTTTTTAAATATTTTTTTAAAGGATCAACTAAACATTTTCTTAAAGCTCTTTATTATAAATTAACATTAACTTTATAGAGGTCCAGTAAAGCTTGCAACCAAGCATATACATCAAAGTAAGGCTAAATTGAATTAAATTTGATTAATTTAATTAAAATATATCAAACTTTTGCTTCCTAGAACACAAACTTGAACGCAGGCAGGTTATTCAACCCTACATGTTAAACAAGGTATTATTATATAAGAGAAAACAAGTTAGAAGAAACAAAATCTAGATTACTTAGCAGAGGAACTTTTAATCCGATGTACTTCAATCAGTTTCTGACCAAAAACTAAGAGCTTCAGCAAACTGGGGGTGTGACAGTGGAGGAATTATTTTAGTGAGTGTTAGGGGGCAGCTACAGGTTGTGTTGCTACAGGGGAACGGAGGGGGAGGAAGGAATAAACAAAATCCTAGCAATTAATCAAGTTTCAAAATGGAAAAATATCACTTTCAAAAGAAGAAATATTAGGAAGGAATAAAGAAAGAAAGAATCCTGAATGAAAAACAGACACAGAAAGCTGAGATAATTCTACTCAGTTTAGCATTCTCGGTGGTATGGTTTAATCAGTCTGTCTCCCATTCAGTCCCAAGGACACTAACAGACCAAGATCCTTGGCCCCAAACCAGTGGATATATCCAGACATGCAGATGTGATGCTTTTAATGTCCATAGGAGAGGCTGCCAGCCGCATCTCCCCACAGAATGCTCTTGTATTTTGCTGACAACATTGTTCTACTGTGTGAGAAGGGCCTTGCTTTCCCCAGTGAGAGGAAAGTACTGAAGCAATGTTGTAACAAACGCAGGGAAGAAAGAGGGGCTGGGAATGACCTGAGCTCTCCAGCCAAGCAATTAATCTACAACAGCCCGCCAAACAATGACCCAATAAACTCAAACTACATTTGAGTACAGTACACAACAGCACCAAATGAAAAATACAGACCAATAACAGCCAGACCATAGCTGGATCCTGGAGTCTAGGAAGAGAATACAAAGACCAGCTGAGACTTTACCACAACTTTTAAAGCATTCTTCTAAAAATAAGCATATTCATGTCATCTGCTCAAAAGTAATTCCTTTTTTCTATTTTCTCTTGCCAGGCCCTGATGACTCTACAACTGTTCCTCCAAGGTTCTGACACTTCTACCAAATACAAAAACAAAGTTTTAAAAATTCCTCTCCCAAGGAATCCTGTTTGAAGATAAAAGTGAAAATATAATGTAATCTTGGACACCACGGAATTTAAATACACACTCAAGAAGCAGAAGTCCAATGTACTGTGGGAGGCTTTGTAGGGACTACCTTCATACAGCAACACTGAGACTTTTGTTCTGATACATTGATTCTTTGATTACCTCCAAACTATCTTGGAAAACAAACTGGTTCATCTTATTTAACGCATTCAAACTGATCTATGAGGTTTAGGGAGAAAAAACATGCAGTTCCAGATGGCCTTAAAGAACTCTGTATTAAGCCACCATAAATATGGTCAGCCTTCACGTTGGAAGATGACACACCTGATGGGCACTGACTCTCTGTGTGGTAGGTGTGGCTAAAGAGAACCGCATATAAACAGCAAACCTCTGAATTTACTCTTCTCAAAACTTGAAGCCAACGCCTTAGCTGGGTTCACAGAGTAAGATCAATAATAAGGCTTTAAACATTTATATACATGCATGTATACACACCCCTTATACAACCATGCTATAAAGGGCTCTTCAAAAATGAGAACAGGGTAAGTTTTCAGCTTAGCACAGTTTGGTTCCTTCATCTGACTTTGTCATCCCTTAAACAACTTTGCTGTGAGTAGAGAGTAAGAAGACCCTGAAGCTGATCTTGGGGGAGAGCTGGAGACTTTTCCATCCAACAGCAGGAATGCCTGAACACCAAGTGTGTGCAAAGCAACTATATCCAAGGAGTTAGTCTATGGTACACATAACCTAAAAATCACAGAGGCATTTCCCATACTTCACTAATAATCTCTGAACTAGTTAATACAAAAAAGGGAGAAAGCTATATACTAATTTTTTTTAAAAAAAGAGAGAAAGCTGTAGGCAGCAAATGGACTGTGGTTGCTCCAGATGAGACACAAATGCCTTCACTTGGGGGGAATGGGACAGATAGAGACAGTTGTCTGAATTAATGATAAAAATTGGGATATAACAAATAGGTTCAGTTGACCTAATGAATAAACATACACTTTGACCAATCAGAGGATAAAAGAGACAAGGTCAGGGTGAGGAAAGATTAAAAAAGAAAAGTAGAGAAGAGACAGAATGAGAACAAAATTAACAATATAAGCCTGTATAAAAATAAGTTGGTATACAGATGTTTTTATACAGGGTTTTGCCAATGGCCTGAGTATATACTTCACATTCCAGCCACCATACCATTAAATTTATCTCTGGTAACTGCATGGTGGACTTGATTTCCTGGACAAAAAAATCTTCTGAGAAATTCTAGTGACTGTCTGGTATAAAAGCATGCAGTATTCACAACTGCTTCTCCAAATAATCAGAATATTGACTACTCAGCACATAGCCTAGGAAACATTCTTCCTCTCTTTTTAGGGGGCTGGCTAAATACACACTGCAGCAAATCAGATTTGAAATGTGCAAGAGAAAATGGTCAGTGGAGCTCTGAAAGGGCAAGTTTGAACACACACGCAGTCTTCTATAGTTTATCTGCCCCTTCATCCTGAAAGTGTTAAAAAGGAAAATACAATGTCAACATCAGCTCCTCCCTGCTGATGAAAATTGGCATGAGGGAATTCATTTTCTGGCTGGAAGCCCTCATAAAACCGTTACCAAAAAAAAAAAAAAAGTTCAATAGCCCAAACTACTCCTATTTCAAAGATAAATCTGGGACAGGCGTCTTTATTTTTCTCCTTACATGTGTCCTTCCAGAAGTGGGGCAGTTGATCACTCAGAAAATGCATGTTTTGATATCAACATTTCTAAACTTTTATAATTTTTTTTGAGAAAGTGAACTAGACACTGCAAAACCTATGGAATACTCCTGACATTTGAGCACTTCTACCATCACAATCAAAGAAATCAGTTATTTTTTAAAAAATCATCCTAAGAAATTTTTAGTAAATCTGACACATTCTAAGTATGCCATGCAGAAAGTAACATCTTAAGCTTGGTTTGGGGGCAAAGGCTCTAAGGTTTTGCCATACTCTTCACATTAAAAAAAAAAAAAAAAGTCCGTAGTACTTTATCCCAGCAACTACTGCCCGGAACCAGGAAGCCCAGAAACATCCTAAGACATCAAATCCAAAACTCCAGTTTTGCATAAAATAATTTCTCTAATCAAATGATCTTTTAAGGAATAGAATAGTGCAGATCACATCATGCTTCCAGGAATGCACAGACGTTAACTTCAGGGGGATCGCGTGGATTTCACAAAAATAGTATTTCCTTGGCAGGACAGAAGTCCCTGCAAGCCCAGCCCCAAAGATTTTTCCATCTTCCGTAATGAAACGTACAAAGCTGGAGAAGCAAAAACTGCGTCCAAAGCCTCTTCTTCGATCTCCTCCCTTCCTCCACCACCACTGTGGCAGGAGGCAGCAAGGAGAGGTGGAAATTAGTCAGAAGAAAGAACAGCCACTGAAAAGGTAGAGAACAGGAGGGGGGGACTAGGGGAGAGGCGGTGTGTGTGGGTGCTCTACGCCATCAGCAATTGCAAATACACACCACCACACAATATTTTCAAAAGACTGTGACACCGTGCCCCGAAACCAGCAGAAAGACAACACATTCTCGGTCAGAGTCACCCAAGAGCCAAACGTTATCTGAAATGTGTGTGTGTGTGTGTGTGTGTGTGTGTGTGTGTGTGTGTGTGTGTGTGTGCCTTTGCCTCTCATTTCTCCTTCTGACAGATTCCCCCAATCCATTTACACCTACAGTAAACAACTGCAGAAGCAAAATTCAGCAGACCAAAGAAGACCCTGAAACTGCACTGAACCCCGAACTGAAAACTGTGGGGGTGGGGAAGGAGAGGGGAAAAAGACCCCTACCCCTTCCGCCCCCCCAAACCTCCTCCCCCTCACACACTCACACACACACACTCTGGAAAATGTCACTTTCCAGCAACTGCCAATCCCCACAAGATGCCCTGGAACAAGTCGCACGGAGTGAGCGGGAGGGGCCTGGGGGGAAGAAAGCAAAGGGGAAAATGTCATTTTCTTTCCCCCTAGGCAGAAGGCGGAGAAGTAGGAAGAGGGACGAGGAGAGGGAGGAGGCCGTGGCATTCACTGCATTTACCTTCCGACAGTTCCAGCTCCAGCTCGGCCAAGCGGGCTCTCACCTCCAGGGGCAAAGACATGCTTTCCAGGCTGCGGTCCGCCATACTCGCCTAGGAGATTTCCACCCCCCACCCTCGCTCGCTCCCTCTTTCTCTCTTTGTTTGCAAGCGCTTTTTTTTCCTCCGATGCAGTCCTTGCGCCGTTTTAGTAATGCATAGAGTAGGAGGAGGACGCCGGGGGAGGACGAGGAGTCACAGTGGAAGGGATGGTGTGTGGGAGCAGCCGCGGCAGCAGGAGGAGGAGGAGGAAATGCAGGGATTTTTTTCTTTTTCTTCTCTCCCCCCTCCTCTCCTCCCTGACGGCTTCCTTCAGTGAAGCCCCGCCATGTCGGCCTCCCTCGGTCCGCGGGTCTTCTCGGCGGCAATCGGGGAGGGGGAGGTGGCCACCTCAGGTGACTTCCAAGGCTGGCCGCCCCCTCCCCGGCCCTCCCCCCCAGCCCAAGGCGCCGCCGGGCTGCGCGCTGTCCTGGCCTCCGCTGCCGGCTCCCCTCGCTGCAGCCACCGCCCGGCTCTGGGTCGGTCGGGCTGGGCTGGGGCTGGGGCTGGGGCTGGGGCTGGGGCTCCGGCTCGGGCTCGGGCTCGGGCTCCGGCTCCGGCTCCGGCTCCGGCTCGGGCTCGCGCTGGCTTCCCCCGGGCTGCAGCGGCGGCGGCTCTTACTGCTCCGGCTGCTGCTGCCTCTGCCGCTGGGAGAGCGTGGCTGTCACGTTCACGTGATTGTGAGTGTGAGTGTGTGTGTGTGAGTGTGTATGCGTGTGTATGCGTGTGTGCGCGCGCCCCGGCGTGATTGTGGGTGCGAGTGTGTGTGCGTGATTTGCTGCGTGTGTGCCTGCATCTGCATCCATCCCCCAAGTGGGGTTGGTTCTCCCTAGGGGGTGCGCGCGAGCAAGAGGAGGAGGGAGGGAAACAATCTAAAGGAAGAGTAGAATGCCTCGGGGGCCAGAGTTGGGGGAGGGAGGGGGAGGAGGCTGGAGGAAGGAACGTTCCCCCGGCTCTGGGTGCTGGGGCTGCGGGTCCGAGGCTGCCTCCGACCCTCAGAGGCCCCAGCAGCCTGGGGCTTTGGGAAGACTGGGGAGTGAGCACCTACAGCCCTCCTCCCCTCTGGCACAGCTGGTGCCAGCTAGAGACCCATCCCGATCTCCTGTAAAGATGACAAGAGAATGACATTCACAGCCCAGCCCTACTCATTTTCCCAAGTTCAATGCTAAAATTAAAAAAAAAAAACCGTGAGTCCGGTCCTTAAACTTGCATTTAAAGTTTAAACTTGCAGTCCCTCTCCTTTCCTCCACCCATCCCACCCCTTATTTGAGGGAACTATATATTCCAATGGATCCATCGTCTCATCAGGGTGAACATTCCCTCTAATGATAAAGATTGCAATCCATCCCGAATGCGGCTCGTCCATGTCCGCTCTCTAGGGAGGCTGCCCAAGTTCTGGAGGCCTTCCTCAAGTTGTCCAGAGGATACCAACGGATCACAGGCTGTCTATCAGTTCTCTCTGAAGCTTAACATGTGACTAGCCTTTCTCTACTGCCTCCCCTCAGCTTTTCCAACCTTCTTTTTGGTGATTCCTTATTTGTAGTAAGTTATGCCCCATCCACCATATGTCTCTCTCTTGCCCTGTAGGTGATTTTCAACTTCAGTGCTTTGGACTCCCCATTTTCTTTAGAATGATCCTCAACTGGTTATTTGGATATTTGCAATGTTCTGCATCTGAAACAAAAGCTGAAGATTGTATCTGGTTTTAATGAATTGTTTTAAAGCAATGTGAGCTGTAGTGAAAGGTCTTTGGTGACCGTGGTTTCAGAGGGTTTCAGAAAAGGGAATCCTGCATTTTCTTAGTTTCCCTCCTACTTTTCCACCCACTCCTCTGTTCTGAGCTAGCCTCTCCTCCTGTTCCTCTCTGTATTCTTCCTCACTGACCTCTCCAACTCCAGTGGCTTCAATTAATATCTCCATGTAATGGACATCTAAACCTGTTTCTCTTATCTGAGCCATTTCTCCCAAGCTCCAGTCATTTATTTCCAGCTGACTGGTGAAAATAGGTCCAGTGGTGTGTCATCCCACTAAATTAAGTATCTCAAACTTACCATAGGACAGTGCACTTTGGGCTGGTATGTCATATCCCATAGTAGATCAAAAACTTCTCAAAGTCAAGACTATGCCTTACCTAATCTTACATTGAACACAGCACTGTGCATACGATAGATGCTTAATAAATATTTGCTACTGGTATTCCCAGAAAAATCAGCTCCTTCTCCTGACTTCCATATTTTCATAATTGACTAAGGCTCTCATCCCTCACCCAAAACTTTAACCACATCACTCCATCCTTCCAATTCTTTCTCCATCTCATCTCTCACATCTAACATCTACTTCCCATTTCCACTGCTACCACCTTAATAGCCCTCAACAACTAATTGCTGGACTGGTTCAACAGACCCCAGACAGGGTCACTCCTTCTTCAGTACATCTTTCCCAACATTGCCAAATGAACCTTCCTGAAATACAATTACAGTCATGCAGTTCCTTTGTTCAAAAGTCTTCCAAAGTGTAATCCAACAGTTTAGGCCTTAAGAGCTCGGGGACCTAGAAAGAATTAAATCTCTTCTCCCTACTGGCCACTCTTCCCATCTCCCAGGGACATCGAGAAAAGTATAGGGTGAGTTTTTAAAGTCATATTGTTGGGGATAGAGGATCTTTTGACCTAACCCAACATATTTTTCTACACTGGAAATCCGGTTAAATTGAATACTAGGGTAGCCTTAATCAAGGAAACCTATAGAAGAGATTGGGAACTAGATTGGGCACAATAATGTGAAATTAGATAGATATGGAATAAGTTAAATGTCTAGACTCAAACAGTAGTCATGACAATTCAATGACAACTCTATAGAGGTTGGAGGATAGTATACCAGGGATCGATGCTTGATTGGCCCTGCGCTACTTACTTAACATTTTTATCAATGGCAGATAAAGTCATAAACGGTATGCTTATCAAATGTGCAAATGGCAAAAAAACATTAGAGAGATAACTCACAGGGTAACAGGTTCAGGGTTCAAAAATATCTTGACTAGCTAGAACATTGAGACAAATTCAAGAAGATAAAATTCAGTGAAAGTAAATGTAAAGTTACTCTGGGGATGAAAAATCAATTTCACAAATATAAGACGGATAGGTTTGGCTAAACAGCAGTTTATCTGAAAAAGATCTAGGAAGTTTTAATGGACCATACACTTAATATGGGCCATTATTGAGATGAAGGAACCAAAAAGATAGAAGTCAGGATTATCTGTGATTTCACTGGTATAAGGAAAACCCGGGTCTGAAACTTTCTTCCATTAGTGCAGGTTATCATTTTATAATCTTAAAGAGTTGCTGAGAACATTTAAAGGTTAAGGGACCCGATCCAGGTCCTTTTCCTGTATGTGTTGGTCTATGTGGTCATGGAAGGTTCTTTCAACTTTTAAATTCTGAATTCCATGAAATACCAAGTGTGATAGGATAGAATACAGAATTGCAAACAGAGAAAATTAAGTAGTTAAAATTGTCTTTGGTGCTAGCCATTCACACTAATTTTCAAATAGTGACTTTTTACTATTGTCATCAAAAAATTATTCCAGACCTTGGTTGTCCAGGATTGCTCATTGGAAAGGGCTGTCCAGATCTGCCCTCTGAAGCAATACCCATCCCATGCCATGGTACTTCTCTGAAACTCCATCCTAGTCTATAAAAATTTATTTGACCTTTGCCCCATTTCTTCAGGGCCATGAAAAATAGTTAATCCTATGAAGATATTCTAAGTAAGGTATTAATTGTCAGTAAGGGTCAAGCGTTCCCAAAGAACTGCCTAACCATGAGATCTTAATTTCAAGAATTGTAGCAAGAGTAGAGAAAAAAATTTTTTTTTGAAATTAAGAGGAGCTTTTGGTAGCTTTCTTTTTGCTTATCCTATGTGGCCACATATTAGGTTGATTAAATAACTGAGGTTGATATCTAGTTTCCTGAGGCAGTGAAGTATAGTGGGTAGAAAGCCAGCCTCAAAACAAGGATGACCTGGCTTTAAGCTGTGCCGATGATAGGTGTGTGACCCTGAATAAGTCTGTAGGCACTGAATGCTAACACCTTAAGAGAAGTCACCAACCTTCACTGGTAGAGGGAGTTTCCTCTACCACTAAAATCTCATGTCCATACTTTATTCCTATCACTGTGGCAAATGAGGACAAAGTCTGTTGCATTCTCTTACCCTGCCCCAAACTCCCAATGCCACTAGATTCAGAAGCATCTACTATCATGATAAGATCATAGATTTAGAGATAGAAGGGACACTGGAGACCATAAGGACCAACTCCTTAACTTTATGATTGAGGAAATTGACATTGGGAGAAGTTAAGTACCTTGTCCAAGGTCACACAGCTAGTAAATATGAGGCAGGATTTGAATTCTGGTCTTTCTGCCTCCAAGTCCAGCACTCTACCCACTGTGCCACTTCTGTGCATAAGTACATAATGTGGACAGCACTCCCCTAGCTAATACTCAAATGAAGATCCTAGCCTCATCTACATCATCTATCATAGATTATCATAGACTACCAGTACCCAGGCAAGAATGTAGGATGACTCCCACTCACTTCACTGTATACTCATATTCCATTTAAGAAAGTCCTTGACCCTAACTTTAACCTGATTTCAAGTATAGAAAATTTGGGGAGGGGAAGTATACAGTGTGATGTACCCTATGGACAAACTTTCCCCAAAGCCTCTGCATCATCTTCAGTCAAACTTTACAGGAATAGGTACAGAAGCAGAAATGAACAAAACTTCGGAAGGAAGGAAGGAAGGAAGGAAGGAAGGAAGGAAGGAAGGAAGGAAGGAAGGAAGGAAGGAAGGAAGGAAGGAAGGAAGGAAGGAAGGAAGGAAGGAAGGAAGGAAGGAAGAAAAGGAAGGAAGGAAGGAAAAGGATAGAAATGAAGAAAGTATATGAAAGGGAGGAGAGGAGGAGCTATGTTTATCCAATTTATCTCATTAGAAGAGAATGTCTTACAGGACCGAACCGTACCCCCTGCATTCCGCTCAGTATAACAGCACCTAGGCAGCATATCCTGGGCATATGTTGCCAAAGCATTCACCTGTTCCCAGCATCACTGCAGCAGCCATTATAACCCAGCACTGCATGCAGCCTAAAATCTAGACCAGAGAGGGGAAATGTTCTCTTTTCTCCCTTTTCTCTGACCTTGCAAAACAATAGCTCCAGGTAGTTCCAGGAGCCTCTTAGGTCTTGCCCATTCTTGGACTTGACTACCGTCTGTCTGCTATTCAAATTTTCCATTCTCTGTTCTTCATGCTTCCTGCTTCCCTGATGATCCTCTCATAGCACCATCACCAAATGTTTCCTCTGATTTTCTCTCTTATTTTTCTTGCTTTCTATTTAATAAAATTAGGAGTTGGTGTTTAAAGTCGTCAGTGTGGTCAGGAATGTTCCCCTGCCTCAGTGTTTATAAGGTTTGTTTTAAAGTTTCCGTGAAAATCCCCTGCCCAGAAAGCTCACCCTTACAGGTTTGCCAATATCCTTTAAGTCTCAACCATTTCAGTTGTATTTTGAATTAGGATTTTTCTCTCTCTCTCTCTCAAATGTTGAAATATATGCGTGACATTTTACAATAAACAATCAGCGTCCACTAATCCATGAACATGGCTTAATTTATATAAGATCAGTCAGTGGTCTCCAAGCACGGTACCCAAGGAATGAAATAAAAAAATAACTAAACTTTAATTTGGAGTAAGAAAGCTCAGAATGTCAGGTACTGACCAGGGATGGCATACCTGGGTGGGGTGCCCTACCAGGGATTCTAGACAGCCAGAGACTGTCAGAAAGTGAAGAGGCACTAAAGACCAACTGCCTTATTAAAGCTTTTCATAAGGCTGGCCCAGATTGCACTGCTTCAAATTCTTTAAACATACAGCTTCATAAATCAAATAAATGAGTAAATTCATTGTCTACAATCATTAACAAACCACAAAAACTAACTGCTATCCTGGTGCTTTGGGTTTTCTAGTGGGCCATTTTCAAACTCAGCCAATCCAATAAGAGTTTACTACACACCTACTATGTGATGGACACTGTACTAGGCACTGGGGGGGGGGGGGGAGGGTGAGGAGAGATTTAGTCCAGACCTATGGTTTCACTGGCAGAGGAAACTCCCAGTGAAGAATCTACCTTTACTAATGTAGACCTGCAATTTTTCTACTACTTATAGTCTTAGAGATTTCACTCTAGTACTGAGAGGTCAAGAGTGTTGCCTGGGATCACATACTCAGGATGTGTTACAATAGTACCAGAGGCAGGACTAGAAGCCCCATCTTTCTGACATGGGGACTGAGCCCTCTAGCCACTGGAGAAAGCCCAAATGATGGATAGTGCCTATCCTCAATGAACCTGCATTCTTTTAAGGAACACAATGCATAATCATTTGTCATTATATATACTTCAGGGCCTCACCTCTGTTCTTTCTTTTCCAATGAACTTCAGAGCCTTCCTCTAACAAATAAAAAATTAATTATTTATATCCAAATATGCCCTAGGGTTCCTATCCAAAATCCTTTGGTTTAAGGAAAAGGTATGTGTCAAAGGATGTAATAAATCAAAACATGCTAGAAGAAAGCCCATGCAATTCAGAAGGTGATTTATTTATTAATGAGACAACTAAAAGAGACAAATACAAAGCATTTATAGAAGTCTGGCTCCCTTGGAGAAGTGTATCTTAAAGGTACACCTTTTCCTTCCTTCTTAATCTTAGAACTGATAAGAAGTGATTATTTGATTCCTATCAGATGATGGTAGGATCCTGGGCATGCTGGGTTCTCCCTTGCATCTCCCAAATTTATGGTCTTTTTGCCTTTTTTGAGGTTACATGCAAGAGGCTGATGTGAAATATTGTACTTAAAGTTCTATGGTCGCTTACATTATAAATCCTATTTTTCTGGGGTTTATAACCCAGTCATGACAAAATCTCTCCAAGATGCAATTTGTCATAAAGCACTGAACTTGGCAACCAACATTTTTACGATATTTCAAGAAATTCGGCTCCTGTAGCTGGTTTGGCTTAAAGAGAAAGAGAAATGAAGGGAATATTTTGGGCTAAACTAATTCATGTTTACAGAGCAGTTTGGGGTCCTTGGATACAAACTATTAGGTACAAGCAAAATATTAGTAGTATTTTTGGGACAAACCATTTGTATCATGATAAAAGTAGAAAAAATAATGAGAAAAGAGAGTGTCAGAGATACTATCCTTAAAATATCAATGGTTTCCATGTTGTAATTAATTTCTCCCTCGGTGACTAAAGAGCTGACAACATCTCCCTCCCCCTCCCTGCAAAAAAAAAAAAAATCAAGGGTGAACATCCATTTACCTATAAAGAAATGAAAAGGAGAAAAAGAAAGACTTTTTAAACAATAAGCCCATGTAGCTGGTCATCTGCTTTCCCATACTGTTCATGGAAATACTGGAAGAACCCAACTGTGCTATCAAGGAGATTGGGATTTTAATTTGTTCTGGACCTGTGAATTAATCTTTGCTGGGGAACCCCTGTGTGGAAATTCTCTCTATGTGGAGCAGCAACTTATATGTAACATATAACCTTAGAGAGCTGCTTCAGGGAATTTAATGGTTATATGACTTGGTCATGGTCTTATAATTAGTGTGTTTCCGTGGCACAGCTTAAAGGCTACCAAGGGTGGGAAGCCTGAAGGCTTGGGGCCACATGTGGCCCTCTAGGTCCTCAAGTGTGGCCCTGTGACTGAATCCAAACTTCACAGAACAAATTCCCTTAATAAAAGAGCCACACTTGAAGATCTAGAAGGCCACATATGACCTCAAAGCCATGGATTCCCCACTGCTGGCAGCAGCTCAATATTCCCTTTTTCTATGTTGCCCCTCCTTCTGAAGAAGAGATCTTGATTAAAAAAAACCTATAAAATTATCCATGATAAGTTATGGGTGTATTTGTTGTGTTGTTTTCTATTTAATTTGGCCAATAAGGTTATTATTTGTCATTGTAGCGTTCCCTGTAGGATTACTTCCCAAGCCACCAGATTCCCAAATGAGTGACCGGGAAGAGTTGGAGGATTTTCTAGTACTATTGCTCACAAGCCCCGATTCTGTGTTCTCCACCTTGATTATCCAATTGATAACAATTAGATAGCAAGAGCTATTTAGCCTTAAAGGAGGAGTAAATGATAAAAATAGTAGAAATAAAACATCCCCTAAAAGTTGAGGTCACACTCCCACACATACAGAATCTGTAGAAAGCTTGCTTGAGCTCTCTTAGAGTATATATCTACCAAAAGGTTCATCCATAACTCCTGGTGCAATGGAAGTCCTTTTCTCCCTTTGCTCTTCCTGGAGTCCTTATGAAGTTCTCTTGAGCTAGGTGGCTCTCTCCTGGGACTCAAGAACCAGGCTCTTGCAGAGTCCTGAAGCTATACTTATCTTGTCCCTGAAGAATTCATACTCCTAAAAGTTGACTTTCTTCAGCACGTCCAGTTTGTCTTCTCTTAGCTCCCGGAGGGATGCATCATTATCACTGGTCCAAAATCTCTAATGAGCTGGCCAGGAGATAGAGGAGAGTCTGACACTCCTGGGGTTTACTCCATCCTCCTTGCAGCTCTCAGGTGAGAGCATCTGGTTCCCAAAGTGCTCCCAAAGTTTAACTCTCAAAACAGTTGCTGGAACTCTACAGCTAGAATCTCCTGAGACCCCCAAAATGTGTCTAAGTCCTGCAACCATTATCTCTGTTACCTGATTTCATCCAATGGCTCTAGGTTCTTCATTTCTTCCCAACTTAATTAACTAGGTTGTTTGCACCTAGTTTATGCCTTTGGTTGATTGACTGCTCCAAGAGACTGATCCAACAGAGGTGTCTAGGAATTGTTCACACCTATTTTACACATTTGATTGATGGAGGGATTCTGGACCTGAAATTGAGTGTTCTCATACTAATAAAGGTATCAGGACCTAAAGCATCTTGTTAGTTACGCTAATTGGGATTGGAAAGTGTGTGAAACACCCTTATTACAACATAAACTAGAATGCACCAGTAGTGTGGTTGTAAGAAAGGTTCAATAAAAACCAAAACATTCAAAGGAACACTTTGTTGTAGAAAAAATGCAAAGTGGGTGCCCATGAATGGGGGAATGGATAACTACATGATAAAACAAACTACTGTTGTGCCCTAAGAAATATGAGAAATCCAACAAAACATGGAAAGGCTGGTATATAGTGGTGAAAAAACAAAGAAAGCAGAGCCAAAAGAATAATACAGAATTTCCCAAAAGTCTTAGTAAAGTTTTAAGCTATTAGAGTATTTGGAACCCCCTTTATAAACCATGACTTATAGTAAAGTAAATGAAGACAATACTGAAATCTATCAGCTAATCATCTAGCATTTATTAAAGACTTAGGAGAATTCTAGGTATTCTACTAAGCACTAGCAATATAAAAAAAAAGGCAAAACAGTCCCTGTTTTCAAGAGGCTTTTATTCCCAGTGGAGAAGGCAGTTCTCCTTTACAGATGAAGGGATGGCTAGGGAGGGAAGATGATAAAGACTGATGAAGAAAGACCTCCTAGAAGAGTTGGTACTTGAGCTTGATCATAAAGGAAGCCAGGGTTTCTCAGAGCTAAAGGTTGGGAATGAGCATTCCAGACATACGGGGCAGTCAATGCAAAATCAGAGAGATTAGAGATGGAATGTGTGTGCACGGCAAGCTGGTCCTTATAAGTGGAACACAGCCTGCATGGAGTGGAGCAGATTATGCATCTTGGTCCCAGAAAACAATTTAGGAAACATTTCTCTATCCTCACACAATAAGGAGATGGTGTCTGGTAGGTACAAACTGGTGCATATGCTGCCAGACTCAGTGGTTTGGTTTGTTATTAGTGAAGATCCTATGGAGGTAGGATTAATTTAATAAGATATGACTGTAGTATAAAAACCAAAAGAAATCAGTGCCTTTTTTTAAAAAATAGTAAAATTATTTCAATTCATCTGAGAATTTTAGATTCCAATGAAGTAGACTTCAGGTGACATATAACTGACTCAAAGGGAAAAATAAATCTTCCTCTGTTACCCAAAGCAGAAAATGTACTTAAAACATTAGTTATCAATTAGTCAGTTCTCAGTAAACAGTGTCAATGGAGAGTAGAATGACATGGATGTTAATATTAATGAACAAATTAGCTAAATTCTACTGGCCTTTTTGTGGTAGAGAGGCAGTGTGGTGTAATGGGTAGCAAGTCATTGTCAAAACCAAGATTTTTGTTCAAGTCTCGCTCTGAGAGATGATGGTTATATGACCCTGGGCAAGACATTTAAGTTCTCAAGGCTCTCTTGGTTGACCTGCATTGGTAGAGGAAGATTCTTCACTTTGTATCAATGAAATCAAAGGACCAGTCCCTATCATGATGCTTTACTATAATACTTCTCCCAAAACAGTCTGATTATACAAGAATTCTCTCTACTGATTCAGGAGTCAATATTCTCCACACCTTAGGAAACAGTTTGCTGCTATACATCCCCATAATATTGGCTGTTAGCAAACTTCTCTGAGTTGATGAACTCCTATTTGAAAATAGCTAAGCTGGTTCCCAGACAACATGAAATTGTACACACAGAGACATATACATATACATATATACACTTATATATACATGTACATATATATACATATATCCATATAATACATATGTATTCCATCTCCTAACTGCTCTTGAAACCTTTACAGGTTGACAAGATTTGCCAGAACTTGATCTCTACTGGCCTAAAGGGTCAAGAAATCAGGGTCACTTCCACCATACAAGGAAGGGACATTCACAGAGAGTTTTCCAGTTTGTAAGACATTTTACCTACATAATCTCACTGGAGTCTCACAACAACCTAAAAGAAAGGATCACATGTACTATGATCCATGTTTTACAGATGAGGAAACTCAGAGAGATTAGGTGTTTATTCATGGTCACATCTTTAGTCAATGTTATAAAAGAAAAATTCCAATTCCAGTATCTCCTGACTTCAAGTTCAGTGTTCCTTCTGCTACCTGTTGCTGCCTTCCAAAGGAAGGTTGAACATGACTTTAATGGAAGCTGATTTGGTTGAAGGATGTGTTATTTATTAATTCCTTATGGCAACAATTATCTCTAATTTAATTAAGCTAATACTAAAATTAGTTACTACCCCCTAGGCACATAGCAGTTGATGATGGGGAGAGGTAATGCAAAAACATGGTGGATAGAATGGATAGGGAAATTAGAGACTAAAACCTTATTGCTGATGCTCCACAGAATGGACAAACTTCATCAGGGTTATCAAAAATGAGCTGTATTTCTTTCACAAATAACCAAAAACACAGAGGCTCAGTCTAACCAAATCAAGAGTAACTAGAATATGCTTTGTTAGTGGTAGACCCTGCTATTTTTCCTGTCTACAGTCATGCTGATGGATTGGGCCAAACTCAAATAAATATTTGGTCATATATGACTCTGTTATGATATGAAGATTATGTCTATGCATATACTGAGTAAAGAAAAGATTCCAGAAATAATTCTCACAGAAAACTTGGACTTAGAGGATCAGGAATTCCTACCCCTTTATCCCCCGTCTATCTAATTACTCAAAACCCTTCACTTCAATTGTTTAGGAAGTAATTGAGTTGATGTTCATTCATGCATAGTATCCATGTTTTAATTCCTCAATATTTAACTCCAAGAACAGAAAAATCAAATTGCTAGTAAAGTCCTTCAGGGAAGAGTATATATAAGCAGTTCCAATTTTATAGCACAATTAGGGACTACTTATATCAAAATAGATTGCCAAATATTTGATATTTTCCCATAGGAACAATATTTGGGAAGTAGGTCCCTGACCAAAGAATTAGCATAAAATAATGAACACTGTACACTTTTATAAAGTAAAAAGACCTAGAAGAAGGTCATTAACACCACGGGCAGACGCTTTATGGAGCATCACGGACAGATCCTGGACGAGTAGAACCAATAATGTGAAGACATGGTTGGGTGGAAATCTATATCAGTGGAGAGATTGCCTATATTCATGAGATCTGAGATCCATTTATGTATAAGTATTTGTTCATCCAATGAACAGTTATTGGGAACTTACTTTGTTCAAGAAGAAAAGTTATACCATGTTGGAATACAAAGATGAATAAGAAACAATCCCTGCTCTCTAGACCCTAATAATCTTGCAGAGGAGATAAGGTATGTACACAGTGTTGTACATGGTAAATACCTTGTGTTTCTTAACAAGATAAGAGAGAAGAGGTACATTTAGCAAATATGATCAATCTGAGTTACTCCTTTTATCTGCAAACGTAATTAACATAACGCTTCCTTTTCATTTTAGGAAGTTTTATTTCTATTGTTTGTTTAGTCTCAATTCTTCAAAAGAACACTTCAAAATGTATTTTATGGAGAGAGGGAGAGAAAGAATTAAAGAGGAAAGTATACTTTTATCTTTATCTACCTTTACAAAGGTAAAAAAAATCTGTCTCTGAAAAATGGTTTTCTTACCCACTGATTAAACATTATCCCTAGAAGGCTCTGAAGTATTCATGTTACTGCCCTCTGGTGGGATGACATGGAAGTTTTCTTGGGAAAAGAAAATTGAGCTTTTTTATGACATTAAAAAAGATGAGATTTTTTTTTTTCATTACCCTTCAAAAGCTGGGTGTAGCAATGGACAGAGCACCTGGTAATTTATTACTATGACCAAGAAAGTACAGTATAGCCCAATTTACAACCATATTAACAAGTGTGATTTTTTTTTTTAAATACCTTTACTGAAAGAGACAGAGAGCTTAATTTTTCATCAATTCTAGTACAATATCTGAATCTGGGAAGAGAAAGTCTCGTGTACCATAGGGATACACTATGAATTGACTACAAGACAAACACTCAATTTATAGGAATAGTGTAGGACATTTCTAAGCAGAATTTAATCTCCACCCATGTAAAAGGTGTGAAAATGTCCTTTCAGGAAAGATAAATATAGTAACCAATAATCTTCCCAAAGTTGAGGGAAGGGCAAGATCTTTGGATTCAAGTCCATTATGGAAAGTGGACTGTCTCAGCATGTGTTAAATACTGAATGAAAGGAAAGTCAATAACAGAAAGTACATGATGCTGCTGGGTCATCTCCAGCACCATGATTAAGTTTTAGAGGTGTCTGTATTATTGTGGCTGATAGTATACAACAGATCACTTAAGTAGATTGTGAACTGAATTAATAACTACTGAAACACCCAGCTGACTGTGTTATTTGGCTAGTTCTCCAGACTTAGTGTAAATATTTAGGGACATAAAGGGTAAAAGCAAGGAAAACTCAACCAGAAAATGCTGGTCTCCTGCTCTGTCCCTGTCCTATCCTCCTAAAGTCCTCTCCATTATCATTAGATAAGATAGCCCTCCTATTTCTTGATGCCAACTCCTTTACTTGTCCTATTGATAACATCCCCACCCACCTCCACCAGATTGCCCCATTAACCATGTCTTTCCTCTCCCTGATTTCTAACTTCTCCTTATCTATATAGCCTTTCCTGGTGCTTTCAGAGATCCCCTGAGTTTCCCTCTCCAACTTGACATTAACATCCCTTAACTCTTGCCCTCTATATGTCCTTCCTTCTATAATCAAGCTCTCAGAAAAAATTATTTACCCACATTGCCTCCACTTCCTCAGTTCCCACTCCTCAACTCCTTGCAATCTGGTGTTAGACCTTATAACTCAAATGAAACCTCTCTCCAAGGTCACCAATGGTCTCTTTATTCCTAAATCCAACGAATGTCCTTGTCTTAGTCCTCAGTCTTCTTGACCTTTCTGTGGCATCTGACACTTGATCAACTCTTCTGTCTCCATGTTCTCCTTCCTGGATTTTTGTGGAACTGCTCTGACATTCTCAGTCACCTTGCTGGATTGTCAAGTTCCTTCAACAAAGTGTGGTTATAAGTCATCGAATCAAAGAACTAGAGCTAGAGCTAGAAGTCACTTGCAAGGCCACTAATCCAACTCCCCCATTTTTACAAAAATGAAGAAATTGGGACTCAGGGAAGTTAGGACGCTTGCTCAAAGTCTCACAGAGAACAGACATTATCTAGCCCTGTACTCTCAGGCCATCGCCCCTTTTCTGACTTCATATCTCTCTCTCTTGGTAGCCTTGATCCTATAATTATCCATTTCAATAAAGTGCAGTCTCCCACTTTTGACTATCCTGCTGCCTTGTATTCTGCTACCCATGTCCTGAATATGCTCATAATCCAGAAAAAAATAGAAGAGAACTGTCCAGAACTTCTGAACATACAAGAAAGTGGAATATCAATGAAAAGGATTTTGTCAAAAATCACCACAAGAAAAAAAAGTCTCGTCTTCCTATCTCATTGATCCCTATTCCACTCCAACCTCTACTCAGCAGCTTAAGGTGATTTTCTAAAGCAGAAATCTAAACACATCACTCCCCTCTACTCAATAAACTTCAATGGCCCTCAGTTACCTCCAGGATCAAACATAAAGTCCTATGTCTGGCATTTAAAGCTCTTCATAAACTGGTCCCCTCCTACCTTTCCAGTCTTCTCACTCCCTTTTACTCAACAGTCTAGCTATATTGTCCAATTCCTATTCCTTTCCCAGGACACCATCTCCCAACTCTGAACCTTTTCACTGGCTATCTGATATCAAGAATACTCTGAACCTTCATCTCCACCCCATTAGTTTTCCTGGTTTCCCTCCAAACTCAGCTCAAATCCTCTGCAGGAGGCCTCTATCAGCTCTCCCACTCCCCAAGTTACTAGAGCCTCTCCCTCTCAGTGATCTGAGATCAGGGATCTTTCCATCTATTATGAATATACCTCATACACTACAAGCTATTTACAGTTTGTCTCCCCAATTACAATGCCAGCTTCGTGAGGTCAGGGGCTGCTTTTGCCTTTCTGTCCCCAACCCTCAGCACAGTGTCTGACACATAGGAAGCAAGCCCTTAACAAATGCTTATTGACTGACTAACTTCATATTAATTTTGTACGTATCCTCTGTTTTCTTATCGGTGAACATGTTATATCCCTATGCTGAGTGTAAGCTCCTTCAGGTCATGGACTGTGTCACTTTTGTATCTGTATCCCCATTTTCTAGGACAGTGCCTACCACAGAGTACCAGTTAGAATAGCAATTAGCACAGGGCAGATAGGGCTTTGCCCCAGGATTCTGACATTAGGAGGTTGGTTTTCTCCTAGGGAAGGCTCTTCCTCCCCATGGTATCTGCTGTCCCTGTGCTTTACTTAACATTCCTCACCCAGCCATTCAGCTCAATCACTTCCAGTAGTCACTTCCAGAATCCCTTTTCTGTGGTACCCTCTCCCAGTCTACCTTTCTTTGAAAGGTGGTCCAGAATTTTCTCCCAATGGATCTGACCAACCCATTTATCAATCCTCCATTCCACTGCTGGCTCCCCAATTATTTACATTCCAGGTCAAATAATTCCTATTATAATACTGAAAACACATGAATTAGAATAATTTTAGCACCAGCATTTTCATGTTCATTTATTTCTTTAATCCTTTTCCATTTTCAAAAATAATGTCTAGATTGGATTTAAACAGTTTTGAATCATTTTGAACAGTTATTCATTCATCTGAAACATTCCCTGAGTGCTTACTATATACAAGGCATTATATACTTGTGGGTATGCTTCCAGAGCAGTCATTATCTTATACAAAGTAATAGACAATTTTCTCAATCAATCATTATTTCTATTCTACAAAGAAGAACCAGCTTCCAAGTACTTTGTGGCATTCAGGAACATTTTTGGTCGAGATCAATGATTTCACTGGTGTATTTTCAATGTAGGAACTTCCTCTAGTGATGAAGAACAATTTCTCTCACTTAAGGCTTTTGAGAGTTACTGGGAAAATAACAAGTTAACTAGCTTGGCTGTGGTCACACATGACAAGTGAGTATCAGGACTTCAACCCCTGACTTTCTAATTGCAAAGATAGCCCTCCTCCACGCTTGTGAGGAGCTAAACCACCTGGCTCTGTACCCACTGGGACCCCAGCTATCTTCCACACTGCTTCTGCCCCACACTCCAAACCAGACTACTAGTTAACCATTTCTGGTAGGAGCTAAGCCATTGAACTAGGAACTCCTTGAGATTATGCAACTTCTTTTCCACTTCAGCCATTTTCTACCTTGACATTAACATAACCTCCTGTCTTTCTACCCCACCCTGGCTTTTTATCACTTATTCTGAGAACCGTAATAAAATAAACACTACCATTGCCTCTGTAAAGGATGCACCAATTTTTATCCCATTGTTTCACTTAACATCTTTGTGACTTCCAGAACAAAACTCCCTTCCCTAGCCACCTATGTGTGGTCTCCCCTATCCGAATGTAAGCTTCAGGGACTGTTTGTGTCAAGCACTATGTCACATTCTTAATAAGTGCTGTTTATTCATTTATTCTTCTCATTTTCTTATATTCTAGAACATAGCTGTAAGAATTGTAAGACTAAGATTGTATCCTACCTCATTCCCTTGGTGAAGGAGAACACATTGGGCTGAACATTATCAAAACAAAAATGTCAAACAAATGATTGAATCAGGTGGGTTTTTTACAGAAATGGAGTAGTTCATGATAGCATTATAAGATCAGGTCATTGCTCTCAAAAATTATATAATATTCATCCTTAAGGGAAAATAGGCTTATGGATAAATGTAAATTTTGCCAAGAAATGGGAGAAACTGTGTTCCATATCACTGGAAAACAGTGCCTATGTGGAAAGACATTTTCAGGTGGCCAGCAGCATATATACAAATCTTGCTATTCTTAATAGACAACAAATCGTTTTATTATAGTACTAAATATATATTCCCATATAGACTTGAGAATTCAAAAAATTAACTGTACTCAAATAGGAGTATTATTGTAGATGAAATTGTCATCCACAATCACATGAACAAAACACTGACCCACAAAAGTTTAAGAACAATGTTTTTTAATAAATATCACCAAATCAAACACTCATAACTTCTAAGCTACATTGGATGAAATGTTCTCAAAATATAGAGATCTAGCAGGACATATCATCCATATACATTGCATCTCTGTTGTTCTGTTTACTATTAATCTACTGAAGATGAGCCTATATCCTGATATTTTCATTCAATTAAAAGACAATAATAGAATAGACATGTTGATTATGGATCACGAGGAAAACGGGGACATCTCACAACTGAAAACACAAACATACCTTATGTTTTCCTTGAATTTCCCCAAGCAGTGTAAAAGATGCAGTGTGGTATGGTAGAAAGAGTATCTGGTTTGGATTTGAATCTTGGTATTGCCAATTCTGAGACCTTGGACAGGTCACTTCACAACCCAGAGTCAGCTTTACATCTGTGAAATGAAGTTGATGTGTTAGTCTGAAGTATTTGTCAAGAGGTACTCAGGTTTGAGGTACAAGAAGTAACTTATTATAGTTATAAAATGAAGTGAGGATTATTGCAAGGGTACCTAGGAAGAGGAAGCAATCTGTTTCCCATTGGCCAATGAGTGTAGTCAATGTAGAATTACTGTGAACAACCACTGGCCAAATAGCTCATCTCTGGCTCCAGCTTCCTAATGCTAAGTCATATGGTCAGCTCCATTTACCATGGAGCTTTCTGGGACAGAAAGAGTTTAATACACACTAATCTCCTGGCACTAGGTGGAAAAGTACTGTCAAGTTGGTGGGGATAAGGGATTTTCACTTAAAGCCAATTCTCACATGGTAGCAAATATAGCCTAGCCTGTGACCCTAACTGTTGGCTTCGTTAAAACTTCAATATGAAATCCTCCCTTAATTGGTTTCATTCAAGGGATCTACAAAAATAATGGCTAGGGATTGGAGAGAGGGAGGGTGGTTCTGAGAGAGGAATAGTGTAGCTAACGTATTTTGGAGATAGAGAAAATGAGGCAGAGCAGGAGTTCAGTATGGATGGTATGTGCTTGTCATATTGATAATTGTAAACAGATGATTTGAGGTTCACCCACAGAGTGGGGCTAGACTAAACGATCCTCTAGCTCTAAATCCTAGGGACCATGTCTATGGTCTACGTATCCATCTTATTTGATTCTTCAAGGACACATCACAGAATTACAGAATTTCAGGATTATTATCCACTGTGATACCTCATAGCAAATGCAAAGTTTAGAGACAGATGATTTCGGTTTGAATCCTGGCTCTATCACTTGTCAGCTGTGTGACCTTAAGCCAATTAGAACCCCCACTCAATCACAGTTTTCACATCTGTAAAACAAGGAGGCAAGAACAGAAAATCTCTGTGGTCCCAACTAGCTCTAAATCTATGGTCCTATCTCCTTAGCCAACCATATACATAAATAAGAACCTCCTCTATGTCATACACAAGAAATGGTCATCCATCATGTAGCTTAAGCCCCTCTCCGTTGGTGCTTTGGGATGGTTCTAATGCTTAAGAAGCTCTTCCTATGTTAAGCCTTTATTTGCATCTTCATAATATTCACCCACTGTTCCTAGTTCTGTCCTCTGAATCCAAACAGAACAAGGCTTGGTCCTCTTACATAAGAGAACGATCACATCTCATCGCTCATATCCCAATCTCTCTTCTTCTTATCTCCACCCCACAACATACACTTCTTCTATTAACAATATATACTTCTTATCTTCTTTAATTCTTTCAACTAATTCTCATATTGCATGAACATGATGCCCTTCACCACCTCAATTTCTTTTGGGTACTCTCAACTTATCAATGTCCTTATTAAAACATGGTTCCCCAAAGTGAACATTATATTCCAGATGTTGTCTATTGCCAAGTATAAAAAGATTAAGGACTCTTTAGTTCTGGACAGTGAAGTTTAAAGGTCACTCACTAGTCAGTTTGCTGTCCACTCAGCATTAGAACCCAGATCTCCTGATTCCCTGTAGAGTTCTTCCACTCTGCCACAAAATGCAATATAAATACAGAGTCCATTTTTCTCAGTGCCTGAGGTATTCCCTGGTTAAATTAGGCACTTCTAAAAGTGATTTTGACAGTTTTAGTCACAAATAGTAAGTTACTTCTCTTATTTGCTGAACTCTACTCTGCCAGTGGGCTAAAGGAGTTAATGCAGTTTCCAAAGACATTTAACATATCCAGAAGTAGCTCAAGCACTGGGAGAATCTACTTCAAACTCCATTAAAGTACTTTCATATACTCAGACAAAAACCATTAGAGAAGTATAAATTATTATTTTATAACTATCCAGATTCTATTTGGGTTGTTTTATTGGTCTCTTAAAATGGTTCTTGGAATATTAGGGTAATAGAAGTCCAGACTGTTTCTTTTGCTAGATCACTAGGCTTCCTAGAATGCTGCAACATACTAGTTAAGAGTTTAAACTCACTGGAAAATTAACACTCCTATAGGAATCAAAGACTAAATAGAGGATGAAGGGATCTTAAAGATCATCTAGCCCAACTTCCTTATTTTACAAATGAGAAATTAGAGACCCCAAAAAAGACAGTGATTTTCTCCACATTAAGTCATCTACTTAGGGGCAAATCAGGGTATAGAATCTAAGTATTCTGTATTTTAGTTCATTGTTCTTTTTTTCTCCTTTAAAACATTACCTATATATTTTTTATTTGACCCTATTAACGCTTTGCAGGAAAACAGGGAGATAGGTTTAGTTTCATCAGTTACAAATTTCTGCTCAATTCAACAAGAATTTATTATTAAGCACTGGCTTCCCACATTCCTCAACCCTTCCTCCCTCCCCCTACCTACCTTCTTCGTCTCAAGACTAGTGAACAGTCAATATCTTTAGCTTTCCTGAAGGCAAGCACTCGATTTCACTTCCCCTCACCCCCATCATTAGACAAATGATAGACCACTCAGAAGAACTTGCCTCTTGCTGTCTCCCCACCTATCAATCAACCCTCAGAAGTGGGTAACTGACCTACCAATGCTCAATTGAGCCATTTTTGCTTTCTTTGCTGGCCAAAGTCAAAGGAAAAAATGGTACAATAGGACAGAAAGAAAGAAAGAATTCAAGCGCCCAAAACCACAGTGAGGATCACATAAAACTAGCACACCTACTAAAAGGGAAAAGATCTTAGGATATTGTAACAGCAAGCACCCTAGCACATCTGGGATGGGCTGTGAGCACAGGTTCTTTGATCTGCTTTATGGAGGAAGGATAACTTCAAAGCGGTTAACAGTCCTTCTTTAATGAAACACCATGAATGTGGAGAAAACACAAGCAGAGAAATTAGCACAAAGATCAACAAACAGGGCTCCAACTGAATGACAAAGTAATACAACCATTTCCATGTACCACTGCATGGGGAAGCACCAACAACATCTGAGTAGTGGGGGTGTTCTTAACAAGCGACTACTGAGAGTCCCACCCAGGGAATCGAAAGGTCCATCTCATAAGCAAAACCTCCAAAACAAAATACCAACCTCCCAGTATAACAGTTTTCAACTAATAGGTTCAGAGCCAGAAGGCATCACAACCCACATTACTCAGCACAGCTGTGAACTACCACAACTCAAAGGAGATTGAGTCTTCAGATGTTTTCAATGACCTTGGGAAACTGAATTCCAAAAAGAAAACAACGAAAATCCCACTTTGCTTGCTGTTACAGATATTACATTCCAAAAAGTGATAAGAAACTCATGACCAAGAATAAGAAATACTGAGTATAATCCTAATGGTGAAAATCAACCTTTAGAATAGTTTAGCAAGAGATTCTGATGAAAATGTTGAAGCCAGACACAGAAGAGTCAAGAGAAACAAGAAAGGTTTATGTATATGAGCATTAGAAAGGAGTTACACTCTAACAAGAAGAGAAAAAAAAAGTATTCATTCAGAATTCCACTGTCTCCAAAGTTTATGGAGGGACTTAACATACAAATATAGGGACAGGGTATGACTTTATTCTGTTGCATTGGTTTTAAAAGCAGAAAGAAAATGGAGAGGGAAGCCATAAATCTACTGGGGAAGGAGTGGAAAGAATTTACTCTTTCACATATTGGAACACAAGAAGAGTATACAATCACAGAAGAAGAGGTGGTAAGAATAGGCATCTCATGAAGCTCATTTATGTCTGAACTGAACAAAGGAAGGTTGAATTACACAGAGTCTAGTGTAAGAATACATTAAACTCAAGGAAATACACATAGAAAGGGAGATGGGAGAAAGGAATATAAGAACTAGGAAGAGAATAGTCACAAGAAAAACAGTGATAAACTTCTGATGGTTGCTCATAAAGGGGGGATTTTGAAAGAGAAAGAAAGGGTAAGAACCAGAGATCAGAACCTGAGCTTGGTGAAAAGTCAAAATGTTCTTTAGGGGGAAATTTAAGTGGAATATTTATATAAACAAAAGAGAGAAAGTGCATGTCAGTGAATTAGAATACAATTTAAAAAATTTTTAAAAAGCAAAAACAATTTTAAATTACAACTGAACACAAAAGTTAAAATTATAAAAATCAAATAAGAGATCAACAAAATTGAAAACAAAAAATAAACTAGCAAAACCAATAAAATAGAAAAATGTTATCTAATCTAATCCAAAGAAAAAAATATAACAAAATTATCATTCAAAAAGAGAAAGAATTCATGACAGAGAAAGTATGTAAATTATTAGAAGTTATTTTGCTTAATTGATCCTTTAAATGAAGTTGATGAATAATATATACAAAAATATAAAATACCCAAATCTGCAGAACCAGAAATAACAATTTTAGGTAACCCAGTTTCAGAAAAATAGTCTATAAAGAAATTTCCAAAGGGAAAAAATCCCATGGCTTTATGAATTTACACGAGTTGCCATTATTGGCAAAATGTTCATTATTAAATAAATTGTTTGCAAAAGTAGGAAAGATAGCATCCTACCAAACTCCTTCTAGTAAACAAATATTATCTTGAATATAAAACCAAGGAAAGACAAAAACAGAGAAAGAAAACTATAGACCACTCTCTCTAACGAGTACTGGTGTTAAGAATGTAGAATAAAACACTACTAGAAGCTACAAGAACATGCTAAAAAAAGATTTTATATTATGATCCTATTGGATATACATTAGGAATTCAGGGTCTAGCCCTGTCATTTCATTAGTATTAGGAAACTCCCAGATGAGGAAACTCCCAATGCTAATGTAGTCTTAAATTTTTATCTTATTATTTTAGAGAATTGCCCAAGGTGGAAAAACCAATACATACCAGAGGAAGAACCTGAACCAAGGTCTTCCTGGCTTCAAAGCCAGTTCTCTATTCACTGCTCCATATTGCTTTTCCTCATAATTATTCACAACAGTACTCTTTATGGTAGCAAAAAAAAAAAAAAACTGGCAAAAAAAATCAGGCAAATGGTTGAATATGGTATGTAAGTGTAATAGAATATCTTTATAATGTAAGACAATGAATATGAGGCATTATAAGAAACAGAAATATTTATTTTAAGTCATAGAGAGGGAAGAAAGCAGAACAAACAGAATAACCTACACAATGACTACGAGAATTTAAACAAAAACAAGTAATCATAATGATGAAATTTGATGCCAAAGTACAGAAAATTAATGTATGTTTCTTAGCAGAGAGGTGAGAGATTATGGATGGAGAATATTGTATATACTGCCAGTTGTGGTTACTTTGTCACTTTTGGTAAACATGTTTGCTTTTGTTTTTATTTTTGTTGCCAGAGAATAGTCAACAACTGTATTTTTTTTTAAATCAAAATACATCAACATAAAAACAGGATAAAAATAAAAGGGTGACGGCTGTTGCTACTGCTCAGAGTAGCATGGTAAGGAGTTATCGTACAGAATTAAATTGTGTGCTCTCATAAGAAGGGTATGTTCTTCATATGCCCAGTTTGTA
The DNA here is from genome assembly GCA_023548195.1 of Bettongia penicillata ogilbyi. Lineage (NCBI taxonomy): Eukaryota > Metazoa > Chordata > Mammalia > Diprotodontia > Potoroidae > Bettongia > Bettongia penicillata. The sequence goes on along the minus strand of JAJHZJ010000011.1, from coordinate 3,476,477 downwards.
CTTTCCCAAACTGATGCAAAGTGAAGTAAGCAGAGCCAACGTAAAAAATATACACCATGAATATAAAATAGTGCGAATAACTACTCCTTTAAAGTGGTTGCATGTATTTGACTACTTTTAGCCATTTATCTATTTTGTTGCCAGTTTTTTTTTGCCACCACAAGGAGTGCTGATGTGAATATTTATGTGGAAGATTTACACTATTCAAAGTTGCAATTATGCAAAATATGGCCATTGATTCCAACCCAGTGGAAATACTTAGTGTGAAACTGAATAATGTGACCACTTCAGGTAGTTCATTATTTGCCCTAATTGGGACCTAGCTGTGGGAAGGACAAACATAAAATAATTAAAAATGAATTTTGTAAAATTATAAAGAAAAGATTTGGTGTCCTCAGTCCTTTGCAGAAGCAGGTGTGTGTGGTGGTGGTGGGGGGAGCGGGATCCATTGGTGTGAAATGTTGCATATAATGTCAGATATTTCTGAGGTATCAATTAGTGTGGCTGACTTTTTTTTCATTTTTAAAGAATTTATCATAAGTGATGGTTCTCTAGAAGAAAGAGGAGAAACACAGGAAGGATACAGGAGGATATCTGGGGGAAAATGTTTTTAATATATCAATGAAAAAAATCTATTAAAAATAAACCTAGCTTATCTCTTTTTCAGTGTCTTCTCTGAATTGTGCCTGGTCTTCCTGTAGGTTTTCAGGCAAATAAAATGAGGGATGGGACGATTTTGCTTCTATTTCTTGGCAAGGAACTTCTTGATCCTGAAAATCTCATGGAATGACAGGATAAAGATGCAGTGGAAAACATAGCCCTAGCACTCTTTCTGCTACAATGGTGCCAAGTACATTCTTCAGTTGTTTTTTGCTTCAGCGAATGCCATTAAAACTGTTGATGCTGTTGTCGATTTTCTTATGTTCGGAACATAACTACTTCTCATGGTACGTTATCCCCTTGCTCATGCAGCCATGTCTTTTCAAATCAAGTGCAATCTTGTTGTCTTTGTGATAAGGTAATAAGGCAGCTTCTTTTCTCAGACTACAGAGTGGAGCACAGAATATCATGGTGCCTGCTTAGGATGTACTATCATAGAGTCATATAGAACTGAAAGGGATCTTAGCAGCCATCTAATCCAATCTTCTTTTTTTAAAAGAAGGAAACTGAGGCACAGGGAACAGAAGTGACTTGGCCAAGTCACACGAACATCAGAGGAATGATTTGAACCCTCTGAGTCCAGTGCTCTTTTCAGTGTCCTTTATTGTCTCACTCATGATCCAAAATGGATTATAAGTGAAAAAAGTCATCATAAAAGTTCATGTTAACACTCTTAGTTAAAAAAAAATCAACAATTTTGCCTCACAAAATGATGATTTATACTCAAATATTAATCACTCAGGCTGGAATATTTGATGGGTTATCATAAGGAAGACAGATTAGATTTACAGTGATTGGTGCCAAGTTACAGAACTAGGACCAATAAGTAGCCATATTGTGGCTCATTATGGATTGGAACTATCCATCAGATGGAAGGGCTGTTTCAAAAAGTAGGGTCCTCTCACTGAACACCTTTAGAGGCAGAATGATGGTTTATGGGGGATACCATAAAGGGGATTCATGCTTTGAGAAGAATTAAATGACCTTTAATATTCTTTCCATTCTAAATTCTAAATTGCACAGATAAATGACTTTACATTAGTAATCATTAATACTGCTGTGTGTGCTTGGAGTTTGCAAAGAGTTGTGTGTGTGTGTGTGTGTGTGTATGTGTGTGTGTGTGTTAGGGAGCGTGAAAATACTGCAACTGTGTGTGGCTCATTAAATCTTCTGCTAAATTCTGTTTTCAATTTGAATTGTTTACTATCTGTAATGTTTACAACTTTACAACTTTCTTTGGGTAAAAGAAAATTCTTCAATATCATGGTGCTATCTTCCTGCATCTGTTTCCATTTTACTGCAAATACCCTTCTAGTCTATAGTAGCACCTATGATATTTTCTCAAGTACAAATGAGACTGCACTTTGTCTCCAAGATCAAAAAAAAGGAATTTTAAAAATTATTTGTTTTTAAAATTAGAGACAGAGTGTGCTAGCCTTTAAGAATCCAAAGAACTGACAATGGATTATTTTGCAACTCAAATCACTGCTATGATTATACTTTCCGTATAAAGTAGACATATGTGCAAAGACTGTGCTCTGTGTACATTATTTACCCAGCTCCAAGAGATTCTTTTATTGGAGATTACTTCACTAGGATGAAATTTACAGAAAGTATTACAGCATTTGGTAAGTACTTACTATGGATAAATTCATGGAAAGAGATGTCCGAGAAAAAGATCATCTGTGAACTTCAAGGATTTTATGGAAAAGGTCTCTTAGAGGGTAAATTGTTGCTGTACTTTTAACTCTAGCTTATATTTGAACTCTAGAACACACACTGATCCTAGAACTTATTTATATTAATTAAAATGGAAGGCTGCTGAGAAATTACTATGGTTCCTTGCATTAGTCTGGTTGTATCGGTCTTGCTACATGTATGTTACCTAGTTCTATAATCCCAGTAGCACCTAGAAAGGTGACAAGTAAACACTTATTGAATGATTGATTTGTCTTTGAAATCACTCTTTTCAGTCTCCAAATCTCCCCATGAATTAAATACTTTATGTCTTTGAAACTACATCTTTTCCTCTGTATCTTCTAAAAATTTCAACATTTACCTTAACTATTAATGGTCATTCACAGATTGGAACAACCAGGGCATTGTCTATGGAGAGAAGGAAGGAAACAAGCATTTATTAATTTCCCACTATGTGCCAAGCAGGTACTTCCTAAGTGTTTTGCAGATACTATCTCATTTAATCTTTACAACAATCGTGGGAGATAGGTATATTATAATTCCCATTTTACAGATGTGAAAACAGAGACAGAATTTAAGTGACTTGCCCAGTTATACAACTAAATATCTAAGGCTGGATTTAAACTCAGGGCTTCCTGATTTCAGATTCACCTCTCTATCCACCATAAGGCTCATGTTGAATTATCAGCTGTTTCGATCTTGATGGAATTCATGCTTGCTAATTTTCAAGAGAAGGAATATAAAAGAACTGTAAATTAATTCCAGGTATCTGAGTTTACATCAAAGGTCCTTGATTCCAGAATCTGAATACAGTTTTTTTCATGCCATTTGTTACAGATATGATACTATTCATCAGAATTGGCAAATCATAAGATTGTCTATAGTGAAGTCTGAGTAAATGAAGAAAAATCCCACACTAGGCTTTATCTTCCTATTAGCTACATAAATATCAACAAATATTCATTTTACTTATCACTACTGATAGAGTAATAGATACAAAGCAGGAATTTTTGCACTACCACTGTAAAGTCCTGATAAGCTCATTGTGAAACTCTAAAAGAAAAGGAGGCAAGGATCTTTTTCAATTTAAAGTATAGACACAAAGAAAACTTTAAAAATTATATTTTGCCTTCTGCTTCTTATGAGCTGTGTGACACTAGGCAAGTCCTTTCATCTCTCTGGGATTCAGTTTCCTTATCTATAAAATGAAAGGGTTGGACAAGATGACCTTATTATGAATTCTGTTCCAGTTACAGTTCTATGATCTTGCTCCTTAACTTAAACATCATGTATAATTAGATATAGAGATAGAAAACATTATCAATAAATACTAAATTTAAATAAAGTTTGTAATGCAAACTGTAAAGGAACCAATTATTTAAAAGTTCACACTTCTAGTTATAGATTTTTTCTAAAATAATCACTGTTATCCATAGTCATGCTACTTTCCCTTGGGCCCGGCTCCCAAAATTCCTGATGGTTCTTGGATATGGGCTGCATAGGAAGACAGAGAGTCTTAAAGAAAGTCCTAAAGCTGCTGTTCAAGTTTGTTGTGCATAACAATACAAAATCTGAATCAAAGCTACCCAATACGTCAAATAAAAATTTCCTCCTTGAGGTTATAACCGTACATTTTCAAAAAACAAACTTTAAAATAAGCATCATATCCTTGGAGGTATTTTCCTTCCCCTCCCCACCACCGTAGCCGAACTGATGTCATCACAGAAAGGGAGGGGTAGATAACAGAGGTAGAAAAGAAGTAGGGATGTGTTAAACCAAGTGCAAAAATGAGTCTACACTATACCCTATAATCCATTTACAAAGTGTAAAGAAATTTCTCTGATAGAGCTGGAAGAACGTATAACTATGGGAAAGTCACCCAACCCCTCAGCTTTCTCTTCTATAAAATGGGGACAAAAATACTTTTGCTACTTACCTCCCTGGGATGCTGTACAGAAAGCACTTTGAAAGGTGTGAAATACTATACACATGTGAGTTGCTATTACCCCAAGGATTAGAGTCAAACTTTTGGCTCCCACATACCCGCCAGAGCTGATAAATCCAAAAGAATATTTCCTAGCCTCTGGAGGCAATTCCAAAGGATGAGTCCCAGAAATGTTGCGAGCAATAGCAGTCTCATTATGTGTGTAGCCTGCCAAGGTGACTGATTTTGAAGGAGGAAATACATTTGGATGTGTAAGTTCTAGTGTTAAAAAAATCACTTGCATTACTTTATAAAGGCCTTCCCCATGGAACATCTTTTGAATATTTTGAAGAGGGGCAAATTTCCATCTTTTGAGGAAGTTTTTTACTGTCAGTAATAGCCAAAAGTTATTTGGAGTCAAGTTCAAGAAATAAGTTGATGATGAAGCTGGGTAAGATTACTTGGGGTCAAAAATGAATTGTAACGAGAGTGTCCTTAGATTAGATCTCTTCTTGTATTCATAAACTCACTTGGCAGGAAAGAATGTATCTTAAACAAGACCTTAGCGCTCATAATTTTTTATTGCACCCTATCCATGTTACATCATACCACTAGTTTCTTTCTAGGCACATGGTTTTGCCCATTCACTACTCGGGTCCTGAGTGTCCTAGGCTTACAATTTCTCCCTTCTCTTGTTTTTCCACCTACCCAGTGGCATTCTATATAGGCCTACCCTTCTTGAACTTTGCCCAGGTCGCAGGCATTTTCCAATCTTTTCCTTCCATCAAAACCTCACCAACCTAGGCCCTATCTTTTCATAACCAGTGTTTTGTTTCTTAGCTAGCAATCTTATCACCTAGCACTGAGGTTAGGGAGCAATCCATCAATTGAGCAATGAACATTTATTAAGCACTTCTATGTGCCAGGCACTGGGGATAAAAATACTGGAGATATAAAGAAAGGCGGACAGCCATGATGATATCATCACTTTTCGGGGGTACTCTGAGGATTTCTGGAAAACAAAGTTTTAAACAAAAAGAGGGAATTTGGAGAACTGTGGCCTTCCTATGGGAGAGATAGGTTTTTCTAGAGTGAGTGAAAAAGTGAGAGGTCGATTTGAATTTTTTGAAAACACATGGCAGAGTTGGAGATCTGTTCTGTCTAGTTCTGCTGATAAAGTATGCTTATCACTTCTGCACTGGTCTTTCCCTTTGCCATGGCTGGCTTATTTCTCCCTCTTATATTCTTCTGTGGAGTCAAGTAAAGGTGAGCTTTCAGACTTAGATCTCAGGCACAAGTGAGCTAACTCTTATCATTGATTATCTGCAGACCAATGCTGACAGGAGACCATCACGCAAGGACAAGAAGGTCCTTTAACAACACACACAGTAGAGTCCCACAGCATCCCTACACCCCCACCATAGAATGTAAGCTCCCCATGGGTAGGGACTGTTTCATTTTTGTCTTTGTATCTCCAGCACCTTGAAGAGAGCCTTGTACATATTCTGCAGTAGTAAACAGTGATATTTAGCACTTTAAGTTTTGCAAATCACTTAAATTCTCTGAGGTAGGTGCTATTTTTATCCCTATTTTACAGATGAGGAAGCTTAGGGTGAGAATGGTTAAATGAATTGCCCGGTGTCGCACAGCTAAATGAGTTTCTGAGGCAGGATTCAAACTCTAATCTTCCTGACTCCAAGCCTAACACTCAATCCACAGTACAAACTAGCTGCCATGCTAAGTCTGCTGAACTGAATAGAACAGGACTTCGTTCTTCAGGGGACTCCAAATATAACTAGCTCCTGGGCCAAGAATCATAGCCCTGGACATACACTGATGCACGTATTAACTAACATAGTGGGGAGATAAGGGGAGGGGGGCTTCTAGTTGCAGAATCAGCATCCCACAGGACCAGCAAATACATTAGCCTAGAGTAGGAAATCTCTGAAAGAAGCTAAATAGACTTAGATGTCTGATTAGCAGGTGAAATGACCAGCAATGGGGTGGCACTCTTTACTATTGGTTTTTAATGGGAAGATTTCATTCTTCTTGGTACTACTTATGGGGAAAGCTGCCCTATAGACATTGAACAAAGAAAAATACAGTCACATGGATGCTCCACACACCTTCATAAGCCTAGAACTCTGAGAGCAGAGAGTTACACCAAGATGAACTGGTCATACGCCTCAGCAATCCAGACACTGACACCTTCTGTCTCAAGCTTTGTCATTGTGCCTTTGTTTTCCTTCTTCTTTTCCTTGTTATAATACTTTCCCGTATTCCATAGGAGTCATTGCCTCTTCCTTGAATGAAAATGCGGGCCATGTATGAATTGCTAGTAACAGTGGCAGATTTCCACCTGTGCTTGAAAAATAAAGGTAACATTTTACATGACAGCATTACACTAGGTCAATACTAATGTAACTATGGTCATATCCAATCATTAGCTTTCCTACCCAAAGGATGATTGAGCTAATGAAGCTTCCCCATGCTTCAGCCAGAAGCTGTTAAAGGCATTAGGATGCAGGAGGTCATCCAGATGATATGAGCCCTGCTCTTTGATTCTAGGGGAGCTCCAATTCATTACTACTTCACAGGAATTATGGTAGAGAATAGATAAATCTCTTGGTTTATATATGTCCATAATCATTCCAACTCTGGCTGCTGCAGTCACTTAAGTTTTTAAAAATTGACTTTTATTAATATCTTTTGTTTTTACATTATTTAAATTTTCCCATCACTCCCTTGAACAAAGAATTTTTTAAATGAAAGAAAAGTGAACATAGAAAACATTCCAGCAAAACCTATAAAAATACAGGGTCTTAGTGCTTACAGTTTAAAACTACACTAAGACTTTTGAACTTAAAGCTTAAAATTGCATGAAGTCTAGCACTAAGACTTTTGGGACGCCACCTGTGCTATTAAAGCACAGTGATATTTGATTATATCCATCTACCGCAATTTGTTTAGCCGTTCCCCAATCAATGGACATATGCTTTCTTTCTAGTTCTTTGCTACCATCAAAAGACAGTCCCAATTTTCAAATTGGTTTTTCTCCAGCATTCTCTATATCATTTCTGATTCTCCCATTCTCAAGGGATAATTTCAGAGCCTCTACCCCAAAAGACAACAGTGGGGACTGATATGGGACCATATGTTGATGTAGTTGGGGAGCCAGACCTCTATTCTGGTGGATAATTTGACACCATCATAGTCATCTTGGGAACTTTTCTTCTGGAGGTGGTATCTCCAGATATAAAAGACTAACCACATCTCAGGGACTATTAAATCAGCTTTTGGCCTGGGAGCCACCTCTGAGGAGAAAAGAAGGTTCTTTTCTTAAAGTCCCTTCTAAATTTGTTTCTCCAAAGAAGGAGAAAATTCTCTGTGAGTCCTTTGTGTAAATGAGTAACTAGAACAACCGAATCAGAGGCCAAAGAGATATGAAGGTCATCTGCTCTAGTCAAACAGTTTTAAAATAGAGGGACATGTACACATTCCACCTCTTATCACAATCTTAGGGGCCGCACATTTAGGTATCCTTGCTGGTAGTGCAGTGAATAGAACTCTGTCTGGGCCAGGAGTCAAAAAAGAGCTGAGTTCAAGTTTAGACTGAGATACTTAGTAGCTGGGTAACTTTGAGCAAGTCACTTAAACCTCTGCCTCTGTTTCCTCAACTGTAAAATGGAATAACAATAGCACCTACCTCCCAGTTTAACACAGTGCCTAGCACACAGAGGTACTATACAAATGCTTAGGTAGCAGGGTAATTCAATTGTGGGAGGAGAGCTTCATCTGTTACTAATGACCTTGACAAAGTCATCAACTAAACCCTTTTCTCTCCTAAGACTGAGAAAATAGGATGTATTTTGATTGCATTATATTCTGATTATGGCCTATCTTTTTTCCTAAATGATCTTACATTTGTCTGATGACCTACTTTATACCACTTTTAAAAAACTCAATATCCTTTCCTTTGTGAACTTATTGGGCAAAGCAGCATGGGATAAAGAGAGCACTGTCCAGAAAGACCTGTGTTCTATCCCTACATGTGGTAATTACTGGCTGTGTGATCCTGGGCAAGTCACTTAATTTCTCAGTCTTTGGGGCAACTCTTAAGATTTTCTCTCATCTGGTATCTGGTACATAGTAGGCATTTAATAATTCTTGATTAAGTCACAGATTGGTCACCTGGCCATTAATTCCTGTACTTTTCCACACTTTGCACCATGAGAAAAAGGTGAGCCAGGCTGACAATTGTACACCAGGGCTAAGCACAGCACAAGCCTCGCTTGTGTACCTCCTCTTTCCTGATCGGTGTAGGTGGACCCTCCAAAATACAGTTCCATTCTGCACCTCGAGCTGCACTCTTGTAGTCAAAATGTGGGGAATTTTCAAGAGTATCAGATGAACAGAAGCTAAAGGCTAATCAATATATAGAAAACAATGGACAAAAAGAGCCCCACAATCAACCATTGTCCTGAGAGGCAAAAGAGAGATGTATCTGTAGGCAGAAGAGAGAATCCAGTTATCAGGCATCAGAAGATACAGGGTGCAGGCCACCACACAGGGGAAGCAAGGAGTATGGATGACTGCACAATGTACAGAGTATTAATCAAAGGGAGAGGTCGCCATGTTCACGTACTAACCTATTTGGGAACATGGGCTACTGGCCCTTTTGAACTATTAGGCCCAGCCTTAAGCACGCTTCCCCATCTTGCCCAATGAGCTGCAGCTATCATGGCCAGCCCCCAGTGCATGAAGCTGCCATTCAGAGAAGACTCTTTATTCTAAGTTCTGGAGCCTGGGAAACCAATCAATCAACCGGCATTTATGGAGATCCTCATCTGTGCCCAGCATGGTAGATACAAGAGAAATATAAAACATGATCTCTGTTCTCAAGAGCTTACAGTACAGTCATAATAACAACCTTCCATAAAGCAACTGGCCAATAATATAATTCAATTCTAATGTGCTACCTGGGTTTAGAGAAAGAAGTGTGACCTACCTGGTGCTCGAAAGTCCTGAGCTACAGCTTACGTACTAGAACTAGGAAGACTCAGCAGACACAATTGGCCGGGATTTGTGCTGCAGGACAGTGTAATAAAGTTATATGTAAGGTGGATTTGAGTGTGTAGAAAGTGAATTTTGTTATTATTTCTCAGAGTTGTTTCCCAGGATCCACAGTCATAACAAATCAACAGTTCCAAGTATTAGATATAAGTTCCCACAGTTATGCTCCCCCACGCTAACACATAGTTATATAATGGTAAATAACCTTAACATCCACTGTGGCTGCGCAGTGAGATAAAGGAATAAGGTTACGTAAACTTGTGAGGTTATTGCTGGCAATATGCCTTCTTTGTCTGTCGGTCTGTAAAACAGGTGATCACTAGACAGTGAGTGGGGAACCCTTAGGGTTGAAGGCACAAATGCGGTGTGTGCCTCAACTGAGAACTTAGGGTTGAAGGCACAAGCTGGAATGCTGTGTGTGCCTTGATTGACCCCCATCAAGGCTTGGGGGGAAATCTATGCTTGCCTCAACTGGCCCCCATTGAGGCTTGAGGGGACTTAAGGGATTCCCAAGTTGTGCCTTGTCTTGACTGACTCCCATCAAGACTAGCCCCTGTGAGAAGGATGGTTGGGGAATGCTTGTAGGAGTTTGTGCTCCTGTTATCAGCAATGCTCTTCTGAGAAAACTGGACTAGAAAAAAGAAAGATTATTAACCCATTCTTAGTGTCTTTCCTGTCTGACCAAGTCAAAAGTGAACCCAGGCTAGCAGCCCTCACATGTGCTGTGTTTATCTATCTTACAAAGGCATACTTTAAAATCATTTTTATCAGCTCTGTGGTTTCTTTGATGTAATAAAAATATTATTTTTATAAATGAACATATTATCAATGCCAGAAAATTCTACTCTTCATGACAAGGAGGTATTTAATATATATAATCAGCAGTACAAAATAGGATGCAGCTGAGTAGGTGGAGTGGGTTAAGTTTAGAACTTGGGTCAGGAAGATATGAATTCAAATTTTGGCCCCAGACACTTGTCAGCTGTGTGAACCTAGGTAAGTCATTTAACTTCTGTTCAGCCTCATTTTCCTCAACTGTAAAAATGGAGATTAATTATACCTACACCTTGAAGGGTTTCTATGAGGATAAAATGAGATAATATTTGTAATAATGCTTAGCATAATACTTGGCACATCGTAGGTGCTATATAAAGTCAGATATTATATGGGTATTAATCAGTAATCATTTATTTATAATTAGATTATAATACATTATAATAATAGGTTCTAATCAGATATTGCATATCTGCTGTGGACCAGGCACTGTGCTAAGCAGTGAAACAAGATGAAGCCTGCCTTCAGGGAGGTTAAATTCCATCAGGAGAAACAAAGTGCACATATATAAGTAGAAATAAAATATAGACAAAATGAATATAAGATAACTGAGGATGGGGGAGATATTTGCAGTTGGGGAGATCAAGAAAGGTCTCATGTGGATGACTGAATTTGAGCTGAGCTTTAAAGGAAGCCAGGCATGCTGAGAAACAGACACGAGGAGGGAGTGCATCCCAGGCCTGGAGGAGAGTCTATACAAGGGCGAAAATGGAAAATGTGGAATGTCCTGACTGGGGAGCAGCAAGGAGGCCATTTTGGATAGAAGGAGAGCAATATGCCCAGAAAGTAGGGCTCAGGCTAGATTGTGAAAGGTTTTCTATCACTAACAGATTAGTTATCCTCAGGGCAATAGGGAGCCCCTAGGGCTTATTTGAGCAGGTGAGTCACAGGGTCAGGCCTGCGCTTTAGGAATATCCTTTTGGCAGCTGCGTGGAGTATAGCATGGAGAGAGGAGAAACTAGAAGCTGGGAGATTCATTAGAAGTGTAGGCACAAAGGCTCTGGTGGATAGTAGCAAGGGTACAGGATGGGGAGTGTGAATTCTGAACTTTGCCACAGAGGTACTCATGGCTTGTCTCAGCGCTGCATGAAGAGATGTTGTGATTCAGTCGTTTTAGTTGTCTCTGATTCTTTGTGACCTCGTTTGGGGTTTTCTTGGCAAAGATACTGGAGTGGTCTATCATTTCCTTCTCTAGCTCATTTTATAGATGAGGAAACTGAGGCAGACAGGGGTAAATGACTTATGCAGGGTCACAAGACTAGTAAGTGTCTGAGGTCAGATTTGAACTCGGGAAGATAAGTCTAATTGACCTTAGGCCCAGCCTTCTATCTGTTGCACCACCTACCTGGCAGATGAAGAGATGGGATGCTCCAAATAACATCTCTATTACAGGAGAGGTGTGACCGACTCTAAAACCCAATGTTTGAACATGGGGTTCATGAGCTTGTTTAGTATCCCTACATGAGGGGCCATCATAACCCTGTGGAACCATCATCCCTCTTTTTTTCTAAACCATTGCTACCCTGCCCCTGCCAAGGACTTATTCATGTCCCTTGAGAAAGATATATACACAGTGAATGAAGTTGACAGCAAGGTAGAAGCATATGGGCCTGGTGTACCAGCGATTGGTTTAGTTGATGTGTTTCCAAGACGGGAATTTGTATTCCCTGAAATGATTGGTTTCATGTGTGGTACCATATGTTACCATAATCAGGGAGGCAGGGCAGTTGATCTCTTGGGCAGCAAGGCAGCAGATGCTGCCAATAGGGCAGCAGCCTTTCTCCCACTCCCACATCGCCTGCAGACCATCAGTGGAAGAAGGGAGACTCAGAACCTCTGGACTGGCAGGGCTAAATTAGATGCTAAACTATAAGAGCGGAGCTAATTGTGTTTATAGAGGGGAAAGCAAGAGAAGCAGGGGAGAAATGAATGGAAAGAACAGGAGCTTTGGAGTCAAAGGGCCTCATTTTGATGCTATGACCTTCCATGATAGAGCAACACAGCTCCAGGGGAAAGTGTGAGGCAAAAGAATCTGGTAAATAGAGTGCCAAACCTGAAAGCGGGGAAACTTCTTTCTGCCTGTGACACCTGCAGGCAAATCATTTAGCTCCTCTTAGCCTCATTTCCCACATCTGCAGAATGGGGATGATAACCAGAGGACCTATTTCTTGGAATTGCTTTGGGCCTTAATTAAGATAATACATATAGAACGCTTGAAAGCTTGAAGATACTTTATGAATGCTGACTATTATTATCTGGTTATTACTTGAATTGGCTGATCTCTAAGTTCCAATTGTGGTCCTAAATATGTGACACTATTACTTATAATCTTTGATTGTGTATCTCATGCTAAGTGGCAGGTCCATCCTTGACAACTCCATTTCAAATCCTTTCCTTCTGGATAACCCCCCTTCTCTGAAGCATTTCTCTTCTGGGCTGCACTTTCCTCTGAAGCGGTGGGATACTGATATCAGGGTGACTTAGTGACGCAGCTTTAGCTACATCATTGTGTCTTGCAAAAGAGAAAACATTATTTGAATTTCTAACACTATTAAAGGTGTGGCCCTTCATGGGATACTTCAGGGACATTCCTAAAAAGAGGAGAAAAGGAGGTGCCTTTATTTATAATTTATTCCTTTATTGTTTGGTTGAGTTCAGTTGTATTTTTAATTTATTAAGTACCTGCTATTTTTTAGATACTGTGTGCTAAGTGCTTTTACAAATGTTTTTTCATTTGCTCCTTATAATAACCTTGTCAGTTAGATGCTATTAATATCCCCATTTTATAGTTGAGGAAACTGAGGCAGACAAAAGTTAAATATTTTGGCCAGGATTATGCAGCTTGCTGTGTCTGAGGCCAGAGTTAAAGTCAAATCTTCCAGCTTTCAGGTCCAGCACTCCACCCACTGCACCACCTAGTCGTCCCGTGAAGACTCTGTCTTCGGTTTGGTGAGCCGTCATATTCCTAGCAATGATTTCACTAGAGGCGCAGATAGCATGTTTATCTAATTTACAGATGACACAAAGCTCTGAGTGATGGCCAGCACCCTGGGTGAGAGACAGGACTTAAAAATGTTGTTGAACAGAGTAAAATAAGACTTGATGGGAGCAAATGTAAGCAGCTCTATACTTGGGTTCAAAACGACTGGCTTCATAATTACAAGAGGAAAGGCTAACTAGATAGCCACTCAGCTGACAAAGATCTGCGGGTTTTGGTGGACTGCAAACTGAGGGGATGACAACAGTGTTGTCTGACAGCCCCAAAGCCTAATGCTTTATTGGCCTTCAATAAGAGAGCTGTGGATTGTTGGAATAAGGAGATGACAGTCCCACTGTACTCTAGCCCGATCAGATCACATTGAGGGTTTGGTATCCAATTTTGGGCTCACGTCTTAGGAGGACAGCTAGGTAGAGCAGAGAGTGAAGCTCTAGACCTGGAATCAGGAACTTCAAGAGTTCAAATCAGGCCTCAGACACTTACTAGCTGTGTGACTCTGGTCAAGTCACTTAACCCTGTTTGTCTAATTTCCTCTTTTGTAAAATGAGCTGGAGAAGAAAGTGACACACCACTCCAGAATCTTTGTCAAGAAAACCCTAAATGGGGTCACAAAGAATTGGACATGACCGAGCAACAACAAAAAGAGGCTGGAATCTCCAAAGGAAGGCCTCTTGTGGAGAGAAGAGGCTCAGGTTCATGTCTTGTGAGGATCAGTTTAAGGAACTGAGAGCACTGAGTTTAAAGAAGATAGAAGTGGGGGGTCTCAGGGAGGAGCATGATAGCTGTCCTCAAGCACTTCAAGGGATGTTGTGTGAATGAAGGTTTAGTCAAACAACTATGAAAGCCATAAGAACTCTGATCAACACAATGACAATCCATGGATGCAGAGGACTGAGGATGAGGCATGTCATCCACCTCCTGACAGGGTGGTAATGGCCTCGGGGGAAGAATCAGACATGTATTTTTTAGCCAAGGGCAACAAAGGGATTTGTTTTATAGAAACTATGCATATTTACTGTAAGAATTTTCCCCCCAATGAGGGAGGAAGAAAGAGGGAGATAAATTAGATTTACATTTGTTAAAAAAATTAATTTTAAATTAATTTTTTAAAAAAAGTTTGTTTGGCCCCAAAGAAGAAATCTGGAAAAAATGGATGGTAGGAATTGCAAAGTGCAAATTGAATCCTTGATGTTGGGAAGACCTTTGGAAGAGCTCCCCAGGAGTGGGATGGGCCAACCCAGTAGCTAGTGAGTAGGAGCTTCCCCTTCTCTGGAGCAAAGGCTCTGTTTGTCAGCTAGGTTGTTAATGGGATTCTTTTTCAGGTACAGATTGGAATAGAAAACCACTAAAGCCCCTTCCAACTGAGAAATGCTGGGATTTGGTAATTCTGCGATTCTACACAGAAAGGGGCTTTAGAAATTTAATTCCTGGAGTCTGCTTAAGTAGCTCCTTCTCATTCAAAGCCATGCATTATTCAGCTGCTGTTTTGCTGACTTCTCTTCCATTACTTACTAGAAGATTCCCTGCTAGTGGCTGTAACAGCACCTAAATGCCCCATCCCCAGCTGGCCACCGTACACATCTATCAGTATTAGAGAGCCCTTGCTTGGAGTACCCCTCATTCCTGCACGTATCCGAGCCTCTAAAACTCGACAGATAGACCACAATTCAATCTGCATTTGGCTCTTCCTCTTTTCTGAGGCTCTCAAAATCTAGTGCCACCTCCACACCACAGTCAGTGACTGCAGGGTACCATCATCATCATCATCTTCAGCACTGGCACGTGCAGAGCACTTTAACGTTTGCAAAGAGGTTTACACATTATCTCATTTGATCTTGGGAGGCAGGCAGTAGCGTTATTACCATTTTGGAGATGAGAAAGCTGAGGCACCTTAAGTGACTTAGAAACTGAGTAAGAGCTAGTAAGTCTTGTGCAAGAACCAAACTCAGGTTTCCTTGACTCCAAGTCTAGCACTATATTCAGGGTGACCACTAGATGCTTAGGTGTAATCTGGAGACACTAACAATTTGGACCGAAACAGACGAGAGGTCTACTCTGGTAGGACCAGCCTAGCCTAGCTCATTACCAGGCTGACCAGAGGATAACGAATTTTTTTAACCACAACAGTTCTTAAAGACCATTTATGAAACTCTGTGTGTATTGACTCTATGTAAATCTATGCAATCTACACTGCCAGAAGGAGCATCTATTTTAATAACACTGCAGTGTCTTGAAATATTGAAGTTAGCCTTAGGCTACTTCTTCAATGCAAACTGCTAATATGCTACCACCTATCCACTAAGCTTTCCATAGCCTTTCACATCACCTGAAAATTTTATACCAATACTGATCAGCATGGAAGATTTAGTCTGCTCTGTTTTTCCAACCTAGCCTGGTTTGCAACTCCTTAGGCAGCCTAGTGTCCTCAGTTCCTGGGGCTCACCATATTGGTGGAAGATTTAGTATGCATGTCCAATTGGTTTTTGCCCTATTTTCAAACTCAAGCTATCTACTTTCCTTTGCTTCCCCTAGTAGCAGGGATTAGAGGCATGAGCCACCACAATAGCTGCTTTACATCTATTATTAGACGTTTTACAAGAATCCTACGAGGTAGGAACTATAGTTATTATTATTCCAATTTTAAAAATATGGAAATTGCAGCTCAGAAAAGTGATCACACAGCTAGGATATAATAGAGATAGTATTGCGAGATTTCTCTCGACTCTCTTTCCCGAGTTCTTTCCAACATTTAGCACAGTGTTGGGCACCTAGTAGACACTTAATAAATGTGATTGGCTGACTGACTTTTCCCTTATACCAAACTGCCCTCAAATACAGACTTAGGGAATGACTGTACTTCAGCCACTTGGAATAATGTCTAGCTACTTCATGTAATAGTAATGGACTCTTAACAATTTTGTAATTAGGTTTTTTAAAAACTCAACTTTTTAGACGTGTGTAACCAGAGGAATGCTGATATTTAACAATCAGCTATCTTGAAAAATAAAATAAAATAAAACATATGCCTGATACAGTTTTAAGTTTAATCTGTACTATAAACAGCTTCTCTATCACTTTATCAAGTCTGGGCAATCAACGAAACAATGAATCAAACCCTGATTTGTAGTGTTTGTCAATTTCCAAAGTGTAAATGCTCACACTAAAAATTTAACAATCAGCTTTTGTGAGGTGGTTTCAGCTGGTTCCAGCACCCCTCTGCATGCGACACAGAACAGTCATAACTCAAAAATTTGGTAACCCATTAAATTGCTGCATGGGCCCAACTGCTGAAAGTGTTCCTTTAAATTGACTTTGTAAAGAAAAAAAAAAGATGACAGGTTAAACTGGGGCTTTCATTAATAAGGAGAAACCCCAGATTTGGAAGCTCCTCCCACCAACGTACATCATCAGCTTCTTGGCAAATTATAGTTTAGAGAAGTTCCCAGGGAAATGCAAGACTATATGCCTAGGCCAAAGTCACATGGCCAGAGATAGGATTTGAACTGAGATTTTTCCTATTGCAAGGTCAGCTCTCTATCAGTGTCTCTGGTTTAAAAATACACACACACACACACACACACACACACACACACGCGGTGTGGGAAGGAATTAAGGCAATTTGAAGAGGTAAGAGGGAGAATTAATTCCTATCATAGTTTGAGATACAGTCTCCAATTTGGAAATGATTCCAGATATCGTCTACTCCACACATAGGGATTTGAGGGTGTCATGTTCTTTCTTTTGCACCTGAGAAGCCTCAAAGAGTCTTTCTCCCACTGTGAGTATGGGAAGGGACCAAGTGACTTCTCAACTTCAGTGTGGAAATGTCACTGCTTTCAGAGGGTTGTGGGCAGAGCAGCTAGGCGACCTGGTGGATCAAGCACTGGTGGAGTTGGAAAGATCAGAGTTCAAATCTGACCTCAGAGACTAGCTGTGTGACCCTGGGCAAGGCACTTAACCCCTGACTGCATAGAGCCGGAGAAGGAAATGGCAAAGCATTCCAGTATCTTTGCCAAGAAAATCCCATGAACAGTTGGTCCTTTGGGTCATGAAGAGTTGGACATGACTGTACATCAGGCAGAAAGGTTGGTCAGCCTGGGAAGGAGGCATGTCGAGTTGGGAGTGTTTTATTTGTTTTCTCTTAATGGGAGAGGAGGAACAAGTAGGCTTCATCCTGCCTTCCAGGACCTGAGCTTATGCTCTCCACACCATCATTCTAATCTGCTAAAGGAGGCATGTGTTTAATTTCTGTACTCACTGAATCCCCCATCTTGGTGCAAAGCTCTGGTGTCCTGAGACCTGGTATGGTCTAGATGTAGATTATTAGAACAGTCCAGTCTTTGCTTCTAAGGCTATATTTATTTCCTTCCGTATAATCAAAATCTAATGCCCTTGATGTTCACTTTAACCTGGTCTCACCTGCATAAATAAATCAAGAGTGAAGATGGCTATCACACAACGTGATTTATCTGTACATCCCCAGGGATAGCCCTGCTTACATCATTTTGAACATTTTATGTCAGAGCAAATCTCAGAGGCCAACCTGTATTATAAACTAAGCCTTGCCAGTGAGCTGATTGAGTGTAATTTCACTCACAATATTTCACTTTCTGTTACCCACCAGAAACAACCTCCTAAATGTTATCTTTTGACTTCCACATTGGCTTAAATATTTATAAAGTTAACAACGATTTTTTTAAAGTAGGACAAAGTTGTCCTGGCTTAAATAAGTAGCACAAATGACTTTTTTGGCATAAGTAAAATCTGTGAGAATTATAGGATAAACAGCTTAAATTAGAAAAATAGTCTATGTCCAACTGGTAGAGATGTGATACTGCTCAGAGATGATACATTACATCAGAGTTGGGGAAATGACCCAGAGGATTCAGAAAGCTGCTACTGTACAGTACACTGAACAGTACAGTCTATGTATTATCTTTGGGAATCCAGGCCAAGTCCCTCTGGCTTATCTTCATCCAGTATCTCCTTTATGATTCAGCATTGTTTTGTCCCCAGAGCACCAAACTGTACTATTTATCACCAAATAATCTTAGCTCTCTGTAAGAAATCAGTCCTGGGCTCTTAAACTGGGGAAGTTTTTTCATAAGCAGCTTTTTACATCTCACACCTCACCCCCTCCAAACCCCCTTCCCTCCCAAAACTTTGCTTGGCTGAACTTGTAATTTCACAGTCCAGTAACCAGAACTCAAGCACTAAGTTTGGAAAGGGACAGAGGGACACAAATTATGTGCCTTGTAAACTTATAGATGGAAAAAAATGAAGGTGTTTACAGTTGGATGCAGGTCAGTGCAAGGGATGCATCAAAGTAGTGTCCTTTGTAGCTTCTAAAACTTAAAAACTCAGTGCTTGTGGTGGGAGAAAGGACTAAGCATTTTTTAAGTGCCCACTATGTGCCACTGTGCTAAGTATTTAATGAACATCATCTCCTTTAATATTCACAACAAATGTGTGAGGTAAGTGCTGCTATTCTCCCCATTTTATAGTTGGGGAAATATGCAGATGTTAAGTGACTTGCCCAGGGTCACATAGCTAGCAAGCATCTGAGGTCAAAGAGGGGAGTAGTGTACTGTAAATGTTTTATAAGGGGGAAGTGGTGTACAGGTCACACTGAAATTTGATCTATAGACTTAGCATTTTCTCCATCACTTTCTTGAGTCAAGACCAGCAAGAAAAATATAAATCAATCTCTGATCTGTAGCACTCGCTTGTTTCTGAAGTGTAAATGCTCACACTGAAAAATTAACCATTGTTTCTCCCAATCATCGATACATCACTGGAGCAGGGCATATGCTGGTGAAAGATGTAGGAGAAATAGATAATACTTTGTTGAAACTGAGTAGTAAAGCAGTGACCTTTTGAACCTCTTTGGGGTGATCATGGAACTTAGAGCTGAAAGTATCTAATTGGAAATCTAATTCAGCCTTCTCAATTTTTTCCCATTAGGAAACTAGAAATGATGCAGCTAAAAAACCAGACACGCATCAGCTAATAGCCATTATTATGGAGAACAGTGAACAAATTCATGAATTAGTTCAGTTTGTATGTCTATTGCGACAATTGATCTTAGCCTTATTTCAGATAAAGTTTTCAGCCCTCATTAAAACCATTAGCGTCCATGAGTAAGTATGTTTGGATTTTACATGCTTTACTTCTCATATTTAAGAATCAGGCTTAACAGAAACTTTGATAAATTGATATGCAATCACGACATAAAATCTTAATTTAGTTGTGATTAATCCTTATAACATAAATAAAAACAAAATTCTAGTTTATGAGCTTGTTAACTGTTCTTCCAGGTTACAAATCACTGGCCAGTAACTTTTACATTATAGCTGTTTACTGTTTAAGTATTTCACTGCTAACAAGAGTTGACTCTTAGCCATACAAATTGGGCTCAAAAATGTGTGTCCAACTGAATTTCTCAGGATAATTCTCTGGT
This sequence comes from Bettongia penicillata ogilbyi, assembly GCA_023548195.1. Classification (NCBI taxonomy): domain Eukaryota; kingdom Metazoa; phylum Chordata; class Mammalia; order Diprotodontia; family Potoroidae; genus Bettongia; species Bettongia penicillata. Next base: position 3,456,830 of record JAJHZJ010000011.1, on the reverse strand, counting down.
TGCTGATTGGTTTGGGGGGTTCCTAGGGGTGATGGGACCCCAAGAATGCCAAGATAGAATCACCTGGAATGAATTCACACACTCAAGTTGTCTTTCAGTCAAGGATAGTTTATTATAATGCCAATAGAAGAGGGCAAATTCCCTTTGGGGAACTTGCACTCTAATAGGGGTGAATCTAAAACATATAGAAAAAGGGCATGGGAAAGGAATGCCAGGGATGCTAATTAGGTAATCTAAGGATCCAGGTGTCTTTGGGAGCTATGGATGGGAAAGTATAGGAAGTATACCAAACACTGAGAGAGAAAAGACAAGGTTTTTTGTTTGTTTAGCTGCCAGAGGCATGGACCTTGGGCAAACACCAAAGACAGGAACCTTGGGCAGGTATCCTGGGAAAGAGTCCTTGGGTCAGTATCCCTGTCTCTGTACTGTTAGGGGAATTACACAGTCAGTCCTGAAACAAGGGAAAATTTTGTCAAAGGATGAGAAATTGGGAGGCTTCCCAAAACATGATCTTCGGACAGGGGCCCAAGCACCCCATCAGTTATGATACTCTACTTCCATATCCCTGCCTGCCCCCAAGAAAAAAGATCTGTTAGCAAATAAAATCTTTGTAATGCAATGTCTGCTTTTTAGCTCATTTATTTTATATCTTTCTAATACCTATAACTTGTAGCACAGTGCAGGGTACATAGTGATTGCGTAATAGAAAGAGAAAAATAGGCCACTAAAAGTCATCTAGTTCAATCCCTTTCTCCCATTTTACTGGTGAAAAAAGTGAGGCTTATAGACATCAGATATAAGAGAGGGGAAAACACTAGTTGGGGGGATTAATATTTCATCTTTTTTTGTTCGATTGTTTGTTGTTAAATTTGAAGAGCCTGTTGATTATTTTGTCTCTGATTTGTTGTTTCATGGTCAAACTAATGATTTTACTCCAACTGAGTCACCCAATCTCTAATAGCTACATGTTAACCTAATTCCTGTGCTTTGATCATTCATTAGTTGACAGATGTTTTATTATAAACTCACTTTGTAATATAAAAATCTTGTAAACTTGTCCAGATTAAAGAACCTCTTCAAGCTTAATTTTTCCTGGGTCTCCAATATGGTGGAAAATGCCTGGAAAGTGCCTGTGATAGGATCAGTAGCTATCAGGGTTCTCTCCACCTTCTTCCCCTCAACAGGATTACTTTCTCCAGTGAGGCCACAGAGCTGTCCCTGAGACCTGATAGACCCTTGCCTCCCATATGAAGTTTCCTGATTACATAAATGACATAAAAAAATCCCACCCATGTGGATTTCAGCCCCTTCTCAATCAGGAGCATTTGACAAAGGAGTTTTAGTCAGAGAATGATTGGAATTTTTTGGAGATTGATCCGTTGCAGTGAGTCAAACAGACATTTTTAAATGCCTACTATTGGTGGAACCAAATAATGCAAAATTGTTTTTCTTTAAAGATTCATATTTTCTTAGAAGACTTATTCTAAATCACTCATTTTTGTTCAGTTCTGCCTGACTCCTTGTGACCTCATTTGGGGTTTTCTTGGCAGAGATACTAGAGTAGTTTGCCGTTTTCCTCTCCAAGTCATTTTGCTGATGAGAAAATTAAGGCAAACAGGGTTAAGTGACTTGCTAAAGGTCACACAGCTAGTTAGAGTCTGAGGCCAGGCGTGAACTAAGGTCCTCCTGACGCAAGGTCTAGCACTGTATTCCCTGCACCATCTGCCCCATTCTGAATCTGACAGTGACATAAACAATAGACCTAAAAGGAGACTAAATGTTTGCCACCAATAAGTGTTTTAAAATTGAGAACCCTATGGGACCAAGGTGCATACGATAGCTTGTAAGCTCATTAACAACAATTTCCGTACTCCTCTGGCTTGTATAAGTAAGTCAGTATTAGGTTATTTTAGGTGGGTGACACAGTGGATAGACTGAGGGGCCTACAATCAAAAGACTAATTTTGTGAGTTTAAATCTGGCCCCAGACATTTACTAGCTGTGTGACCCTAGGCAAGTCATTTAACACTGTTTGCCTCAGTTTCCTCATCTGCAAAAGGAGCTGGAGAAGGAAATGGCAAATTGCTCCATTATCTTTGCCAAGAAGACCCTGAATGGGGTCACGAAGAGTCAGACACAATGAAAACCAATGGACAATGACAAAAGATATTTTAGTTCATCACCTTTCTCTTGAAAAATTCAAATCTTAAAATAAATCCTTTGTTTTATTTGTAAATACTTTTATAAATCTGCCAGAATCACAGAACTACTTTTTGAATTTTAGAAACATACCCAAAATTTTACTTCAAGATCACTAGAGGTAAACCCAAATTAGACATTGTTATATTTGCATTTTGTTTGTGTCAAAGACTGGGTATCCTAAGTACTTTATGTTTGTTTCATTGTCAGGGTCTTTATCCTTCACACTCTTAATTTTACCCAATTATCCTGAATGGGCATTGCTCCACCTATCTCCAAAAGTGATAGAAAAAGAAAACCAGTCTGACAAGTCATTGGTTATGTGGTACATGTTGTTGGATATATTTGATGATTAATGCCAGACTGGTGAAAGTCAATGTTTCAGTCATTTGAATAATTTTGTCAAATATCTGACAGGTTTTCCCATTGGCTTATTCATATCATATGTTACCAGTACAAACAAAGCAAAAAATCAATGGGCTTGTTTGTGTGTGCATATCTGCCATTACAACTTTTGTCTTCATGGACCTTTGGGGAAGCTAGGGGACCCATTTGACATTATTGGACCTGGAATCATCTGGTCTCACATATTTGCTAGCTGTGTGACCTTGGGCAAGTCACTTAACATCCATCTACCTTGGTTTCCTCACCTATAAAATAAGGGTAATGACAGGTACCCTTCCCAGGTACAAATCTCAGAGATATTTGAAAGGAGGGGAAAAATGACATTATTTGTTAACAAATTAGACATAGGAAATAAAGGAGAAAGGAAAACAAGGTCTTCTGGGGGAATGCTGTGTTAATGGGGTTCAAGAATCAGTCACAGCTGATAAAATGTGATCAATGGAGCTAGGATGGGGGGTAGGGGAACTTCTAGGTGGCACTTAGGCATTCGGAAACGGAGCAATAATGCAAAAATGTCCCCAAGGAAATTATGTGCCAGGGAAAGAATACAATATGATTCCAAGGTTATTTGTTGGGAATACTGAAAGAATAGTACTGCCATTGACAGAAATTATGTCATTGGGATGAGACTCAGTTCAAAAGGAAGGATGTTGAGCTTAGTATTGGACTATTGCTGGATGTTGAGATGATAACATGCCATCCAAGTCACCCAAAAAAGACTCAATCTTAAGTTTTCCCCTTGTCCATCTCATTCACTCTGATAATTTTTTTTTAATTTCTTAGTGTCATCAGTCACCTGATGGCTCAGTTGTCAAAAACTGGGATTTTACAGGAGGACTTAGTCAATCAACTCTGTTTTGTGTATTGCGTCAGAATGATGAGAATACTTAGGTGCTTAAATCAGATAGATACACAGATTGAAACTTTCTGTGTTACAAAGATTGTGACACTTTGGAACAGTAAAAGGTTAGTTAAGTGATTATTTTCCTAATGGCTAAGGTATTAAACCTTAAAATTACTTTTTCTCTAAAGCAGGAAAAATTACTAATCTAGTTTTAATTTATGTGATTTTCTTCAAGTGTATGTCTAAACATGTCTCTCTGTCTCTGTCTCTCTCTCTCTGTCTCTGTCTCTCTCTCTCTCTTTCACACACACACACACACTCACACACACACACACACATAATGTTCTCCTATTACCAACTGTTCCCTATTACCCTCAGCATCAAATACAAAGTTATCCGTTCTGCATTTAAACCTCTACATCCAAAAAGCACAATGTCCAACCATCATGGGATTCTGAGGCTAGGTCTGCATATAAACTTTATGGAATCATAGATTTAGTGTTGGAAGGACCTCAGAGACAACACAGTATAATCAAGCTCTCTTATTTTGTGAAAGGCAGAGTCAGGAAAACCTAAATTCAATCCCAGGTCAATTATTTACTAATTATGACCAGGGGTACATCATTGACCCTCTCTGAATCTGAGCTTCTTCATCCATAAAGAGGGGACAATAGTAGCATCCACTCTACAGGGCTGTTCAAAGAACCCAATAAAATCAATGTGTGTAGCAAGGGGATTGAACTGGAGCTCGCTCATGGAACATGCTTAGGGATGGGCATTTGGGGCACCCCAGGGAGCACGTGCAGAGCTGGCCACTTCCAACAAGCCACGCAGGTTGGCCTTCTGTGCAACCATAGGTTTCTGTTCCCAGAAGGTTATCTCCCCTCCTCACCTTGATGAGGCTGCATCACAGAGTACTGACCACAAAGCAGCAAGAGCTGTCCACTCAGTAAAATTTAAAAGGAGAGAAAATTCCTGCTCTCAATATCTACTTTCCTTCTACACATGTTGTTTGGGACTCAGCTCTCTCTTGGACTTTCCACAATGAGGAGGAGGAGATTTCCTCTTCTCTTTGCCATCAACAGCTATACAGGCTATAAATACACAGGCTTGTCTAGGTGAGCCAGGATAACAAGGTAGCAGGATGCAGTGCCAAGAGGGATGAACCTAGAGTCAAGGGACCTCTCTCTAGGTCTCAGTTTCTTTATCTGTTAAAAAAAAAAAGGTTGGACTGGATCATTTCTAAGGTCCCTTTTAACCTTAACCTGTGATCTTAATTATTAAAATGTTCCACAGTATATCAGGTCAATCTCATTTTTCCCACTTCTGACTTCTGCCTGTGCCTGGCATCATATAGACCCTATCATAGCAAGAGTGATCTTTTGGTGAATATTCAATTCAATAAGCAAATGTGTATTGATTGATTATTAAGCAACTATTATACACAAGGCACTACACTGAGTACCAGAATTACCAACAAAACAAAACAAGACAAGAGCAACTCCTGCCCTCAGGGATGTTTGGGGAAGGAAGGGGAATAATAAAAAATAAATAAATGAATGAATAGCTAAATAAATAGATCATTGATAGAAGACAGTTCGAAGAAGGAGAATGCGCCCATGTGAAGGGGCAGAAGACAGATGGTACATGAGTTGAGTCTTAAAGGAAGTAAGGGATTCAGAGGAAGGGAAGGAAAGCATTCTCAGTTTCACAGGATGTGTGCCAGACATTCCTACCAGGAGAGGATGGAGGAGAGGATCAAATGACCATGACCTTGTTTCAAATCCCTTCTTGCATTTTGGAACCATATCCCACTCTTAAGTCACAAAACACAAAATAAGTTTGTTTAAGAAGAAACATTTCCTACATTACTCCATAAGGACTCTGTGACCTTAGACCTAGTAAATAAATGGACATCTCTGGTGCCCGTGGGCTCTGGAAGTCTGATAAAAACAGATAGACAAATATTACTGTTCTTGAGGCAAAAACTGCCACCTAGACATGGTAAAGGGGTCACCTTCCAACGGCTTGATAAATCAGTCAGTTCCAAAATTCCAGACTTTGAATCTGTATAGGCAAAAATTTAGTCTCTTTATTATAGAAACATTACATGTTTGTTCTGAGGCAGGGAAACATTAATAAATAAGTAATCTATATTGGATTGTAAATTTTCTAGGGCAAAAATTATATAGGCCTATAAAAAATGTGAAATAATGTAATAAGGACAAGGAGATACTTGGGGGAGGGGGTTAGAAACCAATCTACTTTTCAGCCCAAGTTAGTGAGATTTCATGCTCCCCTTTCTACTTCTCCAAATGCTTTTGGGACTTTTTCTTTGGAATGGCATGGACGGTCATCATCAACATGGTGTGGGCTCATTCTTATTAACACATTGACTAGCCCTGATAAATTATCCTGTCCTGCCCTAAGCTGAGAAAGGAACATGAGCAGTGCAGGTGGTAAGGTTATTTTTTTCTTTAATGCAGAAGAAACTTGGAGGCAGATATGTATTTTAAATGTCGAGTTGGATAGACCATCCTCAATTTACAAAAGGTCGTGTTCTGAAAATACATAGAAGTCGTTTGTTTGGAATTTGGAACGTGTATTTTCCCAGGGACAAGAGAAACCACCGTAAGTACCAGTTAGCCTTCAGGCCAGCCCATGCAAGCTCATGTAACCCACAGCAGAGTTGAACCTTTGTCCTGTAACAAGAGATTCTAACTACTGCAGCATCAGTAATTTAACTTCTAACTCCATAAGAATTCCCTTCATAGCATCCCTACCAGAAGAGTAGCCAGTCTCTGCTTTAAAGATTTCTGGTGATTACAGTTTCATGTACTCACAAGAAAAAAAAGAAATTCAGAATTTTGGTGAGGGGGGTGCCTCTTTACTCTCTCCTGAAGCAGATCACTCCACTTTCAGATAAATCTTTTTGTTAGGATGCTTTTCCTCTACTGGAGACAAAATCTATGTCTCTGCAATTTCCATTGCCTCTAGTTCAACCCTCCGGGGCCAAGTAGAACAAATCTAATCTGTAGAGACAGGTCTTGAAACACTTCAAGACTGCTATCATATGTCCTTTTCATTCTCCCTTTTCCTCTCTAGGCTAACCATTCCCAGTTTTTTCAACAGATTCTGTTAGTCCATTTTTAATGTTACTTTTATGAGTATTTTCCAGGTTCCCTGCACTCACTTCCATGGCAGCTTTGACCACTGCTAGAGAACTGTAAAGAAACTCCTTAATCTTCTGGAAGCCCTGAGTTTTGGCACAAAAGTCCCTGAAACTCCTACCACAGAAGTCCTTGAAACCTGCCACGAAGCCAAGTCTAGAGCCTGGAAACCTCGATTCCTCTAGTTAGAACTTTCTACTTCCGCCATGCCTAATCCCTCAGCTTTTGGAGCAGCTGTTTCAGGGGCAGACTCCGCACTTGGGTGACTATATTCTTCTTAATTCAAGGACTACTTTACAAAACGCTTCACAAACTCAACTTAACAAAGTGAGCTCTTATCACTATAGTAAATAATTTACATACGGGGAGTCATAACGTCAGCACTCTAGCCCAGGTAATGGCATTAAGGACCAGCATGAGTCTGAGAAAGTCAATTCCTCTACATTAAGACTGAAAAATGAGAGCTAGACAAGAGGATATCCAAGGTCTCCTCCAGATCAAACCATGCTTCTGTACATAAATCTGTCAGATGGGTGGAGCAGAAGACAAAAGCTCTAAGCTTGGCATCAGGAAGACATGAATTCAGAACCAACTGCAGACATCTACTAGCTGGATGATGCTAGGTAAGTTACTTAATCTCTCTCCACTTCATCTGGAAAATGAGGGTGTTGGAATCAATAGTCTTCCTGGTCTCTTTCAGATCTAAATCTATTATCCTGTGGTTATTTAGGTAATAAAGTGGCTAGCATGTTAGAGGTGGCATAAGAAAGATCTGAATTCAAATCCTGTTTAGTTACTGGCTGTGTGATCCTAGATAAGTCATTTGATATCTTAACCTCAGTTTCCTCATCTGTAAATTAAGAAGCATGGATTAGATGGCCCTTAAGTTTCCTTCCTATGATTCTTTTTTTTTCCTTTTTGTTGGGGGTGTAAGGAAGGGAATCTTGATAATTTCTGAGACACCTGAAAAATAAATGATGATGATAGAGGTGCTGGGTGACAAAATGGGTGCTTTTGAATCTCGGCCAAGCAACTGAAAAAAGAGAAAGAAGCAGTAAGGAAGAAATATTACTGCAAAAGAGGACAGGAATGCTGTTAATCAGTCAGGGAGCCAATAAGCATTTTTTTAAGCAACTGCTCTGCCAGGGATTGTTCAAAGCAACAGAGATACAAAGAAAGGCAAAAGACAGTCCCTGTTCTCAAAGAACTCATAGTCTACTGAGTGGGGGAGATAACACGAAAGCAGGATAAGTAAAGAAATAACAGAGGGAAGGCATTAGAATTAAGGGGACTTAGGAGAGGCTTCCTAGAGAAAGTGGGATTTTAGCTGGGACTTGAATGAAGGCAGGGAAGTCTGGAGTGTTTTGTTCAGGGAACATTCAAGAATACAATGTCACTGGAAGGGTGGAAGAGAGGAAAGGTGGTGTAAAGATGTAAGAAATCTAGAGAAGTCTAGGTTGGGGTCGGGGTGAGGGCAGTTTGTAAAAATCTTGGAACGCCAGAGAATTCAGAGCTCCTGGAGGGGATAATGAGGCACTGAAGTTGCTGGGTAAAGGTGAAATGACGAGACCTGAGCTTTAAGAAGATCATGTTGATAGCTGAGTGGAGAACAGACTAGAGTAGGGACAGACTTGTAGCAAGGAGATTCATCACCAGACTACTGGAAGAATCCAAGTGTTAGATGATAGAACTTGCACCAGGATAGTGGCAGTGTCGGAAGAGAGAAGGCAAATGTGAGAGATGTCATGAAGGCAAAGCCTTGGCAAACAAACCTTGGCAGCAGACTGGCTCCGCACAGGTGAGAAAATCAGGAGTCAAGAATGATGCCTGGGTTACTGGGAGAATGGCGTTACGTTCGATGGTAAAAGGGAAGTTTGGAAAGAAGGAGAGTTTGGGGGAAAAGATAATGAGGTCAGTTTTGAACATGTTGAATTTACGATGTGAATAAAGCACCCATTTCAAGGTATCTGGTGGTAGCTGAAGATACAAGACTGGAGGTTAGAATGGAAGTTTGGGCTAGATAAGTAGAGTAGAAGATCATTAGCATAGTGATGTGTTAGAATTCACTGAGAGCCCACTGTGTGTGTGTCTGTGTCTCCGTCTGTGTCCGGGTCTGTGTGTCTATGAGTGTCTGTGTGTTGTGTGGAGTGTTGAGTGAGCATATGGAGGGCTCTGAATAAGGATTCAGGGGAATGGGGAAATATGACCTCCCATGGTGCACAAGCTTCAGTGTTTGGGGATTTAAAAAAAATTATAAATTTTAAAACCATCTAAACAAAAACAAATAACAATGTCATCCATAAAACCATAAACTATAAGCTATCGACAGATTCCTAAAAAGTCAATATACACACATTCACTGTAATAAAATGAGTGTCTCCATCTTATCTTTTCTATCTATTTATGGAATTTGTTTGGTGTTCCCACGAGGCCCCTGCAGTGGAAGCTTCAGAGAAAATATGAATTTTAGAAGCAGGGGTGCCAGGGTTTCTGGTGAAGGCAGATGGCCCTGGTGGCAGCAGCTCCCTAGGCCAGCCCCCCTAAATCAGAGACTGCAGCCTCTAACCCTTCGGTGGCCCACGTAAGCTCAGAGATGCAAGATATCTCAGAAAAAAAATCAAGGCTTTCCCAGTTTTTATAAAGAAGGAAAAGGGGGTAAAATAGAAACACAGCAAATTCTATTAAGTTAGAACAAGTCAGCGTAAGAGCCTGGAATAGAATGCAGGACTTCCAAGTTCTAGGTCACTAACTTCATTTTCTCCCTTAATATCAATGATACAAACCCTTAGGGGAAGCCTAAGGGGAAAAGAGGCATTGTAAAAAATTCCCCCCAAAATAGGATTTGGATTTTATGTTCCATTATGTAAATTGATATATGTGAATACCATATTTCAAATAAATAATTTATAACAATCTATTTAGAAAGTATCTGAAACAGACCAGGATTTCATTGTCTCTAAGTATATATTACACATTATAGTTCTATTTACTTTCATTTATATATATATGAAACATATATATTGTAGAAAATAAGTTAATTACATGTATATATATTTATGAGTAGAAATGTATATAATTTATATTATCTGCATATAAGTTTTATGCAGTATTACAATACATAATTTGTATTATATATACCTAAATATAGTATGCAAACATATATATAATTTATCATTTATATTTTATAGATTGTGTCTATATATGTGTGTGTATGCCACACACACACAAATACCATTCCCTCTATTTTTTTTAAAGCAGTATTATAGAAAAAGTTCTGGTTTTTGAGTGGGAAAACTTCAGTTCAAATCTTGGCTCTGCCTGATACTGCTTATATGACCTTCAGTGAAGTCCATTAACCTTTAAAATGAAGGAGTTGGATAAGAAGACATATAAGTATCCTTCCACCTCTAAATAAATGATTTCATGTTTCACCCCCTTGAAACAAAAACAATAATTGAATAACATTTGAATTTTTGAGATTGAAATCATGTCAGTGATGGGGTAAATATATGAAAACTCTAAAGGAAATGAAGACTTTCCTTCTTCAGATTGTCTACACATTAATCAATCAATCATTTATGCAGCACCTACTATGTACTAGACATCACTCTAACATGTGAGGATACAAAGGCAGCACGGGTGAAAAGCAAATTTAGATAATCATCCAAAAAGATAATGAAATAAATGGGAACCCTTTTTGGATCTGATTTATCTGATTATTTCAGCATGACTTTTTTTTAAAAAATATGGACTAACCACATAATTTCTCCAGTTCTTTTCTCTGCATGTGAATTCGAAGACAGAGATACAGGCAATCCTCTTTTGTTCTTTTATTGGTGAGGCTAAAAATAAAATATTGTTCTACTTCGTACTTAACAAAGCCTAAATCAAACAACTAGCAGTTAATTCCACCTCCACGGATCTCTTCAGTAGGTGTTTCTGACATAGCCTTTCTTTTTGGTTTTTACTTTTAAAATCTTCTCCCAAAGATTGTGTCTCTTTGTATGACCATGTTGACTGAAATGAGTGATATATTCAACCCAAAGAGCAAAGTGATTGTACATAGAGACTCAGTTTCACCAGTTTCATCCCAATTCATAATTACCATCATCCACAAATATCAGTGTCATTTTCCTCTGGCATGGTGTATCGCTATGATATCCACAGGTTGTCATTAAAGTCAGGTCTCTGTAAGTGACATGAGAACAATTTAGATTGTAAATCCTTGAAGCTTAGAAAGATCCCTTCACTCTGTGGTGTAATACAGTTGAATTGATCATTTATGAAGTTATGAAATGGGGCAAGGCATGCCCAGTTCTTTGGGTACTCAGGAAAAACCAAGATGATGGCAGAAAACTGGGCAACAATAACCCTTCAATCAGACATAGAAGAAGTGAAGGCAAACAGCACAGAAAGTTCAGAGGCAAGCAGGGAAAGGGTACAGAAGCAGACAGTGCAGAGAAAGGGAATGAGATGATGAAGGAAGACAGGTAGTGGTGGGGAAGAATATGGGGAGGGGGAGAGGCAGAGAGTATCACTGACATAACTGGATTAGAGTTAAGAACTCTAGGCTGGATGGACCCAAAGGAAATGAAAGAGTATTCAGGTGGCAAGAAATCTCATTTTTATAGAAGTTTCGGACAAGTGGGAGCAAACAGACTAGTCTGTGCCACCTAGAGGTTAGTGTTTTAACATTTCAAATCATTTCAAAGTTGTTAGTAAAACTGTAAAGTTAACATATCCAAGTCATCTCAAAGTTATCAGCACCATTTAGTGTTCTACTGGTCTTCTGGAAATTGCCTGAGACTTAAAAATCACAGGATCAAAAGGTCCTGACAGCAGACTATGCTCCTGGGTTAAGTATGTGATATTCTAAGGGATTCTAAATCTAAATGATTTATTCCCTTACCCATCTTCCACCAGACTAATATAACTTTTAATTTTAATTTTTAAGCTTTTATTCAGTATTTTATTTTTTCCTCAATTACATGTAAAACATTTTTTAATGTTTGTTTTTAAAACTTTGAGCTCCAAATTCTCTCCCTTCCTCCCTCCCCACCCCACCCCCTATTGAGAAGGGAAGTAATTCCATATAGGTTATACATGTGCAGTCATGCAAAGCATATTTATTATAGTCACAGACTAACATAAATTTTAAAGCCAAGAAATAGACTGAAAGAATGAGCAACTACCAAAAAACCTCACTATAGAGATACTATAGAAAATGAGAATGACTTAAAAATATTTACAAGCAAAGACTCAAAGAAAAATACAGCTCAGAAATAAATTTGACAAAAATTCTTAGAAGAGTCAAAGTTGAAATTTTTAAACACAGCTAAAAATGATTTTTAAAACCACTAAGATCTATGAAAGCAATATAGAAAATAGAAGGAAATAAATAGGTTGAAAAAAGAGCTACAAAAAATTACTGAAAAAAATAACTCCTTGACAATTAGAATTGGCCAAATGGAAACTAATGACTCTATGCGACAGTAAGAAATAATTTTAAAAAGTCAAAAGTCTGAAAAAATAGAAGAAAATGTGTGGTATCTCATAGGAAAAATAACCTGAAAAACAGATTGAGGGCAGATATTTTTAAAATGTTTGGACTACCTGATATCCAGGAACAAAAAAGAGGTATAGAAATATTTCTTGCCCAATAGGAAACTAGAAGGGAACTGGGTTATGGGAAAATAAGAATAAGAGGGAGGATAGATTAAGGAAAACCATAGTCAGAAACACAACAGACTTTTTTAAAGGGTACAGGGGGAAAAAGAGAAGGTAAAAGAGAATAAGATGAAGGGAAATACACAGTTCTCAATCATAACTGTGAGTGTGAATGGGATGGATTCACCTATAAAACTGAAGAGAATAGCAGAATGGATTAGAAACTAGAATTCATGTCATTCACAAGAAACACACTTGAAACAAAACATAGAGTTCAGTAAGAGACTGAAGCAGAATCTATTATGCTTCAGGTAAAGTAAAAAAGGTAGGATAGAAATCATGATCTCAGACAAAGCAAAAGCAAAAATAGACTTAATTAAAAGAGAGAATCATGGAAACTACATTTTGCTAAAAGCAACCCAGATCATGAAATATCAATGCAAAACCTACATGAACCAAATGGCATAGCATCCAAATTAGTTGCAATAATAGACAGCAAAACTATAATATAATACTAGGGAACTTCAATTTACCCCCTCTCAGACCTAGATACATCTAACCATATAATAAAAGAGAAAGAAGCTAAAGAGATAAATAGAATTTTAGGAAAGTCAGATATGATAGACCTCTAGAATATACTGAATGGAATGAAAAGGAATATTTCTACTTCTCAACCACGTATTGCACTTTCACAAAAATTGGCCATGAATTAGGGCATTAGAAACTCACAAATAAATGCAAAAAGAATCAAACATATTAAAGGAATCTTTTATAAACCATAATGTAATAAAAATCACATGCAATAAAGAGTCTTTGAAGCAAGGATTAAAAATTAATTGGAAACTAAACAACTCAATCCAAAGAATGGAAACAACTCATACTAACAATCAATAATTTCATTAAAGATAATGACAGCAATGAGACAACCTACTAAATATTTTTTGGATGAGACCAAAAGAATATTTAAGGCAAAATTTATATCTAAATGCTTATATAAATATAAGAGAAAAAGAGAAGATCAATCAATTGAACATGCAACTAAAAAAACTAAAAAAATTAATAAATTAAGTACTAGAACAGAAATCTTGAAAAATCAAAACAAACAAAATTGAAAGTAAAAAAACTAAAGTAATAAAATAGTTCTTTAAAAAACATCAAGATACATAAGCCATTACATAATTGGGTTTTTTTAAATTATAAAGATGAATTCATATCCAATGAATAAGAAAGGAGCTATTTTTCTAAACTATATGCCAATAAAACTGATTATCTAAATGAAATAGAGGAATGTTTACAAAAATATAAACTGCCAGATTAATAGAAGAAGAAATAGATTATTTAATTACTCCTTACAATGGAAAAAACAAAACAAGTCATACATGAAATCCCTAATTTTAAAAACAAACAACCAACCCCAGGATCAAATGGAGTTACAAGTTAATTCTAACATTTCAGGAACAATTAATTCCAATACTACATAAACTGTTTGAAAAAATAGGTAAAAAAAAAAAGTCCTACCAAATTCCTTCTCTGAAACAAGTATGGTCTTGATATCTAAAGGAGGAGAATCAAAATTGAGAAAGAAAATTATAAAACAATTTCCCTAATAAATATTGATGAAAAAATTTTAAATAAAATACCAGCAAAGAAATTACAACAATATATAAAAAAAATCATACCCTATAACAAGGTGGGATTTATATGCAGAATTCAGGGTGGTTCAATATTAGGAAAACTATAAACATAACTGAACATTTTAATAATAAAACCAACAAAAAAAATCATGACTATTTCAATAGCTACAGAAGAAGCTTTTGAAAAAATACTGTAGCTATTCTTGTTAAAAAAAAAAAAAACAACCCAAAAGCCTAGGTAGCATAAAAATAAACAGGATTTTCCCCAAAGTGATAAGTAGTATCTATCTAAAAACAAGAACCAGCATTATCCATAATGGGGGCAAGCTAAAAGTCTTTCCAATAAAATCAGGAGTAAAACAAGGATGTCCATCATCTTCATAATAGTCAATATTGTATTATAAATGCCAGCAACAACACTAAAACAAGACAAAGAAATTGAAGTTATAAGTATAGGCAAAAAGAAAAAACTAGCAGTTTTTGCAAATAATATGATGGTTTATTTACAGAAACCTGGAGTCAACCAAAAAACTAATTGAAAGAATAAATTTCAGTAAAATTGCAAGATAGGCTTGCACACAAATCATCCACATTTCTGTACATTTCCATAAAGAAACAGAGAAATCTCCTTTTAAAATAACTGATCTTTCATAATTCTAATGACCTCTCTGTTTCTTATTTTCTATTCATCTTACATATGACTCATTTGTACATAGTTACTTGCATGTTTGGTCCTTCATTAGATTGAGCTTCTTGAGGACAGGGTCTTTTACCTTTCTTTGCATTCCCAGTGCTTTGTACAGTGTCTGGCACATAGTAGGCTCTTAATAAATGTGTATTGAGTGAGTAACTGACCTCAGGTTCCTGCTCTGTAAAAGAAGAGTTGGAAAGAGGTTTCTTCCAGCTAAAATAGATCTACTATCCTACGTAAAGGACAGGGCACAAACAGACCACAGAAAGTAATCAATATGAAGGTAAGAGAAAGGTAAAAGAATCTTACAAGGGGAAGAGAGTTTTTTGTTTGTTGTATACTACAGAAGCCAGGAAACAAGTAATTTTGTCAAGCAGATTTCTTAGTTCTAAGCTCTTGCTTAACCTCCAGTGAGCTTGCTGTAAGTTCTCTCCTTTCCTGTGTCCCTCCTCCATACACAATGATTTTATTTTCCTTCGGTAGGGCTTGCAATCTCTCCTCCAGGGGAGCGCACAGCCAATCTGTAGTGCAACTGTGTATAACTCTGCAACTCTAATCATGACACAAATCTAAATAAATTAACAATAGACCCATAGGTTCAAAGAGCATGAAATAAATCATACAAATCTCAATAACTTGGGAGAGCAACCAGTTAAGATAACCTAAACAAACAAAGAGTTTGGTCTACTTTCTTTGCGTTATACTGATAGAGAAACACAATGGGCCATTAAAAGAAACTCAAAGCAAGGAGTTAAAACTTCATTGGTGTAATGTGCTTCGTTTAAATAAAAAAAAACATAACAAATATTCCTGAGTGAAAGGACGCTTACGGATCTATGACACTAGAGATTCTTGGGGGTCATGAACTTTTTAGAAAAATACTTTGAAAACAATATTTTTATATCATCAGTCTCATTTTTGATCCCATGAATTTTATTTTATGAATTTAAAAACATTAAGAAGAGGTCCATAGACTTCAACGAAATGCCAAAGGGGTCCATGATACAGAAAAGGTTAAGAATCTCTGTTGTAGTTCAACTCCTACATTTTAGGTTTGAAGTAACTGAGGCACTCGGTGAGTAGTTAAATTATTTGCCCACGGTCACACAATTTGTCAGTGGTTGTATCAAGACTAGAACAAAAGTCCTGGGCTACCTGTACAGCACTCTTTCCACTGAGCTACATAGTTTCAAAGAATTGAATAAGGAAAAATTCGGTGAACTTGTTGTCCCTGACTAACCTGAGAGTAGCAGTTGGACATTGGCTCCAGTGCTGATGGCTTGTCCAGGAAATTCTATTTTGATCGATTTGTACGTATCACTAAGTTCACTTCTAGCTCTAAAATTCCATGATACTGGGAAATCTGGGCTGGCTGTCAAAGTGTTTCTCCTTCCTATGGAAAGAAATGTGATGAAATGTGATGCAATGCAAGGTAATTCCACCTTAGGTGCCAGGCAATGAACACACTCAAATATTACTCTATTCATTTAGGATGTTTCCAGAATCAATATGGAATCTGATCTTTACTCAAGGATCTCAACTTTGCCTCCTTTTACATCACTGCACATGAGTACAGGTGCTCAAATGTATATCTCTCCTTGAAAATAGGGGCAACACCCCAGGTATGGGGGCATATATTTCAAACTTTGGATATTATTTTCACAATATTAATGGAAACAGTTGATTGAGAAAAAAAGCAAATTTGTAGATATATGTATGGAGAGCAAAAGAAGGAGAGAAAGAATATACTTCAGATAATTTTATAATAATTAATACTTACATTGTAAGCTTCATATATCTGCAGAAAGCGGGGAGAAAAAAGAAATAACAAATAGTCACATGGAAACAATAATAACATTCAGGGTTTCTTTTTGCACATCAACTCAAAAACCAGAACCAAAGTTATTTCAGATACTGCAGTTAAACTGACGAGGTAATGTCTTGACATGATTATTCCTTTTATTTAATTAACTGAAATATTACCTATTTTTATACTCAGAAATATGTTCTTCTCCTATTTTCATCTCATATCTCATTTTAAAGATAATGTGTACAAAAGCTCTGTTTTGTAAGTCTTGCAATGGATAAATGAATAAAAATAACATTTATTAAGAATTGATTATGTGTCAAAAGGAATCAGATTTTGATCTGAATAATTCCATATTGCTTTGACAAAGTCCATTACCAGCTGCTTCCCCTTTCTTCTCCTAAACTGGGAAAGTTCAGGGAAGACAAACTCATTTGATGACAGCCTAAGTAAAAAAATAATTATAAAAATCTGTAGTCCATTAAAATTATATAATGCATCCTAAGGCTAAACTGGTGGTATATCTGGATTCTAGTTATGGTCCTCCTATTAAGTTAAGCAAGGCACTTCACCCCTGATTCTAAATTTATCTGAAAAATAAGGCTGTAAGATTAGAAAAACTCTACATCCCTTTTAGTTCCAATATTGTAGGACTGCTTCCACTAGTGCATATTTGTTCTAATTACAAGATCACGTCTAATTGAGACAGAACATTTCTGAAGAGATATTGGAGTATGTTTCATAGCTCCTCACATCATCTCAGTGAGACAGACAGAGGGTTGTGAGAACAGACTCATTCACCTGGAACTTATGCCCAAAGAAGTCAACTGAATAAATTATTTGGAGGAAAAGCAGCATCATATTGTCAAATCTATTCTTCAGTGAAAGACCATAAAACACAGTTCAATTTGAAGAGCAAATTACATCACTACCTAAGAATTTTCACATGGTTCCTACTTTTATTGACTGCTTTGCAAAAGAGTTTTAACAAAAGAACAAAGAAAAAGTGGATTGTATATGACCCCCCAAAGGCTTCTCCAGTTGCATAACTATGTATTAAGAGCCAATTGCCTATCTCTGCTTAAAATATTTAAGAAATAAGACTTGAAGGTTTGAGTATGTACAGATTCAAAGTAAAGCCTGACAGAGGCAACTTTTCTTAAATTTTATTTATTTTTAACATTCTTTTCAAATTTTGAGTTCCAAACTTTTTCCCTCTGCCCCACCCATTGAGTAGGTAAATAATATATCAATTATTATATGTGAAATCACATAAAACAATTTTCTGTATTAGTCATATCTCAAAAAAAATGTAATTAATGTAATTCATCTTACACTCAAAGTTCATCAGTTCTCTCCATGGAGGTAGATAGCATTTTTTTTTTTTTATGAGTCCTTTGGAATTCTCTTGAATCATTGAAATGATCAGAGTAGCCAAGTCTTTTACACTTGATCATCATTACAACGTTGCTCTTACTGTGCACAATGGTCTCCTGGTTCTTCTTGCTTTACTTTGCATCAGTTCATACAGGTTTTACCATGTTTTCCTGACCCCCCTCCCCCATCATCATTTCTTATAGCACAAGAGTATTCCTTCACAATCATATGCCACAACTTGTTCAGCCATTCCCCAATTGATGAACATTCCCTAAACTTCCAATTCTTTGCTACCACAAACGATCTGCTATAAATATTTGTATAGATATAGGTCCTTTTCCTTTTTCTTTGATCTCTTTGGGATAGACACCTAGTGGTGGTATTACTGGGTCAAACAGTATGCACAGTTTTATAGTCCTTTGGACATTTCCACATTCTTCTCCAGAATGGTTGGAGCAGTCCACTACTCCATCAACAATTCATTAATGTTTTTATTTTTTCATTGGAAAACTGTCTGTTCATATTCTTTGGCCATTTATCAATTGGGGAATGATTTGCATTCTTGCAGGTTTGACAAAGTCCTTTATATATTTTAGATATGAAACTTTTATCTGATAAATTGTCTATAAATTTTTTGTCAATTTTCTACTTTCCTTCTAATTTTGCCTATATTTGTTTTATGTGTTACAAATCCTTTGTAATTTAATGTAATTGAAATTATCTATTTTATACCTAATTTTGTTCTCTATTTCTTGTTTATTCATAAATTGTTCACCTATTCATAAGTCTAATAAATAATATATTCTATGTTCTAATTTTCTTGTGAAATCTCTTTTTATATCTAGGTCATGTATACATTTTGATTTTATTTTGGTAAATGGTTTGAGATACTGGTCCATGCTCAGTTAATAATTAAAAATGCTTTAAATCATTACTAATTAGAAAAGCAAAAATTAAAACAACCTTGAAATATCATTTTACACTTACCAGATTGGCCAAAATGATAGAGGGGAAAACTAACAAATGTTGGAGAGGATATGTAAAAATTGGGACATTAATTCATTGTTGGTGGAATTATAAAATGATCCAACCATTTTGAAGAACAATCTGGAATTATATCCAAAACGTTACTAAACTATCTATACCCTCTGACCCAACAATACCACTACTTGGTCTATTTCCAAAGATAATTAGGGAAAAAGGAAAAGAACCTATATATTCTAAAATGTTTGTAGCCATTCTCCTTGTGGTGTAGGGAGGCCCATCAATTGTGGAATGACTGAATAAGTTATGGTATATGGTTGTGATGGAATAAGATTGTGTTATAAGAAATGACTTTAGAAAAAACATAGAAAGACCTATACAAAATAATGTAAACTGAAATAAGAACCAAGAGAACACTGTATACAGAAAAAGAAATATTGTTTTAAGAATGACTTTGAGTGAATAAGTCATTTTGTTTATTATAAATACCCAAATTAACTCTAAAAGACATTTGATAAAGATGCTATCTGTATCCAGAGAAAGAACTAAGAATAATTTTACATTTATATATGCCTATGTATCTAATGGTAGTCATCTCTAAGGTCAGGGGGAGGGAAGAAAAAAATCAATTTATATGATAATTTTATTGTGTATTTAATAGGAATAGCAAATTGTGCATAGTAGATCTGCATTTTCATATGTAATCACCTTTTTATTGCACTATGTTATGGAAATGCTTGTTTTATTCTATAAATTTACCATAAAATTTTTTTAAATCATAAATGTACCTATTTTCTTTCATTCCTCCAGCATTTATCATTTTTGATAGATGTGAGGTGGTACCTCAAAGTTGTTTTAATTTGCATTTCTATAATCAATAGTGATTTGGAGTATTGTTTTTCATATTACTATAGACAGTTTTGATTTCTTCTTCCGAAAACTTCCTGTTCATTTCCTTTGACCATTTATCAATGGGGAATTACTCTTATTTTTATTTATTTGACTCAGTTCCCTATAAGGAGAAATAAGGCCTTATCAGAGAAACTTGCTGTAAGATTTTTAAACATTACTTCCTTGTCTATGGTTCATTAAGCAAAATGTAGTTTCCCTTATTATCTCTTTCAGTTAGGTATATTTTTGCTTTTATTTTATTGTCACCCTTGCCTTCTTCACTTCAATTGAACAATAATAGACTCTGCTCCAACGCTACAGTTCAACTGTGTGTGGGTCTTTCTGTACCAATTGTGCTAAATATATAACTAGCTAAATAGATGATAGATATATACGTACTTCCCTCTTTGAACCAATTCTGATGAAAGTAAAGTTCAAGCATTGCCTACCACCTCCCTTTTTTCTTTTTCCCTTTCACTATAAAAGCTCTTACTTGTATACTTCCTTTATGTGAGGAAAAGTTGCTCCATTCTACAAAAGGCAGCTTTTAAAAATATTTCATATCGTGAATTGATCACAACCATTCTGGAGGGTAATTTGAAATTATGTCCAAAGGGTTATAAAACTGTACATAACCTTTGATCCAGCAATACCACTACTAGGTCTGTATTCCAAAGAAATCATGAAAAAATGGAAATGAAAAAAAAATATTTATAGCAGCTCTTTTTGTGGTGACAAAGAATTGAAATTTGAGGGGATACCCATCAATTGGGCAATGGTTGAACAAGTTGTGGCATAAGAATGTAACGAAATAGCATTGTGCTAAAAGAGAGGATGACCAGGCAGATTTCAGAAAAACCTGGGAAGACTTATATGAATTGACACTGAGTGAAGTAAGCAGAACCAGAACATTGTACACAGTAACAGAAACAGTGCATCATGATCAACTTTGATAAACTTAGGTCTTCTCAGCAACACAATGATCTAAGACAATTCAAAAAGACTCGTGATGGTAAATGTTATCCACATCCAGAGAAAGAACTATGGAGTATGAATGCAGATCAAAGCATACTATTTTCTCTTTTCTTTCTTGTGGTTTTTCCCTTTTGTTTTGATTCCTTCACAACATGACTAAGGTGGAAATATGTTTAAAAATAAAAGTATTGTATGGTATTCTGACACTGGTCAATGGAGCGGAGACTGGCACTGAGTATACAGATGATACCCTTACTTATACAGAAGTCATATCTCAGTTCCATAGTGGCCTCATGTAAGGTTACACTGGATGAATCAGCAGAATATCAATTCAAACATATTGGAAGAAATTGCTGTCTTGTTTGTATCTGTGTGACCCCAACATCTCGCACAGGACATTTTACATGGGAGACCCTTAGTAAATTTTTACAAATTTTGTTGAATTAGGAAAGTTTGTTAAATTGAATGAAATTTCCTCTAAGAGAACTCCCCCAGATTCTTCATTTGTGACCCTGCCCTTTCACTCAGTCACCACCTAGTATATATTTCTCAAGACCTTTCCTTTGCATTTATCACAGTTTCTTTATGTCATAGTGATCTATGTTTGTATAAACATAATTTCCCAATTTTAGATTGTAAACTTCATAGGGCAAGGATTGTGTTATGTCTGTCTGGGTATTTCAGATGAATACTTTGAGAGAGAAAGAGTCAGAGACAGAGAGACAGGCACAGATCCAGAGACAGAGACAAAGAAGTAAAGAATATTATATAAATATATGCATATATATTTATATAATATATTATATAATATAAATATTATATAAAGAAATAAAGTATATTATATATATTCACATCATTTATATTGTATAAAACTGCACATGTTTAAATGTGCATATACATGTTATATGTGTACATAAACTTATGTGTATACATACATGTGTGAGTACATTTTTGTGTATACACATACATCTGTTAACTCCTCTTGTCTTGGGGCACCTGCTTTCCTCATTAGTCCCTTAAATATATTGGCTAAATCTATAATTTCACATTTGTAGGTTAGTATGATCAAATTCAAATAGAAATTGGGACTACTAATCCCTACACAAAGATTCCTACAGGCCACACATTTATATATTTTAAAATATATTATCTATGTTGAAATATATTATCTATGTTTTCTTTTTTTTTAATTTATTTTGTTCAGTTGTTCCCAACTACATTTTAATCTGGTTCCTCTGCACCAGGGCAGTATATTTGACTTTGGATTGAGAAGCTCTTTCTACCAATGTAGATCAGCAACTCTTCTATAATTTATTAAATTTATAGCCTTAGAGTGTTGTCCATAAATCTGAAAACTGAGAAGCAAGTGACTTGCCTGTGGTCACACAGTCAATATATGTCAAGGATCGGGGAGTGGAACTGAAACCCAAGCTTTTCTGACTCTGAGGCTCACTCTCTATGCTCCATGCTACAATGCTTATTTTTTACACGTGGAAAGCACTTTATATATTTTGTTGATTTCAATAGGTCCAATGAAAACATGGTGTTACCCAAGGAGCCCTGGATAAGAATCAGAAGACCTAAGTCCTGGTCTTGGCTCTCTTGCTTTCTGCTTCTCTGTATACTAGTTTTATAATCTATAAAACAGGGCTATTAATATCTACCTCACAGGGCTTTAGAGAGAATCAACTAAAATAATGTGTCTGAAATATTCTGCAATCTATGAAACACAATAAAATTGTATATTGCTGGATGTTGTCTTTTTCTTTTTTAAAATTTATTCATTTATTTTGTTTTCAACATTCATTTCCATAAAATTTTGAGTTCCAAATTTTTACCCCATCTCTCCCCTCCCCCACCCCAAAATGGCAAGCATTCTAATTACCCCTACCACCAATTTGTCCTCCCTTCCAACATCCCTCCCTTCCCTTATCCACATCTTCTCTTTTGTCCTGTAGAGCAAGATAAATTTCTATACCACCATTACCTGTATTTCTTACTTCCCAGTTGTATGCAAGAACAGTACTCGAGTTGTTCCTAAAACTTTTGAGTTCCAGCTTCTCTTCCTTCCTCGTTCCCTACTCATTCCCATTGAGAAGGCAAGCTATTCAATATAGGCTATATATGTGTAGTTTTGCAAATGACTTCCACAATGGTCATGTTGTGTAAGACTGACTATATTTCCCCTTATCCTATGCTGCCCCCCATTTCTTCTATTCTCTCTTTTGACCTTGTCCCTCCCCAAGAGTGTTGACTTCTAATTGCTCCCTCCTTCAATTGCCCTCCCTCCATCATCCCCCCCACCCTGCTTATCCTCTTCTTCCCCACTTTCCTGTACTGTAATTTTGGTTTTCATACCCAAAAGGGTGTGCATTTTATTCCTTCCTTGAGCCAAATATGATGAGAGTAAGATTCACTTTTTTCCTTTTGCCTCCCCCCTTTTTGCCTCCATTGAAACATCTTTTTCTTATCTCTTTTATGAGATATAATTTGCCCCATTCCATTTCTCCCTTTCTCCTCCCAATATATTCTTCTCTCACCTCTTAATTTTACTTTTTTAGATACGATCCCTTCCTATTCAACTCACCCTGTGCTCTGTGTGTGTGTGTGTGTGTGTGTGTGTAATCCCACCAACTACTCAAATACTGAAAAAAGTTTCAAGATTTGCAAATATTGTCTTTCCATGTAATAATGTAAACAGTTCAACTTTAGTAAGTTCCTTATGATTCTCTTTCCTGTTTACCTTTTCATGATTCCCTTGATTCTTGTGTTTGAAAGTCAAATTTTCTTTTCAGCTCTGGTCTTTTCATCAAGAATGCTTGAAAGTATTCTATTTCATTGAAAGGCCATTTTTTTCCCCTGAAGTATTATACTCCATTTTGCTGGGTAGGTGATTCTTGGTTTTAATCCTAGTTCCTTTGACTTCTGGAATATCCTATTCCAAACCCTTCAATCCCTTAATGTAGAAGCTGCTAGATCTTGTGTTATCTTGATTGTATTTCCACAATACGTGAATTGTTTCTTTCTAGCTGCTTGCAATATTTTCTCCTTGATCTGGGAATTCTGGAATTTGGTCACAATGTTCCTAGGAGTTTCTCTTTTTGGATCTCTTTCAGGCAGTAATTGGTGGATTCCTTGAATACTTATTTTGCCCTCTGGTTCTAGAATCTCAGGGCAATTTTTCTTGATAATTTCATGGAAGATGATGTCCAGGCTCTTTTTTTGATCATGGCCTTCAGGTAGTCCCATAATTTTTAAATTGTCTCTCCTGGATCTATTTTCCAGGTCAGTTGTTTTTCCAATGACATATTTCACATTATGTTCCATTTTTTCATTCTTTTGGTTTTTTTTTTTGTGATTTCTTGGTTTCCCATAAAGTCATTAGCCTCCATCTCTTCCATTCTAATTTGGAAAGAACTATTTTCTTCAGTGAGCTTTTGAACCTCCTTTTCCATTTGGCTAATTCTGCTTTTGAAAGCATTCTTCTCCTCATTGCTTTTTGGTGCTGTCCTTTCTCTGTTACTTCCCAGTTCTCTGATACCATTGGTAGAAGGGTGTTTGAAAGGCAAAGGAGGCTTGGTATTGACCACATATATGTAATAAAGCAAAGTATTCAAGACAAAGGATTGATGTGGAGGGGGGATGTGTCTTAGCAGATACTTCTGGCTTTTTGTTGTGTAGTTCTTGTTCCTTACCCCTTTCATTTGGATAGGAAATCCCAATCTTCCTGGGCCAAAGGAAAACTAATATGCCTCAAACTCATAATGTTTGTATAGTTTCTTTGAAAGATTCCCTCTTTCTTTTTGAACTTCTTTTGCCAAGTGAATTAGCCTACTTTTAAAGGTGTTATTTTCTTCAGCATGTTTTTGGGTCTCCTTTAGCAAGTTGTTGACCTGCTTTTCATGATTTTCTTGCATCTCTCTCATTTCTCTTCCCAATTTTTCCTCCACCTCTCTTACTTGATTTTCAAAATCCTTTTTGAGCTCTTCCATGGCCTCAGACCATTGAATACTTATTTTGGATGTTTGGGATACAGAAGCTTTGGCTTTGATGTCTTTCCCTGAAGGTAAGCATTGTTCTTTCTCATCTGAAAGGATGGGAGAAGATATCTGTTCACCAAGAAAGTAACCTTCTATAGTCTTATTTTTTCTCCCTTTCTTGGGCATTTTCCCAACAAGTTACTTGGTGGGTATACTCTGGGGACCTGTAAATCTCAGTTCCTCTAAGGTGGCACAATCAAACCTGTACACATTCTGGGAGCAATCAGAAACTTTTGTGCCCAGAATCTGCGAGTAGTAGAGTTTCCTCTCCACAACCACCTTGCCCCCAGTTCCCCCAAGCCAGCACTGGGGGCTGAGATTCAGATAAGCTGCTCAATCTCCCCAGGGGCTTTAGGTGGGGGCAGGGCTGCCACTCAGGGATGAGGTAGGGATCAGATACCCAATTCCCCCAGGGACTTTACAATGAGGCCTTCATCAATGGATGCAGGCTGCTGCCTGCCTTGGGAGCCCCCACCTGCTGTTACCTCTGTCATCACCTTAGGCCAGAACTATGGGGCACCCTGCTCTCTTCTTGGTCAAGTGAAAAAACCTTCTCACTGACCTTTGGTGCCTGTGGGTTGAGGGATCTGTGCTGCACTGGGGCTTCTGTCCCCGAAGGCTACTCAGTCCTGCTCCTCCCAGTGCCATGTGGCCAAGGCTGGGCTGGGCTCTGCTCCATGTCTGGTGCGACAGACCTTTCCTATCAGCCTTTCAGGTCACCCTGGGCTAGAAATCTTCTCCACTCTGTTGTTCTGTGGCTTCTGCTGCTCTAGAATTTGTCGAGAGTCTTTCTTTACAGGTATTTTATGGACTGTGGGGGAAGAGCTAGTGGATGTGTGTCTTTCTCCTCTGCCATCTTGACTCTGCCCTGGATTTTTTTTTCTTCAATTTTTGTGAGCAATAAATGTTCAAGGCAGTATAACATTGTTAATCGTTGACTTGGACCCCTAGAAATTATGAATAGAAGCTGTAGAGAGATAGATGGGATTGCTTTTTGGTGCTGTCCTTTCTCAGTTTCTTCCCAGTTCTCTGATACTATTGGTAGAAGGGTGTTTGAAAGGCAAAGGAGGCTTGGTATTGACTGCATATATGTAATAAAGCAAAGTATTCAAGACAAAGGATTGATGTGGAGGGGGATGTGTCTTAGCAGATGCCTCTGGCTTTTTGTTGTGTAGTTCTTGTTCCCTACCCCTTTTGTTTGGATAGGAAATCCCAATCTTTCTGGGCCAAGGGAAAACTAATATGCCTCAAACTCAAAATGTTTATATATTTTCTTTGAAAGATGCCTTCTTTCTTCATTCCCCTCAAAAAGTAGACTTGAGAGCACATAGGAACTAAATAAGGGTTTAAATAGGAAATATTAGGAATGTCTGTTCCTAAGTTAGAAGCTTGGGACAGAGACATTACCCGTGATGAACAAGAGGATAAGATTCAAAGATAAATTGCCTAGAGTCTCTACTCAAGAAGTTGGTCCCCGGAAGTAAATACTCTCTTGAAAGTAAAGCTATAAACAATGATCTAGGACCTGGTAGATTCCTCTCTTTATGAACATAAAAGAATCAAGGATTTCTCCCTACTCAGATACTGGGTGTGAGAAGGCCAATCTCCTTCACTAAAAGAAATGAAACATAAGCCTTTGGTAGAATCCACTCATTTTTCTATGGGGAAGAGATAGCACTTTGATTGAAGCTTGTAGCCAAAGTCCAAAAGCTGACACCAAAGAGAAACTACCACAAAGCAACAATTAAGTACCTAGCACAGGATTGAGGAACCTGCGACCTCAAGACCATATGGGGTCCTCAAGTGAGACCCTTTGACTGAATCCAAATTTCACAGAACGAATCCCCTTAATTAAAGGATGCTAGGCCCTAGCACAGCAACGCTCAGCAGGAACCACAAGAATGGTGAACCACCACCAAGAAAACACTACATGACCAGCAGAGACTATCGAGAAAGTCCTGAAAGATTGTTTCCTGACAATGGTTGTGCCCTGGCCATGTAAATGACCTAAGAATGTGTCCTTTCATGCTTGTGCTTTCCCATTTATTGTGTAAATGCTCCTAAAAAATAAGCCTAAGGTTTGTGGGAGAAATTTTTTATTACAACTTTTCTTACTATGTTGCTTTATGTAATGCTTTTGTTTTGAATTAATTTTGTCTTCAGAATTACTAGCAAAAGCAGATAAATGTGGGTGGGTTGGTGAACCCACTTTCATCAGCTTTGGAGCTGATATAGAGCGGAATACCATGAATCTGGGGTAACCTTTTCAGGTCATTCCCTATATGAGAAGAGAATGCCCCAGGTGTTATACTGTATTCATCATTTATTAAAACCCAATCCTCATGAGCCCCCACCAATGTTTCTTTTATTAAGCCAAATCCAATGACCATAAATCCAAAGCCAAAGTATATCATGAAATAGAATAACAGGAAATGACATGGAATATAATCTAGTATCAAACTGTTTATCAGATCATCTGTTCCTCTACACATATCTCCCAAAGGAGCACATGTTTCACTCCCAAATAGCCCCTTGGGCTCTCCCACAAAGCAGAAGGGTAATCCATCAGTTGCTCACAGCAGAGGTGGCAGGCTCCCTAGGGATCCTCCAGCTCAGTGACTGCTTCTTTCTCTGACTACCAGTTGCTTCTTCTCCTACCCAAGTTCTTTTGTCTGGTTACTTATGCCTGGCCTTTGGTCACTCTGCTGTGGTGCTCTGGTTGATCTGTTCCTGGCCACAGTCACACACTCCAGACCTGATCTATTGTCATGTTGCCTGCACCTCATTCTCCACAGTGAAGTTTCATTATTCTTTTAAAACTGTGTATTTATAGAAATCTGCTCAGCTTTGCATACAGGCTTCTGGGGACATAATTTTCAAAAGTAAGTCATGATGCCCATCCATGGGGCCCACCCCATTACATACATTTCAGAAGGAACAACTTCCTAAAACTCAGAACAATACCAAAGATGGAATGACTGCCTTAAGAGGTGATTGATTTTCCCTCCCTACAGGTCCCCAAGCAAAGGCTAGGCAGTCACTGGTCAGGTTGTTGAGGGAACTCTTGTTTAAGTGTAGATTGGACTATATGGCTTCTAGGGTTACTTCCAACTGAGATTCCATAATTTAATCAGCCATTTGGGAGCCATGTTGCCAAAGACTTGACCTAAAGCTATAAGAAAAGATTATATAGGCTTCTCTAAGGATAGAATAGGGAACACTGTTGATCCAAGACATTCCATCTCCAAGTGGGTGATCATGTGGGACCCTTGTATTCTGCATCATTTTCCAAAGGAAAGTGTAACAAAGAATTCAAAAAGGATAGAGATAGAAGAAACAGTACCTGTTGTTTATCCTTCCTTTTCAAAGAAAACCAACGACATCTCTGGAATGATGCAAGCCCTTCTCAGCGATGCTCAGTCAGTCTGACTTTCAAGGGAGTTGGCTTTAAGTGAGGCAGAGTTGTACAAAGTTGTCAACCTCACTCTTCCAAAGTCATCGAAGGCCAATGGGAAGACAAAAGCAGAACACTGGATGCAGTGGATGATCTTGGTGTCTTCAATATCTGACTCAAGCTCTAAGTGCTCCACAGAGCTTGCTTTGGCCTCTTTCATGGCCACTGGAATAAACTGTTCTCGTCTGTCCATTCTACAGAGAGAAGTCTGCATGTGTTTGGGATAGGTATCTGCCTGATTCACCGACAGGAGAAGGTCTATCGACTATCCTAAACCTGGTTTAGCCTGTCTTCAAGGTGGTTCTACTAGGGTGTGGCTCCTGTGCATATTACAGCTTCTTGGAGCCACAGGAGAGAATCAGGTGACAAGTGGATGCAAAAGATGCCTGAGCAGTCCTAAAAATGGATTGGCTAGCCCTCATGACAGAGGGGCTAGTCCTCCCTGAACATTCCAAACAGTACTTAGTAACCAAAGGTAGTAATAGTGAATACGGTTCTTTTTTTAGTCCCTCTGAGAGCAGGAATAAATTCTTGTAGCTAGGATATTTTAATTCTGTGCTTTAAAGAAAATCTAGGTTAGCTGTTAACCAGTGGCCTGTGAGTAGTTAGACAGCCCATTCCAGTGTTTGCAAAGTGCTTTGAAGAGGAAGAGGACAGACAATTCAAGTGCCTAAGATTAATACTGCCCCATTCTCATTGTCCACTGATGCAAGGGAGGATTTGTTAGACTTAGGAATGGCTGGAAGATTTGTCTATGTGTGCTTGTGATTGGGAAGACAATTTCCCTCCAGTGGCCCAAATCCCATCTATTATCCTTTACTTTCAGAAGGTGGCTTCCCCTTCCCCCTCTTTTGTCTCCCTATGTCTATACTTACCGCACAATTCAGTCTTGAAAGTAGAATGGGGATTGCTAAACTGCCTCAGTGTTTGAAATTCTTGTTTACTGAGAGATGAGCAAAAAAATAATGAGAACAAAAAGAAATTGAGCTAAACAAGTCTGAGTAAACAATCTTGGTTGGTTCTGGATTACTGAGAAGGAAATCTATCTTCTTCAAGATAGAGAGTTGGGAACTGTGGATGGGGAATATAGTATACACTAATCGATGGTTGCTTCAATGGTGGGATTTACTAAAAAACAAAACTCCCTTTGAAAAGAAAAAGAAAGAAAAGGAAGGGTTCAACGGAAGCCAGAGGGAGAATGACTGATGTGAATTTAAAAAAAGATTTCTTTTTGTTGGTTTTTAAATAATGAAAGAGTTCTCCCCCAAATACGGTCCAAGCAATTGCTAATTTCAGGGACTGAGGAGCGGTCACAGAGGGTGATTTCTCTTTTTTGGAGCTAGTACTTTGTGATTCATCATATATCTCATTCGGCCCTAACCCCAACCCTGTGAGTCAAGTTCTATGAGGCCAGCAAATTAAATAACATGTGTAAAAATTTTCCAAAGATTAAAATGTTATATGTGTCTGCTATTATTAACAGAGTAGGGATTATTATCCCCATTTTACATATGAGAAAACTGAGACAAAGAGAGGTTCATTGACTTACCTTTCCATCAATGAATAGCTAGTGAGCTTGGGAGGCAGGATCTGAACCATGATCAACTCTCCATTCACTCTGTTTATGTTGCCATCAATATAGTGACAAAGA
Source organism: Bettongia penicillata ogilbyi (assembly GCA_023548195.1). Taxonomy (NCBI): domain Eukaryota; kingdom Metazoa; phylum Chordata; class Mammalia; order Diprotodontia; family Potoroidae; genus Bettongia; species Bettongia penicillata. The sequence goes on along the minus strand of JAJHZJ010000011.1, from coordinate 3,427,042 downwards.
GACAATTTCTGGATTTTTCTACAAATTCTACAATTTCTACAAAGAGACAATTTCTGGATTTTTTGCTGGGGCCATAGGATTTAAGCTAGTGCTGCAACTAAGCTTGAAATGGTATCATAGGATTATAGATTTTAAGGAACCTTGAGAGACTATCCAGTCCAAATTTCCTTAAATTATTTATAGACCTTCTGTTCCTTGTTGTGGTTTACTAACCACCATGTTGAAGAGAAAGAAACCTCATGGTCAGCCGCAGTTGCAGACACGGAGCGGAGGGAACATTTCAAAGGCCTTAGCCTCAATTTCTTTCTCCTAGTTTGACTTCTGGTTGGCGGATTTCTTCCTGCTATACAGTGTCTGGTGAAAAATAATGCCATTTGGGGAGACATCTCTGGTCATCTTCCCATCTGAGTCTAGCGTGCCTCTATGAATGTGAGCCTTGGCTCATTGCCTGTGTTGGCATTTGTTTTTTGATTTATGACTTTGTGAGTTTTGAAAGGTCAGAGGAACAAGTCATCAAGTGCAAGAGTCCAGGGGTCCAGGTCATGCTGAGTTTTGTAGGGGCTTCAAGGAACAAGGAGTAACCTCTGGGACCAAGCTCAGTAATGGAGATGACTCACCCAACAGCAGTGTTGCATTTGGACGTGAAACTGTTAACCAACGTTATGTGGAAACTACTTTAAGTCTAAGTCCAGTCTTCTCAGAGACCAAGGTGACACAGGACAGTGTATGCCCCTGAAGAACTGGATGGAAAAATGCATATTTTTATTGTTGCTATATCTTCAAATGAAATATGCCTTTGTCCAAATCAGATTCTAAAAGATACTTTTTATACTGGAATTATCTATCCATCCACAGATTGACTAGAGAAAGAATAATTTCCCAAATATTGAAGTTAAACAGTTAAGAGCAGGCTTCCTGCTTTGGACCAAAACAGGTAACTAATAGAACTGGGGTTTTAATCACTGTTGGCTAAAAGTTGCGGGGAGTCATCTAGAACAGGGGCTTAAGCTAATCGGTTTAGAAACAAAACACCCCAAAAACCCTGACAGGGAGAATAGCAGGCTTCAGTCTAGGTTAGTGAACTCAGAACTTACTCCTTCCACATATTATATTGCTTGAATCCCATAACAACTACTACAGTTATTGTTATTCCCATTTTACAGATGAGAAATTCAGATTCAGAGAAATTAGGTACCCAGAGGTAGGTGTCACAGGGAAGATCCAACTCCATGGTGACTCTAGGTCTAATCCACTACCCACTACAGCATGCTGCTCCCATGAAGTAACTTCATGACTTTCTAAAAGATTTTTTTCAGGTTAAAGTTATCTATCCACTCATAGGCTGAATAAATAGTTGGGGATAATTCCTCAAGATGAGTCATTTGGAGCAGATTTCTTCCTTGGAAATATAAAAATGAGCGTGCTTGACAAAGATTCTTTCTGCTCTTGGACTTGAACACCAGAATCCAGAAAAAGGGCGTTGGTTGAGGTGGGAGATTTGTCCCTCTCTCCCACCAAGCCAGGAGCAACAGTAGAAACTTATAAGTGAAGCACTTGTGAAATCTCAGAGGAGAAACCCTAGACCTCTAGCTCTCATCCATTTTCTTCTACCTTTTTGGGGTTTTTTTCTAAGCAAAGGTCAGAAACTAGAGTTCTAATTCTCCATGTCCAATATATGCATCATCTAGGGCATTAATTGATATTGCAGAGGAATGGGACATGACTAAACATATATTGGAAAGCAGCCTGAGAGGAGAAACCCAAGAATGAATTTTGTCGGCCTTGGGGTTATCTCATGGATAATCTCAAATTTGAGAGCTGCCAGATACAATTTGGACACCAGTGTTTTAGAGAGAAAGATTTCCTGGTGTAGCTCTGTAAAGGAAGAATACAGTCTTTCTAGTTCTCACGTGGAGTCCTGCTTGGTGGCAAAGACGATGAGTTTTTCAGATAGTGTAACTAAAGCCTAAGGAAGTCCTTGTTTGGTAGTTTCCCAAAATGTGTTTATTTTCTAGGGAAACATAATTTTTTGGTTTAAGCCTTAAACATATTTTAGTTCTTGAGCAATTTTTCTTTAGTTATATTTTAGTTATTCATGTTTCTGTACTTATTCATGGGCTTTTCTGAGTCTTTTGAATTTTCTTTGTGGATTTACTAGAGGAAGTTGCATACCCAATACCCATATTGTATTTTGAGTGCTTCTTTTGGAATTGAGAATCCTGTTTCCCGCAGTTAGGAAAAACTAAATATGATAATTCCCTATAGAAAAAATTTCAGGGCTATGGCAATGAAATGAAGAAAGAAGCTGATCTCCTTAGGGCAGTTCCTTTGGATCAGATCTAATCTAAGAAAACCCAGAGTCCTTAGGGGCTCTGAACCATGGTGACATTAAAAGTTGTTGGCTAATAAATTGTTTGTGCATCCACGTCAAACTCCTTTTTCTTATCTGAATTCTTTTCCTTTATATGTCTTGGAATTTTGTTGTTAAGGATGCCTCCAAGGAATGGTAGCCCTACATGGATGATGATATAAAAGCTATTTCATCAGAAAATTCATGTGTGTGTGGGTGGGTGGGAGGAGGAAGTCATCTGTAAAATTATGATAGTAATACTTGCATTATCTACCTCACAGTATCGTTCTGAAGAAAACACTTTGCAAACATTAAAGTGCCATGAAGTGGCCCAAATTAAATTTCACTTATTTTTTAATGTGAAAATTTTTTATATTTTTTTCAAATTACATTTTAAAACAACTTTAACTTTCTTTTTAAAAATTTTTGAGTTCCAAATTTTTTCTCTCCTTCCCTCCTTTTCCTCCCCACTCCCCACTCCCTGCAATGTCAAGAAATTAAATATATATTTTACAAGTGCAGTATTAGCCATGTTGCAAAAGAAAATAGATCAAAGATAGAAAGAAAAGAAAAAGAAAGTTAAAAAAGTATGCCTTGATCTGCATTTTGACTCCATCAGTTTTTTCTCTGGATGTGGAGAGCATTTTACATTACAGGTCTTTTGGAATTGTCTTGGATCACTACAAATCAATCATAGTAGGTCACTGCACAATGTTGCTGTTGCTGTGTACAGTATTATCCTGATTCTCCCCATTTCACTTTGCATTGGTTCAAGTCTTTCCACATTTTTCTGAAATCCACTGGTTTGTCAATTTTTACAGTACAATAGTATTCCCTCACGTTTGTATACCACAACTTGTTCTGCCATTCCTCAGTTTCCTATTTTTTACCACTCCAAAAAGAACTGCTATAAACATTTTTGTACAAATTGATCCTTTTCCCTTTTCTTTGATCTCTTTGGGATTTAGACCTAGAAGTGGTATTCCTGGGTCAAACAGTATGCATAGTTTTATTGCCCTTTAGGCATAGCTCTTCATTGCTCTCCAGAATAGTTCAATCAGTTCACAATTCCACCAGCAGTTCATTAGTTATAATTTTTCCACATCCTCTCTAGCATATGATTTTCTTTTTCTCTCATATTAGCCAATCTGATAAGTAGTAGGTATTACTTCAGAATTGTTTTGATTTGCATTTCATAGTTTTGATTTCTCTATCTGAAAATGCCTGTTCATATCCTTTAACCATTTATCAACTAGGGAATGACTCATATTCTTATGAAGTTGATGCAGTTCTCTATATATTTGAGAAATGAAACCTTTACTAAAGAAACTTACAGGAAAAAAATTTCTCCCGAGTTTTCTGCTTTCCTTCTAATCTTGGCTGCCTTGGTTTTGTTTGTACAAAACTTTTCTAATTTAATGAAATCATAGTTCTTCATTTTACATCCTGTACTGTTCTCTATATTTTGTTTGGTCATAAATTTTTCTCCTCAGGTAGATCTTACAGGTAAAGTACTCCATACTCCCCTAATTTGCTTATGATATCATCTTTTTTGTCTAAATCATGTACACATTTTGTCCTTATCTTGGTATGTGCTTTAAGCTGTCATTCTATATCTAGTTTCTGCCAAACTGCTTTCCAATTTTCCCAGCAGTTTTTGTTGACTAGTGAGTTCTTGTTCCAAAAGTTTTGATCTTTGTGTTTATTGAATACTTGATTACTATGGTCATTTCTCTCTGTGTATTGTGTACCTAATCAACTCCACTGATCCACCACTCCATTTTTTTGACCATTACCACTTTATAATACAGTTTAAGACCTGATATAGGTAGGCTACCTTCCTTCACATTTTTTCCCTTGATTCCCTTGATAACCTTGACATTTTACTGTTCCAGATGTATTTTGTTACTATTTTCTTTTAGCTCTATAAAATAATGTTTTGGTAGATGGATTAGAATGATATTGAATAAGTAAATTAATTTAGGTAGAATTGTCATTTTTATTATTCTGGCCCAATCAACCCAAGAACAATTAATATTTTTCCAATTGTTTAGATATAATTTCATTTCTGTGAAAAGTGATTTGTAATTGTATTCATATAATTCCTGGTTTTGGCAGGTAGACTTCCAAGCATTTTTTATTATCTACAATTACTTTAAATGGAATTTCTCTATCTCTTACTGCTAGATTTCCAGAAATCTCGATGACTTATGTAGGTTTATCATCTACCATGTAACTTTCTTAAAGTTATTAGTTATTTCAACTAGTTTTTTAGTTGATTCTCTAGGATTCTCTGAGTATACCATCATATCATCTGCAAAAAGTGATCCTTTTATATAGTTTGTTCCCTCATTGCCTATTATAATTCCTTCAATTACTTTTTCTTCTCATACTATTATAGCTATTATTTCTAGTACAATATTGAATACTAGTGGTGATAATGGGCATCCTTCTTTTCCTCATGATTTTATTGGGAAAACTTCTAGCTTATAAATGTTTGGCAGAATTCATTTGTGAATTCATTTGTTCCTGGTGATTTTTTTTCCTTAGGGAGCTCATTTAGGGCCTGTTCAATTTCTTTTTCTAAGATAGGGTAATTTAAGTATTCTATTTCATCTTCTGTTAATCCGGGCAATTTATATTTTTGTTAATATGCATCCACTTTACTTAGATTGTTAAATTTATTTGTATATAATTGGGCAAAACAGCTCCTAGAAATTGCTTTAATTTCTTCTTCATTGGTGGTGAATTCACTCTTCTTGTTTTTGATATTGGTAATTTGGTTTTCTTATGTCTTTTTTTTTTAAAGCAATTTAACCAATGTCTTATCTATTTTATTTTATTTTTTCATATAATCAGGTTCTAGTTTTATTTATTAGTTCACTGGTTTTCTTACTTTCAGGTTTTTTTAATCTCTTCCTTTATTTTTAGGATTTCTAATTTGGAGTTAAATTGGGGATTTTTAATTTGTTCTTTTTCTAGTTTTTTTTAGTTGCATGGCCAATTTGTTGATTTGTTGGTTTTTTTTTTCTGTTTTACTAATGCAAGCATTTAGAGACACAAATTTCCCCCTAAGTACTGTTTTGGCTGCATCCCATAAATTTTGGTATGTTGTCTCATCATTCCCTATTTTTTTCTATTTAATATTTTCCCCCAATTACATATAAAAATAATTTTAACATATATTTTTTGAAATTTTGAGTTAAAAATTCTCTCCCTCCCTCTCATCCCCACTCACTGAGAAGGCAAGCAATCTGATATAGAATATGCATGTGCAGTCAGTTACCATTCTCTTTAATGAAAATATTCATTGTTTCTATGATTTGTTCTTTGATCCATTCATTCTGTAGGATTGGATTACTTAATTTCCAATTATTCTTCATATGCTTCCATGGCCCTTTATTGAATGTAATTTTTATTGCATTATGTTCTGAAAAGGATGCATTTACTATTTCTGCTTTTTTGCATTTAACTGTGAGGTTTTTGTGCCTTGATACATGGTTAATTTTTGTGTAGGTGCCATGTACCACTGAGAAAACAGAATATTCCTTTTGATTCCCATTGAATTTTCTCCAGAAGTCTATCATACTTAATTTTTCTAAAATTCTATTTACCTTTCTAACTTCCTTCTGGTTTATTTTTTTGTTAGATTTATCTACTTCTAAGGGGGAGAAGTGAAGCTCTCCCACTTATAAAGTTTTTACTATTTCCTTTTTTTACTCATTTAATTTTCCATTTAACAATCTGGATGCTATACCATTTGGTGCATATATGTTTAGTACTAACATTACTTCATTGTCTATGGTATCTATTAGTATAAGTATTATCATCATCATTCTGCTATCTATCTCACAGTGCTGTCCTGTGGAAAGCACTTTGCAAATATTAAAGTGCCATATAAATATATTAATATCATTTCTGGAGGCAGAAAGACTAGTTGTCCAAGACAGAGATAATGAAGGTTTGAACTGGCGTACTAGTAGTATGAATGGAAAGAAGGGAAATATTTCATAGTTATGATACACAACACTTGGCAAATGATCAGATGGAGTCAAAAACAGCATTAAGGTTTTAAGTCTTGAAGATAATAGCACCATAGAAAGAAATAGGAAGCTGGACACCACTGATGAAAAGATGGCAAGTTTAATGGTGAACATCAGACTATGAATCATCAAGACAAAGAGATGATAGCCATAAAGCAGTTGGAAATACGGGACTAGAGTCCAAAGGAGAGATCAGAGTTGGTATGTATTCAAATAGGGGCAATTACAGAAGCCAGAGGAGGAGGCGAACTTACTAAGGGAAAGAATATAAAATGAGAAGGGAAGATTGCCAAGAACAGGAATATAGGGGTCATTGATATTTGGGAGCAGGAATAAGAATATGGACCAGTTAAGAAGAAAGACATATCTATAGATAGGAGAATTGTGAAAGCAGCGTCAGGAAGACAAGGGAAGAGAGAGAATTAAGAAATAACCACAGTGTTAAATACAGGAAAAAACTTAAGGAGAATGAAGATTTGGAAAAGGGTAAATATGGCATTGAGAGGTGACTGGTGACCGTGGAAAGAGCAGCTTCATCCAGTGGATCTGACAAAAGTCAAATTTAAAGGAGTTAAGAAGTAGATGATGAAGAAATGAGAACAGATTACTCCTTCTAGTAGTTCTGGTAGTAAAGGAGAATGGAGCAGTCAGATGAAAGCTAAAGGGAAAGGTAGATTCAAGTGAAGGCTTTTTGTTCAGGATCAGCATGTTTGCAGGTAAAGGAGAATTTGAAGATACCTTAAAATGAGAAAATAATCCATGGAACATGGCCCCAGAAGAGGCAGAAGGGCGTAAGTGGAAGGTCTGACCTTACCTAGAATGAACTTTCTCTCCTTTCCAATTTTGCCAAGGGCTGTGAATGAATAAATGATTTCTAAATACATGCCATGTTTCTGGGTCAGCATTTTGCTTTTTAGTATATTCAATATTTTAAACAATGCATTTTTGGCAAGGAGGGTCTGGATTCTGCTTCCTATCAGGGTCTTTGCTACAGATCAATCACACAGTGTGACCCAAAGGACTTGGAGTTTCTGTGATCATGTCAACAGAATCATTTAGTTACATCAGACATACTCAGTGGCTTCCTGAGCTAACACAGATAAAACCACTATCTCAAAAGAGCTAGACCTTACCCGATGAATTGGCTCTTTATTGCTAGGGCAGCCCACCCAAAAATAAGTGATACCAAGGAAGCTCTAAGCTTGTCAGCACATACAAGCACATTCATTTTCCCCAGCAGCAAAGTATTAATACCTTTGGAGCAATCCCAATTCTTTGCTTCTGCATCTGGCCTGAATCTTTTTGGTTTTCCAGGTACAGACAAGAGCCTGATGACCACGTGACTCATTTTTCCATTGCATGCTGCATCTTAGTTCCACATCTATCAGATTTTCTGACCAGCCTCTGTGCTCTGGGAGACTACAGGCTCCCTGACTAACATTCTTGTTCTAGCACACAACTAATCTTACTTCTGTCCTGCACTCGGATTTTTTTCCATCTAAACCTAGCACACCTGGCTAAACCCTCACTGATTATGCCCAACTTTTGCTTGACCAAGATCATTGTTGAGCCAGATCCATCCTTCAGCTTAGGTTTCTGTTATCATATACTCATTTGTAAGTTCTCCAGCTCAACTTAACCTAGCCTCATTTCCATAGAGCACTTCCCAGCCCTATCCTAGAACATACCTCTAGATTCATCTTAGAGTAACCACTTTGGATACTTTTTATCTTCTAATAAATTCCAAGGGATAGGATGTCACCAAATACATTTCAAAACACATCAGATTTACCACCTATCCCTGATACTCAAAAAAGGTTAATCATATTCTTCTAATCATATTCTTCTTCCAACTAACCAACAAGCCTAGTTGTATAGCAACTGCTCCTTGAATAAGGCTTACCACAATTCCAGATCCAGGGAGAGTCAGCCCACATATATTGGATTATTTAGAAATCAGTTTCAGTCCAACCAATCTAAATGTTCAGCAGCTCATTTAAGTGATTTCATTATTAGTTGTCATTCAAGGGATGGCAAGCAGCCAGTGATGCACTCAGAGATACATTCTATCCATTCATGCATCTGCTGCTTTAGAGACTAGAAGACTATCAAATCTTTCCCTTTCCAAAAGGGCAGTTCTCAGGTCAGCCTCCATCATGTGCTTTTGGAGAACGGTTGTGTATGTATACTGTCTCTGTATGTAAATCTGTCATGTCAATGTTTCAGTAGGAAACCCTCAATTATACAATCTTGCATTAATCTAAGCAATAATTTGTTCTTTGATTAAAGCTCATAATGATTGTGTACAAACTTTGTCTAAGCAACATTGGATAAAGACGGATCCAGATATATAGATATAAATCTACATATATATATATATATATATATATATATATATATGTTTATCTATCTATATACCCATTACTTGCTGCTGTAGAATTCATGGCTCCACTCACCTTTGGGCATCCAGAAAGCTATTCTGCGGACTAGAATCCTCTCCAACCTATTGCTTATTAACTCCCACTGGAATGTTTCTTTCTATTAGCTAGACTCTCCATTCCCCCATCTCTTAAATCTGAACCTTACTTTCTCACAAATTTATACAGCATCTAAAGAAGAGTGAACATGCACATGGATCACAAATGAGGCATACACACATCAGGAAAATGTCTGGCCAGGCCTCTGTAGGAGGGCAACTCACTCTTCTTTTGCTTTAAATTTCATTTTTAATTTATGGAATAAAACAAGTGCTTTCATAACATACTAGAATAAAAAAAGATGACTGTACATGAAACTGAAAATCTAGTATGTACAAATTGCTATTCCTTTCAAATATACACAAAATTATTAAGTACACTTCTTTTTCTTCTCTCCCCACACTAGAGATAGCTACCATTAGACACAAATATATGTGTGTGTGTGTGTGTGTGTGCGCGCGTATGTATGTGTGTATACACACATATACATATATACATGCACATGTATAGTTAAAATTATTCTATACAAAGTTCTTTATGTTAGTTCTTTCGATGGATTCAGATAGGATCTTCATATGGCTTTTACAATTAATTCAGGTATTTATAGTACACAAAAAAACTTACATCCTTAAAACAATATTTCTGTTACTCTATATAATATTCTCTTGGTTCTGATTATTTCTCTCCATTATTTCACGCAAGTTTTAAAAAAGATGAGTTCAATGATTTTGGAAGAGCAACTCACCATGCTAATGCTACAGAACTAATGGCGTCTTCTGAGGACGGAGAACACTGTTTCCTGATGAGGGTGCTCTGTTACTCTTTACTTCTGCCTGCCGGGTACCATGTCTCAGCTCTCTTGGTCTTCCACAATCCAGCTACCATACTTCACTGCGTGATCATCGTAGATTTTATGCCAAATTTTTCCAAATTAAGGGGGGCGATCATTATGTGAAGCTTTTTCAAAAATCTTGCCAGCATTACTTAAAAATCATTTATTACTAAACCATCTTTGGTGCAAGGTTAAGACGCACGTACATTAAAACTGAACTCTGACATTGCGCATGCCCTTAGAATTCTGGCCTCCTTGCTCCTTGTTGGGAGAGATAAACGAGTATCCATATGCTACTGGTGAATACATTGCTACTCTGTTTACCTTTCAAATGGGGTGATGAATGAAATTATGCCAGGATTACATGATGAAAGATAATACACCAGTTTTTGGACTGGAAAGAATAAGGTGCAATGATTATGTGGTAGTGAGAATTATGCTGTGAAATACAGTATCTTCCAGGCCTCCTAGCGTTGTCTTTCCTCCACTGCTGGTGCCACGGTTAGTAAGCATCTTTGAAGGAGAGAGGTTCTGTAGTTCTTTCTACCAATGGCTATGAATCATTTCCCAACAGCCAGACTAGACCAGAGGCAACCAGCTTGATTACAACTGTTCTTCTCCTTACTGTTCCTTCTACTTTCCTTGACTTTCTCGGTCCTGTTCTCTCCTCTTCTTCTCAACTCTTATCTGACAAGATAAGGAATGCATTTTAGTTCTTAGTTCTTATCTCGGAGTGGCAAGTAATTCTTGGACTGTAATTCCTCAAACAAGAAGGGAGATGAGTGAACCATGATAAGTAATCTGTTTTCAACGCCCCCCCCCCCCCCCCCCACTCCTTCCCATCCCACCATACTTTCTATTCTATGCAAACTCAAGGGCTGGGCTGGGCTGAGTGAGAAGATAAAAGACTGAAAATACGAGGGATCTTTGTCCCACTACGCCTTATCCTTCATCAAGTTACAGACGATTATGCGTCTGGGATGTCAATGCTAGCAATAAAAAATACAGGAGAAAAACTAAAGGTTTTAATTGAAAGAAATGGAGATGATCTGACTGGATGTTGTTAGAGTTCAGTCCTCATTTTGGACCCAGCTTCTAGCTGCTTTGCCACTAAGTCAACTGTCAAACAGGAGACTGCTCACAGCCTCCCTGTCGATGATGTCTATAGGGTTAACGAGAAGAACACAAAGCACTTCCTTCTATCAAGGAAGGTGTGATAGAAGCTTGGGATATTATTAGTGATCAATACAGCAGCTGAATTACCCAGGGGTCTTCATCTTAATGCAGTTTTCCTCAGGAGAGCTAATGGGTTTGTAGTTTGGATATTATCCAGGAAAAAATGACAGGAGAGGTAAATTAGAGTGAGGTAGGTTTGGGTCATTTGTAAAGCTGTAAGCCTGTTTTATGATGGGCACAAGAACTCCCCTTGGCTTTGACCCTTTGATTGACTGGGAACAATTTGGAGGTGAAGCAGTGCATTCTAAGTTACATTGATTCTCTAAGAAGTTGCCTTGGTCAGCTTATGGCAGGGAGGGGCAGGTTAGATTTTCTGCGTAAATGCTTCCAATCCTTTCCTGCTGATTGCCCGGGCACACTCACTTAGACTCTCCAACAATTGCTGTCTTCACTTCCTGTGCCCTTGGTTGCCAGAGTGGGTGGGGAGGAGGGAGAGGTGTTACAGTCCATACCCTTGAAAAGATCAAGCAAATCAATTTCAACCTCAGGAATAAAAAGCTCTTGGGCAGTTCCTAAAAGGTATAAGCTACTCTTGCAATTGAGTCTCGTTGCAGATTTCCTTCCTGTGAAACCAGCTGGGGGTTGGTACCTGAACCCCAAAATCATCAGAAATCTGGACTCCTGTTATAGAAATTGCTCCAATCCCGTGGCAAGACAGGGAAGTGGGGAATGGGGTAATTGCTCATTCCTCTCTCCACACTGAAAGATGTAAAAAATACTTCCCATTACCACTGACTCAGTGTTCTGAAATTGCGTTTTTAGATGCATCACTGAAGGGTTCACTGCAAATGAATCAGAATTTCCATTATTGAAACTGACTTTGCAGAAATACCATTTCCCAACAGGCAAAAGATGGAGAGCAGGGAGATCACTCTAATGAGGATCACAGCCTTCCAACTCCAACTTTTCTAACTTATCCTAACCTCTTCTGAGGGTTACACATAGAATATCCTGAAGGGACAAAAGGATGGAGAAACAAAGTCCTGCTTTAATTAAAAAAAAAAAAGGCTGAAAAGGGTCAGCCTTAGGCAAAATCGTGGAGTAAGCGAGGTTTCTTTTTGGCAATTTATCTTTTTTGATGTTTTTCCTCCCCTTTTTCTGTGCCACCTTCATTTCGTTCTTTATTTCTGCACCTGTCTACACAGTATACAACTAACTGTAACAGGGTCTGGGCTTCCCTGGGACTTCCCAAGCTTTGATTTTCCCCAAGCTGACCTTAGTTTACCTGATCTATGTCCTAGGTCCTCTTGGTCCCTATTTTGCTTTTTATTCACCAGAAGGCACATCTATGGGTAATGTTGGGTTAATGCAACGTGCCTCTGAGGTACCCTCATGCCTGGAAGGCTCTCCCTACACATCTCTGCGTCTTGGAACCCCCGGCTCCATTCATGGCACAGTTTAAGTACCATCTTTGACAAGAGGTCTATGCTGATTCTTCAGTTATCAGTGCCTACCCCTACCAAATTTCTTTGCACTTATTTTTTAAATATTTCTATATTTATCTGTCTTTACAACCAATATAGGCTGCTTTCCTGTAGTAGAACATGAGCTATTTGAGAAAAAGGACTGGTTTTATTTTTTTAATCTTTTGTCCCTAGCCCATACCACAGTGCCTGGCACATGGTTTGCACTTAAATGCTTGTTGAATTAAATTGATTTCATATATATTTAATATTTCTGCCTCACAGAGGTACTGTGTAAAATTTGCTTTATAAATATATACGTACTATATGTGTGAGTTTTTTAAAAATCATTTAATGAGATAAATTTTTTATGGTGAGAATTTCATGTATATGGTAGGTCACTGTAGAGAATTGTAGCCTTTATAGTATCCCTCCAATCACAGTTTTATTTTTATTTTATTTCAATGAACAAGCATTTATTTTCTCTCCTTCCTACCTTCTCACTGGAAAATGAAAAGGAAAACAAAACTCTTGTAACAAATATGCATAGTAAAGCAAAACAGATTCCCACAATGGCCATGTACAAAACTGTAAATCATAGTTTTGGCAGACATCTATGCTGTCCATGCATAGGACTAGCTTTTAAGTCACTGATCATAAAAACCAAAACTACAATATGCCAAACTGAATGGAAAGTTAAGGAAGTCTGAGAACTGCATTCTTTCTATTTTTGTGGTTTCTTTGCTCATCTAAGGCTAGCCTAAAAGGATAATCAATTTAATATAATTTCAACTTTGGGAGTGGGCAAACACAATGTGATCTGCCTAGGTCCTACACCCCACTAGGGATATCTCTGCCTATTATCCAATAATTTTTCCTGAATGTCCTTGATGGGCCTGGTAATAGATAAACTTTTCAGACATTAATCTAGCAGATATCCTGTCTCCGTGCTCAGACAGAACGAGATACTGCTATATATTACATGTGAATTAAGTTTCTGAGATGCATTATTGAGGCAGTAAAAAAAAAACAAACAAAACTAGCCTAGTAAAGAAGGGTGTTGGATTGGAAACTTAGATAGATTCAAAAGAGCTGGGTTCCAGTTTCAGTCATGGCGGAATCCTAGTAGAAAAATATGGGGACCTAACTGTGACACTTACTAGCTGAGTGATCCTAGGAAAAACATAATTTCTCTGAGTCACACTTTCTCCATAGACTTGTGGAAAAAATGCATATGGATATAAGTTGTCAATATCATTACTATTAATGGTGACAAGGTCATAGTTTGTATGGTAGTATTTTCTGCTGAATAGAGAAATGCTTATGTACCAGGTTGGTCTGGGGGAAAAAACCTCTGATATTGTTAGATTTGAAAGGGACGTGTAGAGATTATTTAGTCCAATCCATGTGCTTTGCAAAGAGCTGAAATATTTGTCCAAAATTAGACTGTTAGCAAATGGCATATCCGGGACTAGAAGTCATGTCATTGAAATCAAGGTCCAACTCTCTTGCCATTCCACCATACTGAATGTTCTAACTAGCTGTGTTTTGTTCACATTAACTCTCTATGGGCCGTCTTTCCTTTTCTCGCTCATGCAACCAAATATTGACTTTTGTTTAAGGCTGAGTCTGATTGTCCATTTGGAATCTACCTTGAATTCCATCTTACTAACATCAGATCTGTAAGGGAGTCACCAAGAAAGTGTTGTAGGTGGCTATGGATCCTTTTTTTTTTTTTAATATACATTTATTTATTTAACTTTTTATATTCATTTTCACAAAATTTTGGGTTCCAAATTTTCTCCCCATTTATCCTCTCCCCCCACCCCAACACACCGAGCATTCTAATTTTCCCTATCACCAATCTGCCCTCTCTTCTATCATCCCTCCTTTCTCTTGCCCCATCTTCTCTTTTGTCCTGTAGGGCCAGATGACTTTCTATTCCCCATTAACTGTATTTCTTGTTTCCTAGTAGCAAGAACAATACTCAACAGTTGTTTCTAAAACTTTGAGTTCCAAATTCTCCCCATCCCTCTCTCCCCACCCATTCCCTTTGGGAAGGCAGGCAATTCAATATAGGCTATATCTGTGTAGTTTTGCAAATGACTTCGATAATAGTCATGTTGTGTAAGACTAACTGTTATTTCCCTCCCTCCTATCCTGCTCCCCATTGTTTCTCTTCTGTCTTTTGATCCTGTCCCTCCCCAAGTGTTGACTTCAAATTGCTCCCTCCTCCCATTGCCCTCCCTTCCATAATCCCTCCCTCCCTGCTTATCTCTTTTTCCCCCACTTTCCTGTATTGTAAGATAAGTTTTCATACCAAAATGAGTGTGCATTTTATTCCTTCCTTTAGTCGAATGTAATGTGGGTAAACTTCATGTTTTTTTCTCAGCTCTCCTCTTTTTTCACTCCACTAAAATGTCTCCTGCTTGCCTCTTGAATGAGATATAATTTACCCCATTCCATTTCACCCTCTCTCCTCCCACTACATTTCTCTCTCACCATTTACCTTAATTTCTTTTAAGATATGGTCCCATCCTATTCAATTCACTCTGTGCTCTCTGTCTCTGTATGTGCGTACATGTGTGTATGTGTGTGCGCGTGCACATGTGTACATGTGTGTGCGTACATGTGTGTGTGTATGTGTGTGTGTGGTCCCATCAACTACCCAGATACTGAAAAGTTTTAAGAGTTACAAATATTGTCTTTCCATGTAGGAATGTAAACAGTTCACCTTTGGTAAGTCCCTTATGACTTCTCTTTGCTGTTTACCTTTTCATGCTTCTTCTCATTCTTGTGTTTGAAAGTCAAATTTTCTTTTCAGCTCTGGTCTTTTCATCAAGAATGCTTGAAAGTCCTCTGTTTCATTGAAAGACCATATTTTCCCCTGAAGTATTATACTCAGTTTTGTTGGGTAGGTGATTCTTGGTTTGAGTCCTAGTTCCTTTGACTTCTGGAATATACTATTCCATACCCTTCAATCCCTTAATGTAGAAGCTGCTAGATCTTGAGTTATCCTGATTGTATTTCCACAATACTGGAATTGTTTCTTTCTAGCTACTTGCAATATTTTCTCCTTGAGCTGGGAATTCTGGAATTTGGCCACAATGTTCCTAGGAGTTTCTCTTTTTGGATCTCTTTCAGGCAGTGATCGATGGATTCCTTCAATACTTATTTTGCCCTCTGGTTCTAGAATATCAGGGCAGTTTTCCTTGATAATTTCATGAAAGATGATGTCTAGGCTCTTTTTTTGATCATGGCTTTCAGGTAGTCCCATAATTTTTAAATTGTTTCCCCTGCATCTATTTTCCAGGTCAGTTGTTTTTCCCATGAGATATTTCACATTCTCTTCCATTTTTTTCATTCTTTTGGTTTTGTTTTGTAATTTCTTGGTTTCTCATAAAGTCATTAGCTTCCATCTGTTCCATTCTAATTTTGAAAGAACTATTTTCTTCAGTGAGCTTTTGAACCTCTTTTTCCATTTGGCTAATTCTGCTTTTGAAAGCATTCTTCTCCTCACTGGCTTTTTGAACCTCTTTTGCCAATTGAGTGAGCTTATTTTTCAAGGTGTTATTTTCTTCAGCATTTTTTTGGGTCTCCTTTACCAGGGTATTGACCCGTTTTTCATGCTTTTCTTGCATCTCTCTCATTTCTCTTCCCAGTTTTTCCTCCACCTGTCTAACTTGATTTTCAAAATCCTTTTTGAGCTCTTCCATGGCCTGAGCCCACCGGACATCCACCTTGGATGTCTGGGATAGAGAGGCCCCGACCTCCATGTCTTTCCCTGATGGTAAGAATTGTACCTTGTCATCAGAAATGAAAGGTGGGAACATCTGTTCCCCAAGAAAGTAGCTTTCTATGGTCTTATTTTTCTTCCCTTTTCTGGGCATTTTCCCAGCCACTTACTTGACTTCTGAGATTCCTCTCCACACCTAGATCTGCCCAGCTAGTGCTTGGGGTCTGAGATTCAAATGCTGCTCCCCAGCCTCAGGGCTTTCCGCAGCGGGCGTGGCTGCTATTCAATGTAAGCTTAAGTTCTGGTGCATGGGTTGGGGCAGGGCCGCCTCCCAAGCTCAGTTCCCTCAGGGGGTTTATGCAGAGAACTTCAGTAATGGAGCGGAGCTCCTGTCTGCTTGGGGAGCCCAGGTCTGCTGCTGTCCCTGTCTCAGTCGCTGCCTCCTGAGGGGGCCCGAGCCATGGAGACACTTCTCGGCTAGCCCAGAAGTCTCTCTCACTGACCTGTAGCGCCTGTGGGTGGAGGGACCTTCGCAGCCACTGGAGATTCCGTCCCTGAAGCCTGCTTGGATCTGCTCCTCTGGGACCACACGGCCAGGGCAGCGCAGGGGTGGGCTCCGCTGTCTGGTGCGAGATGGACCCCTGGGGACGGCTTTCCAGGGCTCTCTGGAACGGAAGTCCCCTCCACTGCGTTTCTGCGGGGCTTGCTGTTTTCCAGAATTTGTAGGGTGTTCTTTTTACAGAAAATTTATGGGCTGTGGATTTGGAGCTAGCATAGGTGAGTCTTTCTATTCTGCCATCTTGGCTCCTCCCCCCTATGGATCCTTTTTTGTTCCTTTGAGAGATGGAATCATTGGCAGGTCATGATGCACTGAGTAATAAAAAGGAAACTCCTCTTGGGAGTCAGAAAATTAGAGTTGTAACCCCAGTCTGGTCCGTTCTTCCTCATTGTGTGTGATCCCAAGGAAAGTCATTTGGTTTCTTTTTACTTCAGTTTTCTTACCTATAAAATGGGGATAATCATTTTTATGTCTTCTTTTTCATAGTTTCTCTTGGAAAAATGTACTTTGCAAGGCCAAAAGTACTATAGGAATGTGAATTTTTTCATAATTCTAATACTGACTTTTTATATGGTATTAGAACCAGCAGTCATCCTGGGATGATGGGGCTAAGTAAGTCCTGTGATGTCACATCCCAAAAGACAAGTCATTAATAGTTCAATGTCACCTTGAAGGGAGAACTCTAGTGCAATGTCCTTGGATTTATCCTTGACCCTGTACTGTTCAATAATAGCTTAAATGAAGACATATATGACATGCTTCCCCCATTTTCATGATGGAAAACTTGGAAGATAACACATTAGATGACAGTCAATCAGTCACAAGCATTTGTGAAGCGCTTACTAGGTACCAGCACTGAGCTAAACACTGAGAATACAAATGAAAAGCAGAAGGTAGAGAGTCCTTGTCATTGTGGAATTTATGCTCAGATAAGGGAAGACAAATATATAAAAGGCATCTGAAAAGTAAGGCGTCAGGAAGGAGCAAGGTACCCAGTCTAGACACATGGTAGAGAAAATCCCATGGAGATGAGTTAATAGTGCAGCCTCAAATTTTGAGAGGAACCAGCAGATCTGAAGGTGATGCCTCCAGGATAGGCATGCACTTTCCATATAGAAGTAGTCCAGTGGTGGAATTCAGAGTGAAAAGGTTTCTGTGACATGGTAGAGAAGGTCCTGCAGAGATGAGTCAGCAATATAGCCTGGAGAAAGGTCTCGGTAGGCTATACTAATGGGCTGAATCCAATAACATGAAATTTAATAAAGATCAATTTAAGATCCTATATGGGTTAAAAAAAATCAGTTATAAATTCAGGATAAAGAGAGATTATGGCTAGACAGTTAATGGGGAAAAGAGAGAGGGTTTTAGCAGATTCTGAGCTCCTTCCATTCATTATAAGTGATAACAGTATAATATGGCAGGCAAAAAACAAAACAAAAAAAAAAAACAAAAACAAGCCAAGATGGTCTTGGACTACATTGATAGAGTCATAGTTTCCTAAAGAAAGTTAGTGTAATCATAATATTCTTCCCCTCTTGGTCAGACTATATCTGTAGTATTGTATTCAATTCATACTTGAAGATAGCTACAAAGTTACCACTTTGTAGGTCTTCTTTTCTCTAGGAAAGACATCTCCAAGTTCTCTTACCATATCCTGCTATAACAAGACTTTGAAGCTCTTGCTAGTGCTTGCCACATTCTTCCATACGCTCTAACTTGTCAAGTACTTCCTAAAATATGGTACCCAGAATTGGCCAAAAGTGCAATGAGCTATCTGGGAAAGGAGGGGGCGATTTCTCTTGGAAGTCTTCAAGCAGGGACTAGATGACCCTTTGTTGTATATAGGATGTTGAAGCTGGGATTCTTGTTTAGGTATATTTCTTAAGTTCTCTTCCAACTCTGAGATTCTAGCAATCTGTGAGGGACATAGAGCACACATGATACAGACAGAGTTAAAGATATTGGCCACATAAGCTTCAGTTGGAAAGGACCAATCCAAGTGTTGCTGCTATTCAGTTATTTTTCAATTGTATCTGACTCCTCATGACCTCATCTGGGATTTTCTTAGCAAAGATACTGGAGGGTTTGCCATTTCCTTCTCCAGCTTATTTTATTAGGGTTCAGTGACTTGCCCAGGGTCACACAGTTAGTAAGTGTCTAAGGTCACATTTGAACTCAGGAAATTAAGTCTTCCTGACTCCAGGCCTTGCTCTCTATCCACTGCACCGCCTACCTGCCTTTCTTAGATTCTTTTTTTATTAAACTTCCTGAAGAGTTGTTATAGTGTTGTATAGACATAGCCTATAACATGACTTTTTTGTCACCTTCACTAACGATTTTGCGGTGGAGTTGAAACTGACGTTCTCCGTCTTCTGAGCTCCCAGACTATTTCTGAACCAAGGTTGCTTCCTCCTTTCGGTTGACTGAATTCTCCTGTCTGTATGGATGAACTGGGCTGTGCATTTTACAGCAAATCTACAGCATGTGAAAGGAAACATCAGATAGGAAAGCAAATAGAAGCAGAAACTATCTTCTGCCATTTTCCTTTGCTAAAACACAAGGCTGCTCATTAAAATGAAATTTACAAGAGTCTCCCTTAAGAAGAAAAATAGCAAATATAGCTTGCTCTTTCCACAAACTGGCTGGAAATTGTATTAGCTTCTACTGAGTGTAACTCTTCTCTTTTTGGCTTTCTTTTCATAATGATATTTTATTATAAAAGCAAAAAGTCACTTCAAATTGTTATTAAAAATAGGTAGAGCATAAATCCTGAATAAATGATAAATATCAAGATAAGAATAAATAAAATAGCATATTTACCCATGAGTTCCCCTCAGATATATTTTTCTCATACTCACATTTTCAAGATGAGAACAAAGAAAAGTATTTTTCACATACAATAATAACCTTCTGCATCAACTCATTCATTCATTCAACAAACATTAATTAAATATTCATTGCATGTAGACCACTGCGCTAGACAGCGGGGAAGATACAAAGTTTAGATGAGACGTTGCCCTTGACCTCAAGAAGCTTATAAATGCAAGAAAGAACATTGGCCTTGAAGATAGCAGAGACCCATATTAAAATCCTGCCTCTGATACTTACTTTCTCTGTGACCACAAAAAAATCACCACCTGTCTGTATCTCAGTTTCCTAAATGTACAAAATGAAGATGAAAATGCCAGTAGTATTGTGGAGACAATGAGAGAGAAGCTTTTTGTGATCCTAATTTTGAAATGAGTAACTCCATTTTCAAATCTGCGTCCCTTTTAGTGTAAATGGAGCAAGACACATCTACCGTCCTTTGTGTTTGAGTTTTTCTTTTCTTCTCAATTTTTTTGCAAGGCCTTTAAATATCTTGCTCTTGTCCTCACAGGAGTTTTGCTTATCACTAATGATGAACAACGTTGCAAGATAACTGCAAGACTGATTTGTTTTTGTATAGAATATTTCTGCCTCCCACCTACTAACCATTTGTGGTCTTGAATAATTGTCCCTGACTTTTCTTCACTTGATTCTATACGTACTGATGACAAAATAGTCTGTAGTTAGCGCCCTCTTGCCCCATAGATCTCTTTCTGTGTATATTTGCCTGCCATGATTTGTCACAGAATACTTGTACCCTAAACTTAGAGCAGTGGGTCTTTTTTATAACCATGATAATGCCAATCTACCTATGTGTCCCCTTCTTTCTTCTGTAATGATAGTGGCAGAAAGTCGGAAACAGGTCCAAGGAACACCAAGAAAACAGTGTTTAAACCATCTACAAATCTTGATTTAACCACTGGTATTTTCCTTATGAGATTTTGGTTCAGCAATCCAGTTAACATGCTACTAGAGGAAATTAGCTATCTCAATATTGACAATCTTGCTTTAAATGAAACCAAAAGTGATAAGGAAGATTTATCTAAAGGGAGACGTATGTGTGAACAAAGGAATGATTAGAGTTGGTTTCATCATCTATCCGAAGACAGCAAGAATCATCATTTCATGGGCTATTTGGTCATCTTGCTTTGCAGTATTCATGATGAGCAAAAGAGGAATAAAAAGGCTGCCATGAAGAAAACTGCAGTTTATGTGTTTACCATCTATTTAACTGGATAGAATACCAGCCCTGGAGTCAGGAGGACATGAGTTCACTCAAATCCAGCCTCAGATGCTTATGAGCTCTGTGACCCTAGGCAAGTCACTTTACTTCAATTTCCTCCCCAAAAAACCCAAACTGCTTAATTCCCTCTTGGAAGTTCCTTCACATTAAGCCAATATATTCTGTAAGATTTAGTGATTTTGTTGCGGTGGACATATAAAAAGATAGCACATATATAAGATATTGCAAAATAGTCATTCTTCAAGAACCTAACAATAACACAAAAAATGAAACTATGTACTAATAGACAAGAAACATTGTTCAGTGATCCTCCAATTACTAATATCAAGTAAAGCATAGAATAAGGAAACATTTGCTCAGCCGAGGAGTTTGTCTCTGTCATTAGTGTATACAGCACAGAGTCCAAATTATAGAGGAATTCCATGTAATCAGTGAGGTCATCCATAAAGCTCTTATTTGTGGACAGCATCGTACTGATTATGCCAAATGTCTAAAGACTACAGACCTTCCCAAAGAGTTCTGCAATAACTCAAAAGACTTCAGCCTAACAATCCACAGAGGAAAAGCTCCAGTGGATACGGAATGCCTATTTTCAGACTAATGTGTATGGACACCCCCCTGAGCTAATCTTTGAGAACACATATCTTGTATGTGTACCTTAGCTGGACAGTAAGTTGGGCATAGAATTCAATAGCAGGAAGACAGCATTTCAGAAATTGTATAGTACTTTTCTCTTGCCAACTCCTAGAGATTCTATCTTTGTGACATCATTCATCTACATTCTCCTTTCTCCTTTGACACCGGTGCTGCCCTAGC
Source organism: Bettongia penicillata ogilbyi (assembly GCA_023548195.1). NCBI lineage: Eukaryota > Metazoa > Chordata > Mammalia > Diprotodontia > Potoroidae > Bettongia > Bettongia penicillata. Next base: position 3,405,479 of record JAJHZJ010000011.1, on the reverse strand, counting down.
TTGACCCCTCATCACCTCTGGACCACTGCAGCCTGCTGTTTGGTCTCCCTACCTCATTTCTCCCTACTCCCATCAATCTTCTGCTCAGCTGTCACAGGGACCTTCCTTAAATGGAAACCAACCATGTGTCTCCTATTCAATTAACTCCAAGGACTCCCTATTACCTCTAGGAACAAATATAAAATCTTTTAAACGTAAAAGTTATTAAAGCCATTTGTGATCTGACCCCTTCCTACTTTCCCAGTCTTCGTATATCATACTCCCCTGGATCTATGCCACAATCCATGACACTGGTTTTGTCTCTGTTACTTTATTCTTACTACTTATTCTCTTTTCAGGCCTGGGGCTTAATACAGTCAGTCAATAAAACTCATGAGTAGTTGTCTCAAGCACATAGCAGGCAGTCAATCAATCAAGGAGCAGCTGAGTGGTGTACTGGATAGAGGTCCGTAAGTTCAAACTCTCCCTCTGACACTTACTAGCTGTGTGACCCTGGGAAAGTCACTTAATGCTGTTTGCCTCAGTTTCCTCATCTGAAAAATGAGCAGGAGAAGGAAATGGCAAAACCACTCTAATACCTTTGTCAAAAAAATCCCAACCCAAATGAGTTCATGAAGAATTAGACGTGACTGAACAAAAACAAAAACAGTCAATAAACATTTATTAAGCGTTTCCTGTGTGCCTGGACTGTATTGAGCCTTTAGGGTACAAAGAAAGTCCCTCCTCTCAACGAGCTCCTACTCTACTGGGAAGTAACATACAAACAACAAGCTATCCACCAGATAAACTGGAGATAATGTCAGCAGAAAGGCATTAGCATTAAAGGGAGGGATCAGAAAAGGCTTCTTTAATAAAGGTTTGTGGGTTGCATGGCTCCAAGCTGCTCCCTGAAAACAAACAAACAAGCCAGCAGAATTTATGGAAACACCAGTGTGTATTCACCAGTGCTTTATGGCTGTAAATCTTGAAGTGCTACAATATCTGAAGTGTGAAAATTGTCAGTGATCCAGAAGGTAATGGAGAGATATTCCTGGTCTAAATGGGAGGTAGCTTATTAACAATGATCACTCACATGCATGAAGTGATGCAAAAGATATTACTCCAGAAAGCCTAATCAACAAGAGAGGTGGGCTGGTCAAGTAGAGTAAGTGCTAACAGAGAAATAATCCAAGTGCTGTCTCCCATAATCACTTAATGATGAAGATCTAGAGAAAAGTCCTCCACCATGTAAGGTGGACTGCTGTAAGGTGCAAGTGGGAAAAAGGCAGGGGAAGGGGAAAGGGTGGATGAGGAAGTAGGAAGGGGAAAGGTGCAAAGGACAACGGAGTACAAGTGCATGCAAAATGTTCGATATCATTTGTGGGTGTGCCTGTATCAGAGATTATGGGTACTTTGGTATATTGAGGAATTTACCGCAGGGCTATGATTAGAAAGTAATGAGAATGTGTTTTGCAAAATAGAAGGCTCCATAAAAATGACATTTATTCCTATGATAATATACTTTATTCCACAGATCCTTCATTTTTCTCCTCATCCTCTCATATTCCTGTTTTTAAAGCAACAACTTTAAAATAGCAAGTGTGTTCTTGTTGGGGCATCTTCAGACAAAACAGACTTGATATTTCACCAGAGAGATGAAGGGTAAATTGGGGAAGCAGCTGGATGCTTGCCCCTGTATGGGGTACAAGACAGTCAGGCAGGTTGGCACTTATTTCTCTCTCCCTGCCCAGTCAACTCACTCCTCCAAGTCTACATCTTTTACTGCCTCCCTCAGGCCAGAGGTGCTGGAATGCCAGTTCCTAAATCAAGCTATTAGCAAGTATCCCCAGGACCTACTACGTGCCAGGCAGGGGCATTACCAAAATGGAAACAAAGCTACTTTGGAGTATGCATTCAATTGGAAGGGAAATTTTGTGTGGATGCAGCAGAACTGCTCTAAGATTGTAGCTACTGCCTGCTCATGTCTCTCTTTGCCCCAAAATCTTTAAAATCTTTAAAAATCAAACTTCAGTTCTTAAAAGGAAGAAGTACTTTAACATGCAATGTGTTAAGAAGTACTTTAACATGCAATGTGTTTCAATCACTTGCAAAACTTCAACTTTCTGTAAAAGAGATAATCTTTCTTAAAGTTTTCATTTTCAGCAATGAGGAATTCTTAAGAGAAGGGAGAAATAGATTGTATTAATTAATAGAAAAAATATTTATTAAGCATCTACTATGGGTCAGGAACAAAAAAGAAACAGACTTGTCCGTCAAGAAATTCATATTCTATTGGGGGAAATGTATCTGTATAAATATGTGCAAAATATATACACAAAAAATAGATTATTCTTTGGGGGGGATGGGAAGGAATTAGTAGCTGGAGGGAATCAGGAAAGGTGAATTTTTCAGAAACTAGAGATGGTAAGAAAGTTGAGAAGGAAATGCATCACAGGCATAAGGAACCAACTATGTAAAGGCACAGAGATGCGAGACAGAACATTGTGTGTGAAGAACAGCAAGAAGGCTATTTAGGCTGGACCATACAGTGAATGAATGGGGAGTAATCCATAATAAGCCTAGAAAGGTAGCTTGGAGTCGGGCTGTGAAGAGCTTTAAATGCCGGAGGATACCGGATTCCAGCTAAGCTGCCACTTAACTCTGCTATGTAACTCTCTACGAATCAGTACATGAAGGTAAGATTTGAAGTTGCTGAGACTGGTCAAAGGCAGAGATCCAGATGTCTTAAAATTTCCCAGCTCCTCTACTCTTTTAGAATGAAAATATTGGGAAGGGAGAGGGAAAATTATATGAATAAATATATCCATTTTTTTTTTTCAAGGAAGAGGACTAGGGGAGTAGAATTCCTAACAGTCTTCAAAAAATAGCAATTGAAATACAGAAAAGAAAACTCATAAATTTTTATAAGAAAATCAAAACCCAACAAAAGGTTACTATTAACTGAAGATTTCTAATACAATTTAAAACAAACAAAAAACATGGAGTAAGAGAAGCCAGAGGAAAAAAAAACACAAGAAGAAATACATACGAATTTTTACGTCTATTTTCTTGTTCCCAGTGCTTACTTTGCACACAGTAAGAACTTAATAAATGGTTTTTCATTCATTCAAAACATTATGAAAAGGAAACATAAAAAACAACGTGAGAAATTCTGAGAATTAGGCTCAAATGGATAACAGACAAACTCATGAAAGATTTTAAAATATCAAAAATGTGAGAAAGATTTAGGGCAGAACTGAATATAGCTAAGAAATCTCAAATGGAAAAAAGTCATCAAAATGTAAAATAGCATAGGGAATTTTAAAATTGCAATGGAAGAAATCAAAAGCACAGAAGTAATACAGTAGAGGACAGAAAGTGAAAAAGTAAGCTCAGAAAATAACTCAAATGGAGAAAGATTTGGAAGCAAAGCAGGTGAAAGTTAAAGATATCAAGGAGAGAGAAAGGAGAGGAAATCTCAAAATTATTAGGAATACCAGAAAACATAGGTAAGAGATGTGGCTGGGGATGGGAGTGGGGCGTGGGGAAAGGAAAGGACTACACTTCCCAGGAGGCATAGGCCAGGATTTAATAGACAGAGTCAAAGTAGGAGAAGGACCACATTTCCCAGGTTGTCTAGGATTAGAGCATAAATCTCTTTGGGAGAGAGAATAAAGACTCCACCTCCCATGAGGCAATCTGTAACCAACATGTAGACTGATTACATCTGAGGACTGAAGCAGCAAGGGCACAAGATGGAGAATTAGTGGTGGTCTCTATGAAGCTAGAGTCTTGCAGAATAGATAGGCAAACCAGAAGCTTAATAAAGACAAAAATAGTAGTGGGCTGCAGTTAGCAGGAATGATTTTCAAGTCCGGAGAATTCCTGCTTAAGACACGCACAAAGAAAGGTGATTTGTTTTTGCTATTTCTGTATTTAACAGTTTTAGAAATATTGACTGTACTAATAAGGCATAAAAGAATGAGGAATCAGCATTGTCAATGAAGAGATTATCATATCTGTTTGCAAATGATGTGATTAAACATCTAGAAAATCTAATAAAAGAAGAATGAATCAAGGTAATAAGTGACTTTAACAAGGTAGCAAATTTTAAGATAAACTCATGAACAATTGGCATTTTCATATTATTAAAATACTTCAACGATCTATATTTTCTTCTGTATCTCCTCCATCTATGCAAACTCTCTACAACTTAGAAAAAGTTCTTTGAGATTTCCTGTAGCCAATAAAATATCAGCCTGAGTAATGCAACTCTGAAATTTACTAAGCTACAACAAGTATGCAATCCATTACTCTGAATTTGAAGCATTTCCCACTTGTATGCCTCTGGAACAGTTACAAAATGAACAATTTTCAAAAGAAAAATCATAATTTGTTTGTGATCATTTGTACAATTCAGAACATGATATGACAAAATTCACTGAGTTTTAAACTGATCCCTTGTTTGGACTCACTTGTTGCATTGCTTTATGCCCCTTAAGCACCATAAAAGGGTCTTTTTTTTTAATTGTAGCTACCCTGTTTGCAGTAGTAAAACCACAGAAACAACAACCCTGAGAACCTATATATCCAATAATAAGAGAATAACTAAATAAATTATTATATTTAAAGAAGCATTATGCCATAAATATGATGTATATGAGTCATAGGCACATTAGTATAATGAACAGAGCACTGGACTTGGGGATTGGATGACTTTTTCAGATACTTACTAGCTATGTGACCCCGAGTAAGTCATTTTACTCTCTCAGCCTTAGTTTTCTTATCGGTAAAAATGAAGATAATAGAGTTGTTGTGGAAATCAAATGAGATAGTGTGTAAAGTACTTTGTAAATATTAAAGTGCCATATAAATATTAGTTCTATAAAGTGCCATATAAATAAATATTATAATTAACATCATAGAGTTGTTAGGGACCTTAGAAGTCAGAGTCCAACTCTTTCATTTTACAGAAGTAGAAACTGAGGCACAGGGAAGTTAAATGGCTTGTCCAAGGTCATACAGCTAGCATCTGAGGTGGAAAATATGAAAAGACCTACATGAGGGAATGAAAGGAGTAATCAGTAGGATTGGCACTACACACACACATACACACACACACATACCTCAGATTATGTGGGGTTTTGCATACTTTCATTTTTTGTTTCTTAATTTGTATTTCTTGTGATTCCTATTTACTTTATAGCAACATGTGTTATATATGCACATGTATAATGTCTACAGGCAGAGTGAAAATATTATATTGGCCTCTGAAGAGCAAGTCCACCATTAATACGCTGGTCATATGAACAGAATATAGTGATGTAGATAGAAAGCTGGACAAAGGAACTCATGTTCTCTCTTATTCTCAGAATCTCTCTGCTTTCTTCCTCTTGGCACTCTGCCTTTCCCACACCTGGGCTCCTGCCAAGCTTCTCCAGATGATTATGTCCCCAAAGAGTCAGTTGGGTGGGAGACTACATGGTCTAATAGAAAGAAAACTGGACCTTTTCACCATTAGGCACATAACTTTGGGCAGGTCACACGGGCCCTCTCTCCCTAAGTGAGTGCATCTGCCTTGCAAATTACAAAAAGATATTTTGAGGATGAAATATGTGTGTGAATATGCTTTGAAAAAAAATATTACCAATGCAAGTTGTTACTATGAGGCGACTAGGCAGAACACTGAATAAAAGTGATGGACATAAAATCAGGGAGATGAATTCAAATCCAGCCTCAGGCACTTCATAGCTGTGTGACTCTGGGCAAGTCAATTAATCTCTGTCTACCTCAGTTTCTCAACTGTAAAAAATTGATAATTAAAAGTACTTCAGAAGCTTGTGGTGAGGCTCAAATGAGATAATATTTGTAAAGCACTTAGAATAGCACCTGGCGCATGGAAGCTACTAAATATATGCTTGTCCCCTTGGGATGGGCTGGCCATGTTGTTCAAATGCAAAAAGTATGCCTGCCAAAAAGACTATTTTATGGAGAACTCACATGGGGCAGGTGATCCCGTGGTGGTCAGAAGAAGTGATACAAGAACACCCTCAAAGTCTCTCTCAAGAGCTTTGGATTTGACTGTGCAACATAGGAGACACTGGCACAGGACTGCTTGGCATGGTGTGCCCACATCAGAAAGGGTGCTGTGTTCTATGAGCCAAACAGAATTGAGACAGCACAAAGAAAATGTAGGATGTGCAAATTTGGAGTATCCACCCCAAATGTTCACATATACTATCTGTGCCCAACCTGTGGTAGAGCATTCCAAGCTTGGATTGGTCTGATCAGGTACAGTCGGATGCACTAAAATTTCACTTTATCATGGTGATGTCATTTTGGGGACAAACGACAACAACCAATAACCCCCTGCTAATATTAATGGTCCGTAGTTCCATTAAAAAGAGCTGTTCCATATTAGTCATTTCCCATTCACATTGAGTTCTTTGTTGAACATTGTCATAAATGTGGTAGGGGCTACATGAGATCATTCTGCCTTTAAACCTGACTAGCCTTACTAGAATGCACAGTGATTTCTGTCAATGAACCTCAATCCATTCATGAGATGGAAAGAACTGGGTTAGTGTGACCTAGCCACTGGTATGAATGACATCTAAGTACTGTCATCGCCTCTACCCAGATGCCATCAGAGGGCATGGCATAATGACATCAGTACCCATATCACACCAAGTGGCTGGAGTAGAGGGCAATGATTTTTCCACTTTGAGATCCTAGCTAGGCAAAATGCCCTGAGAGGTCACGTTTTGTCAGACATGATAATTATTTATCCCTTTTGGTAAGAATCCAGAGCATATGACTTTACAGTCTTCTTGGTAATAATACATTCCAGTCTCCTGTAAATGTATAGCCAGGAGGTTCTGACCTCATTGCTTCCATTTTAATTCCATCTTCCTTCTTCTTCCATCGCTGGATTGAAGTGACTTCCTGGTTTCTCTTCCCCAGGCTAAGTTACCATCACTCCTTTTGCCAGTCTTCCTGAAGACTAGTTCTCAGTACTCATGCTTTCCATCATACAGTGTTTTGAATGATGCTGTGATTCACTAAGTGCTGGACACCAAAGCTGGCTGGTCAAATTTTGATAAGCTTGCCTGACAATATTTAGGCCCTAGATGATATACCTTTTGGACCATTGCAGGACAGTGGAAGGACATTCGGCAGCTGGACATACGTCCCCACTTGGCTCTTTATCTCTTCTGTCTCTGCCATAGGCTTCTTTTGACAAAAAAAAAAAAAGTTTACTTTAAAAAATAAGCCTTCTGCTTTTATATCACATGCATTTTCTTTTTAAAAATTATTCTGAACTTAGACTCCAACAAACTTGAACATTTGCATATGCAAAGTAGAACAGAAAAAGAAAATGGAATGTGCAAATGTGAGTCTATTATGTACAGTTTTTTATTATTATTATTTTAAGTGAGCGTAATGAGGGACATCCCATTGATCATCAGTATAGTTACCTTTCTGTCTTCCAGCAGACCATATGTGTGACTTAGAACTCAGGTATAGAAGAGATGACAAACTCCCTGGTTACTATCATGGGGTGATTCAGCATGAAAGTCACCATTTGACCCCTTTGGTATAAGATGGCAAACCCTAAGTGTTACTTTGACCTCCCCCAATCGTAGCAGCAGCCAGAACCAAGGGTGATGTCATTTTTTTTTAAGACAGTTTCCAGTTTGCTTTCTTGCTTCTGTTCTGAGCTGTGGCACATAGTGCTCTATGTCACCAAATTCCCCTTGTGAAGTGAAGGGAAGAGCAGCCCAGTACATGGTGTGGGGACTCAACCTGGATCCTTGGCTACTTTTTCTGTTTTGTGTTTTCTTTTCAGGGCAGGTGATGCTCTCAAAATAGACCTGCCCAGGCTTGGCAGAGACCTTGTGAGTCTCAGAGGTCCAGGGCCCCTGGGTCCAATGAATGGAGCTGACCAACGGTAAGAGAAGGTACTGCATTGAAGAAAATCATGAGTAACAGAGAAGTCTAAACCCTTAATGGCCCATGGCTTAGCAGAGGGATTGTGAGAGTGCTAAGCAGGTGCCCTGTAAATGGTTTTGTGGTTTGATAAGGCTTAAGGATCAGTATCACAGAAGACTATAAAAGTAGATACTATAACTTAAGTTACTGAATCCTGTTTTAAGTCATTCTATCAATTTGAGCAATACTGAGTCTTTTGTGACCTTTAGCATTTCTTTTGTGGGCAGGAAATAAATTGCTGTAACAGATCTGATTTATTCGGTACAGTAAGTACTTTCTGCTCTCCCTTTTGCAGAAACTCTAAATATGAGCCACAATCTAATTAAGCCGTAAGTAAATTTTTTCTTGGGGTACTGGGGATAGAGTGTGAGAAAAGAAGTCTGAGCTGTCTTCTAAGGGCTCCTCCTCCAGGGCTGAACTTAGTCCAGGCTGTATGCCTGGCACTGAAGTTGAGATAAGTAGAAGGTTGTTATTGTTAGAGAGATAATAAATTCAACATGTTAGTTTTAAAGCTCTCCTACTTGTCTCTCTCCCTTTGAACTTCTGTTCCCTTCTCTTTTTTTTAAATTTTTAATGACAATATTTTCTTTTCTCATCTCTACCACTAATCCCTTGTCTCCACAAGTTACTCCCCCCAAGATAATTTTTCAAATTCTCCCTTGCAACAATTTAGCATTGTAAAGCAAAACAAATCCATTGTCTTATATGAAAATGTTTTCTTGTGTATCTACATTTTCTTTTTCTATCAGAACATGCATAGCATTCTTATAACATTAGTCCTCTAGAGTCCTGATTGATTATTTCTACTATATGCTTCTATTTATTTTATTTTTCTATATATATCTTATTTACTTTTATGCATTTTATTTCTTTATATTTTATTTACTTCTATATCTTTCTTTTACTTCTTTATATTTTATTTACTTCTATATATTTTAGTTTTCATTTAATAAACACTTCTTTTCTCTCATTCCCACTCCCCAAATTAAAAGATAAATGAAGAAAACTCTTGTCATAAATATGTATAATCAAGCAAAACAAATTCTCACATTGTCAATGTTCAAAATTGTATGCTTACCCTACGCCTTAACTCTGTCAACTGCCAGGAGGTAAGTAGCATGCTTTATTATCAGTCTTCTGCATTTGTGGCTGGTTATTGCATTTATCAGAGTTTTTAGGTATTTCAAAATTGTTTGTCTTTGCAATTTTATTATCATCTGAATCTCATACTTCTATTGTAGAGGATCTAGGTCAGAGAAGGTGAATGAGGGAGAAGAGAAAAATCAGGAAAGAACAATCGTGAAAGAGAGCAGTGATAGGTAATATTTCAACATAAAAATTTCCCCCAGCAGATTCACAATTCTATGCCGGTATTAAAGGTTATATGGAATCATATTTGAAGTTGTCCTACTCAAATTGGCAAGAAACCTTTCCTGAACCAACTATCCCCAATAAAATCCTGGCAATCATTTATCCCTCTTGTCCTATTACACATTTATATTCCAATCAGATCCTATTTCCTGACCTAACTGGATAAGAAAAAAAAGGAAAGAAAAGGATCAAAGATTTAGATCAGGAAAAGACTTTAAGACATCTTCTACTCCATCTCCCTTATTTTGCAGATGAAGAAACTAACACCTAGAGAGGTTAAGTGACTTGTCTAAATTTATATGAGTGCTAGAGAGTCTGTGTATGTAGCACAATACACTCTGGATAATAGGTACTTAATAAATACTTGTTTAATGAATGATTTCATACTGATCCAAAGTCAAATCTAGAGTAGAGCAGTGTTTGTGGGCACATGCAATGATTGGCTTAGCAATGGCTCTTTCTTTCTCTACTTATATTTCAAACAGGGGAGGAGAAGTGAGGCTGGTGACCTGCAAAGCCCTCCCTCACGCAAAAGAAAGTCAAGTGCAAGTCATATCATCCTTTCTCTGATGGCATGGCAACGAAGGATGAACACAATATTTCAGACAAAGGAAAGTAACTGAATATAATGACTGTTCTGGTAATTCAGATTCAGGGGCAACAGTGATCTTCACCAAAGAAACTGGCCAAGGGTGCCAAACTTCCATGTTGGTCCATCTTATTACCCAAGGCTCCCCTTCCTCCACCTCATTCTTCCTCCACTTTGACCATAATGTCATTCCTATGCAACTGGGCTACTACTCCAAATATTAATGGCCAGAACTAACTAGGCCAAAACAGTAGTTCAGGCTTGGAAATGGAACACAGTGAAACACTCAAGACCATATAACACCCAATAAAGAGAAGTTTACTCAACCATAAAAGACTCAATAAGGCTGCTTTGGGCAGCCAGGTAGCATAGTGGATAATACTGGGCCCAGGAAAACCTGATACTTCATAGTTAGATGACCCCTGGTGAATGACTTCCTTTCTCTGCACCTCATTTCCTCCTCTGTAAAATGAAGGGGTTGGATTCATTAACCCCTAAAATGCCTTTCAATTCTCAATCTATGATCCTTTAATACAGGGGGATGCAGCTCCCCTCTGCTTCCACATCCGGCACAGTGGCAATACCCAGTCAGATCTTCCTGCATTGACTCCCATGGCAGTGGAAGTTCTGTTAAGTCTGAGAAATGCTGACTTTGTTAGCTGATCCTTTGATACTTCATGTGACCGGAAAGCCAGGTTCTCCTGGATCAATCAAATCCTGAGGATAATTTCCCTACCCCTTTAAAGAGAAACCAGCCCAGCATGCATGAAACTCTTGGCATATCTAGAATGCACTCCATTCTCACCCCTCCTACTGAGGTCCTTCCTGATCTACCCAGCTACTAGCCCCTCCCCTCACCATTACTTTTTATTTATTTTGTATATACTTATATATGACTGTATTGTTTCCCCTGGTGGAATGTAAACTCCTTCAAGGCAGTAATTTTTTTTCTTCCTTTTTTAAAAACCTCTAGCCCCTAGTACAGTAATTGGCACAAAACTTCTCAGGGAAGCCAAGACCAGTGGATTACCGGAGCTCAGGGGTCCTGAGCTACAGTCAGATTAAAATCAATTAAGTGTCCATACCAAGCCTGACACCAATATGGTGGACTCCTGGCAAAGTAGGCCCCACTAAGGCTGCCTAAGGAGAGGCAAAGCAGCCCAGGTCAGAAAGGGACAAAGTGAAAGCTTCCCTGATGAACAGGAGTGGAACTGGATTGTAAATGCCTACTGCATTTGCAGCCTGCTAGAGATAGGTCTAACAAAGAAGTAGAAAGATAGATTGATAAATGAATTAATAAACAGACAAGAAAGCAGGTGGATGAAAGTGAATGAATGGATAGATAAAGGAATACATAAATGGATAAATAAATAGGCAGATAAATGGATGAATAAATGAATAAGCCACATGCACACACAAACCATGAAAAAAAAAGGTGAACAATTAATGTTTTCCAATTTACTGATAGATATACCTAGGACTCTGCCTGGAAGAGTCTCATCTCCATGTCTTTTCAAAGCAGAAATACTGAATCAGGTCAAGTACAGACCCAAGGCTCTCACTCATGTTGACTGCAGATCTTTCAGAGAGAATGCACTATAGAAACCAGTCACTCTCAAATTACATTGATGTGAACTAACTCTCCTCAGCATAGAAACAGGCTTAGCAGTATTACACCATTAAGGAATACTTGTACTACCTAAGAACATACTTATATTTGGGTCGTGTTTGAAACAAAAAGATTCTCTTTCTCCATTGTCCGCTCATTGTAGCCTCACATTTTGTCAAGTGTCTTGCCAGAAAGTTCATAAATCTAAGGACAGTGGAAGGTGGTATGGAGATGAAGAAACTCTGACACCAGCTAGAATGATCCACAAAGCTCAGACATGATCAAGTCTCAGAAGACTGGCTAACACCCCATTTAAAAGGTCTCAGTAAAGTTTAGCATCATAACACGCTGACTTTTAAAATCATCTTTATATTTTGTTCCATTTTGTCCTTAAAAATAACTTCCAAAAAATCACTGTGAGATAGGCAATACAGGTGGCATTTATCTAAATTTAACTGAACAAAGTGAGGAGAGACAGTAATCTACTCAAGGTAGTGGTAAAACCAGCCTAGAATGCAAGTCTCCCCACTCAGTCCAGTGTCCTTTCCATTACTCCAGGGCTTGGCAATTTTCCCTAAGTGGCTCACCATACTGTGGTGTCATCATTCTGGCTTTGGGCGACTAGAGGGCTCCATAGTGCATAAAGTGCTGGGCCAAGAGTCAGGAAGACTCATCTCCATGAATTCAAATCTTGCCTCAGACACTTACTAGCTGTGTGACCCTGGGCAAGTCACTTAACCCTGTTGCCTCAGTTTCCTCATCTGTAAAATGAGCTGGAGAAGGAAATGCAAACCACCAGAAATGACTAAACAACAACAATATTCTGCCCTAAAAACTCTGAGATGGAGATAGAGACAGGGATAATAAGGACTGGAATGATGATTCCATTGATTCAAGAAACTCTTGAGATAAGCTCCTTTTACTAATACAAGTCAACAACTTTTCCACAGCTTACAGTATTTGACTTTGCAACTTATAGCTGACTCTAGAAAACTTAAATGTATCATTTAAGAAAACATCTTCATCATTCACTAGTTTAGAACATGGCCTGTGGCACTCCAGGACTACAGGATATCTTGTTCCAATTGCCTGAGGGACTTGCCAAGGTCACACATCTAGTGAGTGTCAATTGTCTAAGGTAAGATTTGAACTCTGATCCTCCTGACTCCTGCACTGGTGCTCTATCCACTGCACCACCTAACTGCCCCACAGTACCAACTATATCACCTTAGTAAATACCCCTATCTAAAAAGCTAATTGTGTCTAGCCCATTAAATAATAATCATCTGACGATTATGGTGGGAAGCACACCTTGGGGATTCATGAGCTATGTAGTCTTGAAACAAAAACAAACTCCTGACTTATGTCTAAAATCCTGAGGTGAAGTACAGTAGCTACACCCTGGAGATCCATCCCATAAAGTGCATGTGGGACTTGGGATAGTCACTCTAGAATACATGCTACATATAAAATGATTATTTTGGATTAACTACTATCTCTAAGGCATTTTTGAACTAGATTATTTTGTAACTCCTTTCTTTGGGTGAGAAGGGAGACTATTTGTTCTAGCAATGAATGGAGATAGTTTCCACTAAGATTGCAGCTGGGTTGTGTGTGGGGGAAGGGTTTGCTGATAGTGCCTATGCACATACAGAGATTCAACCCTATCAGCTCAATCAAATTCATCAGCAGAGGAGAATTCAGGGATTTACTGGAGAAATACTCCCTCAGTACTCCTCCTTCTCCAATCCTTCTCATCTTAGAAATTAAACTGCCTAGGAACCCACTATATAGCCCTGACCCCTATTCTGCTCTACAGTCTGTATCACCATACCAATAAATGTTGTCTCATATGCAACTTTGCTTACCCATATCTTCCACTTTACAAACATTAGACTATATATGTTCTTTATGAATACATACATGTGCATATATATACATATACATACATACATATATATATATATATATATATATATAAATGGGGGGAGAGGAGAGAGAGAGAATATGGGGGAATAAGTAGGGGAGGTTATTTGGATGGAGGTTACCCTGAATATTTTTTTTAAAAGATGGAATAAGGAGCAGGTTGAAACTTTTTCACCCACTCATTAACTTGTATGATATGCCTGAGGCATTCTTTTATTACTCCATCATAGACTACAGAAACAGAGGTTTCGAAAGGTGGTGTGAGGTAATGGCAGAGGTGGAATTAAGAATTCAAGCTAGCTGACTCCAGTTCTCACCTGGCTTGCTATATGCATTGTCCTTCAGTCATAAAAGAAATGTGCTGGTAACAATGAGATCTCGGGGGAAGGGAAATGCACACTTTTAAGCTTAATCTATATTATTAACATTTCTTAAGTCTAGAAATCAAGAAAACAATAAATCAAGCCCCGATTTGTTATCATTTGCTTGTTCCTTAAGTATAAATGTTCACACTGAAAATTTACAACCGCCTCTGAACAGCTGGTTAGAGTTGGATCTAGCACACCCCTGGATATGGCTGTCCAATCTCGTGTTTCATCTCTACAAAAGGAGCTCACCTGCAGATTCAGTGTCTCTGCTACACCCTCTGGATTTTGGTTCACTGCCCTGTTACATTCATGAATGAGACTCCATTTCTATTTCTTCTCTCCTCTATCAGTACCTGTAGTAATTTTTGCAGCCCGATATTAACTTAATGTATACTATTTTCTGTAGTGGAATTCTTTTTATATGCTGTTTATCAATTTATTGAAAACTGTTCTGTTTCTCTAAATTTTCTGCATCTCAGGAACATGAGGAAGAGAAAGGCTTTCATTTTGTCAATTATAGCTGTGATGCCAGCGGAAGTGAAATTGACTCGAATTTGTATCCATTACCGTTGTCTCAATGTCTTTGCTCTCTGCACAATGCTTTATATACATTGTGTTTCTTTTAATCCTTTGGAAATCAATCTTGACTCATTCAAAGCTTGCAATTTATGTTTGACATATTGAACAAGGATTGCTTTTTTTCTGAGTTAATGCATATGTGTTCTGAGATTGGACTAGTGAGGCAACTTAATTATAATGATGCACCAAAGCAGCTTTATTTTTTAGCATTTTATTGCTGATCTTCTTTCTTTTCATTCTATATTATTTACTCAGCTGATTAGCTTTAATGAGCACCTGGAGAGTAATTCGGTAAAACACTAGAGAAATTCATAGCCCAATAAATGAGGGGGGGGGGGGGGGAGAGAAGATATCGCTACCACTTGAAAAAGATTGCATTCAGGTAGCCTACCTCCAGGAAACACACCTGACAGATTCTGAACATTGAGAGCCACCTAAATGAGGCTGACTGAAGGAGTCATATTTGTACCACCCTTCTTAGATATCACACAGCAGAAGCAGTAATGTTTGTTTTGCCACTTTCAAGTTTCTTTTTCTTTAGGTCAATTTTTTTTATTTTTATTTTTTAATTTTGAGTTTTCAACATTCATTTCCACAAAATTTTGAGTTCCAAATTTTCTCACCATCCCTCCCCTCCCCCACCCCCAAAGGCCTTGCATTCCGATTGCCCCTTCCACCAATATGCCCTCCCTTCTAACACCCCTCCCTTCCCTTATTCCCATCTTCTCTTTTCTCTTGTAGGGCAAGATAAATTTCTGTGCCCCATTACCTGTATTTCTTATTTCCCAGTTGTACACAAAAACAATTCTTAACATTTGTTCCTAAAACTCTGAGTTACAACTCACAAAAACTGAGTTCCAAGGAAACTCCCTTCCTCCCTCTCCACCCATCCCCACTGAGAAGGCAAGCACTTCAATACAGGCTATATATGTGTAGTTTTGCTAATGACTTCCATAATAGTCATGTTGAATAAGACTAACTATATTTCCCTCCATTCTATCCTGCCCCCCATTTCTTCTATTCTCTCTTTTGACCTTATCTCTTCCCAAGAGTGTTTACTTCTAATTGCTCCCTCCTCCCATTTGCCCTCCCTTCCAATATTCCTCCAACCCACTTGTCCCCTTCTCTCCTACTTTCCTGTAGTGTAAGATAGAGTTTCATAACAAAATGAGTGAGCATGTTGTTCCCTCCTTAAGCCAAATGTGAAAAGAGTAAGCTTCACTTTTTGTCTCTTACTTCTTCCCTTTTCCCCTTCATTGAAAAAGCTTTTTCTTGCCTCTTTTACAAGAGATAATTTGTCCCATTCCATTTTTCCCTTTCTCTTCCCAATATATTCCTCTCTCACCCCTTAATTTTATTTTTTTTAGATATGATCCTTTCCTATTCCAACTCACCCTGTGCTGTGTGTGTGTGTGTGTGTGTGTGTGTGTGTGTGTGTATAATCCCTCCAGCTACCCAGATACTGAGAAAAGTTTCAAGAGTTACGAATATTATCTTTCCATGTAGGAATGTAGACAGTTCAACTTTAGTGAGTCCCTTTCTCTTTAGTGATTTTTCTTTCCTGTTTACCTTCTCATGCTTCTCTTGATTCTTGTGTTTGAAAGTCAAATTTTCTTTTTAGTTCTGGTCTTTTCATCAAGAATGCTTCAAAGACTTCTATTTCATTGAATGACCATTTTTTCCCTTGAAGTATTATACTATACTCAGTTTTGCTGGGTAGGTGATTCTTGGTTTTAATCCTAGTTCCTTTGACTTCTGGAATATCCTATTCCAAGTCCTTTGATCCCTTAATGTGGAAGCTGCTAGATCTTGTGTTATCTTGATTGTATTTCCACAATACTGGAATTGTTTCTTTCTAGCTGCTTGCAATATTTTCTCCTTTGCCTGGGAACTCTGGAATTTGGCTACAACATTCCTGGGAGTTTCTCCTTTTGGATCTCTTTCAGGAGGTGATAGGTGGATTCTTTCAATATTTATTTTGCCCTCTGGTTCTAGAATATCAGGGCAGTTTTCCTTGATAATTTCATGAAAGATGACATCTAGGCTCTTTTTTTGATAATGGTTTTCAGGTAGTCCCATAATTTTTAAATTGTCTCTCCTGGATCTATTTTCTAGGTCAGTTGTTTTTCCAATGAGATATTTCACATTCTCTTCCATTTTTTTCATTCTTTTGGTTTTGTTTTGTAATTTCTTGGTTTCTCATAAAGTCATTAGCTTCCATCTGTTCCATTCTAATTTTGAAAGAACTATTTTCTTCAGTGAGCTTTTGAACCTCCTTTTCCATTTGGCTAATTCTGCTTTTGAAAGCATTCTTCTCCTCATTGGCTTTTTGAACCTCTTTTGCCAATTGAGTTAGCCTATTTTTAAAGGTGTTATTTTCTTTAGCATTTTTTTGGGTCTTCTTTAGCAAGCTGTTGACTTGCTTTTCATGCTTTTCTTGCATCTCTCTCATTTCTCTTCCCAATTTTTCCTCCACATCTCTTACTTGATTTTCAAAATCCTTTTTGAGTTCTTCCATGAGCCCCCAGGTCATTCCATATTTATTTTGGAGGTTTTGGATGCAGAAACCTTGACTTTTATGCCTTCCCCTGATGGTAAACATTGTTCTTCCTCATCCAAAAGGATGGGAGGAGATCTCTGTTCCCCAAGAAAGTAACCTTCTATAGTCTTATTTTTTTTCCCCTTTTTTGGGCATTTTCCCAACCAGTTACTTGACTTTTGGGTCCTTTGTCAAGAGTAGGGTATACTCTGGGAACCTGTAAGTTCTCAGTTCCTCCAAGGTGGCACAATGAAGGGAGAGGGGTTTACTCCTCAGGGGCCTCTGGCTCCACCATACCCAAGACCTTGCTTAGGGCTGAGATTCAGATCAGCTGCTCAGTTTTCCCAGGGGCCTCAAGCTGAGCAGCTCCAACAATGGACCTTGGCTGCCACTGGCTAGGGCTAGGAAATCACCTCCACTCTATTGTTCTGTGGCTTCTGCTGCTCCAGAACTTGTTGAGAGTCTTTCTTTACAGGTATTTTATGGACTGTAGGGGAAGAGCTGGAGTATGTGTGTCTTTCTACTCTGCCATCTTGACTCCATCCCTCTAGTTTCTTCCAATTATAGAAATTCAGAGGCAGACTCCAAGCTCAGAATGGCCCTCAACAAGTGATAAGATAGGTTTGTACATCTGTACATACCAGGAGCAACGTCAATCCAAGTTGTCATATTGCTGTGTCAAAAGTTGGAAAATGTCAGATGCGCATTCCCAAACTTTTTTGCTTCAAAAGATTTATGATTTCATATATTTGGCTATTTCCTCCACCAATATGAAGCCCAACCCCACCACGTCTTCCTAGATGCTGTCCTGGATTGGTGTGGTGGAAGAAAATTAATCAGCAGGTGATCAATCCCCTAGTAATATGCCTGTTATATGGAATTACTGTAGTATTGGGACAAAAGTGCAGTACTGAGGCAGTTCAGGAAACTTTCAACTTGCTGGGACCTGTCAGAATTTATAATCTGACCTGGCCTTAGAAAATCCTGGGTCCACTGCCATATCCACAGTGAGGTATCATAGGAAGATTTTACCATAGTGACCATTTCGGGAAGCTCCTCCCCACCCCCCAAGTGAAGTTTCCAAATATAATCATGAACCTCTCTGTAGTGGTTAAGTGATGCTTGTGTGTAATAGTGCCTGCTCCATCCCTCACTCCCTCTCAACCTCTCCATCACACCTAACCACATATAAAATTACCTCTTATTAAGGAAACAAGAGAAGGTGAAACAACTCTCTAATGATTCCAATTTACCCTGTATGTAGATTGGTTGTATATAGTTGATTGCAGATTGTCTCCCCCATTAGACTATGAGCTAGTTGAGAGAAGGCACTGTCTTTTACCTTCCTTTGTACCCCACCAGAGATTAGCATATATGCAGGCTCTTAAAATATTTATTATTTGAGAAAACCAAGAGAAGAGAAAAGATGTGCACAAAGTAGGCACTCAGCATGACGCGGAATGGTTAAACTATGGGAGATTGTGTATTCTCTACCTCTAAACACCTTCAGAAAAAGTATAGTATAAGCCAGTGGAAGGGAACCTGTGAAGTGTGGATTGAGTCAAACAGCTGTATTTAAAGACCTGTAAGGCCACATGTGGCCTCAAGGCTGCAGGTTCCTCACCTCTGGAAGCAATCAATGGTTCTAAACATTCACCTGCTTGGATTGGGAACCCAAAGTCCTTTACAGGTAGCACTCAGTAGGTTATTGAATGAAGTGAGACAGAATAAACAAAAAGCTGGGAAAGGAAATCAAACTGAAAAATAGCAAGGAAATGGCGCAGAAAGAAGCATGCTGGATCCAGATTCAGCAAAAACTGAATTCAAATCGTGCCCCACTTATTAGCTGCATGAATTAGAGCAAGTCACTTAACTTCAATGAGATAATATTTAAAAAGTGCTTTGTAAACCTTGAAGTGCTACATAGCTATTAGTTATTATCTAGTTACATCATAGTTACTAGTAGTTATTATCACACAAAGGAATACTCAAACTAAGAAGGAATGAAAACTGAGAGATTAAATGTGAATGATGCCAATGAAGCATCTGAAGTGAGTGATGTCTAAAGACAAAAACCTAAATTAAACAAATGAGAACACTTGAAATAATAAGGGAAAAAACATAAAGAAAAACATTAAGCCAGGTGCGAATAGTGTAAGATCTCAATGTCTTAAACTGGTGACCTTTTTTTTTAAGGTAGAACCTGGATGAAAAGGGACCTGGGTTGTGCATTCCTGGTAGCCTGAGAGATTTGAAAGTAGTTGCTAGAGAGGTCAGAGTCAGTGAAGAAAGCTAATGGGTGTGAAAGGATCAGGCCGTGAGACCTTGTGATAAGGTCAGAGGAAGGAGGCAAAATGAAAATTCTGCAAAAGGATCCACCAATCTTCTCTGATCCTACAAGTCTGAGCAGAATTCAGCAATCAGCAGGAAGCCAGGGACAGAGATGGTAGACTGAAGGAGACACTTTTCACCAGCCAACAGAAGGCGATATTTAAAGTGTATTTTATTTCAAAGTTCAAATTGAAATTCTTCTTAATTTAAATACTCTTCCTTCCCTACTGGGTAACATTTGCCAGGTTCTTCATATATCCCCTCCCTTATAGGGTACTTTTCTCCTGGAAAAGTTTTAAATAGGGATTGGAAGAGCCATTGTCTTTTCTCTCGTTGGCCAGCCCAGTGAATCTTGTGCCTCATCCAGGATTTTCCTAATGTTGACAGAATAAATGGGCACACAGACAGGGGCATGTGTGTACACATGTAGGTGCGTACACAACACACTCTTCTGTTTCTTTGAATTCCTTCAAAATGATGGAAACCACAGTGGCATGGTCACTGGTGGTGGTGGTGGGACTCTCTGTGTGTCTCAATTGCAGTTACAGCAATCACTGTCACTATAGCTCACATTTCTATATATTTTAAGATTTGCAAAACCCTTTACAAATATGATTTTATTTGATCTTTAAAAGGATCTCATGAGGCAGGTGTGTATGTTTTTAATCATTATTCTATAGATAAGGAAACTGAGGTTCGGAGAAGTTAGATGATTTTATTAGGTTCAAATAGTTTAAGTTTCTGAGGTTGGATGTGAACCCAGCTTTTCTTACCATCTCTCAGTCTATTTAGTAACACACACTTCATAGAGGAGCAGAGCTGTACTTTCAGGATATTCTATGAAAACATGACAATCACATAAAAATGTGGTACTAATGGTCTACAGTCATACCTTTTTATCTCATTAGCCAAGTGATAATAATCTATGCATGCTTCTCTGTATTTTCTGACCAAATCTCCCATATGATGAACAGCACACATCTGTGAAATGGTTGCTCCAGATTAAGGGGAAAGTCTGGTCAGATTTGTAGTCTTAGTGTTTTCCTTCCTAGAACTCTTTTCCTCCTCCACACCTCTATCTACCTTTTGGAATCATTAGTTTCCTTCATGAATGATCTCACGATCCACCTTTTGTCCCAGATCTTTCTTCCTCTTGGTTGAAGCTCCCTAGATGCTAGTGACCTCTCATCCAAGATTACTTTGTGCCTGCTTCATGTATGTCTTATCTGTACCACACCTGGGGAGCCTCACCTCATGTCTCCAGAGCACATTTATAAAAGATAACATATACTCATAGTCATTTTCCACTCTTCTAGAAGGCTACTTATGAAACAGTTCAAGTTTATGCTCCAAGTTACAGAGCCCAACTCTGTAATGATGAACACACTGGAGTTGAACTCCTAGGCCTGCCTAGAAAACATCTCTTTCTCCTGCACAGCTCTCAGTAAAGAGATACCAGGTAACAGAAAAACAGGGTCAACCACAGACGTTTATGAGAAACATAAATCTGATAAATGCATTCTTTAACGTGAAGCTCTCAAACTTTCTGGTTTCAGGACACTCTTAAAATTATTGAGGACCCCTCCACCAAGAGTTTTGTTTAGGGCATTATAATTATCAATATTTACCATTTTACAAGTTAAAATGTACGAGTATTATGAAAATAGTTTTGACCTCTTAACTCCTTAAAAGGGTCTTATCCCCAGACCATACTTTGAAAATTGCTATTTTAACAGGATGAAAAACCCCCCCCCAAAACTTCATATAATTAAGTGATGGTAAGTCTGAGGCAGTTAAGGAGGGTCAGTTTGAGGCTGGCTGCTCCTGGACAGAGTAGCCCACACAATTACACACACCTCCTATTTAGAAATCATCTCTCATGGTCTCAAAGAAGACACAGCAGGTGCCAGCTGCTGCCATGGGGACCACCCTCCTCTTCCTTCAGGAGTTCCCCAACTCCTACTGTGAATCTCTTTGGGAAATGGCACAAATTCCAGGGGTTTGGGAGCTGGAGTTATACCTATATAAGCTAAGTGTTACCTGCCACGTTAGAATGTAATTTCTTTGAGAGCAGGGTCTTTTTTTTTTGTATCCCCATTACTTAATACTCTGCCTGACACATAATAAGTTTGTCCATTGATTTCTTTGTGTAATGTTCTCATTCATATAGTGTACTCACTAGATTTTTCTCCTCTTTACAGGGAGTTTTAGAAGAATTCCTCCTGGAAACAGGCCAAGAGATTGAGCTGAAGAAAAACTAAATGCATTTCCTGAGCCTGTGAGTTTAGCAGCAATGCAGTTATTCCTGATGAATCTGGTCCAGCCATGCCTTCCTGCTCAATGATCCTTTCCCAGTGAAATTGAAGCTTTCAGATGAACAATTGAAGATGAAGGCCTGTCAATTTCTTATTCTTTGTCGCTGTAGCCACAGTATGGGCCAGCCCCAGGCCAACTGTAACATTTGCAAGCTTTCCTTCAGTAACTCTTCATCGTTCTGTCTTATACTGAGCCTTTCCACCATGACCCTCAGGCCTTCCACAACTATGCTCTACGTTCCAGAACTTTCCATGTCTCCTTTTCCCTATCAAATTTAGCAAATCTGTATATTCTATGCCAAAGCTAAGCTAATTCACATGGGTTAATAAATACTAACAGATGATAATGACTTAACGTGTTGACACACCTATATGCACAAAACAAAATAATAGTAGAGTATGTTGTAAACATTCAAGTGCCATAACACACTACCTATTGGGAGTAGTAGTAGTAGCGGCAGTAATAGTAATAGCAGCAGCAGCAGCAGTAGTAATAGTTTAAGTGGGGCCTTAACTCAGGTAAGTAATTCATCTAAGTAACCAGGGCATTTCAGGCAGGGTGAGGGAGTTTTTTCTTCTGGGGAAGATTCCCCCTTCCCCACTCTCCCTCACCCCTCACGGTGTTCCTCAGATAATGCTAGATAGGTAGCACCTGCTCCACCTACAAGTAAAGTTAGCATTAAACATAAGCAAAGCACAACTCACTCAAACCTAGAGTCAGATTGGTCAGTTAAGAAGGGGTAGAGGTGCCTGATGGAACTAATGTACATGAATGTGGCAAAGTTGGGGGCTGTGTAGAGGAGAGGAGGAAAGAAGGTGAAATGTAAAGGCAGAAGTGGTACTTAGGTGAATATCCGAATTTCTTTCCTGAGGGACATTTTTGAGTCACCTTATTGACCACAAAAGTCAACCCTGTGAGCTGCTGGCTAAGGCAAACTCGGGCAGCATTGCTAGAAATCGGCTGTCCAGAACAAGAGAAAATAAGTCTCCCTGAACTCTGGTCAGGCCACATCTAGAGTAGCATATCCAGTTCTGCAGGCCACATTTCTGGAAAGACATTGACCAGCAGGAGGAAGTGAGGGAACTCAAAAAAGCAAGCCACACCAGTATTGTTTTTTGTACATGATTTTTTTTTTGTAATAATGCAACCACTCCTCTCCAACACACACAAATATACATATACTCACATCTGCAAATTGAATGTGAAATTCTCACTTACTATAAAAATAGATTTTCTTTGGGGTACTTTTTGAAAGAAAAAACAGGAGAATTCCAAAATACATTATAGCTAAAAAGCTATCCAATGAGAAAGGATTTGACTCATTTTACCTGTCTCTGGAGGCCAAGTAAAAAAAAAAATGGGAGAGGTGGATTTTACCTTGACATAAAAAAACCTTTCCTAATAATTAGCAGTCAAGTCAACAAACACTTATTCAATGACTGTAATTTGTCTAAAAGTGGAACAGGCTGCCTCCATAGATAATGAACGTCCCATCGGATCAGGAAATCAGACAAACACACAGTGACTTGTAGAGATACTCCCTTCCAACTCTGTGGTTCTATAAATCTATGATTATAATTCTTTTTTATTATGATCTTTTACTGGTTTACCCTTTGACCACACTGACTCCAGAGAACAAACATGATCAAATGATAAAAAATGAAAGCAACTATGTTCATTGACCCATCCCACCATTCCCTGGGAGGCAGCAAAGGAAGTGTGGCAAAATCTCTGCTCCTCCAGGCTTTGTAAAAAATAAAACAAAATCAGCCAACTCTCAGAGGTAGACTCTAGGTCTGTGGAGGGTAAAATAAAATAAAATAAAAAATCCCAGCTAAACTTTGCCGATGATTTCTCTTCATCTGATCTCTCTCCAAGTTACTTTGTTCAGGGTTGTTCCAGGGTGACTTTCATTTTGTGAGGGGTATGTGGAGAAGGTGGTGGAAAAAAAAACAACTCCAAGGCGAGGGATCCTGCTGACAGCATTAGGAGGATATCTAATCTTTTCTTTATTGGTCACAAGAAGGTCCAGAGAAATGAAGGATTTTCCCAAGCTTTGTAAAAACTGGAAAGTCTTAAGAGTTCAGTGGGGATCTGGGGCAACCTTTTCAGAGACTGACAGATGATGTGGCTTAAAGCAATGACAATGAATTGGAGGGATCAGAAAAGACTGGAAGCCTGCTGCGGGGGCATTTTTCCTCCTAACTGAAGTTTCCAGGTTATTTCCAAAGGCCTATCAGCTGTTGATTGGAGTGCTTTTCCCCAGGCAGGAGTCCAGCCAGTATTGGGGATCCCCCTCTGGTACAGGCTGCTGTCTTCTTTAGTAGGTTGCATGGTAGAATGCCATTCCTGCCCATACAAAGACTACACTGATGTATGTGGAAAGATCCCAATCATAAAAAAGGAATGCTGCAAAATTAAAAGGAACAAGCCTATTCTTAAAGAAGAACTATGAGGAGATATCAAGTCCTTCGCCAAATACTTTGCAGAGATGGGGTCAGTGGTCCATGGGTGTGGAATTTTACATATATTGTCAGATTTTTTTCAATGTACTTATCAGCTTTGTTGATTTTTTTCTTTTTCTTCCTCTCTTTTTAAAATAAATTGTTTGTTACAAGCAAAGGCTGGGAGAAGAGGATTAAGGAGAATTTTAGGCTATGTAAAAACAATATATATCCATACAAATTTTATTTTAAAAGTTAAAAAGACATCCTTTTCTTAAAGCAAAGTAAGTTTGGGCCCAGAGTTATCACTGACTGCTGACCAGTTGAATTCCACCCCAAAGCCTTCCCTTCTCATCCCAGGCACCTTAAGTTTAGGCCTTTTTAAAGATAGAATCAAGTTGAAATTGCTATATTACAATATGTTTTGCTTATATCTTCTGAGCTTCATTTACACTTAACCAAGTTATTACTAGAGAATAATCATTTTGTGCTTAAAATTTTAAGTGCCTTCTTCCCAATTTCCCAGGAATTGAGAAAACCCAGTTATACAGAAATTCGCCAGGTAACAACTAAGGAGCTGCTGCCCCCTCCTCTTTCTCCTCCTTTACAAACTCAGAACGAGCAGAAGGTGCTGCTGTGAGAAAGAGGAGAAGCCCACTGAGTCATCAGGGGAGGGACGCCGAGAACCCCCTCCTTCAATATCAGTGAGGTGGTGCGGGTGGGGTGGGAACCAAAGGAGGGGCTGGAGCCCCAGGGGCCACTGACTGCAAGCTGGCTCTTCTCTGCTGCCCAGTCTGACTCGTGGGGGCAGTGGATCCTGAGTTCTTGGAGCTGCTGAAGGTGGGTGGGGGTGAGGATGGGCAGTAGAGGTGTTTGCCTGCGATGGCTGGGTCTCTCGGCTTCGCTCTGATGCCCAGAGGTAAAATACGGGTCCCTGTTCTGTCCGCCTTCCC
This sequence comes from Bettongia penicillata ogilbyi, assembly GCA_023548195.1. Classification (NCBI taxonomy): domain Eukaryota; kingdom Metazoa; phylum Chordata; class Mammalia; order Diprotodontia; family Potoroidae; genus Bettongia; species Bettongia penicillata. The sequence goes on along the minus strand of JAJHZJ010000011.1, from coordinate 3,380,483 downwards.
TTTTTTGGACTGTGTGAAATAACATCCCAGGATGGATGTGCAGGGACTGCTTCTGCTCTGTCGTTTTCTAGCCTGAAGATAGGGAAAAGAGGGAATGCTTTGTTAACATCAAAGTACTGCTGATCGACCTGTAGGAAACTGTGCTAAGAAAGAGGGGGGAAACGGTGTCTCGGAGTCGTCTATACTTTGCATCTTTACAGACGCTTGCCCTCTGCACGGGATTGGCAGTTGAATCAAGAGATAGGGGTTAATTATGGAGAGCAATTTGGAACTATGCCCAAAGGGCTACAAAAATGTGCATGCCCTTTGACCCAGCAATATCAGTTCTAGGACTGCATCCCCAAGAGATCATAAAAATGGAAAAGGGTCCCACATGTACAAAAGTATTTATAGCAGCTTTTTGTGGTGACCAAGAACTGGAAATCAAGGAAATGCCCATCAATTGGGGAATGGATGAACAAGTTGTGGTATATGAGTGTAATGGAATACAGTTGTGCCGTAAGAAATGATGAACAGTTGGACTTCAGAAAAACCTGGAAAGACTTATATGAACTGATGCTGAGTGAAATGAGCAGAACCAGGAGAACATTATACACAGTACCAGCCACAGTGTGTGAGGACTGTTTCTGATAGACTTAGCCCTTCGCAGCAGTTCAGGAACCAAAACATTCCCAAAAGACTTGAGAGAAAATGCCATCCACATTCAGAGAAAGAACTATGGAATCAGAACACAAAATGGAACAGACTATTTTCTCTTGTGTTATGTTTTGGTTTTTCCTCACGGTTTCTCCCATTCTTTTAATTCTTCTATGCAACATGACTAATGTGAAAATATGTTTAATAAGAATGTAAGTATAGAACTCATATAAGATTGCATACCATCTTGGGAATGAAGGGGGCGAGGGAGGGAAAATTTAAAACTTATGAAAGTGAGTGTTGAAAACTGAAAACAAAGAAATTAAATTTTTAAAAAAGAGATTTCAGTTAAAACTCCTAGAGTTTGCTCACTTATGAGTGCTCTGACCTGTGTCTGCCTCATTTTCCTCAGAGATGCAAACAAAACAACAATACCAACTTTTCTGTGGACCTCACAGGAATGTAGTGCAGAAATATTTCTCTAACTTGCATGAAGATATTTGATTGCCAAGACTAAATTCATCAGGAATTTTCATTCACAAAGATTGTGGATTAAAAATCCACTGAACACAGTTACTTTCTTCATTGTTGGCTACCCAAAGATTTTAGAAATGATGTTCTTTTAAGTTAGCATTTTAAGGATATTTTTTGTCATATGAATCTGAATAATTTGAATTGTAATAGAAAAGTTGCTATTTTAATAACTTCTCAGGAAAGACTGTTTATTCACATGAGCTGTATGTAATGCTGAAGTTATGCAGTATAACTATTCCAAGAAAGGAAATCTGTATTATTGTAGGCTAATTTGGAGAGTTAAAATTACTATTGTTGGTTTATTAACCTGTGGAGTGACTTCTCTCTCTTTCTATCCACATTGATTCTGTCATTTTTGGTCATCTGAGAAATTTTTTGACTATATTAATGAATAAGAGTAAAATTGTCATAATCTCATATGTGATAAGAAGAAGAAACAAAACCAGGAATATGAATCAAATTTAGAATTAATAGAAAAGGCTCAAGTAAGTACTGAATTTAGTCAAATTATTTGAGCCAAAAGAGATGGTTTCATAATAGATAAGATAGGTTAGTAATTCTAACATGAATAAAGCTATAAGTTGCTTAAAAGTTATTTCTATTTTTCCAAGCATTTTCCATGTTAAAATAGTAAAGACCTTGAGAAAATTAAAAAAAAATTTCTCTAATATAGATGAAAGTGTTATATAAATGTCAGCTATAATTATGATAATAATGAAAAAGATTGAAAGCAAGCAGGAAAAAGTGATTTTTCTGGTTTGCTGTCACAGATATTAAATGCTCTCTTCCTTGGGGTCATTTGGTTCTTTGGATCACCAAGCTGATAATGCCATGGCACATTAGAATTGCTTTGCTGCAGTTGAATTTGGTTATTATGGATCCAATGTTAGAAATCACACCCTAATTTTCAGAAACTGAAAATGAAACAAATTTATAGTTGGTTTCTTCAAAGTGAATTAGGAAAGTAGAAAGCAGTGGTATGGGGTAGGGTAGAGATGATGTTACACACACACACACTGCCTCCTTTTCTTTCTCCAAGCTTTCAGATCTTTTTTGTTATTTTTTAAAATTGATTTTGCAAGGGTGTTTGTGTAGCATGACTAAATTAAGTTTGTTTGGGGGAAGGGTCAGAGGATATTGTTTTTTTTTGAAGTGGTAGGGATGGAATGGTGAATAGTAATTGCTATTTAATGGAAGGGAAAAAGAATTACAAATAGCTGCCTACTGGCTCCAAACAAATAGTGCTAACAGCAAGTGACCAAATCCATTGGTCATTCTAGAGCGTGGCTGCTACATGGACAGAGGTCGGGGAAAAAAAATCTCCAAACAGAATATTACTTTTACAGTATTATTTCACTATAGATCATTGGTTTGTAATCTGAGAAATGAAACTGTTAAACTGTTAAACTGCACAAGCCATGAGATACAAATGGTTTTGTTACACAGAATCCTTCTTTGTAATGGTGTTCTCTGAAATGGAATTTTACCTTTTCTACTTAATTCAATAGTTCTCCAAAACTTGTAATTCCAGACTCTGTTCTTCATTGATGGCTTTCTGAGCAACCTGTAATAGTTCTATAATTGTAATATTTCCTAGTCATACTAGGAAAGCCTTGTATACTTCAATTTCCCAGTCTATCCAGGAATCCCTTCTTAGATAAGTGGTCATTTTTATTCTGATTAAACACCTCATCCCATTTCACATGAAGTGGTGGGCTCTTCTTGCCAACACAAACCCCTCCCCATGTACAAGTGATGCCATTCCATCATCTTCTTCAGCAGATTGCGATGTACTCTCTCACTAATATTTAGTCACTCCCTGTATACAGCTAGGTGGCAAAGTGGAGAGAGTGTCAGGTCTGGAGTCAGAAAGACTCATCTTTCTGAGTTCAAATCTGGCCTCAGACACTTACCAGCTGTGTGACCCTGTTTGCCTCAGTTTCTTCATCTGTAAAATGATCCAGAGAAGGAAATGGCAAACCTCTTCTGTACTTCTGCCAAGAAAATATCAAGTGGAGTCACAGAGTTGGACACAACTGAAAACAACTCAATACCAACCCTGTATACTGGCTACCTCCATACTGCCTGTAAACATACCCATCCTTAAAACACCCTCACTAGATTCCTGTGTCCCTTCTAGATATCATCCCATACGTCTCCACATTTTTCCTCTCATTCTCTTTCTAATTCTTTGTTGTCTGGTTTCTAATAATCATCATTCAACTGAAACTCTTCTATCCAAAGTTACTAATGATCTCCTAACTGCCAGATCTAATGGCCTTTTCTACATTTTCATCCTTGTTAACTTCTCTGCAACCTTGGACACTGTTGCTCACCATCTTCTTGATATTCTCTTTCTAGGTTTTCATGAAACCAGTTCTTTCTCCCCTATCTCATCTCTCCATCTGTCTTTCTTGCTAGATCTTCAACCATGCAACAGTGGTGGAAGCCCAAAGTTCTGTCTTAGGCCTTTTCTTCTCCTTCTACACTATTTCACTTAGTGATGAACATTCTTTTCTGTTCATATCTAAGGTGAGTGAGATTGAATCTTTATCTTCCATATGTCTCTTGCTTCCCACTTCCTTAAGTGTTATCCACTCTACAAAATGATAGTGATTCACTTTCAGTGGAATGTGGGATTTAGACCATGGAATATTAATTCAATTCTTTCTCCTACCATTCTTCCTAATTCTCTAAGATGTCTTTAACCCTTCAAACATTTAGATCTTTTTTCGATAACAGAAACAGGAGAGCATTGATTCCATTAATTTTTTATTGATGCTTATATTTACCTTTTTTGTTGCTTTTCTCTTGATTAGAGTGTGTGATAATTGAATTTCTTGTTTAATTCCTCTTCTACCCCTGACCATTAACAGCTCAAAAGCCTCTTTTTGATTAAATGTTCATGTTTTTCTGTGATGACTAGTCTTATTATAGGATATGTTAATTTGGACTACATCTTAAAATCCTTTGCTTTTTGAAATATCTTGTTCCAATCCCTTTCCTGTTCTCTCTTGGATACTGAATCTCGGACCATTAAAATTAGCATTCTTTCACTGCTAAAGGCATTCCCCTAGCTCTTTGCCAAATTTGTTGTGGTGGTGGTTTTAACACTGAAACTCTGAAATTTAATTACTATGTACTTTGGAGTTCAGGTGTGGGGGTTTTTCTCTGATAGACACAATTAATCAGTACTTTGTCATTTGTAGTAAAAACTTATTTCCTATAGTATAGTATGTAGGTTTTTAATTTGGTTTTTCTGGGAGACCAATGATCTTTAAATCTACACATCTACACATCTGTCTTTGAGGCCAGTCACTTTGGTTTATTTGGAATTCATGTGTACCCTAAAAATTCTTGGTCTTTGTTTCTCTTCTGCCAAATTTTTTAATATTCTTTTCATTTGAGTTCTACATCTGCCATTATTTTTCAGTGTACTATCATAACTTGTCTTAGTTTTACCCTGTTCAATTTCACAGAAAGATTTACATTTTAACTAAGGACAATACCTTCAGCCAAAATTATGAAGTATGAATGATTGAATTCCAAGTATTAGAAATAGACTAGTGGGAGAGCTATGTTTTTAGATATGGGGTTTTCACAATACTAGCAGCGTGTTTATCTAGTTTGCCTTTAAGAAAAAGGTGCCTTTGCTTGTACCTGTTAAAATGATTTTTCAGGAGACCCTCATGAGCTTTACACATAATAGCCTCATTCAGCTGCTATATAGTTCTCCCTTTTCTCACTGAGTCTAAGATGGGTTTTACTAGTCCGGAATTGGCTCCTTTATCTAGGATCCAGTCTAACAGAAGAGGAACTAAAAGCTGAAGGCAAAGAGAAAGATCCAAGTAGGTTACCGCCTGTGTAATTTAATATAACTAATGACGAAGGTCATCAAAAAATCAATGGCTTAAAAATATCTACCCTACCAATAGGCCAGAAATTGCTTCACTGAGTCTTTCATTACCACCAAAAAATATTATTTAGGTATTAATGATAATAGCTCATACTGATGGAGTGTTTTAAGATTCACTAAGTTGTAACAGCAAGGACCCTGACATACACAGGAGGGCCTGCTACACACGTTCTTGGATTTTCTTTTCTAAAAGGAAAGTAACTTTTGAGGGGTCAGCAATTTATTTTAATAAAGCACATATATCATTCACTTAGTTCAGGGGAAAAAGTCAGCACTCTGAACTTCAGAAAAAATACAAACGGAGAAATAAAGATCAGCAGACAGGGCTTCCAACTGACTGACCATAAACAATACACAGTTACCAGAGAGAGAAGTACCAACATCTGGGTTTTCAATGCCATGGGGCTCCTTAGCAGTTTCCCAGAGTCTCATCTAGCCAAACATTTCCAATGAGTAAGCCCCAAAGAGTACCTCATAGTATTCATATACTTTTCAGAGCCAGAGGGCATCACAACCCTTGAGAGCCAGTGCCTCATTAGAAATTAAAAAAAGGTATGGGCATTCTAACCAAAAAAATCTCTAATCAAACTTCCCTTAATGGGCAGATCCATTAATAGGGTGGGAAGATCTTTAACTCTCATTAGCATTACACAAGTACATTGGGATCCTAAGACAATACTTCATTATAACAAGGAGATAAACTTATCTAGCTTTTTGAAGGTAATGCCAGTGTGGCACAAATCCTACAATGGTCCAATCAAGTTAAGTCTTTAAGTGGGAACCTGGAAAGACTTATCTCCTTTTTGATTATGATGAATTGTTACCTTTTTTCCCTTCTTCCAAATTTAGTGTCATCTATCTAGAGAAAGCAAATAAGTGTTAAGTGGAAACTCCATTATAGGCACAGCTGAAATAGGATTTTGATGGGAAAAGTGGGATATGATATCTTCTTTTGCTTTTTATCCTGTTCAAGCTTGGTTTCTAGTATATGTGATTCTCTGAACTATTTTAATGTACTAAAAATAAATGAGAGCAAGAGACTGACATCTTCCTGTAATATTAATACATTTTGACAGGATAATTTCCATGACTATCACCAAGAATCTGGTCATTTGATGCAGCTCTCTTTAAAAGTAAGCAGGAAAGGAAATACTCTATGTTAAAGTGATTTTATTTTATATCCATTTCCCAGTTTAATATGTATATATACAGTGTGTGTGGGCATATATATCTGGAATCATAATTACCTAGAGCATATGTTTTTCTACACAGAACATATTTCATCATTGTAGACAAAGAAGGAATTTGCCTGATTATGCTAAAATGGGAAAAGGACACTCAGAAGAAACAGTAGATCATGGGATTTACAACCGCTGTTCTATAGATAAGGATATTGAGAGGAAGAGAGGTTGAGTGATTTGCCTAAATTAAAAGATACTAAGTAGCAGAGATGGATAGAAGACATTAAAAAAAATTGGAGGTAGAGAGAATGAGCTATGTGTATCTTTGCGTTGTTAACTATACCTATAATCTTGTAGGTGATTAAACACAGTTTACTCCTGCTTTGAGGACTGTCCTGAATGGTGAGGATTCACCATATGTACAGTTGACTTTATTTACTACATCACCCTTTGGTCATACTGTGTTCCCTCCTCTCTCCTAGCTTTTTTATCTTCCTTTGAGAAAAGTAATTATTTGTTCTAGGATTCCACATACCATACCCATGACCAGACCTAAATATTCCTCCCTGTTCACCTCTCTCCTATATGTATATTCCTTCATTAGAACGTAAGCTTCTTCTGGGTAGTGAATATCTAACTGTTTGTATGTATAGTGGCCTAGTGAGTGACTTGTACATATTCATTTTCATTCAGAATCTTGGATGGTCTGTCTCTGTCAAAAAAGTATCTGTTAAATAACTGTTTTAATGTTAGATTTGGTTAGTGAAGGTTTCGTTTTATTTTTATTTTTTGGGGTGGAGAGAAAGACATAAAGTTTGACAAAACAAACATCTCCACTCTCGGTCTGAGCACTAAATACCTGAAGACACACACAAGTTTGATTATCACTAACTCCAAATGGGATTTCCTTCTAGTGATTTGGACACAATACTACTACATGATGTGGGCAAAATCACCTAGATATTTCAAAGCAAAACAGAACATTTAAAAGCAAGACTCTTGAATTTTAAAAATTAAAATGTGATGAACTGAAACCAACCCCCCAAAATTGTTACTAAGTAAAAGAGAAAACTGTTCTGAAGCTGTAACATTGCATGTAACTCTCAATGACATAACACTTAAAATAGTTAACATTTACATAGCATTCTAAGGTTTATTTAGTACTTAAAATATATTATCTCATTTGATCTATCAATTTCATTTGACATATCTATATTTATTAGTTAAGCTATCCATACTTCTTTCTGATATCTTAATCTGATTTTTTTGAATTTATGTATATTTTTCCTTTGACTCTCTGTCAGTATGTATACTGATCTTTTTCTTCTTTGTGCTTTATCTGTCTTAAACCGCTGGGCTTCAGTTTCCCAGGCTGAAAAATGAGAAGGCAGAACTTAACGACTTGGGAAGACCTTTCCAGCTCTACTTTTGTGGTCCTGTTATTTCCTATAAATCTTTACCTATTTTCTTACACAAAATATTTATCATTCTGAATTACACCAACGTGCCAGTTTGTTCTTCAAAGGTTAGGCATTAAGGTTATCATAAACTTTTGAAAATTATAAGTGTTGCTGCTAAAAGTATGTCTAGACAGCCAGAGCTACGACGGTGTGATGGAAAAAAAAATACTGGTCCTAGAGACAGAAGACCAGGGTCTGACACTTAGCAGTTATGTAACTCTGGGCAAGCAATTTCACCCGAGCCTCAGTTTTCTCTTCTGTAAAGTGAGAATTATATTCATACATCCACATTGGTGCTGGCAATCCTTAAAGCCTATGTGGATGTCAGCTATTATTCTAGTTTTTTCTTGTTTTTGAAAATAATTTTAGGACGTGTTCTCAGTAAAGGGTGAAGGGGAATAATAATATAAACCATATAAATAGCCAGCCATAGGCATTAAAAAAGTCTTTATTCTAAGTGTTCTGATTAAGGCTGATGTTTCTGAAAAACACCAAAACACTATAAACCACTACAAAAAGTTTAAGAAATTGAACACCTACTTGACTGTGGGCATAACTTAAGGATTTCTCGTGAAATATCATACATAATAGTTGCTTTGTAAGCCTATGTGCCATTCTCTCCATCCTCCCCATCTCCCCAAACAAGCAAATGAAAATACCACACCCTAAAACCCTAGGAAGTAACTTCCATCCCTGGAACAAAGGAAACAGGCTTTAAGTCACCAAAAACCAAGAGAAGATCGCCCCCTGCTGCTGCATAGGCAGGAATTCAGAGAGCTTTTATTGGCAAAAACAGTCCCAGTTAAGCCTCCAAACAAAGGCATTCAGAGAGCACTAGTACTTAACTCCGTGTCCTCAGGGACACTGACTGGCACCGGTTGGCAAGTACTCGGCTTAACAGCAGACAATGGTTATTTTTCTCCGAGAGGCATTAGTAAAAAATATCATGTCCCCAATGGATTTTTTTTTGTTTATTGTAGCATCATGTTTATGTAGCATCTTTCCTCTTTTGAGACTACTTTTAATTTAAGAGTAAACTAAAACTTAAACTGTAGAAAAAAATCCTAGGTACAGTAGAACCTTGGTTTACAAGTGCTTCGCTGGATGAGGCAAATTTTTTCGCAAAATTTCTCTTGCAGGACGAACAAAAATTCGCAGTACGAACATCATATTTGGACTTGAACGGCTCGAAAAGGGATGATGCTCAACTAGGGCAATTTTTTAAAACCCATATAAGATTGCATGTCTGGGGAGTGTCTCAGGGAGAAAGTTTAAAACTTAAGAAGTGATCGCTGAAAAATGGAAACAAATTAATTTAAAAAAACATCAAAAACAAGTGTCATTTTAGATACCTAATCAGAAACGAACGTAGAGAAAAAAAACAGTGAGTCAAAACGTGAAAGTGATTCTAAAAAACGAAAATAAGTGAAGGCAGTAGTGTTAAGTCTTAAGTAGTGTAAGACAGAACACTGTGAACACTGAAATCCCCATGTTCTCATAGAAGGATTCTCCTTCAAAGCAATAACTCTTCCTCTTCCTCTCATCTCCCTCACACCAGCCTTGACTCATCTCAAAGGTTTACAGTGAAGGCTAATTTATTTTATTTTCAATTTATATCGTATACTAATTATTGCTATTGTATTCAGGTGCATTAGGGACAAAAAACTTAAAATTATAATTGTTTTTATATGAATATTTTTGAGAATGTGGTACTGATCATCCGACTTTACATTATTTCCTATGGAAAAATTTGCTTTGCAATACAAACTCCATGAACAGACTCTTGGAACAAATTAAATTTGTAAATCAAGGTTCTACTGCACCAAATTTTTTAAACATCTTCAAGTAAGTAATGGGCATCATCACAAATAAACTGTTAAGGGCTCACCTCCCATAAGTCCTGGTAAATAGAAACTCAGAGATTAAACTCACTTGCAACTTTCTGTCATTTTTCCTTGGACTGAAAATTTCTTTGCCTTTAACCCCCCTCAAGGCCCATTTAGGGGTGCTTAAGGATTTCGTGGAGTCTTGGCCAGCTTGTGCTAAATTTGACTTAATGGTAATCAAAGGGACAATGAAGTGAATATCCACTGTCAGGGGTGGAGTTCCAGAGCAAACCGTCCTGGGAATTTCTCCACATGAACATTTGTAACTTAGAGAACCCAATTTCAAGTTAATGATATTTTTCTGAGAAATATGTTTCCTGGAGAAAAGACCTCTACCTTTGGTTTCTTAAGAGGAAAGCCAAGGAACCAAGACGACAGATTAAGGGCAGTCACCCAGCTGAATCCCCCTCCCAAACAGCTCCAAAATAATGCTTCAAATCAAGTTTTGGAATGGCAGAGACAGCAAAATATTGGGATGAGACATTTTTCCAGCCTAAGAAAATTTAAGAGATCTACAAAAGAAATCTATGATATCTGAGTGGAGGTCTCTCCAGAGCAGCCTCCACAGCTTTAAGATGGCAAGGGGGTTCGACAACCCATCAGAAAGATTACAGGAGACATTTTGCTGATACTGGGTACACCTGGTCCAGATTGGCAACTCTATTATTCATACACAGTTCTGAGTTGTTGTTCCAGGGTAGAGAGGAGCACTAATGCCTGCGGCGGTAGGAGACCAGGGACACTTCCTTGATAAAAATGAGAGCACAGACCAGAAGAGCAGTGACCATACTTCTCCAAGGATCACACACCAACTGAAACACCATAAACTTGTAGACCCCGAGAACTCGCTCTGAAAACAGCAACATGAAGAAGCCTGAAGCTTGGGACGATGACTTCCAAACCCCAGATGAGCAGAGCCAAATTTTAATATGAAGTTCAAAGTCAAGAAATAGGCTGAAAAGAGCAAACAACAAAAAAAGACTTGAGCCTAAAAAGCTACTACAATGGCAGGGAAGACCAAGACATGAACTCAGAAGAAGACAACAATGTGAAAAGCCTCAAAGAAAAATGTTAACTGGACAGAAGCCTGAATTCTAGGAAATGATAAAGTACAAGATAAGGAGAGGAAAAACTGGGAAAAGAAATGAGAGTGATGCAAGAAAATTATGAAAAGAGGGGGCGGAGTCAAGATGGCGGAGTAGAAAGATGCATGTTTACGAGCTCCGGACCCACAGCCCATAGAATTAATGTAAAAAGAGATCCCCATAAGTTCTGGATCCCTGAAAGGTGTGCAGAACCAGAGTGGAAGAGATTTCCGTTCCAGAGAGCCCTGGAGAGCCATCCCCAGGGTCCGTCACGCCCCGGAAAGTGGACCCCACCACAGCGCTGCCCTGGCCGCGGCCCCAGAGAAGCTGATCTGAGCAGGCTTCAGGGATGGAAGCTCCGGCAGCCGGGAAAGTCCCTCCGCCCATAGAAGCTACAGGTCAGTGAGAGAGACGGCAGGCTGGCTGAGAGGGGGAGCAGAGTGTCTCCGTGACTCGGGCCCCCTCGGGAGGAAGCGGCGGAGGCAGAGGCGGGGGTGGTGGCGGAGGCAGCAGGCAGGATGTTCATTACTGAAAGTCTCTGCATAAACCACCTGAGGGAGCTGAGCCTGGGAGACAGCCCTGCTACACCCGCTCCATTTCTGAAGGTCTCTGCATAGAGCCCCTGAGGGAACTGAGCCTGGGAGGTGGCCCTGCCCCCACCCCAGCACCAGAACTAAAGCTCACATTGAATAGCAGCCGCTTGTCGCGGAAAGCCCATTTAAATCTCAGACCCCAAGCACTAGCTGGGCGGATCTAGGCGGGGGTGGACAGGAATTTCAGAAGTCAAGTAACTGGCTAGGAAAATGCCTAGAAAAGGGAAGAAAAATAAGACTATAGAGAGTTTTTTTGAACAAATGCAAATGATCCCAACTTTCGGATCTGATGACGATGAGGACATATTCTTGCCATCAGGGAAAGATGTGGAGGGTGGGGCCTCGGTACCCCAGACATCCCAGGGGGATGTCGGGTGGGCTCAGGCCTTGGAAGAGCTCAAAAAGATTTTGAAAAGCAAGTTAGACAGGCAGAGGAAAAACTGGGAAGAGAAATGAGAGAAATGCAAGAAAAGTATGAAAAACGGGTCAATACCTTGGTAAAGGAGACCTAAAAAAATGCTGAAGAAAATAACACCTTGAAAAATGGGCTCACTCAATTGGCAAAAGAGGTTCAAAAAGCCAATGAGGAGAAGAATGCTTTCAAAAGCAGAATGAGCAAAATGGAAAAAGAGGCTCAAAAGCTCACGGAATTTAATAGTTCTCTCAAAATTAGAATGGAACAGATGGAGTCTAATGACTTTACGAGAAACCAAGAAATCACCAAACAAAACCAAAAGAACGAAAAAATGGAAGAGAATGTGAAATATCTCATGGGAAAAACAACTGACCTAGAAAATAGATCCAGGAGAGACAATTTAAAAATTATGGGACTACCTGAAAGCCATGATCAAAAAAAGAGCCTAGACATCATCTTCCATGAAATTATCGAGGAAAACTGCCCTGACATTCTACAACCAGAGGGCAAAATAAGTATTGAAAGAATCCATCGATCACCACCTGAAAGAGATCCAAAAAGAGAAACTCCTAGGAACACTGTGGCCAAATTCCAGAACTCCCAGGTCAAGGAGAAAATCTTGCAAGCAGCTAGAAAGAAACAATTCCAGTACTGTGGAAATACAATCAGGATAACTCAAGATCTAGCAGCTTCTACATTAAGGGATCGAAGGGAGTGGAATAGGATATTCCAGAAGTCAAAGGAACTAGGACTCAAACCAAGAATCACCTACCCAGCAAAACTGAGTATAATACTTCAGGGGAAAATATGGTCTTTCAATGAAACAGAGGACTTTCAAACATTCTTGATGAAAAGACCAGAACTGAAAAGAAAATTTGATTTTCAAACACAAGAATGAGAAGAAGCATGAAAAAGTAAACAGCAAAGAGAAGTCTTAAGGGACTTACCAGAAGTGAACTGTTTACATTCCTACATGGAAAGACAATATTTGTAACTCTTAAAACTTTTCAGTATCTCGGTAGTTGGTGGGTCCATACACACACGTACACGCATGCATGCACACACACATACACACATGCACACACATACAGAAACAGAGAGCACAGATTGAATTGAATAGGATGGGACTATATCTTAAAAGAAACTAGGGTAAATAGTGAGAGAGAAATGTAGGGGGAGGGAAAGGGAAGGGGGTAACTATATGTCATTTAAGAGGCAGGTAGGAGTTTTTCTTAGTGGAGGGAAAAAGAGGAGAGCTGAGAAAAAAAAAAACCAAAAACAAGAAGTTTACCCTCATCACATTTGACTAAACGAAGGAGTGAAATGCACACTCATTTTGGTATGAAAACCTATCTTACAGTATAAGAAAGTGGGGGAGAAAGAGATATTGCAAGGGGGGGGATGATGGAAGGGAGGGCAAAGGAAGGAGGGAGCAATTTGAAGTCAACACTTGGGGGGGACATGATCAAAAGACAGAAGAGAAACAATGAGGGGCAGGTTAGGATGGAGGGTAATTCAGTTAGTCTTACACAACATGACTATCAGGGAAGTCATTTGCAAAATTACACAGATATGGCCTATATTGAATTGCCTGCCTTCCCAAAGGGAATGGGTGGGAGGGAGGGATGGGGAGAATTTGGAACTCAAAGTTTTAGGAACAACTGTTTAGTATTGTTGTTGCTACTAGGAAAGAAGACATACAGTTAATGAGGATTAGAAAGTCTTCTGGCCCTACAGGAGAAAAGAGAAAATGGAGACAAGAGAAGGGAGGGATGACAGAAGAGAGGGCAGATTGGAGATAGGGAAAATTAGATTGCTTGGGGTATTGGGGTGGGGGGAGGGGATAAAAGGGGAGAAAATTTAGAACCCAAAATTTTGTGAAAACGAATGTAAAAAGCTAAATGAATGAATGAATGAATAAATAAATAAGAATTAAAAAAAAAAAAAAAAGAAAATTATGAAAAGAGAAGAGCTTTGTAAAAGAGGCACAAAACACAATGATGAGAATAACACCTTGAAAAGCAGAATGCACCAAATGGTAAAACAGGCACAGAAGTTCACTGAGGAAAAGAACTCCTTCAAAATTAGAATTAAAGAATTGTAAATTCAATGACTCCATGAACATCAAAAACAATAAAACAGAGTCAAAAGAATGAGAAATGAAATATCTCACAGACAAATAACTAACCTGGAAAACAGATTGAGGAGAGATAATTTAAGAATTATCAAACTAACAGAAAGTCATGATCAATAACAGTTCTTAGAACAACATATCAAGGAACTGTAAAGAAAAACCGTCCTGATATCCAAGAACCAGAGTATAAAATAAAAATGGAAAGAATCCAATGATCACCCACTGGGATTCCAAAATCAAAACTCCCAGGATTTTATCACCAAATTTCAGAGTTCTCAGGTCAGGAAGAATAGACTTCAAACAGCCAGAAAGAATTTAAATATTGTGGAGCCACAGTCAGTATCAGATTCTATATTAAAGGAGCAGAAACCTTGGAATATGATATTCCAGAAGGTAAAAAAACTAGGATTACAATCAAGAATCACTGATCCAGAAAAACTGAGTACAATCAATCCCTTAAGGGAAAAAGTGGATATTTAATGAAACAGACAAACTTCAAGCATTCCTGATGAAATGACCAAAGCAGAGTAGAAAATATGACTTTCAAACACAAGACTCCAGAGAAGCATAAAAAAAGTAAACAAAAAAGAGTAATCAAAAGAGACTCAATAGAGTTAAACTGTTTATATTCCTATATAGGAAGATGATGCACATAACTCCTAAGAAATTTGTCATTATTAGGGCAGTTAGAAGGAATGTGCATAGATAGATGGCATGGGTTTGAATCAATCATATTAGAATGACCTCCAAAAAAAGAAGGGGTGAGAAAGAGGGATGCACTGGGAAAAGAGGGGGAAGGAGAGGTAGGATGGGGAAATATCTCCTACATAAAAGCGTGTAAGAAAAAGTTTTTACAGCAGAGGGGAAACGAAGAGGGCGATGGCAGGCAATGCTTCACCCTTTCTCTCACTGGATCTGGTTCAAAGAGGGAGGGGCACACACATTCAGTTATGTACAGAAATGTAACTTACCCAATAAGGAAATTATGTGGGGAAGGGGAAAAAGAGATATGGACTGGAAGGGATTGAGAGAGGCATTGGTCAGAAGCAAACAGACATCTGAGGAGGGACAGGATAAAAAAGAGACAGAAGGATAAACTGAAGAAAATAGGATGGAGGGAAATGCACAGTAATTATAACTGTGAATGTAAAGAGGATGAGCTCCTCATAAACAGAAGCACACAGCAAGAATGAATTAGAAACCAGAATCCAGCAATACGTTGATCACAGGAGACATACTTAAAACAGAAAGTCACACTGAATTAAAATAAAGCGCTGGACAGGTCAAGAACATCCAAGGGAATTAATGGGGAAAAAACGTGAAAGTAGTCTAGTCATACTAGATTCAAATTGTATTAAAAAGCAGAAATTATCAAAACAATCTGGTACTGGTTAAGAAACAGAATGGTGGATCAGTGGAAGAAATCAGGTAAACAATAGATCAGGCCTGCACAACTTGCGGCCCCAGGCCCATTTGTAGCCTGCCAAAGCATGTTGGATGGCCTGAAAAAAATGTCTGTTTTTCATAAGCCATGGGAAATCATTTGGCAGGACACAGGTTGTGCAGATCTGCAATAGATTATAGTAAATGACCATAGTAATCTAGTATATGATGCAGTCAAAGATCCACGCTTTTGGGACAAAAACTGCTGGGAAAACTAGAAAACAGTATGGCAAAAACCAGATATATTCCAACATCTCACACTATCTACCAAAATAAGGTCAAAATGGACACGATTTACACATAGTGATGACATAAGCAAATTAGAAGAGCACAAAATAGCTTACCTGTCAGATCTATGGAGAAGGGAAGAATCTGGGGCCAAACAAGATAGAAAGAGCATTACAAAATGTAACATAAATAATTTTGATTATGTAAATTAAATAACTTTTGCACAAACAAAACCCATGTGACCAAAATTAGAAAACTGTGAGAAAAGTATTGCAGCAACTATCTCTGATAAAGGCTTCATTTCTCAAATATACAGAGAACTGAGACAAATTTACAATATAAATTATTCCCCAACTGACAAATGGTCAAAGGATATGAACAGGCAGTTTTGAGACAAATCAAAACTGTCTACAGTCACATGAAAAAATGCTCCAAGTCACTATTTATTAGAGAAAGGTAAATTAAAACAACTCTGAGGACCACCTCCTATCAGATTGTCTAATATGACAGGAAAGGGAAAATGGCATGCTGGAGGGGATGTGGAAAAATTGAGATACTTATGCACTGTTGGTGGAATTTGGAACTTAAAACTTAGAAATGTTAACAATTCTTTTAACATGTAATTGGGGAAAAATAAAATATTTTAAAAAATAAATGGCTGGAGCAGAATATGATATGATCTCAGACAAAAGCAAAAAGATAACTAGTTAAAAGAAATAATCATGAAATTACATTTTGCTAAAATATACCATTGATAAAAAAGTAGTGACAGTAAGTTTTTCTGATAAAGGTCCCATTTTTTAAATATATACTGAGTATAGGATGGAGTCAAATTTTAAAAATGAAAGCCATTTCCAAACTGATAAATGACCAAAGTATATAAACAGGCAGTTTTCAGAAGAAATCAAACCTATCTATAGTCATGTGAAAAAATTGCTCTAAATCACTATTGATTAGAGAAAGGCATATTAAAACAATTCTGAGGTACCACCTCACACCTAACAGAAATGACAGATGCTGGAGGGAACCAGGGAAAAATAGGTACACTAATGAACTGCTAATGGGAGTACTGAACTGATCCAACCTTTCTAAAGAGTCACCTGGAACTATACCCAAAAAGCTATAAAACTATCCATACCCTTTGACCCAGCAATACCACTACCAGGTCTCTATCTCAAAAAGATCAATGAAAAAGGAAAAGGACCTATATACACACAAATACTTATAGCAACTCCTTTTGTGGTGGCAAAGAACTGGAAACTGAGGGAATGTCCATCAGTTGGGAAATGGCTAAACAGGTTATGACACATGATTGTGGTGGAGTACTATTTTGCTATAAGAAATAATTTCTCATGATGGAGAAGTTTCCTAATGATCACGAAGGTGGTTTCATGAAAAACATGGCAAGACCTATATGAACTGATACAAACTCAAGTGAGGATGACCAGATCATTATGCACAGGAAGAGCAACATTGTCACGATGATCAACTGTGAGGGATTTGGCTATTTTGAGCAATACAATGATCAAAGACAATCCAAAGGACTCATGAGGAAAAAATGCTATCCATCTCCAGAGAGAACGGATGAATTCTGAATGCAAATTAAAGTAAAATTCACTTTTTCTTGCTTTAAAAAAAAGTATGGCTAATATGGAAATGTTTTGCATGGATCTTTTTTGATGTGTGAAACAGGAGTTATATTTCCGGGCACCATTCTCCAAACTGGCCTTCTTCACAGCAGCCTTGTGCTATCTCGAGGTCAGTATGCTCTGCTTTAGCCAGCCCTCATCCTCTTCTGCCCATAAGGAAATTACATTCTATGGGAGGCTACAGTGTGTGAGAAAAGTAAATATAAGGATGATCTGAAGTAAGATTTATCACAGGCCATTGGTTTCCTAATTTTATGTAGTGATACTTCCCCCCCTTTCATAAAACAATCTTGGTAAATAGTTTCTGCTAAACTTTTATTCAAATAAATTAGAAATGTTACAAATTTATAATAAACAAATATTAAATATATAATGTAACAGATATTTGATGAACTTATTTACAATTCTCTTATTTGTAACATTAAATATATAACATTATTGTGATGGCTTTTCAGTGCCAAGCTTCTTGAAGCATGTCATGGATGTTTATGTATATTTTTCTGCCATTGATCAAGACTGATATTTTATTTTTATAGTAGTTCCAGCAGAAAACCCCACTTTGAACAGTTAAGATGTTATAAACGGTAATAAAATTTGACTATTTTGAAAAAGTTAGAAAATTCTTCATTCCCAAACATAAAGGTTTTGGGTTTTTTTTTTTTTTTTTGGTTTTTTTTTTTTTTGGTTTAAACACGCTTTGAAGTAATGTTAACAAGATGTCTATTAATCATTCTTGTTCAGATGGAGTAAAATGAAGTGTATCTGTCCATGCCAAAACTTTATTCATTAACACTTAAGTCTTTAAAATAAGGAAAGAATTGCCTTTGTAGGTTAGCGAAATGATTAATAATGTTTTAATAAGTTATTTCATTTCATTTTTATGGCGGATTTTTTCATTTGGAAATACATTATTTAACAAACTTATTCATGCTTCTTTTTCATGGATGTAGTAATTTTACTTTTCAGGGTAAGATTAAAAATTTGAAAACTTGCATGGATTTATTCAGTTTTTAAAAAATCCACCAATTAAGCACATTTTTGGAGAAAATTCTACTGCAAAATGTTTCATTTTTATCATCACTATGAAAAAAAGTCATTTCTTCTTTTAGTGTAAAGCATTCTTCCAAGTACTTTGGCTTAATAAGCCCATGTTTCACAGTGATATAGAGGTGCTCTATGCTGTGCACATCAAGACTTTTGCAAAGTCTTCCTCTGAATGGACTGTTTGTTGAAGATGAATATCTCTACGTAGCTTCTCATGTTTCTTGGCACATGACTGTCTGTGAAGCATGCAGTAAGTCCGGATTGCTCAGGAAAGCTCCTTTTGAAATGGTTTTTATGGAACTGCATTTCATTCTGAACAGTGGTTGGGCTCCATCACTGAGTCCTATACAATTGTTTCACATGGTTTTCATTCAGAACTTTTTTCAGTTCTATTAAAATTTCCTCTTGCGGCAGCACTGCCAACGACAGTTTTGCAAAGTAAAAAATCTTCCATAATATCAGTCTGAACAAAAAACTGTAAATACACAAATTAACAAGCACCTCTAATCATCTGGAAAGCGAGACAGGAAGAGTTAAGCTTCTCATTTCAGTGAAGACAAAGGTCTTCAGTCTCTTTATTTCACTGTCTGTCAATGGAGTCAGTAAAAGCTGCTTTGCATGATTCCTGATTTTATCATTTTCTGGAAAACCAGCACCGACATTTCTCCTTTCCAATGAGGTGTTTTTCATTTGGCAATTCTGTACACAACTTCAGATGATTCAGTTAATACCTTTGATGCTACAGAGCTAGTTTTTTTGAAAAAATTTTTTTAAAATTAAAATAACCTAATTATCTCTGGAAAAATTATTTTGTCTTACACTTGCACTCACTTCAGCTGTTAGTTTTCAAGCTATCTGCAAAGGAAGCGTCTGTACAAAACAAACGCCCTTCCTTTCCCACCAATAACAAAAACTTAATGAATGTCAATGATAAAGTGAAGCACATTCACTAATTTGTTAATCATTTTCTGAATTTAGGCCTCTTCCTTTTTGTTTCTCCGTTTATTATTCTGCTATGTGAGCTGCCTCTGCTGTCTTAGCTAATATCAGTTTCAGTGCTCAAGTGGAGAGATCTTCTCCTTAGGCTAGTATTTATTCATCACAAAAAGATATAATTTCACTTTAAAGAACTAGAAGATTAAACTAGCTTTATACACACGCACACACACACACACACACACACACACACCAAAATGAATGACACTGAGAAACAGAAGGTGTCCTGTAAGTCTTAATGCGTTTTAAGCTCTAATGATTATAAAAGTATAAACGGCAAACTTACTAAAATATATGAAAAGTTCATTAAAAATTTTAAATATTATTAAAAGTAACAACACAAGCACTGTCCTGCTGTACACTGTGCTATTCGACTATTTTAACTTTGTGGAAAATTTCATCAGCTGCTGCTCAATGACTGTAAGGATTGCTTGTGTAATCCTAGGCTTAAAATCATCCGAAGAATGAGGTATGAATGCATACAGGGCAGGTTTGATGTGACCATATTACAAAAAGAGTATATCAGGGGAGGAGCCAAGATGGCGGAGTAGAAAGACTCACCTATGCTAGCTCCGAATCCACAGCCCAGAAATTTTCTGTAAAAAGAACTCCCCACAAATTGTGCAGCACTGCAAGCCGCGCAGAAACACAGTGGAAGAGATTTCTGTTCCAGAGAGCCCTGGAAAGCCATCCCCAGGGGTCCATTGTGCTCCAGATGCAGATCCCACCACTGCGTTGCCTTGGTCGAGCAGCCCCGAGAGGAGCAGATCCTAGCAGGCTTCAGCTACGGAATCTCCGGCGGCCGCGAAGGTCCCTCCACCCACAGGCGCTCCAGGTCAGTGAGAGAGACTTCTGGGCTGGCCGAGAGGGGAGCAGGGTATCTCCATGACTCGGGCCCCCTCGGGAGGCAGCAACAGAGGCAGCTGCGGCTCAGGACTCCTGGAGCAGCAGGCAGGAGCTCGGGGCCATTACCTAAGGTCTCTGCATAAACCCCCTGAGGGAACTGAGCCTGGGAGGCGGCCCTGCCCCCATCCAAGGACCAGAACTTAAGCTCACATTGAATAGCAGCCACGCCCACTGCGGAAAGCCCTGAGGCTGGGGAGCAGCATTTGAATCTCAGACCCCAAGCACGAGCTGGGCAGATCTAGGCGGGGGTGGAGAGGAATCTCAGAAGTCAAGTAACTGGCTGGGAAAATGCCCAGAAAAGGGAAGAAAAATAAGACCATACAGAGCTACTTTCTTGGGGAAGAGATGTTTCTTCCTCCTTTCATTTCTGATGAGGAAGTACAATGCTTGCCATCTGGAAAAGATGTGGAGGTCAGGGCCTCTGTATCCCAGACATCTGAGATGGATATCCGGTGGGCTCAGGCCATGGAAGAGCTCAAAAAGGATTTTGAACATCAAGTTAGGTGGAGGAAAAACTGGGAAGAGAAATGAGAGAGATGCAAGAAAAGCATGAAAAACAGGTCAATACCTTGGTAAAGGACCCCCAAAAAAATGCTGAAGAAAATAACACCTTGAAAATTAGGCTAACTCAACTGGCAAAAGAGGTTCAAAAAGCTAATGAGGAGAAGAATGTTTTCAAAAGCAGAATTAGCCAAATAGAAAAAGAGGTTCAAAAGCTCACTGAAGAAAATAGTTCTCTCAAAATTAGAATGGAACAGATGGAGGCTAATGACTTTCTGAGAAACCAAGAAATCACAAAACAAAACCAAAAGAATGAAAAAACAGAAGAGAATGTGAAATACCTCATGGGAAAAACAACTGGCCTGGAAAATAGATCCAGGAGAGACAATTTAAAAATTATGGGACTACCTGAAAGCCATGATCAAAAAAAAGAGCCCAGACATCATCTTTCATGAAATTATCAAGGAAAATTGACCTGAGATTCTAGAACCAGAGAGCAAAATAAATATTGAAGGAATCCATCGATCACCACCTGAAAGAGATCCAAAAAGAGAAACTCCTAGGAACATTGTGGCCAAATTCCAGAATTCCCAGGTCAAGGAGAAAATATTGCAAGCAGCTAAAAAGAAACAATTCCAGTATTGTGGAAATACAATCAGCATAACACAAGATCTAGCAGATCTAGCAGCTTCTACATTAAGGGATCGAAGGGAGTGGAATAGGATATTCCAGAAGTCAAAAGAACTAGGATTCAAACCAAGAATCACCTACCCAGCAAAACTGAGTATAATACTTCAGGGGAAAATATGGTCTTTCAATGAAACAGAGGACTTTCAAGCATTCTTGATGAAAAGACCAGAGCTGAAAAGAAAATTTGATTTTCAAACACAAGAATGAGAAGAAGCATGAAAAAGTAAACAGCAAAGAGAAGTCATAAGGGACTTACCAGAGGTGAACTGTTTACATTCCTACATGGAAAGACAATATTTGTAACTCTTAAAACATTTCAGTATCTGGGTAGTTGGTGGGACCACACACACACATACATGTGCACACACACATACACACATGCACGCACATACAGAGACAGAGAGCACAGAGTGAATTGAATAGGATGGGACCATGTCTTAAAAGAAATTAAGGTAAATGGTGAGAGAGAAATGTAGTGGGAGGAAAGAGGGTGAAATGGAATGGGGTAAATTATCTCTCATTCAGGAGGCAAGCAGGAGACTTTTTAGTGGAGGGAAAAAGAGGAGAGCTGAGAAAAAAACATGAAGTAAACCTCATCACATTCGACTAAAGGAAGGAGTAAAATGCACACTCATTTTGGTATGAAAACCTATCTTGCAATACAGGAAAGTGGGGGAGAAGGAGATAAGCAGGGTGGGGGAAGGATGGAAGGGAGGGCAATGGGAGGAGGGCGCAATCTGAAGTCAACACCCTTGGGGAGGGACAGGATCAAAAGAGAACAGAAGCAGTGGGGGGGCAGGATAGGATGGAGGGAAACATAGTTAGTCTTACACAACACGACTATTATGGAAGTCATTTGCAAAACTACACAGATAGGGCCTATATTGAATTGCCTGCCTTCCCAAAGGGAATGGGTGGGGAGGGAGGGATGGGGAGAATTTGGAACTCAAAGTTTTAGGAACATCTGTTTAGTATTGTTCTTGCTCCTAGGAAATAAGAAATATAGTTAATGGGGAATAGAAAGTCATCTGGCCCTACAGGAGAAATGAGAAGATAGGGACAAGAGAAGGGAGGGATGATAGAAGAGAGGGCATATTGGTGATAGGGGAAATTAGAATGCTCGGTGCATTGGGGTGGGGGGAGGGGATAAATGGGGAGAAAATTTGGAACCCAAAATTTTGTGAAAATGAATGTAAAAAGTTAAATAAATAAATTCAATAAAAATAAATACATAAATAAAAGAAAAAGAGTATATCAGAGATAGATCATATGATAGAGGTATTCAAGCCAAAGGGCCTTTATCCTTCACCAGTCTGGAAAGTGTCATCCAAAATCTGTCTTACACATACAATATGTCATGAAAGTTGTTAAATCTTAGAAGTAAAACTCATTCAAGATTCTTAAAACTAAGTATGTAAAGGAAATTTAAATTATTAATAATTTTTCATTTATATTTCTGAAGTTCTTAAAACATAAACCTGAACTAGACTTTTAGTATACCCTGTAGAAGTTATCATGGGACTTTCAACATCCACCTGAAGATTTTAAATGCAGTAAGCAGCTCAGTGATCCACCTCTCCTATATCCTAAACTTAGACAATGGCAGATGACACCCCACATGAAAATTCAAGACAGACCATTTCAGAGTTGATATTGTTTTTGTATACCACATAAAAGAATAGTCACACTGTTGTTAAAGCAAAATTGCCTGTTTATATGGCTTTGATTGACTCTGAACTTTTGTTTTCACGGAAAAAGTAGGTGTATTTTGGCCAGAGCTGTGCTAGAGAATGTTGAATAATGTTTCTTCTTCTCCTATTTCCCCCCTCTAAGTGCATGTCACATAGTCTGGAAAACTGATGCATTTGATGGCACTTGAGTTTAGCTTTGGAGGAAGCTAGGGAGAGGTGAAAAGTGATGAGTCACAGCTTGTGCAAAGGCATACGTAGGTGAACTATGGAATTCTGATTCTGTAAAACTAGTAAGCCAGGTTGCCTGAAACATACAGTAGAGTATATAGAGAATATTATGGCATTTCTGGCAAGGTTAAATGGAAACTACATCATGGGGGCCAATGCCAGGCTGAAAAGTTTGTATTTGATAAAGCAATAGGGAATCACTGACCACCTTTGAGCAAAGGAATACATGGTTACCTGTGTTATCAAGAATCTTAATTTGGCAACAGTTTGGAGAATAGTTTGGAGAGGTAGAAGAATGAAAAGAAAGAGGCCAGTTAGGTCATTGTAATATACTGTCCAAGTGGGAGACTAGCATGGTCCCCTTGGCAATGAAGTACTGCAAGATACATAAAAAATCAATGACTTGGCAACTTGACTGGATTTGGGGAGTGTGAGGGAGATAGAAGAGATTAATATGGTTCCATCTTAATGGTTTGAGAATGTGAATAGCTAGAAGAGTAGTAGTACCCTCAATAATAACAGGAAGTTTGGGAGGGGGAGGGGAATGGTGAAGATGAACTGTTTTAGATATGAGTATCAAATGCCTAAGGGATATCCAGGTGGAAATGTCTAGCAAGAGATGCTGAAGTGGAGTTCAGGAGAGAATTTAGGGTGTTTATGTGTGTGCACACATGTGCACAAATATTGATGCATAAATATACACAACTTAGAACCAAGATAAATAAAAGATACTGAAACAGCAGCTTTGACTCCTGCACTGTCTCCGGGGAGCACCAGCCCCTCACTAAAGAATGCTTTCTGCACTCCTCTCCATCCCCCAACCCAGCATTGGCAGCGGTCTTCTGGCTGAGTTCCTGCTTACTTCATCTAAGTTTAGCTTCAGGGGGTGCACAGTTTTAAATGCTGGCCTTCCTTCACATGCTACCACCCAATGTTTCTCCATACCTCAACACTTGCAAAATTTGCCCAGTTCCCTTTAAACTTCTCATGATCCAAGACATTATTGAGTTGTAGGTTCACACATACCATTTCTGGGAGATCTTATCCCAAAACTTTTCCCTCAAGTCTACAACACCCAAGTCTTGTGTAGGTGCATTCCCTTACATGTGTGAAGGTGAAATTTGTAACAGGAACAAATAGTCTGCAGACAACAGGAATGGAAAACTGCGTAGAATGGTGCTTCTATGCTCCACAGACCTGTAATTACTGACCACTAAATAAAGGACATGAGATTCCAGGACTAATGTCTGCAAACATAACAGAAGGGGAAGGTGTAAAAGTGGCTGGTGAAGGCAGCAGTTGGTCCAACAGACCTGGGTCAGTAAATCACTAGTATTTGGCTTTTCCAATTCAGAGTGAGTTCACACTGAACTTGAATCCCACAAACATATCTCCACAAGGCACCTCAGACATGGAACGAGCACTTTGGCTCTCAGTCTCTTGATGGAAAGTCTTCTGTTACATTTAATTCAGTATAATCTTATCAGACCATATATGTGGAGCTTTTTAGGTTTTCATTAATTCCTAGCCCTTTGTTGGTAGTTCAGTTGGTAGAAACTGAAGTGACTATTTTACTTTAGTAAAACATATATTCACTAAGCATTCACAGTTTCCATATAATACATCAAATAAAACCTTTCCGATCCAGTCAGCAGTTCTCTTTGTGCTTAACTTTTCTCATATGATCTCATTTTGCTTCATTATGCTGTTTCAGGATAAATCAAAATAAACAAAGATGGAGTGATTGTGGAAAAATTGTGGCACATCCAGGTGTGATCAGCAGATCCATGGAGGCATGGGGTTTTTAAACTATTTTGTGACATGGAACCCTCTAGCACTCAGGTTAAGGATGCCTTCTCAGAATGCTTCTTCAAAAAAAAAAATTCATAATTAAGTGAAGGAAATGCTAAATTTCAGTTAGACAAGAGAAAATAAATTTATTTTTTCCATCAAAATTTAATGACTTCCTGAAATCTAATGGTTATGAGGACCCCAGGATAAGAATCCTTGACGTAGTCTAGAAGATGTGGATTAGAAGTAGTTTTGTAACTAAAGATCTACAGGACACCGTCCTAGACTACATATTAGAACCTTCCCTGGCTTCTCAATCACCCTTCCACATAGCCTTGCGTTGAAGATATGAATCTAGGTTTTGGCTAGGTATTTTCAAGTCAATAAATTTTTCTTTAGACAGTAGCAAAGTTGAGATACAGCTTTCCCTAAGTTCCCAGGATGCTTTTCCTCCTAGGTTTCCTGGGCAGTTCTGTGAAGACAGGAAGTACTTAGATGTAATAGTAACATTACTCCAACTAGTAATAGTGTAATAGGACATGACGGAGCCAATATCATAGTCCAAGTCAAGAAATATTTATTGAGGGTCTAAAACCTGTAAGGCAATGTGCTGGGTGTCTACATACTAGACAGAACAAAAACTGTTCCTTACACTCAGGACTTAGATTGGGGAAAACAGGGATAATCATGTATAGAAGACCTACTGTGTGCCAGTCACAATGCTAAATACTTTTTAAGTATCTCATGTAGCCCATAAAACCCTGGGAAGGAGGTGCTATTACCATTTTACAGGTGAGGAAACTGAGGCAGAGATTAAGTGGCTTGACAAGGGTGATAGCCAATAAGTGTCTGAAGCAGGACCTGAACTTGAGTCTTCCTGCATCCATGCTCAGTGCTCTATCCACTGAGCCACCTAGAGACTTCAAGAAGAGAGGGTACAATAAGTGCACAAGTATGAAAAGAAAGCCCCTTGCTGGTCCATCCTCAGGAGGTCTCCCCATCCCCAAACTCTCTATTAGAGGGGAGTAAAGGATAGAAAAAAAAAAGGGAAAACTACTCACTGTTACTGATCTGCATCATGAGAATGACAATAGCACCCATCACTCCATTCCACTCCCTCCAAGGGGTTTGGGTGGGGTAGAATGGCAGGGTGGGAGAGAAAGGTGTCTCTGTTGGGACAGGGGAGGTATCAAGCTTATACTGTTGTCAAAAAATGTAAAATTCACCCACCTCAAGGAATCATGGCCACCTGGACTTCTTAGGTTAGGACCTACATGGGCCAAGTGTCTTTATTCCATCCCAGCAAGTAAGTCTAGAACCTGTTTTTCCTAAAGGATCAAAACTTTACCCCCATTGGTGCCAGAGGACAGGAAGTGCTGGAATAGAAAGAGAAGAAGTTAGATGTGGAGTCAGTTCAACACTTAGCTGTCCCTTGGCAAAGGGAGAGATTGTTATTTATTCCTGTGACATCTTTTCAGTTTCCGGAAGCACAGTTACTGCCTGGGAAAGTAGATTTGTTACACCACTAGGTCCACTTTAACAACAAACTGTCATCTTCCATAGAATTTCCCAACAAGGTAAATATCATAGGCGAGTTATGATTTTATAGCACTGCTTAGTTCCTGAGGTGCTACTGAATGAAATGGCTGAGATTATTAGAAAAGGCAGTTTTAAAAACAGATTCAATGAGTATGCTGTTAACCTAATTTTAAAATGCAGCCATCTTCATGAACTTGGAAGCTATTCGACAGCATGTAAGAATACCAATATAATTTCTCCAATAACATGAACTTGTATAATAGCATTAACCATCTTAAACTTGTAAAAACTCTTACTGCAGAGATGTAAATCCTTAGTAACAATTTTAAGAAAAAGAGATGGGCAGAAGGATGTCACCTTTTCTTCCCCCTATCATTGTTCTTAATCTCAGCACTAACTTAAATATGTGGAAATTTCAGTATTTAATATGATGCTTTCACCCAATGTCAATCAGAATTACTCATTCATTTCCAGTGAGAATTAGTGCAAATGGATGTGATGAATACAGAGGTTAATTTTGCCTGCCAAATTCCCAGCGTACTAAAAAGTGTAACGTTTACTCTTTACAGAACACACAGTAGCTATTTTTCATAGTATTTATTTCAAATTGTTAAGCATCAAAACCTACCCATTCATCTGCTGGGCTTAAAAAAACCCCACCTCATACATTCTTCCTTCACAAACGAAGGGAAGTAAACAAGTGAAATAATTCTGTTACCTTTTTTTTGTTTATGTGTGGAACTGATGCATAAATTTGTTTTCAAATTTTATTTTCATACAATGCCTTTATGGAACTGAAAACCAATGAGATTACTGGACAGCAATCCAAACTGGCTTGGATGACAATGCTTTGCAAGAGAATGTATTTCTTAAAAAACCAGTACTGAAGATATTTTTGCATTTACTTTATGGCTTGGGTTTAATTCACCATTTCATAATGAACATTTCTGATTTTAGTGGTCAATTTTATTTTTCATTAAACAACTTCAGCCAGACTGAAAAAATCTTATGTGGCAGTTCATATAAATAATTAGAATTATGTACAAGTCAGAGAAACTTCCATAATTCAAACAATTTGTAGGCAACTTACTTTTCATTAATGTAGATATCAATGTGAATAGACAAAAAAAGTTAAAAAAATATCCTTGAAGATTTTAATTTTAAAAAAATCAAAAGAAAAATTGAACAGTGCCTAAATCTTTATTTTTCATAACCTACATTTCTCAAATTAGACAGTTTTACATTGTTGACACAAAAAGAAACTTAAATTACCAATAGTTTACATGTAAGCTTGATTCCAGTCTTAATGGAAAAAGTAGAACAAAAACAAAAACCCTCAATGAAGCTTCCATATTCCACTTCTAGTTCCCAAATTGGCAGCTGTTAACTCTCTCCTTAAATCTTTGATTGTCTGCTGCTATTTGTGTAATAGGTTACAAAGCACATAAAATCCTTAACCAAAGGAAACTAAAGGAGATACAAAGCAGTATGCACCATTAGTCAGCTGGTGCTCTAAGAAAACAATGAATCACATTCAAACAAGACCTTTTCATGACAACTGCTGAAATGTTAAAAGATAACACAACAAAATAAAAGTTTGTTGTCACTCTATCAGGTGACTTCTAGTGACCAACAATGATGAACCATGGGAGGAAGGGGGCTGATCTAAAGTGTCATGGCACTAACTTCAAAAACAAATACACCACTCTAAATTAATTTATAGGAAAACTGGGCCAGACTCTGTACTATTTTTACATGTCTGAAAAGTATTATCACACAATTTCACAAGTTAAAAATTCCAATTTTAATGGCTGTACCTCTGATTCCAGAGATACTGCTTGTTAGTGGGTTTACGAATGAATTGATGAAAGCCACAGTTATTAACTGTATGTCCCATTGCAAAAGTCTGCATGTAGGCATCACAGCTTTCTCTTCTGATAGCCTCAATTTGTCAGTGAGTGGAAAAATCTCAAAATAATTGCTGTATGATTTTTTTTCAATTTTTTTTTATTATCATACAGCTATTTGGCATGTCACCTTTGCCTAATTAAAAAGAAAGCTATAAAAACCACATCACACAAGGTTTAAACTCTGGATGAACAGACTGCTGCTGGGTAAGCAGTAATTACAGTGTATTGACCTAGTACAAATGGCAGCAGAATACATTAAAACAGCGCAGCATATCCTGCTGGTCTTAATATATTACCTTATAATGTACCAGTTCACTATAATGATTAGCTGTATACTGTTGCTGTTAAGTGACCTTTTTAATAAATTGTTTGCAGCTGTTGCGCTTTACATGTTCAACAGGCAAACAAAGTAAATCATTACAGCTGGCTTTAACCACATACAAATCTAACTGCCACATTCACTGTCCAGAGGGGGAGAAAATAAATATTAAAAAATCCAGTGACTTGATGGGTTTAGTAATCTTGGTGATGACTGTGGTTGTTCATGTTCCATCTCCTCTCACAACAAAGTGTGCAATATTAAAAAGTATTCAGGTCTTAGCTCACCATTACAATCTTTCTTGCAGTCCAATTTAATTTGGATTTAAGAAGCCAATTAATTTTGATTCTCTACTTAGCTATGTGACAAATAAAAGGAAATCAACTATATATTCCTTATTTAAGCATTTGAAAATTATTTTTATACCTTTTTGAATATTAATACCATTAGAAGTGATCAAATAAATATCAGAGTATGATTTTTTGGCAGGAGGGAGAAGGCATTCTTAATGATGTTTAGTTTTATATTCACGAATATTATTTTAATGGACCATCTTTGCAAAATTTTCTTTTTTATCTTATACTTGACTAGACTGCCTTGTCTATTTACATTATATTACACACACACTCATACTGAATAAAATGCACACTTGTAAAGATGAGTATGAAAACACCCGAGGGTTTTTAAATAAAAAACTTCTTCCCCCATTTCCCTTTTGCAGTGAAGAGGCAGGGTCAGTTCAGCACACCAGAATAAAAGAAAAGGAAAAAGAAAAAAAAACATCAACAAATTAAAGTAATACTCAAACCACAACATTTAGTTTATCTACATCCAGCTCAACAGCAACATTTATAATATATCAATAATTTTTATCAGATTTTTCTTTAGGGTACCTTTTTATATGTTCTGATTATTTACAACTGTACAAGCAAAGCACACACTTCCAAGTGCACATATTTAATACAGTATTGACTATTTGCATTTACAGCATTTTTCAACAATCTGAAAAAAGTTCAACTGTTTAAGATCTTTACGGTATATTACAAAAACTGCCATTACCTGTTCTACAGTAAATTTACTCAGTAAAGCCAGTGACCCTAGATAATATATGGTAACTGAGTAATCCTGTATTCCACTCATGCCAACCCAGTGGGCCAGTCTTCATTAACGCTACGCTGTCTTATACAAAAGTTAAGGCAAAGTCATTTTCAAGTTTAAATAAAATTCAAGTCTTTAAATATTGGATGGAAATAATTTCTTAAAAAAAAATCAGTTCTTTTAAATAAACATTTATGGAATAAGTTGTATGGTTACATTTAGCAGGAAATAGTATCATTTTAACTGCCTGCTGCTTAGAATACTTAAAGAAAAACCTTAGGCATTTTAAAACAAAAAATAATTTATATTTAACTTTATTAGAAACTTGCTAATTTAGTGCATCCTTGTTCTTCAGAAGTGTAGCACTTCTAGAAGTGAATCAATAACAGAAACCTCATTGAAGAGGAAAAGCAGGGATTTTTCTCCAGCACATAAAAAAAAAATCCCAACAAACACCATTCTCTCACACTTAAAAAAATTGTACATCTCTATGCCAATGTTAGGAGGTACAGGAAGACGTCAACCCTTGGTTGACTAAATATATGAACTCTTTCAAAGAGCACTTGGGGCAGAGCTGAAAGAAATCTACACAAAGCATGAGCACAGGACAAGGGGGAACCAGAAGGTACAGTGGTGACTTGTATCAGCTTTCTTGTCAGGCCAAGAATGCGAACTTTCAGGCTATCAAAAAAACATGCCAGCGCTACCTTGCAGTAACGTGTGTCTGCGGCACCTCTCCGCAATGAAAGTTCACGGATAATCTTTTTCCTTCTATTCACAATGTGCTTGGAGTTCGTTAATGCAGTCTAACCTACTTTACTATGGAGTGAGAAGCTGGTTACTTGCTTGCAGTAAATCAAAACTCAGACATATTCTCTATGGTGCTCTCCACAGGATGCTTATCATTAATGTGCACTGAAGATCAAATACCAATTAAAATTTGGAAATGCCAAAGCCAACCATTTAGTTAACCCAAAAGTGCAAGTTCCTATGCCCAAATGACTCACAATAACATAATAAAAAACTTCCTCCCAGTTACATGTGCCAGCATTTTGTAAAATTTATCACTCTTCCTGCACTCTCAATACTAGCTGTCAGCCATCATCAGTCTATTCAGTCATTTTAAGGTATATACTTCCAGACCAGTTATTTTTAAAAAAATGAAGCAGTAGAGTTCTGCTTAATTTAGAAAAACTCACTATATATATATAGCTTGCATTCATAGCCACATGGAGGCTTAATAAAAAATATCAATTTGTTAAGATAAATGCATTTTCTATCCTGAAAAAAAATCAGACTTTTATGCATCACCTCCAGTTAAGCACCAACCTAAACATAAGGTTTAGATCAATTAAATTCTGAAAAAATAGACTGTTTTTCAAGAGGGGAAAATAATTTTTCGTAGAAGAAAATAACTTGAAGGCATTTCACATGCCTCGTGTACCACTGCAAGCTCCTAACCAGCAACTCAGGCTCCGTATTCTGAATGGGAACCTTGGTAAACAGAACTCTTCCACATTCCCCACCCACCCACCCACACTGGGTTCACTGGGGAGATCTGGGAGGTGTGCTCTGTTCCTTATTCAAACGTTTCCCAGGAGCTGGCGGTGGGGATCTGCGGCCTGACTGTCTCCTCTGATCTTTGGGGTGTCCTGGATTTGATTTCGAAGGAGGAGGTTCTCGGCATCTTTCCACTGGTGGCTCAATGAGCTTCTTCTCTTCTTTCCCACAGCCAGCAGAGTTTGGCTTCTGTTCTTTCGAAGCTTGTAAAGGAGGAGGAGGCGGTGGCAGCTCTTTAGTTGTTCTCTGGCAAATTTCTGCATAACTGGGTTTTCTCAATTCCTGGGAAATTTGGAACAAACAAGACTCCTAAATGATAAGCACAAAATAATTACTCTTTAGTAATAACTTGGTTAAGCAAAAATGAAGCTCAGCTGATAAAAAGCAAAACATACTGGGACATAACAATTTCAAGTTGATTCTATATTTATAAAGGTCTAGACTGAAAGTTAAGTCAATGTTTTTTAGTCAATGTTCAGAAAACAATAACGAAATTGCAGTATCAATTGACTTTATCTTAGCTTAATTATACATGATCTCAAGAATTCCCGAGGTTCAAGTAAGAGATTCTTAGAATAATATGAAGATGTAGAAAAAGAGAAAGCACCAAAAAAAGATAGTATGAATATAATCCTTCCTCTATTAATTTTTCTATAAGGAGGCTGAAAACAAGAGCCTAAAGAAGCCTAGTAAATTGCACTCAAGTGAAAATTCCTTTTTCCTCTGCCTACTTTCAAGAGTTACTGAATGCTTAGTACTACTGTCATGTAATTTGCAAGTCTTTACAAAGGCCTGATTAATACTAGGGAGAAACCACTAGTTAAAAATTCTATTACCTCAAAATCACAGAGGCCTAGGGATAGGGGTTTGTGGAGAAAAGGGAGACTTGTGGTTTAGAAAGACTTTGGATGCTTTGGGGAAGATGGAGAAAAGAGAAAGACTGAAAGGAGGAGACCAATTAGGACATGACTGCAACAGTTTGTTGAGGTGATAAATGATAAACTTATGGCCTGAATTAAAGGGCTGACAATGTGAGAGAGAAAAGAAGGGCATGAAAGAAAGAAATGTTGTGAAGGCAGAATTGACAAGACTTGGGAAGGGAATGATTATAAAGAGAATAGCATCTTAATGCAGGGAGATGTAAATGGGAATACAGAAGAATTTTGGAAGCTCACTGCTGATAAACTGCTGATTTGTATTTATAACTATAAATGACAAATGAAGCTATTACAAGAAAAAGTGAACTGAAAGAACATGTAGTATCAAAATTACTTCATAAAGGTGAAGAAAAAACTTAGAGCTTAGTAAAAATAAGCCTCCTGAGCAGTAGCCAGGAGACTTATATGATACACAAATGAGGTGTTACAGATGAAGAAGGAGTGACATACTACTACTGCAGGAGCTCCATTGACTTGCACCGATCTACACGCGGTGGGAGCAAGGGCACAAGGAAGCCGTTCTACACTGTGTGTTTCCCTCTGCTTGTTCTCCACAATCTTGGATTCTCTGTTAAAAAAAAAAAAAAAAAGTTACGTGTAAATTTGAGACAGGTTTCTGTACTTTTACATCTGATGTCCTATTATTAGCGCCAAGTGGTAAATAAGTGTTAAAAAGTTAATTTGTACATACAGAATTCTACAAGAAGATAAATTCTGGATGTAATAAATATGTCAACCTCATAATTAATCAAACAATGAAGCAATTAAAGTTATTTCCACACATAGCAAAACTTGACTAATAAGAGATAATGAAAAGTAATACTTGTTTTTAAGGTCTTAAATAACAACTTCAAGTACATGAAACAAACAGAACTAAGCTGGAAATCTATATAGGATTTTGTTTTGATAAACAAACATTTGCAACGAGCAAATAACATTCAGTAAAACTATGTAACAGCAACTACACCCCCCCCACTTATATGCATATGTATATATAAGAGAGTGAGTATATATGTGTGTGTGTGTGTGTGTGTGTGTGTGTGTCTTCTGAAGGAGTGACACAGGCTTTTTATTAGGGCATACATACCCAATTTAAAGGGCAGATTTAGTTCTCATGATTTTAAAAAATTTCTTATCAGGCAATTTAAAAAAGAATAAATTTATTTCATTTACTAACAGCTTTACCATGAAACAATATCGTTTTTTATAGTGAATAGACATATCTTTAACGTCTTCTCTAATTCTGGTTCAAAATTAATAAAACCAAAGACACAGTTGTGAAAAATTCAAATCCTTACTCAGGTAACTGGACTGGGGAAGGAGACTGTTCATATGCTGCTGCCAGAACAGAAGAACCTGATACCAAAGGCTCTCTAGACATTACTGCAGGAATAGTGTTTGTACTTGCATCCACATTCAGGGGCTAAAAAGAGGGAAAAACAAAATAACTGAAATCAGTTCATTTTAAGGAAATATAAGAAGTGATTTATATAAAAAAAGCAGTTTATGGCTACTAGGTATCCACTGCCACACTGCACCAGGGACAATAATGGTGACAGCTAACTAATTTAGAGTAAGGGGTGAAAAGTATCAAAATTCTATCATTTTTTAATACATGACGGCACAGGACACAATGAAGAAGCAAGGAATGAAATATGGGATGAAACATGGGGATCTTGGCATTTCATCCTTCAAAATTTGCCAATTTCTGCTTTAAAAAAACCAAACATAAGAAAATACCATGAGGGAGTTCTTCTTTTTATGGATTTCCTCAATTTCAGAGGAATTAGAGAGAAACTTCAAATAAGGAAATGTGTTGGGTATGGTCCATATTATAATTACCTTACTATTATAGACACCATTATAAACACACATGATAGAAAAAAAGGAAGTAAGCCAACCATGTAGTTAATATATAACATAATAATGTAGGTAATATAATGATTTATAATAAATGACAGCCTGAGCACTGCGCAGACTTACTTGAAACATTATAACAATAGAGAGCAAGGACTCTAGAACATAGGTAGGAACCTCTATGGAAGTGTATCAAGAAGATAATAAAAACAAAACTTTCTGGGCTTACTACATACTCATGTTCTTTAGGAACTCTCTAATCCAGACTAAATGACCCATGCCTTTAGTTCTTTGAAGAAATCCAACGCCCAAATGTCCATACCACTGCATGGTTAATCCAACATGCCTGAAATGTATTCCCTCCCAGGGAGAAATATGAAATACTAGAATCTGTAAGGAGCTGGCATAAATGTATAAATGCACCCAGCCACTCACAGAGAAATTACTAAAGGAGTGGGTATAGACCATTTTCCAAAAAACAGCCAACAAAAACTAACCCAGCTGTAACTATCTGAAAAATATCTTTAACCTTGCTATAATTTTAAAATATATTAACTTTGAACAACTTGGAGGCATTCCCTTATGGCCAAATTCATAAAAAATTAAAACAGTTTTGAGTCATCAGTGATATTGAAAACTGGTATACAAATTTGGCAATGAACAAGTGACACAAAAGGACTTCCTGTGTGAAAATATCTGTAGCAATGTTACTTGTAACTGTAAACAATTAGAAAAGAAGGCAGGCATTAACCAAACCCATTGGTATATCCATGTAAGAAAGAATATACAGGGAAAAACAATCTATCTGTATACAAAAACAATGCATGTGACAAGGACGAAGTATACTACTAGTAGATAACTTGTGCATTAGAAACAGCAGAAAGAAATCAACCATTCCATCTGACTGGATAAAGGAGGTTCACTAATCCTGCAGTGACAAGAATGTACAGTCCAGGTGTTGCACTGCTATACTCAAAGCATTAAACAGATACAGAGGAAGACCCATTGAAGCTTTAGTTACTCTATGGAGAGTTGAATGGAAGAACATGGACAAGAATGGCGTAAGACGAAAACGCAAGGAGGAGTTGTGACTTGCAACAGTACCTGTATCAAAACTAATCATGGTTAAGATGTAAGATGGCAGAACATAGGCAGCAACTTAGCTAGCCTCTCACAGCATTCCCTTCCAAAATAACTTTAAAATAACTCCTCAATCAGAATATAGAATGGCAGAACCAAGAAAAAGTCAGTGAGATGTGTTTTCCAGGCTAAGACAATTCAAGGCTGGCAGGAGAACTCTGAGACAAATGCAGTATAGGCCAGCCAAGAGTGCTGAATTTGGATGTGGCCAAGACAGCAGCAGCAACAATTTAAGAAACTTAGAAACCAAAGATGGTAAGGGGGTAGGACAACTGGTCAGAAAAAGATGACAGGGATCCTTTGCTACTGCTGGCTAAGCACATTTGATACTGACTGGCAACTCCACTGCCCGTATATTCTTCTGGGTAGCAGTTTCATAGGCCAGAGAAGAAGGCTAGTGGTTTGTTACAAGGGAGCAGGGGCCCTGGTCACAGTTCCAAAGCAGAGATGAGTACCAGTGCCTGCAGCTACAGGAGACCAGGGACTCTTCCTTGGTGAAGATAAGAGCAGTGACTGTACCTCTCTCAGAATCATATCACCTTGGAAGCACCAAACACTTTCAGATTCCTAGAACCAGCTCTGAAACAGTAGCATGAAAAAAGCGTGGGACAGTGCCTCCCCAACCCCAGGTGAACAGAGTCTATCTTTCACATAAAGTTCAAAGTCAAGAAATAGGATGAAAAAATGAGCAGACAACAACAAAAAAGGCCTTGACCTTAAAAGGCTACTGCGGTGGCAAGAAAGACATAAATTCAAGATAACAATGTGATCACAAACACAACAAAAGCCTCAAAGAAAAGCTCTAACTAGACACAAGTTTAACAAAAATTCCTGGAAGTGAAAGAGAGATAAGAGTAGCAGAGGAAAAACTGAGAAAAGAAATGAGAGTGATACAAGAAAATTAGGGGGGTAGTTGCAGAAAAAAAATATGCAAGACTTATACAGACATGATGTAAAAGGAGTGCAAAGAACTGGGATATCAGCGCACACTGTAAGAACAATATTGTAAAGATGATCAACAGTGAAGGACTTGGCTGCTCTAATCAATACATTCAAGACAATCGCAAAGGACTCATGATGAAAGAAAATGCTATCCACCTCCAGATAGAGAACTGATAAGCTTGCAAACTAAAGAAATATTGTCTGACTTTGTTTACTTCTTTGGGAAACACAGCTAATATGGAAATTATTCTGCATGATTTCACATGTATGACTAATAACATTTTGCTTGTCTGCAGGGGCTAGGGTGGGGGGAGAGGAGACATGGGGAGAAAATCTGAAATTCAAATTTATGTGGAAGTGAATGTTGAAAACTGAAAATAAATGAAATATCAAAAAAATTTAAATTATCCCATCAAGCACCCAAGTTCACCAGTATACAGTTTGGAAATTGTAAAGCTAAACAGTTATGGCTATTTTGCTGGTTGGTATCAAAACTTTAGGTGGGTAACAAATTAGTAATTTTTTTCTACCTGAAATGTGTGATTGTAGTGTAGGTTACTCTTCTGTAAGGACACTCTATCTCTAATGCAGAAGAACTATCTTGCAATTTGATGGGATAGTGAATAGTGTTAGACTTGGAGTCAGGAAGACCTGAGCTCAAATCTAGCCTCAGATAGCTTATTAGCTATGTCACCATGGGCAAACCATTTAACCTTTGCTCACCTCAGTTTCCTCAACTATAAAATGGGGATAATAACAGCACCTACCTACTAAGGCTGTTGAGAGGATAAAATGAGATAATGTTTAAAAAAGTGCTTAGCACTGTACTTGACACACAGTAGGTATTTAATAACTACCTGTTCCTTTCCACTCTTCTTACAAGATAGCAACCTGGAGGCACTGAGAACTTAACCAACTTGCCCAGAGTCATCATAACATATGTTAACTATACCCTTGTATAGCTCTTGTAAAAGAAAATATAGTAATAGAGTTTTTCGACGTTAGTTTCATTAATGCTTCCAGATTTGGTGCCTAAGTTTTTTACAATTTATATCAGATTTGATATCAAAATCTTAGGATCAAATGAAAAGTTCTATTGATTTTTCTGAATACATGCATGTAACAGTCATGGCTTGGTTGCAAGTCTTGATTACTAAATTGAAAGGTTAAGAGTTGGTCACAGCAGAAAATCACCTATTTATATAAAATGAAAAAGCCTTTCCTGACAATATGTTTCCATGGTGCATTAGGAAGTCATCATCATCATCGTAGTCATTTGTCAAAAAGCATTTGTTAAGCACTTGCCATCTATGAAGCATTGTGCTAAGCATCAGGGAAACACATTCTAATTGCAAAGACCATAAGCAATGCTGAACCACAATGTATCAAGAGTATAAATGCAAGCTAATCTCAAGAAGAGGCACTAGAGAAGAGGATGAGTTTGAGTAAGGCTTACAAAAGGTGAGATTTGAGCTGGATCTTAGAGGAAGTCAGCAGGTAAAGGAGGAGAGGGAGAACATTTCCAGGAACAGGAGACAGTCAATGAAAATGGACTGCAGTGTGAGAGGTATACCAAGGAGGCCAGAGGACACTGGATTGTAGCGTATGGGGAAGAGGGTGAATTGTAAAAAGACTGAAAAGGTAGAAAGGGGTCATGATGGAAAGGGCTTTAAAAGATAGAATTTTACATTTCATTCTAGAGGAAACAAGGAGTCACTGAAGTTTATTGAGTAAAGGGAGTGACATGCTCTAACCTGCACTTTAAGAAGATCACTTTGACAGCTGAACAGAGAGTAAGTAAGAATGGGAACAGACTTGAGGGAAGGAGACCAATCAGAAGGCTACAGCAATAGTCCTGGTGTGGTGCAGTGAGGGATTCCAACAATAGCTGTAGGAGTAGAAAGAAGGGGGACATATATTAGAGATGTCTGAAGGTAGAAATGATAAGACAGGAAAATACTGAGTCAGAGTAGGCAGTTGAGAATGGCAAGCAAATTATAAACCAAAAGAAACAGGGGAGCTAGGAAAGGGGAGGGTTTGAGGGCAAAAATAATGCATTCTACTTAAACAAGAGTTTGAGTTTGAGATGTCTATGGACCATACAGTTACTGGGTGTTCAACAGGTAGCTGGTGATGTTACACTTCAGATGAAGAGAGTTTAGGCTGAGATAAAGAGATCGGAAAATTAACTACAAAGGGATAACTAAATCTTTGGAAGCTGATGAGATCATGAAATATGACGGCAACGAGAAGGGCCAGGAATTACTAGAGTTAACAGGTGCAATCTAGATGAAGATCCAGCAAAAGAGGAGAAGAGAGCTATCAGAAAGGTGAGGAGAAGAACCCGGAGAGAGTAGTGTCAGATAAAGGTCATCAACAATGTCAAAGGCTGCAGAGAGGTCAAGGATGAGAACTGAGGGGAAAAAAACATTAAATGTGGTGATTAAGCTATCACTGGTAACTTTGAAGAAAGCAGTTTCAGTAGAATGATGACGCTAGGAGCCAAATTGTAGAGGCTTTCAAGAGATAGAGGTGAACAAGTACAGTCACTCACTGGAGATGACTTTTTCAAGGAGCTTAGGTGAGAAAGGGAAGTAAGATCAAGGACAAAAACTAGTGGGGATGGGTGGATCAAGTGAAGATTTTTTTAAGGATAGCAGAGACCCGAACATGTTTGTAGATAGTAGGGAAGCAACTAGCAAACAGAGAGAATGAAGATAAGTGACAGAGTTGGAATGATCAAAAGGGAAATCAACTAGGGAAGACAATGGAATGGGATAACTTGCATGTGGATGAGTTTGCATTGTAAAGGAGGAGGCCCACTTCTTCATATGACATAGGGATGAAGGAAGTATTTGGTGAGATGAGAAAAGTGGAGAAGAGAAACTTCTCAATAATCTCAAAAAGTAGGAATCCGAGTCCTTTGCTCAGAGATCTGGGGAAAAGGGTGCCAAAGGAAGGTCTAGAACAGCCACAATGGTGACTGAGGTTATAGTTATAGTGAAAATCCAATTAAGAGTATGCAGCCACCTCAAATAACCATGGTTTTGTGATTTTCTCCAGCTTCATTTAATAAGTATAGTAATAGAGGTAGATGGTGTGAATAACACAAATCTGGGGCTTGGCAAGGCATAACAAGCAAAGGAGGCAAGGTACTCTAGTTTAAGAGGATAATGTGTAACTGAAGTGGATTACCAAATTTTTGAAATAGGGAAGGCAGGAAATCAGGTAGCCAGTGCAGTGTGAAGGCCTGGTGCAGTCAAGCTGGCACAGAGTTCAGGGTTGTGGTCACGCCTCAATTAAGCAAAGGTAGATGAGGACACCACATTCTGTAAGGTCCAGAGCAAGGGAAGGGACAATCTGGGGGAAATCCATATAGGAGGCAGGAGCTGAGAATTTGAGGCAAGCCAGCAGCCAAAGGCACATGTTATGGATCCAGAGTTAATTAAATCTCAATCTCATTCCCAGTTGTTACTCTAGGAACATAAGCATATTCGTGTCCACTGAGGGACACAACAACATCCAGGTACTGCTGAAAGGTGAAATTTATAGTAAAGGTAGGCACAAAAACACCGTATTTTAGACACATTGTTTTCACACCCAGTGTTGTAAATGAGACTTATTTTAGAGCTGGAAGGTGGTACAGAGCTAACACATGAGAGGAGGCTAAGGCCCAGAGAGGTAAACTGACACCTGAACCCAGATCTTCCAAACTTTAAGGCCAACTGTCTACTTACCTGGCTATAGGTAAGTTAGTTGCTGGAGTTAGTTACGTGCCACTGCTTAGGGGTAGAAATACTTTTGAGTGTTTTCCCCTTTATTTCATTTAGCGACATATAAATCTAAGAAGATGCTTTCATTATTGTACAAACACATTTTCAAGGACGGGAGAATATATCCAAAGTATTTATAACTTTTCCCCCTTTATATATATTACTTACTCTTTCTTTCGATGTTCCCATTACCATGCTAGACAACCTGTTCTCAAATAAATCCTCTGTCTTCAAATTGCCTGCAGCTCCAGGTAAAGGTGGAAAACTAGACAAGCCTAATTCAAAGCTAGGAGATGGAGCCTTCGGTGGTGTTGGAGACTGAGTCTGACTTCTCTGTAACAAACAAAGTTAATATTTAATGAAGGGAAAATTGCAATGATCACAGACAAAATGAATGGGGGCCAGGGAGTCCAAACAACGTCTCACAGTTTAGTATCTCAATCTTTACAAACAAATTAAAGCAATACCCTGATCCTTAAATATCATGCCAAAACAATTTCTATCATGAGCTCCCTGAGAGCAAGGACTGTTTTCTGTTTTTGCCTTTCTTTATATTAATAGCACAGGGCCTGGCACTAACTGCTTAATAAATGTTTATTGGTTTAACCTTGAATATAATTGAAAAACCTGGAAATAAGTACAAAAAAAAAAGAGACTTCTAAGAAGTCAAAATAGGCATTAGAGAGTTCATGCACAAAATTAAGCATTTCTATTAAAGGGTGCTTTAGATTCACTTTGCTCTCATCTTGATATCTGGTTTCTTAGTTGATACTGACAGCAGATTAAAAAGTAATCATAAGGGTGGTGGGTAGATTATTTAGATGCACTCCCTAAATATGAAAAAGGACTTTATAACCAATCTTTGCCTCAAAGAGGAATAAATTTATCTCTGTTCTTTCAGGAAAGAAATGGGGCAGGGTGTGAGGCACTATGCGTACAGAATTTCATGTACATTTAAATGAGGTCAATAGGTCAGGGAATTTTGCTTAGTAACTTTATCACAGGGAAGGCTGAGAGTGGGAGGATCATGTAGGTATGAGGCATGGCTGATTAATGTCTGATGCAAAAAAAAAATGCATTAATAATATTAATGACAAACAGAAGACAAAAAGCTGTTTAAAAATTCACAAGAACTGACAAAGCATAGTAGTCTAGAATTATTAGTACATGACTACACCCCTCAATAGCATTTGAAATAATTACTTTAGTAGAGTATAATAACTGATGTACATATTAAAAGCACTTGGTCATTAAATTAATGGTTAAACTGTGTTCATGTATCCTTTGAATAATTTATGTTATTTTTTAATCAAAGTCCAGAATCTCACTTAAAAACAGGACTTTTTTTTAGAATATCAATATACTAGGTTATTCCCTAGCACCTGGCACACTGCCTGGCATGCTGAAGGCACTTGGATATTGGAGATCAACTTTACTATGAAGTCTTTGGTTAAGAAAACAAGAAGGAACAGAAAAAGAAAGATTATAAATAGAACAGGGGATTGGTCAGCTAGGTTAATCCATACGTTACTCAGCAGGAACATGAAAAGGCTGGCAAAAATCAGAAATCCATAATAATGGTGATCTTTCTAATCATGGAAAAGACATTTAAATTCAAGAAAAAATAAAGCTGAAGAAACCATACATGCTTATACTTCAATGATGGAAGATGATCATTTATGCTTAACAAAAATTATTTTATTTGGTCATGTGATAAAGATCATATTTCATAGCCAGAAGAGGGCAATGTGGTACAGCAGAACTAACAATGAATTTGTAGACAGATGACTAGAGTTAAAAACTATCATTTATATGACTAGTGAGGGTCCTAAAAGTTTATGAAATATGACTCCTAAAAACTGGCTTGGGTATCAGTCCCATAACTTGCTGACGCCATATTACTTATTCATTCATTTCCTTATGAGTCCTCAAAATATTTTACTATATTAGAACCTGATATAATACAATATTCTAACACATACAAAATCATGTGAGTCTTTTACAGGATAACAGATTTAGAATTAAAAATGACCTT
The DNA here is from genome assembly GCA_023548195.1 of Bettongia penicillata ogilbyi. Lineage (NCBI taxonomy): Eukaryota > Metazoa > Chordata > Mammalia > Diprotodontia > Potoroidae > Bettongia > Bettongia penicillata. The sequence continues at coordinate 3,338,365 of JAJHZJ010000011.1, read as the reverse complement.
GAGATGTCATCTTGACCAATTCTTTCATTTTCAGCGCCATCACTACTTGAAAGCTTTAGTGAAGCATGGCCAATGATCCAGGACTATGATGGGCTGTGCCAATGGAATATAAAGTCTGGCAAGTTTTACCAAGCTGGAAAAACTTCAATATAAACTGAGGAATGGCTACAAATGACCTGTTAAGTTTGTTTGGAGAATATCACCAGGCAGACTGTCCGCTTGGTGATCAAATTTTTTACTACAGCAACTTTTTAACTCATGTCTGACATTGCCACCATCCAGGTACAGGCCCTTACTACTTCATCCTATACTACTTAGAATATTATTGCAGTATTCAGCTGGATGACCTTCCTACCTCAATTCTCTCCCCACTCTAGTTCACCCTTCATTCAGCTGTCAAACTGAACTTCCTAAAGCACAAGTCTAATCATGTCACCCCTCCCACCACACATACACTCACACATTCCTCCCCCAGTTCTCTGTTGCCTCCAGGATCAAATATAAAATCCTCTGTTTGGCTTTTAACGTTCTCTATAACCTGGCCTCTTCCTATCTTCCTAGTCTTCCTATATTCTGAGGTCCAATTATGGGCATTTTTACCGGCTGTCTTCCATACCTAGTACTCTCTCATTCCACACCTCTGGCCTCCTGGCTTTCCTGGTTTGCTTCATGTCTCTTTTACCATCCCTTCTACAAGAAGACTTTCCTGATCCTTATGCAGAACTGTGCCTTTCCTCTGCAGATTATATTAAAGTTATCTTTTGCACAACTTGTTTATATACATAGTTTCTGCATTTTGTCTCTACTATTAGACTGCTGTTACTTGAGAGAAGGGACTTTTATTGTTTTTGTTTTGGCTTTTCTTTGTACCACCAGCATTTTGCACGATGACTAGTCCATAAGAGGTAATTAAGGAATGCTTGTTGACCGGCTGGCCTTAAGAGAAGAAGTAATCTCAGACCGACAGTGTTATAGTTCCTTGAGTAACTGAGCAGTTTTGGAAATGGTTTCCAGTTCTCTAAGAGGAGAACACTTATGCAAGGGTTAATTAGTATACTTCAAAAAAGCTAAAATTTCCATGCTCCTGATATTACCTTTTGTAATAAGGTCCCAAATCAGGAAATAGTAAACAGTTTCATGAGTTGTTATGACCACAAGAATAGTCATGTGGTGGCAAGGGTAATTGTCAAACAACATGCTATCACCTTCCCTAAATCTGAAGTAAGAGGAGACTGGGAGATATCAGCACCTTTAATGTAAGATCAAGCACAAGGCTAAAATGACTAACATTTACATTCCCAAATACCACTACTATCTCTTCTAATAAATTCTGGTGACCAGTGTCTAAGCAATGCTACTTTAATGCTTTTTTCACATAATGTTTTGGGGAACAGACTACCTTTGCTTTATCAAGTCAGTTCTTTCCATAAAATATTAAACAATAATGTTTAAGATTCTTATTAAATTTCATTTAATGTCATCTTTTTCATGAAAATGTTATTGTGAATCACCTTCTCTGATTCTGAGATTAAACTAATAGTAAATAAAACCTGCCTCCCCCAAGTCAATAGTCTTTCTCAAGGACCCTGAAACTGGTGCCATATTCTAAACTACTCAGAAACACTTATACTCTGCTCTGCACTGCGTTTATCTGTATGTTTCTTACTCTCTTCTACTCAACTGCAAATGCTTTAATGTTAGGGGCAATATGCTAGTCACCTTTGTATATCTCTCAGACTAGCATGAAAGATGCTCAAAACAGTGTCAACTCAGTAGAGAAAGCATACTAAATAGCAGAGGCATCCACCTTGCCAACACAAGTCCATTTACTCAAAGTTATGATTTTTCCAGTAACAATGTATGGTTGTGAGAGAGTAAAGCTGAATGCTGTGGAACTGACACTTTTCAAATTATGGTATTAAAGAAGACTTTTGAGAGTTCCCTTAGACAGCAAGAAGGTCAAATCAGTCAATAAATACTTTAATTAATTCAGGTTAGTCAGCTTAAATATCTTCGCCACATAATGAGAAGACAGGACTTGCTGAAAAAGACTCTGATGTCAGCAAAGATTGAAAGCAAAAGGAAAAAAAGATGGCAGAGCATAATATGGACAGATAGTATCATGGGAACACGAACATGAACTGGGATAGAATTTGAGAGATGGTAGAGGACAGAAGGGCCTGTTGTATTATGGTCCAAAGGGTCATGAACAGTTGAACATTACTAAACAACAACAGAAACATTTATACTTGTTCATATACTGCTCTGTAAAAAAGCTATATTATATTCAACAAATTCTGTCACTACAACCCAAACAATTTCAGACTTAGAATAGATTTTCTTTTTATGCTTTATTAGAACAGTAAGTAATGTGGTACATACAAAGTAAGCACTTTGTAAACTAAAGTCATTTTTAAAATAATCATAAATGAGAGTTAAACTAGGAAAAACATTTTTTCTGTCAAACACTGAAACTACTGAACTAAGAAAGTTGTGATTTATTCATTTGTGAAGATTCAATATATATACAGGATGAATACATATATTGAAGATTCAACATATATTGAATATATAGCAATTCAATATATATATTGAATATGTCAATATATTGAACTGATATAAGAAAGTAATATAGGATCAGCTATTAGAGAAGGTGTAGTCATCCACACACCTGAAAATAGTGGACTGAATCAGATGATTTCCCATGGTCTCTTCCAGAGTTGAGTATATCATTCTAGGATCAAATTGAACTATTAGAACTATTGCTTACAATTAACTTCCTTTTACCTTTCTACTTTCATGCTTTTAAAAATGCTAATATCTTAACTTAGAATGTATTCTTCTGCTTATCAAACTTTACTCTGTCATGCTATTGTCCCTAGCTACATAAAGTTATCTTTATCCTTCTCTGAAGTCCAACAGCACTCATCTATATTCAAATAAAAATTTAAACATTAGTTTGTATCAAAACCATTTATGTATATTCTAGATTGTAGCTGGGATTAAGGTTTTTATTTATCTTTATTTCCCCCATTAATATCCACAGGCACTCAAATACTTGTCAAACAGATGGATCTTAAAAAATAAACAAAAAAAAGCTAAATTCTTCTGGCAGATTTTATTATGCTCAAGTCATAGTAGACTAATAATTCTAAATTTTACTAAACAGCTTTCTAAAAGTAGGTGCTGTGCATTTGCAAAGTGTAATAACATACATTTAAATAATACTTTAAGGTTTAAAAAGTACTTTCCTCTCTCTACACCTCACTCCCCTCAAAAACAAAAAATACACTGGTAAAGAAAATATTTCTAAAAATTTTTTGAAATATTTAAAATGATTCTAAATTTACTTAAAAGGAGAGAAATAGGGGAGGAGGGGAGAAATTCCAATGACCAATCTGTTTTTCTCTCTGTTAAACTGAATTCACAGCAGGACCAGTTAACATTTTTTAAACAAGTTTATGGGAAAAGAAAAAGTACTTTTTGAACTTAAGACAAACTCTGCTGATATCACATGCATTACAAATACACAATATATTGACAGATATGCAAACTGTGGTAAGATTGTAAGTATTCATCTGTTGTTTATCAGAAGACTTACATAACCTAATTGCAGGTGAATAGGATTCTATATATGGACCAAAACATTTCTATCATGTAAAAAATTTTTTAAAAATAAAAGATAGAACTCTTAGGCAACTACATTTTAAGTACTCCAAACTACCTCCTACTTGATTGGCCAATTATTAGTTGAATTTTTATTTTATCCTATGTTTACAGATTTTCAAAATTTTTTATTGATGCTTATTCATTATTATCAATAAGAAATCTAAAATTTTAAGGTAAAAAACACTTCCTTAGAAAGTTTTATCTGTACACAGTTTGGTTATTTTTAGCTTTTCATGCTTTCAAGTCCAAACATCATAAAATAAATCTAGAAAGAGTAGTTATAAAATGTTTACTCACTGAAAACTTGTCCTCTCTTTTTTTTCGAAAGCCGTAAGAATTTTTCCTAGGGGAGAGGAAGAACAGTCAATCATTAAAACTACAGCCTTGGAAAAATGCCTGCTTCCCATACACATGTAAAAAAAAAAAACAACCCATATTTCATCCTTACTTGTTTTTTTTCAAATTTCCACAAAGACTAACTTTAGATTAGAAACTGTTTTTTAAAAATCTGTATTGGAAAGCCATCTGTCAAACCAGTCCACTACTCTCCAGTATCTCTCAGGGAGCAGACGTGATAGATTACGTACGACAAAGATAAGGGCTGGAAGATGGGACGGTTGGCCGATTGAGAGACGTGTGAGTATCAGGAAGAGTCTACATAGAAAGGTAAGGTACAAAGTTTATCCCAATTAGATTTTTGCTAAGTAGGTACAAGGCAGCAAAGAATAAGCATCTTCTCTGAAGTCACCACATTCTTCAGATAAAGTGACTGTGAACAGCTTTCAAAGCTGATTACATTCCTCCACCACAGCAGTTTGGTGGCACAACAGGGATAAAAGACGGATTTACTCAAACAGCAGCTTTCAAGATACAATGAATGGCCAATACAATATCAAATATAAGTTAATGATACTGTAGTGCATATCATATCCCTTGTTCTGAGTTATGACTGAAAGTTAGAATTCAAAGGTATTTTTGGATTGAAAAATTCCATGCTATCAAGAGCACTTAATTCTGTATAACTTACCTTCCTCTACCTAAAATTGAAGAGGATTCAAGACTATTCTGCTCCATTCGTCCAATTCCAATATCCCTCTTGGCATAAGTTGAAGTGCTTTGCATCCGTGTTCTGTTCTGTCCTGGCTGCCTTGTTTGTGGACTCCGGACACCATTAATTAAGCGGTCAGCAGAGAAATTAAATATTGTAGGGCTTTCTAATAGACCAGGTCTTCTATCTGCCGTGGGTAGCGTATGTCGCAGATGTGATTTACTAGGATTCCTGCAAATTTATGTGTATATATCTTTATCAAAAACCTATTAAGCACTCTTGTCAAGACAATTCAAGCTTTTTGGAAATATATCTCAACTAAAACCTAACAGTTAAATGCAGCTAATAACCATCTTTCTCAAAGAAAATGCATTTTTACTTAGAAAAAGTCAGCCTACTGCCAAAATTGCTCATTTGCCCCCAATTCATATATAAAAATTTCATACCACAGAATCCTTTAACTCAATTCTGTTTTTAAGGTATTCATTTACAAATAAGACCTGGACAGTAACTACGATTTAGATATGTACTTAACATACCCCTCCTTTGCATATACATGAATATCAACTATTTAAAAAAAAAAAATCCATTTCTCTATGAAATAGTTTAAGTGTCCTCCTTAAATAATTTTCATTATTACTCAATTTATTAATCATCTTAGGATGATTTTCAAAACATGAAAGCTAAACTGTTCAAAAAAATTTTCATGTCATTTGTCTAACTTTAAAGTTTAACATTTGTTTTTTTAAATGTAAGATTCTATTTTAAAGAAGACACACAGACACATTTACAGGATTGTTGACATCTTTAAGAAAACTATATGGTAATACTATTTCTACTCTAAGTATACAAATAAATAAAACTATAAATTCAATTTAATTCAAATTTTTATTAAGTACCTACTATACGTCAGGTGCTGGAGAAACAAAGACCCCAAAAATGCAATAGTTCCTGCCATTAAAGAGCTTCTATGTAACTTGGGCTAGAAGGGAAGGAGAGGGAGAGGAGAGTGGTACAAGAGGGGAAGGAAAATACTTGAGTTATGTACCTGTTTCTAGGAGGATACGGTCTGAGTGAAGCTAGGGGAGATGCTGCAGGTTTGAAGGTGGGAGATGTAAAGCCATTGATAAATCCAGTATTTGGAAACGGTGTTACCTAGATGGGGGGGTGGGGGGAATGAAAGATAGAGAGGAAGAGGCAGAGAACAGTGACCAAAAGAATTTGTTAATTCAGTTTCATTTAATACTTTGTGACAAAGGACATAAAGACAATTTATTATTCCACATTTCAGTAGCATGTCTTAATTTAGACAAATATGATCAACTATTTTCATATTTATACTGTCCATACTATCTTAAGAAAACCTCTAGTAATTATCAGTTGGCACAGTTTGAATAATACTTCTATATGTCTAAATACTTTTAAGCAGCTTATATCCAATTCCTAAAACCAGGCATGAATCTTTTCTTATGTGCTTTTTTAGTCCATATTGTATTTCCATACATAGTTCTTCCACAAAGAAATAAAGAATCATGGCACTTTAGAGTTCAAAGGGACAGCACAGACGGAAAGAATACTGGCTCTGCATTCAGAGGACCTTGGCTTAAATTCCGCCTTTTGATGTTTACTACCTGTGAGAACTTGCCAAGTCATTTTAATTTCCCTGAACCTCAGTTTCCTTATCTGTAAAAATACAGAGGTCTACCTCCTCATCTTAAAGATGAAGAAAGACTCAAAAAGGAGAAATGATTTGACTGAGGAACAGGGCTAACTATTGGCAAAATAATTATTGGAACATGATCTAATTCCCAGTCCAGGATTCTTCCCATTACATCACAGCTATCTGTAGTCTACGCTTCTTATACGATATACTTTTGAAGTTAACTTCTATCCAACTTTTGCTAAGACACTCCAAAAAGCTGAGCAAATATGTGGCAAAAGAAAAAAAAAGGTTAAAAAAGGTTCTGATTTTTTCAAAAGGAAAAAGACTACAATGAAAAGAAACAGGTGATAGCTGTGGATTCAACTAACTTTTGTTTCTATGTCCACTAGCCTGGCTGCTACCCTGTGTTTTGTTTTTTTTTAAAGTTGTGCAAACATCCTTTGTTAAAGAGACTAAAAGCTATACTTGGCGAAAATCGAAATGTATTAAACATATCATATTAAATAGTAAACAAAATAATGGAAAAAAAATAAGATGTGCAACAACTTGAGACTTTTTCCACTAATGTAATCAAGAGGAAATGATAAAGCAATGAATAAAATGCAAAAATTCGGTCAGAATAAAGATTATGAAAAGTGGTTTATTAAAGACAAGCTTAATAAAAATTTTCACTTTTCTGCATTTCTTTGACAAGGTTTTAATGACCAAACAATCATTTTTATAAAAGCGTCATAAATAGCTGAGAAATATGTAGAATTCCCTTTCTTTCCATTTTATAATCTTATAACTAGAACATGAATTTTTCTTTGAGAGAGTTCCCATTTCCTAAGTCTGCAATAAAAATAGCTTTAGTTTCTCTAAATAAATAGAACGTTTTGTGCTTTTTGTTGAAAGACATGATTTTATGCTATATTCATTTTATAAATGAGTCAGCTTTTTCTCTGAGTGAAATTCACAATTTAACACATCATCTCTAAAAGGTGTACCGTCCATCCTTGCCTATCCTATACAAGTGAGGGGAGGTGCGGTATAACAAACCATTGAGACACTACATCTCCACACTCAGGTCTACTAACAAGGTCTGTAAGATGTGGATGGGTCTCATAAAACAAATAATATTCCTTACTTGCCAGAGAAGGGTAGTTATTAGCTCCACCGCCCGATTTAAAAACAACCAATTATATTGTCCCCACCTCCACAATGCTGTTTACCCTGGAACCAAATGCATTGTTTTCCTCACCTACCCAATTCTGTACTCCCCAAAACTGCATTACAGCTGATGAGTCCTACCTAAAGGGCCTTTGGTCACTGAGAGAGGCCACTGACCTAAATTACTGATTACTATGAACCTAACATTCTAACCTAACCTAAGCATATTGATCATGCTCTGACCATCTTCTTTCAGATTACGTTTGTTTTTAAATGTAACACAAAAAATCATAAAAGAGAAATGCCCAGATCTCTTATAACTAGAGGGGAAAGTGAAAATAGAAAGAATTCAGTCATTTCCATAAAGAAATCCCAAAATAAAAATTTCTAGAAATATTACAACCAAAACAAAAAGATTCTAGGCTAAAGAAGAAAAAATATTCCAACAGCCAAAAAGAAATGAAGTACTGAGGGGCCAGAGTAAGATTCACATGAAAATCTTGAGCCACTACTGTAAAGAAATAAGAGTTTGTCATCCTACAGGAGACTAAATGGACATTTAATAAAATAAGACTTGCAAGTGTTCTTGATGAAGACAAAGGTAGAATCTTTGAAACACAAACACTGGGAGTCAAGAGGAACATACACAGGTAAACATGAGTGACCAACCTTAAGAGACTGACTGAGCAAGGTTAAATGGTTTACATTCTAATACAAGGAGACAACATGTGTCTCTCAGAACCCGATCGTCAGGGATCACAGAAAGAATTTAATTAGAGTCTAGACGTGCTTCTGAAGAAAGGAAAGAGGAATATACTGGGGCGGGGGTGGGGAGAGGAAAGGAGAGGAAGGAAGAGCCATGCAAGTAGAACACTGTATACAAAGAGAAAGGCCTGGGGAACAGGGACACTTAAAGGAGAGAAGAGAAGCACAGGTAACGTATATAACCAAACAGGGAATAGGGATAAGAAAGAGGAAGAGGAAGAAATGGAGATAAAGGAGAGATTGCTTTTAAGAAAAACCAATCCAAATGAAAGAGGATGGATTTAAAAGACACGCTTAAAAGAAAAATAATTAATCTTTTATTCCACTTCAGGTGAGGGAAAGAGAAGAGATGAGGAAGCAGAAGAACACTGTACCAAACTTGAAGTACTGGTACTGAACACAATTTTTTTTCTCATCACTTCTTTAAAAGAGGGAATGGGAAGCAAGGAAAAGTGTAAGAAATGGAGGAAAATGTACAATTAACAATCATAACTGTGAATGTGAAAGGTTTATTCATTCATAAAACAAGATGAAAACAAAATGGAGTAGAAAAATAGGCTCTTTTAATAAACACATTTGCAGCAGAAAAATGCACATGAGTTAAAATAAAAGGTTGGAGCACTATCTATTATGCTACAGATGAAAGAAAAAAAGGCAGGGGTAGCAATTATGTTCTTAGACAAAGCAACAGCAACAACAGATAATTAAAAGAAGAAATAAACAGGGTAAACTACATTTACTGAAAGGTATCATAAAACAAGGAATTAACAGCAATATGTAACATAGATACACCAAATGGCATACGACCTAAATATTAAAAGGAACAGTTTAAAGAGTTATAGATAGAAACAGTTAAGTTACAGTAGTGGCGAATGTCAACACATTCATCTCAGACCTAAAAAAGTTTAATACAAACAGAACATAAAAAGTACCTCCTCTTCTTCTCACAAATGATCAGAATAGAATTTTAGAAGTTAGATATGACAGACTTTTGGAAATTAAACAATAGAAAGAGAAAGGAGTATACATATTTCTCAGCTATGTATGGTACTTTCACAAAAATTGAACATGTTAGGGCATTAAAACCTTGCAAACAAATGCAAAAAAGCCAAAGTGTTAAACATTTTTTATACACCACAAGGCAATAAAAATTATATTCAACAATAGGCTGAAGAAACAATTAAAAATGAATTGGACAACTATGATTAAACCTAAAGAGGGAATCAAAGTACAAATCATACAGAAACTATAAATAATTTTAAATGCGATGACAATGAGACACACTTGGTGGGATACCCAAACTGTGGGGATACTGCCGTAGTATTCAGGTGAAATTTATACCTCTAATCACTTTCATCAATATAAGCAAAACGAGGATCAACGAAGGGGGCACGTCAACTAAAAAAACTAGAAAAAATAACAAATCATCAACTCAAAGTTGAAATTCTGAAAATGAATAGATTGACAAAACTGAAAAAGCAAAGGACCCAACAAATTAATAAAGAAAAGTAGGATATGTTTATTTAAAAAAAAAAACAAACCATTAACTATTAAAGAAAAACAAATTACTAGCACAAAAGAAAAAAAGTTGTAAGGTAAATATTAAGAGCTATTCTGCTCTATGATAAGGCAATAAAACTGACAATGTAAATGAGATGGATGAATATTTAAACAAAATAAATTAATATAAGAAATATGACACAATCCAATTTTAGAAAAGATAAATTAAAGCCATAAATGAACTCCTAAAGTTAAAAAAAGTCCTAACAACTAATTCTAATATTACATAAACTATATGAAACAAATAGAACATTGGGGTACCTAAGCCAGGGAGTCAAAACAGAGAAGAAAAACCAAAGAACAATCTCCCTGATGAATACTGATGGGAAATTTTATAATAAAATATTAGTAAAGAGACTACAAAAGCATATTACAAAAATTATACAATGTGACTGGGCTAGATTTATAGAAGGAATGCAGGCCTGGCTCAGTACTAAAAAGTCTCTAAACATAAACGACTATATTAATAACAAGAAAAAAAACCATATGATACACAGATGCAGAAAAAACTTTGAATACAACACCAATTCCTTTGAAAGTACAAGAATAAATTGATCTTTACTTAATATAAGTCTTTACTTAAGTCAACATTATCTCTATTGGTGATAAGCTGGAGGTCTTTCCTTTTAGATCAGAAGTAGATAAAAGCCGCTCATCAACAGAATGACAGAAATTCTAATTACAGCAATAAGACAAGAAAAATAAGATGAGACAAGAAGCACAGGCAAAGAGACATAATCATTGCTTTTTGTAAATGATACAACGGCACCTTAGAACACCAATTAAAGACTAACTGAAACTATTAACTTCAGCTAAGTTTCAGCATATAAAATAAATCCACATATGTCATCAACATTTCTATATGTTAAACACTCCAAAAAAAATCTAGGAGAAAGAGATAGGAGAAATTCTGGAGAAACATTAATTGCTCAATGAAGTTCTGGCTCATATTTTTAAAATGACAATACTATTAAAATTAATTCACTTATTCCATGTCATACCAATTAAGCTATCAAAAGATTACAGAGCTAGAAAAAAGAAGAAAAAAATCAGGAAGAACTAAGAATCTCAAAGGAACTAATGGGGAGGAAAAGGCAGGAAGGAGACCTACCAGTACTACAACTCACTCTTTACCACAAAACACTAACCATCAAAACAACTTGGTATTGGCTAAGACACAGGCTGATCAGTGAAGCGGATTAGGTACTCTAAATTCAGAAAAAAAAAAATAAGCAGTTTGATAAAGGTCTCATTTTTAAGATATATAAAGGACTGATTCAAATTCATAAGAATAAGAGCCATTTCTCTTATGATAAATGGTCAAAGGAATTTTCAAAGGAAAAAAATCTAAGCTAACAATAGTTTTATGAAAATATGACCTAAAGTATATTAAATACTGGAGAAATGTACCCATCAGACTATACCCATCAGACTAACACAGTTTCAGAGGATGTGGGAAAACTGCAACATCAATGTATTAATATTAATGGAGCTGTGAACTGATCCCGTCATTTAGAAAGCAATTTGGACAACATCCCCAAAGCTACTACACCTATGTACCCTTTGACCCAGCAACATCACTACCAATTTTCTACCCCAGCAAGATAAAAGAAAGAGGAAAAAGGACCCATGCCATAAAAATTTAAAGCAGCATTTTTAGAGGATGCAAAGAACTGGCAATTAAGGATGTACTCATCAATTAAGGAACAGTTAAACAAGCTATGGTAAAAAGAATACGATGGCTTCAGGGAAACATGGTAAGACTTGTATGAGTCGTAACAGGGTTTATTAAGCAGAACTAGGAGAATATTTTATACAATTAAAGACAAGCAACTTTAAAAGACTTAAGATCTCTATACAAAGTAATCACCAGAGGACTTGTGAGGCAGCACACTACCACCTCAGGATAGAGAGGTGATAGATTCAAGGATGCAGATGGAGGGATTTTTTTGGATATAGTCAATTCAATGATTCAATTTGCTTGATTATACAGAATATTGCATCCTCAATGGGGGTTGGCAGGGGGAAGGGAGAAGGCAGGCAGGGGAATCCTAAGGGGTAAAATTGAAATAATTTTAAAAAATAAATTTAAATTGAAAAAATCTTTTTAAAGGAATTTGGTTTCACTGGTTTAGCGTAAAAAATGTTCATATAAAGTCAAACTAGGAATCACTTATTTTCCCTGAATTTTGTACCAGGAGGCAGACTAAAAAAAAGCCCTTATTGCATAACTATATGTTTGGGGTAAGACGCGATGTGAGAAAAGGGGCATGTGATCAAACCAATAATACATCTAAACAAGACTTTGGCTAGAGAGCATACAACCCCCTGAGTTGGTATCAATGTTTTTATGGCACATGTTTTATGGTATCTGTATATATGTGAGAGGAGATATGGGGGCAAAACTTCAAGAAGAGTAAGTAGAAACATTTTTACAGAAATTATTTACTTATATGGACTAAATTAGGCATTTTAAAATAATGCCTCTTTTTTTTTATTGACAGGTACACAAATGTGTTGTTCAGTACCACTTTTGGGATCCACATAAAAATAAATGTAACATAAGGTATTGTCTTGAAAATATACTATTTAGAAAGAACTGAGAAGAGTTTGGCCCCCTGTCATGATAAATATTATAGTTTCAAAACTGCTTAGTATTTCTATTATGAAATGATTTATGGAAAACATTAAGCATATTTATAAATCATTTTTATCATTATTTCTTTTATTTCTTGTCACAATAGTGTCATATAATAACGTTTTTGGACGGCAATTACAGATACAGTTGGATAAAAGCACACTGTGTGGTATTACCTGCCAGAGGTCTGAATTTGATAGATCCTATTCATTGAAGAGGTTCCCCTTTTCCACCAAAGACCCCCAGAAAGAAATGAGCAAAAGTGAGTCACATGTTAAAGATGAGACATTCACAACAACAAAATTTTAAAAAAAACCTTTTGTTAATGATAATCGGAAAGGTCACACATATCTGAACCACTAGAAGACAGGGACTGATATTCTAGGCGGCAATAATAAATGTTAGTTGACTAACCTAACTGATAATAACAATGACTTATGGAAGTTAGGGCAGAACTAGGGCATCTCTATAGCTTTAAGTGTTCAAAAGCCAATTAAAACACTTAAATTCTCCACTATCAGAATCAATATTTAAGAATCTTTAAGTCTACCATCAAAACAAAAACCTGGCGCCTTCCTGGCATGGTGGGAAGGACAGATAATCCTAATCCTAATTTTGTAGTCTTTACTGTTTATGAGGCAAATCATCCTTTGAACTCAGCTTTTATTGAACAGTTAAAATTTTCTGAACACATTCCTCATTTACTGTTCTTAAAAAAAAATACAACTTCCTAAAAGCAGCAAAAGTCCTCCGCACAAAGCTGACAGAAATCAATACAGGGTATACTAAAATACTTATACTTTCAGAATTACTTAAGCTGATAAAGTAGGCTGTTGACTAGGCAAAACAAATGCTTTAGTTAACTTGATAATCTATATACATTTTAAATAAACAGGTATGATAATTTTTGAAAGAAGAATAACCATGGCTAGCTATAGAACTACAATAAATAGTACATACTGCACTGGAATTACAGACCTTGATTCTAAACTGCTTCTGCCACTATTAAAACTTGGTCAAATCATTATTGCTCTAGGTCTGCTTCATTTGCAAAATGAAGGCTAATCCCAGCCCAGAAATTCTATGAAATCTATTTTACATAAGCTGGGAAAAACAGAGAGGACAAGATAATATTTTAAGTGTTTTCTAAGACAGAACTCTTTTAAAAATATGTTTTGGCAATAAATCTGTATTTTTTCTTTGCAGTGTTAGATACTATTGATCACCTTCTGGATAGGTTCTCCTCCTATTTGTCTGACCACTCCTCAATCTTTTTTTTTTTTTTAACTGGATCTTAATCCACATCATGACTACTAACTGTGGGTGTCTCTCCATTCCCCTTCTGTCCTGGGACCTTTTTTCACTTCCCTCTACATGTTTTTGTTTGTTGAATTCATTAGCCCACTCTCCCTGCCCTCATCATCAAGCAGATGATTCCCAATCTATATATTCAGCCCTAGAACTAATTCCTGAACTACAATGCTCCATCAACTGTCTTTAAAACACCCTTAACTAGCAGTCAAACTCAACATGTTCAAAGAAGAATTTATTATTTATCCCTCCTACTCATATCTTCCTTTCTTCTGTATTTCCTATTACTATTTTCTCTGCATTATACAGAACTTCAATGTTATCTTCAAATATCCCCAGATATTCGATTGATGGTCACATTTTGCTATTTCTACCTTTACAACCTTTCTTTTTCTTTCAGAAAAGGGAGCTTAGTGGCTCAGTGGATAGACCTAACTAAAATCTGGTTTCAGACATTTATTTGCTCTGTAGCCTTGGACAAGTGACTTCACCTCTGGTTGCCCTGGTTTCCTTCACTCTAAAAAGATAGTAAGACCTACCTCCCAGGACTGGTTTTAGAACTGATTGGGGTTAAGAGAGGTATTTATAAAGCATTCTACAAACTTTATGCCCTATATAAATGCTAGGTATTAGTATTATCTCTCATGCATTTTCTTCCACTTACATAGTTGCTACCCCCAGGACAAGCCCCCAATCCCTTCTATCCCAGACTACTGCCTTCACTCATAATTAGTCTTAATATGCCAATCTATCATTCAGCTGGCAGGAGTAATTTTTCCTAAGTGTAGTCTGACTATAAAAACACCACTCCCCCAATAAATTTAACACATTGCTCATTAATTAATTAATATTGCTTATTTGTTTAACATATTGCCATTATCCCCCTGATAAACAATCTAATCCTCTGGCATTTAAAACTCTACATAACCCAAAGCACTGCTGTCTTTCCAGTCCATGCACACCAGCTATATTGGCCATCACTGCCCATCTTTGGGGCTTAACACTGGCTATTCCCTGTGCCTGAAAAGCTCTCCCTCTTTACTTCCAGTGCTCAGTTGTCTTTGCTTCCTTCAAGACTTATTTTAAATACCATCTTCAATGGGAGGCCTTTCCTAGTCCATTGTATCTACTCTGTGTGTGTGCACATGTGTTTATACATACATACATACATACACACACCTAGTTATTTAAACATTGTCTCTCCTTAAGTTTCCTGAGGGCAGGAAAAGTGTTTTTGTCTTTCTTTTTTTAATCTACTAGCACTTAGCACAGTACTGATACATAGTAAATAATTAATAAATGTTTGCAGAATGCCTTCTTAATAATGAAAACAGTATCTAAAAGGTCATCAATCTTTTGTATAATAGTACATTCATTAAATTACTAATCCCAAAGGATTTTGACTGGTAACAAATCTAATTTTAAATAGATCATATTTAGAATAACTTACAAGTTACTCTTTGACTATTTTACAAAAAGATTCATGTTCTCTTATATACTGATAATAGCTATTTATTTAATTTTACCCAGACCAAGCTATAACTTTAATTAAAAGGAAGAATCCCTCTGTTTCTTTTCTACTTGGAAAAAAGTTAAACGCAACAACTCTTACCACAGTATACTAGTAGCCTAAAAGCTATCTGTGAAAATGTTTCCATTAACAACCACCCCATACCCACTCCTGAAAGAACCAAACTACATCAACGAATCTGTACAAAGGAGAATAAAGCACATCAAGTAAAAACATGTTAATGTCAAGAGCGCATACGTGACTGAAATGTACTCAACCAAAACCAATAAATATAGTTTTGTTAAAAGTATTTTAAAAGGAATATTAATTTACCTACTAGACTATACAATTGTTACATAAACTGTGTTTGTTTTATTATTTCAATGGCGTTTGATTTGAACAATAAATTTTCTGTCACTTATGAACCAATGAAAGCAAGCAAAAGGAAAACAAAACTCTTCTCAAACTTCACAGCAAATAAGAATAGTGCCAACAAAAACAACATTTTTCCTCTTTCATTCTTCTTCTCCCCTGCTAAAGTTAAAAAAATTATTTCTAACCAAGTCTTCACAGTACCAAAATTAGTTCCTCTAATTCCCTTCATTACTCATTCTACCATTTGCCTTGTGAAATAATCCTGAAACCTAAGTCATCTTCCAATGTTGTATTTCATTAATTTTTTAAACATCAGAATCCCCCAATTTCAGATGCCATAAAAACCTTTTCTTGGGAGGAGTTCCTGGAGGCAAAATATCTGTAATATTATTACAAAAGGATTTATGACAAAGTATATATTGCATGTTTTTGGACACTTTAATCATAAAACTATCACATCTGGTATATTAAATTTAAAAGACTTTAATCAAACCATTGCAAATTTACTAATTGAAATTGTTTCAAAATGCTGTTACAAAGGAAACTACCAACTAAAAAACTTAAGAATGTAGAATCATAACCTAGGGAGTTTAGAAGACAAAGAAACACAATTCTGATCTGACAACATCATCTATCTAAGTCTGATTATTAATAGTTTTCTAAAGTAGAATTCATACTGTTATTGGCATCATTTAGTAACACTCAAATAGAAGATACTAGTTTCTCAACCTTACCCTTTCACATGAGCTTTATTTTTTGATGTGTATGTTTCCAAACACAGGCTAAGATAACTTCACTAACATTGAACAGATGACTAAGGAATTGGAAGAAGTCATGAAGTTTGACTCCATGTTGCAAAAGTACTATGCTAGGGCAGGATTCACTTCAATCAAATAACTCATTTATTAAGGATATTATATGTCAAACACTGTGTTGACTGCTAAAAATAGAAAGGAAAAGATTGCTATCAAATAGATCACATTCTAATGAGACAATATATAATGGAATAGATACATAAGTAGATACATAGATTGAAAAATATCCTGAGAGGGGAAGACTAGCAGCAGTTGCAAGGTAGGGTGTAAAGACTTTCTGCAGAAGATGGTATTTCAGCTCTGTCAATGAAATCAAGAGGCAGTGATGAGGGGATAGAGCATACAAGGAACTTCATCAGCCAGTGAAGAGAGAGAGGGAAGATAAGAATGTTGTATGGAAAATTCACACAATGGGGGATGACATAGTCAGACCTACCCTGGGGGTGGTAAGAGTTGAGAGAGACACAAGGCAGAGAGATAAATGTATTGTAATGGTAATAAGAGCCTGAACTGGGTGACAGTAATATGAGTGGAGAGAGGTAGTGTATAAGGGAGGTTGTAAAAGGTAGAAATAACAGAAAAGGCCACTGGAGATAGAGGGTGAGAGTGAAGTTGAAAAACATGACATTTATAGTGGATAGCAGATCTATTCTACAGAGTCTGTTCACTTTATTGGAGCATGAGATTCTTCAGGGAAGGGACAATGTTCATGTTTCCCCATTCCTGCTGTTTAGCATAGCAGCCAATACTCAGGAAGCATCTGATAAATCCTTGCTGTATACTGACTATAAAAACCTGGTTGAGGCATAACTACAAGATTTGTGATCCCTATCCTCATACTACAGTCTAAATGTGGTACTGAATGATTTACAGTGAGTCAAGCGCCTACAAGCAGCATTGTTTGGACTCTGGAACTGCCGCAAAGATACTTCTATATGCTCCCAAGGATAATTTGACAAGAGAACAATGAAGGCAGTGACATTTCCCAAAAAAACATCTTTATAATCCCATGGGAGTTGTGCAGCCTTCCTCCCCTTCCGGGTACATCACAGGTCCCAACTTTCACTGTTTGATTTTGTGGTTGTTTTAGTAAGTCTTCCAAAGGGCATCATTTATCATTTATCTGCCTGAGCTCATCACAGTTTCAGCATCACTGTTTTACTAATTTCATTCTTTTCTCTTGGTTATCACTGAAGAAGTAAGATACAAATCGCTTCTGTATCATTTTTAATTATTCTTTGTCTTTTACAGATCTTCTGGGGAAATTAAAGACATGGATGGCATTTCTCTTGTAATGCCAAGGAAAAAGTGCTAGATTTGGCATCAAAGAACTGGGCTGAAAGCCTGTTTCTGCTACTTGGTGCCTCTCATAACTTAAGCAGATTTGTAGAGAAGCTCATTTCTCCACTCCCATGCTCTCATTTACAAAATGTAGGAGGTGGAGGAGACCAACCCCTGTTGGGCTGGTCTGTGGCTTCAAAGATTCCTTCTAGTTACATGATCCTGTAATCTCAGAGGAGTAAGCTCAATGCCTGCTTTAACATTATTTGCAGCATTAGCTAAGCTAATTGACTTCAGAGAATGAAAAGACTCCAGAAATTTTCAATCCTTCATTTTATAAATGAAGGTACTCATGGAAAATGACATGTCACCCAGTAAGTAGCAGAACTAGGATTCATGCCAAGGTATTCTGGCTCCAAATCCAAGACTCTTTATACTGTGCGACAAAGCCTTCAACATACCTTGACATAAATATCTTTTCCAATCTCTCCCTATCTATTAATGTCTATCACAAATACCTGTTTTCAAAAAGAAGCATTATCTTTGTTATATCTTACTCTTCTAGCTATCCTGCTTTTCCTCTACATTCTTGAATAAGAGAACTCCACATCTACATCCAACAATTCTCATTTTCACTACTAATTCTGTTCAAATTGAAATCTGAACTCTACCCATGACTCCTACTGAATTGATTCTTTCAAAAATCAATTACTTCTTTGCTTAAATACATTAGAATTTTTTCTGATTCATTAAGCTGTGGCCTAAGATATCTGACATCGCTGACCATTCTCCTTTTTTATAAGAAAATTTATTATTTTAACACATACAAGCTTTTGGACATGTGATTTATTCCCCACCCCAATCAAACATCATATTGATTGCTAATTGAAAAGAGGATTTGTCCTTTAACCTTTACAATAAGGTATTAACATTGACCACCATATTTGACCAAAGCTTGTTGCCTCTCCATGTTGACTTTGTACTGTTGTAGACATTGTATATCCTGATTTTTTTGGCTCTGGCTTTCTTCATTTTGCATCACTCCATATAAGTCTTTTCATGTTTCTCTGAATTCTTCACATCTGTCATGGTGCAGTAATATTCCACTGTATCATAATTTATTCAGCCATTCCCCAATGACTGGGCACATTTTGTTTCCAAGAGCTTCTTTGTATCACAAATAATGCTTCTATGAACATTTTTGTACATATGCCAACCTTTCTTCTTGAAAATTAGTATTCCCTTGGCTTCTGTGACACTGAATCCTCTTTGTGCTTGTTCTATCCCTTTTAGCTATTACTTTTCCTGAGTAGCCTTTTAAAGGTGGGCACTGCCCACACCTGTTTTCAATCTACTTCTCTGATCTCTAGTTTTCCCTTCTCTTTCAAGATTTAGCCTCAAATATTCAAACTGTGTGTTGTACATTTCAGCTCTGGCATTTCAGTTCTGGCACCAGTCCCTCCAGTTTCATACTTAGGAAATTATCCTTGGATCCTCCCTCTGATGTCATACCAGTTGCTAAATCCTTCTGATTTTTCTTTCATATCAACAGAGATGTTTCCTTTCCCATTATGACCCTAATTTAGGCCCTCTTATCATTTCATCCTTCAAACATTGCAAAAGCTTACTGGTTATTTTCCCTTCCCAATTCAACTAATCCAAATGCTGTCAGGTCAGTTGAACATTCCTAAAGGATCACAGATTTAAAGTAGATAAACATCATGGAGATTAACCAGTCCAATTTTCTCATTTTGTAGATGAAAACTTCAAGGATTAAGAAACTTGTTCAAGGCCACACAGATAGTAAACACAATAGCCAGAATTTGAATTTGGGTACTTGACTTTAAACACTCTGCATCTTGAAATATGATTTTAATTCCTTCTTCAAAACCCTCTAAGACTAACTCTGCCTCGCAGATTCCTAGCCTGCTACTCAAGGACTCTGCAAATAATTTCCCTTCCCTATATATACACAATGAAGCCTAACTGGTTTACCTGCTGTGATTTCCCAGACATGCTGTATGCTTTTCTGCCTACATACTTTGGTTTCGCAGTTGTGCATGTCTTCCTGTAGAAACCTATTTCCTCCTACAGGATACAGCTGAAATATTAGATGTCAGCAAGAAATGAAGCCTTCCCTGATCACCCTGGTTGGAAGTGATCCCTTTTAATGCCTGGTACCAGGTTTTGGCAATTAATTTATACTGTCATGTACTGCAAGTGTTAAAGGAATAAGTGTGATACATCTCTTTATTTCCACATTACCTAACATAGTTCCTTGTCTGTGGAAGGTGCTCCAAAATAAGTTGAATGTATAAATGCTCCAGTAATTCTTCCTTCTACACACACTATTAATTTTTCTTTATTCTCACTCAAAGAAGCATGCTTATCCAAAGAATCTCTGATGGGCTGTTTAGATCCAGTATGTATCCAGTTTAGAAAAGCAAAATGTTTCCTTGCCAGTATATATTTTCACTTATTGGCAACAGAGTTTCTGAAGAGTATAATGCTCTCCCAGGTACTTGCTCAAGATTTTTCTCAACTTCAGTTGTCCTCTCATCTAGAAATAGAAACTTTGGGTAGGTGGGTGCTTACGGTATTCAGTTACTTAAGGATACTGCACCTCTCTCTTTTAGGATACTGATGCTGTTACAGATGCAGAAAATACATGAAGATATCTGGATCTAAAACACTGGAAAGATTTATTGGTACTTTCTTCATCATGGTGGTCGCTGTCCATAAAGTTTTGTTTTTTTTTTTTAAAAACATCTGCAGTACACTGCTTAGATATAAGGATATGTCTGATCAGCCTAAACATATCTGAAATCCACTATTAAATTTGACAACAGGTATATGTGTATGTGTATATGTGTGTGTGTATGTATATGTATATGTATGTATATCAATCATGTTGGTTCACCACTCCTTCAGTGTGAAAATGTCTTCAGAGAGAGTCTCACAAATTTGCTGAAGGGATGAAAACAGAAAGATTTGTTTTAGTGTCATGCTTTCATACAAATATTAAGCTTTAGCACACATAAATTTGGGTTTTAGTTTTACTTCCTAGTCAAAAAAGCATTACCTCATTGCTAAAATTGAACAGGTGATTCTGCACCAAAATATTAGACTGGTAAAAACTTACTTGTGTTTTAAACGTTGTGATTTAATGAAACTAGGTTAATGCAGCTGAAATATAATTAAGCATTCTAAACAAATTAAATTCTTACCTTCTAATATAGCATTTTCTCTCAGCTCCTTTGTAGATCTCCAGATTAAAAGGCAAGAAAACTAGGTTCCAATAGCCTTCTGATTCCAGAACCTTGAGATCTGCACACCACTCTTTTCCATTAGTCTTTTGAGCAAGCAGGACAAAGAAGTTCTCTATGTCTAACCTTTATTAGAATGAAAGGAGGTGACTGCCTGTGTCCACTCCACTCCTAACCTAGAGACCCATCCAGGAGAACAGGAACATGTCCACCAACCTCTATATCAAAAGTCAACAAGAGGAAGCACACAAGCAAGCAAAGACACTGACTGAATTCTCCTTTCTTTCTTTTGTAAAAATGGCAGTGCTCCTGGAGATCAAAATGCAGCTTTTCTCTACACTGGAAACTGTACTTGACAGGATAATGATACTACTCACCACTTTTATATTACACATCTATATGACAATTTTTTTTAAAATGTTACTTAAGGCTGGATAATAACATCAGAACACCTTAAACAGTATTTCTGGGTAGGTAAGTAGGCAGTAACTCAACTCCTCCAAAAACAGTTTCAATTTTAAAACCATCCTCTCCTTCATCCTTGCCATTACATTTCACTGTCACTATATAAATTCAGGCTACTTAAAGAGTTCTAGTGGATCTTCTTGAATTTAGTCACTTACTGTACATAATGATGTGGGTCTGTTCTTCCTAAAATGCCACTTCTATTCACTGTATCAAATGTTAAGCTTTGTTTGCCAAGCTTTCCAGGCCTTCCAGTTAATGTTACCTGAAGAATATAACTTTATATCCAATATCTATCTTTTGATATTATTGGTCTTGACTCTATTGTCTTTTATTACCACTTTCATACCTTCAGTTTCTTTATTTTTCCGTACTCAAGGAACATTCACCCTTCTCTTATTCAAACATCTGAAATCCTACAGTCTTTAAGGCCCAGATAGTCTTATTATGCCCAGAACTTACAAAAAGTTCACATTAAAAAAAAATACACCACTATCTTTTCACTACTTCTCTGCTCTCAGAGGCCTCACTGCTAAGAGAAGGATGATATAATGGAAAGAGTACTGGGAGAATGTCAGAAGACTGAAGCTTCTTGAGTTTCAACCACCAGCTGTCTAATCATGCATAAGTAACCTTACATCTTTCCAGTGAAATAATATTTGTAAAGTGCTTGGCAAAGTACCTAGCATACAGTAGGTGCAATATATATGCTTATTTTCTTCCCTTCATCTTTGGGCTTCTGGCTCCTCATCTGTAGACTAACATGGTTAAAACTAGGTGATTCCTAATACCCCCACTGCGTGCAGTAAATAGACAATGTCAGGGAATCTGAGTTAAGAATTGGAAAAAGAGAAGATGTGAAAATATGAATGGTTTAGGAAAGGCTATCCTCAGTCAGGACTGACCTATCAAGTGGCCATTGTGCAAGTGTCAAAGTATCTTGTCCAAGCCTACCTTCAATGACTAGGAGTCATCCTGCACTCCTCAAATATCTCTTACCGTCCCACATCCAAAGTATTGCCAAAGCCTGTTGATTTCTCCTTTGTAACATCTCTCATTTTATGCCCTCTTCTCTCCTCTGACCCTGCCACTACTCTAGAGCACATGTCCTTATCACCTCACACCTGAATTATTGCAAATGGTTGCTAGTAAGTGCCTGTCTCAAGAATCTCACCATTCCAATCTATCCTCCATTCAGCATTTAAAGTGATTTTCCTAAAGGTCAGGTCAAATCGTGTTATTTCCCTGCTTAATAAACTCCAATGGCTTCCTAGTGCCTCCAAGAACAAATCCAAAATACTGTGTTTGGCATCCAATGTCCTTCATCATCCCAGATTATGATCATGAAGTGCTCAAGCCCAGCCTTCTTACACTTTACTCCTGGTAATGTACTTTTCAATCCAGTGACATTGGCCTCTTTGATTATTCCATGAACAAGACCCCTATCCTTCTTGGCTCTGGATGCCCCACATGCTTGAAACTCTCCCTCTTCAGCCTGATGATTTCCCTGGCTTCCTTTAAGTCCCAAATAAAATCTTTTCTTCCATAGCAAGCCTTTTACAACTCCTTTTAATTCTAGCCTTTCTTCTGTTAATTATTTTGCTATTTATCCTGTATATAGCTTGTCTGTATGTATTTGTTTAAACGTCTCCCCTATCGGATTTATAAGCTCCTTGAGGTCAGGTGTTTCCATTCTCTGCATTTTAATAGCACTTTTAATTCATACAATACTACTTCAAAACTCAGTGACTCAGTATTTAAGAAGTCTGCATTTCAACTCCTCAAATACGTTAAAAGATCACAGAAGGCAGGAACCGTCCTCCTTTTCTGCTCTTTTCAGTGATCAGCATAGTGCTCTTAAATAACACTAACTCTTCATTTTTCCTTAAACTACTCCTTCCACATTTTTTTCCTTCAGGAAACTTTTCTAGAAAAAGCCTATCTAGTTCCAGGAATTTAAATTATTCCTAAAAATCTATTCCTCCTTTATACTTTCTACCTCCCTAATTATATAACCCTTGTATAACACCACCCTCCCCAAACACTAATGTACTGCTTCTCACAAGCATTGTAAAGATACTTGAGAAGAGGATTTATAATTTTCTTCATTGTAAATAAATTAATATCAACAAGTAATTTTTTTTGTGGAAAAAATTTAAAGGTTTAACTTACCTGTCTCTGCAATGCCTACAGCTTGATATCACTAAATGGAAAATCAACGGCTGCTTTCACAATGCATATGACAGTCACCAGAAAGATCATTTTAAAATTGCTTTCTCAATCCTAGGAATTCTTTTAAAAGCCAAACTAAACCAAAATAACTAGGAATACCGTAATCTTACTAGGAGGTGAAAAAGAAAGGAACTTACCAAGGAAGGATCAAGATAACTATGCGTAGCTGACCAGGTCTGCGGGGTAATTAAGCTGTACAATGGAAATTGTTGCTGGGGACTGTATACCGGAGGTAAGTAAAACGAAGTTGTATAACGCTGTTGTGTGTAGAGGTTCATGTCCAGAGGTCTATATCCATTCTTTGGCAAAAATGTGTTTATAGCAATAGCTTTTGCTTTTATCCGTGCCTTCACAAAAATATTAAATTCCTATTAGGATACTTAAGAATAATAACTTGATATTAAACAATATGAGGTCAGCGTTCTTGATTACCTTTATTGGTTTTCCTTGAAAAATTTTCACTTCTTCTCTCAGGTATCTGTAAGCCTACGATGAAAAAACATTCAAAATATCATTTCTTCATTTTTATACACTACTTCAAGTTAATTTACTAGCACAAAGAATGACTGGATTACTTAATTTGGAATTAAAGCTATATAATTTGGAAAAGGAAACAAAAGGGGAAGCTAGGATCTTCACAGATATAGGGTTCCTGATTTCATACTACAGCTACCCAAATTCCTTTAACAAATTTTAAAGATCCCCCCTTAATATGATCATGCATTCCAACTAACGTGACTTATTGTTCATTATTCCACAGCAACACTAATCTAATCTCTTTGGTCTATTCACTGTCCCACAGACCATAATCATTCCTACCTCTATGTAGGTATTTATACTCTTGCCCTGCTCTGCCTCCTGCCTATCTAAATGTAATCTTTCTTTAAAAATTCTGTTGAATTTAAATTCTTTAATAATTTTCCTGCCTATCTGTAAACTCTTACAGAATTTATATAGGCGCCACCATAGTTTAGCATGTGACTATTATAATGCCTTATATATTAGTTGCTATAATTTACTGTTTGTTTTGTTTTTCTATAAAGATTTTCTTTTGAATACAGCAAACAATATATTGCAAAGCACAGAATAAGCAATTAAAACCTGTTACTCAATTCATGAATGAACATTAAGAATTTCCTGATATTATATATAGTTCAGATAATGAGATTACTAGCAATAGGAAACATATATCTGAGGTATAATCTAAGTGTAGTTTTAGTGCAATTCAAGTATGTGATACCAAACTTCCTTGGGTTTATGAGTTTTAATACTGCTGTTAATAAATATAAATTGATAATAAGTTTACTAAAACTTTTTATTTTAAAAAATAAAAAACCTTTCAATTTCTGTTTTGCTCTCTGTGTATATAAGGCACTTTTCTCTAGACTGGCAGCAGAGCACAGTGATTAACTTCAGCTCTGCTACTGCTAACAGAATATTAATAAATGTATTTATAGTATATTTTACTTGTAAGAAACAAAAAGTGCTCACCTGCTGTGCATCAGCTTCCGACTCAAATGTTATAAACCAATTGTCATTATAGGCAAACTCACAATTGACAAACTTAGGCAAGTTATCTCCTGTGAAGAGTGCTTCTACTTCCTATATAACAGTGTAAACAAAAGAAGTTATAATTTGTCATCAGTGTTGTGTAGATTAAGCAAAAAATTATACAGCATTCTAACCCTGTTCTTTTATTATGTAGTATAAACGTTTTGCCCTGAAATTTTCATTATTGACCAATTAGGTTTAAATGCTACTTGAGCCAATAGAAAAAGATTTTTACTATAAACTACTTTTAAGAATGTTGACTTTCTATACAGGAAAGCTGAGTGGAAAGGCTAGGCCTTTTAATCATAATTCTTTTTTCTGGTACTGTATACAGTATTCGAAAAATAGTTTGAGATGAATAAGAAGACATATTGATAACTACGAGGTCAAGAGTAAAGAGGATATGACTTTTTACTGGGACTCTCATCTCTGTTACTCTGTAACATACATTATCCCTGAATCATCCTAACTTTCCCTACTCTGTTGTATTGCAAAAGTTTTAGTGTAATTTAAGCTCTTGAAGCGAGAGCAAGAGAGAGGAGACAGACAGACAGACAGCGAGTGTATGTGTGTGTGATTAGTAAAGCATCAAAGTGGCCTTGTTATAAAGCAGTTTGTACCGATTGGGCATAAATATACAAAGGAAACAAAGAATTATGCTACAATGTAGACAGTTCTATCCTTATTTTAGACTGAACTGAAATCTGCCCTGCCCCAATTGGGATTATTTCTGGACATAATAAAAACACTGAAATTTTTATTAGAAGAGCTGTTACTCTACATTATTAGCATTAATTTTTCAAATCACTGATGCTAAATTGAGAAAAAAATTTTTAAGGCAAAGATTTAAATCTTTTAAAAAACACAGCTGATCTTTATTCTATCCCAACCTTTTTTCTACTTATTCTTACAAGGATTTTATAGTGTTCAAAGAATGTAATAAAAATATTTTAAAATCACATCCCACTTAATATATCCATGTGTAACTACCAAGAAGATGAATTTTTCAAAATAGCCTTAAGATGAATAAAATGGGATTTTGTTGGACTAGTTTAGACCACAAATTCCAAACTGAGCCTTTGTGGAAAATATGCAGGGTCTAGTCTCTTGAAGAAAGAAACCTTGGAAGCATAGTCAAGAATGCAGATTTTAGCTGTGAAGGAGGTGACCTTAAAAGATATACACCACAAATAAACAAGGGTCCAACTATCTAAGACTTTGGAAATGCTGAGTGAACAGAGAAACTGATTTCCTAAGGAAAAATACCACTCAAAATAGGTGTATGTTCACTTTTCAGGGAAGATAAGCTGTTTCTTTGAAGCTAAGTTGATGTTTCATTAAAACATTTAATAAAAACTCAAATATTTTTAGTCACCAAAGAGCACTTAAGTATCTGAAAATTCTGTTTCTAAAATAAAACTGTCCCCTTAGTCAATTAGGAAAACATTATAGCAGTGCAAAAGCAATGGACAATCCCTTTTTCCTTCAGTTACTACTTTTTTACAGATCATTTTGTTTATAAATATATACACACACACACAAACATAAACACATATATACACAAACATTTATAAACATGTATTGTATATAATTATAATGCGATTATTATATTTATTAAAGGCTACTATATATACACATATATACATATATACATATGTATATGTGTGTGTGTATATATATACATATATATATATAACATACATATTTATAAGCCTAAATAAACATCTTGTTATTCCTGAGTTCATTAGTTAGAGCTGGAGGATTTTTAGTGCAATCCCTCATTTTAAGAGATTAGAAAACTGAGGCCTCCAGAGGAGGTCAGTAATTTGACCAACTCATGAGAATTAAAGAAAATAGTGAATCTTGGAGTTGGATTTTATGCCACCTCCAATTTTCCATACACAAACAAAGAACCCAAAGCAGAATCTCCTCCACCATAATTTCAAAGTACTTAGTACTTGACAGTGTAACCAGGTTATGTATTCCTTACTTCTATAGGAGTCGATTCAGGTACTTCGCGCAGTATAACAATGCAGCGATTCTGATTCGGCCTGACTTTTTCTCCATTGTCATCCACTTGGACTAAAGGCAAAGCTACAGAGAAGAAAAATATAAAGGGATGAAATTTTCACTGTAAACGCTGAAAGAAACAGACTACTCAGATCAATATGAGAAAACCTTTATTATTCACAAACAAATTACAGTTCTTCCATTAGAATTTTTGTTATAAAACAGGCAGTAAATGGTACATTTTAAGCTTAAAAATAAATTATCTTAGTCACAGCTACATAACATTTCAAGGAAACTATACAATTCACAACTAAGCCCCTCAAAAGTATACTGGCCAAATTTAAAACTGTCACAAATAGTTGTAAAAATCATCATGGTACCACACTGATTTTTTTCAGCTTTTCTTAGATAATAAAAGTTTAAAATGTAGTTCTGAAAAGTCAAGTTTGACAAATAGCACTAAGAAACACCAAATTTTCTATGAAAACAGACTAAGCCAAATAGTCACTCAAAACTACAGTACAAATAGGCATCTCATTTTGTACAGTCTTTATAGGAATAGGAATTATTGAGCTATCAATTCTGAAAGCGAATTACTTTTAATTACCAAATTGCTTTACAAGATATTCAATCTAGCTAGAAAAACTCCAATAATGATCTTTAACAATCTTATTCTGATTTTACAACATTCCAGAAGCATCAGGATTAGAAAGACAAAAGAGAACAAAAATTTTTAATTTAAAACTCAATATATAGATAATTTATAAAGTCAATTAAAGCACAATCTTTCAGTTTTCTCTTTCCTTGAATAGGCATTTTTGTTGTTATTAAAAGTATTCCATGTATTGTGAATACACACACACACACACACACACACACACACACACACACACACACATATATGTAACTGCAATTTGTCCTTTCACGTACCTGAGGTAACAGAAGTATTTTCATGGGCCAGAAATACATTTTAGATAACTGAAACATCTCAATATCCATAGCTCACATATTATTAAAAGGGTATGCTCAAAAATATTTTTTAAATAAAAAAATGAAGTTACCTGTTAAAAATACCTATACGGCATCGTATTAGGGGCTACAGGAAATTAGACTCTTCACCTTACCTAGTCTAACCCAACTACATTACATAATCCCTTAATTCCATCCTTTCCCTGATTCACCTGGCAGCTTGCCCACACAATTATCCTGCCTCATATAATAAATCTTCATCCTTCATGATCTACTTGCTCATTCCCTGCTATCTACAAACATGCCTAGATTCTCTAGTTTTTTAAAGATAAACCTCACTTAGCCTGCCATCTTCTCAAATTATCATAGCTACCTTTCTTTCATAGTCAAATTCCTAGAACACAGCTATCTACACTTACTGCCCCCATTTTCCTTTCTTTTCACACTTCAACTCCTTGAAATATGGCTTCCAACCCTATTACTCAAATGAAACTGCTTCTCCAACATTACTAATGACCTATCAATTTCTAAGCCAAATAGTTTTCTCATTTGTTTTTCTGGCACCACTGACTACACTTCTGTCTTAGGTATCTTTCTTCTCTAGGTTTTCATGAAACTGTTTTTTCTTTGCTCTCTGACCATCCTGCTCAGCCCCCCTTTCTGGATCTTCATCTGTACCCTGCTTCCTAATTGTACCGAACACAAGGAACTGTTCCATTATCCTATTCTCTCGACGACCTCATCAGCTTCCATGGAATGCATTTTCATTTTACTACAGACAGCCCCTAGGATCTAGCCCTAGTTTCTCTGCTCAGCTCCAGACCAACATCTCTAACTAGATATCCTGTAGGGACATGAAACACCAAGTCCAAAAGATACCTCCTCATTAACCTCTCTACCTCAAATGCACTTCTGAATTTTGCAGTTTCATTAAAGGGTACCACAATCCTCCAGTAACCTAAGCTTGAAACTTTGGAGTCACCTCAACTCACCTTCCATCACCACAATTATCTAGTTTTATTGCATCTACCTCCACAGCATCTGTTCCATTCTCTCTCCTCCTCTTTCCCTCTGCCCACCTTCCTCCCTGGCTGAGGCCTTCATCACATTTAAGCTGGACTACTGCAAGAAGTCATTGATTGGTCTCCTTGCCTCAGGTGTCTTGACTCTCCAATGGATTCTCCACAGTGGCTGAAGTGATATTAGTGAGACACAAATCTGAACACATCATTTCTCCTGCTTAGTTAAACTCCAATGGATCCAAATTGTCTCTACAATCAAATGCAAACTCTTGTTTGGCATTGGGAGTCCCTTACGACTTGACTCCAGAGTCCACTTTTCCAAGCTAATTACTCCTATTCTTTGATCTAACCAAACTTGTCTCCTTAAGATTTCTTCCATTCCCTCCTCTATTCCTTTGCAAGAATGTTCCCAATGCCTAGAGTATCCTCCTTCCTCTTCACCTCTGCTCTTAGAATCTTTAGATTGTTTGGATTTTTCCCTTCAAAATTCAGCTTAAACACCACCTCTTAGATGAGATCACACTGGCTGCTGCTATCTCCTCTTTGCCTTTTTCTAAATCACTTTGTATTTGTTTGATGTCTCTATAAATGAACATGTTGTCACTGTCAACAGAATGTAAGTAATCTCACTGATGGCAGGGACTGTTTCATGTTTGCTATGCTCATGATATAGAGAGGTCTAGAGCTGGAAGGAAAATTAGAAGTATTCAAGGATAACCTCAATTTTACAGACAGGAAACAGGAGTCCAGAGGGGTAAAATCATTTGAACAAAGTCACAATGTAAAAAAGGAAACTGAGCTAGGATTGGATTCAAGGTAAGAAGAGTCTGAAGTTAACTTTCCAAGGTCTTTTTTTACCCACTGCCTGACATATAGTAAGCATTTAATAAATATTTGTCCACTGACACAAAGAAGCTGAAGACTATTCTTAAGAGACTCAAAACCATATGGCTGCATCATTCAAATGTAGAACACAAATATTCCATTTCTTTGCTTACTTTAAAAAAATTTTTTTCTTTCCTTACTTTGAATATCTGAAAGGGAAAACAGATTACCTTTAAGCAATTTGCACATTTATTATCATAATCTGACGTCTACAGAAAGGACTATAAGAAACCTATGCCAATTTAAAATTTCTTAGACTTTGCTCCTTTGTTTTATTGCATTGAATATGTATTAAACCCAGTCACAGAATTCAAAAATTCCTTCCCCCAAACCACAGCTAACAGTTCAATAAAACCATGTAAAAGTTAATTCAGGAAAGAAAGAAATAAACCCACTATAAGGAATCCTTTTAATCAATTTCCCAATAACTTTGGTATTTTATTTCACATATTACGTAAGCTAATAAACACCATCATTTTATTTTAAAAACACATTTTATTTAAGAAAATAATTACTTTTCTGGCTTTACTAAAATATTTTAGCTTTTTACTATTAATTAAATTAGCACTGTTAGCACATATAAGAAATATGGCACCAAAACATGAAAATATAGAATAAAGGATTTAGACATTTGCCTTTTAAAGATCTTAAAATATACTAAAATAATGACCCGACACAGATTAGAGACACACGTGGAAATACTGACAAGTACTATCTGGAAATAATCAAGATTTTTTGAAACTGCAAATATTTCACTGGTGTACAAAGACTAGTGATCACACACATTATTTCAAAAGATCTTTCACTTACATCGAAGAACTTCAACAATTAAATCCAAATCAGTACTGAGTTTCTTGATATGGTCAAGGTTAGCTACTGTTGTTATTGGCACATACTGATCACTATCCATTTGTGATATAAGATACATGTCACTTGCAAGATTCTCTCTGTTAAAAAAAAGTTTATTTTATGAATTGCTATTAAACAATTAATTCAAAGTATATTACTTCTTCAAATATAGGCAGGGGTAAATCCACATGTATTTCTCACTTTATATGACATGTTCCTTTTAGGTTGCATATAAAACAAATTTTATATATTGAATTATTGTTTGACTATTAAGACATGATTCTACAACTGAAGTCCTACTACGTTATGCAAAAACTAGCCTGGATCACCTCAAAAAGGCTTCTTAACCAAACATGAGAGGCCAAGTAATAAAACTTTTGTCCACAACAATTTACAATTTTTTATTAGGGTGTGGATGAATTGCAATCTGTGAAGAATACAGCATATAATAACAACTTATCTGAAAAAATAAATTTAAAACAATACAAATAACAGTCCTGACCTTATTTTTAAATTAAGTTTGGTTTTAAAGTGAGATATGCTTATTTGCCCCAAAAATCTATTTAAATAACAACTTTACAGAATTACAATAATTCTTGTGAATACAAGTGACTTTTCGAGATGTTAGCCAGTAAGTTGAAGAGAATCTTACAGCTGAAAGGGACTTTGGCCATTTTCTAACTGACCCTCATTTTAGAGCAGGGGAATGAAATACCAAGCACACTACCACCACCACCACCACCACCACCACAATAACATCCGCTAATTTCTGCATAGATCCTATGCTGCAGAAAATGACTGTTCTTTCATTTCTGACCAGCCACCTCTAATACATACATTTTTGGAAACAAGGTTATCACAGAAGTAGAAGGCTGGTTTAGTATAAATATATCATTATAAAAATGCCAAGCACAGTCCATCTATTTGACAGTGGGAGAGTAAATAACAGATATTATCCAATTCAAACAAGGGAATTCAAAGGTGTCTGTCCTTTCCACTTAATTTTCACTGTTCCTGAAAGAATCCATTTGCTTTTCAGGGAACAAAAAAATGTTACAAAATCTAGAGCTATAAAAACGGAATTTGGCATTCCAAGCAACAGCGGGTCTTGCATTATAAAACATAACGCAGAATGGGTTCTTAATTCTCCTATGTTTCATGGAAGGTGAACAGCTACTTAAAATTTCAGATTAAAATTTTTTATATGCATACTCCATCTTTATTCCAGCAAGCTCCTACATATGGCCATACAACCCGAATAACATTTTTAAAACTGACCCTAAGTCCCTATCAATCTTGACAGGTAGTCTTACCGAGATAAGCAGAATTCCAATGTCTTTTTAAGTACTTCTCGGGGGTCTTCCTGGACTTCTTCACTTTCTTCTATATAAAAATAACAAATAACTCAGAAAACAAGATAAAAGTATGCAACTACTACTACTAAACAACTGCTCTGAAAATGTTTGCACCTATCTTCTGATTTAAAATTACTACTATTATTCCTTCATGGTAAATTAACCGATATGAAGAATCAAAGTACTCAACTCCCCACCCCATATGCAAAGGTAGGGGAAAGGTGGCTAACTGCATCTTGGTGAGTCCATTTGCTAGGAGCTGTAAGAAGTTATGCTTCAAGTAGAGTTGCACTAGAAAACCTTTAAAGTCTATTCCAATTCTAAAATGCCACACTAGATGAAACTCTAGTGGATTATCATGCTGAATTTTCTAATGGAAGAGAATTATAGTTACATATGTCATTTATCCAATTTGCGTATTTTGCTTTGTCCGGACAGAAATTTCCCCAAACCGTCACAAACACCTTCACAAGCGCACCCCCTGCATGACAGTGGATTAGACTAACTGATCAGCCACACAACAGGAGCATCAACGTGAGTTACTGTGCTTGTCTTTCCGCAGCTCTTTGAACAAACTTTCCCTGTATTTTCCGGATTGCTGGGTGTGAAATGATACGACAGAGTTGCTTTCATTTGGATTTTCCTGGTCGTGGTTTCTAAAATTTTAATTACCTTAAATACTCTGAGTTTTTCCTTCTGAGAACTGCTTGTTTATGGCTTTTGATCACCTGCCTACTGAGGAACAGATCTTAACTTTATATACTTGTGTCAATTCTCTACAGATTCTGGACACCTGCCTAATCAAATATGTAATAAAAAAGTTTTTCCTTACAATTTTCAGTTTTTTCTTACAATTCAAGCTACACATTTTTTATTTGTGCAGAAATGTCTAATTTTATATAATCAAGATTATTTGTTTTATCACTTATGATCTCTTCTACCTTTCTCTGATCACATAATTTCCCTCAATTCGTAAGGGTTCTCTACTTTCTTTGTAGTACAACTTTTTTCTTTATTTAACCTATATGGATTTCATTATGGTATAAGGGGATAAGACACTGATCTAAATCTATTTTTGTTAAGCAGTTATTTGAGTTCTCTGTGGATTCTCTAAATCTCCATTTCTTCCCTTGGTTTCAGTACTTTTAAGCAATTTTCTTTTCTATTTCTTAAAATATACTAGTTGATTTTTTTTTTAAATTTTCCATTGTATTTCTGAGAGAGGCTAAGAATTCTTAAATTTATCTGTCTACTTTTATGATAAAAGAGATCATGTTCTTTCAATTTTGTAGTTATAATTTTCCTCTAATACTTTTATTCCATCATGAGAATTTTTAGTTATCTCCATTCTTTTTAATCTCATTATGTTGAATGCTTTGCTAAATATGTCTAGCTTCAGTTCTGTCATCAAGTCTTCTTCGGAGTTTCTTAAATTAAAAAATCTAATTTTATTCCTTTTCATTTCCATAGGGATTCAAATCATTCTCTCTGGTACCTGTACCCAATTCCATTCTTTTTCCAGGTGTTTCAGTTGGAGTTATTAGAGAATTTTATCCTGGATTCTTTTATTTCACAATATTTTTTCATAAGAGGGTCTGGGTCTGCGCAGATGTTTTCCCCCCATGTTAGCTTACCTCAAAGGAGTGAATTCATGGTATAATGAATGACTAAAGCCAGTCCCAGATTCAGGAATATCCAGAGTTAAGTTATACCCCTGACTTACACTGGATTACATGATCCTGAAAACAAAGCACTTAACATCTCAGGATATCCACAGTAGGGTCTCTAAGATTAAAAGTTGTAGATGATTGGTGAATTTAACAATCAACCTACCAAGGACCTTCAAGGGATGAAAATATGCTACAGAGGGAAGAAGGGATTACTGTGAAGCCAAGACGAAGTGCCTGATAAGACTTGGTGGGGCCTACCGCAAAGATGATCACAACAACTCAGATGACACCATTCAGTGGAGCCTGGCCAAGGAAGCACAAAAGAGAAGGGCAGACATGGTAGCAGGATCCTCTGCTGCTTTTCTTATTTAGCAACTGATTGATTACCTTCCCAGTATCTTCTCATTCATCTCTACTTACTTTTAACCGGTTTTGCTATTTTGAAGTAACATGGGGTTGAAGAGCAGAACATAAATAACCATTATTGCTCTTTTTTTCTGTCAGAATTCACTTGTATCTACTTTTTTTGCACACGTATAAGTGAACTACTAAAACACTGCTAAGACATGCCAAGGTGAAGGAGCCGGGAAGAGGCCCGTGGTCAAGACCATTTCTGTGCTACTCCTTGGGCCAATCAGATCTCCTGCCCCCAGGGCTGCTCTTTTGACTCTTAAACTAAGAAGTTCAGCTAGCTGTCAACGAGAACCTTATTAACAAAAATCAAAACCATAGAATCTTATGTTTTGAAAGTACTTTACTACTGCTAAACTAAAAAATTACAAATCCAAAAATTTCCACCAAAAGAAAAAATTCTGTCCTCAAAAAAATAAAAAAAAAAATCACCTATTGTGTGGTCAACTATGATTACAGAGATGAAAAGAATAGTGATGTATGAATTCCTTAATTAATGATGCTAATACCTTGGAGTATTTCTGTAATACTGTACGTGGCACTTACACTGAAAACTAACAAAAGCTAAACTATATCGCAACAAAGCCCTTACAGTAATTCAAAACCTCCTTGTAATGTCCCAGAGGTCAAAGGAGCTAGGATTAAAACCAAGAATCACCTACCCAGCAAAACTGAGAGTAATCAATGAAGGGGAAAAAATTGAAATTCGATGATGTAGAGGAATTTAATGCATTCTTGAGAGAAAAAAACAGAGCTAAACAGAAAAACTGATTTTCAAAGACTCAAGGAAAGAACAAAAATGTAAACAGGAAAGAGAAATCATAGGGGACTTACCAAAAGTTGAACTGTTTACATTTCCGCATGGAAAGATGGTATTTGTAACTTGAGACCTTTCTCATTATTAGGGCAGTTGGAAGGAATATGTAATACAAACAGAGGTCACAGGGTATAGTTAAATATGAAGGGATGATATCTAAAAACTAAAATTAGGGGCTGAATGAGAGAGGAATACACTGGAAGAAGGAGAAAGGGAGAGGCAGAATGGGATAAACTGTATCACATAAAAGAGGCAAGAAAAAGCTTTTATAATGGAGGGGGAGGAGGGGAGGTGAAAGGGAAAAAGAAAACCTTACTCTTATGGAATTTGGCTTAAAGAGGGAGTAACTACACTTAACTGGGTATGGAAATCTATCTTACCCTACAGGAAAGTATAGGGAAAGGGTTTAGGGGAGGTGGAGGTGGTGATAGAAGGGAGGGCAGATTGGAGGAGAGACTAATCAGAGGCAAACACTTTTGAGAAGGGAAGGTTAGTGTTGAGTAACCTTGGGAACTCAACCTTGGGAAGGGACAGGATGAAGGGAAAAATCAGTCTTTCACAACATGACTATTATGGAAGAGCTGTGCATGACCTCATATGTATAATCTATATTGAATTGCTTGCCTTTACTCAATGAGGGTAGGTGAGGAGGAAGAGAAAGAATTTGAAACTCAAAAGTTTTAAACACGAATGTTATTTTTTCTTATATGTAACTGGGAAATAAGATACACAGGCAATAGGGTACAGAAATCCATCTTACTCTACAGGAAAACAGAAGGGGGATAAGAGCAAGAGGGGAGGTGGGGTGATAGAAGGCATGGTCGACTGAGGAGAGGTGCAATCAGAAGCAAAACACTTTTAAGGAGGGACAAGGTGAAAGGAGAGAGAAAATAGAATAAAGGGGTATAAAGGGAATAGGATGGAGAGAAATACAGGCAGCAATAGTAACTGTGAAAAAAAAATGTTGGAAGGAAGGAAGAACTGATAAGCAGGGGTACTTAAGAAAAACCTGGAAAGACTTACATGAACTGATGCTGAGTGAAGTGAGCAGAACCAGGAGAACATGACTTAGAGCAACACTGTGCAATGCCCAACTTTCACAGATTTGGCTGTACTCAGCAATGTAAGGATCTACAGCAGCTCCAAAAGACTCATGATGTCAAATGCTGCACACATCCAGAGAAAAGAGCTATGGCGTCTGAATGCAGATGGAGATCTACTATTTGCTCTTTTGTTTTGTTTTGTTTTTTTCCTTTTCATACTTCCTCCCACTGGTTCTGATTCTTCTTTACAACATGACTAATGTGGAAATACGTTTAACATGAATATTAATATGAGTATATAAAGTCTATATCAGATTGCATGCCGTCTTGGGGAGATGGAAGGGAAAGAAAGCAGTGAGAAAAAAATTAAAAACTCAAAAGCTTATGAAAGTGAATGTGGAAAACTAAAAATAAATAAAATTAAGGAAAAAAAGGAAAATACCAAGCAATGTGGAATGTAGTAATGATTTTATACAGAATTCTTTTTGTCTTCCATTGAAATGTCCCCTTTTAGAGGTTTAAGTTCAGAAATTTGAAAATAAAATTAAACAAAAATTCTGCAGAAGAAAAAAAGTAACCACGTTGTACAGGGTCCTAGAATTATAGTACAGGCAGCAGTCAAAAAATTACAAACTAGTTAAATTTGATAATTTTTTGTAAATCATCTAGAACTTAGAATTCATCTTTCTATCAAAGTGGTACTATAAATATGAAAGGCCTTAAGAACCAAAAAGACTTTTTGTATCTTGTGCTTGAGGCATAGGGAGCCACTGAAGCTTCCTGAATAGGCTTAGAAAGAGTTAGACCTGTGTGTTAGGAGTACTGATATGATTATGTGAAAAGCAAGAGTAAAGTGAAGAACAGATCAATGAGAAGGCAGTTATTATAGCCCTGATGAGAGATGATGAAGGCCTGAATTAGGGTAGTGGATGTGAGTGAAGAGAAAGGAAAGGAAAAGAAAGGGAGTTGCTGTGGAGGTATAATCAACAGAACTTTTCAACTGAGTATATGAAGTATACTTATAAAGGGAGGTACGAGGATGACCGAAATTGTGAACATGTGTATCTAGAAGGATAGTAATGCACTCAACAGACATAGCAAAGTTAGGCAGAGGGGTAGTTTGGATGGAAACAGAGAGTGAATGGTCAAACAGGTCAGAAGAACCAAAAGGATTATTATTAGGGTTACGAAAACCTATAGAAAATATCAAGAAAAAAGGTAATGATAAATAGTGTCAAACAACACAGAGAAGTCAAAAGGATGAGGAAGAGGGAGGAAGTTTAAACCATAACTTAACAATATTTGCTAAATGCCTACATTGTCCCAGGTACAAAGCAAAAATAAACAGGCCCTGGTCCCCCAAGAGCCTACATTCTACAGTAGAGACTACATGTACAATTTTAAGTAATATACAAAATACATACCATCCTGCAACACATACCCCAACAAGGTCACTGAGAGGGAAAAGGGTAAAAAAGAAAATAGAAAGGCTTCACATAGAAGGTGGAATCTGGGATGACTTCTGAAGTTAAACTCAGATTCTAAGAGGCACAGAAGCACAGTGTTCTCTGTAAGGAGCAATAAGGTTTCACTGACCGGATCAGACTATGCAATGACCAATAATGTGACAGTCAAGTTACCAATGTTTTTAAATGCCAGCAAGAAGCAAGACTGAAACAAGTCAGTGCTAATTTCATTTCTGTGTCCCCAGAGCCTCACAAATAGTAGGCGCTTAATAAGAGGTTGATTAATTTGAGTCAGGTTTACTATGACAGAAACATCACAAATAGTTGGTGCTTAATAAGAGGTAGATTAAACATCTGCAATCCTCATTGTATTTCCTTGCTTAATTTTACAAAAAGTACACACTGTATCTAATTGGCTATATAAAATTCTAATTCAACATCTTTATTAAGTAAGTCCAGCTGAAGTATAAATAAGCTATTTTTGGGACAAGTTATTTTATTCTTCCTGGACCTCAGATTTCTCACCTATAAAATGAAAGTGTTAAGACTAGATGATTTAAGTCTCCCAGCTTAAAAGCAAAACATCCTAATATTTGAGACAAAACACCAATCTTGATAACTCCCACGCTGGGAGAATCATTGTTATAGCTAGAAAGTTCATTTTTTAACCATTATAACAAAATGAAAATATATATGTAATTTCCTGTAAGAATATAACAATAGTTTGTATTGTATAATGTAATAAAACCTAAAGTACATGCACACGATTCACCTAAGTCTCCAAATTATGACAATTCTCAGTAATCTTTTAAATCACCTAATTTCCATTCCTATTGTCATTTTCATCCTAAAAGGGCATCTAGGTGGTGCAGTGGATAGAGTACCAGCGCAGGAGTCAGGAGGACCTGAGTTCAAATCTCACCTCAGACACTTGACACCCACTAGCTGTGTGACCTTGGGCAAGTCACTTAACCCAACTGCTTCATCCTGGCTCATCTCCAGTCATCCTGATGGATATCTGGTCACTGGATTCAGATGGCTCTGGAGGAGAAGTGAGGCTGGTGACCCACACAGCCCTCCCTCACTCAAAACAAAGTAAAATGCAAGTCATGTCATCATTTCTCTGACAGCATGGTCTTCTTCGACAATGAAGGATGAAGACATACTGTCCTAAATCTAATCCTTACTATATCACACTTGTGGTTGTGTAACTCCCCATAATTTGTTCAACTCCTTGCCCAAATGTTTTCTCGATACTCCTCCAATTTATCTTACATACGACCAGATTTAACTTATTACTAAAATTAATAGCTCCTTTCATGTAGCACTTTGAGGTTTACAAAGAATTTTTCTTTTGCTTTATGGTTACCCTAAGAAAAAGTCAAGCAAAGCATCATTATTCTCATTTTCCAGATATGGAAATATATTAATGAAGAGGTTTAGCAATTTGTCACAGGTTGTAAAGTTAACAGATGGCAAAATCAGGACTGAAACTTTAATCTTTTGATTCCCACTCTAGTGTTCTTTTGCTAAACCAGGATGAAATAGAATTTTTATTGTCCTTCCCCCATCCATAAACACTTCCAGTGGTTTTCGGTTAGCTATGTGATAAGTGTAAGTGTCCCTGTCTGGCACTCAAGGCTTCTCATCCGAGGTCTGGCCCACACCCACTTCCCAGGTTGTTCCTCCTTGCTTCCTTCATGCAAATGAAAACAGCTTACTGAGTATTTCTTTCTTTCCCACAATGATACAACTTAAACTTCCTAGCCTCTTCCTCTTTTATAAACAACTTAAGAGCTGTGTAGCTTACTGTCAGGGAAGACTGAGTTCACTTTCTAGCTCTGTAATTGTAAACAGGTCACTTAATCTCTAAAGTACCTCAGGTAATTTTCTAAGTCACAAGTAGACAGGTTTCAATCTGTGTTGATGAAGAGGGTTTCCATACTGAGAGTTCTCTAGGATGATAAAACCATAGATGCTTAGCTATTTTTCTGCCGATGACAAGACTAA
The DNA here is from genome assembly GCA_023548195.1 of Bettongia penicillata ogilbyi. NCBI lineage: Eukaryota > Metazoa > Chordata > Mammalia > Diprotodontia > Potoroidae > Bettongia > Bettongia penicillata. The sequence goes on along the minus strand of JAJHZJ010000011.1, from coordinate 3,298,560 downwards.
GAATCACAGAATAGTACAATTTCAGAATAAAACTGAAGATTACACAACAGACAATGTAAAGAGGAATGGTAGATGTCAATACGTTGTAACATACCACCAACAATGACTTGGATGCAAGAAATCACATAAAAGATATGTTTGTTACAGGAAATGACTGGAAAAAGATGTAGGTCAGTTAATGAGGGCAAGGAGTAACAACAGATAATTAGCCCCAGGTCTACAGTATTGTTCATGGAACTTAAGAGATTCAGTCCAAAACCTCCAGAATTGGGTATATTCTTTATGAGAGGATAGATAAGAAATGTATTGAACAAAAGACATAGATGAGTTTTAATCTGTACCACTGGAGGGAGAAATACTTCATCAATGAGATCATAAATTAACACTTAATTCTAATTCTATTATCTCATTTTTCACACATTTATGCAAAAACATTTTTTCAGTCTAACAAAGCACCCTCTAGCATAGTGCTCTGCATGTAGGAAATTCTTAAATATTGAATTTTGACAAAACAAGTATATGGTTAAAATGATTTTTCACTTATAGCTGAAAAATATATTTATGGAGGAATCATATAAAAATATAGCCAAATGTTATGAAGTAAATCATAGAATGTTAGAGTTGGAAGAGCCCTTAGAGATCAATTAGTCTACATCTCCACTTAATAGTTGTGGAAAATAAAAGAGTGTCTTGGTCAATCTGTCAAGGCAAATTAATGGCCAAGCCCATATCAGGCACTAAGCCTGCTGATTCTCAATCTATTGGTGCCTCACCGCAGTGTGAAATCCTCTGCCCTCTCTCTAAAATTTAGTATATTAATGTGTCATAATTCCTGTATGAATAAATCTTGTATCAAATATATCAGCCTTACCTGTCTGGGGATTTTCAGGCATAGACTCATATTCTGAATGGTCCAGGACCAAAGTGTTCATATCTGTTTGGTCTGACAATGAAACTGGATCTTGCAGGTCTGCTAACACTGCATTAGGATATGATGTGTCACCATTACTGCTGGCATCCAATCCTGCAATTGGAAATTGTACCCCAAAAGGGAAAAGGAAAAAAAAAATTCTCTAAAAAAAGTTTCCTTCAGCTTGTTATTTTTGTTAAAAAGACTTTACTATAGGTCCTCAGTGGGTAAATTACTAAAAAAAATTGAATAGTCTTTGTATTTGATAACTAAAAGTCTCTATGTAGAAAACAAAACAATAATGTAATTGTAAAACAATAATGTAATTTCAACAATTACCTTAGCTAGAAGAGTTTTCAAATTTAAAGTATACCTTCTTTGCAGGCATCTGGAGGATGGTCTGCTATTTCTTCCCAGGCTTTGCTCACATTTTCATCAGTGGTACCACTTGCTTCCAAGTGTAACATATGATTCCCCCATACTTTTGCATTAGGGTTTAACTCTGAAACCTTGGCTGGTTCCTAAAAGGGGATTTCATGAAATATTTTTAACATAATAAAAGAATATAAAGATTTCACTTAGTACATTAAGTAAAAATGAACCTGCAGTAAGAAATTAATGGGATGGGGGCATTAAAGGACCAAACATCTCATTCATTCCATACAACCTCAGTAGATGTATTTCAGTGAACAAATCTACTAAGCCTTCCTTAAGGGTTCCGCTGACAGTTCTTTTAGCTGAAACAAACATATTAAAGTAACTCAGGATTCGTTCATCTCATTATCAAGCAGATACGTTATAAAACAATAACTGAGATTTTGAGACAAGAAAAACTCAGACCTGTCTCCTCACTACCTGCTGTCTTCTAGTTCCTATGCCAGATATACATTGCAACAAAGGACTTCTGGCATGAAATAATTGTGTTAATTTATAAAAGCTAAATTTAAAAAATACTGACCTGTATAAATGAAATAATACAGATCTTCAAAAATTTTGTACAAAAATACTATGAAAATGGTTTTTTCCTTTAGAAAGATTAGATAAAAAACCAAAAAGGATACATTCAGAAAGGAAAATGGTTTATTCAACATTTAAGAGACATTAACATCTACAAGTCAGCTAACTTCCATAAGATGTTTTATGAAAATATAAGTCAAACTGTTTAATTTAAGGTCATCTATACATTTTAAAAAAAGAGACACATTTAAACAGTAAAACTTCTTTGCACTTTTCTGGATCTTAGTCACATGGTTTTATATTTTTTCTATTTGGGAAAAAGAAGCCTCCCAATTATATTATCTTGCAACACTCTCAGAACCCAGTACTTACCACAAGGTAGAACTGTTACACAGTATACTTCTAATTTGTATATTGTTTTATATTTTTCACAGTGCTTCCATTTCCTACCACTTCACTATCATCTCTATGATCAGACTAGGGAATGCATTCTATCTGTCTGATACGTTAGAAAACTGAGGCACAGGGCAATGTGACTTTCACAAAGTTGCTCTATTAAAATAATCTAAGAATTAGGACTATAAACTCAAATCCCCTCCTATCTTGACTAGCGTTGTTCAAATTCACCAAAACAAACAAGGAATGGAATACTCCAGTTAAACATCTGATTATTAATTTATTATTGCTGTTGTGACTTAATTATTATTACTGCTGCTGCTACAAATACTATTACTATTACCTGGCATTTATATGGCATTTTAAAGTTTGAAAGAGTGTTCCAAATATTATAGATAAGAAATTTTCAAAGAATAAAAAAATCCATTCATTACTAAAAATTATGCTTAATGTCATTTTCTGATGGATCGAAAGGTCAAAGATCAAAACATCAATCCTTTGAGGACTTTTGTGGTCATACTCAATCTCTAAAGGTCTAAAAACTACAGGAGTGATCATTAGGGTAGTGATGAGTGTAAACAACATTTCAAGACATCTGTAACAAATGCAATGCAATATGAAAATAATAACCAAGTTACAAGTACTGCTAATATACTACTATATGGATTGCTTCCTTCATAACAGAACAAAATGCTGAATTTCCGTTAGGGTTCATTATATTGAAGGTAGCATTTTTTTTCCCATCCAAGTGCCCAGATCTTCTGGATTTGATACTAGGATCCCAGGTAAAAATTCTCATCCTAGAGATGTGTTTTCAAAGTGTCCCCCTAGGGCTTTTTATCGATTCCCATGTTCAATGATGTAGGAATGATTTGGGAGAACAAAAGATAAAAAAGCTCAAGTAAATAATGGGAAAGGTGAGATGTAGTAATCACAGAATCACACAACCTGGGAGTTGGAAGGAAAGGCAGAGTGGTCATCTAGTCCAATCCACAGATGAAAGAAATCAACACACAAACATGGCAGACAAGTAGCTGTCCAATCTTTGCTTTAAGAACTCCAAGGAAGAGATAATACCTTACCTCTTATTCCAATTTTGAACAACTCTAATTTTAGAAAAATGTGCCTAAATTCGCTTCTATGCCACTTCCCATTACTTCTGATTCTACAGCCAAACAAAACAAGTATCATCTCTCTTCCACATGACAATGCTCCAAATACTTGAAGACAGCTATGTCTCCTATACGCAGCTAGGTGACCCAGTGGATAAAGCACTAGGCCTGGAACCAGGAATCAGAAACGCCTGAGTTCAGGTCTGACCCTAGACACTAAACTAACAAGCTGGAGAAGGAACTCCAGTATCTTTACAAATAAAATCCCAAATAGGGTTATGATGAGTCAGACATGACTGAAATGACTGCACAAAAAAAAAACAAAACAATCGTACTGGTTTTCTTCTGCAACCTAAATAGGTCTAGTTTCCTCAAATGATCCCTTTAGACATGGACTCAAGGCTGTTCACCATCCTGGTTGCTCTCTATGGTTATTTCTTAGTCCATGATGTCTAAAAAAAAGTATAATACTCCTGATGAAATGCTGGAGCCACACTCTTTTTGAAGCAGCCTAAAATCATAGTACCTTTGTGGGCAGTCACTTCACAATGCTGGTTCATACTGAGTTTGAAGTTCACTAAAATTTCTTTTTTCAGAACGGTTGTATATTAATACCTCCTTAATCTTTTATTTGTAAAGCTGATTTTTTGTACTCAAATACAAGAGTTCATATTTACCATTACTGAATTTATCTTATTACATTTAGTCCAATACATTAATCTAATTAAGATTCTTTTGGATCGTGAATAATATCCAGTGTGTTCACTATTTTTCTTAGCTTTCTATCATCTGCAAATCTAACGATTATAACATGTATGATTTTATCCAAATCGCTGATAAAAATGTTAAACAACACAAGGTCAAGCAGAGATCCAAGCAGAGATGGTAACAACAGGTTGACATGAAATCACCAATAACTAGCCTGGTTATGACATCAGTTCTACATCCGTGTGATTGTATTACTGTTTAATTCATAAATTTCATCTTCCTAAGAATAGTATGATGAGATACTTTACCCAAAGTTTTGCTAAAATCTAGGTTAAACTCTATTACAGTATTTGCCCTTTATCTACTAACATACGGTAACCAATGGTCTGTTGTAATTCACCCTAGAATTTATCCAAGGATTGAAGTCAAGGTATTTGAAGCACTAGAATGTGTCAATTTTGCTTTTCCCTTTGTAAGAAAATTGGGAAAGCTTCTCTAATTCTGTGGTACTTCTTGTTTTCTCTAAGATCTTTCCAACATCACAGACAGAGGCTCAGCAACTGCATCTGCCAGTTCTTTCAGGACCCAAGGATATAATTCATTTGGGCTAAGTAACCTGACATCATCACAAGACAACTAAGATCTCTTCTACTACTTTTCCTTTTTTATCTTACTTATCTTAGGCGTTATCAGCTATGTTAGTAATGTTTGTTCTGTCACTTCTAATTCTATACAGGTTGTTCTTCTCTTCTCTAGTCAGCCTTGGCCCATTCTGACCTTTAGTATTCCTCTCACTATTACTAAAGGGCTACGCCACTCCTCTCTTGTTAACTGGCCTTACTTTCATCCACACATTTCTTTTCAAAATCTTGATTAGTGAGACCCTTGTCTACATACATTCATCTCTTCTGAAATGACCAGTTTCCTATTCACTGGAACGACTTCCTTGTGTCATAAGAATTTTCTTACTGAGCATCTTTTTGCAGGTTAATGTCCCCTAAATGATCATATCCTACGGGATCCTATCTTTCCTCCAATCTTTCTGACATGTCCATTCCCACAGTTCAGGGTGCAGGTCAGTGTATGCCCAGATTTCTTCTCCTCTATTGAGGATGTGATAGTACTCACTTCTCTTCAGGGTTTCCATTGTATCAACCCTGGCAACTAGCTCTTCTTCCCTGTTAGTGAGAATCAAATCCAGAAAAGAATTTCCCTTTAATCATTTCTCCGTCTTGTGAAAGATAAAATTCTTACTAAAGCAAATCACTAAGGTATTGGCTACTGTGCTTTTGGCATAGAGAAGGGGAGCTAAAAGGGATAAAAAGAGGGAAAGAGAAACAGGGCAAAAGCACTACTCACATGTCTGATGAAAGAAGTTCCCCATCGCTTCTATTTCATGGCTCTGCACCAGGACTTACGAACTGTACCCCACATTTCTCATCTATTTCCTCCTTTTTTTTTGGTTCAGATAGTTTGTAGTACACATGAATGAAAAAAATACTTCTACGTCTCCCTCCTCTGACCTTTATTCAAGTACTCTCCATGGTGCCTCACACTTTCTGATTCCTGGATTTCCTCATAATAAGACTTTCTTAAAAAATAGTGTAGCACTCTACTCCATCCCCTTTACCTACTATATAAGTCATAAGTTCCAACCACCAAGTCTCAATGATGCATTGAGGTCAAAATTATTCCCTTGGGTTTGAAACTCTGGCTCCTCTTGTTTGTTGGAGAACTTTCAGTTATTTGTGAAAAGAAACTTGACACTTCAAAGATTTACCATCTCCCTTCTTGAACTTCTCTCCTGTGACTCTGTCACTGTCCAGCCACTATATTCCTTTTCTTTCTTTGTATATAACTTCTGGAATATACACATACAGTCTTCTCATTACCCCATCATTTATGCTCTTTACATATCCTTGATTAGATTTGCAAGGCATCTGGGAAATATTCTTACTACCTTTGCTAGCTGGAGATACTTCATATATGGCAAAAAATCTGTTAGACCTTTACCTTAGGTCCTGATCTATAAGTCCAAGTCACCATTCTCAGAAACTGTTTTCCTAACCCACTGTTTTCATCCCACATTTATTTTTCTCTTCTGCAACTCTTGCCTTCAGTATGCAGAAATAAGGAAAAAGAGAACCTGTGACCCTATGATTTTCAACTTCTTTCCGAAGATTTCATAATCACTGGCAATACTTTTAAGGTTCTTCTTACAAGTATAATTTCTGTTCCTACAAGCACTCACGAGTCTGCTTTAGTAACTCTTGAGATATCCTCTGTGACATCTTGGATAATACCCATTTTAGAAGACAACAGGCTGCTCATTTGTTGTTAGGTTAACAAACAGCTGCCTCTGATGAGACAAACCTTGCACCCCCAGCATTTTAGAGTGCCCTTGTACCTCATTAAGTTAGTACTTCTGAGCAAGAAAGTACCAACTACTTTTCTTCTCTTCTTTCTCTGTCCCTTTTTGGATAGATAATCTCTTACCTGATAGCTTGTGTGGTCATGCTATGTCACTCTTTCAAGGACAAGTACGAGACCTACAATTACCACCTTTTAAAACTACATCAAATAAAGTTGATACTATCAAAACTATCTACGATTATTTAAAATTGTTAATAAATTAATAAACTGAACTAGATTAGATAAGCAAGAATCAGAAAATGATGCTGAATAAAAAAATGGCTCCTTTGGAAAAAACTGATGAAAAACCTGAAAAGGTGTCCGGCAGAAAAGAAATTCAGAGACCGCATTCCAATCATCAACTCCAAACTATGGTGCCTTCACTTCAGACATCATTCTGACTCTACTCAGTCCTGGAAACTTAAGACTCTTGGGGCTTGCCTGGAACCAATCTTCACCTCCCTTCCCAGAAACCAGCTTCAAATAATGCCACTTGCCAGCTCTACTTTATGTGCTGCCTTCTCCTTTTAGAATATAAGTTACTTAAGGGGTATATATTTGGGAGGCATCTTTTTTCAGACAGCCAATAAAACCAAGTACAGAAAGAAAATGAACTAAAACTACGTTTTCAAATCACTAATAAGCCAACAAGAATTTAATAAACACTCAAGACGTTGCAGGTAGTGGAAATTCAGGTAGAAAGAATGAAACAATCTTTTCTTTTAAAGAGCGTACATTCTGTTTGAGACAGTAACTATACACACAGAAATGCATAAATATAAAATGTAAATATATTACATATTATAAATATGTAAAGTAAGTAAATACAAATATGCATAAACTTATTTGGGAGGGAACTCATTAGCCATGAAGAGATTAGGAAAGTCTTCTAGCAAAAAATAGCAACTAAGCTGCTTCTTAAAAGGAGAGAAGTCAAGAAAAGGCTATTTGGCTAGGCTATACACTGAGGAAGGGCAGCACTGTCCAATTAGGCTGGAAAATATATTGGGTTCAGGCTGTAAAGAATTCTAACAGCAAGGAAGTTTATATTTTATCCTAGAGGAAGACACTAGAGTTCATTAAATAGGGAAATTAAAAATTATTTGTTTGTACATGGCTATATTCATGATATCTCTCCTATTAGACTCCTATTAGCGGTGACTTTTTTTTGGTCTTTCTTTGTATCCCGGTGCTAAGTGATTAAAGAATGCTACCTGACTAACAACATTGCCATTATAGAGAATTAAATTCAGTCAAAAAAAAAAAAAAAGGAAAAAAGAGTTTTAAAATTACTGGTATTGAATATTTAGTTTCATTACATATCATAAAGTCACGTATAAAAGAAACAAAAGTTATGTCTTCAGCTCCTTTATCAGTTACCTATAGTTAATATTTTTAAATGCCTACTGTCTTCCAGGTATTATGCTAATATTCAATAGAATAGAAAAAAAAAGAAAGACAGTTTCTACCTTCCTGGAGCTTGGTCTCTTGGATTCTCTATCAGGTTCTTATACCCTCTAATACACTAAATACTACATTCTCTACCCATTCTAGACATCAGATTAATATACACATTTAAGTCAAGGGTTCCAAATTTCTTCTGTGTCATGGAATGCTATATCAGGATGGTGAGGCTACGATCACCTTATAATAATAATGCTTTTAAATGCACATAATTAACTAGGAAGGAAACCAATTACACTGAAATAAAAATTTTTCCCACCGAAGTTCATGAACTCCTTGAAATTTATCCACAGTCCCCCTGGGGGTGTGAAAAATTCCAAGTTAAGAAAATTGATTTACATGGAGTTGCCACTGACATGTCTCTTTAGGGAGAATCCCTGGAAATAAGAGTAGAGTCAGTAGTGCTGTCTCGACATCAAGGAAAAACATGTCCCCTAACATTGGCAAGTGAGCCACTAAACACTCCCTATTTCTATTAGCAATCATAGGATTTCAAGGGTAATCAAAAGTAGTTCCCTTATCAGAATTCCCTATTATTGGAAATGTACAGCAAAAATTTTCTACAGATGAGAAAACAGTTCATTCACTTTTCCCATTTTTCTGATGGTGGCCTAATTCTAGAAAATCTGCCTTTTACATTCTTTTGAAAGTTAGTAGCTTGAATACTGGTGGTCCTAAAATTTTCTAGCCATTCTCTTTTCATCCAATTGTCTTTTATCAACTTGTCATCTCAAGAATCTAAGGTGCAAGGGAACAGTAATTAAAAGTTTATTCTGTATTTGGCTTCCACCAACTATAGAAGGTGGAGATGAGTGGGCAGTCGTTGTGGATAGGGTCTGAAATATCAAGAAATAATTTCCTTATTTAGATTCGATTCAATATAAGTCTGTTTACATCTTACATCTGAAAAATTCCTTCATCAAAGAATCAACATATTTATAACTGGAAAGGCCGTAAGAGACTGTCTAGTTCTACATTTTAAAGACGAGGAAACTGATACCCTAAATAAGCCAAGTGACTGGCAAAAGGTGACAAAGGTGAATCCAAATCTCCTGACTACAAGGCAAGCAATGTTTTTTCTACTGCACTTTTGGGCCCTTCGACAAACTGCTCAAAGGGAACATAAGTGAGGAAAAAGGAGGGATTATTTTGCTTGCAGTCCTGTGACATGCCAGTAACCCCACCAGAATGTTGTTCAAACTTAGTTTGTCTTTTGACCCCTGCACATTCCTCTCCCAAATTAGATGTCTGGCTATGCCACTCCTGCTCAAAAAGTTTCAGCGTTTCTTGAACAAAACAAAATATTCCATTTAACATTTAAAGACCTTCAAATCTAGCTCCAATGATATTTCTATACCACAGGTTCTTACTTAAGCAGAGATCTATGAATTTGCATTTTTAATATTTTGATAATTGCATTTCAATGTAATAGACTTACTTTGTAATCCCATAGATTTTTTTTCTGAGAAAGGTTTGAGAAGCATCACCAGCCTGACAAAGGAGTCCATGAACTCAAAATGGTTAAGACTCCCTGTTGTAGCAGATACCACAATCACATCTTTTAATTCACTCTACAATAAAACTGGTTTACTGTACCCCCTACAAAACAGCCAATCTCTGCCTTCTCCTCCTTTGCACAAAGTGTCCCTAATAACCTAGAATATTCTCTCAAATTCACTCCTATCTTTTGACATTGCTAGCCAGTCATTTATTAGTTATTCACTGTGTGCCAAGCCCTGTACTGGAACACAAAGGAAGATCTCAAGGAGTCTACATTCTAACAGCTAAAGGTGACACATGAAAGGGAGCTGTGGGGCAAGGCACAGAACGTATACGCCCCTCTGTACAGGAGCACGTAGACAAAGTCTTGCAGGGATGAGTCCGAAGTGAGGCATGAAGAAGAATGAAAACGTTTCTAATTCCCCTCAAAGCCAGCTCAAGTGCTTCCTCTTACCAAAGTTTCTCAGTACCTTTCCCCATGCCCTAATTACTTACTTAAATGCATGCTGCTTCCCATCAGCAGAATACAAACTCTAAGGCAGAGAATGTTCTGTTTTTATACCCACAGAACCTAATATCTCATCTATAGAAGGAATATAGCAATCAACCAACAAAGATTTACCAAGTGCCTACTATGTGCCATGCACTATGCTAAGTGCTGGAATACAGGAAGAGGCAAATGTCAGTCCTTGCCCTAAAGAACCTTACAATCTAATGGGGGTGGGGGTGGGGGGAGACACAAATATGTAAACAAATACATAAAAAGGGAGCTGTATACAAGTTAACTAAGAGATGATAAACAGGGAGAAGGTAGTGGAATGGGAGAGGGGAGGAGAGGTTAGGGAAGGCTTCCTGTAGATTTTAGGCAGAACTTAAAGGAAACCAGGAAGGTCAGCAGTCAGAGCTTAGGAGAATGAGATTTCCAAGCATGAGGGACTGCTAGAGAACATGGTCATGTTTTGGAAGTCTGTGTCACTGGATCAAAGCGTATGTATTGGGGGAGTAAGGTATAAGAAAACTGGAATGGCAGGAGGGGGCCAGATTATAAAGGACTGGAATGCCATACAGAGCATTTTCCATTTGATCCTAGAAGCAACTGGAAGCCAATGAAAGAATTTATTGAGTATGAGTATGGATGTGGACACGGCAAGCCCTCTGTCCCTAAATGACCAGATGTGCACTTTAAGAAAAATCACATGGGTGGCTGAATGAAAAGTGTACTGGAGTGGGGAAAGATTTAAGGCAGGAAGACTCACCAGCAGCCTACTGAAATAAATCAGGAATGAGGTGACGAGGACCTGGACCAGAGTGAAGACCTTGTCAGAGGAGAGAACGGAGCATATTTAAAAGATGCTATAAAGGTGAAATGGACAGGCCTTAGGAACAGCTTGGATATGGGGGGGGTGAGAAATAGTGAGGAATTCAGGATTACTCCAAAGCTGTGAGCCTGAGAGGCTGGGAAGATGGGGGGTGGGGAAGGAAAATAAAATGAGTTCTACTTTGGACCTATTGCATTTAAGTGCATAGCGCACCAAGCGTGGATTCAGAAACACTTATCTTTCTGAGTTCAAATCCAGTCTCAGACTCTTACTAGCTGTGTGATGCTGGGCAAATCACTTAACCCCGCTTGTCTCAGTTTCCTAATCCGTAAAATAAACTGGACAAGGGAAATGGGATCACGGAAGAGTCAAACACAACTGAACAACACCAAAGAGGAATTCCAAGTTCTTGAACACAGAAGTGGTACATTTGTGAGTGATAGTAAGATAAAAGATATGCCATCTTTGTATGCGGCTAAGACAGAAAGAGAAGTAAGGTAATTGGAAGTGAGTAAATTGAAGAACTGAGTGGTTAGGCCTTTAAAGAAGAAACAGTACATATGTTGATATTCACTGGTATGCTTGTTGAAGTGAACTGTAATAAAATCTCCAGATGGTAAGCTAAGTAGCATTCATTAAATGCATGCTCTACAAATATTATCTCACAACAGCCTTATGAGAAAGGTGCTTTTATTACTGCCATTCTACAGTTGAGGAAACTGAGGGACACAAAGATTAAGTGACTTATCCAAAGTTGCACAGCTAATAAGTATCTGAGGCATTCCTCAAGTCTTCCTAATTCCAGGCCCTGCATTCTATTCAATTTACTGTTCAATATAATCTAGACATCCATGACTCCATGAATGCTGTTACTGTGAAAAGGCCTGGAAATATAACAAGTAATCTTCTCCACCTAATAGTCTAATGATACTTTCATCCTCTAATAGCAACTTGGTAAGGATGTAACATGATGTAGTGGAAACTGGTCAAAGGATTTGTAGTCAGGACCTCTACTGCAGAGGGTAAATCACTTTGTCTTTGAGGCTTAGTTTTACTCATCTGTAAAATGAGGGACTTGGACTCAGTGACCTTAAAGGTCCTTTCTAACTCTAATTCTAGGAGTCTATGTGTTTAATTGCAATATTAGTGCCCGTTGACAGGCACATGTCAATATTTTACTTGATGTTATAAGATGGCAAAACTTCAAGAATTTTATTCTACAAAAGATGCTACATTTTGTACTTGTATAACAACTTTTAATGAAAACTCAATGGCCTATGACAGCGTTCATCAATTTCACACTGACAGTAAAATTTGTATTATTTTATACAAACTTAAAAGAGAATTCATATATTAAGTTACATGGGACAAGGAGTGAATTGAGATTTAGTAGGGTTAGTTTTATGTAAAAAAAATTTTTTTTGTTCCCTTTGTGGTCAAATTTTTGGACAACATTTATTAGAACTGTTTTTTAGGATAAATGTGGTTTTCTTAAGGCTATAAAACTGAAAAAGTCTTACATGAAGAAAAAATATAGATTTTCCAATAGATATATTCCCAGTTATTGGGCTCACAGATACACAAAAATTTGCAATTCAGTACTATATTAAGATTTCTGAATTAAAAAAAAATTCTTATGCAGATTAGCGATCTGTATCTGAGGACTAACATCATTTTACACAAATTTTTAGATTTAATACTTTAAATTATAAACAATATATCTTCCAGTTTAGAACTATAAAAAGAGGCTGGTACAGCAATGATAATCACAAATGATAACTTACCTTAACCTTCTATTTGACTCAAATTTTACTTTACTTTTAAAATCAAAATCAAAATGTAGAGGTTACTTGGGAAAAGCCAGTAGCACTATGGAATCTCACAGACCATAAGAGTACTTTTTTATGGGTCAATATGAGGAAAAACAAAAGGGTAATGAGCAATGCCAACTAGCTACTAACTTTTTTTTTTAATGATCCTGGAATCTGTTGGGTTACTGCTCCCTAAAAATAACAGATCATTTAAAAACACTTACCAGCTCTTCATCTTTCTCTTGCCATCCCCAAATGCCACCATCCTCCGGTATCAGCTGTTGATATGGATAGCTTTCCACTAAAAATGACACAACTTCTACATCTTCGGGCTTATTTTGTAACTTGCCGCTTGTCTCTTCCATTACCTCTTTAGGGACTGAATGGGTCCACTGGTAGCCGATTTGACAAGGATCACAACCATTAACAAGTCTATTAGAAAATATCTGATTTGTTATCCCTCCAGATTGGTAGTAAGAGAGTTCATTTAAGAAATGGAAATTCAATTCATTCTGGAAATCCACTTTGAAAGGGTTTTCTGACGCATTCAATTTATCTTCCATATGATGAAGGGCACAATTCGCACTGAGTGGTACCACTTCTTTAACATCAACCGAGATGACAGGAACTGTCTGAGGTATGTCATAAGAGGGACTAGCTACATACGCATTATCTACTTGAGTTGGGTCAACTTCAGTCAGAGTTTTTACATCATCAAACTTCAGTTTTTCATGTGTTACCTTGTAATTTTCCACCTCATTCTCTCTGGCAATTAAAATATATTTCCTAATTTGTGGCTCAGGATTTATTTCTTCTAAACAGCATATCTGGTGGTCATTTATTTCATAAGTATATAATGAATCATTAACACTAAGACAAATATCCTCCTTCTCTGTGCATGGTGTTTCTTCATTTTCTTCATTATAAAATCTTGGTTTACTTGAATTTGAGTTATCATTACCAGAAATACCATTAGCTTCTTTAACTGACCTACAGCAAACTTGTTTTAGTTGTGAATTTTCACTACTCTTAAAGTTATACTCTTCAGTTTCTGGCTGATGTACACTTGAATTAAAACACTGAACTGAACATGGCAATAAGCTAGGAGATTCTATTTTACACTTAACCATTTTCTGGGTTTTAGACTTGTTTTTCATTTGATTATTTTTCAGTTCAGGGTCTTTCAAAATATCAGGGCCATCATGACAAATCAAAAGAACATTCTGACTCTGCAAAAAATTTTCTTTACAGATTGGGATATTTGCTTCTTGACCAAAGATAGTTTCAGAATCTGACGTGAAACTTTTCATCTCACAGTTATTATCCTCACTATGGATTGTTTTAGATGCTAGATTGTTTAATGGATCTGTTTCACCTTCAGTTACTCTGTGATGGTCACCTTCATCCTTGTGCAATATATGAAACGACTTTGAGTCTATTTGATTATCAGGACAAGCTAAGAAAGATGCGGGGAAAATACAGTTTTTGTATGCAGAACTGGAAGGCTGGAGATAACCTTTATCTTTACTTTCAAGTACTTCTTGTGAGAGAGCAGGTGGTGGGTTCTTTGGTCCTTGGTTTACTTCATATAATTCACAAATTAAGGTCTTTCTGGTTTGTGTCAATGGTTTGCTTACATTTCCATCAGTAGGTAAATGTATCTGATTTAAGAGTTTAGATTCAATGGTACCTTTAGCATGATTCTCATCTTCTAAAATGTTTATCTCATTGTGAAACTGGGAATGATCCGCAGATCTCAAAGGTAAGTCAGTGTTTACAAGCTCTAATTTTTCCTTTTTCAAGCTATATTCATCTAAGATGTTCTCACTGCTATCTAAGATGTATGAAAATTCACTGTGATGATCATTAGAATTAGACACTCCGTCTTTTTTATCACGGTGCAGCTGAAGGAACTTACTTTGCGAATTCTTAAAATTGGTCAACCTATTTGCACTTAGAGGAAGTTCACCTAGACTGTCAGAAAAAAAGTCTTCTGTTTTGCTGAATTCTAATTTAACTTTACTTTTACTGCCATTTAAGGTTTCCTTCAGATAAACATTTTCCACTTCACTGCTGGAACTTAAGTTCTGACCTACAGTAACAGCTGTAGCATCACATTCAACATTAATTTCACTATCTCCATCTCCATTGTCTTTGAGTAAATTAATAGATGAATTGTCCAAACAATTTAATTTGTCTGAAATAGGAAAATCTCTTTCTTCTTGCCCAACACACCTGTCTTTTACTGAAGTATCATCCATGTTAAAGTTTAATTCAGATAGGATGGTATCACTATGTAATGGATTATTCTGTAAATACTCTTTAGGAAATTCAGCACAAGCTTTTATTTTTAAATTATCATTTGACATGCTACAAGTGTCTTCCAATATATAAACTGGATTATTTTCAGTCAGGTCAGTAATACATTTAATTTCCTCACTAGAAACTTTATTTTCTTGCTTTGGAGGTAGTATTTTATGCTGGGACAATTCTTCCTGTTGTGCGTTTAACTTAACTCCCTCTTGTACAGCATGCCAGACTAAAAATTCTTTCCCCCTATCTAGAGGCCATGCCTTAGTACACATTCCCTCGCTGGTAACAGCTGAATGATTTTCATCTGTTGCAGTTTCTTCATGCATATTAGTAGATATCACTTCATCCATTTTTAGACACTCAGAATCAATAACACAAATACTATAAAATTCATTCTCTCTTGAATTACTATTTTGTTTGTGATCAATATAAGTTGCTTTTTCATCTGCTGTTTGTCCTTCAGAAATATCTAAAATTTTGCTGCTCTCACTATTATTGCTGAGTTGGACATCTGCCACTATTTCCCTCTCTGCTAATGAGCTTTTACAAGTTACTGGGTAATATTCCAGATGGCTTGTATTTAAAAAAGTATCTTCCTGTAAGCTTTGGTCTGAAAGCATTGGTGCATATGAAAGAGAAATACGGCCTTGAGAACTCATACCTTCAGATACGTTAAGCTTACTTCCATTATCAATAAAGTATGCATTAGTATTAGGCTTTTCAGGATGCTTATAAGCAACTAAATCTTTTTTCCTTTCATTTTTCTCGAAATTTTCATATCTATTTAAGACCTTGTGTACCAAATTTAATGAAGGAATAAAATTAAATGAATTGTGAGTGCTACAAGGCACTTCATGTTCAGTCTCTGAAATATGAAAAGAAGGAAACTTCACTTTTTTAGCCCAAAACACATGTTTATGATTTGGCTCCTCCCAACTCTCAACTCTAGTAGTTGTCCCACTGGTTCTACTTTCTACTTTGTGTAGCTCCTTACCTTCCACAGTACCGAATAATGAAGATAAAGTTTTACTTATCCTGCTTTCTGCTACTTCTTCCTTCTCAGATTTTCCTAAAAGGCCAGTTTTTTCGTTGCTATTGCTGTTGTTTAATTCTTTGCTGAAGCAGCAACCCATGTTTAAAAGTTCAAAAAAATCATATTAAAAGTATCCGTTCATTTCTGAACCTCCCAACGTACCTCAACTAGCTTTCTATAGTTACTGAAGAGAAGCCAACACCCAGAAACCAAAAATAGCACTGTGCGAGACACTCACATGTCACTGCCACTCAAATCCCAAATCCCAATTACAACACATCACAGTATTCAGTTTTTTCAAAAGTTATGCCATGCATACATGTTCTGAAACCTAAGAACTATACTTAAAGCCACAGTAGGAAACTTCTTGTTCCCCATAAAGCATGTTGCATTAATAATTTTATTTGTAAATGCCACAAAAGTTGCCTTCACCATATGTGTATATAGAGAGAATTGTTACAATTATTAAGTTCAATACCATGTAACAATCCAAGCTCCCTTAGAAACAATCTCCTAAAATGCACTGGCAAATAGGGACCATTATAAACTTTCAGTATACTAGAGTATAATAAAGGTTACTAAACCAAAGACATATAAAATAACTGAATTTCTCTAATGACCAATAAGAAAACTTCTGTAGATGACCTCCACTGGGAAGAACGCAAACTTTTTACTGGTCTCAGAATTAAACATTTAATTAAGCAAAAAAAAAAAAAAAATTTCTCCATTAGGAAGTCTTTCCTAATAACTAATCAATGTTCTACTAGGTAACAGATCTGTCCAGTAACTTTTCCAAAATATTGTCACATAAATTCAATTATATAACAAGCCCTACAGTTTTCCCATTTTTTGTTCATCTTGCTTCACTAAAATTAGAATACCCTCCCCATATATTGTCTTGAAATTACCTTGAAATTCAATCCATCCTCCAAAGCTTCCCTCAAATGCTACTACCTCTTCGTGATACATTCCTTGCTCCCTCTAAAAGAAATGTGATCTCCCCCTTCTCTCAACCCTCACACTACTTTGTACCACTAATGGAAATATCATTTTTCCTCATATGACTAATTTGTCTTATTTCCTCCTTACACATTTCTTCCTTTATTCATACCACCATCATCAACAGTACCACCATCTCCCCTCTCAGACCCTGAAAGGAGACAGCCTTGCAAGTAGCATTACTTCCAAACCAATGCCCTCAAACCACCATCCTAGGAAGCAATGCCTATGGATTTGCAGCCTGGCAAATGTTCCTACAGGAGCTACACCTACAGCTACTTATGAGTCAGATGGGAAATTTTTTCTATCAAAGTTCTATGCAACATTAAATAATTTAATATGAGAAACTAAAATGACTTTATCAATGTGATTGCTGCACCCTAGGTACCATGAGAATTTTCTCCTGTGACTTGGAGATGAAACCTTCCAGTGTTGTCTTCAGTGTGACCTCTCATTATTTCCAGCACTTAGCACCACCCTTTCGCATCGTAACGTTTGTTCTTTCATTCCTTTGTCCTAGTACTCCCTGTACCACTTCCTACAGGCCTTGGAGAGCAGACATCTAAGTACTTCACTGAACTACTTTTATTGATACCTGGTTGTTACCTCACCTACATTTTCTAACATATCCCTCTATATGCCCTTCCCAGGAGGCCATCTCTGATTTTAGAGGTTAATAAAAACACTTTAAAATATGACAACATACATAGTGTTTCATACCCAGTCCCCCTACCTCTGCAAAGAAAGGGGGAGGTCTTCTTTCTTCTTTGGGGCCAACCTTGGTCATTGCAGTTTCACAGCATTAGTTTCAACTGTTTTGTTGTTCTTTTGCTCAGTTTTGTAGTTACTGTTAGTCTTGTTTTCTTGGTTCTACTTATTTTATGTTACATGAATTCATATGACTCCCCTATTTTATTGTACTCATATTTTTTGCTTCTTATTTATTACATAGTATTATTGCATTGTTCACATATACAACTTTTGTTTAGTTATGTACCAATCAATCAAGTGAGCCATCACCTCTGTTTCCAATTATTTGCTATGATAGGAAGTGATGCTACAAATATCCTGATGTGTATAGGACCATGCTTTGTGACAATGACCAACCTGGGTCATATGCCTAATGGTGGGATCAGGTGGCTAAAGTTCATTCCAGCTGCTTTCCAGAATGGCTGGATGAATTCACAAATATACCAACACATCAATGTGCTGTTCCTTCTATAACCCCTTCAGCATCACTTTCATTTGTTATCACCTTTATGCGTTTATGGGATGTGAGGTGAAATCCGAGTTGTTCTGATTTGTACTTTTCTTATTGTTATTCCATATGGTTGTTAATAATGAATACTATTAATAATAGTTTTACAATTCCCTTTTAAGAATATTTATTCACATCTTTTGCCTGCTTAAATATCATAAGATGACTTTTGATTATACATGTGTGCTTTCATGTGTAGGTATTTTACATACACAAAAGCACCTTCAATCAAGCCCTCATTAGGAAGCTGAGGCAAAGATTCCACTCTCTACCTCCTGAATCAATCTCTAAGCTTCTTACCTAGGTGTTAATTTTTGCCCTCACCACAGCTCTACAGTGCTAAGTGGTATAAATATCATTTCACTTTTACAAATGAAGAAACAAAGTAACTTCACTAATGTAGCAGGTATGGTTAGATAACGAGGACTACAACCTACTGATTCCAAATCTATCATGTGTCTTCCATAAACAAAACTTTTCAGCTACCATATTCATATACATTAGGGGACCACCAAACCTGAAATGACAAATTATTAAAAACAAAAAGCCTTATAATCAATGAGGGAAGAAATGGGGGAGGAGAAAGGAGGGGATCAGGGAGAACGTTACTAATTAGGAAACTGTGACAAGAAGGTCAAGAAGGTCAAGGTGGTAGCAAATTAAAAACTATTGGTAAAGTCCCTTGTATTTATATATGTGGGCAATCTCTACTCACCACATTCTCCTTGGCTTGCCAAGATTTCAAAAGTGTCTAAGGACTACTAGTGCTGGTCAAGAAAAACAATGATTTTCTTAATTTGGAAGAGCCTGGACCACAACGATGCTTTCTAATAGGTACCAGGTAACAACATGAAGTAGATCAGGAGAAGGATAACGTGTAATTTTTTGGCCCTAAGATTCAATTCAGGAGGAAAATTCTCATAACCAACATTTATCTACCTACTTATATATTCACTATAATCTTTGTACCATCACTACACCAAAGAACCTTTTACACCAGTGGAAGAAATGAGGCATTCTGGGACTTGTAAAAAATCAGTGGAAGAGGTGGGACTTGAACTCCTACCATATTAATTATGAGGCAATAAGAAAATGGTTATAAAAGACAGAGTAAGAGTAAACAGTGACCACAGTTCTAACAAACAAAAATAAAAACATAAAGAAAAAAAATAAAAACATAAAAATAAAAAAATAAAAACAAAAACAAATAAATAAATAAAAAATAAAAACATGGCTCTAACTTAAGCCATGATATGTAGGAATTTAAATGCATAAAGTTAAATTATCTGGGAGAAATGACCTAAAAAACAGCTGATAAAACTTGTTTTTCTTAACAAAACCATGAGGAAAAAAAAAACAGAAAAACACAAAGGAAAGTTTTCCAAATTTGTTATGAGTATGACAGGTGTGTTTTGACTTAAGTAATCAAATATGAAAATTCAATTGTCTAAGGCAGAAATCTGAGCACTGTTTAAATGGGCAAATGGCCTCTGTACCTTTAAAGTAATTCCATTTATGGTGATTCTGTTTATACACAACATAATATCTACTGTGGAAAGCATACCTTATAAAAATGATTCATGCTACTAGGAAGTCAAGAATTTTTCAAGACTCTGAAAACTAACAAATTATATAAGCAGAAGGTAAGAGGAAATAAATACACAAAATTTTAAGAATAGTAATGTGGAAAAGAAGACAATTTTCTTTTAAAAAAATTTTTTTGTTATTCTGACCTCAGCAAATACCAACATGAGCATTTACATATACAAAGAATAGGAAAAGCAACTGCACATGAAACGCTGAATACTTTAAAAAAAGAAAATAATACAAGCTGCAGTAACAGAAAGTATATAATAAATTAAACATTAGTTTCAAAGCCATTCTGCTTATGTCTCCCTCCAAATTTTCTTCTCTTCTGTATTTTTAAAAAACAAAATGAAAAAAAAAAAAAAACCTTCAACATGCATTTGTTTTTTTTTTTTAAACATCTTATCCTTGACTCACCCTCCCTCCTAACAAACCCACCTCCCCTTTGTAACACTGACTATGTAAATAGCTTGCTGGATTTGGAGTTGAAGTCTACCTCCAACACTTTACAGCTTAATTGTGTGATTCTGGGCAAATCACTAAATTTCTCTGAGCCTCAATTTACTCATTCCTAAAATGTGATGCTCTGAAGCGAACACAATATTCCAAATCTGTGCTGATGAAGGCAGACTTACAGGGTGACAATCAATACTAAACGGGAGCCCCAAGCAACATTAGTAAACATACTGTTGGTTCATTTTGAACTTATACCCCTAAAGCTTCCCCCATCTTTTTTCATAAGAACTGCCATCCAGTCCTGTCTCTATGATTTATATGTTGATTTTTAACCAAAACTTAAGACTTTACATTTATCCCTATCAAATTTTTTTGTTTTGCGATTCAGCCCAGTGTACTGTCTTAATGCTACCTATGCCTCTTTGATTTCTGCTGTCACCTGCAAAAACTGAGGTTGGGGCGAACAGCAAATTCAGGGTTGAGGTTTAGTGAAGAACCAATGGCAATTATGAGATGGGGATAGTGCATCCAAGGTAAGAGAATACAGCTGGTAGGTCACCTGTAATTTCAAGACTATGGTGAGAAAATAAAACCAGAGCAGAGGTGAAGCACTCCAGACCTTTGTAAATCAATGGCAGACCCAGGATGAAAAGTCCTGTCTTACTGATGATGAAATCAAGGGAATAATAGAAAAGTTACTAAAAAAAAAAAAAAACAAAAACAGGTTAAGTGCAAAAAGTAACCACAGTTGCAACAAAGAAAAATAAACAAAAGTATGGATAAAAGCATAAATGTTCTAACTTAATAGCTATGATACGTAGAAATGTGAAAGCATCATCTAAGGTCATGGTATAAATGAAGTCTAAGGAATAAGTCAATGGGAGAGATGAAGGATAGAAAGTTATACAAAGTTATAATCAGATTGGGAAATTTCAGAACTCTGCTTCACAGAATAGCACAGTAATGGGAGAGATCTAAGGTAAAAACTATCCTTCCAAGGAATTACGCCACACCCAAGATCACGTACAGATGAATGGCAGACTTCCAATTTGGTTTTAACAAAGAAAATTTTTCATTGTTTCCAATGAGTCACAAACAAAAGAGAACCTTGGAAAGAAATAACATTGAGTAACTTTTAAAAATAAATCAATTAATAATGTTATTGGGAAATATTTAGCAAGATAAAAATAATTTTTAAAAAATCAATAAGCCTACTATGTGGCAGACATTGTCCTACGATCTAGGAATACAAACCAAACAACAAAACAAAAAGGCAAAGGGTTTTCATATTTGCAACTTATAGCTTTTTATCAAATTATTAAGTCAGTCTATTAGTATAATATTCTACTAATCACATGTAATAATAAAGCTCCTACTACATATTAGGTAGCTAGAACTGTTCCAGTCTAAATTCCCCCAAAAGGCGTTCAGATGAGAACAGCACGCGGGAGCAGTTGAAGCATTTACCAGGTCCATCTTGTACCGTACACGAACTGAAAAGCTACCAAGCATTCTTCATTTGATCTTTAGTTTTAGACTTTGAAAGTATTACGAAAGTACAGTTCTAGGCTCCTACAAATGTGACAGACCCTGGACTCTACTGGCATCTTCATCTTTGGGCAAAAGACTTACTATCACTTCTTTCTGGAAACTAGCTCTGGATGAACAATTTGTCTTTAACAATTCTAACATTTCCCATTTTGATAAGGCATTACGTTCTAAGTATATGGCAATGAAAAAGTCTCAGTCAACCACATCAGCATTTACAATGAATAATTTGTAATCAAATTTACTACAATTCAACACAGTCTATCTGATACTCTTTTAACTTTATCTTTAAGAAATCAAATGTTTGGAACCATAAGAAGTAATGGCTGATATTTTTTAATACTACTTAAAAGTTCTTTCCATACACACCATCTCTAAAGAAAAGGGATCTGTATGGCATAACTATAACTTCTAGGACAAACTGGACTTTTATGATCATCAAAGATCTTTGTGATCATTCTAGAGATATTTTTACTGTGTTCCAGTCATTAGAATAAGACATGATGTGTTATGCTTAATTTAATTATTACCCTTAAACTTAGTCTCCATTTTTTGAGGTGGGGAGGAGGGGTAGTTAACTTGAATGTCCGGGAGATTCTGAAAATCTCCAAAAATGAAACGTAACTCATGCGATATTATATATCTGCTAAGAAGAGTCCCCTAATTTTAATTGGGAAAAATCAAAAGTTCTCTTTCAAGTTCACCAAAAATCTCTTCAGAATATCTACTGAAAGCATCATTCAAAAACATTATTTTGAAAGTGGCACTCTGCCTTGTTCAATATTACGGGGTGGGGGGTTGGGGTGGAGTGCATGGAACTGGACGTGACACATTGGTCTGAGCATCCATACAAGTGATTAGGATTATGTCTTCTTATTTATAGCATTTTCTTTAAGATGCTAAATAAAAATAGGACAAAAATCATGTCAGGAAGATTGATGAAATCCAAAACGGATTTTTTAAGTGCTTAAGATTGCCAAAGTCAATATTAATTACATTTTTATGATTAAATCAGTTACCATAACCAGGGGAACAAAAATAGTCAAGACCTTAGCAAATACTTCACTTACTTTTTACTCCAAGATAGCAGGCAGCCAAAAGCAGCAATGATTTAGAATATGAACTTGTTAGTACAATCAGACAAAGATAATGGCGGATCATAAGCAGTACGAGCTTATAAACAAGAAAAAGCAGTAGAAGGATAAAATTGATTTAAAAAAATACCTTATTGATGTTCAAGTAAGTAAAGTCATCCTAAGAACATTTCTAAGTGAAAATAGAAGCACACCAAAAAGAAGAAAAGTGGGAAAGATCTGAAAAAAAATTTTTTATTTCGAACATTTTTCATCATCAGAAGTAAAGATGTGCTACTTAAGGAAGGCAACCCACACTAAAGACAATGAAAACAGGAAACTAGCAATATTAGGGTCAATACAGGAACAGTGATTTATAGAGGTCATACAGTCCAACTCTCTCATTTTACAAATGAGCCAAGTTCTAAAGTTACACAGGTGGATGAAACAGAGATAGGCTCTGAATTCAAATTCAGACTCTGACTCCAAAAATCAGCATTCTTGCCAGTGTATGTTACAAAAATCCCTGTAACAAATATGTCCAATCAAGCAAAACCAATTCTCACATTCCATGTGTCTGAAAATGTCTCATTCTTTACTTTATCACCTTTCTATAAGGAGGCAGCCACTACAACAGTGATTTGTGTTTGCAAGTCTTTGAGTTATTTCTGCTCATTTTACACTAAAGCTCATAGATTTTATTTATTCAGAACATTAATATTCTCTGAAACCATCCAGTTCATTATTTCTCATGGTGCAAAAATACTATTATATCTGTAAACTTAACTTGGTTTATTTGTTAAGATGTACTTGATAAATAGGCATGCCTTAGTTTCTAGTTCTTTATTATAAAAAGAACAGCTACCAAAACACACACAAAAACACACACACACACACACCCCACCCCCTTCCTAGGGTCTAGTAGTACTTGAACTCAATTGGTTACCGTAGATTAGATTGGAAGTGGGGGTGGGGAGAAGGCTTTGAAAGTTTATGTCACTCAAAAATAAAGTTCTGAGTCAATCTGTAAAAATACAAATCACTCCCTAACTGATAAACTGCCAAAGGATAGGAAGAGGCAGTTTTCAGATGAAGAAATAAAAACTATCTATAGTTATATGAAAAAAGACAAAATCATTATTGATCAGAAAAATGAAAATAAAAACAACTCCTGAGATACCATGTTAAGACCTATAAGATTGACTAATATGACAGAAAAGGAAATGATAAATGCTAGACGAGATTTGGAAAAATTGAGACGCTACTAATGCACTCTCAGTGGTGTTGTGAAGTGATTCAACCACTCTTGGAGAGCAACTTGAAGGTGTGCCCAAAGAGTTATAAAACTGGATACTCTCTCCGAGCCAGCAATAACTCTACTACACCTGTATTCCACAAGGATTCAAGAAAAAGGACGTGCTTACAGCAGCTCTTTTTGTGGTGATAATGAATGGGAAATTTGAGGGGCAAGTCCATCCACTGGGGAATGGCTGAACAAGTTGTAGGATACGATTGTGAAGGAAACTGGGTTATAATAAATGATGAGCAGGATGATTTCAGAAAAACCTGAAAAAGACTGACATTACCTGATGCAGAGTGTTGTGAACAGAATCAGGAGAACACTGCATAACACTGTACACAGCAATAGCAATACTGTAAGATGATCATGCATAAATGACCAAGCTGTTCTCAGCAATACAATGATCCGAGACAATTAGAAGGGATTTATGATGAAAAATGCTATCCACCTCCAGAGAAAGAACTGATAAAGTCTGAATGGAAATCAAAGCACACTGCTTTTCACTTTTTCTGGTGTACTTTTTCTTTCGGTCTTTTTCCTTTCATAACATGACTAATATGGAAATTTGTTTTATATGACTACATATATAACCTATATCAAATTGCTTACCACCTAAGGCAGAGAAAAAGGGAGGAAGATCAAGAATTTGGAACTCAAATTTTTAAAAAACACGTTAAAATTTGTTTTTATGTGCATTTGGGAAAAAAAACAAAGCCTCCTTTTTGTCCTATCCTTCCAGGTAAGATTTCACCCCAGGGGCCTGGTACGGCCATTCACTCAAAATGGCAAAATAAAGTTAAAAGCTATGAAATATGCTGTGCACAGGCTTGCAAAGAAATGAGAATACTCATTTACTACTAAATTAAATGGAAATCAATAGAATCTTTTCAGAGAACAATAAGGAAGAGGAGAGTGAAAGTCACAAAAATAATCATATTCCTTGACCCAAAGTTCCACTGGGAGGAACATGTCCTAAAAATGCTATTTAAAAGAGAAAAAGGGAAAAAAGCAACCACTTTATAAACTGTACATACTACAAACATTCAAGAGTCAGAAGTTAACAACAAAAACTGTAGCACACAAAGGTGATGGAATATCATATGGTAATTAAAAGCAAGAAATCTAAGTAAACAAAAATATGAAAAGACATTTATGAAAAAATGCAAAACATAGAGGAGAACCAGAAGAGTGGAGTATAGACCAAATGACAAGAGAAAAGTGGATGAAAATGAAGTCAAAAGTAGAATCCTAATGAAGACTAAAATAGTGTGTGTGTGTATGTATATATACACACACACACATATATATATATATATATATATATATATATATATATATATATATATATATATATATATGAAAAAGCTTAAGACTGCTTCATGAACTCAACTTGATTCAACTAAGTGACCCAAGTTAATTTCTTCTGTACTCTGCCTAGGTCAGATACTACCTGGAATGCTACTGTTTTACACTCCACATTTTAGAGAGGAAATTACTAAGCTGGAGAATGTCCACAGTCAATCAGGATGGTCTAGTTCATATCAGGAGTATCAGGTAAGAGTAACAAGAAGAAGAAACTGCTAGGGAGGAGAGGAGAAATGAAATCTGTCTTCAAGTGTGTGAAGGGCCATATACTGTGGGAGAGCAGAATTAGACTTGTTCTCCTCAGCCACAGAAGGTTTTATTTGAACTAATGAAGTCATGAAAGATCAAATTTAGGCTTCACATAAGCTCCTTTTAAAAACACACTTAAGAACTAGACCTCATCAAAGGTGGAATGGGTTGCCTTAAGAGGCTGTGGGTTCTTATCTTGGAGGTTTTCTAGCAAAGGCTGTTGACTATGTTGTGGAAGGGATTCTTCCTTAAGCATGACTTCATTAGTTTCTGAGATCTCTTAAAACTGTGATATTATCTTACTAGATGAAGGTTTCCAAGAATTTGGGACAAGTTCTTTTTCACTTCCCTGAAAGGATAGGTATTATTTTTCATTTCCCTGAAAGGACTCACTGAAGTACTAAAGGACTATTGAGAATCCCAATCACAAGGAAAGAGATTTGGGATGACAGAAGATCTTGACTCCTTAACTATGTAAACTTTGGGATGCCCCTCCAGCTCTAAAATCCTCATATCATTATAAAAAACATCTACAATAAAACAAGTTGCAGCTATAAATTACTTCTTTGCAAATAAATTCTATCCACCAACTGCCAACCTATAAAAGCCTTCCTGAAACAAGCTTTTAAAGCACAGCATTAGTCAATTAACTCTAAAATACCTTTGGTAATTACTACAAATTTATTGGGAAAAGTGACAATATTGTAAAAAATACCACATGCTTATATTTGAGATTAATGCTTTTAAACTTCTAAAATATCCACAAAGTAATATGTTTTTTCCACCTTGGACTAACAAATTTATATTTGATTTGACAGTGTATGTCAAATAACAGCAACAAAATTTTGAGGACTACTCCATAATGTTACCAAATTTACTGTGATATCAATAATTAAATGCGCTAAATAAGAATTTTATAAAATGTCAAATTATTCTTCATTGAGATAAAACTACATTAAAAGATGTGAAAGAAAAAATATGAAACTTTACATAAAACTTGTTAACAAACTTGCACAAAATAAGATCTCAGCACTTTGAAATTTCCTTTAAAAAAATTATTCTCCCAAAAAACAATTAACTTGATGCAAAAAAATTAGGTTCAAATCACTGTTGTTTTTGAGACTTTTCAAAGCATTCTTCCATTTGAACACACACACACATGCACGCAAGCACACACACTTTCGTTCCTTAGAATCTTCCTGAATTGTCATATTCCAGCTCTTCAAAAGTGTTTTTATGTATCTGGTGGGTGGGTGTTAAAATGTTACTTAGAAAAAAAAAAATTTATCAAACCATGGCCTGGTGCCACTCATACTGAATTGGGGGGAAGAGTGGTACAAATGACATTTCAAATAATATTAAATATTTTGGATCATCAGCCATATTGAAACTCATCAGCAACATTGTCACTGTTAAGATAAAGGATGGAAATACTGAATTTACTTTTTTTTTTTGCTGGCATTTAAACACTAAAGTTCTAGTTCTTAGAGAAAGCTTATTTCTTACATTCTCCACGACAGAAGACCCTACTATCAAAATATAATTTTGAGCCCCTAAGATAAACTTTCTGTGAATGTCTATGCATAATAAAAGATACCTGACTCAGAGCTAGGAAAACACGGTCCCATTAATCTAGGACAGTTATCATTACCAATATCACTATCATTTGCACATACTGTCAACAATCTTAAAACTAGACAAAAACAATGTATCTAGTCTATCTTAAAAACCTCTTTAATCAGGGGAAGGAGCTGGAATCCATTATTTCAGTAGGTTGGAAATTTCCCAATGATGAAATTCCTTCCACAAGAGAAGGTATCAGGTCATCCCTAATTTGTGGTCTTAGGAGTTGCCTAGGGGAATTGAGAAACTTAAAAGACTTGCCCAGTGTCATGGCCTTACAGCTTGCTAGTATTCCTGAGGCAGAACTTGAACCCACAGCTTAAAGTTGCCCCCACCTTTTTTTTTTAAAGACATTAATGAAATAACTCTTTTTTAAACATATAATGTAATAAGATGAATAAGATAAATAAGCAATATTACGTATTTTTAACAGACCTTGAATCACAAGTTGAATTTCTTTTGAACTTTATAAAAGCAATAATATACAAAGGAATTAGTTTTCCAGAGAAAACGTGTAGAAATTTAAAATATATCACTTTTAACTAATGATTCTATAAATGACAATCCATCAAAAGAAAAAAATTTTTAAATTAAGTAATCTTACTTAATTACTCTTCAAAGAAGGTTTTAGTTACCTAACAAATGCTTTAAATAAACACCCTTTAAATATTTCCCAAAACTCCTTACCAAAATAATAATAATAAATTCTCTATTGAGAAGAAAAAATTGTTCTTCATTAAGGTAATGAGACTCTATAAATTCTGTAAATTATCACTTATCTTCCTTTCATTTGGAAGTAGTTATTTCTACTTTTTCTAACTTCACAAAATTCTGAGACATTAAGATCTGCCTCTGACAAAAGAATTCGTTTTTGATAGTAGCTTAATTTCCAAATCAGTAAGTAGTATTAACATACATTAAAAACTACCACCCAGGGGAAATTCAGGATAATCAACCTCTTACCTAAACTCTGTAAGATCATTATACTTACTAGATGAGAACTGTCTTTTACTTCTTGTACTTGCTGCACCTGCGGTTCAGCCACAACTTTAGTGTCCTGATCAGAAGTCATGAGCTGTCTACTTTATGACTTTTTCGAGAGAATTTTGCTGGCAATCTTCTTGTGCTATAAAGTAACAAAAAATGAAAACAGTGTAAACCACTGTACAAAGAATTCCATATTCCTAATTTGAAAAATGAACCCACTTTGATAGCACCCTTGATGTTACTGTACTATAGATTATATATAGCAAATTAATGAAAACCTTGAAGCTGTAAGCTTTTGATTTTTAAGTTGCTTTGTGTTATTCAGTGTTTCAGGTATGTCCAATTCTCTGTGAACCCATTTGGGGTTTTCTTTGTCATTTCTTTCTCTAACTCATTTTACAGATGAGGAACTGAGGCAAACAATTTAAGTGACTTTCCAGGGTCACACAACTACTAAGTGTCTGCAGCCAAATTTGAACTTGGGAAGAGAAGTCTTCCTGACTTCAGGGTGGGCACTTTGTCCATCGTGCCATCTAGCTGCCTCTCATTCCTACATCTTCTTTTAAATGTTCTAAATTAAAAATGGATATAACTTAAGTCTACTCAGTCTTAAGGAACAACTCACTAATGAACTCCTGTTGACACTATTCTCAAACTCAGTAACCATGAATTATCATGTTTAAGCATAACTCATATTAACACAGCACATCACAGTAACCACCGACTTGTAGTTACATTTCGTAAACAAAAAAGCATCCATTTGATTCCTATGTTAATAGTAAATTTAAAATGAAAATCACATAGCTTTAATGTAATCACTATGCATTTAATGTAATTATATATAACATTTTATATATATTATTACATAACATTATATACTGAATATTTTTACTTTATTGAACATTAACAAGTTCAACATTTGAAAACATGCCTAACTTTACTACAGCAAAATGGCTCTCTTGGTATGTATAACCACACTTCTACCATTTATCTACAACACAAGAACTTACCATTAGCTAAGAATATTGACATGTAACTATAAGACGACAGATTTAGAGCGGGAAGGAAACTCTCAAGTCACTTTATTTAGTCCTCTCGTTTTAAATGAAGCAAGTAGGGACACAGGAGGGTAAGTGACTTTGACAAGGTAACAGAGGAAGTAAAGCACAAAACCAGTGATGAAATCCATTTATCCCAACTTCAGATACAAGGCTTTTTTCCATAGGGGAACAGCACTGCTCCCATAAATAGTAATTTAATGAGAGAAATTGCAGGGTGAAGAAATGGCAGAGAAAGTTTAACTATGGCTTATATAACGAAAACATTATAGGAGGTGTGCTCACACAAGTGTTCCCTCAAATATCTGTCATTCACTACTCATCATCTTCTCATGAGATTTCTTAAACAACCATTTTTAAAAACAAATCTTCTAAACATTTTCAGGTCTGATGAAAAATCAAGATTTTCAGAACACCTATACTATTACGAGATGACTAGAAGAGAAACGTAGAAATATTTGCATTTTATTCGATTGGGTACCTACAGAAAGAACTCAGTGACAACAATCCCATAGCATCACTGACTCCATAAACCAAGCTCTTAAAAATTCTGATGTTTATGTACAGAGAAATGAAAATAAGTCAAACGTAATTATATGGCCCCATTATGAAAAGGAGCAAAAAAAAACTAGAATGTGTGAGTTATTAAATCTGAAGTAAGAATAACTGGAATGCAATGAAACCAATGTCACAAAAGCAATATTTGTTAATAAGTAAAAAAAAGTTATCAAGGTCTACAGTCCTAATGAAGTAACAATAGCTAACATCTACACATCACTCACAAATTTAGAGTGTATATGTAAAAATATACAAAACTTGCTACACACAACTCGAAAAAGTAAATGCTAAGGCCAACATTTTCCCCATTTTATGGGTGAAAAAAATGAGGCTCAAAGAGTTTAAGTGACTTGCCCAAAGTCATACAGGTAGTGTTAGATTTTTTTTTTGGCTATTTGATCCACTTAAAATAGTACCACCTATGCCTAGAGCTAGTGTTAATAAAAACAAAACAACTTTAATATTTAAGGAAATTACATTCCACTGGAGTACACACATACATCCGTGTATGATGCATAGTGACATGGGAGGGTCCCGTGTAAGGAACAGAGAGAAAGTGAATTTACCAGTATGACAAGAGTTTGGATGGAAGAGTATTGCTTATTAAGACTGAAAATAAGTTTAGGGCCTAGTTGTGTAGAATTTTAAAAGCTAAAAAGAGGAGTTTTATTTCATCCTAGAGGTAATAAGAAACTATTAAAGTCACTTAATTTGGGGAATCATAATGTCAGAACTATGCTTAGGGAGACTTACTTGGGCTGCAAACTATTAAGGACTGATTCAAGTAGGAAATGGCTAGTTGCAGGAGGGCCTACAGGAAGCAAGAATATTAAGATTTACACGGAAGGGAAAACTGACAGAGTAGAGGTACTGGAGTAGTTGTAATACTTCAATATTTTAAAACATTTAATACAAGACAATTACCTCAAAGTTATCTAGTACTGAGTACAAAATAAAGAAAAAGGTTAGTGGAATAAGATAAATACAACAAAGATAAAACAAATATATAGAATATATGTTTGTCAAACTTTAAAAATTAATTGGCAAAATGATTATTGAATTAATTTAATTAAAAATCAATTGGCAAAATGGAAAAAATGTACTTGGTAAATTTTTATCATTTTGATGGGGAAAGTGTTTATTGCATTACCCCAGTGAATTCCACTCTCTTCTGGAGTCACACTAATGAGTGACAAAGGCTGACAAAGGAGGTTTTTCTAACATTGATTCTAGGGCATTAATTACCTTTTATGATTCTCATTTGTATATTCCTTGGTTAATTTCTCTATCATTTAAGAATGAAAGACTTAAAACATAAAAATGAACTCTAGCAAAAAAAAAAAAAAAAAAAAAAAGACTAAGTGTATAGAGACATGAAGGGCTTTTCTTCTCAATTTAACAAAAAGGGATAACTGAGGATGAAATGGATGTATTTCACCAAATCGAAACATTTTTACAAACAACAAATTTTAAGTTATTTTATTCTTCCCAATTGCACATAAAAACAAATTTTAATATTCATTTAAAACAATTAGGGGTGGGAGGCAGGTAGGTGAGCAGTAGATAGAGCACTGGCCCTGGATTCAGGAGGTCCTGCATTCAAATCCAGTCTCAGACACTTGACAGTTACTAGCTATATGACTGAGCAAGTCACTTAACCCCAATTGGCCATCAAAAATAAATTTAAAAAATTTGACTTGCCAATTTTCTCCCTCCTTTTCTTCCCCACTCCCTAAAATAGTAAGCAATTTTTATACAGATTACGTATGTGCAACCATGTAAAACGTATTTCCACATTAAACATATTGTGAAAGAAAAAAATGAACAAAAGGGAAAAAACACAAAAAGATAAAGTGAAAATAATATGCTTCAAATCTGTATTCAAACTCTAAGTTCTTTCTCTGGGGTGGATAGCATTTTTCATCTTGAGTCCTCTGGAACTTTCTTGTAGTAATTAAGTCATTCATAGTAATCATCATACAATATTGCTGTTATTATGTACAACGTTCTCCTGTTCACTCAGCATCAGTTCATGTAACTCCAGGTTTTTCTGAAATCCACCTGCTCATCATTTTTTACAGCACAATAGCATCCCACTACATTTATATACCACAACTTGTTCAGCTACTCCCCAGACGATGGACATCCCACATCTCCTCAATACCTAATTCTCTGCCACTAAAAAAGAGCTGCTATAAATATTGTTGTGCAAGTAGGTCCTAGTATACTTCTCGTTTTTTTAAGTCTCTCCTTGGGATACAGACATAAGAGTGGCTGGATCAAAGAGTATGCAGTTTTATATAGCCCTTTGAGTAGAGCTGCAAATTGTTCTCCACAATGGTTGGGTAAGTTCACAAATTCAACAAGAGTTGCATGTATGTCCCAATTTTCCCATATTCTATTCAACATTTATCATCCTTTTCTGTCATTAGCTAATTTAACAGGTGTGAAGTCGTATCACAGAGTTGTTTTAATTTACATTCTCTAAGCAATAGTGATTTAGAGCATTTTTATATGACTATAGATAGCTTTGATTTCTTCTTTGAAGAAATCTTTGTATCTTTTGACCATTTATCAGTTAGGGAACAGCTCTTATTCTCACAGATTTCGCTCAGCCCCTACATATTTGTGAAATGACACCTTTATCTGAGACATTTGCTATAAAAAAATTTCTGCTTCCCTTCTAATCTTGGCTTTATCAATTTTGTTTGTGCAAAACCTTTTAATATAATCAAAATTATCCATTTTACATCTCATAATGATCTCTATATCTCTTATTTGTTCATAAATTCTTCCCATCTCCAAAAATGTAACAGGTAAACTATTCTTTGCTCTCCTAATTTGATTATGATGTCACCCTTTATATGTTTAAATCATGCCATTTTGACATTATCTTGGCATAGGGTATAAGATAAATAAGCAATATAATTTAAGAAAGGTAACAGTTTGGGAAGAATATTTAGGGCAAATAAATAGAAACCTGATACCTAAAAAGACACAAATAAGGAAATACCAGTTGCAAGGGTAAATTCCAAAAACATTTAAAGGGTACAAAAACATGCTTTTCAGAAGTGGAAGTTCAAAATGTTAACAGTCATTTGAAAAAAAAATTCTTGGCTTCACTCAAAGAGGTGCAATTTCTTTAAAAAAAGAAAATACTATCATTTAGTGATCAAAGGATTGTAGAGAAGTATTTACTCTTATTGCTGAGAGAATTAAAAGAATTGTTAGAGTCTTTTGGGGAGAGCACTCTAGCACTATACAATAAAAGCTGACCAAAAAAATGTTCATACTTTCTGACCCAATTGGCACTATATGTTGAAAATATAATTCCAAAAAACTGAAATCAACCTAAAGAGTCACTTGGCAATGGTTAATGTGGTACATTAATCTAATGGAATATTATGCTATTAATAACTGACCATATTAAGATTGCAAATACCTATATAAACACCTTTATAAAATAAGGCAAAAATGAAAAAAAGAGAACAAGAAGAATGGAGTATTAACTGGCATCAGGAAGAAAAAAATGCATGAAAATATATGGCAAAATTCTCGTGGGAATTTAGAGGGAATGACTAAAATGCTGTTATCTTTTCTGCACTGAAAATAATTTAAACATTAGCTGAGTTTAGTTGTTTATATTGCCAGTATTTGAAAGGGTACAAATTCTCTCAACAGCTCCTAAACCCTACTAGATGGTCTGAGAAAGGTGATCTGCTTTCCCTTCCCCTAATTTCTCTAGCTATAGAAATAACAAAGCTATTTTCTTCATTTTTCTAGGTTTTACAGATAAGAAAAGTAAATTCAACCTAAGTAACTTGCCCAAGATCAGTCTAGGCAAAGGATGAATTGTATTATAACAAAAAGTATTCTTCAAGCTCCTGCTTTTTATATTCACCTAGAAAAACAACAAAGGATGTCTTACTTCAAATGATCTAAGGCTGGAACAAAGCCATATTTTTGTGGTCAACCCTCTGCTGACATATGGCACTAAATCTGACTAGGCTGGTGCTTCAAGTACAGACACAATCTGTTGCAGGCATTCATTGTTTATGCTCCAGATGCAAATAGCCTCTGAGAACTCAAAGACAAGTTACAATTAGACACAGAATCTCACGTGATCTAATACTACAAGCATTATTTCTATAAGTCAGAAATTAAATCAAAAGTTTGTCAATTATGTTAAACTAAGAACTAATATTACTAAGAATAAATTTCTTAGGTCTGTCTTTAAGTGGGAAAAAATTAGTTTTGTCCATAACAAACACAAATCTTTCTAACAAATATTTACATGGAAGACATATAAAATACAACATGGCTCATCTTAATCTGAAAAACTTCATTATTAACAAACACTGATTTAGACTAATTAGGGGAAAATATTCAACAAGAAATTCGGATTGAAATTGTAATGTAGGAGGCGGAGCCAAGATGGCAGAGCAGAAGGACAGACCTGTTGTAGCTCTCCCCTCACAGCCCATAAAATACTTGTAAAAAATGACTCTAAACAAAAGAGAGCAGCAGAAGTCACAAAATGACAGAGTAAAAGAGATTTCCTGTCCAAGACAGCCTGGAAAGCCGACAGGAAAGGGCTTCTGCACTGGGCTCAGAGCACAGCACAGCACAGCACACGGAGGACACCTCAGCCTTGACAGTGCTGCATAGCAGGGACAGGACTGAAGCAAGCTCCAGGGTGTGGAATCACAGGCAGCAGGTGGGGTTCACAGATTACTTAACCCGCAAATGCTAAAGACAAATTCAAACGTCAGTGAGAAAGCACTTTCACCTGGGTGAGAAGGGAACGAACACAGCTTGGCCTCCGGACCAGACAGCAGCAGCAGCTGAGGCAGCAGAGTGCAGTGAGGAACACTCAGCATAAGGACCCTGGGCGAATCAAGCAGCTGATATGTTGTCTCATTCCTGAGTGATAGCCCTGGGGTGAGCAGGAGTACTGGAATGGTAGAACTGCTGGAAGTTCTTCAGAGGGAATTCTACTGGCAGATCTTGAGCAGAAAAACTCATGGTTGCTCCCAGACCAGAGCACAGGACAGGAGAGGAGTAAATTCATCTCACTTGATTGAACTATCTTGGAGGAACTACCTTGGAGGAACTGAGAACTTACAGGTCCCTAGAGGATACCCTCCTCTTGACAAAGAACTCAAAAGTCAAGTAACTGGCTGAGAAAATGCCCAAAAAAGGGAAAAAAAATAAGACTATAGAAGGTTAATTTCTTGGTGAACAGGTATTTTCTTCCATCCTATCAGATGAGGAAGAACAAAGCATACCATTAAAGGAAGACATCAAAGTCATGGCTTTTGCATCCAAAACCTCCAAAGGAAATATGCAATGGTCTCAGGCCATGGAGGAGCTCAAAAAGGACTTTGAAAATCAAGTAAGAGAGGTGGAGGAAAAACTGGGAAGAGAAATGAGAGCAATGCAAGAAAACTGCGAAAAGTGAGTCAACGGCTTGCTAAAGGAGACCCCCCCCCAAATATGCTGAAGAAAATAATACCTTTAAAACAGACTAACTCAAATAGCAAAAGAGGTTCAAAAAGCCAGTGAAGAAAAGGATGGTTTAAAAAACAGAATTAGTCTGTTCAAAGGAAGGTTCAAAAGCTCACTTAAGAAAATAGGTCTTTAAAAATTAGAATAGAGCAGATGGAAGCTAATGACTTTATGAGAAACCAAGAAGTGACAAAACAAAACCAAAAGAATGAAAAATTGAAGACAATGTGAAATATCTCACTGGAAAAACAACTGACCTGGAAAACAGATCCAGGAGAGACAATTTAAAAATTATGGAACTACCTGAAAGCCATGATAAAAGAAAAAAAAAGAGAGAGAGAGAGAGCCTAGACATCATCTTTCATGAAATCATCAAGGAAAACTGCCCTGACATTCTAGAACCAGAGGGTAAAATAGAAATAGAAAGAATTCGCTGATCACCTTCAGAAAGAGATCCAAAAAGAAAAACTCCTAGGAATATTGTAGTCAAATTCCAGAGTTCCCAGGTTAAGAAGAAAATATTTCAAGCAGCCAGAAAGAAACAATTCAAGTACTGTGGAAATACAATCAGGATAACACAAGGTCTAGCAGCTTCTACATTAAGGGATCGAAGGATGTAGAATGATATTCCAGAAGTCAAAGGAATTAGAATTAAAACCAAGAATCACCTACCCAGCAAAACTGAGTATAATACTTAAGGGGGGAAAACGATCATTCAATGAAATAGAGGACTTTCAAGCATTCTTGATGAAAAGACCAGAGCTGAAGAGAAAAATCTGACTTTCAAACATAAGAATCAAGAGAAGCATAAAAAAGTAAAAAGGAAAGAGAAATCATAAGGGACTTACTAATGTTGTACTGTTTACATTCCTACATGGAAAGATAATATTTGTAACTCTTTAAATTTTTCTCAGTATTTGGGTAGTTGGAAGGATTATATACATATAGATAGAGGGCACAGAGTGAGTTGAATAGGAAGGCATACTATTTTAAAAAATAAAAGTTAAAAGGTAAGAGAGGAATATATTGAGAGGAGAAAGGGGGAAATGGAATGGGGCAAATTATCTCATAAAAGAGACAAGAAAAAGCTTTTTCAATGGAGGGGAAAAGAGAGGAGGAAAGAGGAAAAAAGCGAATCTTACTCTCAGCACATTTGGCTTAAGGAGAGAATAACATGCACACTCAATTTGGTATGAAAATCTATCTTACACTACAAGGAAAGTAGGGGAGAAGGGAATAAGTGGGGTGTGGGGGATGATGGAAGGGAAGGCAAATGGGAGGAGGGAGTAATTAGAAGTAAACACTTTTGAGGTGGGGCAAGGTCAAAAGACAGAATAGAATAAATGGAGGGGGGCAGGATAGAATGGAGGGAAATACAATTAGTCTTCCACAACATGACTATTATGGAAGTCTTTTGCATTAACTACACGTGTATAGTCTATATTGAAGTGTTTGCCTTCTCAGTCGGGATGGGTGGGGAGGGAGGAAGGGAGAGAAGTTGGAACTCAAAGTTTTAGGAATGAATGTTGAGAATTTTTGCATGCAACTGGGAAATAAGAAATACAGGTAACGGGGTATAGAAATCTATCTTGCCCTAAAGAAAATAGAGAAGATGAGGATAAGGAAAGAGAAGTGTGTGATGGAAGGGAGGGCAGATTGGGGGAAGGGGTATTCAGAATGCATGGTGTCTTGGGGTGGAGGGAGGGGAGAGATGGGGAGAAAATTTGGAACTCAAAATTTTGTGAAAATGAATGTTGAAAACTAAAAATAAATAAATGAGTGAATGAAAAGTCAGAGAAATAAAAAAAAAATACAAGAATCCTTAGAAATAAGTAAAAAAGAAAAAAGAAACTGTGATGTAGAATAGGAAAAAAAAGGAAAGAAACAAGGACTAACATGGTCCAGGAAACAAACTGTCAAAAGGTAAGCTTTGAGATTTGAAAGAAGGTTTTTTGTTACAAAAGAGGGAGAAGAAATCTGGACAACACAAAGACAAAAACATTTCGACTTTTCTCCTTGTCATATTAGAGACAGACTTTTTTCATCCTGTGGGTGTGTTATGTGATCATTTGATCAGTACTACAAGTAGAATAATCAAAGTACTTTATTGTGTCTGCAGAGCTCTTGGAAGTTCTGGGAACATCTTCAGTATTTAGAAATAGTGAATTCCTTTTGATTAGATAAACCTTTAAGGAGATTAATAATATATTAAGGACAAAGAATGAGTCCAGGAGTCATCAAAAGACTTGAGTTTTGGATCTAGCTCTGCCATTTGTTGGGTCTTGATTTCGACTGTAAATATTAGAATTACATGATCTCTAGGGTTCTTTCAAACACTAACACTTATAAACAACACAAAGCATGCTGTAGCACACTTAAGGTATCACATGAAAAAGTTAAATTATTTTCTTTTAATATCTGAATGTCAGATGTGAAATTAGAAGTAGAATGCCTAGCTTCTAATTCTGTGTTCATTTCATATTGAAAAAGCCTACAGTTCCTAAATACAGGAAAATGTCAAAATAACTGCAAGAATCAGGTGATCACTCCTTTGAGGAAAAAAAAACCAGAGACTTGGTTTTGGGCACTGAGATTTTTAAAACAATGATATAGG
Organism: Bettongia penicillata ogilbyi; assembly: GCA_023548195.1. Classification (NCBI taxonomy): domain Eukaryota; kingdom Metazoa; phylum Chordata; class Mammalia; order Diprotodontia; family Potoroidae; genus Bettongia; species Bettongia penicillata. The sequence continues at coordinate 3,260,442 of JAJHZJ010000011.1, read as the reverse complement.
AATAAAAACATTCTTGTTAAATATAGCACATTATAGAGAAACTATGTCAAGTATCTAAAAAAAGCATGTTGTTTATCCTTCATTTTTTAAGATGACGAACAACATGACACTGAGGCAAATCTGTGGATGATGGTTATGTCCTCACCATCAGTGAGTGCATGACATTTAAATGAGGCTTACAAGGCTATCAACCTCATTCTCTTCCAGAGTCTTCCAAAATCCAGGGGCAAGACAAAAGTCAAGAGGACTGGCAATTGACTGTCCAACCTCTAAGTGGCATGGCCAGTGGAACAAACTGTTCTCACTTGCCCACTCCCCCAGGCAAAGTCTTCACATGCTTGGGGTAGTCATGCCCCTAACTCATCAACAGGTCTGAGGGCTGTCAGTTACCCTCAACCTGGTTTTAGCCTGTTTGCCTAGACAGTTTTCCAGAGTGTGGCCAATGCACAAGCTACACCTTCTTGGAGCCACAGCAGAGAAGTGGGAGACAGGAGGACAACAAAAGTGGATGAGCAGTCCCGAAAAAGGCTTGGCAAACCTTCAAACCAGGGGTGCTAGTGCTCCTTGAACCCCGCCCCCCCCCACACCCTAAGATATCAGGAATGACCTCATGTAAAATGAGGCATTTCAACAAAGTCCTGAAGGCTCAGAGTTAGGGGTATGTAAGGCAGCTTGTGAAAAGGCAGAGGCAAGGGCATATTACTATATGGAGGAAATAGCACGCAGGCCAATCTAGCTGAAATGTGTAAGGGAAACCAATGTCAATTAAATCTGAAATGATATAAATGGCTCAAGATTCTAAATTCCAGAGAGAGGAATTGTTCCCAGGGGCAATAAACAGGAACCTGCAGAAACCTTCTGAGCAGGAAAGTCATTCTGGACATGCTGTTTAACCTCACCCTCAGTTTACTCATCTGAAAAATGATACTAATTGCACTATATGCCATATAGAATTTTTGTAAATAAAGCAATTTATAAGATTTCATTTCTGTGAAAATATGTTAGGAGAGATTAGAAAATGTAACACTAGCCCACCTGATATTGAACAAGGAAGCCAGTGCCACTGAAAACAGAGACATGGAAAAATGAAAATACTGCATGCTACATCAGGAAAAAAATGGCAGACTTGGTTTTTCCCTGGTCTGGCTTCAAATTTAAGTTCTGCTGCTTCCTAGCCTGCCAGTTCTTTGTCTAAATCACTTAAGCTTCTGAGAAAATCTTTAGTTTCCTCAATCTGTAAAATAAAGACTACGTAATCTTTGAGGCCCTTTTTAGTTATCCTAAATTCAACAGCCGAGAGATCTTTGATTAAAAAAGAAGATATATTACACCAGCTAAAAATGTGAAGTAGCAGTTTTTGATAGAAATGACCACTCTTCCCCAAGCTGACTTATTATGAAGGGACTCTGTGAAAGCAATTCATTACAAGTCAGAGGAGAATTGTATTTGGTCACCAGGGACCTAGGGTTCAAATCCTAGGCTCTCTCATTTACTGCATCTCCAGAGCTGAGCCACTGCTCTTATCTTTCAAAGATCCAGGCCTCCTCTCCACTTAAAATACTCTATGGCAAGCCTCTTCGGACTTGGACTTGGTAAACTTGACACTCTCCCTGTGACTCAAAGCCTCTATGTGACCTTTGCCTCATCTAGACAGGGACAGTCCTCCAAGCCATGCCAGTACCAAATCCATCCTGATGTGATTATAGAAACACCTAAGTACACTGACGAAGGGCAAGGAAATATTTAAGATTAATAAAAGTGCTGAAAAATGAGATACATTTTGGCTCAGTAGATAGAGAGGTGGCCTTTAAGCTAAGAAGACTTGGACTGGAGTCCCCTCCATGGCAAATAATGCCTATGTAACAGAATGAGTTATACAAAAAGTGTCAAACTATATTGGTAAATGGAGTTTCTTCATTCTGGAGTTCACCACAGCAGTGAAATCATACTCCTACTTCACATCCCTTATCTTTACTCCAAGACTACTGATAAGTGCAAGGAGTTCCTCATTGGCAAATTTCATTTTAGAAGACATTTTTATAGCTACGCAACTATGTAACAGTGATACAAAAAAAAGTAGCATTTCCAAAGATTTCTTACGTTGTAACATTCTCAATAATAAACAGCCACAATAGTGGGGGGAAAAAAAGTAGATTGCTCTGATAACCAAATAACTACCTCAAATATAATCCTTAGGTCTGGCCTATGTAAGGACATTTTTACAAAAAAATTTTTTACAAGAAAATCTATTTAGTGATTAGCCTAGGCATCTCTGTTTTTGGAGGCATGTGATGGCATGCTGGATAGACTGTTTAGTTTAGAATCAAAAACCCACCTTTGTGATCCTGGCTGAGCAAGTCACTTAACCTTTATTTGCCTCAGTTTCCTCAACTGTAAAAAGCGGGGAATAACAGCACTTACCCTGCAGGAAGGCAGTGAGAGATCAAATGAAGTATTTGTGAGAGAGCACAATGGGTGCTATACAAAAATTTATTCTCTCCTCTAATTTCTTAAAATTAGTTCAAAGCCCATAAAAAGTACAAAGAAAGAATTTCCAAAATAAGAAATTACATGGTTAAACAAGGCAAAAGCATACTAGAAAATGAAAAAACAAAAAATTATTTAGTATTTTTAAGAGTTTCACACACAAAAAATTGTGCATTACTTGCAGATGAGTATTTAGGAGAGGGGAGAGAATTACCTAATTTTCTGCTTAAGTGTTAAAGCTTAAAATAAAATAGGTAACAAAATAAAATTGTTGATGGCTTGGCCAAACATCTCATTATAGGCTTATAGTAAGAGAAAAGATAAAACCAAGAAATAAAAATATCAAAGTTTACCTTAACCTAGAAGAATTTTCAGTTTTTAGATAATGAGGGTGACAAAAACTAAGTAGTAATATGAGGAAATTACTGTAATAACCGTTCAGAAAATAAAATTGATTAAACAATGTTCCTCATGACAAGAGTTTTATATTCAAGAAACTGTGGCTGGGTTTCTCCACACAGTTTCTCTGAAAACCTAAGAAATGTAAACTCTCCAAAGAAATCTGTGCTCTTGTAAGGACTGCTCACACAGTTTTGAAAATAAGAATTTCCTTTGTTTTACTAGAAAGCTGATTATTGTGATCACCCTCTTACCCACTGTCAAAACTAAGATGCTAGGTAGCTGCAAAATGTTGAACTTTAAATATATTTACAGAAAAAATATTAAAAAGTGCTGCTCAATTAGAAAATATGTAGTTGTCTGAATAAAGTATTTTCAAATGTAACGTAACAAATTTGTTGTTTTAATCAACCTTAGCATGTCATACATTTTAATGTTCCTAACCAAATCAATTTAGGGCAGATGCGTAAAATACTGATTATACTCAACATTTTTGGCAAGTCTGTATCTGTAAACAATAAATGTAGATATCCAAAAAATTGAACATATTACAGAACGGGAAATGAGTGATGGAAGGAGTAAAAGAAAGACCAAAGCATGAAATGGGAAACCAACATAACTAATACATACATACACAATAAATGCCATGTGTTTTTCTTGCAGTTATTTTTTGCTTTGGGGAAACAAAAAAGGAGAGTAAGGGAAGATTCAAATGAGATTCAAAACAGTAAGGCCCAAAGGCAGGAAGGGCAACTTGTACAGAGCTAAGCTTTTTCTTGCCATGTGGGGAGTGGGCCTCGGAAGAAATGGGAGATAAAATTCCTAACTCCCCCCACCACCCTCTGTAGAAACTAGATTTGACAAGTTATGAAAGCATTTTATGTAAAAGATGTTAATGTCTTGACTTTCATATCCCAGTGTTTATGTTATTAAAGTAAATAATAGGGGCAGCTAGGTGGCACAGTGAATAGAGCACTGGCCCTGGAATTGGGAGGGCTTGAGTTCAAATCTGACCTCAAACACTTGACACTTAATAGCTGTGTGACTGCAGACAAGTCACTTGATCCCAACTGCCCTGCCCCGCCCCCCCCAAAAAATCAATACATACATAAAGTAAATAATAAAGTCTTTGCAATATGTTTGCCCATCTTTCTTGCCAATATCCTGAGTTATACTTATTATCACTTTATACTTCATACAAAAATGTATACTCATTATTTTGCATCCCCCTTAAAGGACACTAGTCCCACTTTATCTTCTTCCAAAAGTAAGTAAAAGACAGTATTGTCCATGCCCACTGAGTCTGCGCATCACACACCTTGATGTAATAGTGATTTCCTGCTTATGCATATATCTGCACCAAGTTACGACCATGTTGTACTACTATATTCTATATGTGAAAATGATACAACTACTGACTCCCTAACAAGTAGATGTGTGTTTTGAGTTATTTACCATGCTAGAAGCAGGGATGGGTATGTACTAACCATTCATATACAATTAAAGGAGCACTGGATTTGGAGTTCAAGCGCTTAGGATCCAACAGTCTAACTTTTTCTTTTGGTCACCCATCTCTCTGCTGACAGTGTTTACAATGCTTCACTGGCAATTGTACATTATGCCTTCTCATTTTTACTCTTCTAATTTAGTACTGATTTTGATCTTTGCTTTCACAAGTCAATGAGTGATCTAACTATATATAAATGAATAAGGAATATCACTCAGATGAGTATCCAGTCCTTTCCTGTTCATTAAATTATGATCAATTTTATTTTGCTATCACTGCTATTATTTGGTACTTGCAATATTTTGGGTATCTGACTCTCCTACCTCCCCTTCAAAAAGAAAAAACATTTATTTCAGATTGAGTTGAGGCTCCACGTACACTGTTTACGTGCTTTTGGACTCCTGTTATTTTTTTACTTCCAAAAAATATTTTACAACATGTTTCACCATCTTTCCCATCCTTGTTTTTGCCTTGAGCACTTAAGCACATAGTGATTTTATTTGGAGGATCTTAATGTATTCTTCCTACAACTGTTGAAAGATAAGGTACAACAATTTTCATGATCTTTTGACAAATGCTTATTACAGCACACTTCAATACAAGAAGACCAAATGTCCATGAAATTATATTTCTTGCTTCCTTTGAATGAACATTAAAACCAAATTCAAAGGCTCCTTTGTGTTTATCTCCAGGACAATCTGTGAGCCATCTTTTCATAATTCAAACTTCCTTTTTGACTTTTATTTATTTTATAACAAAAGAGCTGATTAAAATCCTTAAGAGTTTCTCAAATATTACTCCTAGTCACTGATCCCAGGACAAGGATATCACTCAAAGTGCTAACAACTCAAGTACTGCTCATTGGTCCTCACACAGAACTCCATTTCTCTCAACTTTACTTCTGTGGACTTTGTCATCATACCCCCAAAAGGCTGCTTTCCCAAGAGCACCCTCTTGGCCCAGCCCCCTTTGGTGTGTTAACCTCCTCCCACTAGAAGAGAGCTCCTTCAGGGGCGTAGACTTGTATTCCAACTTGTATTCCCCAGGACTTCATACAGTTCGTGGCACATAATAAGCATTAGTAAATGCTTGTTGACTACATGACAAAACTGAGAGAGCCTTTCATGACTCTCCTTAGTCAAAGAAATCTCACAACCTAGAGAAAAGTCTATTGCCAAGATCATATTGAGTCTTGCCAGGACTGTAAAGTTTAACTAGAACTTCTGCATCATGGGCCTTTGAGAATTCATAGTCACAACAGGCCAGCCAGATGGGGTTGAAGAGTTGGCCTGTGTGACTTGAAAATATTAGATACTTAATAAATATTTAATGAAGTGGAAATCATTCAATAAATAGCATATTAGGTAACATTATAAGATATTAAAATATTTAGGTATTCTATCAATCCACTTTCAACACCAAATTATTTTTCCTCCAAAATAAAAATCATCTTAATGAAAAGGTAAACAAAGAAATCTTTTGGCAGGCGTGGTACAAAATGGAAACAAAGTAACTTTTCTTGAAAAGAAATATCCTAATAATAATCAACTGGATGTTATTTAGTGTGTTTTTTTATGAACTTGAAATTCTCTGGTAATTCGCTTCTAAGTGCTCCAAACGAAGGTAAGAATTCAAGATAATGCCATATTAGACAGAGTATTTTACCCTTACTTTTATAAGTTGCTTAACTCCATGACAGGAGACTTGTACCACATCTAAAGAAAGGTTCTATCTGATGGCTCTGTAAACAATAAGCACTTTTAAAATGTTCATTGATTTTACTGAATTGAAGCATGCTACTTTTCCCTGCTTGCCTGTTGGGTTAGTATTTCTTTGATTCTACCACCAACACCTCATTTAAAAACATACACGCACCCCACAAAAAATACATCCCTTTTTTCAGCAGTGTCTATCTTCAATAATTCATATGACCATCATTTTCTGAACATCACTTTATCAGCTTCATCTGGCTATTTACAAAACAACAGTACAAATACTAGGCAAAAAAAGAGGAGCAGTTATCAAGACTGAAAATTACTTATATTGATGTCTTTTAAGAACACAAAGAAGTCTTCACTTATCGTGAAATAGCTCCACCAAGATTTTGTAAGAGGCTCAACTAAGGCGGTAAAGGAAGAAGCACTTAGAATACATATTATGTGCAAGACACTGGGCCAAGTGGTTTTTTGTAAATGTTATCTCATTTGATCTTTACAATCACCCTACGACATAGGTACTGTTATCATCCCATTTTACAGCTGAGGAAACTGAGGCAAAGAGTGACTTGCCCAGGGTCACATAGCTAAGAAGTGTCTGAAGTCCACATTTGAACTCAGGCTTTCCTGACTCCACTGTTCTGTCCACTTCACCATGAAATCCTGTTACGTTAGTAATGCTAATACAAATAGTCTACAACTTTACGTTAGTCTATCTAACCTGTTTCTGGAAGCATAAACTCTCAAGAGTAAGAGGACAAAAGTCTATTGGAAGGTTGGAGTCATTTTAGTAAGGTACAGTCTAGAGATAAAACCAATACAAAACCTTCAATAGAAAAAACACATCTCTAAATTTCGAGGGCTAAGTCTGAGGGCAGCCTGCATCAAATCATGCAAACAGGAAAACTACATTATTAGTTATGAAAACTATCATTTAAAAATATCTAGAATTCATGCTTTTCTTCTATCTGGAATAACTTTTTTTCTTATAGCACAGTAAAATCCTATTGCGTTCAAATGCCACAGTTTGTGTAGCCATTTCCCAGTAAATGATATGTATACATACTTTATTTAATGTTCTCTGCTATCACTAAAAATAGTTCATTTAAACATATTTATTTTTGGTATATGTGGAGACTTTCCTTGTTTTAAATCAATGATCTCTTTGGGATATAGGCTAGTAATAGAATCTCTAGTTCAGGGAACATGGATATTTTGGTCATTTGATTGCATTATTCCAAATTGCATTCCAATATGTTTATACTGATTCACTGCTCTACCAAGAATACTCCAGTGTGCCGAAGTTCTCCAACCTCTCAATAACATCTTTTGTCATATATATCAATTTACTGAGTATGAGATGAAAACTCAGTTGGTATGATTTTCATTTCTCTTATTACTGATTCAGAGCATTCTTTCATATGGTTGTTAAGAGGAAGAGGAGGGAGAGAAAGGGGGAACAAAGTGGAGGAGGAGGGGGAGTAGCAGTAGGGGTAGAATAACAGGGAAAGGGGCAGAGGGAGGAGGAAAGAAAGAAAAAGGTAAGTCAACCAGGCAACAGACATGTACATACGATCTTGAATTCCAAACCCTTATCTGAGAAATTTGACACAAAGGTTTTTAACCCATTTGACCACTTCTCTTCATATACTAAATACAATCTTTTTTGGAGAAGTTTTAAAATTTTATATAATCAAAATGATCAGTTTTATCTTTTCATAATTGCCTCTAAACCTTTATTCAAAATATATTTACCCATATTTTTGACAGGAATATGATGAGTCTTCTATTTTTTTAATGGCTTTATCTTTAATACTCAGGTCATATACCCATTTTGAAATATAATATAGAATACGGTATAAGATGTTAAGTCGAAGCTGAATTTTTTTCCAGTATGTGTTCTAGCTTCCCCAGCAGTTTATTATCAAATAAAAAATTATTTGCTAAGTAACATGGAGCTGAATCCCATTAATTTTGATTCTCCCTTGTCTAGTCTATTCCAGTGAACTATTCTTTTTAAACTGCTGCCAAAAGACTCTCATGAGTGCACTATAGTTCAAGAATTGTAAATGCTAATTTCTCATTCATTCCTGTCTTTTTAAAATTAATTCCCTTGCTCTTCTAAATCTTTTGTTCCTCGAAATGAGGTTCTTTTTTTTTAATTCTGTAGAGTACAATTACAAAAGTCTGATGCAGCAATAGAACAGCAAAATAACTTTGCAATACTGTCAATTTTAATGTATAAGCATGGCTCAATAATGAGCACTAAATACTGCTCTGGCTAATATTTAAACTGTTCTTTTTTTCTTTAAAGTACATTTTGTAATTCAATCTATGCATGTATTTCACATACTTTGGTACAGTGATCTCAAATTTTATGTGCATTTTGGAACTATTTTTAAAAGGCTTTCTCTATTGTTGCTTCATGGATTTTATTATTACACAGAAATGCTATTGATTTTGAGGAATTTATTTTGCAGCTTGCAACTTTGCTGAAGCCAAGTTATCTCAATTAGAATCTTTGCTATTCTTAGGCTTTTCTAAGCCAATCATCATATCAATAATAAGGACAATTTTAACTCCTGTTTTCCCCTTTAATTTCATTCTTCTGCTTTACTGCTGCTATCGCTAGCATTTGTAGAATTATATGGATATCCTTAACAAGGATTATCAGTTTCAAGGAAGAACTATCATCCTTTTAAATTCTTCAAGAACTATCCACATTCACTGAAAAAGAAAATGTACAGGTACTATACATGAACTTTCCTAACTATGGCATGTATCACTATCTTTTTGAAAAGTGAAAAATAATAAATGGGTCAAGGCAGTTCTAAGACTGTGGGTGTGAGGGGATAGGTTAACCAAACTTACTCCTTGAATATTCAGGAAAAGTCTATGAACACTAAAGTCATAAAACCTGGGAAAATTTCCACTAAAATAATACTTAACATTTCTCTACTGAATCTTGGTCTGCTATTAACTCACATAATTAATTTTACTGCTAGGCATTAATGCTTCATAATCTTTTTTTTTTTTTCTCCAGCCCTCAATATGGCATGGGAATCCAAAACCTTAGTGAGGACCTTACTCATCTAAACAGTTTCAAAAAAGTAAGATTCATACCTCTGGCTCAGTCATTTTGGGATTTGTTGTTCAGCTGTGTCTAACTCTGTGACACCCCCACCCCGCCCATGGGGTTTCCTTGGCATTCTTTGTCACTGCCTTCTTCAGCTCATTTTACAGATGAGAAAACTGAGGCAAACAGGGTTAAGTGACTTGTCCAGGGTCACATAGCTAGCGTCTGAGGCCAGATTTCAACTCAGGAGGATGAGTTGCTCTGGTTCCCAGCATAGCTGCCCATCATTTTGGGACACCACACCTCTAAACCGTCAGATGACACTTAACAGACCATGGAGCCCCTTTAGGTCACTTTACCCCCAACCACCCCTGTTGTCCATCCCCCCTTCTCAACCACTAATATCAAGTGAAGAAGTCACTCTCTTACTTTAATGCTCCAAAGCTACCAATGGGAAGGGGAGGGGGGAAGATAAGTCCTATTCTTATTTACCCTTATAATCACATTTTTAAGACAAGAAAAGTCATTAAAATAATCTAGTCCAAAGTTTATTTTTATGCATAAAAGAAATTTTTGGCAGCCTACTGAAGCTTACAGGACTAGTCCTAACACCTCAGAATGTTTATGAATGCATAAAAATACTTGGATTACTGAGAAAACTAATGATATTAAAATGCAATTTACAAAATATTTTTATATGATGCTATAAACAAATTGGAGGAGCAAGGGACAGCGTATTTCTCAGATTTATGGAGAATGGAGAAATTTACAACCAAACAAGAGATAGAGAACATTATGAAGTGCAAAATGGATTACTTTGATTACATTAAGCTGAAAAGTTTTTGCTCAAACAAACCCAAGTGCAACCAAGATTTGGAGGGAAACAAATTGGGAAAGAATTTTTACAACTAATGTCTGTGATAAAGGCCTCATTTCTAAAATATATAGAAAACAGAGTCAAATTTACAGGAATACATGTCATTCCCCAATTGATAAATGGTCAAAGGATATGAACAGACAGTTTTCAGAGGAAGAAATTAAAGCCATCTATAGTCATATGAAAAAATGCTCTAAATCACTATTGATTAGAGAGATGCAAATTAAAACAACTCTGAGGTACCACATCACACCTATTAAATTGGCTAACATGACAAAACAGGAAGATGACAAATGCTGGAGATGTGGAAGAGTTGGAACACTAATTCATTGTTGGTGGAGCTGTGACCTGATCTAACCATTCTAGAGAGCAATTTGGAACTATGCCCAACCATGGACAAAAATGTGTCCAGTGATACTGCTTCTAGGACTGTATTCCAAAGAGATCATAAAAGTGAGAAAAGGTCCCACATGTACAAAAACATTTATAGCAGCTCATTTTGTGGTAGTCAAGAACTGGAAATTGAGAGAATGCCTATCAATCAGAGAATGCTGAACAAGTGGTATATGAATGTAATGGAATGCTATTATAGCCCTAGAAGAAATGATGAACAGGTGGACTTTAGAAAAACCTGGAAAGACTTATATGAACTGATGCCAAGTGAAATGAGCAGAACCAGGAGAATATTATACATAGTAACAACCACAGTTTGTGAGGACTGTTTCTGATAGACTTAGCCCTTCACAGCAATGCAAGGACCCAAAACATTCCTGAAGGACTTGAGGCAAAATGCCATCTACAACCAGAGAAAGAACTACAGAAGCTGAACACGGAATAAAGTAACACTATTTTCTCTTGTGTTATGTTTTGTTTTGGTTTTTCTCATGGTTTCTCCTATTCATTTTAATTATTTGCAACATGACTACTGTGAAAATAGGTTTAATAAGAATGTCTAAGTGTAGAACTCATAGAAGATTGCATGCCATCTCAGGAAAGGAAGGGAGAGGGAGGGGAAGGGGGAGAAAATTTAAGACTTATGGAAGTGATTGTTGAAAACTGAAAACAAATAAATTAATTAAATTTTTTAAAAATATTTTTATGGAAAGTTCATGAACTACAGATTAACAATCTCTGATCTAGTTCAACCTTCTCACTATGTAGACAAGGAAATTGAGAATAGTTAATAAAAACTAATAATCATCACACTCATTTATATGGAACTTTATGGTTTGAGAAAGCTTTACAAATACCTTATTTGATCTTAAAAATATTAGCAAATGTAATTATTATTCCTCTTTTACAGGTAAGTAAACTTATGCACAAGACATCGTAAGCAAAATTCAAACTCAGGTCTTTCTGACTCCAGAACTCTTTTAAATCCTAGGCTCTATCTACTGAGTCACCTAGCTGTTCCCTAGATAGAGATATTGATTTGCCAAAAGTCACACAGGTAATAATGGCAAGGCAGAGATTCTAACACAGGACCTAGGACTCCAAATTAAGTACTCTTTCTACCACACCAAGCAGCTGTTCTATTCTATGGATGACAGTTGGTTCTGCTTTAATTTGACATATGTTCCTAAAGGTGGGCAAACCATAAAAAACTGTACAATAAAAGCCACAGTTTATGGGGGAAATGGAGTTAAGGACACAACATAAAAAAAGTAACACCATTTTATATGTTTTAAATAGCTAAGAAATACATAACTACAATGAACAGTGGCAATGTCTGAGCTTAGACCTGCTGCTTGACTTGCACCCTCATTCTCAAATGGCCTACAATGACAAAATAGCAATGGGAAAGGTAACAGTGGGCCCACCAAAACTCCAGTTCTAGTGGCCCATGCCATGCTGGAAGGGAGAGAGGCACATGGGCACTTTACTTTGAAAAAGACATGAAGTATGCTCACAGAAGAAAGCATCAGAATGACTGTAGCCCGTGAGTTATTGCAAAATGGTGCAATTATTTGTGTTCTTTTGCCATTTCTTTCAGACGAATATCTTGCATAAGCAAACATTAATGAATCCCACTGGATCAAATTCAAACAAATTTCTAAACAAGTGTTGTAGTGAAACTGACATTATAAATGAGAAAGTATAACGATTCCAGGACCTTCTCTAAAACTATTTTTTTAAGAATAGCAACTCATTTTCTTGTCATGTGCATTTTTTTTTTTTTTTTGGTCATCAAGTTAAGTATGGAAAGGGGAACTCTAGTGATTACAGGATTATAGTCACCCTGGTTTACTTTCAGTTAGCAGGGAATTTCCCCATTCCAGCTTTGTAGTCAGTCATCCTATCTGATGAGTGTCAAATGAAATCAACAATTTTGAGCTTTGGAATCCTGGGTTGTCATTCCTGGACTACATGAATCTTTCATTAACATTCCTGGGTAATGTTAAATTAACAAAAGAAGTAGAAAGGGGGAAAAAAATGTTACATGACTCAAAAAATTTGTTTTTTTCTCCTTCCTTAAAAGATCTGACTTATCAGTTCAGGTTCTAAAAAAAAGTTATGAATGCTAAAACTTGCATGAGTGAGTTGAAAAGTCATTTTTAAAAATAAAAAACAGATTTACAATTATGTTCATAAATGTCTTTTTAAAACTTCCAACTTTCATCTACTGAAGAAATTTTTCAAAACAATAAATGTTACCACAACATTTAGTTACCATAAAAAAAAATTCTCAGAGCTTCTGCTTAACAACTATAAAGGTAAGGAGAAGTGCAGTCGAGGTTTTGGGGTTTTTTGGGGGGAGGGGTTTGTCCCTCTAACACAGGCCATAATTCAAATGGAAAGGAATTTTTTCCCTAATTCCCTGTCACTATTATCTCACCTGCCAAACAAAAATTCTCTATTATCACCACTGCACTGTTCCTCAATCGGTATTTCCTTTGCATTTCTTATGTATTTCATGTCCTACTTTGCATTACAGTTATTTATGTATGTATCACATCTCTCTACTAGGAAGTATGATCACAGAAAGAATCACCTCATTTATTTCTTTGTATCTCCCTGATTTATTAGTGTTCTACATACAGTAGGATAATTGGAAAAATGTTTCAATGATTTTAATTTGATCCAGCTGGCATCCCATTTCTAAATAAGTAATCTAATTTTACGTATTTACATGAAAGGAATGACTAGTCTTAAAACAACAGTTGGTGTGTTAAGGAGCAAAAATGCATCAGTTTGCAGCATCAAATCCCAGAACATAGATTCCCAGATGAGACGTGAAATCACTCCAATGAGTTAGATTCATCTATTCACATAGCAAAGACCTAGAGAATGGATATCCATTGTAAAGAGTTTAACATACATTTCAAGAGACATCCTAGACATTTCTTCCATCACTAAGTATAACCAGGATAGACAGTAAAAATGGACAGAAAGTTAGGACCATAGCTTCAGAGATGTAGGAAAACCAAGCAGATTGCTTTTAAGTAACTGTTAACCCTAAAGTTCCCATGAAAGCAAAGGTCAATCTTTTCAATACTATGGATCTCACTGGTGTGGCTACATGACAATGAGATATAGAATACAACTACCTCTGAAGAACTAAAACTAAGAATTGTACACAGAGCGGAATATTAACAGGGAAAAAATGAAAAATGAGCAAAAAATGTCACCATGAAATTGTGTTAAGAAAAAAGGATGAGATGGTAATGTGGCAAGAACAAGATAGAAATCAGAGTGCTCCACTTCTCTAGTACCTTTTAAATGCCAGGAGAAAGCCAAGAAGGTAGGTGGATTTCTTTACCGCCCTCCCTCAAAGCTAACTTACAAGAAACTATATAGACAAGGGTAGTACCAGATAGGAACAAATGAATGGCCCTGAAGGGAGCACTGGAACTGATGAAACCACAGATCTGTAAGTATGTAAGAAAAATGCAAATGAAAATATGAAGATTCAACTAACTTAGAAAACTGACAAAAGAGTGAAATAATTAACACTGGAGCAGTTGTGGGAAGATAGGCACTGTTATCAAGCTGACCCAGGAATGAAATAAGAATATTACTGTGCTGTAATAAATGACAGATATGATGAATACAGAGAAGAATATTAAGACTTACATGAACTGACACAAAATGAAGCACAACTAGGAAAATGATGCTATAACAGCACTGCTGGAAAATAACAAGGAAAAACTGTAAATGCTATAAAATTATGCCTAAACTTCACCCCAAAGAAGAAATATGAGAAGGTACATCTTCCTCTTCTTTGAAGACGTGGGGGACTACAATTTGCAAAACACTCAAAAATTACCACCAGTTAAAAAGTTTGGGCGGGAGGTAGGGTAGGGGAAGTGAAGAAGCAGAGTAAAAAGCACGGACTTCCTAGAGCTTGCCCCCCAAACCCAGTTAAATACCTGTAAAGAATGACTCTGAACAAATTCTGGAGCTGTAGAACCCACAGAATAATGGAGTGAAGCAAATCTCCAGCCCAAGACAGCCTGGAAGGTCTACAGGAAGCATCTACGACACCCTAACACAGACAGGATCTGAGCAGGCCTGGGGGATGTGGAGGGGTGGAGACTGAATCACTGGCACCTGTGGTGGTTTCCAAACTTCACAACCCCAAAACTCAGAGGACAAATTGGAAGATTAGTGGAAAAAACCTGTAGGACCTATGTGAGAGAGTAGAGTGATCCAGCCCCAGCCCTAGGGTGACAGAAGGGGTGGGGGAACCCATAGCAGCATCAGAGGCTATTTCTGGAGCTCTAAGCCCACAGAACACAGGGCAATTCAATGGCAAACAATACACCCCCCACCCCCACTGGAAGCTGAGAATTACCTTGACAAGGAGCTCAAAATTCAAGTAATTGGCTGGGAAAATGAGCAAAAAGCAGAAAAGGAATCAGACTATAGAATCTTTGTATATTTTGGTCTTGTCACCCAACAGAAAACAACGAAGTCAAAGCTCCTCCATCCAAAGCCTCCAAGAAAAATATGAATTGGCCTTAGGCCATGGAAGAGATCAAAAAGGATTCTGAAAAGCAAGTAAGAGAAATACAGCAAAAATTGGGAAGAAAAGTGAGAGTGATGCAAAAAATCATGAAAGAAGAGTCAACTGCTTGCTAAAGGGGATCCCAAAAAATGTTGAAGAAAATAACACTTTAAAAAATAGACTAACCCAAAGATAAAAGATCCAAAAAGCCAATAAGAAGAATGCCTTAAAAAAGCAGAATTGGCCAGATGGAAAAGGAGGTCCAAAAGCTCACTGAAGAAAAAATTTCTTAAAGATCAGAATAGAACAGATGGAAGCTAATGACTTTGTAAAACAAAACCAAAGGAATGAAAAAATAGCAGACAATGTGAAATACCTGACTGGAAAAAACAACTGAACTGGAAAATAGATCAGGAGAGACAACTTTAAAATTATGAGACTACCTGAAAGCCATGATCAAAAATAAGAGCCTAGACAACATCTTTCAAGAAATTATCAAGGAAAACTGCTCTGATATTGTAGAACCAGAGGGTAAAATAGATATTGAAAGAATCCACTGATTACCTCCTAAAAGAAATGGGATCACAAAAGGAAAACTCCTAGGAATATTGTAGCCGAATTTCACAGTTCCCAGCTCAAGGAGAAAATATAAGCCGGAAAGAAACAGTTTGAGTACTATGGACACACAATCAGGATAACACAAGATCTAGCAGCTTCTACATTAAGGGATCCAGAGGTCAAAGGATTTAGGATTAAAACCAAGAATAAGAATCACCCATCCAGCAAAGCTGAGTATAATACTTCAGGGGGGAGAAATGGTCATTCAATTAAATAGAGGATTTTCAAGGATTCTTGAAATGAAGAGAAAATTTGACTTTTGAACACAAGAATCAAGAGAAGCATAAAAAGTCGAAAAGTACAGTGTCCAATTGTGGGCCTGTTCCCACTGCTGATAGGCATTGAAAGCTTTGATCACAAGAGTCTTCTCACTCCAGGCTCTCTCCTCTACTCAAAATATTATCAAGATGATTTCCCAAAAGCTCAGGTCTGACCTTGACCTTTTGGACTTCTTTGGACCTCTCTATCATGCCTTCTTTTCCCAGGAAACATCACTAGGAAATCTCATTATCCTGCAAGACTGAATCTGCCTGGTATTCAGATCTCTTTAGGGCCCTCTGAATGGAGGGCAGGGGCATGGACTCTAGGATCTCTATTTAAGAAGGGGGCCCAGCACAGTCTTCCCATTTCCCATCAGCAACACTGCTTTCTTTGGACCTCTCCAACATGGCCCCATGCCAAGTACATTTCCTGCCCCTTTTAGCTTCATTTTGTGTGTTATCTTCCCCTCATTAGATTGCAAGCTCTTTGAAGACAGGATCTCTTTTGTTTTTATTTGCATTTGTAACCCCAGCACTAGATGGCACACAGTGGATCCTTAAAAAATGATAATCAACTAAAGAAAAAAAAATCAGAAGGTTGGACTCCTAAAGAAAGGACCTTCAACACTTATGCCATGTCCTCCATCCAATCAGTGATACTGCCTGGACTCATTCTTCAATGGTAGCATAACTGCCACTCCCTTATACTCCCACAATCTTTGTGATTTGGGACAACTGGCCGACAAAATGCAAGCCCTACTCCACTACCCTCTCTTCAAGTCAACTGTTCCCAATGTTTGACCAGAAATCTGATCACCTCTTTGCTGTACTCTGTAGAGTAACTATCTCATGACAGAACTTCTTTAGATCTTAAACCATTTCTACTTCCACTCAGACCTGGCTCCCTCTTGATGGCAATGCATTGCAGTACCAGCTGCACGTTCACTCATAATCTCAACTCAACCATTAGTTATGGTGGAGGAAGTAGAATACTCCTTGCTCCCCACTGCCAGCCACTCCCAGACTCCTCCTAATCCAATCCCCTCCCATCTTATTCCCACTATCACTCCCCATCGTCTATCTACTGTTCTCACCCCTACTGCCTATAAAAAACACCTGGCCTTTAAAAAAGAAAACTTCACTTGAAAAAAGCAAAACAAAAACAAGGTGGTTTGATTAAATAATGATTTAATTAAATCACCTGATTACATCATTTCTATGCCTCTCCTACTTTTCGTGGCTAAACTTAAGAAAGGTATCTATACTAGGTAACTACTTTCTCTCCTCACTCTTCTTGACCCTCTGCAATCTGGCTTCTGATCTCAAAGTTATCGGTGATCTGGTAACTGCCAAAGAGAATGGTCTTCTCAATTCTCATCCTTCATCTTTCTGTAGCCTTTGGCATTGTTGTTATGCTCTATCAAAGTTTTCATGACACCACTCTCCCTTTGGTATCCTTCCACCTAATTCAACCATTCCTTTAAGTCTCTTTTGCTGAATCTTCATTTAAGCCGCACTTTGTATTAATATTTGTTTCCACCATTAGAACATAACTTCCTTTAAATAAGGGACTGTTTCACTTTTATTTTTATATTCCTATTGCCTTACCACATTGCTTAATGAGTATCTGTTGATTAAGTGCTAGTCTTTTCTGCCTCTGAAGCTGACTATGGACATGTCATTTAACCACTAGATGGGGAAAAAATTCCCTCCCCTCTTCAGTGATGGGGAGTTTCTGCATTGGGACTTCTCCAGAATGAAGTCCCAGTTCAGAACCAAAATAAAAAACCGAAGAAAAAGAAAAACAGCCCTGATAAAAATACACGGCATAAGTTTATCTATGACTTTTTGAAAACTATCACGTTTTTCACAATAGGTATTTTTAAACAGCAGTCGTTTCATACAATTATGTTTGTGTGTGCTGTATATATTCCTTTCAAAGAGATCTCATTTTAAGAATTTAAGCCTGTATTTGAATCCCTGAACTAAACTGAAGCTCTTTAAGAAGCACTATTATTTATCTTTGTAGTCACCATAAGACTTAGTTTAGCCTTAAAGTACCTCAATAATATTTGCTGAGTAATTAACAGGGGGAAAAAATTACTGTCCTAAGAAATGTTAAGGATTAAACCTAAGTTGGGGGGGAAAAGTTAAATATGATTGCTTCCAATTGGCCCACAGTTTATAACGGTATTCTCATACATGCTTAAAAGTGCAATCTCCTAACCCATAAGCACAACAGTATTGCTACTAGGAAAGAAGTAACAGAATAAAAACTACATAATCTCTGACACTCTTAGTTTGCTTCGCCCCTGAGGAAGCGATGACTTTAGGTGCATGACATCATTTATAAGGCAGTTTGCAGGTACAAGACTACAACAGGAACTAAAAGGAAAGAGTAAATACATTCACTAGAATAAAAGTACTCAAAATTTTCCCCATGGCATGCTTTACAGCATCATAGCACACTAGGGATGGTCTTTCACACTTAAAGGACTTCCAAAAAATGCTACAAAATATCTGACATATATTAAATGTAGACACTACTACCAAACCAATCTAAAGGCAGAAGACTACAACAAGCAGTGTTGTGGAATGCCTTGGAAATTTAAGAGTCTGCTGAGCATTTTAAGTACTACTCATTTCAAGTACGTAGTGCAGTGGTGACCTCTTTCCACAACCATAAATGGGTTGTGAACTCCAAGGAAAAGTTAATATGGTACTCATAATGTTACAAATTTTAATATTATATAATCACAAAATTATATTCTAATTATAAATATGAAAGTAAATACAGAATTATAAAATTTCAAAGTAACTTTAAATATGGAGGGAAATATTCTGTAAGAATTAAAATAAGTAATTCAATAAGAACTTATAGACTTGCCATTATCTGTAAGGTTTAATATTTAATTTATTTTAATCAATTTTGTTGAATATAAATAACATTTTTAATGAAATAAGTTACAACTAGGAAGAGGTTTAAAATAATATAATAATCGTATATGGATTCAATTTGGATGGCACAACTTTTAAAAACTGAACCAGGATTTGCAATATTTGACTCAAACACCAGACAGTCTTAAAGCTGTTTGGTACCTAATTTATTTCTGTATTTTGATTTAAAACAAAAGTTGGGATGGTAAAGTCTAGTGAGAGTTAAGGATGAAGGTAACTTTCCTGTACTTCCCCATCCTATCTCTTGTTTAAGGTGGTATCATTGCAAACAATGCTCCTGACTGTTATAGTTTGAAAGATGACGAACAGAGGAGCTAATGTTTTCACCTAGACTTACATAAGAGGACATCTGACCCAATTCATCCTCCAAAGTCCTTTGTTAAAAACTATTCTGTTGTATATGCATACTTGGTTTTGAGAAATTACAAGTGCTTTTAAAAAAAAAACTCAAGTCTATGCTAAGGACATTGCTTTTGGCTTTTTATTTAAGCTCTTCAGGATCTAGTGATTTTGGAATGTAATTCCTCTCTCCACTAAATCTGACTGCAATCCTTCCATACCTTCTTACGATTAGGTAGCTGAAAAAAAATTCATCACTTGGCAATTAACTTATTGGTGAAGAAATTTTCTGAAATTATTTAGACTGATTCTCCAGTTGTATAACAAACATGCTGGTGTTACATTTTGAGTCCATTCTTAAATCTTTTCTACTTGAGGAACTTGGCTCAGCTTTGAAATGCTCAGGTTTCCACCTCCAAGACAAGATAAGGCAATGCAGTAGTGGAAGAACTGCTTAGCTACTTATTTCATCTAACCCATAAAAGAAAAAGGAAAGAAATTTGGTATTAATATAAAGGCTGTATAATAGAAAATAAATTCCATTATACTCAAAAACTTACAGCAAGAAAGAGTTAAGTGATTCAAGAACTGATAACCCAAGTTTTCTGAGCAAATCATACTCTTTGTCACTTACATGGTGTTTCATAAGAAATGGGCATATATTTTTCTTTTGCTAGTGCCTTCCCTCAAAACAAACTATAAAAGTTACATTACAAAAGTTAAAAAACAAAAAGGTACTTATAATTGAAAGTGACATTGAAGTCAATGTGATTAAGTGGCTTTTAACCTACAGGGTTGTCAGTCAATAAATATTAAGCACCTCCTATGTGCCACATAATGTGCTAAGTGCTTGAGAAAATAACATGAGACTATATATGAAAACATTTTTGAAATGTTAAAAACACTCATCAATGTATAATGTTGCTGTTAAAAATTAAATTAGAAAATGCTACAAACCCTGAGATGGGGTAATTTAAGTAATTCTCACTACTAATCTAATACATTTAAGAAGTTAAGGAGAATTACTAAATGGGGAAAAAGAGAAATCAAGTCTTTGTATGAGGACAAATGTATTATTGTGACAATATGACTGCACATATGAAATGGCAATATAGCCTTTTTACCTGGTGCAAAAGATACAGTTCTTCAGAAGCTATACCTGTTAATAACGTCAAAATGTGCCTAATAACATGCTACCATGAAAAATGCCAAGCAGATATCCAGTAACATCTGCACTGATATGCAGATGAATACGGTTAAATCAATGGGTACATGGTTCAACCGACAGCCAATAACCGGATGAATGAATGAATAAATAAACAATGTGGGCAGTTCTGATGGTAAATGCTAATGAACAACAACACCGGAAATTCAAGCAAAACTACTGCAAACAACTACACTCTCTGCTGAATCAAGTGCTTTTCAATAATCAACAATTACGGAGTGCGGTGGAATCTTTCCTTTGTCTGACATCAGGGGTGTATTTATTGTAGAATACCATGCTGCTCCAAATTTGCCTATTCTTAACTAATACTGTTCCTTCAAGAATGTCACTGATGAATGTGAATGTTATTCTCACAAAAATTTTGTGAAGACAGAAAAGCCAGTATGTAGTTTGGGTAGTTAGCAATTCTAAGGAGGGAGGGGGAAATGTCCAAGATTTTTTTCTAACTCTTCTGTCTCTCGAGTCTGAATCCATTAATGCCCTCTAAACTGTGCCCCCTTCAGCACAGACCTCCTCTATGATCTAATTCAACTGCTCTTCCCAACTTTATTTTCTTTACAGTTAGTTCTGCTTCCTTGTGTAATATTGGCAATGATGATACAACCCAAGAGTTCTTAACCTGGGGTCCATAACTAGGGTCTATAGGCTCTAGGGGTTGAGTGAACCTGAATGGGGAAAAAGTACACCTTTATTTTCACTAACCTCTAATTGAAATTTAGTGTTCTCTTCTATTAGGGATGTAAGGCAACAAAACACAATTCTGAGAAGGGATTCGTAGGCTTCAGATTGCCAAAGAGATCCAAAACAAAAAAATAGTTAAGAGCCCCTAAAATAATCCAACTGCCATGTCATGATGACCATAATCAATGATAAGCAGAAAAAAGTTTGATCTCAGCAGATGATTTTTTGTATGTTCCTCCATTTACCTTTATGCCTAAAATGTTGGTTACCTTAATGTTTCCTGTAGATTTGCCACACTCTTAACTGACTACTTTCCACTGCACCTGGGACAGTGCCAAATATAGAGGAGTTGCTCAAGAAACACTCAGTGATTGAGTATTTAGTAGGCCTAGAAAGGTGGGCTAAATCCATGATATTATTATAGGATTCTAGCATTCCCCTTTATAAAATTTTACAAACAATGGAGGAGGACAAAGAGGGGAAAAAATTCTAAAACTCAAAATCTTAAAGTGAATGTTGAAAACTAAAAATAAATACATTATTTTTTAACCACTACATGATTGTAGAATTGCAAATGAAAACAACTATGCTAATATAGCTAATGTGACAGAAAAGGAAAATGACAAATGCTGGAGGGGATGTGGAAAAATTGGGACATCAATGCACTCCTGGTGGAGTTATAAACTAGTCTAACTGTTCTGAAGAACAATTTGGAACTATGCCCAAAGGGCTACAAAACTGTTTATACTCCAAAGCAGGAATACCACTATGAGATCTTTATCCCAAAGAGATCAAAGAAAAAGGAAAAGGACCTATTTGTACAAAAATATTTATAGCAGTTCTTTCTGCAGTGGCACAGAACTGGAACTGAGATGTCCATCACCCGAGAAATGGTGGCACAAGCTGTGGTGCATGATTGTGACGGAAGACTATTATGCTCTAAGAAATGAAAAACAGGATAGTTTCAGAGATCTGGAAGGACTAATATGAACTCATAAAAAATTTAGTGAGCAGAATGAAAACACTGTATACAGTAACAGCAAAAATACAAAGATGATCAACTGTGAAAGAACTCTGACCAAGACAACGATCTGAAACAATCCCATTAGGACCCATGATGCTGTCTACCTCCAGAGAGAGAGGAGCTGAGCTCTGAATGCAGACTGAAGCATACTTTTTAAAAAAATGTTCTTTGTTTTTATTGTTTTATTTTGTTTATGTTTTCTTTTACAATACAACTATTATGGAAATGTTTTGAATGACCTCACATGTATAACCAAAATCAAACTTCTTGCGTTCTAAGGAGGGGGTAGAGGAGGCAGTAGAGAATTTGGAGCTCAAACATTGTACAAATGATTTTTGAAATTTTTTTCATATGTAATTGGGAAATACTTAACAAAATAAAAATAGTTTTAAAAAGTGGAAAAATGTTCAGTGCTCATGGCTAGACCATGCCAATATAATAAAAATGGTACGACTAACAGAATTAATGCATACTTTTAATACTATACACATCAAATTACCAAAAGGATACTTTACAGGAACCTGATAATAATAAAATTTATTTGGAAAAACAAAAGTTGTAGAATATTAACAGAAATGATCAAATGAACTAAGGACAAAGGGGGAACAACATTTCCATTTCTCCAAATATATTATAAAGCAGCAGTCATTAAAACCATCTGGTTGAGTTAAAGAATAGGGACAGATCAACGAAGCAGACTAAACACAGGAGATTCAAAAGCATGTTAATAACTTTCATAAAGTGAAAGACATAAATTATCTAGGGAAAAACATGTCTGACAAAAATTACTAGGAAAAGTGGAAACAGTCTGACCTCATGCCGTACTCCACAATACATTCTAAATGGATATTTTTATCGTAATATAAAAAGATCATAATCTTAAAAAAATAAAAGAGAAATAGATCATGTGAGAAACTCACGGTTATAGGTAAGAGAAGCATTCTTAACCAAATAAGGGAGAGACCACTAAAAAAGTTAAAGTAGATAATTTTCGAATACTTGAAACTGAAAAGCTTCTGCAAAGATAACATTAACATATGTAGAACAAGCGGGAAAATCGCTAAGTTAAGAAAAACTCTTAAGTATCAAATTTCTTTTATGGATTGGGCATCTAAGAGATAAATAGACATATATATATATTTCGATATGTAAATAGCCATCCCCCAATAGAAGAATGATTAAAATATATGAACAAAAGGAATTGCACAATATTCATAATCATGTGAAAAAATACTCCAATTCACTACTAAGTAAAATCCAAAACAAAACAACTCCAAAATTTCATTTCACACCCTGCAAACAGGCAAAAATGGCGAAGTCAGTGTTGAAGGGGGTATGAGTAAATAAGCGCATTAAAGTTTTGGAAGGAGCTGTGAAATGGTACAACCATTTGGGATGCTTTCACATTTGATTTTTATTTTTTCCTAAACCACAAGTAAACAAAAATTTTTTACATTTCTTTTTAAAATGATGAGTTCCAAATTCTCTCTCCTTTTCTCCCCTCCCCTCTCCTTCAAAAGGCAATCTGATATAGATTATACACGTGCTATACAAAACATTTCCATATTTCTATGTTGTAAAAGAAAATATAGGCCAAAAAAATAAAAATAATTGAAGTTTTTTTCAAAAGGATTCTTCAATATGAATTTATCACCATTAGTTCTTTCTCTAGAGGTGGAGGGCATTTTTCATCATAAGTTCTTTGGAATTCCTTTGGACCACTGTTTTACTAAGAACACCTAAGTCATTCAGCTGATCATCATATAATATCACAGTTAGTCTGTACAATATTCTCCTGGTTCTGCCCACTTCACTTTGCATCACTTCATGTAAGTCTGCCCACTCATCATTTCATACAGCCCAATGGTATTCCATCCCAATCACGAAACACAACTTCTTCACCCATGCCTCCACCGATGGGTATCCCCCTCAATTTTCAATTCTTTGTCACTACAAAAAAAAGAACTCTTGTATTTTTGTGCCAACTGGTCCTTTTCTTCTTTATGCAACTTTTCTGGGATACAGACCTTGTAGTGGAATTGCTGGGTCAAAGGGGATTTGGGCACAGTGCCAAACTGGCCTCCAGAAGAGCTAGTGTTCCATCTCCTCCAAAACTTGTCATTTTCCTTTGCTGTCATATCAACCAACTTGATAGGTGGGAGTTTTGATTTGTATTTCTCCAATCAATAGTGAAAGGATCTAAGACAACTCCAAAAGACTCCCAATGGGCCTGAATGTGGAAGCATTTTCTTCTGTAGTTTTGTTTCATCTTTCTCATGGTTCCTCCCAATGATTCTAATTTTTCTTTATATTATGACTAAGGTGAAGATAGGTTTAACATGAATATGTATATGTAAAGTCTATTATCAGACTGCACTGTCTTGGGAAGGAGGAAGGAGATAGAGGAAGAGAAAATTTAAAACTGAAAATCTTATGAAGTGAATGTTGAAAACTAAAAATAAATTATTTTCTTTAAAAAAGAAATAATGTTTGTGATGAACATAGAAAAGAAATAGGGGCTGGAGCCAAGATGGCAGAGTACATTCTTAGTTCTTAGTTCTCCCCCTAAAGCCCATAAAATACTCATAAAAAATGACTCCAAATAAACTCTAGAGCAGCAGAAGTCACAAGACAACAGAGTAAGAGATTTCCAGCCCAAGACAGTCTTGGAAGGCCGACAGAAGGGTCTATCCCACTGGGTTCACAGTGGAACCCAGTGCAGCCTTGGCAGCAGCGACAGGACTAGAACAGGCTTCAGGGCACAGGATCCCGGATAGCATCTGCAGTTCCCAGAATACTCAACTCACAAACGCCAGACAGCTTCAAAGGTCAGTGAGAAAGCTTTCACCTAGGTGAGAAGGGAGCAGAGTCCTGCCTGAGTGGTGGCCCCAGGTGGCAGGAGTATCCATTTTTTGAGCCCTCAGCCTAAAGACCTTGGGGTAATTGAACAGCTGATCTACATCTCAGCCCTGAGTGGTGATCCTGGGGGTGAGGAGGAGTACTGGCCTGGTGGAGCTGGATCTTGCTGATCTTGGGCAGAAAAGCTTGTGATTGCTCCCAGCAGAGCATAGGCCAAGAAAGGAGTAAACTCCTCTTCCTTGACTGTGGCACCTTGGAGGAACTGAGAACTTACAGGTTCCTAAAGTATACCCTCTACTTCACAAAGGACTCAAAGGTCAAGTGACTGGCTGGGAAAATGCCCAAAAAAGGGGGGGAAAAATAAGACTACAAAAGGTTACTTTCTTGTTGAACAGGTTATTTTCCTCCATCTTTTCAGATGAGCAGTAACAAAGCATACAATTAGAGGAAGGTATCAAAATCAAGGCTTCTTCATCCAAAACCTCCAAAATAAATTTTCAATGATCTCAGGCCATGGAAGAACTTGAAAAGAATTTTGAAAATCAAGTAGAAGAGGTGGAGGAAAAATTGGGAAGAGAAAAGAGAGCAAGCAAGAAAATCATGAAAACCAAGTCAACAGCTTGCTACAGAAGACCCAAAAAAATGCTGAAGAAAATAACACCTTTAAAAACAGACTAATCCAAATGGCAAAAGAGGTCCAAAAAGCCAGAAGGTGCTTTTAAAAGAATAGGCCAAATGGAAAAGGAGGTTCAAAAGTTCACTGAAGAAAATAGTTCTTTAAAAATTAGAATAGACCAGATGAAAGCTAATGACTTCATGAGAAACCAAGAAATCACAAAACCAAACCAAAAGAATGAAAGAATTGAAGACAATGTGAAATATCTCATTAGAAAAACAACTGACCTAGAAAAGAGATCCAGGAGAGACAATTTAAAAATTATGGGGCTACCTGAAAGCCATGATCAAAAAAAGGGCCTAGACATCTTCTTTCATGAAATTATCAGGGAAAACGGCCCTGATACTCTAGAACTAGAGGGTAAAATAAATATTGAAAAACTCCACTGATCGCCTTCAGAAGGATATCCAAAAAGGAAAAACTCCTAGGAATATTGTAGCCAGATTCCAGAGTTACCAGGTCAAGGAGAAAATATTTCAAGCAGCCAGAAAGAAACAATTCAAGTACTATGGAAATACTATCAGGATAACACAAGATCTAGCTGCTTCTACATTAAGGGATCTAAGGGCTTGGAATATGATATGCCAGAAATCAAAGGAACTAGGATTAAAACCAAGAATCACCTACCCAGCAAAACTGTGTATAATACTTCAGGGGAAAAAATGGTCATTCAATGAAATGGAGGACTCTCAAGCATTTTTGATAAAGAGACCAGAACTGAATAGAAAATTTGACATTCAAACACAAGAATCAAGAGAAGCATGAAAAGGTAAACAGGAAAGAGAACTTACTAAAGCTGAACTGTTTACATTCCTACATGGAAAAATAATATTTGCAACTCCTGAGATTTTTTTCAGTATTTGGATAGTTGGAAGGATGATATACATATAAACAGAGGGCACAGGGTGAGTTGAATAGGAAAGGATAATATCTAAAAAAATAAAATTAAGGAGTGGGAGAGGAATATATTGGGAGGAGAAAGGGGGAAATGGAATGGGGCAAATTATCTCTCATAAAAGAGGCAAGAAAAAGCTTTTTCAATGGAGAGGAGAAGGGAAGAGGTGAGAGGGGAAAAGTTAAGCTTACTCTCATCACATACAGCTTTGAAGGAATAACATGCACACTCAATTTGGTATGAAAATCTATCTTACATCACAGGAAAGTTGGGGAGAAGGGGATAAGTGGGGTGTAGGGGGATGATAGAAAGGAGGGCAAATAAGAGGAATTAATTAGATGTAAACACTTTTGGGGAAGGACAAGGTCAAAAGAGAGAATAGAATAAATGGGGTACAGGATAGGATGGAGGAAAATATAGCTAGTTTTTCACAACATGACTATTATAGAAGTCTTTTGCATAACTACACATGTATAGCCTATACTGAATTGCTTGCCTTCACAGTAGGGATGGGTGGGGAGAAAGGAAGGGAGAGAAGCTGGAACTCAAAGTTTTAGGAATGAATGTTGAGAACTGTTTTTACATGCAACTGGGAAATAAGAAATACAGGTAAAGGAATATGGAAATCTATCTTGCCCTACAAGAGAGAAAATGGGGATGAGGAAAGGAAGGGGTGTGATAGAAGGGTGGGCAAATTGGAGGAAGGGGTATTCAGAATGCACCATGTCTTGGGGTGAGGGGAGGGGACAGATAGGGAGAAAATTTGGAAATCAAAATCTTCTGAAAATGAATGTTAAAAAACAAAATAAATTTTTTTAAAAAAGAATGAAAAATCTACATGAAGTGACGCAAAATAAAGAAGCAGAACCAAGACAATTATACAAATAACTGTAACAATGCAAATGAACTCCAAAAAATTAAAAATGTAACTGTAATCTTCATGAGAGCTAAAGATCTTTCCCCCATTAATAGGCCTCAGGTGGAGCACATTAAAGGGAAGCTTGATTAGGGAAGGCTCCCACCTTTTGTAAACTTCTAATGAGGTACTGGGTCACAAAGGCAGTGATTCCCTCCAGCTTGTATATGTACTCTGAGATGAGGTTTTGCTTTGGGGCTTACTCTCTGGAAGAAAGTTCATGTGCCAGATGAGACTCTGTGTAGCCATTAAGGAGTTACCCCCACCCCGATCCCCCTTTGAAAACCCAGATGTTGGTACGTCTCTTTCTGGTAACTTTTATGTATCTAGTGGTCAGACAGTTGGATCTGTCTGTTGATCTGTGATGTATGTACTGCTTATGGTCAGAAAGTTAGAAGCCTTGTCTGTTGGTCTTTATTTCTCTGCTTGTATTTTCTCCTTTGGTATATGTGATTAAAGAAGATTGTTGAACCCTCAAAAGTTGCTTTCTTTTTATAAAAGCAGATCTAAGAATCTGTGCTAATAGGCCATCCCAGATGTGTCTGGGTGCTTGCTGCTACAGTAACAAAATTATAAATATTAAATGGGAATCAAATTTAAAGAAATGAGAAGGTACCCCAATCTACCCTTTGGTGGAAGTGAGAGGTCCAGGAGTGTTACACATTTTGAATGTTTTCATACTTTCTCAACATAGCAATCAAATGTTCTTTTTTTCATCCTCTCTCCAAAAAATAGTATTGGTCATATGGAACAGCTCGCAGGGAGAAGGAGGAACAATACCATGATGATTAAGATAAAAAGAATCAATACAAAATTTTACAAAATAAACCAAAGAATCAATAAAAAATTTTTAAAAATAAAAAATTAACCTACAGACTTACAACAGAGGCATTCTCAAACAATTCTGTGTATTATACTATTTCATTTCCTTAAACCTTCAAGATTATTTGGAATATGTGACAATGCACTGGCATTAAAGGGGACTTGGAAGCAATGTTGGCCCCAACTAAGTCAGTTGTTTTGAAGGTAACATAATATGCTTCTTTTAAGTACAAAGATTGGGAAGGGGAGAGGGAAAGAGACTGCAAAAAAATCACCCACAGAAGAAAACTGCTTCTTTAAAATGAAAAGACAAATTAGCTCACTGCTCTGCATATACTGTAAGAATTTCAAAGACATATTCTTTAGCAGTACTTTTTATATTAGCAAAAAACTAGACTCAAAATAAATGACCATCAAGTGGAGAATGGCTGAGCAAATTATAGTATATAAATTTAATGTAATATTATTGCTTTTGCCAGAGAGGGAGAGGGGAGACTTAGATGAGCTGACACAGTAAGAATGTATTTACTATATAAAACGCTTCAATTGTGCAAATAAAAACAACCCTAAACATTAACCAAACTCATATTCAACATGATGATCAACTGTCATGCAACTAATCAGATGATGCAATCTCCTTCCCCTTAGCAAAGGTACAGTATTACAGATGCATAATATTGTACGTGCTCCCACATGGTTTGTTGGCTGACTTTGCTTTTCACAAGGAAGTGTACTGTGACTGAACCAGAGGAGAGAATAGAAGAGGCTATACTGAATAACTGCTGGGGTTTAAAAAGCAAAGGGTATCAATAATGTTTTCTTTTAAAAAAAATTTTTAACCAAATATTATTGCTTCAATGGTTATGTTTTCTATTTAGAGTAGACACACATTTGAAGAGGCTATTCTGAAAATCTTGTCACAAAACAAAATCTGTTGTCAACATATCACAGAATTCTACTGTGTATGTACTTTTTATCCATAACATTATTACAAGCATTCTCTGTTATGGACAGCCAACTTACAAACATTTTATACGTAGTAAGCTGCAAAATACCATTCCTCTCTTGCAATTTCAGAACAAACAGTAACCAAGTTGTACTACCTGGTAACAAGTGCTTCCTGACATTACCACCAGAAAACTGCATACATAGCTCTCCTCTTGAGAGTATTTCCTTTTGAAGGCCCTAAAGCCTTAAGCCTTTCAGGGGCTATATGGTCAAAGCCTTCATTCTAAAACTGAGGAAACTTCCTCCTCACCCTCAGTCCATCAAATATTCTACTTTATAGAGTCTTCTCCACCTGGTGAGAAAAGTACAGGTCACTGCAGAAAGTTATAGCTTCTCAATACTACTTGGAGTCAAACTCATGCTTTTTGACTGGTCTGTTTATGTTATGAAAGGGTTTCATGACTTTAAGTTTCTAGGTAAAATAAATTGCTTGGTTGTTTTTATGTCTTCTGAAGAGGAGATGAATTGCTGGAGAATCCTTTTTTCTATGGGATCATTGAAATGTCTGGCCAAGGAAAAGTCTTAGAGATATGGCCAACCCATTGAAAAACAAAGCTAATGATTTTTCAAAAATATCATAAACATATTTTAGAAACGATTTTCTAATGTTTCTTTTCTTAAGTCTCTTTTTTTTTCCCTTTTGAAGGGGAATGAAAAAGGGAATGGTCAAAGTTAGTTGTAGGTACTCTAAAGCAGGTGAGGCGTCAATTCAAATGGCAAACAAATTATCATGGCTTTCCAACATCTTCTTACCCAGGTTTAAGTCAGTGACATTTTTTTCCTCTAGAAAATACTATTAACCCGATGTAAATTAATTTTGATGTAGTTTCTGTTTTCTATAAGTGATATATATTTCTTTGATCCTCTCTCTGAACCGTTTAAAGGTACAAGCATCCTACATTTCTAAGACAATACTCATTTTATGAACTTGATTTTCTGAGTATAACCTTTTGTAGGTTACATTTTTTCCTGCTCTTACAGTTGAAGTATTGTAATTTCATAATGGTATTACAAAAAGCAAATTCAAATTTACTTTTGATTCTGATTGCTTTAAGTATGTGACATTCTAAAATAAAAATGACATATTTTGCTTGCTATGTATTTGTAAAAAGGGCACAATATGAAGGGTTCTTTTTTTTATAATTTCCTGATTTAAAATGAAGTATTATGTCCATTGATTTCTCTTCCCACCTCCCTATTTTTACTCTCTTCCTTTTAATATACCAAGATGCCAGACTTCACAAGTTTGCATGGTCCTTGTCTTGATTTCACAGTGTTAAAATCTGTATTTTTCTATGTAGGGGGAGATAATTTTCTCAACAATAGTCTCTGATAAATATTGTATGAAGTTGTTGTGAAGAACTGCTTGTTGAATAAATGGATAGGACTAAAAAAATAAAAATAAAATAAAACTGAAGAAACTTAAGGCCAGGGAAACTAAGAACAAGAACAAACGAGAGTCCTGTAACAAAGTCAGCGCTCTAGTCGCAGTGGCTCATATAATTCCTTTTCCCTTCATTTCTTCCTTTTTTAATTTCTCTTAAAACTATTTGTCATGTTCACTCTCAAACTACAATTTTAAAAATAAGTTTACATTGATGTCCTTTGTACATATCTCTTAGATGACACCATCTCTCAATTTAATCAGAAAACAAAAGGTTACCTTAAAGGAGGTGGTCCCTTACATCTGAGTCTTGAAAAAACTAGGGTTTTCAAGTAGTGGAAATAAAGACAGAGCACTTACAGGCTGTGTAAAGGCATGGGGGCATGAGATGGGAGTATCAACCACAAACAAACACCAGCTGCTCAGTGTGTCTGGAATCTGAGTGTATGAAAGTGGGAAAAAAATGAGAAATCAGCCCAGAAAGAGAAGTTGAAGCCATACTGTGAAGGACTTTTAAATGGCAAACAGGAGAGTCGATAATTTATCCTAAAATAGGATAACACTGAAGCATTGCCAAATAATATACATAAAGCACTTTGCAATATTTTAAGTGTTATATAAATTCCAGCCATTATTTTTAATATATCTTTGGACAGGGTAATGACATCAACAGACTTTTGCTTTAGGAAAATTAACGTAACTTTGTAGAAGATGGAATAAAGAATAGCATGTAACAGAAGATAACTAAAATAGCCCAGGTTAAATGTGATGAGGGCCTGAACTATGACAATGACTGTGTTGGCAGAGAAAAAAAGAATGGATGTGGAGAGGTAAAACCTGGACTCACCCAGCTACCACTAGAAGACAATACATTCATGGCCACCCTTTTTGAACAATAAACATACCTTCTTCACACAGGTCCCAAACAAGTACCAAGAGGAAAAAGAAGCACACCCCTTATTCTTCATTGCTACATAAAATCCTCCCCTTGCAGATCTCATTAGTAACACAGTGGTTCTCAAAGTGTGGTCTGTGGGTTCGAGGGGTGGCCAGAACTTTTTCAGAGGGTCCTTGAAGTCAAAACTTTTCATAATAAAACATTATTTGCCTATTAGAAGAATCATCCCTTTTCCAACTACATAATTGTGTAAAGTTGTATTTTCTTCATATACTTCAACCAAAACAATATATCACCAATAGACTTAGTACAGAAGCAGATGAAAATCTCGCTCTTCTACTAAATCAGATATTAAAGAGATCTACAAAATATGCAAAACAAAACCACTTCTCATTAAATTTGTGGAAAACAACTATTTTTTCAAAAAATAAGTTGATATTAACATGTAATTGGTTATTAGTACAATAATTATTTTATAATGTTATCTATTTTAATTTTTAATATGGTAAATATAAACATACAATACATACAAAAAAAAGCTCTTTATGACCACCTCAGGAACCCGAAGTGAGGACCTCATCATACCACTGGAATCAGAGGTATGAAACACAAAGTCCATAAATACTTCCAATACTTTCAAATACTGCTCAATCCAGATTAAAATGCAATTGGGAAATACCTAACAAAATAAATATATAATAAAACATAAATAATATTACACTTTAATGCTATACCAATATGTAGATTCTGTATGTGGGGATTAGTAAATGCCTTTCTATTTGAGTTTGACCTCAATGACCTGGGCTATTCAAAAGCTCCTCCTCTAGGCTATGCTTTCAGTACATAAAATCGTTAAGTCATGCTTCACGCACTGACAAAAATCATCTTTCTAAGGCACAAGTCCTACGTCATTCCCCTTTATACATTTCACACCAGTCAAACTAAACTTGAACTCCAAAGTCCACTCCCCTCCTTCATGCCTTTACACAAGGTCATAACTAGAATACACTTCACCTCCATTCTCTCAGAAGCCTCACCTACCTTCAAGGCTAAGCTTAGGCAGGTGCAACCATTTTAGCAAACTCTTTGCTTGCCTACGGTTCTTGTAGT
This sequence comes from Bettongia penicillata ogilbyi, assembly GCA_023548195.1. Classification (NCBI taxonomy): domain Eukaryota; kingdom Metazoa; phylum Chordata; class Mammalia; order Diprotodontia; family Potoroidae; genus Bettongia; species Bettongia penicillata. The sequence goes on along the minus strand of JAJHZJ010000011.1, from coordinate 3,227,760 downwards.
CATATGTTTAATTTTTGGTGCCCCTTCTGTAGAATGCAAATGCATTTTCAATCATTTTGCTAGTTCCTATGAGGTCCTGTGGCCCAGATGATAGCTTCTTCCCTGATCCTCCCAATTATAATATTCTTTTCCTTTTCAAATTATCACATAATCTGGTACACCATTCCCCAAATTTATTCCCAAATAAGGCATAAATTTACTAAAGACAAGAATAGTTTCTCTTTTGTTACTGTATCCCCAGAATCTAACACAGTGTTCCTTGTATATTGTAGATGCCTAACAAACATGTGGAATTGAAACTTTAGAATTATTAAAATGTAGAGAACGTAATGTGTTTAATAAGAATGTATGTGTAGAGCCCATATAAGACTGCATGCCATCTTGGGGAGGAAGTAAGGAGGGAGGGGGAGAAAATTTAAAGCTAATGAAGTGATTGTTGAAAACTGAAAACAAATAAATTTGGAGGGAAAAAAGTGAAGAATACAGAAACACAACTATAAAGGAAAATATTTTAGTATCTACAAGTGATTATAGATACATACCTATCAATAATCAAATTATATATTACATACATATATAATTTGATTATTGGTAGGTATGTAGAGATATATAGACATAAACATATAGCTAGATAATAGGTCTATTTACACAGAGTTTGCTATTTAGGATTAATACAGTAACTTTCCTCCAAAAGACATATTTATCATTTCAATAGGTACTGTCCCCATTTTTAGGAAAGCTAATGTAGTGATGAGTTATCAGTGTCAGAAGGGCAAATATTAACTCCTAAGAAACCCTTTTGTCTAATTCGGAATAGACCTGTGATGTCACAAGGAAAGTCACCAGATTTCCCTCAGTTTATAGACAGACAGGAATCTGAAGTACTGAGGTGTTAACTGAGTTGCTCAGGTTCATGAAGTCAAAATCTGTCCATCAGAAACAGTGCCTGAGTCAGGCCTACGTGACTCCAAAACCAGGTCTCTATCTCCTATGCCATGCTGCCCAGTATCACAATAAAAATATTCTAAAGCAAAACACTTTATATAAATAACAGTTAATTCTATCACTTTTTCAAATAAATCGGGATTATTTTTATGAAGTTATTTAATTTCTGTCACTCAATTTTGTAATTGAGGATACAATGTACCTCACACCACAGACAACTATGGTAAACAGTGACAAATCATTATTTCTAATAGTTAACTAGTGATTAGAGAGTCATTTGGGCACAGAGAACTGGCCCAAACACCAAGAACTGGAGTCAAAGTCCCTCCTCTGACACAGACTGGCAAATAATTTAATATTTCAGTGTTCCAGGCAAACTTCTCAAACTTTAAGTTACAGGAAGGGATGAATCTGCATTTACTGGGGAAAAGTTTCTTCACCTGGAAGCTCACCATAGGAATGACACCAGTCCAAACACTGAACCTTAATTAGTGATTGCATAACTACATTTATAACATGGATAAAACATAGGTCACAGTCCAGTTTTATCAAATGAAGGGATTTTTTTCAATATCAGACTTCACAATTAAAAAATGGTTTTATAGACTGCAAAAGATTTATGAACTTAATTCTAACTTTGTAAAAAATTAACCGAAAGTGTTTTTAAATTATTGACCATTAAAAAATATCAACCACATAAGTAGCCAAAAATACAATTATATACCAAAAGTATGTTAAGGACAAATAAATTAGCTTTGAAGGAAGATGAGGATTCTGAGAGACCAAAGTTTTCTATTATAGGAAAAACAGTATACCACAAATCCTAAAACCAAAGGATTATATAATTCTGTTTCTGTGACATGTAGGTGTAGTACTGACTTATCAAGTCAGTTTTGCCTTGATTTTCCCAACTACAAAACTAAGTATAATGACCAACTATCTCTACCTGGCATATTATCTAGGTCATAGGATAATGGATGTAAGAGGGTATATGGTCCAACTCTCAATGAGGAACTAAGGCCAAGTGAGCTTAAATGACTTACTCAAGTAGTGGACAAGAGTAATAACAGAACTGTAATTAATTAAACCCAAGTTCTGATTCCAAATCCAACACTTTCTACTGTACCAGGCTATTATCTGACAATATTTGTAAATATATTTTACAGAAGTTGTCAAACGACATTTCTTAAAAGCTTAGCAATAAATTCCATGTACCTCCCTGACACAATGCTTTTTGAGTTAGCGTTCCCAAAGTTCAAAAATCTCTAACATTCTCATGTGTGACCCCTGGGCAGCCACTTAACCTCTGGCAGCTTCAGTCTCCATGTCTTTAGATTGAGGAGTAGGCACTAGAGGAACAAACAAACAATTGCTTATCCAGTTTTCTATCTACCAGAAATTTCTATCACAATAGTAATTGCACTTATTTCTTCAAAAAGGAGATCTGAAAGACAATGTGTGAGATTTGGCTTATTGAAGAGAGGTATAATTTGAAAAGCATTAAGTGGAAGCTTATGAGGCAAGACATTCTAGTCTCTGAACTCCAATTTACTGTGCCCTTCTTGGGACAGGAGGTAAAGATTTATTAGATTAACCAAAAATAAAGGTTTTGAGATCTTCTGAACAAAAAATTAAAAGAAAGACATTACTTCACTGAAAAAAGGTGGAAGTAGTGAATGATTTCCAAATTAGTCTAAAAGTTATATGACATTAAAATCTGACAACATGTCAGACAAGTATGTTTCCAGCAAGGAAAAGGCAAAAATACCCAGAGCAGCCATGTTCACGTATAACCTTAGCTAGCCCCCCAATTCTCCCAACTATCTTTCCAACTCCAACAGCCCACCTTCCAACTCCAACAGCCCACCGCTTCCTGCTCCTCTTTATGCATAGTCTTCCCCTCTCAGAATGTAAATTCCTTAAGGACAGGTACAGACCTTTGTATCTGCATTCCTAACACTTAATCTAACCTAATGCTTTATCTAAAAATAACGGCATAATAATAAACTGCCTAAAAAAGTGGGTATAATGCTCAAAACTCATTACTTTCTTTAGTCAGGGTCTCTTCCTTTTACTAAAAAGTAATGGGTAGGAACAAGATGTAGACATTTCCAAAGTCTAAATACACTTAAATATGGTAAGCCGAAACTTGCATCAATGCTTTAGGAAGGAAAATCTTTACTTAGCTCTTACAGATTCAGATTTTCAGATTACAGATTACTGCTTAATAACAATGAATACCATAATCCAGTCATATAAATTTGAAGATATGTAATTTAAGATGGATGGGTGACACTGTTTTAAGCAACATTTTTGGAAATTTATACTTGCTTGCTATCACACTTAAAGATGTTTCTCATCACTTACCTGAAAGATATGTCTGAATCACAGTTTTATTTTCCTTCAAATAAGGCACAGTGGATTATACAACTATTATACTACATTACTCAAAGTCTGGCCCGTAGTTGTCATTTAGCCTTCCAGACACCATTCGGGGATTTCTTGGCAAAGTCCCTTCTCCAGCAGATCCATTTTGTTAGGCAGTCAGCAGCTGGAAGTGTCTAAGGCTGGATCTGAACTTGGGTCTTCTGAGCCCAGTTCCAATGCTCCACCCACTGAGCCACTAGCTGCCTTTATGGCAAGTACTAGGTCTTCCTATATATAATTAATAATTTAATAATTTATTTCAATATTTTTGAAAGGCAATAAGTAATAGCTACTTTAATAACATCTTAAACACTGTAAAGCTATTAATTCCAAATTATAACTATGAAACATTAACTCAATTTACAGCTTTTAATAATTTTCCATTTTTTTCCTAATAAACTTTCCTGAAGTCTTCAATAGGTAGCTAAGTGGTGCAGTAGATACAGCACTGAGTTTGGAGTCAGGAAGACTCATCTTCATGAGTTCAAATCCAGCCTCAGACAGTAGTTGTATGACCCTGGGAAAGTCACTTAAACCTATCTGCCTCAGTTTCACATCTGTAAAATTAGCTAGAGAAGGAAATGACAAACCATTCCAGTACCCTTGGCAAGAAAATCCCAAATGGGGTCACAAAGAGTTGGACATGACTGAAATCACTCAACTGTAAAGTCTTCAAGGACTTATTCTCAGAAAAGTATCTTAATAAAAGAATTAAAAAGCTAAGAAAACCATAAGGAAATAGAAACAATAAAACACTTGTTGAAGACTTGAACGAGCCCTTTCAGACTTGGATAAATTAAAAAGGAACAAGAAAGAAAGTAAGCATCTTAACAGAATAGTTTAAAAATGAAGTATGACAGACCTCTTGACAATCACTGAAAGTAAATCATAAGGACTGTACCCATTTTCACATGCCACAAACCACAATCCAATAAATTACATTCACTAATACAACATTTTTAAGCCTCATTATCTCATCCTTACAACCCTCTAAACTACTATTAGCCCTTGTTTACAAATAGAAAACTGAGGTGAAAAGAGATTAAATGACTTGCCCAGACCATACAACTACTTGTGTGAGAATGATTTGCATCAGGCTGCCCCAACTCCAGATACAGAGCTCTACTTTCTGTGCCACCCAATCTGCTAGAAATATGAAGACATTCATTTATTTTTTTCTTTGTAATCATATTTTTATTTTATGTCTTTCTTAAAATTATTTTGTTTTCACTTTTCTACAATCACTTCCATATATCTTAGATTTTCCTCCTCCCTCCCCAAGATAGCATGCAATCTTATATAAGTTTCACACACACACTCTTATTAAATACATTTTCACCTTAGTCATGTTGCATAGAAGAATTAAAATGAATGGGAGAAACCATAAAACAAAACAAAATATAACACAGAGGAAAATGATCTGCTTCATTCTGCAATCCAATTCCACAGTTCTTTCTCTGGATGTGGAAGGCATTTTGCCGCAAGAGTTCATCAGGAATTTTTTAGGTCCTTGCATTGCTGTGAAGGACTAAGTTTACCACAAAAATTTCTTGCTCACTGTAGTGTTGCTGTGCACAATGGTCTCCTGGTTTTGCTCCTTTCACTCAGCATCAGATCATATAAGTCCTTCCAGGACTCTCTGAAATCCTCCTGTTCATCGTTTTTTACAGCACAATAGTATTCCATTACATTCATACACCACAATTTGTTCAGCATTCCCCAATTGATGGGCATCCCCTTGACTTCCAGTTCTTGGCCACCACAAAGAGAGCTGATATAAATATTTTTGTACATGTGGGACCCTTTCCCATTTTTATGATCTTTTGGGAAACAGTCCTAGAAGTGATACTGCTGGGTCAAAGTGTATGCACATTTTTGTAGCCATTTGGGCATAGTTCCAAATTACTCTCCAGAATGGTTGGATCAGTTCACAGTTCCACCAACAATGAATTAGTGTTCACTCTCCCACATCTCCAACATTTATCATCTTCCTGTTTTGTCATGTTAGCCAAGCTGATAGGTGTGATGCAATACTCAAGAGTTGTTTTGATTTGCATCTCTCTAATCAATAGTGATTTAGGGTATTTTTTCATATGACTATAGATAGCTTTAATTTCTTCCTCTAAAAACTCTTGTTCATATTCTTTGACCATTTATCCACTAGGGAATGACTTGTATTCTTGTACATTTGACTCACTTCTCTATATAGTTTAAAAATGAGGCCTTTATCACAGATACGAGTTGCAAAAAATCTTTCCTAGTTTTGTTTCCCTCTTAATCTTGGTTGCATTGAGTTTGGTTGTGCAAAAACTTTTCAGTTTAACGTAATCAAAATTACCCATTTTCCATTTCACAATGTTCTCTATCTCTTGTTTGGTCATAAATTTCTCCATTCTCCATAAAACTGACAAATACACTCTTCCTTGCTGCCCTAATTTGTTTATAGTAGAAATCTTTATAATACCTAGATCATGTATCCATTTGGACTTTATTCTTGTGTACTGTGTCAGGCATTGGTCTATGCCAAGTTTCCATCACACTGTTATCTAGTTTTCCCAGCAATTTTCGTAAATAAGCTGGCGTTCTTAGTTTTATCAAACAGTAGATTGTTATATGCACTGACTACTCTGTCTTGAGTACCTAACCTATTCCACTGGTCTACCCCTCTATTTCTTAGTCAAGTACCAAGTGGTTTGATGATTGCTGCTTTATAATACAATCTGAGATCTGGTAGGACTGAGCCACTTTCCCTAGCATTTTCATTTCATTACTTTCCTTGATGTTCTGGACCCTTTGTTCTTCCAGATGAATTTTGATATTTTTTTCTAGCTCTAGAAAATAATTATCTGGTAGCTTGATTGGTATGGCACTGAATAAGTAAATTAATTTAGGTGGAATTATCATTTTTATAATATGAGCTCAGCCTACCCACGAGCAACTGATGTTTTTCCATCTGTTTACTTGGATTTGACTTTATTTATGTAAAAAGTGTTTTGTAATTGTGTTCATATAGTTCCCTGGGTTTGTTTTGGCAGGTAGACTCTCAGATTATTTTATAGTATCTACCATAGCTTTAAATGGGATTTCTCTTTCTCTTGCCGCTGGCCTTTGTTAGCAATATATAGAAATGCAGATGATTTATGTGAGTTTATTTTGTAACCTGCAACTTTGCCAAAGTTGCTTATTATTTCAAGTAGTTTTTTACTTCATTTTCTATGATTCTCTAAGTATATCATATCATCTGCAAAGAGTGATAACTTAGTTTCTTCTTTGTCTATTCTAATTCCTTCCATTTCTTTTTCTTCTCTTACTGCTAAAGCTAACATTTCTAGTATCATATTGAATGAAAATGGTGATAATGGACACCCTTGTTTCACCCCTGATCTTACTTGAAATGCATCTAGCTTGTCCCCATTGCATATAATGCTTGTGGATGGTTTTAGGTAGATACTACCTATTATTTTATGGAAAGTTCCATTTATTCCTATACTCTCCAGTGTTTTCAATACGAATGGGTGTTGTATTTTGTTAATGCTTTTTCTGCATCTATTGAGATAATCACGTGGTTTCCGTTAGGTTTGTTGTTGATATGATCAATAATGCTAAGAGTTTTCCTAATATTGAACCAGCCCTGCATTTCTGGTATAAATCCTACCTGATGGTAATGCAGTATTCTCATAAGTTGCTGTATTCTTTTTGCTAATATCTTATTTAAAATTTTTGCATCTATATTCATTTGGGAAATTGGTCTATAATTTTCTTTCTCTGGTTTGGCTCTTCCTGGTTTAGGTATCAGAACCATATCTGTATCATAAAAAGGTTTGGTAGGACTCCACCAATTTTCCAAAATAGTCTATATAGTGCTAGAATTGTTCTTTAAACGTTTGATAGAATTCACTTGTAATTTACATCCACCTGGCCCTCCAGATTTTTCCTAGGGAGTTCATTGATGGTTCCTTCAATTTCTTTTTCTGAGATGGGGTTATTTAAGTATTCAATTCCCTCTTCTGTTAATCTGGGAAACACATTTTTTAAAAAATATCCATCCATCTCATTTAGACTGTCAAATTTATGGGCATACAGTTGGGCAAAGTAATTTCTAATCACTATTTTAATTTCCTCCCTGGAGGTGAGTTCACCCTTTTCATTTTTGATATTGGTAATTTGATTTTTTATTTCTTGTTTTTAATCAAATTGACCAAAGGTTTATCAATTTTATTGTTTTTTTCATAAAACCAACTCTTAGTTTTATTTATTAGTTCAGTAGTTTTCTTAATTTCAATTTTATTAATCCCTCCTTTGATTTTGAGTATTTCTAATTTGGTATTTACTTGGGGATTTTCAATTTATTCTTTTTCGAGCTTTTTCAGCTGCATGCCCAATTCATTGATCTCCTTTTTCTCTATTTGATTCATGTAGGCATTCAAAGATATAAAGCTTCCCCTAAAAACTACCTTTGCAGTGTCCCATAAGTTTTGGTAGGTTGTCTCATTAATGTCATTCTCTTGAATGAAGTTGTTGATTGTCTCTATGATCTGTTGTTTTACCTATTCATTCTTTAGGATTAGATTATTTAGTTTCCAATTAATTTTTGATTTATATTTCTATAGCCTTTTATTATATATAATTTTTACTGCATTAAGATCTGAGAAGGATGCATTTACTATCTCTGCCTTTCTGCACTGGATTGTGAGGTTTTTATGCCCTAGTACATGGTCAATTTTTGTACATGTGTCATGTACCGGTGAGAAAAAGGTATATTCCTTTCTAACCCCATTCAATTTTCTCCAGAGATCTATCATATCTACCTTATTTAGAGTTTTATTCACCTCCTTAACCTCTTTATTTTGAAGTTAGATTTCTCAAGTTCAGAGATGAGGAGGTTGAGGTCCCCCACTAGTATAGTTTTGCTGTCTTATTTCTTCCTGTAACTCCCTTAATTTCTCCCCTAAGAATCTGGATGTTATGCCACTTGGAGTATATATGTTTAGTAATGATACTGCTTCATTGTCTATGGTGCCTTTTAGCAGGATATAGTTTCTTCTTTATTTCTTTTGATTAGATGTATTTCTGCTTATTAGGATTGCTACCCCTGCTTTTTTTACATCAGCTGAAGCACAATATATTCTGTTCCAACCTTTTACCTTTACCCCATGTGTATCCTTCTCACCCCACCCCCACCCCCTGCTGTTTGAATTATGGTTGTTGTTTTTTTAATCCATTCTGCTATCAGCCTCGATTTTATGGGAGAGGTTATCTCATTCACAATTATGATTACTATCTGTGTCTTTCCCTCCATCCTCATTTCCCTCATTTATGCTTTTAGTTCTCCCTTCTCCTTTCCCCTCCACAACAATTCTAATTTTTGACCACCACCTCCCTCAGTCTTCCCTCCCTACTTTCAGGCCCCGTCCCTTTTACACCCCTTTTCCCTTACTATTTCTTCCCTCCCTTTTTTCTTTACCCTTTCCCCTCCTACTGCCTGTAGATCTAGCTAGACTTCTATACTTAATTGAGTCTGTTGTTCCCTCCTTGAACCAAATCAGATGAGAGTAAATGTCAAACGATTCTCATCTCCCTCCCCGTTCCCTCTTCTGTAATGTTTTTGTGCCTCTTCCTGTGATATAATTTACCTTTTTTCTGCCTCCTTTTCACATCTCCGGTTACAATCCCTTTGCTCCCTTAAATCACTTAATTTATCTTCATTTAAATGAAGATAAATAATGTAATAGTGACGAATGGTCAAAAGAAAAAAAAGTTGAATAAGACAAGAAAATAATAAAACATGCTAAACAGTCCTTAAAGGAGAACTCTCTATGTATACATTTATATCAACAAGGTTATTTAAGCATGCAACTGAAAAAAAAAAACATACAAAAATCAACAAGGTAATAATTTCTCCCCAAAACACAAAAACAGAAATGTTTAAACTCAGAGAAACAAAACTGAAAAACCTACAAAGACAGAGCTAAGAACTTTTTAAAGATCAATAAATAAAATAATCTCCAAATAGTGAGATGAAAACCAAATACTAAAATAAAAAATTGAAATGGAATCTTAAAAAAAAGGTAATAAAGGAAATTGTTGGCAACCACCATAACTCAATTAAATACCAACAAAAATGATCATGAAACTGATGAATAATTATAAAAATATAAACATCCACATCAACAGAAAATAATCTAAACAACTGAAATTCAGAAATGGAAATTAAACTCTTCATAAATTGTTTTTCTTCAGTCATTTCAGTCATGTCCAACTCTTCACGATCCCATTTGAGATTTTCTTGGCAAAGATACTAGAGTGGTTTGCCATTTCCTTCCCCAGCTTCTTTTACACAAAAAGAAACTGAGGCAAACAGGCTTAAGTGACTTGCCCAGGGTCACAGAGACAGTGAGTGTCTAAGGCCAGATGTGAACTCAGGAAGATTGTCTGTTGCTATTTCCCTTCCAGCCTGATGTAGTAATTTTTCTTTGCCTCATTAAAGGGACCATCCCCTGACTTAAGCAGGTCTATTCACTGAATAGGTGTTAGTTACCTCACCCTAAGTATCTGAAAAGACCTTGGCCTAAGGGGCCAAGCTCTCCCACGGCATCCTGGGCCGGCTCCAGTCACCCTGATGAATATCTGGTCACTGGACTCGGATGGCTCCAGAGGAGAAGTGAGGCTGCTGACCTGCACACCCTCCCTCACTCAAAACAAAGTCAAGAGCAAGTTTTGCTTCTCTGATGATATGGTCTTCTTCAGTAACAAAGGATGAAAACAACAACATTATTAAATAACCAATAAAGGTTCTTACAGCTCTAAATCTAAAATCTGTGACTTTTACCAAGAATGAAGAGATGGACTCGAGGTTAGAAAAAGCTATAAATGTAGTGGATTAATTAATTGTGAAGTATGATGCAGAAAAGTGGTACAAACGTGAACCAGAAAGAGGCGTTTTCCAACGATGAGTAAGTGGGCAAAGGAAAGGGATGAGCATTTAGCAAAAGCACAAATGCAAGCAACAAAAATCGAAGAGAATGCTTCTTGCCGTAATAAACAAAATGCAACTTAAAACTCAAATATTTTAATTCTCACATTTATCAAATGGGCAAAGATGGCAAAAGACAAAAATAGTAAATTTCTGAGGGGCTACAAAAAGCCTGGCACACTGCTGTGTAGCAAGTTATGAACTGGTCAAACCATTCTGGCTTTTGCTGTCAGTGGTGCTCTTTTACTTCTCTGTTACAAAGAAGAGGTTTATAAGCGGAAAGTGGCACTTCAGTTTTTTAAAAGCAGCAACAAAATGAAGAAAGGGAGGAGATAAATAGACACAGAGAGAGACAGAGATCCTAAATAAGTTTCATAATCCTTTGTGCCACTTCAGTAGATCAGGACATGAGTTTTCACCTAGCTTTGCCACTAAGTGGGTGGCCCCAGCCATGTCACTTAATTTTCCTGGCATTCTATTTACACAGCCATAAAATTACTTTATCTTTAGACTTTCTCTTAATGTATCCAACTACACCATCACTAGTCTAAGAGCTCCTTACTCTGAGACAGAACAGAAATACCAGTTAACAAAAATGTTTATACCAAAAGCCAGATTCAGAAAAAAATTTTTTAAAAGACAGTTTAAAAAAACATCAACAAAATTTTAAATACCAGAAAGTAGGATCCAAAAAGCATAAAACTAGTGCCAACAAAAATGACACTCATGCAGAGAGCTGAATTTAAGTTAGATGGGATTAAATAATACATATACAAATCAAGACTTTATCCAAAACCTTCCCACAAAACATGTCTATCCTGGAAGCTAGTGGTCCAGCTTTATTTATCTCACTATCAAAGCCATATATAACATAACCGCATTCCAGGAATTTGCCATAATATGCTAGTTACCACCTAACAATGATGAGCTGCAAGCTCATGATGTGTCACATGAGCTATAGCTTATCTCATGAGATATATCAAGAGATAAGTAGTACTTAGATGAAAGATTGCCATAATAATGTTCGAAGCATAATTTTCTTATGTTAAATTTGAAACTTTTTTCTATAGATAAATCCAAATGGACATCATGCCTGAGAAAGTCTTCTGGAAAGATCTAGTTATTACAACTGCAGGGCTATCCACCTGTTGTTACTTAAGAAACAAAGCACTAGAGAAAACACTTTTTGAAGAAGACAGAATATGTTGCTAAAACTGGAATGTAACCAGACCACTGAGAGAGTTCACTTATTTAAATACTCTTACTCTTTTCTTTGACTATTCTTTCTCTATTTTCTGTTCTCTTATATGTATATTTGTGCCCTTTTCATTACTGAACTGTACCCAAGAAAATTAATTTCAACACACAGAAAGCTATGTATATGGAAATGGCACAAAATAGCACAAATTTCTTTAAACCATTCAAATATTTATAAATTTTCCACCAACACTATTAACTTCTATTAGTAACTCAATATCAAAACTTTAGTCTTCATTGTCTCCCCTCCAATTTTTATCAATGATATAATTAAATATTTGTGAGATAACTGAGGACAAGGAGTTCTAGCAAAAAATATAAGCAAACTGCCTGCTTCTGAATAATGTCTTCCGACTGCTTCATCAATTACTAGTTTGTACAATGAATGCTACGTTTGCAGTGCAGCAACCCAATATATAATCTGAGAGCAAATATCAACACTAGTCAAAGAAGATTTGAGACAAATTAATTCTAGTGAAAGATTGTTTCCCCAACAGATTTTTCAACTAAACTTCCCCATGAGAGATGTTTATCAGCAGCAAACTAGATGGCTTTTACTAAAATACAGCAAATTAGGTCTTTGTTCCTTTAAAAGCTGTCTATTTTGTGCACAATGTTTTTGCTTTATCAACTGTATTTTAACAAATACAACAGAAAATGCTGCTTGCTTTCCAAATAACTAGACTTCTAGGTTTCTTTGAAAATTTCAAATTTTTGATGTTAAAAGTATATTTTATCTTCTTAATCTTAAGTCAAATGCAGAATATTTCCCTAAATAATAACTGAAATTTAAGAACGTGCATATATAATTGTGATTATAGCTCAAGAAAACAAGTGAAAAAATAATCAAAAATACAAAATGTATTGTAATATTCTCTTATTAACTTTTGAGAGGCATAAAGAAATCACAACCTGAGAAGAACACATGACGGTGAAATTTAGTATCACAAGGCCGTAAATATTGTCATGTCTCCTAATGAGTCTGCGTCTAACAGAGTTAAAGTTAAGGCTTCTTAGCACCCTGTTCTGAATACATTAAAGCCCAATGGGCTGCACAGGCTCTTCAATGGGATACCTGACAACTAACAAAAATATACATGTAACAATTCCCCATTGCCTACCAACAAAAATCCAGACTTGTCAGCCTGGCATTCAAATTCCTGCATAATGTGGCTTCAATTTACCTTTCCAGTCTTATGACTTACTACTCATCTAAAATCCAGGCAAACTGAACATTTTCCCTCCTACACTCAAATAAGTTGGGGTCTGAATGTGAGTGATTATTTCCAACATTGCAGATCTCAAACTACCTACCACTTTCTAATCCTGTATGGCCTTTTGTACAACACCCTATAAAAATCCTCCACTGGGCATCCACCAGACCCACTAAGGACTTCTTTCATATCTCTTGATCATCACACAATTAACAATTAACTTGTAGATTATTAATAAATTACCCCTTGCTCTCACAACATAACTGACCCACATTTTTTCCAGTTACACAACTGATAGCATTTCTTACCTCTCCTGGTTGGTAACGTTGCTGTATCTCAACTCACAGCCACCACATGCTACTATGTTTTGCTCTCCAGGTGGTCTATATATTTAACTCTTTCAATACTTTGATATTCCACAACTAACAACCATATAGCACCACAAGAATACCATAAGCTAAAATGGCACATTTTTGTTTCAAGAAGTGTGTCCTTTAATATGCTTAACATAATTGTATATGTATAACCTGTATCAGACTGCTTGCTGTCTGGGGGAGGGAAGAAGAGAGAGAAGGAGGGAGAAAAAACTGGAACTCAAAATTTTACAAAAACAAATGTTGATAACTACCTTTACATGTAATTGGGAAAAAATACTATTAAGGAAAATAAAGAAGTGTGTCATTTAAAAACACTACAAATTTCCCTTCTCCTGTTCTGTTCGGAAGTCCAGTTCCTTATTCATTGTCATTTGTCCAAATTACAGGTACTGATGGATTAGCTCTATGAGCTGTCCATCCTACTGCATTCCACATTTACTTGTCTTTCTTACACACTGTGTATTGAGTGTTTATGGATCCCACCGAGAAGGCTCTGCAATGTTTTGGAAACAATGGGAGGAAAATGGGGAAAGGGAGAATACCAAAGACTTGAAAAAAAAATATCAAAAACCTTTATTATCATATCAGTGGAAGGAAAAAAAAGTGATCAAGAAAATATCCATAACTGCTATCCACGCCTTTCTCATTGTTAAAAAACTGTTAGGCAAATAATCTATACACATATTGGGAGCATCCTTGATAAAGGCATAAAAATGGAACAGGCAGGCTTTTACAAAAGATTCTACAATAGATCACACCTTTACAGTCATAGAATTGACTGAAAAGGATAAAGAATACAATATCTCTGTGCTTGTTTATAGACGATTTTTAAAAACTATTTGATTCACTAGAGCAAAATGTTGCCTTAAGTGTTCCCCTCCGATTAAGGGCCTGCTGTATATGTTACACTCATACAAAGAAGGTAATAATAGAGATAACTATTTGACTGTCATCTTATTAATAACAAATGAGGCATGAAACAAGGAGAAACAGACTTGCCAAAGACTACCAGTCTGATGGAAGATGTTCAGCAGAGCCCAAACTGAAGTGATTTCCTATAGTTTGAAAGATCTTTCAGATGATTTTGTGGAAAACAATGCAATTTCTATATATCTTATGACTGTTAACCTTTGCCTATGCTATCTCATCTGCCTGGAATAATTGTGCCTACATCTCTGTCAAATTCCTACCCAATCCTTCAAAAATCAAATCTCACTTTCTCCATGAAGCCTTCTCACTGCTTCAACTAAATGTAGATTATATATACCCCCTGTTCTGGAGCCCATGACAATTTCTATCTATAAAATGGCATTTAGGCAAACAAATAACAATGGCAATTCCTCCTCCTCGCTGGTCATATTCCATGAGAATAAGAACCGTGTCTTTACTTAAGTCTCTTATGTCTCATCTCACGCAGGACCTTCTGCACATTAAAGTAAATTCTAATAGTTGCTTAGATAAAATTTAGACACTATGACAACAAAACAAAACAAAACAAAAAATCAGTTACCATTTATCTCTCTTAATTCACTGAACCCAGAATGTGAAAACTCTGAAGGGGCTTCCTGTATAATGTCCTGTCTTTAGTTCTCCAGTCATTGGATAACAAAGATCTCAAAGAGAACATGGAGGTCATGTACTCCAGGTGCCTGATTTTATAACAGCAACCAGGTCTGGGTCAGACTACAGAACTTGTACCCTAGAACTTTGGTTCAGAGAACTTTAAATATACAAGGAACTAAGAAGGTTCAGGTATAAAAGTTCCAAAGTCTAATATTCTAAGAAACATTCCCTTTTCATCTCTTTGATATTTTTCCCCTTCCTTAGGAGCTTTCCCCCAACATACCACTTTAATTTATATTGTTTTAATCTGACTTTTGAATCCACCTACCATGTCTATTCTGAAGTAACGTTTGAACACCGGCATATATTGCAATGAATGTATTCCTGAAAAGGTGTGTCTTAACTCAATCATATTACGTTAATGAGAATAGTAGACATGCCTCACAGTGAAATCTTTCTGGAATGCCAATGATTTCAAAGTCCCTAAATGTCAACGATGACTTTTTATTTAATAAATGAGGCACATGTATATAATCTAACCTACAAACCACTGTTCTAAAGGTGATAAAGGAGATAACTGCAATGTAGTCATTCTAAAAATAAAGCTCAAGGAAAAATGCTGTTTCTTAATGCTCAATTCCTATAATCTATGCTTCTGTAAATGTTTTATGTCTCCCTGGACTATTGGCAAATGAACATTCTATTTAAAGGAAATCTATGTTCAAAGTCAATCCCTTAATAACATAAAATTTATTTACCCTCTTATTTATCAATTTATGAGAAATTCTACCAACCTTCCCTTCCTTTCCCCCCTAAAAATACTCCACAAGAATATTTTTGTTGATAAAAATATTTTTCAAATTGAGGTAATGAAATCAACCATAATCACCAACAGAGAAATCAATCCTTTGCAAAAAAAAAGGTATTGGACTGCTGAGTAAATGACTTTTTTCCTTCCTCACCCAAATAAAATCACATTGCTTTTTTTAAATCAAGGGACAACTAAAAGAAACAAAAACAACTATTCTAAAATTAACTTGGAAGAACCTAGCAATGTTACCATTTTGGAAACAAAACACAAAGCAACTATTTATTTTTTGTTATAAAAGAAAATAACCAAATAAATCTTAAAAGAGCATTAGCAAAACTTCAAATACCTTCAGTAAGGTATGGTTCCATTTTGATCAGGCTTAAATTCTAGTATGGGTCTCACAAATCAGAGGCAGTAGATGCTGAAAGTAGATGCAGTGCAGAAAGAACAACATGTATACATAAAGAAGTGAAACTGTGTCTCATTACAACGGAAAATATTAAAGGAAAGTTTAAAACAAGAGAAGCAACAGAGTCTGTGCCACCCAAAAGAGTGAAAAGACTTAGGATTTATAGCTGGAATGGGCCTTAGATCATCCAAGAGAGGATAGAATGAAATTAAGAGGACAAGGGTAATGAAACTGTTTTTAAAATTCCTGCTTAAAAAAAAAACAAAAACAAAAAAAACCGAACTAATAAATCAGAAATAAAAAATTATTCCTCAAATGTCAAATAAAAATAGTATATTAAATATTGATTCCCATCACTCAATTTAAGAATTTATTCCCTCCTCAAACTTCTAACAGTAGGTTCAGAGGCTCATTTCCTTTAGCTAACAATCAACTCCTAATCAGGGGCCCAAGGTAAAGGTAGATTAATATAAATCAACATTTATCAAGCCCTGCTTGGTAACATATAAGGTACACTGCAAGTCAACAGGGATACAAAGACCCCACCAGGTCCCTTCCACTCCCACCCAGACAAAAAGGAAAATGTTTTTTCTCTTAAAGAATTTGATTTCTACTGGGCAGATTCAACAGAGTCAAAAGTACTTTCTGACAAAGATCAACACCAACAGCAATTAAGTCTCCAAAATGTTAAACTGTGGTAAAATTAATCACTTTAATAAGCCTGAGTATCATTGAAGTATTTGTCTCAAGTACTATGACTTTTCTAATTCAGGGAAAAAATATTTAAGAGAATAGTTAAATTTTAAACAAAATTGAGATTACGCAAAACACTTAAATACTTTTGCTTAAATGTTTCAACAGGAAACATTAAAATGTTTATTTCATCATTTTATCTTCAACAAGTGGAAAGAAGTAAAAGATTGTTACAAAATTATAAGGGTAAGACAAAAGAATTTAAGCTAACTAAATCATAAATTTATGTTTGCATTATTGCAACAGATTGCTGGTGGCTCCACCTGCCTCAAGTCTCTCCAGTTCAACTTTCATTCAGCCAGCAAAGTGATTTTTCTACATGGAAGGTTTGATTTGACCATGTCACCCAGCATCGCCCCCCCCCTCAATAAACTCTAGTGGCTCCCTACTGCCTCTGGGATCAAATACAAATCTCTCATTTTAGTCTTCAAAGCCCCTTTAAATCAACCCCCTCTCTTCCTTCCAGTCTTTTTACACCTTACAAGCTGCCACACACTCTTCATTCCAGTGACACAGACCTCCTGAGTGTTCACTGGAACAAGAGGCTCCATCTCTCCAGGAGGGAGGGGGAAGCAGTGCAGAGCAGCATTTTCTCTGGCTGTACCCACCAAGCCTGAAGGACTCTTCCTCCTCATCCCTGCCCACAGTAGACCTTCCAGGCTTCCTTCAAGTGCCAACTAAAACCGTTCCTTCTACAGGAAGTGTTACTCAACATTCCTATTACCTAGTGCCTTTCCTTTTAATTAATTACTATTTTTCCTGCATGTAGGTTTGTAGGCATTTGTTTGGTGCCTCTCTCACCAGACTGAGAACTCTTTGAAGACATTTTTACCTCTCTTGGTAACTCCAGAATTTAGCACAGTGCCTGGCTCATAATGGGTAAAAAATTATTGATTATTGACTGACTAAATCCCCTTGAAATTATCTTGCAGCTAGATAGCTAAGATAATTCTCAAACTTCAAAGAAACAACCAGCAAAACAATCACAAAGCAAACCATAGGGTCACATTTAAAACACATTTTGTCACAAAATATATTTGCTTAAGTTAGATTATTCAGTATCTACTTATGTTCAAAGAGGGATGATAATAAACGGTATTTTAATTATTTTGCAGCTATATGTGTGTGCTTTTCAAATCTTCAAGGGGTCATCATCTTCACCTAATAATATAATGGACACAATGGAAGTCAGGAGATTTGTACCTAAACTGCTAGGTTTTTCACCATTCTAAAGTACTTATGACCCTGAACAAAATACCAGGGTGAGAGTTGCCTTCTTGATCAATAAAATAGTACATTCATAGGTCTCTCTAGTTTTTGGAGAGAAAAAAAATGAAAAATTCTATAGAATGCTAAGTATACCTTAGAATGAATACATTATATAATTTCCATTTACAGAGATTAACAACAGAAATCAGAAGCAATATTAGGGAGGCAGCACATGTATATTTTAGGATGAGGAATTTTATTTTGTCTTTGGGCTAAAAAAAAAAATAGATTTTGAGTCAGAAGAACAAGTTCAAATTTTAGCTGCGCCACTTAGTAGCAGTGTGGTCCTCAAGAATCTCTCTGGGTCTGTTTTTTCACCTGCAAAGTGAAATTACATTAGATAATTTCTAAAGTCCTTACAATCCTAAACTCTATGATACTTTATGGTTTCGTTAAGTAAATAACTAGAAAAGGTTATTTCTAACTTCTAACTGTAAACTATGGCCAATACAAACTTTGGCAATGAACATGCAATGTTAATCAAAAGTGGACATTTCAGCTTAATTTTTTAAGACAAATTTCAAATAAAGTTGACAGAAGTTAGTAGTTCAGTATAATATACTTTACAAGCAAATAAAACCAGGAGAATATCAACTATTCAAATGAAAAAGCAACAGTATTTATAACTTAACTAAACAAAAACTTCTAAGTCTTCAGTATTGCTGTCTTGATAGAAATGCATTCCAGGAAGCTTTACATTTGTACACACTATGAAACAAGGATAAAGTAATTCAAGTTATGTGTTATATAGAAGCACATAAATATTGGAGGGGAAAAAGAAAGGAAGACCATTACTGAAATATACACGAAACAGTTGAAAAGAGGTACCATTGTATCACATTTTGAAATTAAGTTGACTGGTAAGAAAGCCTGGAGGAAAGAACTGGCAACAGTGTGGAAACTGATCACACTCAGTGACTTCTCAAAGGAAAATGAACTTCTCTTTGCCGCCTCACTTAAAAGCACCTTCGCAAAGAGCAACTCAATTCTGCTTTTAAGTTTAAGAAAATTTTTAAAATAGTACCATGAAATAACATCCTAATAGAAATTCCTCAACAATGTTGAAAGCAAACGACAAAAATCTTGTACAAAGGGGAAAATAAGGTTACTTTTAACTTCTGAAGTTTACCCCACTCTTTAATTACGACACACACTGACAGTGTGCTTGACATAAACTTTGCACTGTGTCGCATTCAAATATGCGTTTTTCATGTCAGGATTACTTTGGAGCCCTAAAGCGCACACACTTCAACCTGCCGCGGCTGGCTAGTCCTGCCCATTGAGTTCAGCGCCGGGGCACGCGAAGGGCAGTCAGCACCCCTACGGCCGCGATGCCGCACCACTACCCAGCTGCCAGGATAACGAATAAAGTTCCTTAGTTCCACTTCCGCCAACACAACCACTCGGGCAGAAATTCGCGAGCCCTCGGTCTCAGGATGGTAGAATGACAGGGCTCCCTGGCTTTCAGGTCCGCGGCAGCAGGCCCTAGGGCAAGCCCCCTCCCTCGGGGGCTCCGGGGCGTCCGCAACGGGATGACCCCCTCCCCACCCCAGACCGCCCCGGACTCAAGGACCAGAAAATTAAAGGAGCTGCCGAGGCGCAGCACAGCCCGGGCCAGGGGCCCCGGAGCGCAACTTGTCCAAGGGGAGGAAGGAAAGCGGCCGAGGGCAGGGCAGGGGAGGGGAGGGCACGGCCCGCCGCACTGCAGGTCTGGGAGAAGCTGACACAGCGCGGACTCGGCCGACCGCCGGCCGCCGCCCCGCGCCGGCCCGGGGGAAGAGCGCCCCGGAACCTCGGCGGCCACATGGCTTCCCGGCCCCGGGGCCCTAGTGGCTCCCAGGGGCTGGGAACGTCGCCAGGGCCCGAACGCAGACGCGCCCCGGGGGACTCCAGCTCCCCGCGTCACGGTACTCCAGGGGATGCAGGGGAAGTCAAGGACCCGGGTGCGAGGGTCACGGAATAATGGTCGGGACAGCGAAGGGCCCGCCTCCTGAGCTCAGGAGCCTGCACCCCCTTGGGCCCGGCCCCGGGGGAGGCCGGTTCACCCAAGGGAACCGCCCGCAAAACCAAGCAGCCGGCCCGTCCGGGGCCCAGGGAGCAGCCTCCGGCGGGAAGATGGCGGCTCCGGTGACAGGAGCGAGACGGGCGGTGGCGGGTCCGAACTAGAGGGGGGCAGGTCCCCACTCTGGCCCCGCGCAGGAGGGGGGGAGACGTACGCGAGCTCTGGAGTGGCAAAGGAGGGAGCGACGAGAAGCCCTCGGGCTCGGCTCTCACCTGTCACAGCCGCCGCTCCGGCTCCTGCTGCCACCGCTCCTGCGAGAACCGCCGTCGCCGCCGCCGTCCGAGCCCGGCTGGGGCGCCTCCGCCGCAGCCCCGGCTGCTCCCAGCGACCGCACCACGCGCGGGGACCCAGGTGGGGGGAGGAGAGGGAAAGGAAAGGGGGAAGGAAGAGGCGGAGGAGCGGGCGGGCGCCGGGAAGGAGGGGGAGGGTGGGGTGGGGAGCGGCGCGGGCTGGGCGGCTGCGGCGGCGGCGGACGCTTCCCCTTTCAGGCCCGAAAATGTCTCAACCTCGAGACTCCAGATCCCCAACGCTCCTTCCCGTTCGCATGAGAACCCACAGCCCCCCACTTCCGGGACTCCGACGGAAGTCCCTCCCACTTTCCCGTCCCCACTCCTCCCTTTCGAATTCACCCACCCAGACCCAGAGACCTACGGTCTCGGAGGCCGGGACAGCCTCTCGTCAAGCGCAAGGCGGCGGCCCATTGGAGGACCTGCTCTCCCTCCCTTCCCCGCCCTCTCCCCACAGCCTCGTCCATTCTGGTACTCCGCGCACCGCCGGGCCGGCGCTTCTGATTGGAGCAAGTCCGCATGCCGCCGCCGAGCGGCCCCTGAGGCTACCGGCGGATTAGTGGCTGAGTCCCACCCCGTCCCCCTCCCCGGCCGATCGGCCTTCCTCCAGCCGCTCCTCCCCTCCCCCGCCTCTCCAGGCGCGGCGCACGTGGCGGCTGGTAGTCCCCCTGTCGGCTCTCGTGGCTACGGCGGGGGCTGAAGGGTTTCGACGGCTGCGGCTGGGAGGGAAACTTCCTCTGGTGACTGCCCGCCCGTTTCTTAGGAGAAGAGGAAGCCGGCGTCCTGGGCAACCCCAAGGTCGAGATCCCCCGAGTGGCCGGCCGGAAACCCAAAGCGCCGGCCCCGGTGGTTTCCCCGGAGGTCTCGACACGTTTAAAAACTCAAAGTAGCGGGACGGGCCCCGCGTGCTGGCCAAGGGCGCTAGGTCCCCTTGGGTGCCAGGGCCCAGGCCGGCCCGGACACGATCCGTGCCACCCTGGGCCGGCCAGCGGGGCGAGGGACCCCGAAGACGGGAGAAGCAGCCGAAGAAGACGGCCGCTCCTCGGGACCCCCGCGAGGCCGCTTTTCACCTCCCTTTAGCCGAGAAGCGCACGCCCCCGGCGGAGGAGGAGACTGGGGTCGGCGGGCGGCCCCGGGGACCGGCGTTGTCTGCGGCCGGAGCGCCCGCCCGGGCTGGGCCCCAGGGCGGTTAGCACAGCCCAGCTCATTAGTTCCTCGCTGCTAATCGCCGTCACTTTGCAAGCGGAGGAGGGTCCAGGGTAAAGAATTGGCCGCGGAAAGGTCCGCCTTCTCGGTTACCTGGGATTCTTCTGGCAGGGAGAGGGGACGAGCTACCCTTCGCCCGCCCAGCCACGGCTTCGTTAGTTCTTTTTCTGCCTTAGACCCTAGAAACAACCGGGCCCTCCTCGTAATGCCTGCGAAGTCTCTAGGCCAGTCTGATGGTAGAGTAATTCCCTTTATACAGCCATATAATCCCTCTCCGTCTCGTTAATCCAGTATTTCTCAACCGGATTATGCATTAATTGGAGGAGACCAAGAAGCTGGAAGGGAATTACACAGAACGGTGCTGGGCTCAGAACAGCTGTTGGATATTGACAGTCTGAGCAGTTCTTGAAAACTATACCTCCTGTTATCCCTCAATAACCATGACCAAATTGTCAGTTCTTGCTTATCCCTCTGCCCTGGACCTCATCACCTCATCGATTGCCTTTCTGCCTCTCCAGACCCCCAGTTACCTGTTCCCAAAAGAAAGTTGTCACAAGGCTCTTCCCTTCCCAAGAAGCCAAAGAGTCTGTCACAATTTCTTCCGTTTTGGAACAGTAATGTGATACAAGGGGTGGAGCAATGGAACTCACCTAAGATGAAAAAGTTACAGAGGCTCACTCTAGGGAATGCGAACGTATCGTCAGTAGAGTCCCTTTGCACGCAAACACAACAAATCCAATGGTTTTCCATGGAAACGAAACTGGTTAAAAAGGCAAGTATGTTCAGTTTCCTAGTTTAGGCTTTACACCTGCTTTCTTTTATACTTTCATTGCAGTATTTTTGTGGAGTAGTCTAAGAACTTGAGACATAGAGTTTTAGACCGTGGGAGTGGAAAGGATTTTAGTAACCATCTAGTTCAGCCTTCTTTTACATTTAAGGAAACTGAAGGTGAAGGACTCTGGATCAGCTAAGTTGTCTCCTCCCCCAATCTTTTTATGACAAGCCATTCCAGAGGAAAGTCTTTTCCCTCCCAATAAAACTTTTTTAGATCATTCTCAAGATTTCTTTTCACCCACACTTCATATTAATATAATTCTGATACCCCTATTTCACATTTTGACAGTCCTGCTAATCCTTAGAAGATAAGGCAGTAGACCTTGTTCCTGCACTTGGGTGGTGCTTGTTGACTTGAACTGTATGAAGGATCACCATTATAATCATCACAGGCCTTGACCAAAAAAAAAAAATTAGATTTAAGTCATGCATTCCTTTTGATTAAACTTTAAAGAGTAATCTTGATTTTGATGACTTTTAAAAGTAGAGCAGCATATTCACAAAAATATATTGGACAACACGGTGAAGGATTGAACTCTGAAGAGTTTACCAGTCTTACTACCCTGCCCAAGTATCCACGCTTTGGTTGCCTCTACTTTAGCCTGCCGAATTGTAAGCCATGATCAAAGTAACTACCTGATAGTTTACTCTTAATAACATACAAAACTCTGTGTAATGGCACCATTAAAATTCCAGCTTCTGCTTCTAAACGGGTAAATTTTTTATCTTCTATCAAGACACTGCCACAGAGGAGTTAATGGGCAGATAAGTGGTCAAAAGTGGTCATCTAACACTTAGTTTTTCAGATAAGTATTAACCCATTCAAAAAATTTTAAAACACAAGATCAGAGAATTGAAATGTTTTTTGTTTGTTAGGAACACATTAAGAACTACACAATAAATATTATCATATCCTGCACAGAAAGATGAGGTTAGTGGTATATTTTTAGCATCAGGCTTTTCTTTGTAGAAGTACTTTGACAGTATTGCTACTATGCAGAATTTTCTCTGAAAATAGTTACATATTTTCTCTTCCCAAGCATCTCCCACGTTTATGTGTCTTTTCTCTCTTGTCTTATCTACATCTTGGGATAGTCATTGAGAAGACATTACTCTCATTGCTCAAAAATTTTTGCTTACAGAACTACTCAAGTGAAAAAACACTTAAGTGCCTACTAGGTACTAAGCACTATGCTAAGCACTTAGAGATACAAATACAAAAAAAGAAAGACATTCTCTGCCCTCAAGCAGCCTGCAACCTAATGGGGAGAATACAACCCACAAAAGGAAGCTGAAACAGAGAGGGATAGAAAGAGGGGATGAAAAGTCCCAAGGCAGTCCTGTGGGATGAGAAAAGAGCTCCTTCACTGGAGCTTTCAAATTCATGGCCCCATCCCTGCAGTAGGAGAAGCAGCAAAACCAATAGTGTTAAATAGCGAGTTAGGAGAAACTTACTGTGTTAGAATTAAGTAGAAATATACTAGCTGTAGTGACAGGTTTCATCACAATTCAAGATTCAAAACAAATTTACTATGTATCACTTTATACTTTTCACAGTTTTTATAACCATTATTTTACTAATAAATGTTTCACAGCAACCTAAGCGTAGAGTTTGATATGCCATAGGAACTAGGCAATCCCCGAACACAGTAGGAAAGTAGTTATTTTTTGAGGTAATGGGATATATCATTTGAAGGAAGGAAGACTTCTTTAAGGACCTACCGTGATGTCTCATAGGGGCACCGAGGTGATATAGTGGGTGGAGTGCCCCAGCTGGAGTCAGAAAGATTCATCTTTCCTGAGTTCAAATCTGACCTCAGACACAAGCTTTGTGACCCTAGGAAAGACATCTTAGTTTCCTCATCTGAAAAATGAACCGGAGAAAAAAACGGCAAACCGCTCCAGTACATTTATCAAGAAAGCCTCAAATAGGGCCTCAAAGAGTTGGACACAAATACAAACCAATTGAACAACTACAGTACCTCATAAGATGGTAAGGAAGGTGACCCTGGATTCTCCAAACCAGCAGATCATAGACTTCCAAACCTGGAAAAATTTGATATATTCATATAATGTTGCAGCACCAACCTAGCTGAATTCAAGGCTAATCATCAGACTTACCCTATGATCAATCACTATTACAATTTATTTTTATAAATAAATAATGGATTTTTCACTACTACATTCCTTTAACTCAATTCACTAAGGCATAAGTGGGGGATTGGAATCTTCTTTGGTGGAAGAATGATACCCAAATCTGTGAAATTACAGATTTCACATTGAAGAATTGAAAATGAAATGTAAGAAGGCATAACACAGAAATAGTAGGGATCTAGTGAAATGGAATAGACAAAATATCTTTGGTTTCTGTTAGAACAGATGAGATACTGATACTGCATATTATAGAATCTCATCACAGAAACATGCAAATATTTAATCTTTTGCTTTTACAGAGTTATCATTTGTACAGTTACATGCTTTGGGGTCCCTTTTTGCCCCAGTTCATTTTCTGTGTTAATCTTACAGAGCAGGAATTATCTTATTCTAGTAGTGACTGTTTTTGTATTATACTGTATTGCATATTGTAATATATAATCATTATTGAGAAACTCCATTTAGATCTCTAATATTAAAATCAAGTCACAGTTCATTTTTAATACAACAATGTGCCTCGCACTGTCATTTAGTATTGTAGCACTTTTTCAGAGCTTCTTCAAAATGAAATGAAGTTAAAACCACTATTTATTTTTTCTTACAGAGGTCTTGTCACATGCTTTGGACTCAAATTATTCTTAACAACAGATCAAGGCCATGGAGTATGGTCAAACAGTATCAAAACTAAATTGTATTTCCCAAAAGTCCTAGTACAGTTTTAAGACAAGTTTTAAACTGAACTAAAATTTTTAGAACAACCTATATTTGGTGAAACTCCTATTCTGTAGTTGATAGGTAAAAAAAAAAAATACATCTATACATATATATAAACAGTATGTTGGCTGCATATTCTGTGATGACTACACCAATACCTAGACAAGCTAACAAAGGAGAAGGGTTTTAGTTGTAAATGACATCCTTATAGAAATTGTCTAGTGCAACCCCCTTAGGGGAGGAAAAGAAGGCCAGAGATGAAAAGTACATTGCCCGGGATAACCCAGATCGTAGCCCTTGGAGCAGTGTCGTGAATCCAAGTATGATGACGCAAATTCTAGTATACTGCTGCTGTTGCTCCCACTACATAATCCTGTATTGAAAAACTGTCATGCCTTTCAAAAGGGGGATAAGTTCAGAGTCAAGTTTAAGTTATTTAAGGAATAGAGAGTATAGTTCACCAGGGGTGAAAAGCAGTAGAAGAAAGAAGCCTCTGAAAAACCAGAGGAGCAACACAGAGTAAATCCATCTCTAGCTCCACCCCAAGAAGCTGCTAACTCTTGGGTCACCTACAATAGAATGGCAAATGAAACGATTCCATTTTGTGTTACAGATTATGAGGCTATAGAAATGAGATAATTTAGAGGTGAAGTCATTGAAAGCCTCCTCCAAGGAGGCTTTGTTTTTAAAGGTACAGAAAGGATTCCTTTTCCTTTGGTTTCTCAGCTGTTGCTTTCTGCAGTTGTTTCTTTACTCTCTCAGATTTATGGTAAGAGCATTGAAGTCTGTAAGGTCTATACCTAGGGAGTTGAAGAACTTGCCTTTGTTATTCACTGCCTCTTAAGCATCTAGGTGAATTGTACATTTTACAGAGTATTTTATTTGGCACCAAAGGCACAGAAAATCTATTATTAAAAACATAAACAATCCAGTATAAGCTCTGATAACTCAAAATAGAACAAAAAAACAGCCACCTCACCAGAAAGACTAACCTGATGTAGTAATCAAAGATAAAATAGTTCATTATAAACAAAGAACCTATTATATCAAGAAAGAGAGACACAAATAACAATGGGCTTTTACTATACACATTAGCTATAGCTACAATCAAAGAACTAGCTACTTGTGTAGGACAGAAGATAAGTGTTACAGGTTATAATGATCTTTTCAGCCACACTAATGCTTATGGAGACTAACAGCTCTTTGAATGTCATCTTTGAATAGTAACTGTAGCAAATATTAGAACTGTATTACCCATCTAGTCATAGTTTATCTATAGAGTGTTTTCAGTATCCTTATTGTTTTCAATAACTATTCCTGAACCATAAATATAATTTTCAGTACTGCTGACCAACTCTAGGTACAGCATATCCAAAACATTTTTGAATGACAGTTATGATGCTTTACATCAAATCTTCGTGAGTCTCTTCTGGCCATTAAAAAAAAAAAAAAACATTGAAAACTGAAAACAAACAATTTTTTTAAAAAGATGGCAAGCATGTTGGCAGAAATATTGCATTTGATGTATTAATGGATTATCCATTTCAAAATGTCCAAAAGATAGGCGGTATTGTAGGACTCAGCAGAAAAACTAGGACTGGCTCTATAGATCCTGGAGTCATTTGCCTAGAGTTGGGCATTAAACTTTGTAAGAGGGAAAGTTTGAAGAGGACCCGTTACAGATCCTTTGGGTGTACCCACAGTTTGGGGGTAAGGAGGTATTGAGAAAGAACAGCCAGACAGACAAAAGCAGAACCAAGGGAGAGAATATCTTAAAAACCGACAGGGAAAAGAATATTTAGGAGAGGGTTAAATGAGGTCAGAGAAGTCAAGAAAGATGAAGATCAAGAAAAGGAAATTGGATTTAGTAATTACTGGTAATTTTGAAGGAGCAGCTTCATTTAACTGTTGAGTTACAAGAAATTTAATGGATAAAAGAGGAAATAGAAACAAGGAGACTGATCACCCTTTTCTAGGAGTTGGCTATGAAAAGGGGAAGAGATATATGACTTAAGGGAATGATAGATTCAAGTGAGGGTTGTGGTTTTTTCTTTTTTTCTTTTTCTTTTTTTTTTTTTTTTGGATTTTGGGTTTGTTTGTTTTTAAAGAACAGGGGAAATTGTTTGTAGGAAGAAGGAAAGGAGCCAGTATATAAGAAAAGATTGAAGTCAGAGGAAGAAGATGACCACAGTAATGATCTGCCAGAAGAAATAGGATTAAAAGTTGACAAGTGGGTTTTGGGGAGAAGGTCCACTCCTTAACCAGAGACCAGAGTAAAGGAGGAAGGGATGAGGATGCTGTCAAGGAGGTTTGAAATACGAGTAGAGGGTAAAGAATTTTACTGTGAATGGTCTCTGTTTCCTCAGTAAAGTATGCTTTGGAAGTGTAGGCAGCAGAGAAAAGAGATTTGTAACAACCTTGATCAAGTCCCTTTCAGTGTCCCAAGGCAATTCCTTAATGGAGATTTGATGGTCTCAGGTCTTCAAAAAAGAACAGACACAACAAAACCCTATTTCAATGGTTGCATTTTACATGATATGCATGCATTTATCATTTTATATAATACATGGTAAATTCATTCAATGGCTGCATAAAATATCGGATTGAACTGAATGCTCAGCACAAATAACACATTCACTTTTTTAATCACATTAAATCAAACTTTACTTTCCCTCTAGAATTTCTTATTTAAAAAAAAATATGTTGAGTCCTTCAGAGTATTTTAGTAACTGTCAGTTGTAAGATCAATTCTTGGTAAGTTAATCATCCTTTTTTTTAAGAGGGAGGAGAGGAAAGTTTAATAAATTTGCTTAAAGCTAGAAAACTACTTTTACTTTCTTTACACAACTTTAAATTTTAATTAGATGGGATAAGTAAATAATCAGAGGGAATAAGAGAAAGAGAGAGAATAATCTCCTAAGTGCCTGGCACTGTGTTATGCTTTCATTTGATTAGAAAGTTCAATATTGTGGATAGAGGGCTAGTCTCAGAATCTCAGTACTCCTGATCCTTATGGCTGTGTGTGGCTTTTAAATTCACATAAGTCACTGAACTTCATTGGGCCCCAGGCAACTCTGTAATCAAGCAGTTAATCATTAAGCATCTATTAAGTGATGGTCTCAGTTAAGACCTAAGGTTACTAAGACTAACTTCAGGGAACTTGCAGTCATTCTAATGACTGCATTATAACGTGCATAAACACATATACAGACACACAAAGTGTTATCTATACCTCTACTAGGTATAAGTAAGGGGAAGGGAAAAACCCACAAAATGGGCCAAGAAAGGCCTTCCAAAGAAAGTGACTCTTGAGCTGGGTCTAGAAGGAAGTCAAGGATTCCAAGAAGCAGAGGTGAGAAGGAAGAACCTTCCAATCATGGCAAAAGATAGTGCAAAGGCATCCAAGGGGGAGAAGGAGAATGTGAAGATCTGCAAAACCTGAGGTGGTAAGCTGAACCTGGAATCATGTATACAATCTCTAGAAAAGTTGATGGAGACTGGGTCATGAAGAAGTTTTAATTCCCAGACAATTGTTTATATTAGTTCACAAACTAAGGAGTGTTGTTTGTCCTTCCTTTCCAAGAGGGCCAGTGACATCACAAGTGATGTCTTGACTTGAGGGTGGATTTGACTTGCATTTAAATGAGGCAGAATTGCACAAAGTTGTCAGCCTCACTCTTCCAGTCATCAAAATCCATTGGAAAGACAAAAGTAGGATGACTGGTGATGGCCCAGCATGCAGTGGATGACCTTGGCATCTTCAATGTCTAACCAAGCTCTAAGCTTCAGCCACCTTCGTGGCCATTGGAACAAATTGTTCTCATCCATCCATTCCCCCCAGGGGAAATCTTCACATGTTCGGGGTAGACATTCCCCTAACTCAGAAACAGGTCTAAGGCCTACCAATCGCCCTTATCCTGGTTTAGGCTGTCTGCCTAGACAGTTTTCCACCCTAGTTTTCCAGGGTGTGTCTGCTATACATGCTCCTGCTTCTTGGGACACAGGTGAGATCTGGGTGACAGATGGACACCAGCACTGGATGAACAGCACTGAAAGGGCTTAGAAAGCCCTCATACCAAGAGGTGCTAGTTCTCCCTGAATAATAGACCCCAAAGAGTGACATAGACCTAAACTTTGGGAAAATCAATTTCAGATCCAAGACTACAGGTTCTATAATAATTGCTGGTAAAACCTACATTGGAAGAGTTTCCTGAAACCACAAGTTCGGGGTGGGGTGGGGTAAGAGCAGCTAACTAACTCACCTAGCATTGCCACTTTCCCACCACCAACTATATACACTTGTAACATTATTTGGGCAGTGTAGTTAGAACTCCATAAATTATGGTCCTAGGATATATTTCACGGAATATAATGGGCAGATTTTAATGTAAAATCTGCTAAAGAACCTTATCAGCATATGTATCTATTAGGGCATCTTTCATCTATGTCATCAGTTCTAGATCATTAAAATTTAAGAAATTTATACAGCTGCAGCATATTTTACAAGCAAAAATTCTTGAATGCTAGTTGAGAAAGACCCAGGTTCATATTCCCCATCTGGCACTTACCATAGTCACAACCCCTCTGAGCTTCAGTTTTTTTCATCTATAAAATAAGGGTATGAGGAGGAGCCAAGATGGCAGAGTAGAAAGATTCACATATGCTAGCTCCTAACCACAGCCCATAAAATATCTGTAAAGAAGAACTCTAACAAATTCTGGAGCAGCAGAAGCCACAGAACAACGGAGTGGAGGAGATTTCTGTTCCACAGAGACCTGAAAAATGGTGCAGTGGACCCAGAGCAGAGCCCAGCCCTGCCTTGGGCATGCAGCACCGAGAGGAGCAGATCCAAGCAGGCTTCAGGAACAGAATCTCCAGAGGCCAAGAAGGTCCCTCCACCCACAGGTGCTACAGGTCAGTGAGAGAGCCTTCTGGACTGGCCGAGAGGGGAGCAGGGTATCTCCATAACTCAGGCCCCCTCAGGAGGCAGCAGTGGAGGCAGCAGTGGACAGGGGCTCCTGAAGCAGAGAGGAGCTCGGATCCATTATTGAAGGTCTCCACATAAACCCCCTGAGGGAACTGAGCCCCATGTGGTGGCCCTGAGCACCTGAATTTAATCTTACACTGAATAATAGCCCTACCCCTACCTGAGCACCTGAATTTAATCTTACGCAGCCCTGCCCTCACTGAAAGCCCTGACGCTGGGAAACAGCATTTGAATCTCAGACCCCCAAGCATTAGCTGGGCAGATCTGGAGGCGAGGTGGGGGTGGAAAGGAGTCTCAGAAGTCAAGTAACTGGCTGGGAAAATGCTCAGAAAAGGGAAGCAAAATAAGACCATAGAAGATTACTCTCTTGGTGGACAGATATGTCCTCCCTTCCTTTTGGATGAGGAGGAACAATGCTTACCATCAGGGAAAGACATAGAAGTTAAGGCTTCTGTATCTCAAACATCTGAAATAAATATACAATGGGCTCAGTCCATGGAAGAGCTCAAAAAGGATTTTGAAAATCAAGTTAGAGAGGTGGAGGAAAAATTGGGAAGAGAAATGAGAGAGACGCAAGAAAAGCATGAAAAACAGGTCAATATCTTGGTAAAGGAGACCCAAAACAATGCTGAAGAAAATAACACCTTGAAAAATAGGCTCACTCAATTGGCAAAAGAGGTTCAAAAAGCCAATGAGGAGAAGAATGCTTTCAAAAGCAGAATTAGCCAAATGGGAAAGGAGGTTCAAAAGCTCATTGAAGAAAATAGTTCTTTCAAAATTAGAATAGAACAGATGGAGTCTAATGACTTTCTGAGAAACCAAGAAATCACACAACAAAACCAAAAGAATGAAAAAATGGAAGATAATGTGAAATATCTCATTGGAAAAACAACTGACCTGGAAAATAGATCCAGGAGAGATAATTTAAAAATTATGGGACTACCTGAAAGCCATGATCAAAAAAAGAGCCTAGACATCATCTTTCATGAAATTGTCAAGGAAAACTGCCCTGATAGTCTAGAACCAGAGGGCTAAATCAGTATTGAAGGAATCCATCGATCACCGCCTGAAAGAGATCCAAAAAGAGAAACTCCTAGGAACATTGTGGCCAAATTCCAGAATTCCCAGGTCAAGGAGAAAATATTGCAAGCAACTAGAAAGAAACAATTCCAGTATTGTGGAAATACAATCAGGATAACACAAGATCTAGCAGCTTCTACATTAAGGGATCGAAGGAAGTGGAATAGGATATTCCAGAAGTCAAAGGAACTAGCACTCAAACCAAGAATCACCTACCCAGCAAAACTGAGTATAATACTTCAGGGGAAAATATGGTCTTTCAATGAAACAGAGGACTTTCAAGCATTCTTGATGAAAAGACCAGAGCTGAAAAGAAAATTTGACTTTCAAACACAAGAATGAGAAGAAGCATGAAATAGTAAACAGCAAAGACAAGTCATAAGGGACTTACCAAAGGTGAACTGTTTACATTCCTACATGGAAAGACAATATTTGTAACTCTTAAAACATTTCAGTATCTGGGTAGTTGGTGGAACACACACAGATGTACACACACACATACACACAAGCATGCACACACAGAGACAGAGAGCACAGAGTGAATTGAATAGGATGGGACCATATCTTAAAAGAAATTAAGGTAAATGGTGAGAGAGAAATGTAGTGGGAGGAGAAAGGGTGAAATGGAATGGGGTAAATTATATCTCATTCAAGAGGCAAGCAGGACACTTTTTAGTGGAGGGAAAAAGAGGAGAGCTGAGAAAAAAACATGAAGTTTACCCTCATCACATTTGACTAAAGGAAGGAATAAAATGCACACTCATTTTGGTATGAAAACCTATCTTACAATACAGGAAAGTGGGGGAGAAGGAGATAAGCGGGGGCGGGGCATGATGGAAGGGAGGGCAATGGGAGGAGGGAGCAATTTGAAATCAACACTCGGGGAGGGACAGGATCAAAAGACAGAATGGAAACAATGGGGGGCAGGATAGGATGAAGGGAAATACAGTTAGTCTTACACAACACGACTATTATCGAAGTCATTTGCAAAACTACACAGATATGGCCTACATTGAATTGCCTGCCTTCCCAAAGGAAATGGGTGGGGAGGGAGGGATGGGGAGAATTTGGAACTCAAAGTTTTAGGAATAACTGTTTAGTATTGTTCTTGATACTAGGAAATAAGTAATACAGTTAATGTGGAATAGAAAGTCATCTGGCCTTACAGGACAAAAGAGAAGATGGGGAGAAGAGGAGGGAGGGATGATAGAAGAGAGGGCAGATTGGTGATAGGGAAAATTAGAATGCTTGGTGTATTGGGGTGGGGGGAGGGGATAAATGGGGAGAAAATTTGGAATCCAAAATTTTGTGAAAATGAATGTAAAAAGTTAAATAAATAAATTTATATTAAAAAAGAAATAGAATTAAAATAAAAAACAAAACAAACAAACAAACAAAAAAGATTAATGACGGGTGTGGGGAAAGAGTTAAAGATCTTCCCAGCCCATTAATAGGCCTAAGATACGTTCAGTTAATTTCTAATAGGCACAGGGTAACGAGGGTTGTGTCTACCAGCCCTGAAAAAAGTAAATGTACTCTGAAGTGAAGTTTTGCTTTGGGACTTATTTTTTGGAAGAAGGTTCATGGACCAGGTGAGATTCTAGGCAGTCATTTTAAGAAGCCCTCTCATTTTGAAAACCCAGATGTTGGTGCTTCTATCTCTGGTATTGATGTATGTATTGTCTATGGTCAGATAATTGGAAGCCCTGTCTGTTGGTCTTTCTGTTTGTAATTTCTACTTGTCATTTCTGTTTGTATTTTCTCTGAAGTTCAGGCTGCTGAGTTTTTCCCTTGAACTAAGTGAATGATATATGTGCTTGATTAGATTGTTGACCCCTCAAAAGTTGCTTTCTTTTAGAAAAACAGATCTAAGAACCTGTATAGTAGGCCCTGCTGTGTATGGTAGAGTCCTTGCTGTTATAGTCATTATTTTCTTTATGGGTACATTCCAACCACTCATTCTTTAAGGTTTATATTAAATGTTACTTCTTTCATGAAGCATTTCCTAGTCCCATAGGTCCCCATTCTATTCTTATGAAGATTTGAGATGGTTCCTCATTTTTTAGCTGCAATTAATATAAATATTAATTTATTTATAAATAAATACTTCTGATTGAACTAATCAAAGGTATAAGGTGGGAATATGTTCATCCATCAGTCTGAGTGGAGGGAAGTTCTTTAATTATGAGTAGGTAACATCACACCAAAAATATTTTCAAGATTCAAGAGAATCAGTCTCAACTTGTGAGGCTTTGGGTAAAAAACAGCAGGCCAGTCTAGTAGTAGAACAGTTCTAGCCAAGCTCCATGGAGGGAATTATGGAGTGGAGAAGGAGGCTCAGTGGGGAGGGACCTGGAAAAATCACAAAAGACCTTGGCTCTCACATACACATACATAAACACATACATACACACACACACACACACACACACACATACACTCACTCACTACAGAAAAATGTGTGAGTTTAGAAGGTCAATCCAGGCCACCAGAGAGGTTTTACAACCACCAAATCTTTTAACAGTGGCCCTGGAGCAAAAGGGACTAATTTTGGCATTTGCACTGGTTGCTGAAAAGCACACTGAGGAAATGCAGGTTCAGGATGATATAAAGGAACCAATCCTTGGAGTCTAGAAGAGAGCTACACCATGAGGAGAGTTCATGAGGAAGTTCTGAAGGAAAGAACCCCTAGTAACTAGGAACTGTGAGTTACAACCCCTTTGCCATATGTGCTTCCTGTGGTCCAACCTCACCAACAGTGAGGCACATTAAGTCTGTGCCACTCTTCCCATGGACCCTGTATATATTTTTGAAAGATCCCAGACTTTGGGGAGAATTGGTTTTTGCCCCAGTTGTTCTTCCCATACCAACTCAGTAAATACTCTCTCTTAAAAGCTAAGTGATGCTACTGGCGAATAATGGGGAACTGACTGGATAGAGGTTTTATGAGCAATATAGTGTTAGAAAAACTCATCCTTGTGAGGGTCACCCTGCTATAAGGAAGAAGTAGTAACTATGTTATGGGGATTTAGCCCAACAATGAGAATAGGAGTTAGAGAAATAGCTCCAGAAGAGGGGCTATATGGACAGGGTGATTTGGGATTAAGACCTGGTACTTAAGAAAAAATGGTTTCAGACGTAAACAGCACCGCTACAAAAACTAGCCATTATGTATGACAATCTCCAACCTGGTTTGCCAAGAACATATGAATGATGAACTAATAAAAAAGTATTTATCAAGTGTTTACTATATGCCAGCCACTATGCTAAATGGTAGAAATAAAAAAAAGTGTTAAGAGAAACAATTTCTGCTTTCAAAGAGCTTACATTCTATTAAGACACATAAAAGCAGAAGGTGATTGTTTAGGAGGTAAGAAGGGCCCCCCTTCCATGGCCAGTACAGGAGAAATGAGAACTCCTTAACCTGAAGCCAGTGATGGTGGTTCCTCCATTCTAAGACAGAGGACTGAGAGCCACAAGAAAAGAATAAAGATCAGGCCAGGCTGGGTGAGAGGAGTGGGGAAGAGAAGTACAAGGTACTTATTTTCTGGTTTTATGTCAGGTCACCTGACATACACACACAGGTGTTCCCTCCTTCCTCCAGAAATCCACATACTTCTTGAAGGGCTGTCTTCCATTGTTCCCAACCACAGAGTCCTGTCTCCCTGGCCTACTTGGGCCAGAATACTGTCTCATTTCCATTCTATTGTTCTCTCCCTAAAGAAAGTAAATAACCTACATGAAATTTTCTAAGATTTTTTAAAAAATTAAACTTCCTGCCTATTTTTCCTCTATCCTTCTCTTTTTTCATTTAAATCTTGTCATAAAAATGAAATTGCACATAAATGGTAAAGATCTTTGGATACACTAAAGATTAAAGTGAAATTTGTCTTTTACTCCATAGGAAATTCAATTTCAGTTCAACAAATACTAAGCATTAGTGGAGGGGGAGGGGAAGGTAAAGATAAGTAAGACTGTTCTTGCACTATAGTCTGAGATATTGTTTATTGCACAAATAACTGCGACACAAAATAATAGCTCACATTTGGAAAGCACATTAAATTTTACAATGCACTTTATTCATAGCAACCCAATGAAGTAAGTGGTGAAGACATAATCATCCCCATTTTACAGATAATAAAGCAGGATTAAAAGAGTAGAGTAACTGGGCCATTGGTCAGTCCTAGCAGCAAAGCAAGGATTTGAGTCCCACTCTTCTGCTTCTAAGTACGGCACTTTATACTGTACTAGGACAAATGTATAAGTTCAAATAAAAGACTTTCTCAGGTCTAGTAAAAAAAGATCATTTCCAACTAAAAGTAATAAGGGATAGGTATATGGAGATAGTAGCATTGAGGTTTGTTTGGGTGCTTGGAACCTACTGCCAACATGGGAACAAAATCTTGATAGAGGGAAAGACAGAGGCATTGCTTGTGAATAAGAGTAGCCCACAGGTTACAGAACCTGGGAATTCAATCTGAGATTCTAGTCCCACTTGCTCCTGATTTCATAGAATCTCAGAATTGATAGGGATGTCACAGGCATGTGGTCCAAGTCTACACTAGCCAAGATTCCACTGTCTCCTGAGCATCCCCATTCTGTTTTTGGATAGTAGTACTTATCATGAGGCTTTTCTTGACATCAGGTCTCAATCTGCCTCTTTGTAACTTCAACCCATTGTGCCTAGTTGTTTCTTCTAGGCCACGCAGAATGAGACTAATCCTACTTCCATGCTGACAGTCTCTCAAGTACTTAGAAACAGCTATCATGCCTCTTATTTTTTTTCAGGTTAAACATTCCCAATTCCTTTAACTCCTTCTTATATGGTATATACCCTGGAAGATTTTCATCATCCTCATTGTCATCCCCTGAATTATTTTGAGTTTATAAATATTCCTTTACTAAAATGTGGTGCCAAGAATTGAACAAACCATTCATGATGTTGTCTGGCCAAAGGAAGGACACTGGTACTCATCTTGGATAAAACACTTCCCTTATTGCAGATGATACTGAGGCCCCATTCACCTTTTATTGGCTGTCAGATCATGTTGATGACTAGTGTTGAGCTTACTGTAGTCCATAAGTCTCCAGATCTTTATCAGATAACCTGCTTTCTAACCAAGGCTCCCTTATTTGCAAAGATGACTTTTTTTAACCCAAGTGTAAGATTTTATATTTATTCCTATAAATTCCATCTTCTTAAATTTGTTAACAATATTTTAGCCGGGAGAGAACTTTTAAAATCCTGACTCCATTAGCTAACACACTGATGATCCCTTCCAGTTTGGGGTTGCCTGGGACTCGTAAATACTGTCTTTGTCTTTATTCAAATCATGGAAAAATTTCAAACACAACAATGTCAGTTGGCATAGAACCACTGATGACTCTTCCTCCTGTCCAGTTATCCAAATAGTTTCTAATACACTTAATCGTACTACCTTCTAAGCTATATATCTCTATCTTGTCTCCAAGAATCACAAGACAGATGTCATTTAAATGCTGTGCTAAAATCTGGCCTTACCATATCTACAATATTCCCCTGACCTACCATTCTAATAAGAAATGGAAATGAACTGAAAAGAAAAATGCTAAAGAAAAAAAAGTAGAAAGAAAACCAGTTTAGGTTGTCATGACCCATTCTTGATGAAAGCATACTACCTCTTTGTGAACATCTTCCTTTTCTAGACGTTTCTTAATATGTCTAGATTTTTCTAGGAATTGAAGTTAAATTCACTGGCTTATAGTCCAATGACCTTGTCCTTTCTCCCTTTTTTTCTTTTTAAAAATTCTCTTGTCCTACACCTCCACCCATCTCTATCACAAACACTGGGTCTGCAACCACATCTGCCAGTTCTTTCAGTGTCCCAAGATAAAAAAATTCATCTGGGTCTGGTAACAAGCTCATTAAAGGGCAGTAAGATACTGTTTTACTAATCTCCCTGCTTATTTAGAGTATCATCTCCCCTATTAGTAGCCATTTCTGCCTTGTCCTTTCCATTCCAAAGATGGCAAAGAAAGCAGAAACAAAATAGTTAATTCTCCCTTCTCTCTGTAGTCCATTATCATCATCCCCTCCACTACAAGCAGGGGGAATTTTTTTTCAATACAGCTAAAAACGATTTATTTTTTTGCTAGCTCCAATTCATTCTGGGCTTTAAAACTCCAGATAATCTTACAGCATTCTGATAAGCTTTTATATTCATTCTCCATTTTCTCCCTTGCTTCCTTCTTTCTATACACTGCCACTTGAAAATCCTGATGAATATCTGGTCACTGGATCCAGATGGCTCAGGGGGAGAAAGTGAAGCTGGCAACCTTGCACAGCCCTCCCTCACTCAAAACAAAGTCAAGTGCAAGTCATGTCATCATTTCCCTGATATCATGGTCTTCTTCGAAAATGAAGGACAAACACACTATCTGTGAGTAGACCGAGCTGCCTGAATGGGGATCCAACTAGCTGGGTAACTCAGCTCATCTTCTCCCTTCTGTCTCCCCCTACCCCACCCCACTTCCTTCTCCTCTCCAAAGGAAGGTAAATTTGGATGGTCAGAGGATATCCAGTTAACTTGGGGTTTACTGGCTAGATTTCTTTCTTTCTCTCTTCTTTTCCTTCTCTCTTCCTTTCTTTCTCTTCCTTCCTCCCTTCTTTCCTTCCTTCTTTCTCTCCCTTCCTTCCTTTTTTTGTTTCTTCCTTCCTTTCTTCCTCTTTCTTTCTTTTCGTTTCTTCCTTCCTTTCTTCCTCTTTCTTTCTTTCTTTCTTTCTTTCTTTCTTTCTTTCTTTCTTTCTTTCTTTCTCTCTTCTTTTCTTTCTTTCTTTCTTTCTTTCTTTCTTTCTTTCTTTCTTTCTTTCCTTTCTTTCCTTCTTGCTTGCTTGCTTTCTCACAGCCTTAAACTCACTGCACTTTGAAGTCCATAGATTGGACAACAATAGGTCCCTTCCCAAACTCCACTTAATGGCTGTTTTCTGGACCCTCCTGGCTTCAGACTGATTGTCACTGGCAAGTGTTGCTTTTTCCCTCCCAACTTCATTTACTTGTATTTTTTCTTTTGCTCATTAAAGGGGCCATTCCCTGATTCCTTCTTAAAGAGGCCTATTCACTGAATGGACATCATCTCACTCTAATTGAGAACCTGAATAGGACTTAGCTGAAAAAGGCCAAGGTCTCTCATTGCATCCTGGGCCAGATCCAGTCATCCTGATGAATATCTGGTCACTGGACTCAGATGGCTCAGGAGAAAGTGAGGCTGGTGACCTGCACAGTCCTCCCTCACTCAAAACAAAGTCAAGTGCAAGTCATGCCATCATTTCTCCAATGTCATGGTCTTCTTCGAAAACAAAGGATGAACACAACTTGAAAATTTTAGCTAATGAATAAGTTCTTTGAACTCATTCACTTGTTTCTTTAGATAGTTGTCCCTTCAGACAATTGCCCATTTTCTAACTCACTGGAATTCTTTATCTTCTATCATCAGAATTTTATTATTGAGAGTTCTTCATCCATCCTGATTCCACCGTAGAATATTTGGCCATGAGATCCTTCCTTTCTCTGAACCCTTTGAAATCTGCCATCGCAAAGTCTAGAGTGCATGTCATAGTTGGCCTGTTTCATTTCCTTTTCTATCACAAATTTTAAGAGGGAATGATTACTTTCCCTAAAGTTCCCATCAGTTCTACTCCAGAAACCACATTCTCATTTTGGGCAAGGATTAATTAGATCAGTAATAGACTTTCCCTTTTGTTTGTTCTTATGCCTTTGGAAGGATGAAATTATCTTTAGCTCATCAAGAAATAGTTACATATTTCAGTAGCTATATGGATAATAGTGATATTTGATCACTATAGAATCATGCCTTTATGCCAGACATGATCTATTTCCTAAAGTATTTATTTATTTCATTTTGCCTTAAAGAGAGTTTAAATATACTTCACTAACAACATTGCTTCCATTACCACTTCTATTGACCTTCGTGCAAATGCTTTTTACTATGTTTCCCCCTTATCATTTCCAGATTTACTCATAGGAATAGACCTTGTTAATAAACAAATGTTATGACACCCCTACTGCCTCCCCAGCCCCCCCAACTTCTCCTTATGCTGATGCTATTTCTTTCATTTTTTAAATAAGTATGTCTTTTCTTTTTTAAAATTCATTTTGAACTAAAATACGTAGACAAAAAGAGAATATTTCCATATGCATAGCACATCATAAAACAGAGTATTCACTATAAGACCATGAATTTACATTTCATACTATTTACTTAAAAAAAACTACATAAGTGCTACACATCATTTTCAAAGCTTCTATGCTTCTAAATTTTCTTTTATTCTCTGCAGTGCACTTTTTGTGTTTTTCCCTCCCTCCCCACCCTAAAGATGGCTACTAACAGACAAATATGCATACACACATACATATATAAACTGTGTTATACATACTTCTATTTATCAGTTCTTTCTCTGGAGTCAGATAACATCTTCTTTCATAGGTCTTTTCTAGTTGATTTGAGTATTTATAATACTCAAAATAACTTATTTTATAAATAAAGTTGTTTATTGCTGTTATTATATACATTCCCTTGATTCTGTTCATTTCATTATTCATCTTCATTATTTC
The DNA here is from genome assembly GCA_023548195.1 of Bettongia penicillata ogilbyi. NCBI lineage: Eukaryota > Metazoa > Chordata > Mammalia > Diprotodontia > Potoroidae > Bettongia > Bettongia penicillata. Next base: position 3,187,826 of record JAJHZJ010000011.1, on the reverse strand, counting down.
ATACAAGTCTTCTCATATTTTTCTAAAATCAACATGCTCACCATTTCTTATAGTATTCTTTTGAAATAAATTATGTAAGCTATTCCAGAGCCATATGTCAATCATGGATCTCATACCATCAGGTATCAATGCTATCTATGAAGTCAATCAAATTTTCTTTTTTGAGTTAGGATACCTAGTTCAACTTGTTTGTTACTATAATTTATACTTGGGCATATGTATATCTGAGGCTAGAGGATGTTTTTTGTTTTGTTTTTTAAAAAACTGGGTGCTTTCTTGTATTATGTCTTCTATAAAATTTTGAGTCTCTACTACCATTCTTTTTGTAGCTGTTACCTTTGGTTACTTGGCTTGTACATATAAAAGCAGTTTTATGTCTATTTCTTTTCAGTTTAATACCTTTTGAATTAGATATACAAGGCTCCAGGAAAAGCATTCTTACCAGCTCTAGTTAATTACATTCCATATATAGTCAGGAGCCCATCATTCCTATATTTAATGATGTCCTTCAGAAATCCAAATCCTATCTTCAGATACCATCTTAATCAAATTTTTATTTCCCCAGGCTGTCTTTCTTTGTGAAGTCCTTGCCTTTTTTTTTTCCAGAAGCAATGATGGAAATACTACCAAAGGTACCCCTAAGGTCTTCAACTCCTTTTCCAAGACCTCATAGTCTTTAAAAATGCTTTCTAGATTCCTTCCTGCAATATCATTTATGCCCATAAAGATTATTAGAAATAGTAATTATCCTGCTTGGCAAGTCTTGGGCAGTTTTCTGTTATGTTTTGGATATTTGCTCTGGGAAGGTAGCAGACTTCTCTATTTTTGTTATTAGATCAACAAATAGCTGTGTCACTAACCTTCAGCTAGGAATCCCTATCATTGCTTATCTCTTCTTCCTCTCATCCCTTTTTGATGTCTCTAACTTGACAACACCTGTGGTTATATGTCATAAATCTTTGGAGAAAATGAAGCTGTTTTACCTTCAGAAAGTCCAGGAATAGACTCCTTCAGGAAGAGCCTATTAAGAAAAATTTCCTCTCCCTCCTCACCCCAGCCTCCTCCTCAAATTTGGAGAGGGGAGAGGTGTTCTTTGTGATACTTTATCTCCTTTTCTGGAAGGAGATCAGCCAGTACTTTGAGCATAGATAAGAGTCACTTGGCCATGGCAGAAATGCAAGTATTACATGTAGTATGCAGGCCATTGCTAAATATTCTCTTTCTCTGTGTTTGCTGGAAGTGAGAGCCTCAGACCATTTTAGTTCTTGCTGCTAACAGCCATGGGGAACACAGACCCCTATGTGTTTGACTCCTTGGCCCTAGTTTACCTCCCTGATTTATGCAAACTCCTCTAAACACTGTTTTCCTTCTAGACTGATCTCCTTTGTATGACTCAAGCATAACATCTCCCCACAATGGGATTGGCAGTATCTTCTGAACTGACCCGAACCAATCTTGCTGTTCTACAGGATCAGTGGCATTTCTATAAATAGAGATGGAGAGGAAGTCATGAGTAAAGGTACGGAGGTGGAAGAGCTATATTTGGGAAATGATAAGTAATCCAGTTGGACTGGAATAGAGTACTTAAAGCATGGAAGAGTGAGATAAAGCTAAAAAAAGGGTGACAGACTAGGGAGAGCCTTGAATGCCAAGCTAAGAAGTTTATATTTTATTTAACAGGCAATAGGAAGCTACAGAAGCTCTTGAACAAAGCAAAAACATGATCATCCCTGTGCATAAGGAACATTTTCAACCTCTCCTTCCAAGATAATGATAGTTCACATTTATATAGAGCTTTAAACAGCACAGTGGATATACAGTACTAAGCTTGGAGTCAGGAAAACATCTGTGAGTTCAAATCCAGCCTCAGACACTTAGTGGCTATGTGACCTTGGGTAAGCCACTCACTCAACCCTGTTTGCCTCAGTTCCTCATCTGTAAAATGAGCCAGAGGAGGAAATGGCAAAGCAATCTGGTATCCGTGCCAAGAAAACCCTAAATGGGGTCACAAAACATTGGACAGGACTGAAATGACTGAACAGCAACAGATAACAGAACTTTAAAGCTTACAGTGTACTTTCTTTAAAATCACTCTGTGAGGTAAGCAGTACACATATTTTTATTTTGCATACAAGGAAACTGAGACTTGGAGAAGGCAAGTGATTGATGGATATATTCCCTTGTTCAAAAGCTTCTATGACTCCCCATTGCCTCAAGTCTAGGATAAAATACACACTCTTCTGGCATTTAGAGTTCTTCCTAATGTTTCCAGACTTATCTCACATTAATTTCCCACACAATCTATTCTAATCAAACCAGCCTACTTGCTGGCCTACATTCCATCTCCCACTACCATGTCTTTGTTTAGGCAACTTGTTTCCCCTGACTGTAATGCTTTGCTTCCTCACCTCTTCCTCTTTGAATTCTTAGGTTCATTCAAAAATCAGCTCCAGCAAGTTCTCCTATCTGTAAGTTTTCCTGGTACCTCCACACTTTTGTATTATTACTTTGGCCATACTTTTACATTTACTAATCTATGAACCTGTTATCCTCTGGCCTTCGGTTCCCACCAACCCCCCCCCCCCCCAATGGTGTTAAGCTCTTTGAAGGCAGGCACAATTTTAATTTTTTCATCCCCAGGAGCTAACACAGTGCAGGACTTTGAGCAGTTAATAAGTGCTTGTTGAATTGTATCTACTCTCAGTGTACGCTCATAAAAGATCTGTTCAGAATGTGAATAAAAAAGAGAGTGATGTGAGAGCTGTAGTGAGAACTGATTTGGCAACTGATTTGATGTGGAAGGGGAGACAGAGAGAGAAGAAAAACACAATAACAATACCAAAATTTCAGACATGGCTAACTGGATGAATGGCGCCGACTATCAACCAAAATAGTGAGGCCAACATAAGATGCTGGCTTAATGCTCAGGTGGAGTAACCTAGTCCAGATGAGAACACTTGGGGGCATGGGAGAGGGGGACTGGTCTAATGGAATGGTAGCCTAAATAAGGGTGTAGGAAGGGAAGAAAGACAGCTTAGAGTTTTGTTTTGTTTTTTTTCCCTTTGTTGTTCTTTCTCCTTTAGAGAAATTCAACTGATGAGATTCCTGCCCTTGGGAGGGTGAGAATTTAAAACAGGATGGGAAAGAGATGGGCAGGCTTAGGGAGCAGTGGACTAACGAGAAAGGGAAGGGAAATGGTGAGCCAAGACCACAGGGATGTTAAGGGGGTATTTCTGTTACTGACTTCCTTCCACCTGGGTAGGATGGCCATTTCCTCCAGACTTTGTAGCCCTCTCTGTCCTCCACCAAACTGCTCCCCAGTGTCCACATGCCATAGAAATTGTTAGGAATACCAGCACATTAAAGATGGAAGGGACCTTTACCCAGGCTTAGATGCCAGCTCTGTTACTTAGGCAACTCATTTAATCTCTACAGCAATCAGTTTCCTCACCTGTAAAATGTAGAGTTAGACCTATAAGATCTATTGTAGCTCTATATTGATGATCCTATGTCTAGTCTGCCACAAGCCTTACTGATATGAGCACCCACATGTTTTTATGAATGGCTATATTTGTAGAGAAGGCATTTCATAGAGTTAGAGATTTAGACCTATAAGGCATCTTAGGGGTTAACTGGTCCAACCCTTTAATTGTACAGATGAAGGGACCAAGGCCCAACCAGATAGGTTAATAATTTGGCCACATACTAAGCACCAGAATCAGGATTTGAACCCAGGTTCTCTGACTCTAAATCCAGTACTCTTCCTACAGTGCCATGTTGAGACTGTATCTGTCATGCTACAGAATCAGAAACTGAAGCCCAGAGAAGAGAAACGAGTTTTCTCCTCTTCTAACACAGGACCTGTGCCCAAGTTCTTCCCACTCCCTCATGAACCACAGCATTGATAGAATCTAGAGACTGCTTCTGATGATGCTGTATGCCTGCAAGTCAAGGTACCCTCAGTTCTCTAAAGAATTAAAGTCAGGAGTCATCCAAAGGGTAATGGAAAAGCACACAGCGAGGCTCTGCCAAGTTAACAAGGAAGAAAATCACAGAGGCAAACAAGAAAGCAGATAGATGTCGTAAGGATGAGGGATAGCTGAGGGATGGCCCATAGAGGGTCTGCATGCTCCACTGTACCCACCCACTGTCAAAAGATCTAAAAAGTGGAGGATTTGTGGGAGGTCAAGGACAAGAATCACACAGTATCAGAATTCATGACCAACTGGGTTGTGAATCACCCTATGGAAGACAGTATCCATATTAAGGAGATCACAGATCCAGTGAAATAAGTATAGAAAGGGAAAGGTTCCATTTTTCCTGAACTGCAGAAGAGAAGTAGGTGATTAGTGTGCAAAGGCCAGCTAGGGTTTGGGGAAGACCTTAAATGTAAGGAAGAAGAATCTGGTAGGCTTTATTAAGTAGGTGATGGGGAGCCATCAAAAATTGTTGAGTTCAGAGAAGATAATGAGTTTCTTCTGTGTTCAGGACAATATAGTTTTAGAGGTGTCTCCCTATTTCTTACTGAGTAAAATACATGTTCCTTTGCCCAATATTCAAGGTTCTCCACAATATGAAACTATGCTGTGGTGATTAAAAAATTCTGAGTAATTTAATCATTTTAATTTAATTAAATCACTCTTCAAAGAGTAGGGTATTTCCAAGGGGTGGCATTCAATTCTAACTGGATAGCCCAATAGGAGGTAAGCTATAATAAAATGAGGATATTAGGACAGGTGACCTGTGTCTCCCAAATATTGGTCAAAGTGACATCAATTTCCTTATCACTTCTTAAAACAAAAGAGAGGATTCACATTTTCCCACACCTGGAGTGCTTGTTCAGTCATGTCTGACTCTTCATGGAGGTTTTCTGGGCAAAGATACTGGAGTGGTTTGCCATTTCCTTCTCCAGCTCATTTTATAGATGAGGCAGACAAGGTTAAGTGGAGTGCCCAGGGTCACACAGCTAGTAAATGTCTGAGGCCAGATTAAACTTCTGAAGATGAGTTTTCTTGACTTCAGGTCTGACACTCTACTCACTACACAATTAGACCTGTCAGAGCAAACACAATGAGCAGGAATATATTATTATTATTACCTATTAGCCCAAACTTCGGATTTCTTTTACTCTTTTTAGATCTTGGCCTGGGTACAGCTTGAGACATTTTCCACACTGGTTGGATTCTGGATGAGGAAGTAGAAAAGTGGAAAAACCTTGGTTGTAATACAATAATTAGTTATTAATACAAAGGAGAAATACTCATTTCTCACAACTGTAGATTTTGAACATTACCTTTAATTAGTCCCTTTCACTCATTTAATACTCCAACAAAACTGGTCTCCTTGCTGCCTGCCAAATACATTGTGTTTCCCGTTCTCCAAGCCCTCATTTACATGGTTCCCTGTATGTTGAAATGTCCTGCCTCCCTCTTGTTTCATGCTGGAATTCCTGTCCACTTTTTATCTAATTCAGATGGAGTTTTCTATAATTCTCTCTGACAACAATGACCTTTATCCTCAGACCTCTCATACTACTTTGTTTTACAACTCTCTATTGTACTTCCTGTGCAATAAATAAGTGTATGTTGACTGATTGCTATTACATTAGGCATTAAAGCTATCTGGTTTTGGTGCTTTGTCATAAGTTCTGGGAGGGCAAGTATCTGAAGTAAACATCATATCTGGCACCCAGAATAATGTTCTGTAAGCAGTAAGTGGTTAACAAGTGTTTTTAGAATGTTGAAGAAAGATAGAATGAGCATGGTACACATTGGAGATGACAAAGTTACCAGCAAGGCTGGAAAAGAGGCAGGTAGGTGGGGCAATGAGCAGAGAACTAGACTGGAAGACCTGAGTTTAATCCTCTCTCAGATACCTACTAAGTGATCCTAGGCAAACCACTTAATTTCTGTCTGCCTCAGCTTACTCATTTGTAAAATGCGGATGATAATAACAGCATCTGCATCACAGGGTTCTTATGAGATCACATGAGATAATAAATATCAACTGCTATCATTTTTAAATAATTAGAGATGATATTAGTAATATAAGTTGCAGTTAGATTGCAGAGGGTTTTTTGAAGGATAATTTAAAGAGTTTAGATTTTATGCTTTATGCATTGAGGAGCCACTGTGTCTTGAGATTCCTTAAAACTCTAAGGTATCAAAACATTCTTTGGGTTGAATGTACAGGACTCTATATCTTTTATGTTCTATATAGAGTTTGGATAGGAGATGCAGAGACTCAAAGCATGAGGAACATTTAGCAGGCCATTAGAGCATTCTCAGGAAGAGAAAGGCTAGTATAGGACAGCAGAAATAAGAATATGGAATAGAAATATTTCAAAAGAAGAACCGACAGGACTAGAGAACAGATTGGGTAAAGGAGAATAAGGAGAAATTAGGAGGGAGGTTAGTTTAGAAGAGAAGATTAAATTCCTTTTAAGATCTATTAGGTAGCTGAACTTGAAAAACAAAAAAGAACAGGTGGATGGATGAAAGATCAAAGATAGGTGTATATATTTGGGATAGTAATTGGCACAGAGATGCTAACTGAAATGTGTAAAGGTTCACCAGAGGAGAGAGATCAGAGCAGAAAACCTCAAGAAAAGAACTGATTCTTAGGGAACATCCAGAATTATGTGTAGGAGAAAGAAAAAAAGAAACCTGATCAAAAAACTAGGAAGATCACCAGGATATCAAAGAATCTGAAAAGCCAAAAGCAAGAGATAATGTCAAGAAAGAAGGTGTTTAGCAGGATCTTTTGCTATGGAGAAGAGGTGCAGGAAAGTGAAGGCAAAGAAAAGGTGATTCTGTTTTTCAAGAACGACATAAGTGTTGATCTTTGAGAACAGTGATAGTACTTGAAGGAACCTTGAACCAATGACCTACATATCGAGGTGGCCAGCTCCATATGCTCAGAAAGTTAGCAAAAATGTGAAGATTTTATTGGTTCAAAATCAGCTTTACAAGAGTGATAGTATAGTACCACCCTGAAAGGACTCATCTACTTGGGAAGATTGGTATTTTGAGTCTTGATTGCTGACAGCTGCATCACCCTTGCTAAGTCATCTAACCATTCTGAGCTCCTGTCTATTGCTAAAGGGCACCCAATTGACCTTCCTGCTTCTAGTAACTTCCCTTTTCAGTCAGTCCTCCACATCACTGCAAAACTGATTTTCCTAAAACAAATATCTGGCCAAGATGAAACAGAGTGCAGAACTTAGAATCAGAAAGACCTGAATTCAAACTCGATGTCAGATACAACTATGTGTATGACCCTGGGCAAATCACGTAACTTTTCAGTGCTTCAGTTCATCATCTGTAAAATGGGGATAACAATAGCACCTATTTCATAGGATTGTTGTGATAATCAAATGTATTTAGAAACATAACGCATTATTTTAAGTGCTATTATTATCATTACTTAAAAAACTGACAATTTGCTATTGCCTCTAGAATGAAATTCCACCCACAATCTGGCTTACTTCTAGCTTTCTGGTCATATTTCCTAGTGCTCTCTTTCATAGGGTCTCCTTTCCCAGAAAGAACTGGCTAACTATTCACCTGACCATGGCATTCTGTCTCCTGGATCAGGGGTGGGGAACCTAATTGGGAATGGCCTTTTGACTCAGTCCAGGTTTTACCGAACAAATCCTTTTATTAAGGGGATTTGCTCTATGAACTTTGGAATCAGGCAAAGGGCCACATTTGAGAACCTAAAGGGCCACATGTGGCCTTCAGGCTCCAGGTTCCGCACTCTTCCTATATCTTCCCACATTGGAAATGCACCACCCCTTCACCTCTACTTGTTAGAATTCTCAGTTTCTTTCACAGCTGAAGTACAACCTTCTCCATGATGCCTTTCGCTGATTTCTCCCAGCTGTTCCCTCTCTCTCTATCTCTATCTCTCTCTGTGTCTCTGTGTCTCTCTCCACCATCCCTTCCTCTTCTTCGCCTCTCCTTTTAGTACTTTGTATCACACTATATTTATGTATATGTGTATCTGTCATATCTCCCTAATACAATATAATCTCAAGAACTGGGTCTATTTTGTTTGTTATCTCTGTACTCCTCGCACCCAAGAAAGTTCCTTGCACGCAATAAACAATAAATTTTGAGTAACCAAATCAAATTGAATAGGGGAGTGGTGATGAGGGTTCAATGCTAGGTCATGTGAATAAACAGAAAAGCATAAAAAAGAGAGAAATACTGGCACTAACTCAAGGACTTTGCTATCTCACATACCTGAATGCCATCTTAAGAAAGGCAAAGAAATCGAGGGTAAGAGGAGGTATTGAGACACTAACTCTATTCTGGAGAAAGAACTGCACATCCATGAAGCCCTTCTAGAGAAGCATGTGACCTCTTTGGAAACCGCATTCATGGAAAGACTTGTGCTGATGAAAAACACAGAAGAAGCAGACAGAAGAGAAGTTCTTCTCTCTCTTCAGAAGCTAAGGACCTAGAAAATAAATAATAAACTATTAAAAAATAATTTGTTAGAAAGCAAGGAGAGAAGACCCCCAAAGTGGAAGACCTATCCAGTCTCCTGTCATGCTTTGGAGAAGCAATCACAGTAGAAGGATCAGTTCCTTTTCTGGTACTGTGAGGCACAGGTCGTAAGGCAAATTGGGATCTACTAGAAAATTGAAACTCTGCCCTCTGAGATACCAAATGCTGGCATAGGCCATCGGATGGCTGGAGAAGAAATATCACACATTGCCCTGACTGCTTCCCTGTTGGTCAGTGCTCTAGGAAACACATCAGAAACTTTTCTCCTTAGGAAACCCAGATGATGTAACAGCAGCCTTCATAAGTTCTGGTTCTGACAATAATCCAAAATACACTAAAGGCTTACACAAGACTTCTAAACTGACAAGTGTGATATCTCCTGGCAAAGAATATAAAAACTTTCTCTTCTTTAATATTCCATGAAATGCCATCTCCTGGCCCTGCCATCTACATGTTGCCATGGCAACAGAGTACTACAGCCAACCGGCAGCCAACCCAATCTGCTGCTCCCTTTACCCATGGCACTAACAGCTTCTCCAATAACAATGGCTGTCTTCTTAAGGGCTGAGTGAAAACAATCTTAAAGCAAGCCAGCAGCTCAGGTGAACAAGAATTTATTAACTTCTTATTATGAGCTAGACACTTGTGCTAAGCCCTGGGAATATAAAGGGAAGCAAAAAGATAGTCTTTGCCCTCAGGAAGCTTATCATCTAATGAGAGAAGATGATACAATAAAGAAACTGAAAAGCAGTGGTGGTGGAGGGAAGGTACCTGTGTATGGTGGGCATTGTGGAGAAAGAAGTTAGAAGAGTCAGAAGCAGAGCTCAGAGAAGAATGGAGTGAGAATTTCATGGACTTAAATCACTTCAAGATGTACAAATGCTTTCCTTCCAAATCCTGTGAAGTGAGCAGTAGAAAAATTCTCATTCAGGCAGCTAAATTTGCATCAGGAATAGAGTACTGAATTTGATTTCAGGAAGACCTGAGTTCAAATTCTGGTTGAAACACTTACCAGCTATCTGTGGGCAAGGCCAGGTAACCACAGTCTGCCTCAGTTTCCTCATCTGTAAACTGGAGATAATAACAGCACCTCCCTCCCAGGCTTGTTGTGAGATCATATGCGATAAGATCTTTGCAAATCTTTTCTAGCATCCAGGCCTATAAAAATACTATTACTGGTTAATCCTACATGAGGACACTGAGTAGCTTAAGGCCAAAGAAACAGAAAATGTCAGGCATGGGATTCCAACCCAGGGTTTCTGATTCCAAGTCCAGTATACTATAATCATTAAACAGCTCGTTTGTAATCTATTCGAGAAAGCACAAAAAAGCTACATAAATTTCTGTCATATTTTGTCTTCATGAAAGTATCAGTCTAAGGTGAGTTCTTGTTTTGTTACATAATACTTAGTGCCTGATTTGAACCAACTATTTATTATATTTTGTTCCATCTATTTTGAGAAATAATGGACAAACAGGTTGGATATGTTGGATAAGAAATCTCAAAACTTGTTGAGACCTATATAATAACTAAAAATGGGATAAACAGCTTTGAGCTCTGAAATCCTTTGATGTGCTGAGCTCTAGAAGTAAACTGACTTTGGAGTGAATACATAAAGCACTATCATAAGTGTCCCCACTTGCCTTTCCACTTCCTGAAAACATGGAAAAGGAAGGTTTCATTCAAACATGGCAAACCACAGCACTATTCTGTTCAACAGCATAAATAGCTGGGGTCCTCTGACTGCTCTCTTTAAGAGAAAATTATGTCTTAACTATTTGGGTAATGTCATGTATTGGGAGTGAATCAAAGAATCACTTTTAATTTTGTTTCTCTGGAAAGTTTAAATCTCAGAAGCTGAATTTGGATTTGTATTTCAAATGAGCCCTGAATGAGTTATATCATGTGGTTGTCTTGTTTCATCTCCATAAAGATGTCCTTCCAGAATAAGCTCATCAATTCTAAAGTCATCACCAAGCTGCTAACTCAAGCTTTGATTGACTCCATTTTCTTTAGCTTCCTCCCCATTCTGATTGGAGAACTAGAGGATAAAGTACCAAACTCTTCCTCAATTCTGTAGAAGGCAAACACTGGACGCTTAGCTCAGTCTGCTTTGAATCTGTTGTTCTCAGCTCCACAGAAGAAGATGCCCCATGTTAAATACCCCTGGTGTCCATGTCCTCCCACTTTCCTCCCCTTTCTTGCTGTCTCCTCTTTTAGATTGTAAGCTCCTTGAGGGCAGGAACTATCTTTCTTTTTAATTACTTGTATCCCCTGTGTTTAGCATAGTGCCTGGCACACAATTGGTTTTTATCCATTTTTGAAGAGGACCAAGATGACATCATCATGATGAAGTGAAGTTTCAGTGTGTCTCACTGGCTGATCAGATCAACATGACCTTGGAATGCTCTACCACAGGTTGGGCACAGAGTCCATATGAAAATTGGGGTGGATACTCCAAATCTGTGCATCCTACGTTTACTTTATGCTGTCTTAATTCTGCTTTGCTCATAGAGCACAGCACCCTCTCTGATATGGGTATGCCATGCCTGTGCCAGTGTCTCCCATGTTGCACCATCAAATCCAAAGTTCTTGAGAGTGTCCTTGTATCGCTTCTTCTGACTGCCATGCGATTGCCTGCCTCATGTGAGTTCTCCATAAAATAGTCTTTGGCAAATGTACAATTTTCATTCAAACTATGTGGCTAGCCCATTGGAGCTGTGCTCTCTGAAGAATAGCTTGAATGCTTGGCAGGTGCTTATTAAATGTTTATTAGATTAGACAGTTGGGTTGTTTGTTTTCCTTTGTACAAAAATCTCCCCGAAATGATGAAGAGTAGTATGCTATAGTTACATGTTTAATCTTTAAAATTGTAAGCAGAAACAAAAAGAGAAACTTAAGGTTCCTCCCATTGGTTCTAATTCTTCTATACAACATGACTAATGTGAAAATATGGGTTTCATATAAATGTATATGTAGAGCCTACAATGGATTGCAGGCTGTCTTAGGGAATGGGGAGGAAGGTGGAAAAAATTTAAAATTTATGGAAGAGAATGTTGAAAACTAAAAATAAATAAGTTAATTTTAAAAAAATAAAGTATCAGCACTGAAAAAAATGAGAAATAAGTCACACTAGTGACTAGTGGTGGGATAAGAGGTTAGTAAAGGCTTAAGATCATAAATTAATAGCTAGAATAAAATTGCTATGGGAATTTTTGATTTTCTCTTATTCCTCCTACAACTTTTAGTTAATATTAATACTACCAGATCAAAAACCTGTCCTATGGAATATAAAAATTTACTTATGAGCTTTAAGCATTCTACACATAAGAATCCAGAGGAAGAATGTCAACTTTCCCTGACTCCTTAGCTATATGTAAATCCTCCTCCTCAATCAGGCTATTTGTGAATCCTCTGTAACCTGACTTAGTTTACCTAAAGAGTTTATTTGATAAAGTTTGTTTCCTTAGCAGATGTATGGAATTATGACTGTTTAAGCAAATTTGCTCAACTTTTGTGACACTGAAGGAAGTATGGGATTATGGATCTGTCATCTCTAACTTCTGTGGCTTAAGAAGAATGTATAAGATTGCAATATGTAAATCACTTTTTTAGCATTCTGCTATAATTTTGCCTACTAGAAAGCTGCTTAGAATCCTGATGGTTGTTCATTCAGGTTTTCTCTGAGGCCTGACCTACACTTGAGTATAATAATAAAACCTAGGTTTTTACCTCCACAATTTCTGTGCCATGATATATATGCATCAACTCTCTTGACACACACATACACACACACACACAAGTGTGTGTATATATAGATACGGTGGGGAAGGGGGGGTGCGGAGTCAAGATGGTGGAGTGAGAGCAACAACTTACCTAACCTCTTGGACAAACTCCTTCGGATACCTCTGAAAGGAAAATCTAACCAAACTTTGGAGGTGTGGAATCCAGTGGGAGACAGATTGTGGTGGATTCGGAGCCCAAGACAGACTGGAAGGTCCACGGGAGGGATCTGTTGTGCAGGGGTGAGCCCACAGTGCACAGCACAGCCCATCCAGCACATCAGAGTGGAAGGGCCCCTGGGAAACCAGAGCCAGCAGCAGGAGGAACCAGCAGAGTGGCAGCTGAGGGTGGCAGACCAGAAGAGCCAAAGGAGTGGCAGCCACTGAGCGCCAGATATCAGCACAGCAGCTCCTGAGACTCTCAGCCCAAAGATTAAACATCAGTAAGTCACCTACTTGAACTTCTGGGAACCAGGATGGCGGAATGATCAGTAAATGCTCTCTCCTCCCCCTTTGATGACTTTGAAAGAACCATAAAATATTTCCCCATAAAAATCCTGGACCTGTGGTAACAGCAGAAGTGGCCAATAGTCTCATAACACCTGAGGCTAGGAAAATAGCTAAGGGGGATTCCTCCTACTGTGGTGGGGGAAAGCCGGAAGGACAGAGGACCCAGGGCAGAGAAAACTCTCACTAGGACCCAGGCAAGCCTTAGCCCCAGGAGAGGAGTACCAGGAGGGGAGGGAACATGCATTAGCATCTAGGCGTGCCTCAGTACTCCAGGGGAAACAGGAAGACAATAGGGCAGCTGGGATCACCATCCCCTGAGCTTGCCTTTGCCTCAGTTCAGCTGAGGAGATCTCCTGTGACCAGACCACCCCTACCTCACACTTAACAAGCTAACCCCAGGGATGATTGGGGAAACACAAAACAAAAACCTGGTTTTAGCTTTTTCACACAGGTCAGCTCAACACCAAGTTCTGCAGCTTCGAACTGAAAGAACCAGAAGCCACACACACAAATACCATCATGAACAAGAAAAAGCAGAAGGGTGAAAAAACCATAAAATCTTTCTATGGGGACAAGGACCAAAACACAAATACCAAAGAGGTCAATACTGAGACTGTACTTCTACCTGAAACTTCAGAAGGGACTATGAACTGCTCACATGCACAAACAGCTCTCCTGGAACAGCTGAAGAAGGAAATAGAAGAAAAACTGGCCAATGATTTTTTATTTATTTATTTATTTATTGAGCTTTTTACATTCATTTTCACAAATTTTTGGGTTCCAAATTTTCTCCCCTTTTCTCCCCTCCCCCCACCCCAATACCCCAAGCAATCTAATTTTCCCTATCTCCAATCTGTCCTCTCTTCTGTCATCCCTCCCTTCCCTTGTCTCTATCTTCTCTTTTCTCCTGTAGGGCCAGATGACTTTCTATTCCTCATTAACTGTATGTCTTCTTTCCTAGTTGCAACAACAATACTAAACAATTGTTCCTAAAACTTCGAGTTCCAAATTCTCCCCATCCCTCCCTCCCCACCCATTCCCTTTGGTACGGCAGGCAATTCATTATAGGCCATATCTGTGTAGCTTTGCAAATGACCTTCCTGATAGTCGTGTTGTGTAAGATTAACTGAATTGCCATCCCTCCTAACCTGCCCCTCATTGTTTCTCTTCTGTCCTTTGATCCTGTCCCTCCCCAAGTATTGACTTTCAATTACTCCCTCCTCCCTTTGCCCTCCCTTCCATCATCCCCCCCCAATATCTCTTTCTCCCCTGCTTTCTTATACTGTAAGATAGGTTTTCATACCAAAATGAGTGTGCATTTCACTCCTTCATTTAGTCAGATGTGATGAGGGTAAACTTTTGTTTGTTTGTTTGTTTTTTTTTTTCCTCAGCTCTCCTCTTTTTCCCTCCACTAAGAACATCTCCTATTTGCCTCTTAAATGACATATAGTTACCCCCTTCCATTTCCCCCTCTTTCCTCTCACTACATTTCTCTCTCACCATTTACCTTAATTTCTTTTAAGGTATGGTCCCATCCTATTCAGTTCAATCTGTGCTCTCTGTCTCTGCATGTGAATGCATGTGTGTATGTGTGTGCATGCGTGTACATGTGTATGTGTGGTCCCACCAACCACCCAGATACTGAAAAGTTTTAAGAGTTAGAAATATTGTCCTTCCATGTATGAATGCAAACAGTTCATTTCTGGTAAGTCCCTTAATACTTCTCCTTGCTGTTTACTTTTGCATGCTTCCTCTCATTCTTGTGTTTGAAAGTCAAATTTTCTTTTCAGCTCTGGTTTTTTCATCAAGAATGATTGAAAGTCCTCTGTTTCACTGAAAGACCATATTTTCCCTTGAAGTATTATACTCAGTTTAGCTGGGTAGGTGATTCTTGGTTTCAGTCCTAGTTCCTTTGCCTTCTGGAATATCCTATTCCACGCCCTTCGATCCCTTAATGTAGAAGCTGCTAGATCTTGGGTTATCCTGATTGTATTTCCACAGTACTGGAATTGTTTCTTTCTAGCTGCTTGCAAGATTTTTTCCTTGAGCTGGGAATTCTGGAATTTGGCCACAATGTTCCTAGGAGTTTCTCTTTTTGGATCTCTTTCAGGTGGTGATCGATGGATTCTTTCAATACTTATTTTGCCCTCTGGTCCTAGAATGTCAGGGCAGTTTTCCTTGATAATTTCATGCAAGACGATGTCTAGGCTCTTTTTTTGATCATGGTTTTCAGGTAGTCCCATAATTTTTAAGTTGTCTCTCCTGGATCTATTTTCCAGGTCAGTTGTTTTTCCCATGAGATATTTCACATTCTCTTCCATTTTTTCGTTCTTTTGGTTTTGTTTGGTGATTTCTTGGTTTCTCATAAAGTCATTAGACTCCATCTGTTCCATTCTAATTTTGAGAGAACTATTAAATTCCGTGAGCTTTTGAGCCTCTTTTTCCATTTGGCTCATTCTGCTTTTGAATGCATTCTTCTCCTCATTGGCTTTTTGAACCTCTTTTGCCAATTGAGTGAGCCTATTTTTCAAGGTGTTAATTTCCTCAGCATTTTTTTGGGTCTCCTTTACCAAGATATTGACCTTTTTTTCATACTCTTCTTGCATCTTTGTCATTTCTCTTCCCAGTCTTTCCTCCACCTGTCTAACTTGCTTTTCAAAATCCTTTTTAAGCTCTTCCAAGGCCTGAGCCCACCCAACACCCCCCTGGGGTGTCTGGGGTACTGAGGCCCTGCCCTCCACATCTTTCCCTGATGGGAAAAATACGTTCTCGTCCTCCCCATCAGATCCGAAGGTCGGGATCATTTGCATTTGTTGGAAAAAACTCTCCAAAGTCTTCTTTTTCTTCCCCTTTCTAGGCATTTTCCCAGCCAGTTACTTGATTTCTGAGATTCCTTTCCACCCCTGCCTGGATCCGCCCAGCTAGTGCTTGGCCTCTGAGATTCAAATGCGCTTTCCCGCGGCAAGCTTTAGTTCTGGCACAAGGGTGGGGGCAGGGCCGCCTTCTAATCTTGGGCCCTCAGGGGCTTTCTGCAGAGACTTTCAGGAACGGAGCGGGTGGGGGTGGGGGGCCCCCGCCTGCTGTGCTCAGTTCCCTTGGGGGTTTTATTCAGAGGCGTTCAGCAGTAGAGCAGGGTGGGGGCAGGGCCGTCTCCCCTGCTCGGCTCCCTCAGGTTGGAAAGACCCTCAGTATTGAAGATCCTACCCGCTGCTGGGGGATTCCTGAGTCCCGGGCCGTTGCCGCCTCAGCCCCCCGCCCACGCCTCTGCCTCCGCCGCTTCCTGCCCCCGTCTCTGCCGCAGCCGCTTCCTCCTGAGGGGGCCCAAGTCACGGAGACGCTCCGCTCCCCTCCCCTATCGCAGCTTTCTTTCTTACTGACCTGTAGCTTCTGTGGGCGGAGGGACTTTCCGGGCTGCCGGAGCTTCCCCCGGAGCTTTCCTCTCTCGCCAATGATTTTTAAATTATAAAAAAAGAATTCACTGATGAGACCATCTCTTTGAAAAGGAAAATTGAACAAATGGAAAAGGAAGTATAAAAGTTAGCTGGAGAAAATAACTCCCTAAAAGGAACAGTTGGTCAAATGGAAAAGGAAACACAAAACCTAACTGGGAAAATTGGACAAATGGAAAAGGAGGTGCAAAACTTAACTGAAGAAAACAATTTGATAAAGATTAAAATTGGGCAAGTAGAAACTAATGACTCAATGAGACAGCAAGAGTCAGTCAAACAAAATCTAAAGAATGAAAAGATAGAAGAAAATGTAAAATATCTAATTGGAAAAACAACTGACCTGGAAAATAGATTCAGGAGAAACAATTTGAGAATTATTGGCCTGCCAGAAACCCATGATGAAAAAAAGAGTCTGGACAATATCTTCCAGGAAATTATCGAGGAAAACTGCCCAGAAGTGCTTGATCCAGAGGTCAAACTAGTCATCAAAAGAATCCACCATTCCCCTCCTGAAAGGGATCCCAAACTCAAAACCCCAAGAAATATCGTTACCAAATTCAAGAACTATCAAGTGAAGGAGAAAATACTACAGGTAGCCAGAAAGAAACAATTCAAATGTCAAGGAGCTACAATCAGGATTACACAGGACCTTGCAGCTTCTACATTAAAAGATTGAAGGAATTGAAATCCAATGTTCCATAAGGCAAAGGAGTTGGGATTACAACTAAGGATCAACTACCCAGCAAAGTTCAGCATAACATTTCAGGCAAAGAGATGGTCATTCAGTGAAGTAAGGGATTTCCAGACTTTCCTGACAAAAACGCCAGAACTTAACAGACAATTCGATTTTCAAATGTAGGTCCCAAGAGAAGCATAAAAGGTAAATAGCAGAGGAAAAAAAAAAACTTGTTATTCAATTTGGGTAAACTGTTTACTTCCCTATAAAGGAAGATGATACCTGTTAATCTTGAGAATTGTGCATCTATTATGAAATATAAAAGGGATATACATAGAGGGAATGGGTATAAAGTAAATGATGTCATGTTAAAAATATGATTTAAGTAGGCGAATAGATTGTAACAGGAGGTGTGAAAAAGAGGAAGCAGAAAATGGTAAATTACATCACAGGAAGAAGTACAAAATTATAGTAGAGTGAAAGAGGGGAAGGAGATGAGCATTGTTAGAGAGGTACTCTCATCTGATTTGTTTCAAGGAGGGAACAATAAACTTAAGTAGATAATCCCAACTAGCTCTATAGACAGTAGGAGGGGAAGGGGGAAGAAAGGGGAGGGAAGCTAAAAGGGAGGGAAGAAGGAGTAAGGGTAAAGGGGAGTAAAAGGGAGGGAGGGATAAAAGAAGGAGGGGAAGGCAGCAGGAGGAGGTGGTGAAAAGTGAATACTATTGAGGAGGGGAAGGGAGACAGGAGAGCTAAAAGCACAAACGGTAGGAAAGAAGATGGAGGGAAATACACAGATTGTAATCATAACTGTGAATGTGAATGGAATAAACTCTCCTCTAAAATGGAGATGGATAGCAAAATGGATTAAAAGCCATAATCCAAAAATATGTTGTTTACAAGAAACATATTTGAAATGGGGGGAGGGATACACACAGGATAAAGGTCAAAGGTTGGAGCAGAATATATTGTGCTTCAGCTGATGTAAGAATAGCAGGAGTAGCAATCCTAATCTCAGACAAAGCAAAAGAAGAAATAGATCTAATCAAAAGGAAACTATATCCTGCTAAAAGGCACCATAGACAATGAAGCAATATCGTTACTAAACATGTATGCTCCAAGTGGTAGAGCATCCAGATTCTTAGAGGAAAGTTTGGGGGAGTTGAAGGAAGAAATTGACAGCAAAACTATACTAGTGAGGGACTTCAACCTCCCCCTCTCTGAACTTGGTAAACCTAACCTCAAAATAAACAAGAAAGAAGTTAAGGAGGTAAATAGATACAGACATACATACACACACACACGTATTTTTATATAAATATATAATATATATGTATGTATGTATATGTATATATCCAAAACCTGGGCACACATGCCATCATGAAATTGACATGCAATACTAATGAACTTCTCCAGGCAGTCAAATTTTGACGTAATTTTCCATAAGCTCTCATGACTAACAGTGTCAAAGGCCTTGGTCAGACCTACAAACGTTGTGTACAGACCTCTGTTCTGCTCCTGGCATTTCTCCTGGAGTTGTCAGGCAGCAAACACCATATCAACTGTTCCTCAGCCCTTTCTGAAGCCACACTGGCTCTCAGGTATATGACCATCTTCCAGGTGAAGGATCAGCCTATTAAGGAGGACTCTAGCAAGAATTTTGCCAGCAATAACTGAGAGAGACCCTCCTGTGATTGTCGCAGGACAATCTATTCCCTTTACCTTATAGAGATGGACAATGGAGGCATCCTTGAACTCTTGGGGAATAACTTTCTCTTGCCATATAACCTTGAAAATTTCAGTCAGCTGTTGTATGAGCAATGGCCCCCCTAATTTGTAAATCTCAGCTGGAATAGAATCAGCACCAGGTGCTTTGCCACATGAAAGGAGCCTAATGGCCATCAAAACCTCTTCTTCAGTTGGAAGCTCAGCTAAGGAGGGATTGACTTCAACCTGAAGTAAACAGTCAATGGCCTCAGCATTGACTGATGATGGTCTTGTTGAGAACACTATGGAAGTGTTCAACCCATCTCTCTAGGATCATGTCCTTATCACTAATCAGTGTGGCTCCATCAGCACAGAGAAGTTGTGATGTACCATAGGCTTTTGATCCATAAATAGCTTTCAGGGAATCATTAAATCATAAAAATCAACATAAAACTGAATTTCATCTGCTTTCTTACTGACCCAGGAATCCTGCATCTCTCTAAGCTTTACTTGTACTTTGCTTTTGATGGAATTAAATGCTGTCTTCTCACAGGTGGATCCACAGGATCCTGCTAGTATATCCTGTGGAGTTCCTGTTTTTTGTTCAGCATCTTCTGAATTTTCCCATCATTTTCATTAAACCAGTGTTGGTGTTTGTGAGTGTTCTGACCCAGATAAGCAAATGCAGTGCTGTACATCAAATCTCTGAAAGCTGCTCACTCCTTTTCTGCTCCACTGCTGCCAACTATGTGTTGGCTCAACTTTCCCTCCAACTTAGCAACAAACTGTTCACACTCAGAAAAGTGCTCTAATTTGTTGACATTGATTCTTCTGGTAGTCATTTTGCCTTGGGGGCAGCACTTTTGATGAATGTGAATATTTAGCTTGAAAAGGATAAGTCTATGATCAGTCCAGCACTCTGTACCACACACTGCCTTTGTCACTCTCACATCTTGTCTGTTTCTACTTCTTACAATCACATAGTCTATTAGATGCCAATGTTTTGCTGTGAGGGTGCATCCATGAAGTTTTATTGCGTTTAGGTAAACAGAAATAAGTGCTGGTGATAAGAAGGTCATGTGATGCACAAGTCTTCAGCAGCAAATGACCATTGCTGTTGCTGTTTCCAACTCCATTCCTCCCTAGGACTCCCTGCCAAGTCTGGTAGTCTGACCTACTCAAGCATTAAAGTCACCCAAAATTATCTATCTATCTATCTATCTATCTATCTATCTATCTATCTATCTATCTATCCATCCATCCATCTATCTATCTATCTGTCTATCTATCCATCTGTCTATCACATGAACTCAGCGAGGAGATATTTCTCCTCTAACAGAATTTAGGGGTCTCAAGTCCAATTCCCACATTTCTTAGATGAAGAAACAGGCCACAGAGTGATTATGTAACATATTCAAGATCACAAAGGTCGTAAATGGCAGATATGAATCCAGGACCTCTGACCCCAGACCCAGTGCTTTTTCTACTATACTTCTCTGTTTGCTTTTAAATTTGTTTTCTATTATTGGACATTGTAAAAAAATTCAACTCCGAATAAAGGAAATCTGATCCTCACAAACAGGTGTCCAAATTCATAGGAATTTTTGTTTCTGTGCTTTTTGACAGGGTCTATCTATTTGCAGATGATGGATTGGACCCCAAATTGAAAAGGAAGACTTGATTTTTGGAAACTGCAAAACTATTTGAAAGACCCAAACATCTCTTTTAAACAAAGGCACACATTTTTAATACCAAGTTTCCTAGTGATATTTTAAGTCTGTTAGTTATGGAACAATACATCTCCTAAAGAACTGAAATAGAAAATCACATAGGTCTTTTAAGGATATGTTTCTACCTACAAAGATTATTATTTACAGTACTGTATTATTATGTTGTTAATGAATTTGGATGAACTGAAGTTAAAGGCAATGATAAGAGGCAGATGATGAAATAGATCTTCCTCCCATGAAGGGAGGCAGAGGACTATCGGTGCCTACAATTTCCATATTTTGGTAGATGCAATCATTGTGTCAGTTGGTTTTACTTGTTTTCCTTTGTGACAAAGAAAGAAATACTGTAGAAAAGGGCTAGACACATTTTTATCCCATTCTCCACCTCCCCACCAAGCCACAGCTAAAAAGTCTAAGTGAATGGAATGCAAGTCCACACAGCAGCCTACACCAAAGGTCCTCCCAATTTCATTAATCTACTGTATTATTCTGGACATACTGTAACTTGACTCTAGCATAGTGATATCATTTTGGTTCTCTTCCAGAGCAAAGGATAACAATCAACCAACTACTGCAAAAGTAGCACCAAAGTATCTACCACCTGCACAAAGACAAAACAAAACAAAACAAAACAACCTACTGGAAATAGGCTTCCACCATTTACATATGACTTTTCTCCCATTCCTCCAAGTATTATCAGTAACCTAAAAACCAATTTTTGTTGAATTGAATGTAATTAAGTTGGCCTGTGACTTTATTCAGAATTAATCCTAACTATTCTGGAAAGGCATTGTGGAATAGTGAGAAGCATGCTGGATCTCAAATCTTGGGAGTAGGCAGAGAACTAGGCTTGAATTCCACACCTGCTACTTATTACTTATGTGACTGGGGTAAGTTACTCTGAATCTAATTTTCCTCATCTGTAAAGTGGGGATAATAATACTTGTGATATCTACCTCACAGGATAGTTGTGAAAAGCCAAATGAGATAATGTGTGCTCTGTAAATTTTAAAACATTCTATGTATATCAGCTCTTAGGATTATATGAATTTGTTGTGCCAATCCAAATGTCTACTTTCCTATCTAGAAAGAATTTTGAGATTAATCCCCACATACATCCAGGGCATCCTCAATGAGGCTATGACAAGCAGATTTTCACAAGTGATTCTATAGGAAAGCACAAGTGACTAAAAGTTGTGGAGAATACACAATTCCACTATTATTGTTATTTGTTAACCAGAAAAAGGTATTTGACTCAGTAGAATAAAATGTTACTGTAAAGACTATCTTTTAAGTGTCTCACATGCATGTATTAGAGTTAAATGAGATTTCATAAGAGACATTATTTAAAACCTTATTCCAAGAGCCTCTCATCATATCAGACAGGGCATAAAACTTGAGGATGTGTGCTTACTAATGTTCATCACACTGTGATGGAGAAGATTCAGCACAGAACCAAAATTATAGAGGTATTTCCTACATATGGTGAGTTTTGCCATATGCTCCTGTAAGCACATGATATTGTGATGGTTGAACCAAGCTCTGGAACATTACCTTCTGGATAAGATACTTAATTACTTAAAAGAATTTTAACTAACTAACCACACAGGTAAAACCAAGGGGATAAGGATGCTTATTGTCCAGGTTCTGAAATGCAATGAGGTTGACTATATATACCTATGGATAACCCTCTGGTCCTGCAGTGGGGAAGACCTGGGTTCAAATCTGGCCTCAGATACTTACTAGTTGTGTGATACTAGGCAGGTCATTTAACCTGTTTGCCTCAGTTTCCTCAACTATAAAATGGGGGTAATAATAGCATTTCCTGTGCAGCACTGTTGTGAGGATCAAATGAGATAATATTGGTAAAGTGCTTAGCACAGCACCTGAAACATTGTAGGCACTATACATAAATGCTTATTCTCTTTCCTTCCTTGGGGAGGAGGAGCCAAGATGGCGGAGTAGAAAGACTCATGTATGCTAGCTCTGAACCCACAGCCCATAAATTTTCTGTAAAAAGAACTCCCCACAAATTCTGGAGCAGTGCAAGCTGCGCAGAAACACAGTGGAAGAGATTTCCGTTCCAGAGAGCCCTGAAAAACCAACCCCAAAGGTCCATCGCGCACCGGACAGTGGAGTCCACCCCTGCACTGCCCTGGCTGCACAGCCCCAGAGGAGCAGATCCAAGCAGCCTTTGGGGACGGAATCTCCGGTGGCCGTGAAAGTCCCTCCACCCACAGGTGCTACAGGTCAGTGAGAGAGACTTCTGGGCTGGCTGAGAGGGGAGCAGGATGTCTCTGTGACTCAGGCCCCCTCGGGAGGCAGCGGCAGAGGGAGCAGAAGAGGCAGCGGTGGCCAGGTGCTGCCAGAGCAGGCAGGAGCTCAGCTCTATTACTGAAGGTCTCTGCATAAACCCCCTGAGGGAACTGAGCCTGGGAGGCGGCCCTGCCCCCACCCAAGCACCAGAACTTAAGCTCACATTGAATAGCAGCCGTGCCCACCACGGAAAGCCCTGAGGCTGGGGAGCAGCATTTGAATCTCAGACCCCAAGCACTAGCTGGGCAGATCTAGGTGGGGTGGACAGGAATCTCAGAAGTCAAGTAACTGGCTGGGAAAATGCCCAGAAAAGGGAAGAAAAATAAGACCATAGAAAGCTACTTTCTTGGGGAACAGATGATGTTTCCTCCTTTCATTTCCAATGGGGAGGAACAATGCTTGCCATCAGGGAAAGACGTGGAGGTTGGAGCCTCTGTATCCCAGACATCCGAGGTGGATGTCTGGTGGGCTCAGGCCATGGAAGAGCTCAAAAAGGATTTTGAAAATCTCTTTCCTTCCTTCTCCCCCTTTCCCCTTCATCTATTAATATAGATATAGATGTAGATATTGATATAGAAATAGATTTTGAACAAATACTGCAAATAAATGATGGATTGTACCCAGAATTGAAGAAGAAAATAGGGATGCACTGAACTGACTTTTGGAAACTGTAAAATTATTTGAATGACCCAA
This sequence comes from Bettongia penicillata ogilbyi, assembly GCA_023548195.1. Taxonomy (NCBI): domain Eukaryota; kingdom Metazoa; phylum Chordata; class Mammalia; order Diprotodontia; family Potoroidae; genus Bettongia; species Bettongia penicillata. The sequence continues at coordinate 3,164,449 of JAJHZJ010000011.1, read as the reverse complement.
AACATCTCTTTGAAACAAAGGCACACATTTTTAATACTAAGTTTCCTAGGGACATTTTATGTCTGTTAGTCATGGAACAATACATCTTCTAAAGAACTGAAACAGAAAATAACTCAAAGAGCAATAAAGAGGAACATGGTGGTTGTGAGCAGGCTAAAAACACATTGCAAACAAGGTATTTTTATGTAGAAGAAACAAAGTAAAGGATATCATTCAAAATATGTGTGGGCAAAAGAGAAGGTGAGTTCATCATATGGTGAGAGTGAATGGATAATTGATAACCAGTATTCCCATTGGTATTGGCTTGATTTGAAGAGAAAGTAAGGATGGATCCCCACATGTTAGGTCAACTCCCTGGAAGGAAATGGAAAGCAGCTGCACTGGACGGAGCAGGTATGCATGGGTTATGATCTTCATTTTGGCATAGCTCCATTTGAATTTGTGATCTGAAATTAGTCTTTCTCTACATTCATCTTTTCATTTAATTCACCATTTTGCTCATTTTCTCATATTTTGTATCTTCTCGGAGGCAGCTGTAAGGTAGTAGAAAAGACACTGGACCAAGAGGGAGGAGATTTGGGTTTTGATTCTGGATGCAACTAACAAACCGTGGGATTTCTGGCAAATTGTTTAACTTCAATATTCTTCAGTTTCCTTATCTATAAGATGTAGAGGTTAAGCTAGATAATATCTAAGGTCTCTTTCAGAACTTATACTCTATAGTTATATGGAACTACGATTTAATATTTTTTTAGAGTGGCTTGAGATCTTTGGTGAAATGGAACTATAAAAAAAAAATAAAAATTGTAACAACTTTATTTTTTGTAGACCAGACCTGTGTTTCCATAGTTAGAAGGATTTCTAATGAATAAACATTCTCTCAAAGATCTGTCCATTTGTGACCTTTGGCAATTTTGCCCAGTTGCCTCCAGAAAGAAAGAAAGAGTGGAAGGAAGGAAGGAAGGAGGGAAGGAAGGAAGGAAGGAAGGAAGGAAGGAAGGAAGGAAGGAAGGAAGGAAGGAAGGAAGGAAGGAAGGAAGGAAGGAAGGAAGGAAGGAAGGAAGGAAGGAAGGAAGGAAGGAAGGAAGGAAGGAAGGAAGGAAGGAAGGAAGGAAGGAAGGAAGGAAGGAAGGAAGGAAGGAAGGAAGGAAGGAAGGAAGGAAGGAAGGAAGGAATTGCCATAAAGAGGATAACCAATTTACCTAAGGTCACACAGCTCAATATTGTCAGAAGTAGGACTTACTGACACCGAGGTGGGCTCTCTACCACTATAATACTATTTCTTCTCAGTTGTCCCAGGACATCTGTACATTTAGAATAAACATGTAGAGTAAACTAAAGGAAGATGGAAAACATTTATTATTTAACTTGTAAAGAATAATTAGCATCCTAAAAATAGCAAGCTTGGTATGTGTTGGATGATTTTGAAGACATTTCTTAAATCTCAGCAGTGGAGAAAAGGAATAACAATCAGATGTGGAAAGTCCTAAAGCAGGATTATTACCAGTCACCCTGTTTCTTCCTTTGGTCCATTAGCCAAAGAACTTAAGCAAGATATATTAACTGTGTCAGGTGATCCTGACATTCTTTCCTGGTTTATGCAATTTCAAGATTTTTTTCTTACAAAGACATTCTAAAGTTGAGAGATTTAACAGCAATTATTTAGCTTAAAGAGACACTTCTCAGATTAATTTGATGATAGAATATTTGGGAAGTTGAAATGCATTGATAGAGCCCATCAGTTCAAGTCCTGAAGGGTCTGAGAATATGTGATATTTCCAGAATAAAGGGGAGATTAGGAACATCTAAAAAAATAAGGGAAGGTATGCCTAATACATGTCACAAGCACACACAATTTCATATTTTAAAAGAAAAATATTGTTTTCTTCATATTTGTCTAACATCACCTCTACTCACATTGTACAGAATAATAAGACTTTTGCAAAATGCAATGTGGGAATCTCAAGGAATTTTTCAGAAGATATCCCTCTCAAGTAGTTTGTAGAAAAGTCCATATTTATCCCCTTTTCAGCTTGATGGCTATTGTGGGCTTATTCCCTACCTCCCACTCCCACTTATGAATCAAATTCTTGAGGCTCAGCTGCTTATATTTTCCCTCAAAGTTCTAGAGAGTATCCTTAAGACTATACTTAGGGGGCAGGGTGTATTCTTTAGTACAATAGCTCATGAGCCCCCATTAGCATGCTCCCCGTGATTATTTATAAATTCATTTTTAGAAAGAGGTCTTCACTAAAATAGTAAAGTAACAACTGGTACAAAACATTCGCTTTCTCTACCCTCCTCTCCCAAACAGTCCATATTATTTTCAGGGGAAAGTGGCCTCTTGCTAGGGAGGCAAAGGTAGAACTCAGAAACTGTAATAACTTTGCTGGAGTTCTCAATTTGTTCCGCTTAGGTATGAAGTAGCTCTTATGCTAGCCTCTTTGTAGAATCTTTGTTCCTCATCTTGTCCAGTCTGGCCTTGACCCTTGATAAGATACTGCCTCTAGCTGTCTGAGAATGTGGCCAAGATGCTGATGAGAAGATAAAGAGCCCAAAATCATCCAGACCCTTCAAATCTCCCAATGTCCTTCTCTGACCAGTGTGGGGAAGAGCCTAAGGCTAAAGTTGAGGGATGCCCCAAGTAGTTTCTTCTCCAGGTTTTGGCTGAAACACTCTATCCTGGCTTGAATCCCTTATTCTGACCAGAATAAGGTGGTGGTTTTATATAGGCCCAAGAAGACATGAACAAGTCCCAGTCTAAAAAGACTTCTCACACCCAAGGACTTATCCAGGCCTTGTTTACATCTAGTGAAAATTGAGATGTGTTCTCACTTGATAAATGTATCAGAACTAAATGGAGTAGGAGTATTTTGACCCCACCCTTATATGTACAGAGACAGAAAATGAGGCATTAAACCACTATTTTTTCTTTTTTACTACAGTAGTCTTGCAGGGAGGGGGAAAACCACTTTCTTGTATTCACCTTGTAATCCTAAGAGGTAGGACAAAAGTGGGGATTCAGACTTGTAAAGTATGCTATTTGAGAAAACACAGAATCTAATTCATGCGTGTAAGTTGGAGCACAGGCTCTCCCCTTTGGACACTAATGGAACCTTTAGATGTCTCCAATTCTTATCTCTGAAGAAAGGGACACAGATAATTGGACTATTATAAGAAAAGTCAATATAGAATATATTGTATATTAAATACAAAATTTTCCGTACACATGTGCACACACACACACCATAGGACCAGCTACCAACCAAAAGAGCATAATAATTCTCACAAAACCTGAACACAACAGGATCCACATGCTTTAAACCTGGAAGGCATAAAAAAGGATGACCGCAGCATCATGTAGTGGGGAAAGCACTGCCTGCATCTGGAATCCGAGCACAAGGACGCAGGTTTCAGTCCTGGCTCTGTTCCTCATTACCAGCAAGATCTTGAGCAAATTATTTCACCTCTAGTTTCAGTCTACTTAATTGCAAAAGCAGGAGGTGGGACAGAGGATCTCTAATGTTCTCTGGTTCTTTGTGTACGTTCTTCCCATTCTCAAAGTCACAGGGAGCATTTTTTTTTTTTTAAAGATCAACGGGATTTAAAATGGACTTTATTTGGAAAACAGAAAGAAACAAAGTAAGCAGGAGACCTAGGAAAGATTCATAGCCCTGACTGCAGTATATTTGATAAGTTATTGGCTCTATTAATCTTCCAAATTGGCAACTTTTTGCTCACAACACTTGTGTAATTTCAGCAACTGGACAATAATAAATTACTTATGGTAGTGACCATATATATGACTTTGTTTCCTCCTAATATCCGACAAATAGTCTAGTACAATCATTGAACAATTTTTTTGTTAACTGCCTGCTACATGCAATTCACTATGTAAAGTGAGAAGTAAACATGAGTGCTCATTAAATATTAAGAAAGTACTATGGCTGCCCTGTGCTCTGCAGGAGGTTGTGGTGCTGGCACCATTAAACACAGTATTAATTCTTTGTCCTGTGCCCAGTCCACAGGTGTGATTCCATGAAGTATAAGACACTCCCTTACACAACCTCCGGTTCTGCTTACTCTGAAACAAAGGATCTCTCTCTTCTCTTCTATTCCTAATAGATGGAACAAACTCCCACTTCACATTATGCCATTGAGTTCTGTCTTTTCCATCCATCATCAAAGTTACATGGACTGCAAGACCAAAAGATATGGTCAATTCCAGATGGCTATGATTAGCAGAAGCTTGGTCTTGTAGATTTCTTACCTCAACAGAGATTGGTACTTCACAGTTTGTTAATCATAGCACCAGGTAGATTCCTGGTAGCTGACTGAATTCATATATGTTAGTCATTCTAATTCAGTTATCACAAGTAGGTCCACCACTGAAAATATATCTGAAGGATATATATGCTAATACAAACAATGAATCACATCCTCACCAACAGAACAAACAAATCACTTGTCACTTGAAGGCAACGAAAATGTGCCTTTGTTTTGTCCTATACTTTGAAAAATGTCAATGAATTTTAGTCAACTACCATTTCATAAAGGCCTATTATGTACAAATTACCATATACATTCAATGTTACACTAAATATCATGGAACATAATATCACTTTTTAGTTGTCAAATTAGCAATCAAAATTGTAATATTTTCCACATCCACCCATGTTTATTTCCAGTCAGTCAGAACTTGAATTCAAGAGTATCAGGCTTTTATATCAAACTTGGAAAAAGCATGATCCATAGCTGTTTTTGACATGAAAAACAACGTATGGAAATCCCTGAAAAGTGAAGTTGGTTCTGGTGATAGGTTTGGGGCTTTTGACAACTCCAGGACTTACCCAGGGACCTAGTGTGAGACTTCAGATTCATTCTGGGAATTTTTCCATGATATACCTAAAACTCACCTGATCTCTTAGGGTTCCTCTGGAATGGGAAATGGTTCAAGGACTGGGCTTCTCCAAACAAGTTACACTTAATATAGCCTAACATTTTCTTGGATGTAGACCCCATGTTTTCATTTTATTTCTTGCTTTTAGAATTCATTCATCATATTTAGATGATCATGTATTTCCTATTGCATGCCCATACTATAGGACAAATTGAAGACTACAGTCTTCAGTTATTAGTAGCTAGGAAAAACTGATGCAGGTAGTGTGGACTTTTATGGATCAATTAATGAATACTCATCAGAACAGTCATTGACTATTGACATGCACATACATGTATCTAGCCTCAATCTAGACATACATATATATATGTATATTATATATATGTACATACATATATGTACATATACATATGTAATCTATTACACTGTAAACTCTAGGTAGTAGAATGGATAGAGTATCGGACTTGAAGTTAAGATCAAATCTTAAGTTCAAATCCTGCTTCAGATACTTACTAGCCATATGACTCTAGGCAAGACATATCTGTGAGTTTCAGGTTTCTCATCTGGAAAGTGAGGGAGGTGGATTCAATGGACTCTAAAATCCCTTCCAGTAAATTCTGGAATCTTGACCATGATAGATATACCATGGTCAAGATTAGCTTTAAAAGTCTCATGAATTATGGTTCATCTTACCTTTTAATTTTTAATTTCAATCACTTGTTTATGATAGGCAGTTTAGTAGACTAAATAGAGTATTAGACTTGGAATCAAAAAGATTATGAGTTCAGATCCCACCTCTGACACTTGCTAGCTGTGTGACCATGGGCAAATCACTCTAGACCTTTCTCAGCTGCAAATAACTCTTTAAAACTTATCTACTAAAGTATAGAGAAGTTGAACCGGCAAGAGGGAGTTCTCACACTGAAGAAATTACATATTTATATTTTACTGATGTAATTATTTAAGGGGTCATATTTTTTTTTTTAGAAAGGTAATTAGTAAATGAAAACACATTTGAAATTTCATGGGTATGTTTGAATTTCAAATGTCATGCATTTCATACCAGGAACTCAATTAGCAAATTTTGTGCTTGTATATATTTCATAAATTCTTCTAAAAAGTCCAAGAGCTTTAAAAATTAGATATAAAGATCAGATGGAAGAAAATTCAGAGAATAACACAAATGATTAAAGAAATGAGAATTAGGTTTGCTAGGTGAAGACGGTGTTTACCCTAAATGGTGATGATGCATTTCCAGTACAGGAAGAATGTTATGAGGGAAGTAAGGCTCACTCACTGTCCAAGTTTGCTGAGTATTTCACAAGTGGAAATGGAAACAGGGAAGAACTTGTTGACCAAGCATGCAATAAAATACCGAGCCACCTAGCAATCTCCATCTCTCAGGATGTTCAGGAAGAGAGTATAAAAAATTATCTGCCCTGGGATGGGATAGACATTCAGCTACTTAAAGGCAAGGTGTTAGCCCTGATGTTCTTTCTATTTTATTTGGTGGGGAGACAAGCAGGGTTAGGTGAGTTGCCTAGGGTCACACAGCTAGTAAGTGTCTGAGACTGGATTTGAAATCAGATATTTCTGACTCCAGGGCTAGTGCTCTATCCACTATGCCACCAAACTGCCCCCAGAAAGTCTTTTTAATGAACAAGCACTTATTAATTGATTGCCATGTGTCTCTACCTGCAGGTGCCATGGGCTGCAAAAGAAATGTAAGATGGAGTAACCTCCATACACAACTTTCTAGAAGTCCCTTTCTGGTTTGAGTCTGTAATTTTGTGTTTTAGATAGCTAGCACCTTGGAGGTATTCAAGTAATGTTAATTTTTATATTTATAATATTTCAAACACAAACACAGGGCACCAGTAGTGTCTCAAGTTTTATGGTATGGAGATGACCCTGGATTTTCAAGGATTGTTCTGGCAGAATATAAACTCTGAGAAGACCTACCATGATAGAAAGGATAGTGACAGACTATATATTTGTTCTCTAAGGACCTGCATAGCTAAGTAGAGAGAGGTCTGTCACTACAGAATTGACCACTAGGTGATGAATTTTTTCCCCCAACAATTTTTGGAGAGCATCTACAGAATTGCAAAATGCATTGATAGACAGAATAACTACCAATACCTATTTGGAATAGTATTCTGGTTCCATGTAGTGCTAAAGCTGAGTGTTGAAATAATAATAGTCATGAAAAGAAATTGTTCAAGCTCCAAGCTTCTACAGAATGGAAAGCATGATATTTACTGTTTTAAAAAATAACAGTCTTATATTTTGAAGTGCAAGTGTCCAAGTTCCTTTATTTCTTTTCCATGTGCACCTTTTTTCCTCTTTCATTTCCCATTGCTATCAACCCCTCACTAAACTATGAAAAATTTTGTGGTCCTGACATTATTACCAGAAAGAGTTTAGTGGTATTGCTTTCTCCAATAGACCTCAAGACCAGAGAAATTTGCATTTCCCAAGATTTTAAGGAAGCATACACTCAAAAAAGAAAAACTTGTTTTATTTTTAAACAAAATTCCTTTGCTTATTTGCCAAGATTCCACTCCTACCAATGTCATTTTTCCTTTAATAAGTCTCTCATTTTGATTTCAATGAAAGGGTCTTTTGAAAAGAGAAAAATAAAACTTTTCCAAGTTAGTGAAATGCATCATAGCAACACGTTTTGCCTGTTTACTGGTCTACTTTGCACAATAGGGCTAACCAGTATTACCAGATTAATAGGGAAAGTTAAGAAACTTTCACTTTTACTTTATAAGGACATATCTTCCATGCTCGTTTGATTTTTCTAGTCCTGAAAGTCTTATCATAGAATACTAGAGCTAAAAGAATCTTGGGAGGGGCAGCCAAGATGGCAGAGCAGCAGGAAGAAGTATTGCCAAGTTCAATCCTACAATACCTCGACACAGATCTACAAAACACCAGGCTGAGTTCTGATTGGGACATTAAAAAAGATATCACAATAAGTATTTTATCCAGCCCAGGTGAACAAGGGGAGGCAGAGAAGTGTGCAGACACAGAGGCCAAGGTCCAGTCAAAAACGGCCTCATTCCAATTTAGGGACAGGCAGAGAGGTCCCAGATCTAGTATGGAGGTTCCTGACCTTGTGCATGGTACAGGAACAGAGAACAACTGGCAACTCTGTGACTCAGTTCCCGGTTCCACAGATCCAGGACTTACTTGAGGAGAGGACATGCACATAGGCAGAAGATCTACTGTGGACATTAGCTTACGCAATATATTGAGAAAAGAGCAAATATAAAGGTAACAGCTGCTGAATGTCTCTGACTCCAGGAGTGGAGTAGGAGTCTCAGTTCCTACTCTCAGCCTGACCTGGAGTTCTGACATCTAAAAGGGAATAATTTGATCAGGAATCACAGACCAAAGTGGAGCTGGCAGGGTTTGTTTGGAGGGGTTTTTTGCTACTCTGAATCTTCTTTGTAGCTGGTTGACAATAGCTAAATTCAACAGCAATCTACTGAAACTTCAGCCAGGGCACAAAAGCCCTCAGAAAATTCAGGTCAGAAATTTGTGCAGCTCACAACAGTAGAACAAACTTTGCCCTGCAACAGATCACTCTGGAAGCACTGAAAACTTACAGATCTCCAGCCTAAAATGTCCCTGAGATTTTGGAATGACTCAATATTTAATATCCAAGAAAGTAGCAACAGGATCCTAGAGGACACAAGTTCAGCACAGACATTCCCTCCAGAAGTGCACAAAGACTTTCCTTGACAAAGTCCAAAGTCAGGAATAATGAGCAAACACAGAAGGAAAATAAAAGACTCCAAAACATCTCCAAGCAAACCCTCCAGGAAAAGCATAGCTTGGGCACTTATCCAACTAGAATTACTGCAAGAGATGAAGCAAAAGCATTTTCTTTTGTAAGAGTTAAAATGTTTTTTATAAAAAAAAAAAATGGGAGAGCTCAGAGGAAAAGATATCGAAAAGAAATGAGAGCAATGGAAGAAAGAAACAGAAAAGGAAATAAGAGATTGGCACAAGAGGTATAAAACCTCATCCAAACAACAAAATCCATGAAAATTAAGAGGGACCAAAAATGGAAGATAATGATTCAATGAGAAAATAAAAATATCAAAACAAAGTCAAAATACTGGAAAAAAATATAAGAAAACCTGAGTTATTTTGAAGCAAAAACAACTGCTATAAAAAGAAATTTAGGACAGAGAATTTAAAAATCATTAGTTTATTTGAAAGCCACAACTAAAAAAAGAACTTAGACATCTCATTTCAAGAAATCTTAAGAGAAAACTGTCCACATCTCTTAGAACAAGAGGGCAATATGGAAATAAAAAGACTCTTTGGGTCATCTCCTGAAGGAACACCGAAAATAAAAGCTTCTAGGAACACTATAGCCAAAATCCAGTGCTTACAAATCAAAGAGAAAATACTGAAAGCAACTACAAAGAAATAATTCAAGTAGCAAAGAGTCAATCAGAATCATGATTTAATGTCTACCACTAAAGAAGGAATAGGGTTCTTGGAACACAGTCTTCCAGAAAGATATATGTTTCAAAGGCTACAGGCATAAAACCAAAATTTAAAAAAAAAATAGAACTTCAATGAAATAGAGGGCATCTGAACATTCCTGATGAAAAGTCAGAGCTGAGTAGAAACTTTTAAAGGCAAACAAAGGAGTCAAAAGAAACATGAAAATTTAACATGAGCAAACAATAATAATGAACTATATATAGTCTTTTTAAAGTTTAATACAGGAAGATGACACAAGTATAGCTTCAGAACCTTTTCTTTTTTTTGAATCATCCAGGGTCATAAGGAATCTAATTAGAGATAGGCCTGGTAATGGCTCCATTATGTTTTGATTTTTAAGAAAAAGAATAATGGAAAGAGAGAACAAGAGGAATATACTATGAAGGAAAAGAGGAGGAGGGGGGAAATTATCTTACACAACCGTAGTGCACAAGTAGAATTTTACACAAAAGAGCAGTGAGGACTGGTGATATTTGAACATCACTCTCATCTGAACTTGTTGAAGAAGAAAAGAATACACACACGCAGTTGGATACAGAAACATATTTTACTCAATATGGAAATGTGAGGGAAAGTAAAAAAAGGTGGGAGGAGAAATAAAAGGGAGGGCAAATTAAGGAAGAGATTAGTCCTAGGCAAAACAAACTCATTAAGGAGATACAAAAACATAAAGCAGCCCTTTTTGGGGTGGTAATGAATGAAAAACTGAGAGTGTGCCCATCACCTGGGAAATAAACAAGTTATGTTATATGAATGTGATAGAATATGATTTTGCTGTAAGAAATGATGAAAGGGATGGTTTTAGAGAAACCTGGAAAAATCTGTATGAACTGATGCAGAGTAAAGTGAGTAGAACCGAGAATATAATTTAGACAGTAACAAAGTCAGAAAAATAACTTTCAAAGACTTTGCTCAACACCATAACTAACCATGATTCCAGAAGACTCATGATGAAATATGCTACCGACCTCCTGATAGAGAAGTGATAGACACTGAGTAGCAAACTGACACATTTTTTTGGATCTGACCAATGTGGTAATTTGTTTTGCTTGACTATCTACACTTGTAACAAGACTTTTGTTTTACTTTCTTTCTCAATGGGAGAAAGGTAAGAAAGAGAAGGAAGATTTTTATTTTTTTGAAAAAATAAAATTTAACTAAAAAAACAAAGGCTAAGAAAAAAAGAAATCATCTAGTGTGACCCATTTGTTTTACCCATGAAGAAACTAAATAGAGAAGTTAAATGAATTGTCCAAGACCACTGAAAGAGTTAGTCAGGTCCAAGATACAAAATCATCCTGTAGCAACTAAAGATATTTGGTGTAATGCATTAGGCACAGAATCAAACAATAAATACTTGATAAACGTCATTATTTTAAAGCATTTAATACACATTATTTGTAGGATTTTACATGTGAGTTGCCCTTATACAGAATCTATTGCAATTGATGTATATTAGCACATACTCTGTGTGTATATAATATTTATTGACATAAATCATTTGCCCTCTTTCTTTTATTGTGGTAAATATATTTTTTTTCCTCGAGGATCTTGATGAATAAATTTTACTACTCTCCTCAAAGGTTGTTGATGGTTTTCACCGAAATAAAAGTAAAATGGTTCTATACCAGCATGACACACCTATCAAAAGATAAATGGGATTCAGGAGCTGAAAAAATGAAATATAAATCATCAGAAAGCACAAAAAAGGCCCAAGAATTTTCAGTCATATCCTGAAACAGCATTTTCCAAACTATTTTGGCCACAGAACCCTTTTGGGCTTGAAATACATTGGCAGAACTTATAATAACTGTTCTGGAGACTCTAAAAAGAGTTTGGACCATCCCCAGGGACAAAGGACTGGCTGGTCAAGGGAATTTGAGAGCAAAATACAAGTAACCTATTTTGATGCGGAAAAATTGCTCCACACAATAAGTATTTTTGATACCTACATAGCTTCATGATTATGAAGAAATATCACTTATGTCTTATCTTTTTTTTTTTTTAACAAAACCACTATTCACATTATATAGAGCACCAGGGTTCTATAGATGCCAAAGACAGTTCTAAGAGGCCCTTTCCCAATAATCTCTCCAGTTTTGAGTATTCTCTCACACTCCAAAAATTACTTTGTATTTACTTCTCAAAATTTGCCTATAGCTTCCAATAAAATTTTAGCTCCTAGGTAAGGGACTGTTTTGTTTTTGTTTTTGTATTCCTAAGGCAAAGTACATAAAGGTGCTTAATTAATATTAATTGAAGTAGGGAAAAGTATTTGTAAATAGTAATTGAAACTATTGATTTCCATTGAACCTGTATGTAATCCCGTACCAAATATCCTACAGGAAATGTCTGAGATGAAAAGAAATTGGCCAGAATAGATGGAAAGCATGCATATTGCCCTTGGATTGTGAATAGAGAAAGGTCTTTAGTGCATTCAGTGCAATGCTCCTTAGGAGGTTTGAGGGTGGGAGGAGAAGCGATCAAAATTAGAAAGGGTGAGTGATTGATTATTGTACAGACAGTCTAAGGCATCTTCACTCAAGATAAAGTAACGCAAGGGGCATTATGGTATAGTAGAAAGAGTGAAGGGCTTGGAGTCAAGAGATTCTGGTTTTAAGCCTTGTCTTTGATACATACCAGCTTTGTGATGTTGGGCAAGTCATTTAACTTTCTAGAGCCTCGATTTCTCTAGCTGTAGAATGGCAGAGTTTGCTTATAGAAGTTTTCTTTCAGAGTTGTTGTGAAGATCAAATGAAATGACATAGGCAAAGCCTTTTTCAAACCTTAAAATGCTATATAAACATTAGATAGTATCTTTATTCAGGGGAACCTTTCTATAATCATATTTAAAAAGCATTGATTAAGTGCGTAAGATATAAAAAGAAACTATTCTTGCCCTCAGGGAAATTATATTTTAGTAGAGGGAAATAGCAAGCACACAGCTAAGTAAAAACAAAATAATAAATACAAAATAATTTTTGGGGAACACCAGCACCTGAGAGAATTAGGAACAGCCTTTTATTTTAGGATTGAGTAGACAGAAAGTCTATCTTGGCTGTTATCCACAGGGACCCAGTGAAGTCTAAAGAACCCATGACCCAGAACTCCAAGTTCTAGATTTATACATATTGAGATCAGTCTTCACAGGATGCTTTCCAAATCATATCTCTCACTCTTTGGCAAAATGCCTGTCAAGAGTTTTCCATAGAAAATCCAAAATACATAGGTCATGTCTAGGTCTCCACAGATCTGAATAAAAAGTTCCCATCTTCCATGCAAGTCCTCATGGTAACAATGCATGTCAGAAATTTCACTTCACCTTTATTTCACATCACAGAAAATGCAAAATAATACAAAGGATTTTCATAACTATCAGGAAAACCACCTTCCCTCTACTCAGTCCTATTTTCTACCCCAGAGAACTTATATATATTTCTCCCACTTACCCTAAGGACTTGACCTTCAAGAAAGAAAAGGTTGCTAGTGAAGTAAATATATATCTTGGAGAATCCCACTTCCTACCCAGGGAACTATACAAGCACCCAGTTTTATAGTACTACTCTAAGGATTTGGACTCCTCTCACAAAAGAAACAGACTTGTAGATATTAGAGAGACAAACTGTTCCATTCTAGTGCATCCCACTTTCATCTCAGGGACCTATATAATAGGTCTCTAGCAATAGGACACTACTCTAAAGACTTGAACTTCCCCTAGGACAACAAACTTGGGTTTTCTAAAGAGACAACTTCATTTTCCATCAGATCTGTACTGTGAGAATATTATTCGTGTGAGTAACAGAGAAAAAGTCTAGGTTTTTGTTCTTCATTATCATGGATTAGTCCCTATCTGTTTCTCCAGCTCTGTGGCCGCATTTGTGATATTCTCTCCAATAAATTAATGCTATAAAGGCACTCACTCTTTAGAAGGCTGGGCCCAGAACTCTCCAAGAAATGTACACTGTTCAGGAAACTCTTTCTCCCTTCTCCCACTATCAAATAGATTGGGTCACATGACTTCATGACATCTGCAGAGTCATACTGTTGAGAGTTACACACGACTATAATATGCTCTGCCCAGAACTCTCCATATCTATTCCTAGAGAGGAGGAGGTTAGGGTCCCCCACCTCTACCTCAAGAACCAGCCTTATTTTAATTGTGTTGTAGTTCCACGCTTTTTGTACAACTTTCCTAGGACTGACTCTGTTACAAAGTCTATTTTGTAGGTCCAATATAAAGAGAGTGACTGATCCATAACAGTTTGAATCAATCAAATTATGCACAATCACTGGGGTGAACATTCAAGTCTTCACAACGAGGCATTAATGTGTACCAAATTCAAACAAAGGCTTATTTCCCTGTGAACTAAGCAGATTGATCGGACCTCCTGGTAAAACTCCTCAATTTCTGACTGTCTTCAGACCATGGCTCCTGTGCTCTGACCCTGTTTCTCCTTTTGGAATTTGAACCCTTCCCCAGGACCATGGGCTTTGATATATGAGATTTTACCTTCTCCTCCCCAGAATCAGGCCACCATACCACTTCCTAGCAATCTGGAAAACAGACCATTTTATATTCATCCATCTTCTCCCCTTTCCAAATCCCTTATTGGAACAGAAGCTACTTGAAAGCATGGATTGTCTTGCTTTTTAAGTTTCTTCAGTGAATGGCACAGCGTTTGGCATATAATTAGTGCTTAATAAATGGTTTTTTTCATTCATTAGTTCATTCATGCATTTCTAAGCCCTGGGTGAGGTGGCTGGAAGTGCCTCTTACAGGGCATCTGGGAGAAATGAAAAAAAAAATCAAAACAAAACAAAACAACAAAGATTTCAGTGACGAGAAAGGACACCAGAACATATGGAAACCAGAATAAAACTAAACAATAGCAACATCAATAAGTTTACTCGTCCAATTACTATGGAAGAAAATAAAGAACAGGGTATAGGTTGATGCGGTTAAGCGGGAACTCATACAAGGGATGAATACTGCTTTACATGAATAATGAAGTTGATCTGCTCATCTAACTTGCAATGACTGATATAATTTATGAGTCAGCCCCACTCCTCTTGAAGAAGTTTGTGGAATGCTATACCCCAGGTTCTCTTGGCACCTATTAGACTCCAATTATGGGAATATTGTTAAAGGAACATTTTGTGCAACTTGAGAGCTTCGAAGTTGCCAACTAGTTTCCAGTATCTTTTTTCTAGCTCACAGCTCTCCCTATCATTTAGACACTGGAAATGTCCCTGGTGAGAGTACCCGATGAATTAATTTTGTACCTTTCTTATGTTTCCACAAGCACTAGAAGGAATGGTATCTGGGATACAGTGGGGAAAGAATGAGTATGATGTAGGTCTTAGGCTGCAATGCTCTATCCACTCAAGAAAGGGTAAATATTTAAAGAGATGTCATAAGGAACTGGAATGGGAAGTCTACTGGATTGATTGTATAAGTGAGAGGAAAAGATTAAATGGCCTAGTCTTGTATCTTCTTGGAATATAAGGTAGAACAAAGTTATCTTAGAAGATGGTTAAAGCTACTACCTATCTTCTATCAGCAATAGCCTCCATAATAGCCTTCAGTGGTGGTGGCTAGCCTCACAAGTAGTTTTGGCAACCCCTACAATAACAGGCACTCTACTTTGGTAGTTATTTCTACCAAATAATTATACTCTCTTGGGATTGTGGTCTGGGAGGTGTGGAGTGGAATTTAGGAAGAATTGTTAGCTGATATACTGGAATAAAAGATATACTGGAATAAAAGTCAACAGAGCTGTTATAGCAGAACTCCATGTCAGCAAAATAAACTGTAAGTTCCTTGAGGGCAAGGATATTCTTACCTCTTTTGGTATCACCAGTGCTGAGTACAGTGCCTGGAACATAATAGGTTCTTAGTAAAAGTTAATTGATTGGTTGGGTCCGACAGAGGTATTGCCCTTATACGGAATTAGCACATTCTATCTGCTCACTGCATTGCAGGTGGCAGGCCATGGACATAGGAATTATGACTGATAGTGCAGTGAACAGTGACAAAGAACTGGATCCTCAGTCTGAGGTGAAGTAGGAGGGAAGTGCGTGAAGTTCAAAGACCCCTTTGGAGGAATACAACTACAACTACATACAACTATTTAATAAAATTTTATTGAGGCCCTACTTTGTGAAAGGTACTGACTTGGGAATAAAAACATGAAAACAACAATCAATACCTTCTCACTTTTTACTGGGACAAAATGACGTGCACACAGGCAACTGAAATATAAAATAGGGAGTATGAAGGAGGTTGGGGAAAGGAGAGATGAAGCATTTTAGGAAACTTTGAGGATGAAGTAATAATTCATAATTGCTGGAGTCATGGAGAAGCTAGCCCCTGAGCTGAACCTCAAAGAAAGATAAGCCTTCTTAAATATGGAGAAGAGAAAGACTAGCAGTCTAGGCAAAGGAAATGTCTTATGTGAATACAAGCATGGAGGTAGAAGATGGAAATCTGCTAATTGCCTAGTTTATCTAGAATATGGTATATTTAATAGAAGTCATAAAAAGAAATGTAAAATTAGGTTGGAGACAGGGTCTTAAGTGCTAAGCTAACAAGTCCGGATTTTATTCCGGTATTTATAAGGAGCAAATGAAGATTTCTGAATGACATGGTCAAATCTAGGCCTGGTCAGCTCATGGATCATTTCTGGAAGATAATTTTGACAGTTACATGAAGGATGGATTGGAGAGGTGAGATAAAGGAGGCAGGAATACCAAATAAGGGCAAAGGTCAGGCAAGAGTTGATGAGGGCCTTTATGTGGGAGTATGAGAGATAAAAGAAACAATTTTATGTACAGCACTAATAATTGGGTTTGGAGTAAGGTGACTGGTGAGTTCCACCTTTTGTGATAGGAATAGTAAAGCACTGGATTTGAAGTCAGAGGACCTGGGTTCAAGTTCTGACACTGCTATTTACTAGTGATATGACTGTGGGAAAGTCACTTAATCTCTGTGGGCCTCAGACTGTCAGGTTGGGCTGGTCACCTACAAAATGAGAAAGTTGGACTGCCTGACCTGTAAGGCCTCTCCCAGCTTTCAAGCTATGATTCTCCCCTCCTTTAAGATCCAAAGTCCCTTAACCTCCCCAAGCTTCAGATTTTTCATCTGTGCAATGAACATAATAATACTTGGCAAAATGGATAGTGTTCCAGGCCTGGAGTCAGGAAAACTCATCTTTCTGAGCTCAAATCCAGCCTCAAACATTTATCACTCATGTGACTCTGGGCAAGTTATTTAATCCTGTTTGCCTCAGTGCCCTCATCTGGAAAATGAGTTGGATAAGGAAATGGCAGGATCTTTGCCAAGAAAATCCCCACCTGGGTCACAAAGAGTCAGACACAATTGAAAACATCTGATGGCTGCTGCGTGTCCTTCCTTCTCAAAGAGGACCAATGACATCATGAGGATGATGCCCTGACTTGGAGAGTCAATTAGTTTTTTTCTCTTTTTACTTATTTTATTCTGAACTTAAGAAATACAACAAGTATTTCCATAGCAAATAGAATAGGAATAAAAAGATGATTGCACACGAAACTGCAAATCTATTATGGACAACTTGCGATTCCTTTGAAGTAACTTCATGTAACATTTTCCCCCTTTATTTCTTCCCTCCCACCACTATCTGCGATGGCTACCATTAAACATAAATATGAACAATACATGTAAAATCATGCTATCCATTCTTCTATTTACCAATTCTTTCTCTGGATGTAGATAGCGTCTTCCTTCATAGGTTCTTTGTAGTCAATTGGGGTACTTACAGTAGTCAAAATAACTAAGCCTCTCAAAGTTGTTCTTAAAACAATATTGCTGCTACTGTACACAATGTTCTCTTATGTCTGTTCGTTTTACTCCATTATGTCTTGCAAGTCTTTCCATGTTTTTCTAAGATCACTGAGCTCATCATTTCTTATAGCAGGGTAGTATTCCATCATGATCATATACCACAACTTGTTCACCCATTCCTCAAATGATAGGCATCCCCCAAATTTCCAGTTCTTTGCCACCACAAAGAAAGTTGCTGTAAATATTTTAGAACATACAGGTTCTTTTCCTTTTTCCTTATTCATCTTTGGAAACAGACCTAGTAGTGGTATTGCTGCATCAAACAGTATAGCCAGTTTAATGACTCTTTGGGCATAATTCCAAATTGCTCTCCAAAATGGCTGGACCAGCTCACAGTTCTACCAACAGTGAATTAGTGTCACAATTTTTCCATGTCCTCTCCAACATTTTTCACTTTCCTCTTCAATCATTTTAGCCAATATGACAGATATAAAATGCTATTTCAAGGTTGTTTTAATTTGCATTTCTCCAATCAATAATGATTTAGATCATTTTTTCATATGACGATAAATTGTTTTGATTTCATCATGGGAAAACTATGCGTATCATTTGGGCAATGACTCACATTCTTAGAGATTTCATAAAGCTCTTTATATTTTTTGCAATATGAGACCTTTATTTGAGAAAGTGTGTGTAAAATTTTCCCCAAAATTTTCTGCTTTCCTTCTGCTTTCCGTCTCATGCCAGGTCATGTATATATTTTGACCTTATTTTGGTAAATGGTACAAGATGTTGCTCTATGCCCAGTTTCTCTCAGATTGCTTTCCAGTCTTCCCAACAATTTGTACCAAATATTGAATTCTTATCCCCAAAAGTTGTCAAAAATAAGGTTGCTATGGTCATCTGCTATTGCAAATTGTATGTCTGGGTGAATTGGATTTAAGTTAGGCCCAGCTATGTAAAGTCAGCATTACTTTCTCCTCCAGAGGCACTGAAATCCAGAGGCAAAACAAAAGTCCAGATTACTAGTGATGACTCTGAATACAGTGGGGGAAGTTGGCCTTTCTAAATTAAGGCCTTTCCCAGGACTCAGTTTGTTGGAGGTAACATCCATTCAGTGACCAGGTAAGAAGTGAGACAAAAGATGGCCTAATTTACTATCACAAAAATATCGGTCTGGGACGGGGAGACCCTCAAAGTTTTGGGCCAAAACAGAAAACAACTGCACTCTAAGTCACCCAAACTAAACAATGAGGAACAGAGGAACAGCAACAAACACCACCCATCTAACTCCCTGAGTTGTTACAGAGAGCACACAGCAAGGCTTCAAGCCCCATGTGAAGGTGAATTGTCATTATTAGGGCTGTAGGATTCACAGGATTTGGTAACTGATTAGTAACTAACTTTTGTCAAGTAATCAAACAACTGGTCTCCTTGGGTGGGGCCATACCAATTCAGTGCCATACCAATCAAACTACCAGATAATCATTTTCTAGAGCTAGAAAAAATAATATCAAAATTCATCTGGAAGAAAAAAAGGTCTGTAATAAGCGAACTCTACTGACACAGAGGACAAAAATTGAATTGTGGATGGAAGGAATAAGAAATCTTTTCTCACCTGGATCTTTGGTCTGTGCACACATCTTACATATATATGTACACATATTACGCAAGCTATGATAGACCCATTGCCTCCTAACCCCACCTCCCTAACCCTAAGGTCCTGGGTAAGCAAGGACAAGATCTTTAAAACTGTAATCTATCTGAGTACTCACTCACAGAGGTCAAGTAGGAGCCTAGCCATTCACCTGTAGAAGGCCATTTGAGAAAGATCAGCCAGACACTACAAAATGTCTGGGAGTTTATCTGCCAAAACAAACCCAGGGACTATATGAACACAATTACAAAAACTTTTCACACAAAGTCAGATCTAAATAAGTAGAAAAACATCAGTTGATCATGGGTAGGCCAAGCTAACATAATAAAAATGACAATTCTACCTAACTTAATTTACTTATTCAGTGCCATACCAATCAAACTACCAGATAATCATTTTCTAGAGCTAGAAAAAATAATATCAAAATTCATCTGGAAGAAAAAAAGGTCTAGAATATCAAGGGAACTGATGAAAAGTAATGCTAGGGAAGATGGCCTAGCCCTACCAGATCTCAAATTGTATTATAAAGCAGCAATTATCAAAACCACTGGTTAAGAAATAGAGGGGTAACCAGTGGAATAGGTTAGGTATTCAAGACACAGTAGTCAATGAATATAGCAATTTCCTGTTTGATAAACCCAAGGACCCCAACTTCTGGGATAAGAACTCACTTTCTGACAAAAATTGCTGGGAAAATTGGATAACAGTGTGGCAGAAACTTTGCATAGTCAATACCTGACACTGTACACAAGAATAAAGTCCAAATGGATACATGATCTAGGTATAAAGACTGCTACTATAAACAAATTAGGGGAGCAAGGAATTGTTTATTTGTCAGATTCATGGAGGATGAAGAAATTTTTGACCAAACAAGAAATAGAGAACATTATAAAGTGTAAAATGGATAATTTTGATTACATTAAACTGAAAAGTTTTTGCACACACAAACCCAATGCAACCAAGATTAGCAGGGAAGCAGAAAACTGAGAAAGAATTTTTGCAACTAGTGTTTGTGATAAAGGTCTCATTTCTAAATTATATAGAGAGCTGAGTCAAATTTACAAGAATACAAATCATTCCCCAATTGATAGTCAAAGGATATGAACAGGCAGTTTTCAGAGGAAGAAATTAAAGCTATCTACAGTCATATGAAAAAATGCTCTAAATCACTATTGATTAGAGAGATACAAATCAAAACAACTTTGAGGTACCATATCACACCTATCAGATTAGTTAACATGACAAAACAGGAAGATGATAAATGTTGGAGAAGATGTGGGAGAGTGAACACTAATTCATTGTTGGTGGAGCTGTGAGCTGATCCAACCATTCTGGAAAGCAATTTAGAACTATGCCCAAAGGACTACAAAAATGTGCATACCCTTTGACTGAGCAATATCACTTCTAGGACTGAATCTCAAAGAGATCATAAAATGGGAAAGGATACACACGTACAAAAATACTTACAGCCACTCTCTTTGTGGCCAAAAACAGGAAATCAAGAGGATGCCCATCAACTGTGGAAGGCTGAACAAGTTGTAGTATCTGAATGTAATAGAATACTATTGTGCTATAAGAAATGATGAACAGGAAGACTTCATATTATATATATTATATTATATATAAGGACTTATATTAACTGATGCTGAGTGAAAGGAACAGGACTAGAACTTTGTACACAGCAATAACCACAGTGTGCGCGGTATTTTTCTGGTGGACTTAGTCCTTCACAGCAATACAAGGACCTAAAAAATCCCCAGTGGACTCTTGAGGCAAAATGCCTTCCATATCCAGAGAAAGAACTATGGAATTTGATCACAGAATGAAGCAGACCATTTTCTTTTGTGTTATGTTTTGTTTTATGGTTTTTTGCATTCATTTTAATTCTTTTATGCAACATGACTAAGGTTGAAAATGTATTTAATAAGAATGTATGTGTAAAACCTATATAAGATTGCATGCTGTCTTGGGAAGGGAGTGGAGAGTTGAGGGGAAGATGGAGAAGGAGGAGAAAAAAACCTAAGATATATGGAAGTGACTGCAGAAAGCTGAAAACAAAATAATTTTTTTTTTAATTTTTTAAAAAATCAGCCCTGAGGGTTGGGCATCAATGTACAGGGCAATTAGCTAAGCCTGGGTGTGTAAATGCTGCTAACATCCTTAGAAGAGGGCCTCCAGGAGATCCAGGTTAAATTGAGTGATTGCAAAATTCTAGGCCTACTAGAGGGCTTACAGAGGTGATCTTGGCCCAGGGCCCCCTGACTTCACCTTTATCTGTTCATTAGTTCTGATTTCTCACTGTTTCATTTTAAACACCTGGGTATTTTTCTATAATAGACTGCACAGGGTCAGAAAAGGCCAATTCATGTGTGAGGATATATATCCTCCATTACTACACTGAAGCCAACAGTTTCCACAAAAGGGCAATGAGTCTCTCTGGCAGTATGGATGACAAGGGATGGACTCCATTGTTTGCCCCATTCTCAGCTATCTCTGTTTGGGTAACTTTCAATGAAATATCCAGGACAGCCAAAGCACAGGTAGATGGCAGAAGATCCCAGGTATAGTTAGGTATCTTCTTGTACCTACTTGGGTCCCTCAGCATCTCTTAGTAGGACTCTGTTCTGATAGTGGTAAGTAAAGCAGGCAAGTAGCTTTCCTCCAGAATTGAACTACAGATACTTCTTTACAAAGGCATTTTTGGAATATAACTCATTTGTAAGTTGGGGACTTCCTATATAGTATATCAACAAGTATTACCTACAGACAGAAATTAAATGATGAATTATAAGGATATGAGGTGACATAAATAAACATCTATTTGGAACTACCTTCCTGTTAAATGACACAGAACGATATATGAGTGACAGAAGATGATGGTGGTTTCCACCTGGGTTAGTTTGTCTGTGACTAGATCAGATAACCCCTCCACAAATTAATAATAGCTGTAGCTAGCATTTATATAGTACTTTAAGGTTTGCTAAGTGTTTTACAGCTATCTCAGTTAAAACTCATGACAACCTTGGGAAGTAGGTGATTTTATTATTGCTATTTTACACATGTGGAAACCGAGGCACAGGGAGGATATGTGACTTGCCTAGGTCCCACAGCTATTAAGTGACTGAGACTGGAATTACTTCAGATCTTTCTGACTCCAACACCTGCCCCCCTCTCCCTCTCCCAGTTCTGTAGAAGCTGTTTTATTCAGAAGATCTTGATTGAGGGTCCAGAAAATGTTAGTATGGTCGATAATCAGTCTCTGGCTCTGGTAGAGCCCCTTGATTTCCCATTTTGCATCATCAGCCTGGTGGTTAAGTGGTTGTTAATGACGATCTGGACTTCTTTAAAGTCACCAGTCAAGGCCAGTTTTTGGTTAGACAGAATCAATATAGACTCAGACGACCGGGGGCAGGTGTTGGAAAGACCAAAGTTCAAATCCTAATTCTTATGTAAAACCTGAAAGACTAGGCGCAAGTCCATTAAGCTGCCTCAGGTAACTCTATTATAAGATATGTGTTGCCCTTTTGAGGCATCACTATCCTAGGAAATCCCCACACTGAAAAGTGTTGTCAGACCCTATGCAAACTTTAAAGCACAATATATATGCTAGTTATCATCATTATTACTTCCAGTCTGGCTTCCTTTTGGCAATGATGTCATTCCCTGAGCCTTCTAGGGCATGCCCTTTTGCTGAGCTCAAACGGTATTTATGGAGCAAAACAGACGTATGCTGGTAAATGTTTAACAAGTGGGCTCCTGGAGGGGAGGGGAATGTATGTAAACACTTTTAAATGTAATCTTCATTAACACTTTCTCAAGTCTGGACAACCAACAAAGCAATAAATCAAGCCCTGGTTTATTTTCCCCTCACCTCTCCTAATTTCTAAGGCCTAGAATTCTCACACCCAAAATCTAACAAATGACTCTCGCTCAGAACTGGCTTCAGCACACACTGCACAAATCCACTTGGAAAATCAAAAGCTTGCACAAAAACCACGGCTTAGTAGGTCCTTTGTCCTGAGTGGCTTGCAAATCATACCAAAGCACACTTTGGCTTTGCTTGGTTGTTAGGAAAGTCCAGGGCCTGGCATCCCAAGAACAGTCAAGTCTAAATCAAGAAACTAAATAGTTCCTTTCCATGCCCCATAACTTTGTCCGGGCTCTGGAAAAGAAAGGTGGACCATGCCTGATTAGAAAACCAAATTTTCCTCTTTGAGGGGGGCTGCTCAACCCTAAAAACTACCATTCACTAACTGAAGATGGTTCCGTCCTTCTCTCAGACCTTCTGGCCTCAGAAATCTTTTCTGTGAGGGGAAGGAAAAGGTAAAGGCAGAAGTTCAAATTGGGAGGCCCCACCCTTTTGGAGGCAGAACACTGGGTGCTCAGCTATGTGTGCTTCCCCAGGTTTCAGTCATGAGGAGAACCTATAGCTTGGACGCTAAATGGAATGAAACTAGAGTTATTTTTATAAGCAGTCCACGGGCAGTCCTTGGCAATAAACAAGCACCTAGTTGATAAATGACTCATACTTGCCACTTGTCCACTTAACATTTGCAGGCTGTATCTGCCCCACCCCTCTCCTCCTAGTCTGAGTCCCTACCTCTGCTGCCATGGGAGCCTATAGGAACACTCCCAAAGTGGAGAGAGTTCTCCTGTTCAGAATTGTAGGAACGGAAAGGACTGAAAGCAGAGACAACCTAGAGGAGCAGACCTCCTCCGAATATTCTCCTCCCCTATTACCAGAGCGTCTTCCCTTCATGTTATTTTACTCATTACTTTTCTTGTCAGCCACTCTGTCCTACCCATTTTCATGGTAACTGGGGCAACTCGTTTCCCTGGGAGAAAACAGCCCCCAAACAACCACCCAAAACACCTGGGACCATTAGGGGGCTAATGCTGGGATTCCTTCACACTCTAGGGTGAATTAATTTCATTAGATTGCTTTCTACTTTGCACCAAACCCTTAATGTAGAAGAAATGGACATTTTGAGGGAGCCAAAGGCAATAGTTTCCTGGGGCAGAATGGGGCTGGGTAGGGAGCTGAGGATGAATCACATTTATTCCTTCAATATTCATTCAACTAACCAATTCTAATACATTGGTTAATACATTCAAGGGTACTGTGAAAAGTTACTGAAGACAAAAGCTCTAACCTCAAAGTGGCTTATAGTTTATAGTTTAACATATATGAAACCACACTACAAGGAAGGATATATAGCGTCTTCCCTAAGAGGTACAGTCTGCAATGGGAGCTAAGAAAAGAGAGGGATTACTTCCAGATAGATCAGGGACTCAGAGCTCTGGGGACCTGACAGATGAACGCTGTCCTCCAGCTGAGTTACTAGAGATGAGGAGTCTAGTGAACTGGAAGGTCCAAGGTCTTGTCCTTGGCTCCTCAGGACTTCCAGAGGCACTGAGTCTGCTATGGCATTGTTCAATCTATGTTCACATGTAAGATGCTCACAGAGAACAAACAGAAATCACTCCTGTTCTTTCCATCCTCACAGGACTCCTGGTCCTACAGAGCAGAAGAAGAGCATAATGCAAAAGGATGCCCAAAGAGGAATAACCGACTTCAGCATTAGGCCCAGGCAGAAAATGCATAGGTAACTTTCCCCTCCTCTTCCTTCCTTTGCAGTGCACCAGACATCCTGCTGTTGCTCCAACCACGGACTAGTCCTCTTGGGATATAATGTTCAGCATCCTGGCCTAAACAGGCCTAGAACCCAACCACCATTTATAACATTGTTCCTCTGGGGAAAAGGATTACAAGTTCTGAACAAGGGATTTACGAGGTTTTTTTTGGGGGGGAAACAGTTTGTAAATTGGGTATTATTGAACAGCATTTCAGGAAATCTTCTCTGAGAGAAACAACTACTGAATCTCCCAACATTTGATAATTAAAGCAACTATTTTAAACTACCTATCTGTTGCATCCTGCAACCCCACCTTTTTTTCCTTCCATTAAGTTGGAATTCAAGGCTCAAACCAGTTCTCTGAGCCTTATTTAATTAGAAAAAAAACTAGTATAACTAAAAGTTGCATGGAGCACACACACAACAGGCAGGTATGACTCAGTGCTTGGGCTCTCTGGGGATGAGGAGCCTCAGGCTTGTTCTAGCCTTGTCTGACTTTGCCTTGAAGGGCTTGCACATGCAGATGACAAAGCAACTGTCTTATCTATGGTTGAGCAGGAAACTGATGAGTCACTGAACCTTTATAAGGGAAGGATCTCTGATTCCGGCTTCTCTCTGCTGAAGATCACTTTGGGATTGTTTCTAGTTGTGGTAAGGGCAGCTCTAATACTCTGGCGGCCATTAGCATGGCAGATAAAGGCTTTCTACTTACTGCCTAAGTGATCCTGGTGCTGGTTTGGAAACTGCATCTTCTGAGTTTGTTCTTCCCTGATCTTAGGTTACTGGGTGGTGACCCCAACATAGAGGCAACCAAGCTTGGAGGGTATTTTTTTGAGTTTGAAAAATCTGGAGAATCTGGCTCCATAGAAGTTGTTGGCTCTACTTTGGAAAGAATATTGGACAATTATTTGAGTTTTTCTGAAAGAAGCAGGAAAATGAACTTAATCCATGGCCTAGATTGTCAGGAAACATCTAGAGACAATGCAACACTGAGGTGACACATGGAAAACCTATAATCTTACCAACTGCTTTATGATGCAGTGTTTATGATTCAAACTCCCAGGGGAGATTGAGATAGTGCTTATAATATGTTACTGATTTCTTAAACTTTGTCAATGAACACTTTATGACTTTTAGCAATTCTCTTGTGGGTAGGAAATAAATATCCATTCTGTAACTGATTCAACGTACATATTGAAAACGGAACAATATTGTACATTGAGCATCTTGGACAAGTCACTTAAATTCTGTCTCAGTTTCCTCAACTCTAAAATGGGTGTTAATAGCACCTGCCTTCCAATGTTGTTGAAAAGGTCAAATGAGATAATATTTATGGAGGATTTAACTATCCTTGACTTATAGTAGGTTCTATAAAAATGCTAGTTATCATTATTATTCTCCCCAAACTTTGGGGGAAACTCTAATGGGACCCAAAACTTCAGCTTAAAATAAATTGTCAGGTACCAGCATGGGTGTTTAACAAACTAAAGAATTCAAGAGAGTCTAGGTATTCTCAGTAGAGTCTAGTATTTCCCACCCCACCCTCACCTTCGCCCCATGTACATCTCCCTATGTACTGAATCGAGGCCAGATATCATGGTTGGGTCTAGAGATGAGTGAATTCTTTGTGGAGGAGCACTACAGTGCCCATGGCACTGGACGGTTTTTATTTTTAGACTTGATTTCAAAACTTCTCCAAGAGCTAATGTCAAGAACATAAGCAAATTGAACACAAGACCTTAGAGCAGACTTGCGCAACATATGGCTCTTGGGTAGTTGGGGCCTGCCAAAGGATTTCTGTCAGTCCTGGAAAAATGGAGGGTTGCCACTTCTCCCTCTCCGGCTTGTCATGTGCCCACCAGCAACCAACCATCGTCAGTTTGTCTCTAGTCTGACCCACCTGAGGTCAAAGTTTAGCCTATTTTAATTTTGGCCCATACGTACTGCCTTACCTACCGCCAAGTTGTGCAGGTCTGCCTTAGCATAGAAATCTGCCCATTTTTATTCTCATTGAATAAACTCACCAATTTATGAAGTTACTACTACTATTTTAGACTTCAGTGACAGATACTCTAAGTTGAGGCTTGCTTCGCGGCAGTGCACTTTTAATTTAACCATGGTATAATAGTAAACTGGAATAATTTAATATTTTCACACTGTGAAAGTGCTTTTACATTTACATTTTTGCTGCTCCTGGGTAACTGCCTGAAGAAGCTATGGGCACACAGAGTATGCTTGTAGCCATATTCTCACGAAATTGTTACCCAAAGGTGCTAAACATAGCTCCATTGTGGATCTTCTTCTCAACTCTTTTGCTCCCAATCTGTCCACAACTAAATATCTATGAAGGACTTTGAACTGTGTATAGGATACAATAAAGACCAATAGAAAAAAAAAATCAAGAAACTCTCTTGCCTATTCATATTGATCTGCTTACTGTGAATTGTTTTGGTTTTTTGGGGAGGTGGTCATTCCAGCTAAATAGAAAAAAATGGTAAAGTTAAGGAGTAATGTGCGGCTAAAATATAGGAAAAATGAGTTTAGGAAATGAGTTCTGCAATCCTCATCTGTTTATCATCCATATATTTCCCTGTTGCTGTGGAAGACATCCCTTGGAAATTTAAAAGGATTAAGGCTTACTTAAGGAGATAGAACAGAAAAGTGGGAGCCAGGGACCTAGACTCTACTAACCAGACTTTACACTTTATCCTCTCTGGGACTCAGGTTAATCATCTGTAAAAGGGTAATTAATAATACCAATCCTACCTGTCTATTAAGGTATTTGTAAAGATTAAATGAGATATGGTATATAAGAATGCTTTGCAATTCTAATGCACTATAAAACATGGGATATTATTATAGGTTTACTGTAGATATAAAGACTTCATTCCAGAAGAAAAGTTGGACTAGGTAATTATCCTGGGAAAGAGCAATCCCCACTTGGAAATATCTAATGGTAGAAAAAGTGACCAGGCCAGGGCTATCCCTGAAAGTCAAGATTTCTAGGTTAAAATCACATCTCTTGTCATACCTCCATGAAAGTCTGTGCCTTCAAGACTTTTCAAACACTTAGGCAAATTACAACAGCCAATTTCTTTAAAACATTTTCATTGACGCATTTTAGGTTTTCATCACACCTCTCATTTCCTGATACTTTTGCTCCCCTACCACACCACCCCCAAGTCTCTCCTTGTAATAAGGAAAACATACAACTACTTATTTCATATGGAAATAATTGTGTACTTAAATAGGATTTGCTTTCACAGGTTAAAATACTTTAGTAAAAAAAGGAAAAACATGAAAAATAATAATCATAGCCACCAAGAGCAATAAAGATCATACCCATCACTTCCATTCATTAATATTTGAATATGTAATGGAAGCATAAAAGTAAAGGTTATTTCTGATCCATAGTTAACACACTATTCTCATACATAGAAAAAATTCAATGAAAGTCACAAAATCAAGATCAACCTCATTGCAGGGTGCTACAAGAACTGGAGATGTGAATACGGTGAACCATATCATTAGTGAGCCATCTCTGAAAAAATTGAGGACAAGAGACGTTCCATAGGACATAAAACAGGAAAATGTTCTCCTGACTTTCCAAAGAGGAAAACAGGTAGATTGTCCAGACTGAGTTTGTGAATTTGACTTTGACGCTGGAATTTCAGGGCTTAATTTAATGCTTGCTGATTGAGCCAATGATGACGAGAATTTAGGAAGAGAAGTCATCATCCTTGTGAGCCAGGTTGTGTTCAGCAAAATCAAGTCATGCCAGAATAACTTTATTTCTGTTTTGTTGAATAGTTACTAGACTGGTGGATTGGGAAAATGATAGTGGCCTCTTTTAGCAAGACCAAGTCTCTGATAATATCCTTGGGGACAAGAGAGAGAGGTAGGCTAGAAGGTGCGTTTGGACCACAGTCAAAGAGGAGTGTTGGATGGACCAGTATCAACTTCCATATCTCTAGGGAAGCGTTGGGGTGGGGCTGGGGGTGGCTCCGTCCTTGGCATTAGATAATTCAACATTATCGATGATTGAGTGTATGGCATCAAAATCTTACTTACCAGATTTGCAAATAACAAATAGGTGGGAAGGATAGCTGCTGTGTCAGACAACAGAATCAACATCTACAAATACCTCAACAGGAAAAACTAAATCACAGGATCATAGAATTTGGAGCAGAAAAAGGCCTTGGAGAAAAAAAAAAATTTTTAAAAACTAATACTGGGTAGCATACCCTGGAGATAGGCAAGGCTAGATAGCATTAATAAACTCCATCTGAGTCAGCAGTGTGATCTGCCAGCCAATAAAAGCTAAGATCATCCTGGACTGTATTGATAGATATACCATCCATAATGATGATATCCTCTAGAATACTGTGTTCACTTGTGGTTCCATACTTTAGGAAGGATATGGACAAGCTAGAGCTCAGCCAGAGGACAGTGACCAAACTTATGTTGAAACTGGAGAACCCCCTGCAGATCCAGGTGGTCGTTAATTTGCATCTATTCAATGGATCACTAGATGCTCACAGGTTCAAATACTCTTTTTACTACAAATATACACTGAAACTTCCAGCTAGAAGCAGTTCCCAAGGGGGATGAAAGAAGATAAAAGTAGATAAAAGCCAACTGAGGTTTCCAGGGGTCTCAAGAACTCTGCCAAAGTCCTAAAAGCTGCTTTGATGCTCTTCCTGTATTTATTTATTTTTCATTTTCAGTATCTACTTTTACAAGATTTCAAGTTCTAAATTTTCTGCCACTCCTTCCCCAAAACAGCTTGCAATCTGACATAGGCTATACCTTTTATACTCTTCTTGTTCTAAGAGTCTACAGCTGAGTCCCAAATTAATTCACTCGGAGATGAAGTTAACCCACCTGTCTCAGGTTTATACTATTACTACAATCTCACCTGGTATTACGAGAGTGGGAGGGGTGAACTCACACCTGGTTGGTACAGTCAATATCCTGGCCCCAACATTCCCCCTGACCTGTGTCCACTAATAACATAGGCAGCCAGGGTCACCAGACATCATTTTGGGCACAACAGCCCACATCCTCATGTTGCCCCATTAAAACCATATAAAGTATCTGCATAGGCCTACTTTCATTTCTTCCAGCCTGCCCCCAAGTGGCTGAGGCCCACCTAGAACTGCTTCCAGCCTACATGCCTTTGTAGCTGGGGCCCATTTGGCCCAAACACTCTACAGCTGCTTCTGGGATCAGGGCTCACACTACTGTCCCCAGGCTAGCCAAGGTTTGCAAACTAAGCTACCACTGTCCTTTCCACCGTCTCACTGTGGGTCGCTACTAGAGCTGTTGTCTGCAGGCAGGGTGGCACTGCCAAGGTCACTGTCTCCCCGCTGGCAGGGCTCTTGTTTTCAGGGCACGACTGTTTCCCCATCATTTTGCTGCTGTTGGCACTGTCATTCCTAACAGAGGTATTATTTCACAGGTCAGGACACCACTACTTTCCCCATTATCTTATTTCGGCTGGTGTCCCAATGTCATTTCACTCATGACTACCTGGGCTGTTAGCTGAGGGCCCAGAGACCACCACTCCCCTACTCTCTACAATCCTTTCAAAAACAAGCCAATGCATCTCTCCCCCATTATCAATCATCTGGGTGAAGTTGTACAGCTGGTATAATGGATCACTCAGAGCCTGAGAGTTCAAACAAGGTCCTTTTACAAAAAACATCTTCCAATAACTCCAGGTAGGAGCAGTTCTCAGGCAGCTAAAAAACAGTCAAGGCAGTCAAAAACAGATAAAAGGCAATTGCAAGAAGGTTAAAAACAGCAAGGACGGAGGTTTCTTGGGGCCTCTACAAAAAGCTGATTACCAAAGTCCTAAGAGCTATTCTTCAGCTCTTCTTGCCCAAACTGCCCAAACCTAGGTCCCAGAAAGTTAACCCGAACTGCCCAGGTCTTCACCACCATAACAATTCCAGCTAATGGTGTAGGAGTGTGTGTTTATGTAGGTATGTTGGGGTCTTAACTTACACTTCCCCAGTTCCACTGATATCCTGCCCTGTAATGCTACCTGTGGGCTCACTAAAAATCCTGGGAATGTTTATCCTGGAGAAATAAAGATTTAGGAAGAAAATGATAGCTACCATCAACTACCTGAAGACATGAAAAAGAGGTATAAGGCTGAAAGCTGGGATGTACAGAGTCTCAATCTATTTTGGTTTCAGCCAAGAGACTGTTACAAATGGGAATAGTTTGACCACAGAAAGTGGAGAGTTGGGGCAAAATGATTAGAAAAAATGAGAAAAGGGAAAAATTACTGCTGGCATGTGCACTTTCTATTCTGTAAGGGTAACAGGAGGAGAAGAGGACAGAAGGATGCAAAGATGCTCTGGGCATTTTCTGTGAGGGGAAGAGGACAGTACATTTGTGGTGAAAAAATACTACACAAGCAATGAGAACAGTTGCCCAGAAAGAGATTATGAGAGATTATGTGAGCAAGGGCCTCAGTTACTATATGTTACTATATGTTTACACAATATGTATGAACATAGGGCAAATTTGCTGTCATTAACCTTCTAGTGGACAGAGCACCCGTTCTTGCCTTCGGCAAGACCAAGGTTCAGATCTCACTTCTAACACTTGCTAGGCATAAAGACCATGGGCTGATCATTTAACCCTCTGAGCCTTGACTTCCCTGTCACATGGTGATACCCTACTTAAGCTTAGCCCAAATATGCTGAGAAACATAAATACAGGCAGTACCTGTGTGCTCACAGGTTTTTGTAAAACTTCAAAGTGCTATAGAAATGTCAACTGTTATTATTCAACTTGCTGGGAATAAGGAATTAGATGAAAGCTTTGGGACATGAGGGAAACTGGACTTCTTTTGGATGCCACAGGCTACAAAAAGATTTGTATGTGTTTGTACACACACACACACACACACACACACACATACACGAATGAAGCAGGTCTCTATATCAAGAATGAGACTACCAAGGAAACCTCATAGGAATTGTACTGTGCAGGGGTAAGAAAAAAATCTGCTCATTGTCTTCCAGAAAAAAATCATTTCTCTCAGATGTCTTGTGAGCTGGATATTTAAGGCGATGGTCAAATACCAGCAATGCAAAAGGAAAGCGGTTTGAAGTTTGCACTGGGGAATATATATGTAAAGGTGAGCTCAGGAAGGAGGAAGATGAGTCTAACCACTAGCTAGATGGTTTTCATTTAGGGACAGAGTGAGATATGGCAGGGGCTGGCTAAGGGCATGTAGTAACTGTGGTTCAAACAAAGCGTCCTTGTATGATAAAGAGTCACAAATGTCATTTCAGGTGGAAGGCAAGGACTATGAAGTGTTTTCTACAAAAACAGGGCAGGAAGTAACCTTTGGAAAGCAAGGGCACATTTATACCAACTGTCTAAGATTCTGTAGGTTGGAACAGCTTTAAGGCCTCCCCTGCCTCCCAATCAATCACAAAACATTAATTAAACACCTACTATGTGCCAGTAGCTACTACTGAGCCAGGTACTAGTGATGCAAAGATAGTGAATGAACCAAATCCTAAAAAGGAAAAATTAAGCAACTTCACAGAATATAAGAACATTCTGAGGGGCTAGGGACGACCAGACTCCCACCAATTCTGACCAGCAAAGGCTCTCAATTTATAGTCTCTGAGAGTTGCCAGAGGTGCTGAGACTTCCCCAAAGTCACACAACCAGCATGCAACAGAGGAGTAACTTGAACCTAGGCCTCTCTAAGACTGCCTCATTCTACATTATCCCATACTGCTCCTCATGACAGAGAGGACAAGCCGCAAAAGAGAAGTTAGGAAAAATAAAGATGGATTAAAAAGAAATAAGAATCCAATAAAGAGAAACCAAAGATGAAAGAAGAAAACAAGCTCTGATGAATGAATGAGATAGATTAGATCTGCTTCAGTAGAAATGGCCTGCATAGCTCCAGAGGAGAGGAAAGGAAGGGCTGGGGAAACATTTAGGTAAACGGAGGAAAAGTCCAAAGATAAGGCTCCCTAGAAGATCTATAAGAAGCAGAAACACAGGAAGGAAGAGTGATCTAGATATGACACCAATGACGAGAGGGGGAAAATAAGAGTCAGTTCCAAGGAAGCCACGAAGGCCTAAGTCTCTAGGTATAAAACATGGTGTAAAACATTACTGGAAATGAAAACTGCCTGTGAATAATGTTAGCACCTTATGTTATCAAGTAGGAGCCAGTCCTTCTCTTCACTTGGGAGCACTGCAGGGAAGATTAGGTCTGTGACTTTTAATTATTTAAAGGATAAATAAATGGAAAAGGATTGGTTGTTCTACTAAAGAGGCATGATTGCAGAGATAGTTGTCACACAGTCAGTAGTTGTGTGACCCTGACCAAGTCATTTAACACCTCTGAGCATTAGTTTTCTTGTCTGTTTTACAGACATTTTATTTTCACCACTAAGCTCACAGGTATTGTAACACCCACAAATGTAAAGTGTCATATAAATATGAGTGCTTATTACTGTTGTTAGCAAATTAGACTGAGTAGAATTCAGAGGGAGGCAGATTTCAGCTCAATATGAGGGAAAACTTTCAAATAATCAGTTCTCCAGGAACAAATTGACTATGAATTATTTAATTCTCAAGTTGGAAAGTTTCATAAAAAAGGGATTTCCCCCCCCTATATTTCTGAAAGTGGCTGGTGCTTCACTGTAGGCAAAGATTGTGAAAAATATACATTGTAATTCTGAGGAGCCCTAAGGCTTTTTTGCATGCAGCCTAAGGCAGCATAGAGGGTTCCTATCTAGATGCCGATACTATTATGGCACCCCTTGAATTGCTGTTATTGTGTCTGTCCTTCATTGCCCAAGAAGACCATGCCATCAGAGAAATGATGCCATGACTTGCACTTGACTTTGTTTTGAGTGAGGGAGGGCTGTGCACGTCACCAGCCTCACTTCTCCTCCAGAGCCATCTGAGTCCAATGACCTGATTACTACTACTTACCACTTTAAGAAGTAGTCAGGGGATGCCCCCTTTAATGAGCCAAAGAAAAATAACTAAATCAAGCTGGGAGGGAAATAGCAACAGTTACTATTGATAATCACTCTTAACAGGAGGGTCCAGAAAACAGCCTTTAAGTGCAGCCTGGGGGGCGTGGGGGGAGGGTAGTCTTGTACAATCTATGGGCTTCAGAGTGCAATAGGTGTAAGGAAAGAGGGTACCTGTTAGCCATATGCCTGGAAGCCCTGCTGAGGGTTTGATTCTTTACCCTGCTAAGAAACCCAGTCTGGATCGGAAGGTTGCAAGTCACTGAGTCTAGGGAGACATCGATGAGAGGAAGTCCCCTGCCCCATCATCACTCTTTTGTCTGCACCCTTACCCCTTGGTGTCTATACCTCTACTTGCCTCCAGTACCATCGGTCTGGATTCGGTACTACATGACAGAATTTCAGAATTGGAAGGGTCCTCAGTGGTCATCTAACCCAATCTGTACAAAGGCTGTCCAAGGTAATAAGGATATAGGGTTACTTCATTTTACAGGAAAAGACTCCCCTTTCCAAAGTGCCTGACTAGTAAGTGGTCATTCAGTCTCTTCTCAAAGATCTCCACATCCTGAGGCAGCCTTTCCTACTCTTGGGTAGTTCTATTCATTAAAAAGATTTCCCAGGCATCATCTAAATCTGTTTCTTTGCAAATTTTACCCATCATTCTCACTTCTGTGGCCAAACAAAACAATCTTCTATCGGACAGTCTTCAAATACAAGACGATAATTGTCACGGCCCCTTTAAATCTTCTTCTCTTGGATATTATCCCTATTTCATTCTATTGATTTTCATGTGAAATGAACTTCTTCCTGGGTGCTCTTCTGTTCATATTGAAAATATGGCAACCAGAAAAGTAGTCAAATACTCTGTTCTAATAACTAGTGTGGCTACAGGACTGCCAGCTTTGGTCAGCTATCTTAATAATCCTGATCTTTTCTCTCATCTTGGAACTCTTGGGGTCCTTGATTCATTGTGGAATTTTTAAAAAGAGAAACACGGGACTTGATCGAGGGGCCCTTCTGTTTTGATGCTATAAAAACATGAAAAACAATTTGTCTCTAAAGCTCTGTATATGTAAATGTTACCACTCTTATTGTTATTAGCAACTGAAAGTTTCTACCAGAGTCAGCGAGCCTTTTGAATAAAATACTTTATAAGCTAGGCAACAGTAACTTCAGCTGCATGCCTTTATTGTTGGCCAGCACTGGTTACTTTTATTTACTTACGCCATGGATGGAAAGCTTTGCCAACTTGCCTACAAAAACTAAAGAGCTTAGTCTTACTAATGTAAGCTGGTGGAGGAAATAAACATGTAAAGAAAACACCCTCCTGCTAACAGGAATAACTTGAAACTCCACTGGTTTCAAATGATTCTTTGAAAAACTGAAGCAAGGAGGAAAGTGATCAGCACCCCAAGCTTTCATTTCTCTTTCCAAATTACATCTCCCACTCTACCTGTTTTGGCTGCTTGGCCATTTTCCCCTCTGTAAAAGGGGGCTTTTCAAAGTCAGGCTGAATCCCGCTGCAGTGAAGTCAGTGCCATGTAGAAACATAGGACACACACACACACACACACACACACACACACACACACACACACACACACACAGAGTCTCTAGGCAGAGAGGAGACTCCTAGTCAGCATTTCCACTCTACCCCCACAAGAGCACACAGCTATTTCCCTCTCCTCAATGGCCCATAATTAACTAAAGTTGACTTCCTGCTCCAGAATTGAAGCCTGACCAGTAGATAGAGTTATGCCTACCTGCACCTTTCCCCAACATGTTTCCATTCACTCTGATAGAAAGGAACTAGTCTATGAGCAGCTTAAAGACCTATTTGGCAGAGCAAATTACAGTATTTGAACCACAGAATATACAATTATGTTACCTGCTTAGTCACAAGTCTCCACATCTAAGCACTGGACTTCAAAAGCCACACCTTTGTTCCAGTTCAGCGCATCATACAAGTATCCAAGAGAAGTAACTTAATCAGCACAGTCTGATGGAAGAAGCCTTTAACCTAAGACTTTATGTAGCAACAACTTTATTGGTCCTAAAACAAGTCTCCTCCATCTTGAGTGGGCTGTACCCCCTGCTGGTTGCTGATAGGAGAGTCCCAATGTATGTTTATGCAGAGATACTGCACCTAATCACTTACTTCACCCAAGGTAGTCACTGGAATGGTCTTACAAGTGCAGTGTATATTACGAGATAAGGCCTTACGTGGCTAGACCCACAAGGTGAAGAGGAGAGAACCTATGGGTAAAACGTAGGAAGCAGAAGCCAGAATGAAGTCCATGGATTTTTAACTGTGAACTTTATGGGATTTTTTCTGGCTGTTTTTTTCTCCTGGTGGTATACAGAACTAGATATAAATCTTCCATGGTTTCCTTGTCTGGCAATATGTAAAGGGCATTAAAATAAAGTGACCCTAAATCCTCTTAACCCAGGACTGCTAACGTTCAGTCTTTGTTACTGAAGGTTATTTCCTTGCTTACATGAACTTGTGAGACTGAAGAGAGGTTATACTTGAGAAATCTGTGCAAACCCAAGCACAATAAAGTCTGAAGTTTTAGTAAACACTTACTAGCTCTGCAGTCTTTGGTCCTGCAGAGCTCATTTGGGGGACATAGAAGAATAAGTCAACCGCAAAATCACATATAATTCCTGAGATCTTTTTCTCCTCCTAGACCAAGGTTTGTTCACTGTGGCTAACTGTGCCTGTGGGAGGGGCCCACAGGTCTACTGCTTGGCCTTTCTTTTCTATGCTCTGCACACATGAAGACTGATCTTTGATTTATGACTTTTGGATTCTTTTTTTTTATCATCATAAGAATAGTAATTCAAATGGCTATAGTGTTATATATGTCTGAAGCATTATATAGTCCTTTAACATCTACACAACATTTTCGTCACAATACATCTCTGAACACAGTGTATCGTCACTTACATTTATTCACTAATCAGTCAGTCATCATTTGTTCGGTGTCAGGCCAGCTAGGCTGCTTGCTGTTTGTCCACTGTTTTCAAAGAGGATCCTCATATCAGGAAGGTGATGCCATGACAGGCAAGTGAATTGGATTTAAGTGAGGGAGGGCTGTGCACAGTGACCAGTCTCACTTTCACCTCAGGAGTGTATGGGATGGCAAGATCCCTACTGAAATTGACTACTCAGAGGTGTCTCAAAGCGTTAACAGAAAGCTCTGATTCGCCAGAAGCAGGGCGATCCCTTCACCAGGTAGTCTGGAACAGGGAAGCCGCCTTCCAAAGGCGGCACTGTGGTTTATATAAACCCTGATGCGGAAAATCCCCCTCCCACCACTGACCATTATTCTCATTGGCTGAGAAGCATGGTCTCACATTCTAGGCGCAAAATCTAAACGATCTTCTTTGGAGTCTAGTTCAAATTTCCCGCTTCCCAACCATTACAAAGCCCCTGAAAATACACGTCATTATATGCAAATCAGGCATTGAAAAACTTATGCAAACGAAGCATGAAAGACTCATGCAAATGACTCATTGAAAACTTATGCAAATCAGACGGACCTGTGTGAGGACTGCAGACTGCTTGTGCACATGCAAATTAGGTATTGAGGCGTTAGTGAGCTCTTATCCAATTATCGATCCTAATGCACCACATAGCCTTATATGGAAATCACCTGACTGGAGGAATTGAAACCTGGGCCTAAGGTCTCTCTTACTCTAGGGAGAAGACTCCACATTCCTGAGAAGTCTTCACTAAATCTGTTCCCATTCAGGAGCCATCTGGGTCCACTGGCCACATATAGAACAGGACGACAGGAGATGTCCCAGGATGCAGTGGGGATACTTGGCCCTTTCAAGCTAAAGTCCTTCACAGGTCTCAGTTTGACTGAGGCAAAACCTATTCAGTGATTAAGGCTTAATAAGAAATGAAGCAAAGAATGGCCCCTAAAAAAAAAAAAGATCTGGGAGGGGAAGACCTTCAGGGTTTCTGGCCAAAACAGAATTAATTGGTAATTCGATTCATTCTGAGGCGTTCAGGGCCCAAACAATGACCAAGTAGGGTTTGGCCTGGGACCTATTATTGACCAATCAATGAGAACCAGAGTGATTTGGGGTTAGGAGTGGTGTTTAAGAGAAAAGGAGAAAAAAAAGTTTCAGGGATTCGAATTTTACATTCTTTTTGGGCAGAGGATGTACAGGTATGGGTGCAATACTATATAAAAGGAAGGCAAGAAGGCAGGAAGGAAGGAAAGAAGGAAGAAAGGAAGGCTAGACATTGAGAATATAAAGGAAAATCAGCAATAAACATTATGAAGCACCTGCTAATGTGCCAGGCACTGTAAGTACTTGAAATGCAAAGAAAGGCAAAAGACAGTCCTGTTTTCAAAGTGCTCATAGTCTAATGGGGGAGAAAAATGAAACAGTCAGAGATTGCAGAGATTGTAAGGTCAGTGAGAAACCTCATGGACACATAGAAGTAAATATTGGATCCGTGCAAAGTAAACATAAGGATTTGGTGGAGGAGAGGGAAGCACTAGAATTTGAGGGGTTCAAGGGAGCTTTTATTGGAGAAATATTAAAGGTATCTTTTTTATAACATAATGCAATAAAAATTACATTCGAACATTCTAAAAAGGGGAGTGGAAGCAGAAATTAAAAATTAATCATTAAATAAACAATCTAATGCCAAAGAATGAGTGAGCCAAAGAACAAATCACAAAATAAATAATTTCAATAAAGAGAATGACAGCCATGAGACAACACACCCAAATCCATGGGATGCATCCAGAGCAGCACTCAGGGAAATTCACATCCAGGAGAGTTTTTTCATTGACAAAGCATTGTTCGTTTCACAGTACAACCACCCTGATTTCTTATACCGACACCCAGCCATCGCATTGCCAATATTTGCTCACCATCTTATCTAGCAGACTGCAACTTATAAAATTTACCAACTGTAGTGACCATATGCAAACCACTTTAGCTATTCTTAACCTTAATTTTCCCTACCCTGTAAGATGGAGAAAAATAATTACCTTACCCTACCCGTCCCACAGAATTACTATGCAAAAACCTCTTTTAAAATCCAAAAGTGCTTTATCCAATGAGGAACTTTGGAGAACAGGTTAAAGAAAACATCAAGGAATTGTGTGCTAGAAAGAGAAGATGGGATGATCTACTGGCAAGGGCAAGAGCTGTTGGGGGTGATGAAGGAGGAAGGAAGAGGGACTGTAAGGGAGGAGAGAGGAAGGCCTTTCATACTTACTAGTTGGGACCATCCCACTGGGATGCGTTTATGGGAGGTCCACTCAGTTGTTAAAGTCTCTCCCTTTCAGATAATCATGGTCTACTCTGTATATATCTTCTACATCTACCCACTTAGTTGTTTACATTTTTTCCTCCTTTATTGGAATGTACCCTCCTTGAGGGCAAGGGTTGTTTTGTACCTTTGTTTATATCCCCAGGGCTAAGCACCTGAGTGCTTGGCACATTTTTTGTTGTTATTCGGTTGTTTCAGTATTGTCTGACTCTTTGTGACCCCATTTGGGGTTTTCCTGGCAAAGATACTGAAGTGGTTTTCCATTTTCTTCTCCAGCTCTTTTTACAGATGAGGAAACTGAGGCAAACAAGGGTAAGTGAACTGCACAGGGTGAGGCCAGATTTGAACTTATGAAGGTGAGTCTTCCTCATTTCAGGCTCAGCACTAAAGTTGCCCTCACTTGATGAAAAGTAAGTGCTTAATAAATGCTTGTGGACTGAGTGACTGAGGATATGGATAAAAGTCACCTAGATATGGATGGGTTAAAGGCATCTTTTTCATGAGAGGGAACCTCCAAATCAATGAGATCCATTTTAATGTGTAACAGTGCTATACATTTAAATTTTACTTCAATACTCTGCTATCTTTTGATGTGGGTATTTCCTACATTGGCGCCTATCACAAAATGTCC
Organism: Bettongia penicillata ogilbyi; assembly: GCA_023548195.1. Lineage (NCBI taxonomy): Eukaryota > Metazoa > Chordata > Mammalia > Diprotodontia > Potoroidae > Bettongia > Bettongia penicillata. The sequence continues at coordinate 3,124,939 of JAJHZJ010000011.1, read as the reverse complement.
ATAGCTTGTCATCTTGCTAGATTCTTGTCCTAACTCATTCTATAAATTCTCCGTAGAGGATCCAACTAATGGCATAGGGGCTGTCCTTTAAGGGTTTTATGGAGATCAGTTCAGTGCTCAGCCTGTTCATCTGTTATCCCTTGTTCTTGCTACATGAACAATTGACCTTCTTTCCAGGAACATGTGTCCTGAATAATGGCTTTCATGCCTCTCCTCATGCAGAATCATTACGTCTGTGTTTCAGTACTAGCTTTCGCCCTGTATCTTTCCACTGTACCTTGGTTAACTGAAGATTTCATTCTGATATCACTGGCAAAAGCATCATCTATTAGTCTCCTTGTCACACAGTCCAGGCTAGTTACATCATTCAGACTAAGCTACTTTTTCCTTGAAAGGCATTGAAACAAACACACCAATTTTTTTAGTATTGAATTTGTTCTTGCAACTTAATTGGTCCAAAGGGGCTGAGACTTTTGAGTAATCAGTCCAAGATGAGTCTGGAGCTCTTCCCTCATGGCTAACACAGAGGCAGGGAAATTGCATTCACCTGAATTAATTCTATATCTACTGAATATTCTCTCCCCCTATGGTTAAGTAAGCCTCCTTTTGTTAACTGCTAGATCACCTACATTTGTCACATTTCATTCTAATCTCAAACCTGAATCACCAGACACACTTGATTTAGGCCTGGCCTACAACAAATTATGTTCTATGATTTGTAGCCACTTAGCACCACCCTGACAACATAAATGTTAACAAGTTGTACTTTTGTGTTAGGGAGCTGTAGAAAGGAGTAATATCCCAAATGGAGCATAGCTCATTACCTTCTTCAGTTCTGGGTTTATTTAATTTTCCATCTATGCTTTTTGTCCAAAATATATACATATGAATAGACCAAGTCAATGGGTGGCTCATACAAATAGATGTCATAATTTTGGTGATATTCATTCTTTCTTCCACTTGGTTTTTCTTCTGTATGATTATCATTCTCCTTTGAGTGGCCATTGAACTCACTGAGGAGGCCCTATCACAGTTGTACAGGGTTTGACGAAATAAACATAATATTATCTTAAAATAGGATCATCTGGTAAACCATCAATATGAAAACTCTTTCACATGAACTTTGCACAGATCTTTCATAACAATGGAGAATACCTTTGGTGAATGTCTTTTTGTTTCATGCCTTTTTTGATATTATATTCAAAGTATCATTAAACAAATGATCTCTATGGTTGACTCTATTAAGGAATCGTAAATCAACATAAGCTTCAGAAAAATTTAGTTGCAGAAAAGATTTTAAAATCACATTTTTCTCTATAAAGTCAATTGCTTTTTTGTAATCAACAACCAACAAATGCAGTTGGGTCTCCCATTACCTGTACTTGGTGGGCAATTGTATGACTGTGAAGGTGTGGTGCAGAAAATTATCTAAGGAGGCTTCATTCTTTTTTATATTGTTATCAAGGATATCATCAATACGGGTATAAACTATTGTCATAAAGATTTTATCCAGATAGGCACAGGATCTGTGACTCCATTGATGTAGGATATTCCCAGTTCTGAAAATGCCCTCTACCAATCTGTAGAACAGATGAACAATCTGATATCAGTCTACCTTACAGTCTACCATACCAACTTCTCTGCCATTTATAGTCTTAATGAGTTGCCTAGGATACTGAGAGGTTGTGATCTCTCCGGGTCACACAGCCAGTATAGTATATGTGTGAAAGGTTGGATTTGACCCCAGGTCTATCTGGCTCCTATCCTCTACTTCATAAAGTATTTCTCATAAAGATTTTATAGAGATGAGAAAGAAGGTGTGTTGTTTGGTAGCTACTTATGTCTTTTTGGTCACTTTTTGTGTTAATAACAGCTTCTGTGGACTTTTATATTATTTTAGAATATTTCCCCATTGGAGGTATTTTAAAAATCAATTTCCAAATACCTTTAAAATTGTGTCATCTTTAGCATGAACCTTTTCTTTATGTATTTGGTCAAGTCCGGTTATTTTCCCTTATTTCATTTTCTGAAGAATCATTTCCATTTCCATAGTACCTCAGATACTGAGGTGTTCACGTTTGGTTAGTCTCAAAATAGTGGCTCCAGCATCCCTAACGATGAGAACATATTGCTTTACAAATTCCAGCATATAAATTCTATGTCATTTCTACTTGTTGTCCTTCTTTCAGTTTAATCTATAAGTACTCCTAGGATTATTTGCCTTCTTTGAGTCTCATGCCAAGGTTTCTGCATACTCATTTTCTTCTCTGTTTTTCACTGTTTTGTAAAGTCACTATGCTTAAAAGTTTCTATTATTTTCTTCACTTTTGCAGATGAAATTGTAGTTTAAACCCATTTTGCCTTTGGCAGTCCATATCTCTACACTTGGCAAGGAGAGCAATGTTTCCTGGCTAACTCTGGGGTTTTGGGGTCTTTTGGCTTGTGATGACTTAAATCTTTCAAATTACCAAATGATGATAATCAGAAACTATGTCTTTACTTTCATCCCTTTCCCATTTTTCAGTATCAGCAACCTGTTTAAATAGGTTGGCCTAGAGCAGTTGTAAGTACATGCTATTTCTCATCAATCAACGACAAAAAAAGTTCTTATGTGACAAAACTATGTTAATAGTGTAGAAATCAAAGAAATAAAGCAACATTTTCTCTGTCCTCAGGGAAGTTACATTATCATATTGATCCTTTTTTTCTAACGTGCTGATTTAAACCTTTGCTCCAATCAGTTGATTGAACAAAAAAGACATAGATTACTGCTTTTGAAATGATTCTCACATTGGTAATCAATTATTATGTCTGTTAAGATATACTCAATTTCATTTTTTTTGTTACATTGTTAAGTTCTTACCATATCCAGCACTTTGTAACCCTCTTCTATACTATTTGACCTCTTTAAATTCTTAATTCTGAATAATATTTTAACTTTTTCCCCCCTTTTGTTATCCTCTTTGTCCATCTTTGCATTGCCTTATTTCGGAGAATCTTGTCAAATTTTTCATAGAATTTCTCTGTTTCATCTCTGCAACACAAATTGGTTGGTAAATAGCAATAATCTTCACAGTGTTCTCTTTGTTTTTCAAGATGAGATGACTAAGTTTTTCATAAAATGTTTTGTGTTGCTTTTGGTCACTTGATGAGACTAATTTTGACAATTCCTTTATGTCCCTCTCTGAGGAGAATTCTGAGATGTTCTGCTTTCATTTATAACTGGTATGCCAGTATGACTGAGTTTTAGTTCCTCCAGTAGTGAATAAATAAATAAATGAATTAAAAAACATTTCAAAAAGTCTATGTGCCAGGTACTGTACTAAGTATGGGTCACAAACAAGCAATATGTCATTTGCCTTCATTCTAATAGGGGAGGGCAATCCATATCAGGGAGTGGTAGCCCCCGAAGAATGTTTTGAACGTAGAATCACAGGGATTGGTGAATGGAGTTATAGGGTAATTATCTTTTGCAGTATGGTTGGTATTAGTGTGATTACTGTTCTCAGAGCTAGAGCTGGAGAGCGGAGGGAGGGAGGGTACAGGGAAAGGGCACTTGTATGAAGGCATGGCCTGTAGATGTCTGGAAAGCAGTTCTGTGAGTCTGAGTCTGGGTAAGATAAAGTAAAAGCTTACAGATCAGAAGCCTAGCTTCCCAGGGAGTGGGAGCTTGAATTCTAACCTGGGCTGAAGTGGAGGCTGGATCAATACGTGTATTGATTTATTAATTATTGGGCAAATATCTCATAATTAGAGGCCCAACATTTAAATTAGTGTATGTAAAAAGTCTTCAAATTGTATGATTTTTAGTCCACTCTGCCATTATCACTCTGGAATTTGAAAGGAGGGAGACCATTGTTCATTTTTTTTTCTCTTTCAAGGGAGGAAAAGAAACAAGAATTTATTAAGTGCCTACTCTGTACAAGACACTGTGCTAAATGCTTTATAGATAGAGCCAAAGCCTTTGTGGCCTACTGGTCCATCTGTCCATCTCTATTTAACCAGACAGTTCTTCACAACACGACACAGCACAATATAGTTTGTTGCTATTAAGCCCTATGTAAATGTGAATGCCAAGATGATTATTTATTTAGTAGAAACCTTTTTGATCTACAAATAGGTAAGACAGAGTGGAGAGTAGGTGTTGAAGAAGGGTAAAATGGAATTTGGAATAGCTGCTCAGAAGGCAACTTGAAATATTATTTATTGTGAACTTAAAGAGCAAATAGAATGAACATTTGAATATACAAAGTAGAATGGAAAAATAGGATTGCATATGAAACTGCAAATCTCTATCATGTATAGCATGCCTTTTTTTTTTAAGTAAAGAAGCATTTATCAAGTGCTTACTATGTGCCAGGCATTTTACTCAGTTTTCTTTAAATGTATATAGTACGTTCAGCTTGGAGTTTTCAAAACTGGCCTACTTGCTTGTGCTTCTCTCTGGAGAAGGCAACTTTTCTTTCAACAGGAAGGAGAGACAACAGTTTAATGGACAATGCCGGTCAATAGAAAAGGAGTACGTGTGGATTCTAAAGCATCATATGCATACAAGTCAGTATAGCATTTTTGGTGTAGTGTAACTGGTATGTCAATATAAGTGAGTTTTAGTTCCTCCAGTAGTGAACAAATAAATGAGTGGGGGGAGGGACCCATCAAGGAGCTTTCTGTGTGCCAAGGGATAATTCTTGTAATTTTTCTTTCTAAGCAGTCACTTGAGAAAGTGAGAGAATGAAAACATAAAAGGTAAGAAGAAAAACTCAAGAAAAAAAGGACTCTGAAAGAGAGGAAGAGGAAGCAGAGAGGGGACAGAATGAAGCTTTTGAATGTGAAGACAAATATTAAAGGAAGAGTGACATTTTACCAGAAGACTCTTTGGACAGAAGTATTGTCTATTCACAGAATTCTGACAGCAAAGTTTGGCACCACCTGGTAATGCCTGAAGGAAGAAGCAGGCAAATAGGTCTAGAGCAATTAATTGAAAGAAGTCAAATCAGGCTCTAATAAGAAGTCCAGACAGTAGGGAAATAGCTGCCTTGAGAAGGTGTCTGACTTGGGGTCCAGGCACTTAGTAAAATCATTTGATGCTGCTGTTATTAAACTTTAGACAGAGTCAGAGATCTAGTCTTAATTTATTTTAACAATCAGAAGAAAAACCTGCTTTATGAGGAAACAACAGGGAGGACCAGGAGATTTCTTGGCTAGGAGACATCAGTCATTGACAGCTCTGGCCTTTATCCAAGAAGCTAGGGGAGGGAACAGTGGTACTCTTCTTTATGTCAGGCGATCACTGGAACCTTGATTGGCACAAAGTGACAGAATGATAAAGAGAAATATTGGGTAAATGGAGAATGAAGTGAAACAATAATGAACAGACACACTTAACTTCAAAATGTATGATATAAAAATACTCTAACTGAAAATCAATGGGGTGAAAAAGGACCAGTTTACCAAACTTGATTTCCTCTATGAATTGTGCCAGAACTATACTAGGGTTTATATTCCCTAAGAATATCAGAACCATATTTAGGTTCATCATAGATTTCTCCTTCTCTGATCCTCATGAATCTTATTTTGGACCAGGCAAATTAACCTCCCACCTCTGACACTTACTAGCTGTATGACCCTGGGCAAGTCACATAACCCTGTTTACCTCAATTTCCTCACCTGTAAAATGAATTGGAGAAAGAAATGGCAAACCACACTAGTATCTTTGCCAAGAAAACCCCCAATGGGGTCATGAAGAGTCAGACACAACTAAAAAACAGCTTAACCCCAAAAAAGTAACCTTAATCTCTCCTTCTTTCTCTTGTCATCCTTTCCCCCTTGCTTTTTTTCTCTTTTCATTCCTCTCCCTTCTCTTCCTCCTTCCAGTAAATATTAACCGAGTCCTTATATTAGGTAGCATGTGAAATGAGGATAAATTAATTAGATACTATTCTGACCTCATGGAACTTATGATCCAAGAATGGGGATGCAGGATATACATAAATATATCTGTATATAATATAAATTATATGTAATATAAATCAGAATGTGATATATGCTAAAAGAGTAAAAAATAGAATCAGAGATCTAGAAAGAAGCTCAGAGGTCATTTAGTCCAAATTTCTCGTTATAGAAATGATGAAATTGAGACCTAAAGAGATCAAGTGACTCACCCAAGGTCACACAGGTAGTAAACATCAAAGGCAGGATTATGAATCCAAGTCCTTTGACTTCAGAGCCAATATACTACTGTACTATGCTGTCTCTTTTGCTATGATTAACTTGAGTGCGTATGTAGGGGAGTTCAGAGGAGGGAAGGGTTACTTTTATTTGAAAAGATCAGGTAAGACTTCGTGGATGTTTGAACACTGAAACTGAGGCTTGAAGGTTGACTAAATTTTTAAGAAGTGAGTTGAGTTGCAGAGGAAGAACATTATATGCAGAGAAAATAACATGCACCATGTCATGAAGATTAGGAAAGTATGGAATTTGTTAATGAAATGGTAAGTAGTTCAGTTTGGTTCAGAAAATGGAGGTTGGAAAGGGAAATGGTAGTAGAAAAAGTTATGTGCTGTGGATATGAAGACAAAGAACAAAACAATTCCTGCCCTGAAGAAGCTTATATTCTATTTTGTGAAAATAACAAGCTCTACGTTCCACCCCCTCCCCATTTTACAGATGAGGAAACTGAGGCTCAGGAAAGTTGAGAAACTGACTCAGAGGCAAACCTCCAGTATGTGTCAGAGGTGGGATTTGAACCCGGTTTTCCTAGCATGAAGTTCAGCACCATAAGCATTATACTACACTGCCTCTCTTTTTATACCACACGGTACAGAGAAAATTAAGTACAAAATAGATACAAGGAAGTAATTGCCAAGTAATTTCAAGGGGAAAAGGATTCTTCCAGTAAATAGGGAAGGGGAGGAAAATCAGAGCAGACTTCCTTTAGGAGATGGCCCCTGAGCTGAGCCTAGAGAAGGCCTTCAGAAGTTAAGAGGGAGTGCATTTCCAGGAAGGCACATGAAGGCAAGAGCAGGAGATGGAATGTTCTGATTGAAGAATGGAAAATGGTCCATTTTGGCTAGAGCCTGAGTGTATTAAAGCCTGGAAAAGTAGGCTAGAAGCAGGTTTTGAAGGACTTTTCAAGTTTATATTTTACCCTAGAGACAAGAGGGAGCCACGGTGGCTTCTTGAACAGGTGACAACATTGTCAGACCTATGCTTTAGAAACATCACTTGGCAGTTAAGCAGAAGATGGGCCTGAGAGGAAATTGATGGCAGGCAACAGGAGACTAGTATACTAGTCCAGGCCAGAAGGAATAAGGGCTGTAACTACTGTGGTGAAGAAAAGGGGACATATGTGAGGGGTAGAGTAGAAGCAACATTGAGAAGACGCACAAATGGATTGAGTACAGTTTGAGGAAAGAGTCTTGTAAACACCTTTTTACTGCTCTATAAATGTGCATTATCGTTGCTATGATTCTGTTTCATATGTATCTTCTCCCTGTTGCAAGAGACAATAAATAGTTTTCAGTAGATTTATGGTGAAGGTTACAATTAAAGGAAGAATTAAAAATAGATTTGGGGAGGGTACACTGAACAATTTGGAATTATCCCACATTCTCATTCGAATGCCAAAGTAGGAGATTTAGCCACATCCTTTAAAAGGATTGTGCTGTTATCGGACAAGTAGGAGCAAGTAGCTGTTTTCCTTTTTGTCTTCATAGGCTGGGACAAGAGAGAATGTGTTTGAATAAGAGATTCTTAGACATAGATTGGATGATTGGTCCAGGGCAGTTCTGTTGAACTCCTGTTTGTAAGCTGAAGAATAGATGAGATGGGGTCTCCAGGTGGGTGGGTGTGAATTTGTGCATAAATTGGATTACACACAAATAAAAGGTGTGTTAATAGATGATTAACTACCAGCCCTCCTGCATGCAGGACATACGTTTAAGTTTAATATGCAGTATTAACATCTTCCCCATTGCTTTCTTGAGTCTGGACTCTAGACAATCAATAAAACAATAAATCAAGCCTGCTTGCTTGATTTTGAAGGTATAAATGTTTCCAATGAATATTTAACAATGGGATCTCTCTAGCACATGACTCTCTCCAGGTCTGTTATGCAAGTAATTTGGTTGAATAAAGCAAGTCAACATGAAATCCATGATAATGATCATTATTTTGTATAATTGTTTCAGTTGTGTTCAACTTTTTGTGATCCATTTTGGGTTTGGCTTTTTTTGGGGGGGGCAAGGATACTGGGCTGGTTTGGCATTTCCTTCTCCAGCTCATTTTCCTGATGATGAAACTGAGGCAAAGAGAGTCATATAGCTATTAAGTGTCTGAGGCTATATTTGAATTCATGTCTTGCTAACTGCAGGCCAGGTCCTCCATCCACTGTGCAACCTAGCTGCCTTACAACAATCATAATGACATTTAAATTACATTTAATATATGCCAGGCACTATGCTAAATGCTTTATTTATAAGTATTACTCATTTGATCCTCACAACGCAACTGGGAGGTAGGTGCTTTTATTATTTCCATTTTATAGACAAGGAAACTGAGGTTAGACAAGGGAACAGAGGTCAAGTGACTTGCCCAAGGTCACACAGCTAGTAAGTATCTGAGTTTAGATTTTAACTCAGGTCTTCCTGAGGACTTCCAGGTCCAGTGCTCTATCCACTGCACCATCTAACTGCTATGACATCATTCTTAATGTAAGATATAGTCACCCTCCCCACCTCCTCACATAGAATATAAACAATCATTTGAAGGAACAGACAAAGGCATAACAGAGTGTCATATACAGATGTTTTAAAGAGAGTAACAGCTAACCAAAGCATGAGTACCAGTAGATTCTTGGCTATGCCTGGAACAAGAAATTCCATTTCTCTGGTCCAAGCACTTCCTCTGGCTGTTACTACTAATCTCCTTGGCTGCCTTTAAGTTCTACCTAAAATCTTACTTTCTATTGGAAGCCTTCCTCAGCCCCTCTTAATTCTGGTGTTTTTCTTCCTTTCATCATTTCCAATTTCTTCTGTGTAAAGCTTGCTTTGTATATATTTGTTTGCATATTGTCTCTCCTATTAAATTTTAAGTTCCTTGAGGGCTGGGACTCTCTTTTGCCTCTTTGTACTTTCATCACTCAGCACATTGCCTGGCACATAGTAGGTGCTTCATAAATGGTGATTGATTTTTTTTTAATAGATTGGTACAGAATCATCATCCTAATATCAGCTGATATTATGTAGCATTTTACATATATTATTTTATTTTATGCTTAGGGTGATTCCAAGAAGTCGGTGCTATAATTTCTTCCATTTTAGAGATGAGGAAGACAGAGATTGCGAGAGGAGACTTGCCCAGGGTTACAGAGTTGATTAGTGGTTGGAGTAAGAATCAATCAGGGTCTTTAGGACTCCAAGTTCATTATTTGATGCTACTCTGCCTTTCATCTGAGACTTAAGCAATATACAAACTTTCCTCTGCAAAGCACAGGATATATATACCACTCTAGCGGGAACATCAGTTGAATTTTTGAGTCCATGGGTGACTAAGGAGGTTCATCTTTGGAGTTGTTGATATTTATGTCCAGAAACACCTAACATGAAGCTCCTGCTTGGGAAAGCTAGAGGTGCTTCAACATTGAGTGATCAAATAGTAGGTAACAAAGTAGAAAGGGGAGGGAAAGTGAGAGCCTCTATCAGGAGGTGGAATTGAAAGAAGATGATGAAGGAATGGGATAAGAGGGAGGGAAAATGGGGGAGGGGGGGAAAGGTCAGATGACCCACTAAGGAGACATAAAGAGATCAAAGGATAAAAAGCACAATTTGAAGATCAAAGTATAAGCAGCCAAGTAATAAAATAAAAGGGGTGGAACAGGGGTACTTTAAGAGGATTAAAAAGGCATTTCCTTCTCATCTGCAGTTAATTTCTTTATTTCTAGGGCACAAATAATGCTGTCTGACCAGCTAAATTCTCCTCTTTCTTTTGTGTTCTCAATCTCTTTTGAATGTGTAAGTGTGGGCCTTCCATAGCAAGAATCCCATTTGTTTCCAGATGGCTTTATGTTTCATCCTTTCTTTCTCTGAGTGTGTCCACAGTGGGGGAGTCTGGAAGAATTTTATTCCTCACTCCCTTGGGAAATACTGGATTCAGTGGGCTACTCCCTGGGAGTCAATCCCACAATCCAACCACAGACAACTCCAATTGAGGCCAGAAAGACTGGGTAGGTAGGGAGGGTGGTGATGGAGGGAGATAGGAACAAACACTTATTAAGTGCCTACTGGGTGCTGGGTACTGTGTTGAGTACTGTACAGAAAAGAAACAGTGCTCAAGCCTTTTTCTTCTCTATGGCTGTTTAGAAAAAGAGTGTACCCCACAGATCATTACTCACTGGAGGATCATCCAAATGACTGTTGTTTTTCTAAGTGGTAGGGAAAAAGAGAAGAGCAAAAAGAGAACAGAACTGAAAAGACTGAAGGGTAATGCTGCAGCTATGTCATAGGCTGCTTTTCGTTTGGAAACAACTACCTTGATGTCACTAACCAATGTCACATCCAGTTTGTCCCAGAGGCAGCATGGCCTGCAGACTGATTCCATGTGCCTATTCTACTTTTAATCTAAAATACCACCTTCCAAGTAGGTAAAAAGGGAGAAGCCGGAACTGAGGAAAAAACAGACTTGTAACCCTGGAACCTAAACACATATTTCGCCACAGAGCAGGTATTGTTTAGTCTAGTAACTCAGAGAGTAATTCTTATGCCATGTGTGATTCCTTTACACTCACACTGAATCTGTTTGAGACTAATGATTTTCATATTAGAATTAGGTTTTTGAGGCTCCCCAGGCTATCGGCTAGTTTTGACATTCTTCTGGCTATTGGATATTACAAATTTGGCCCCAGTCACATAGATCTTAGTGAAATGAGTTTGGAAAAACAGTTTGGAAGAGGGAATTGGAGTGAGAAAGGTTTGGGTTCCAATTTCATTTCTGACACTAGCTGTGTGACTTTGGACAAGTCTCAAGCTCTGTGGGTCTTGGTATCCTTATATGTAAAATGGGAGGACTGGATTAGACAGCCTTAGAGATTCCTTCCCTCTCTAGATCTATGATGCTACTTCAACCTCTCTGGACCTGTTTCCATCTATGTACTTCTTCATCCTGACTAGATTTTTCCTTTTTTCAAGGCTAAAAGTAAACTTCTTTTCCATTTTTAAACACTTAGTAGAATTCCTACCTGATTTAAATATTTCCAGGCAATGGTATTATTTGGCTGAAAACCTTTTTCTTTGCTTCCATATGGTTAGTATGAATGGTAGAAAAGAGAAAGGTATTAAAAATAAAACAGGTTGAAAAAATGACTCAGTGATAGTCAACCAGAAGGCTTTGGACTGGAAATTCCTTTCCAGATGGCAAATACCACCGTTGGAAATAAATATTTAGCATTCTGTAGGGTAAAATCCATTCCTATGTTAAGAAATAACATGAAAATTCATGAATTGTTGTACATCTCTCTCCACATATAATCAATTTCTCCTTCCCCTGAAACCTCAGATGTTTTCTTTGTTTCTCATTGCACTTCTCAGATTCTGCCTAGTATAATATATTGTTGTGTCGTCAGTCAGTTGTATCCACCTCTTAATGACTCCATGGACAGCCTTCTCCTGTGGATTAAGGCAAATACACGTTAAGGCACTTTCCCAGGGTAACACAGCTAGCGTCTGAGGTCAAATTTGAACTCAGATTTGCCTGACTCCAGGCCCAGTGCTCTGGGCCACCTAGCTTTCTCCCAGTATGATATGTGTATGTTCTTATCTCATCCTTCTTATAAAACTGTATCTTTCTCAAAGGCAAAGACTTAAACAGCAGAAAAACTTAGCAAGAACACAGTATCTACTTATTATCTATGTTCATATGCATTAGTTAATGCATAATGAGGCTGGTGACTCTGCACAGCCGTTTCTCACTTAAATCCAATCGATTTGCAAATCATGGTGTCACCTTTCTGATGCCATGGTCTTCTTCAGACAACAACAAAAAAGCAGTCACAGCATTAGTTTGCATGTTCTAGTCTTCCTTTGTTTTCTTTGACTGCCAACAGACAGACTGATTGGCTATGATGTCAGCACTGACCAGCTCCTTAGTTTAAAGACAAACTTGTATCCACTGAACGCAGTATTTAACCAAGTGGCCGTAAGTAAATAACGCAATGTCTGCCAGGGACAGTATGAAAATAAGCATAAGGTAACAGCCCATTTTTTGAATAGTTATCAGACAGTGCAGACTGCAATTACTACTCAGCTATATGCAATCTAAGGCTGTTTAGTGACTCTACCTTCATTTTGCTGACGTTGTCATTTCGCATACATTGACAGGACCGTGGAGTCTCTGGAGAAGTAGGATACTTACATGTCATTCTTCATCAGTGAGAAATAATGAATTCTTTGAAGTGGTCTCATATGTTAGAATTTGAACTGTCTGAAATCATAATTATATAAAATATAACTTTCTTTTTTGTTGTTACTCATTCATTTTTTTCAGTTGTGTCCGACTCATCATGACCCTACTTGGGATTTTCTTGGAAAAGATACTGGATTTTCTAGCTAGTAAAAGTGCCTCAGGCTAGATTTGAATTCAGGTCTTCCTGACTTCAGGTCTAGCACTCTACCCGCTGGGCTACCTAGCTACCCTTTCATTAGTGCCTCCTTTTTTATACTCATTTTTTCCCTCTTTCAATCAACAAACATTTATAGAGCATCTACAGTGTGCAAAGTATGTGCAAGACAATGAAGACACCAACAAGGAAATCAGAGGAAATCGTTGTTCTCTAGGAGTTTATAATCCTGGAGGGAAGGTAAGTATCAACACAGGTAAAATGTCCTAGGTGCCTTAAGAGGCATACAGACAAAGAGCTCAGAAGCAGTGAGGCACAGTGAATCTTAGAGAGGCTGTCTTGGCACCTAGAAAACCTGGGTTCAGGTTCACCTCTGACTTTTATAGTATTGGATCCATGACCGTGGGTAAGTTACTAGCCTCTCAGAGAACCCAGCAACACTCTGAAGTGATAAACTAGCAATCTGCATTAGAGAGGGCGTTTCCCTTTTAGGACACTCAATCAAAAAGCGTTTAAATGCTTACCGTATGCCTGGTATTGCACTAAGCCCTGACGGTGCAAAGAGAAAGCAAAATCAGTCCCTGCCCTTCAGGATCCTTCACTGATGAAATCACCGGTTCAGATCTGCCACTCTTCCCCCCTGCCCTCCCCCTTCCCTCAAAAAGGCTAACTAAAAACTAACACAAAATCAGAGCTTTGGGAGTTTAGAGGATGAAAAGAGCATAAGCCATACAGCTAGGTCCTGACTGTATGAATAAAGCATCTCCCTTGAGGAGCTGTTGTATTCAAATCTGAATGGTTACGTGACACAGTGGATAAACTGCCAGACTTGGATTCAGGAAGACTCATTTTTCTGAGTTCAAATCTGGCCTCAGACACTTAGCTGTTTGATCCTGGGCAAGTCACTTAACCCTGTTTGCCTCAGTTTCCTCATTTGTAAAATGAGCTGGAGAAGGAAATGGCAAAGTATTTCAGTATCTCTGCCAAGAAAACCTCAAATGGGATCATGAAGAGTTGAGCACAACTGAAAAAAGACTGAACAACAAAAAAAGAAATAATTATATTTTATGTAATTGTGACTTCAAACAGTACAAATTCTAATATATGAGACCACTTCAAAGCATTCATTATTCTCACTAATGATGACCTAGATGTATAGTATGGACAGTCATTTTGACCACTATAATATTCTACTTCTCCAGCAACTCCATGTTCCTGTCAATGTAAGTATTCCCTCCAACATGGAGATCCCAACCCAATCATCTTTGGCCATCCTGTGTGGCTTATCCATGTCCTTTCATAAAATTGTCCATTCAACATGCTGGGAGCCATCCTTACATTCTTCTGACATGTCTGATACAAGAATAGAAATTCCAGGCCATGCTATTCCTCACTAGACTCCATCTGTTCCATTCTAATTTTGAGAGAACTATTCTCTTCAGTGGGCTTTTGAACCTCTTTTTCCATTTGGCTAATTCTGCTTTTGAAAGCATTCTTCTCCTCATTGGCTTTTTGAACCTCTTTTGCCAATTGAGTAAGCCTATTTTTCAAGGTGTTATTTTCTTCAGCATTTTTTGGGTCTCCTTTACCAAGGTATTGACCCGTTTTTCATACTTTTCTTGCATCTCTCTCATTTCTCTTCCCAGTTTTTCCTCCACCTGTCTAACTTGCTTTTCAAAATCCTTTTTGAGCTCTTCCAAGGCCTGAGCCCACCCGACATCCCCCTGGGATGTCTGGGATACAGAGGCCCCGGCCTCCACATCTTTCCCTGACGCCAAGAATATGTCCTCGTCCTCGTCAGATCCGAAAGTCGGGATCATTTGCATCTGTTCAAAAAAACTCTCTATAGTCTTATTTTTCTTCCCTTTTCTAGGCATTTTCCCAGCCAGTTACTTGACTTCTGAGATTCCTGTCCACCCCCGCCTAGATCCGCCCAGCTAGTGCTTGGGGTCTGAGATTCAAATGGGCTTTCCCTGCCACGCAGGGCTGCTAATCAATGTGAGCTTTAGTTCTGGTGCTGGGGTGGGGGCAGGGCCGCCTCCCAGTCTCAGCTCCCTCAGGGGCTTTATGCAGAGACCTTCAGAAATGGAGCGGGTGGGGCAGGGCCTCTCCCAGGCTCAGCTCCCTCAGGGGGTTTATGCAGAGACTTTCAGTAATGAAGATCCTGCCTGCTGCTGGGGGAGTCCCGGGCTGCCGCCGCAGCTGCTGCCTCCACCGCCCCCGCCTCTGCCTCCGCCTCTTCCTCCTAGGGGGCCCGAGTCACGGAGACACCCCGCTCCCCCTCTTGGCCAGGCTAGCCGTCTCTCTCACTGACCTGTAGCTTCTGTGGGCGGAGGGACTTTCCCGGCCGCCGGAGCTTCCGTCCCTGAAGCCTGCTCGGATCAGCTTCTCGGGGGCCACGGCCAGGGCAGCACTGGGGTGGGGTCCGCTTTCCAGGGCGCAACGGACCCTGGGGATGGCTCTCCAGGTCTCTCTGGAACGGAAATCTCTTCCACTCTGTTTCTGCACACCTTTCAGTGATCCAGAACTTCTGGGGAACTCTTCTTACATTAAATATATGGACTGTGGGTTCAGAGCTTGTAAACGTGCCGCTTTCTACTCCGCCTCTTGGCTCCGCCCCTTAGATTTAATTTTTAGAAAGACTCATAACACTTTCACTGTGTATTAACTAATTTGTTTCTGCACATCTACAAATTCAGACCTACTCTATGAGAGGTCAAAGAGAAACTTCTCTGAAGATTTGCCACATGTGCATATTTTGACACCTTCCTAAAATTATGCTTTAGACCATCTGACTGTTAATGAGCACCCTTCCACCTTCTACTCCTATCTAGAGTTGGGTTTAGATATGTTACTCAGTAAGAGATATTGGGAGCAGTGATGTGATGATAAATACATGACCACTAGACTAGCTCTTTGAGGTGGGGAAATGTACACTTCAACAAACTCTTAGGTTTAAACTGCATTATTAACATTTTCTCTCTCACTTTCTTAAATCTAGAAAATCAAGAAAATACTAAAGCAAGCCCTGATTTGTGGCATCTGTTAGTTTCCGAAATGTAAGTTTACACATTGAAAATTTAACAATTTTTTCTAGAAAGCCCCTTAGAGCTGGCTCCAGCACACCCTTGCCTGGGTGTAACTGAATGTAAAGCCTGTAGAAATACAGCTTGGGTAGAAATACTCTATTTTGGCATTCCAAACAAACAGCAGCTTGTGTAGTGGCATGTATCATGTGTTCCAAGGGCTGGTTTTGATTTTTGTCCAAAACATATGGTGCATACAAAGTATTATAAGTGTACAAAGTGTTTTTTAATTTCAAATTAAGATGGAGATGGAAGAAGAGGAATCTGATTGTTTAATGTTAGTTAAGGCTGGCATTTGCAGCTCCAGGGGATGACTGGGACTTGGTATGAGAGAGACAGCGTGTGTATAGTAGAAAGGAGCCCTGTGTTTTCCCTCTGCTGCAATAACAGCAGTAGAGTTCTATGCTGAGAAAATCAGGTCAGATGCTGCATCATGGTCAGATTCTGAGCCCACTGCAAGAGAAGAAAGTGTCCCTGGGAGCTGGCAAAGGGGACATAGAGCATTAATCCTGAGTGAGATTATGGAACTGCAAGGAGAAGGCCCAATGAGATTAGCATTACTACAGAAGCATCTCCCTCATCCCAGATTCCTTAGATGGGTCAGGAGACAGTGAGCAAAATTAGGGGAACAGATATAGAAGCTCCAAATGCTTACTGCCCAAATCTTGGAGAAGCAAAGTTCACCGGTATAGATTATGTTGGGCTGTTTCTTCACTCCCTATAAATTCACATTTTCTACCTACAAAGGTTGGGGGCAGGGAAGGCAGGAGGACACTTTGGCATTTTAAGGCTAGTGATGCCTGACCTTTAGAATAAAGTTTCACTGGAGAGCTCTAATCAGGGCAATGACCAACCTCCACTCCAGAACACTGATAATGTAGTATGTTATCCATTTCCTGTTAGAGGGAGGATGGATTCAAGGTTCAGAAGGAGGCACACATTTTTGGACATGGCCAATGTGGATTTTTGATTTGCTTGACTTTTTTTTCATTGGGGGGAAATTTGGAGGGGAGATATTAGGCATGTAGCCCTCTCCTGAAAAAGAAAAAAAAAGAAATAAAAGAGGGCTGCTGAAGCATTTAAAAAATGTACCAGGAGAACAGAAGGAAGTTCATAAGCAAACACACACAAGCAGATCATCTCTGAAAGTAATACGCTGAAATTATAATAGATTTCTAAAAAATCGAGCTGCATGTAATAGAGATTCACAATTTTACATATAATTCTCCTTTTCTATTATGAAAATGCCTATTCTGTTTCCGGTAAGATAGTGATCAAAGACAATTCCAAAGGACTCATGAGGAAAAATGCTATTCCATCCAAAAAAGAAGTGATGGAATCTGAATATAGATCAAAGATTACTAGTTTGACTTTTTTGTGTGTTTTTTTCTCTTTTGGTCTGTTTCTTATTTCACAACATGACTAATAATTATAGAAATCTGTTTTACATGATTACATATGTATAACCTATGTCAAATTGTTTACTGTATTGGGAGGGGAGAAGTGAAGGAAGGAGAGAAAATTTGGAACTCAAAATTTTTAAATGAATTAAAATTTTCTTTACATGTAATTAGAAAAAGATAAAATACTATAAAAAAACAAAAAGGAAGAAATGCCAATTCTACTTGATGTTTAAGTTCAGAGTAAAAAAAAAATTTTTTTAAATAAAGCTTCATCCATTTTCACTTTACTAGGCCCACGTACCTTCCATCCCAGGAGCCTAAAGTTTAGGGAATTAATTAGGATATAAAGTATTCCAGGGGTATGAAAGGAGGTCTCAGGACTATGATCTCAAACAGGAAGGCAAAATGAGGACACAGCAAGAAATCAGTTTGGTGATAGAGGCAGTCATAAAAGCCAGGAGTCATGCTGTCACCAGAGCCAAAGTCCACAATACCAGGAGTCAGAAACCCAAGCAAGAGTCACTGAACTCCCAGAGTCAAGGTTCACAATACAAGTTGGAATAGCCAAAAGCTGGTCTTAAAGAGAGGTCAGATGGCTGCTCAGGCTGGACCTCATGGATGTGAGTGGTGGGAGGGCTAAGATCTGGTCTTCAACACCGCAAGTTCAGGAACTTGATGTTATCAGTCTATATAGAGGTCATTCAGCTTTCAGGAATCAATTTACACTAAGAGATTGAGAATCTAGGATGCCAGTTTATTACAAATGGAAATTTATTTGGTGTGGGCGACTATATTGGTCATCCACATGGGGGATTTCTTTCCTAATGAATAGGTTTGCCCAACAGAACAAATGACAACAAATGTAAAAGGTTACTTGATGAATTCTGGATAAAAGAAAAAGGAGTGGATGTTCTTGAGAGATTTTTCTCTTTTTAATTTTTTTCAAATAATAAGCATACACTTTTTCTCTCTTTCCTACTTCCCTCCCTCCCCCCAAAAAAATAAAAAATAAAAGCAAAACAAAACCTTAAGGGATATTTTTATCAAGTTGAGGTAGCTTGATAATTTGTCTTCCTCTTTAGAATTATTTCTGTCTAAAGAACTACATCAGTCATTTAGAATCAGGAACTCTCTCTCTCCTGAGTGATGCTGGAGTAATACTACTAAGTCCTAACTAGCCAACCCTCTTCTTTCTTCACTTTTCTTTGTCAGACACCAAAAAGTTTATTTGCTCATGACAGATGTTAGAAACCACAAGATTACAGTCAGGGAAGAGGTGAAAAGCCAGGTCTGATTAAGGGACCAACACGACAAATTCCCAGGCAGGACTAGCTGACCTTCAAGGTATTCCACCTACCAAATTAATATTCTTAAAGCACAGGTATGTCATCCCTTTACTCAAAGTTCTTCATTGGTTCCCTACTGTCCCAAGAATAAATTACAATATTTTTGGCCTGGCATTTAAAGCTCTTAACCACCTGACTTCTGATTACATTCTAATTTTATTTCATATTACTACTCTTTATATACTCCAATCAAAAGTGACCTGGTAGCTTTTCCCTGTATATGGCATTGCATCTCCTGCCTCCATGCTTTTGTCTTGTGGTCCTCTATACTTGGAATACATTCCTTTCTCTCCTCCATCTCCATAGCATCCCTAGCTTCTTTCAGGAGTTCTTTTCTGATTCACTGCTTCTATCCAGTTAGGAGCACTCTCTCCTTCTTTAAATTATTTTGTATATAAATCATACCTAGATGGGTACATCCTATATCTCCTCAGTAAAATAGAAGCTTCTTGAGAACAGAAACTAGTGTATTATTCATAGTAGCCTCAATATCTAGCACAATTCACCACCCACAGTAGATGACTAATAAATGTTTGATGAATTAACTTGAATAAAAAGAGAACTGGAAAGAACCGATCAGGCTGGACTTGGGGGTCATAAGGCTGAGGCCCAAGACTTGAATGTGTCACTAACTAGCCTTGGGCATGTCAATTACCCAGGTAGGTAATTTTGGATCAGGGAGGCCTTTGTGAGGTAACACAGGCCTGGCCAATATGCCACAGTGGGAGGACGCTGGCTGCCCAGAGGTCTGGGGAGAAAGGCACAGGGAGACTGAGAAGAGGCATGCATGAGATGGAAGGAGGAAGGACACCAAGGATGAATTTGGTCAGTTCCAGAATTTTGCTTTGGGTCAACCTCATTCCCAAGAAAGAAGGAGGAGCTTCTTTATCTCCTCTGAGTATTTCTCTTTTGCTACACTGCTTACCCCTTTCTCCCTTTCTTATACAGACTCAGAACTCATGCAGGTACTATATAATTCAGTTAAATAGGGGCTAAATGTGATCTTAGGCAAGTTATCTACCTCTCTCTGGGTCTCAGTTTCCTAACCTGTCAATTGAGAATTTGGAATAGATTTCTACTCTCTTTCAGCTCTAACATGATGATGCTGTGAGATTTAGAACCTGCCTCCAAGGAAAATAAAGAAAACATTTATTAAGTGCTTACTGTATGCAAAGCATTGTGTTCAACACCGAGAATACAAACAGTAAAGAAAGATAGCTCCTGCTCTCTGGGAACTTACACTCCAGTGGAGGAGGCAACACATAGGGAAAGGTTAAGTTTCAAGTATTGTTAGTCATATGAGAACCAGAAACCTCTACAGGACACGCAAAGTTTGGGTAGTTATGTGTCAGCTTGAGGAAAACTGAAGAAGAAAGAAGAGGATAAAGCCATTTGGGGTCACAGTTACACTGGCCAGTTGCTGAAGCAATCAAATCAATGTTGAATATGACTTCAGGGGATCTGCCTGAGTTTAGGCTTTTAGAATTATCAGTTGACTTACCAAAAAGCACCATCCTTAAACACTCAGTGAGGACATAAAATCCTTTGTCACATTAGCTAGTCTAGAGAGAACCGGCAAAGGGCTAATTAAAGAACCTCTGTTCTCAGTCTGTATAATATTTCTATTTTCTTTCTGCACAAATCTATCATTCTACAGTGCTGTGATTCCTCAGTCACAAGCAGCCATGATGGGTGGCCTTCTATGTTGAAAAGACTTGAGGACTTACATGTGTTGTCATTAAAAATAATCTGTCAAAGAGGAAAAACTGAACAACAAAGGAGGAGAGGCCTTCCCAGGACACTGCTCACCATGGGGCTTGCCCCCACTCTGTCTGTGCTATGACCTTGGATGGAGGTATACAAGACAGCTGAGTAACTGGAAAGGAGGGGAACCCACCTGCGAAAACCCGCCTGCTGCTACCCTTTGGAAAACTGAAACGGCAGGTTTTGCCACTGGCATTTTCAATCGAGGAATTCCATACTTCCTGGACAGAAAGGGACTGGGAGAAGAGAAAGAGGTCTGGAAGGACGGACCACAGAGGCTGGATGCCTGTGGCCCCTGAAGACTCCTCTCCTCACCATATGCACCTCTTTCTTTTCTTTTCTGCATGTCTTTCCTTCATAATTCCTCCCTTCTCTCTCCTGTTCATTCTCTCTTTCCTCTCATTTAAAAAAAAATCCTTCACTCTCTGTGTATACTTTAGGTAAATAGCTATGGGCAGTGCTGAGCTCTGGCAGGGGCACCCTGGGAGATTTATGCACACATCTATTCCGGAAGGTAACTGAAGCTACTTTCTGTCATGGGGTAAGAATACTTGGCTGTTGACACATGTCAGAGAAGCAGGATTAGCCACTTCTAAAGGAGATGAGAAGCAGGAAGTTACTGCCACATCTTGTATTATTTCTCTTAGAACTGACTCATCTGCATTTTTTCCAAGGCATTATCTTTGCATAATGAAATGACTCAGACAGTGCCCTTTCCACAGTTTCCCCCAAAGATGAAAACCCAAATGTCATTCATTGGCTGGTATCCACTGGGGAAGCAGAAGACTAGATTCTATGCTACCACTGGAATAGTAAGGATAGTAGTAATACTGCACCATCTTTACATATTGATCAAAGCACCTTGAAACTTTTAATGTCCCTGAGGGGTTCAATGAGACAAGGATGACAGTAAAGTCTTATTAGAGGGAGACATGCTTTATCTGGATTTGGTTATCACACGCCTCCATGTGCACAGTGATGTAGAGGGAATTTCTTTTACTGTAAAATGGAAAGCCAATGATGTGAATATTCTTCTTGCCTCCAGACAGCAACATTCAGGATCATACTTTATTTTTCTAATTTGAATCACAAGAAGATATCAAGACACAGCATGGCCAAGTGACTTTTGCAAAATCATGGAACAAGATGGTGCAAGGTCTTTGGCCTCATAAACCAGTTTGCTTTCTTTTATGCTATGTACACTGTCTCCCAAAAGTCATTGCTCTATCATTCTTCTTATACTTGTAAAAGGATAATATTACTGAAACTGTGTTCCTCTACTTTTGAAAAAGATGGAAATATAACCTATAATCTTTCTTGATCAGTATATATACTTGACAGATGTCCTTTGGTTTGTGACTCCAGCAGCTAAAATGAAGATTACCATGCATACTGAGTCAGAAACCCCAAGATGGGTCCAAGATGTCCTGGTATATTTATATGTTGGGCTTCCTCGTCTAGGGATGTGCCCTTCTACAGGATGGGGAGTATCTAGAGCATGAGAAATAATGATTTTGCCTTGATTGTGCATCAGTCAGCTCATACCAGGGGTATTCTGTTTGATTGGGGTCATAATAACTTAGGAGATATATTAACAAACTAGAGGGGTGATGTGGTATAGAGGAAGCCTTTTAATATAGTAGTTCCCAAATCCAGTCCCTATCACACCATGCTGCTCTTGCTCTATCCATCCTCCCTGTCTCCCGGCACCAAAACACTGGACTCTACCCCTGGGATTCCACGCTCAGACAGGTGAGTTTTTTACCTTATCTTGCCCAGAACCAGACTTCTACAACACTTCCCATCCGTAACCACCCCATGCGATCTCCCCCACCCATTTCAACTTCCCTTTCCATATATGAGATGGATAGAGTGCTAGATTCAGAGTCAGAAAAATCTGAGTTTAAATCCTTCCTGAGATAATCACTAGTTGTGTGACTCTAGGCAAGTCTGTTAGCCTCTCTCAGTCTCAGTTTTCTCATCTGTAAAATGGGGATCATAAGAGCACTTATCTCTAAGAGTTGTTAGGAGGATCAAATGGGACATCTATAAAGCATTTAGCACAGTAGCTGGAACACAGTAGGCACTTAATAAATGTTTATTCCTTTTCCCTCTCTCTCTCTTTGTCATCTCTATTAAACCCAGAGTGCATTCTAGGCTGCAAGAAAAGAACTGAGACTCTTTAGCCCAGAAAATACAAAACTAAAAGGAGAAAGGTTAACTGACTTCAGTTATTTATGGGAGGATCATATAGAAGAATGGCATACTTGTTCTGTCTTGTTCCAGAAGAAAAATACAAAGTCCAAATAGGTGGAAGTTATAGGAGACTGGTCTTGATTCAACATGAGAAAGAACATTCTAACAACTGTCCTATGTTGTCTCAAGAAGTAGTGAGCTCCTCGTCCCTGGAAATAAGCAATCTGAGGCTGAATGACCACTGGTCAGGAAGAGCTTCTTCCACTGGATGAGAGGTTAGACCAGCTTGGGTCTGTGATTCATCGGGAGTGGCTAGGTCAACAGGAATGGCAGCACCCTCCTGGGAAAACATTAAGCAGCAAAATCATTTGGGGATGAGGAACTCACCCCAGGAAGTAATCTGATGGAAAACAGTTTTAGTTCAGGTAAAATGTTAACTCCTCTTTAAGTCTGTGCATTTTAGATCTCTAATATTTCTAATCTTTAGCCCGTTAGACCACTTTCAAATCAAATTGACAGGTGACCCACCTCTTCTCTCTGGCATTTTCTAGAGATCTCAGTACCCTAAAATCATCTCTGGCAACTCACCAGGTTAATCTTTCTGTTGGGCTTAATCTCCTCCCACTTTCAGTCTCCCCCTCCTACTCTTCGCCTATTCTTTTTCCTTGTCTACTTTTTTCCCAGGATTTTCCCCAGGAATTTAACAATTGTCAGGTAATGGTCCAGACAAGAACTGAGCCTGCTTCAGGAAGCATAGAATGAATGAATGAATGAATGAATGAATGAATGAATGAATGAATGAAAAAGAATTTATTAAAGCTGCACTATTTGCCAAGCACTGTGCCAATCACTGGGTATTCAAAGAGAAACTTCTTATGACTCTCCTTCCTCGCACTCTCTCAGTTGAGATTCTAGCCTCACATTTTATAGAAATAATTGAAGACACTGAATTCCTTTTTCTCCCCTACCTCCTATCATCTATCACTCAGATGCCTTCTGCCATTCTCTCCTCCTTCATCTCATCTCACATGATGAAATAGTCTTACTCCTTACCAAGGCTAACCCATACGCTTGTTCAGTCATCCCATATGCACACATGTATATACACACATATGATATGTACACGTGTGTATCCATATAGATATGTCCGTATGCATACATATATACATAGAATATATATATTTTTTATATGTGGTATAGTATATAGCATACTATAAATAGCACATTATATATAGTATACTTTATATAGTAAATGTAGTATATAGATTATGTATGTGTCCACATGTGTGTAGTCATATCCCAGCTATCTCCTCTAACAGATTATCCCTTCTGTCATCACTATTCTTTTATTTATTTCCAGTCTCTCCCTGGCTACTATCTCATTCCGTACTACCTACAAACATGTCCATGTCTCCCTCAGTCTGAAAACACCCTTGCCTGATCCTTCCATCCTGGCCAATTATCATCCTATATTTCTGCTGTCCTTTGTAGCTAAACTTCAAAAGGTACCTCTACTCTCACTCTCCTCCTCTCTTCCTAACCCCTTACAATCCAGCTTCCAAAGTTATCATTCCACCAAAACTCCTCTCAAAAGTTATCAAAGATCTCTTAGTTGCCACATCCAATGGTTTTCTCTCAATTCTCAATTCTCCTCCGCCTCTCTGAAGCCTCCCATAGTACAGACCGTTATCTCCAACTTGAACACTCTCTTTTCTCTAGGCTTTTGGGACTCTCTCCTCAAATCCCTTTCTTTGCTCCTCCTC
The DNA here is from genome assembly GCA_023548195.1 of Bettongia penicillata ogilbyi. Lineage (NCBI taxonomy): Eukaryota > Metazoa > Chordata > Mammalia > Diprotodontia > Potoroidae > Bettongia > Bettongia penicillata. The sequence continues at coordinate 3,100,771 of JAJHZJ010000011.1, read as the reverse complement.
TTGCAGATCATGCCCCCTAACCATATGTGGTGTTCTTTCCTGGGCCTTCTTCTCTTCTGCTTTGAAACTATTTCACTTGTTGAGCTTTTCAGCTCCCAGGAATTTAATTACCAGCTCTATGCTGCCAACTCTGAAATCTACCTTTCCTGCCCCAACCTCTCCTCTGACTTCCAGGCTTGCATCTCCAGCTGCCTTTCACATATCTCAGACTACATGTAGAGTAGACATCTTAAACAAAACATGTCCAAAATGGAACTTATCATCTTTCCCCCAAACTCTCCCCCTCTTTCTACTTTCCTGATTGTTGTAGGGGGCAACACCATCCTTCCAGTCCCTCAGGCTCAAAACCTAGGAGTTATTCTCAACTCCTCACTACCTTTCACCCCTCCATGTCCATTCTATTGCCAAGACCTGTAGACTTCACTTCTGCAACATCTCTCAAACACTCCTCTTTCTCTCTTCTAACATAGCTACTACTTTGGTACAGGCCCTCATCACCTCATGCCTATTGTAATAGGCTGCTGGTGGGTCTGTCCACCTCAAATCTTTTCCTTCTCTTACATATCCTCCATTCAGCTACTCAAGTGATTTTCCCTCCTCAATAAAATCCATGGCTCACTAACACTTGCATGATTAAATACAAAATGCTCCATTTGACTTTCAAGGTCCTTCATAAACAAGCAGCCTTTGAACTTTCTGTTCTTCTTATATTTTACTCCATGCCATGTATTCTTGGCTCCAGTGACACAGTCCTCCTGGCTGTTCCACGAAGAAGATATTTTGTTTCTTGGCTATTACCACCTCCTGCTGACCTCCCTAGCTTCTTTTAACTGCTAACTAAAATCTCATCTTTTACATAAGGTCTTTCTCAACCTTTCTTAATTCTATTACTTTCCTTCTGTTAATTATTTCCAATTTCTCCTGTATATAGCTTATTTGCATATATTGGTTTGCATGTTGTATACCCCAATTGGATCGTAAGTTCCTTGAGAGCAGGGATTGTCTTTTGCTTATTTTTTTCACTCCCTGTGCTTAGCACAGTGCCTGACATAGTAGGAGATTAATAAATGTTGACTGATTGAGATGGTAGTGCTTGATCTCAAAGAGTTCAAACTCTAATTGAGGGAGAATACATATACATACACATACACAAAAGCATGTGTATCTGGCAGATAAAAAGGTTTCCAAAGTCCTAAGGTTGCAGTAAAAAGGGCAGATAGCAAGACTAAGGGTCCTTCAATTACAGAAGTAGGTCACATGACTCGTGTGTGTGTGTGTGTGTGTGTGTGTGTGTGCGCGCGTGCGCGCGCGCTGGGCCTACAAGTGGGACAGATGGTAATGCCTGCAAGTCTTTATGAGGCAGTGGAAGCCCTGATTGTTTTCCATGTCACTCAGAGAAATAGAGTTGTTGACTCCTGTGTCATGTAAGCTGTATAAGCGGTCGAATGGCAAGGGAGACCCTGGTGTGCTATTAGGTCTTTCTTTGCCCAGGATGGATTCTGGGATGGCCCTTAGCCAGTGGAAAGGAGAAGTGAGGACCAAAGAGGAGAAGGAGGGGGAACCAAACTATTTCTAAGTTTATTTCCAAATCAGGTTCTATGACTTGAACAGCAGTAAAACCTCATTAATTTGAACTCCACGGGTATGGAATTTGAGACAATTTGAAAAGATCTTGATCAGCAGTTTACTTTTGTTCTAAATGTGGAAAAATTTGTTAAGCAGATTAATACTACTGTTTTATTGTTGGCTGCCTGGCATATTGCCTCACATGACACTAACAAGTCCTCAGACGCCCCTGAACCTGAAGGCACAAAGTAATCATAGGGCACTCCCAAACATCGTTAACTGTTCCCAGTCCCTGGTACATCAGGTCACCTCACTTCAATCAGTGACATATGAGATGCTCTGAAGGGAAGTACATGCTACCCAAACTCTTAGCTGCTTCTATACAAATGGTGGCATCTCTGCCAAGGAGAATGATCCTTGGACTGGAAAGGATAGAACAAAAGTAGCCAATATGGAGTTGATACCTAAGGAAAGTAAAGAGATAGTAGGAAAATATCTAATTGCCCCTGATGTGTTCAAATCATCTGGCTCAGACAAACAAATCCTCAGGCACTGGAAAAATTAGCTGAGGTATTTGCTGAGTCACTCTCCAAAAATCTTTGAATGGGAGAGGGTCGGAGGAGAGCAAATGTTGTCCCAGTTTTCAAAAAAAGAAAAGACAAAAGAGTCTGCAAACTATACGCCAGCAAACTAGACTTTTTTCTTTTATGGTTAGATTTACTTTTTTCCCCATTTAAAAAATTCTGAACTTTACAAACATTGACTAAAATGAGCACTTCCATATAAATAGTAGAAGAGAAATAGAGTAGTGGTGTACATGAAACTGTGAGTCTCTATTTTGGATAGCTAGCTTTTCTTTTTTCACTATGTAATAAATTCAATATGTAACTTTCAAAGATGTCTGGCTTGTCTGTGATTGTTTCTGGCCTTCCTTCTGTTCCAGTGAGCTTGAAGAATCTGAACCACATTATTCAAAAGCTATTCATTTCAATGGAGGAAGAAGGTGGGTGAAAAAATTAAATGTAAAAAAAAGACATGATTAATGAACAGTTAGAAAAGGAATTGATGATCTTTATGTGCCTTCATGATTTCATTGAGAACAGGTTATTTCAGGTTAACCTTACTTGCCCCCCTCCCCCACAGGATTACTAAACTAATAGATGAAGGGATTGATACAGAAATAATTTACCTATATTTTAACAAAGCATTTTATAAAATCTTATGTACTATTCTTAATCCCAGCTAGTGGGAGAGACTAAGGATGGTGGATGACTTGAGTTCAGGTGTTCTGAGTTGCATGAGGGCTAATGCCAATCAAGTGTCTGTATTGTCTGTATAGGGATGGTGGGATTAGGCTGCTTAAGGAAGGGTGAAGCCGGACACAGAAGCAGAGCAGGCCAAACCTTCACTTGTGATCAGCAGTAGGCCTGGGTCTGCAAATAGCCACTGTACTTCTAGTCTTATTGAGATAGTATAATTCAAGTTAAAGATTCCCTCCCCCACCTCTCCCCTCAGCCAACAATCAAGTATTCCTGATTTTTTTTAGGATATAGAGACCTAAGTATATCTACTAGAAATGGGGAAAGACCTGTTTAACAGGTAGAGGTTAAATATTTAACTTGATTAGGGGAGACTTGTTTTGTAGGAAGGCCCACACCTTTTGTTAATTAATGAGGCACTGGATTGTGATGCCCTTCAGTTCTGCAAAGTGTACATCTACTCTGAGGTGAGGTTTTGCTTTGGGGCCTTAGAAGAAGGTTCATGCGCCAGATGAGACTCTGGGCAGACACTTGCCCCTGCCAACTTTGAAAATCTGGATGTTGGTGTTTTTCTCTCTGGTAACTATGTATGTATGTATGTAATGGTCAGACTGTTCTGTCTGTTGATCTGCGATGTATGTATTGCTTATGGTCAGACAGTTAGAAGCCTTTCTGTTGGTCTTTATCTCTCTGCTTGTATTTCTCTGTTGGTATGTGTGATTAAAGAAGATTGTTGACTGGATGTGTCAGGGTGCTTGCTGCTTACAGATAATGAAATCCAGAATCAAAAACAATGAACAACAAAAACCAAAAAACCCAAACAACACCCAGCAACCCAAGACTAAAAATTTCAGAAATCCATTCTGCATTTGTAGAAGTTCCTCACCCAGAGTTCTCCACACTAAATGAAACTCAGGTCTGATCAACCATTGTAAGGGTAAAGAAATAACTGAATTAATTTCAATTCAACAGACATGCATTTTGTGCCTACTACATCCAAGCCACTGTAACAGGGCAGGAGATGTAAGAGGAAAAACAGTATCTGCTTTTCAAGAACTTATACCTGGGACACACTACAAATATAAATAATGGGGCAGGAAATAAAGAGGGCTAAGGAAATATCATACAAAATGTAAAGCATTTAAGGTACAAGGAAAGCGTTTATGGGAAGAAGTTACTCCTTGAGCTGAGCCTTTAAGGAATGTAACAATTTTGAAGGCAGAGATTGGGAGGGTTTTCCAAGCTATTCTTGTGAAAAATATGGAGAAATGTAGAATTATGCAATTAGATGGACATTCACTTAGAGATGTTAGAATGAAGAGAGCCAAAGAATAGTATAAAATATACTTAATTTGGCAGGAGTTCTCTAGAGGTCTGCCCTAGGCAACCATGCTTGGCCCTGTGCTGTTTTTATTGGTTTGTTGGTTTTTTACATTTTTATCAAAGACTTAACTAAAGACATGGATGGCATGCTTATCAAATCTGCAGAGAAATGGGAAGAATATCTAAGATAATGGATGATAGTATCAGAATTCAAAAAAGATCTTGACAAGTTAGAACCTTTGGCCAGATTGAATAGACTGAAATTCAAGAAGCATAAATGTACAGTCTTAACACTAGAAAGTATACAAAATCAACTTTGTAAATATAAATGGCAGTATTGTATGTTGAGGGCAGTTTGTTTGAAAAATATCTCTGGGTTTTAATGGACTGAAAATTCAATGAGTCAACAGTTGATGAAACAGTCAAGAGAGCTAACATAACATCAGGTTGCATTAAGAGAAGGAAGAACAATCAAGGACAGGCTCATAGATTTCTATTTGGATGGGATTGCTGACATCATCTCGCTGGATCCCCTTATTTTTCAGATGAGAAAATTGAGGACCAGGTCACAGAGCTGGTAGAGACAGGGTTTACATTGATATCCACTATGTACCATGATATAGTAAATGATGATTCCAGCGTACTCAGCTCTGATCAGAGCACATTCTGCAATGCTGAGTTCAGTTCTGGGATCTATTTTATAGGACATTGGAAAGTTAGTAATATTTAGATCACAAGATCAGAGATTTATAGCTAGAAGAAACCTTAGAGATCATTTATCCAGGCCCTTATTTTATATATGAGGAAACTGAGGCCTGGTGAGATTAAATGACTTGCCTAAGGTAACAGAGGATGAAACACAGCAGAATTTGGACCTACTTACTCGTCTATCCATTCTCACTTTCACTGGACCATTACCTCCACTGGTTTTGCGGTAATGCTGTTTAAGGATCAAATGAAAAACCTGGAAATGTTTATTTAGGAGAAGAGAAGAATCTGGGGATGGGGGTGGGGAACATGATAGCTGTCCTCAAAGCATAAACAAGAAGAACCAAATTCATTTTCCTTGTTTCCAAATTGCAGAAGTAGAAATAGTAGGTGAAGTTTTGAAAAGGAGTAAATTTAGTCCTAAGGACTAGAGCTATTTGAGTGAAGAGAAGGGGAAGATTCATAGCTGACTCTGATTATCAAACTAAGAGACTGATAGGATGGGAGTGTCCTGGAGAGGGAGAAAGAAATTTGGACAAGAGTATTTAGGGGAAAGATAATGAAGTCCACTTTTGGACCTGTTGAGTTTGGGGTGCCATAGGGATGTCTGGGTGGAGATGTCCAGCAGGTGGCTGATGATGTAGGTTTGAAGTTCAGGAGTGGATTTTGGGCTGGATGTATAGATTTTTGAGTTATCTACACTTAGAGATGATAATTGAACCCACAGTAGTAGCTGAGATCATCAAGAAACTGAATACCAGAGTACACCCTCACTTAGGGCACAGGAGATAAAGGATTATCTGGCAAATGGAACTGAGGAGACATCCCACAGGTAGAAGAAGCAGAACAAAGTTGGATTATGGAAGCCAAGAAAAGAAAGACTATACTGGAGGAAAGGCTGGTAAACAGTATAAAAAGCTGCAAAAAGCTGAGGACTTAGAGAATCCAACAGATTCTGCAATTAAGAGATCATTGGTAACTTCTGAGGGAGAAGTTGCAGCACAGAGATGGGGGTGGAAAAAGGGGTTGAGAAGCACTGCATAGTGAAGAAATAGAAGCCTCTAACATGGATAACTCTAGAAGTTTAACAGAAAAAGGGAGGTGAGATATATAACACTAGTTCAAAGGATGGCATGATTAAGGGAAAGTTATTTTTTGGTTTTGTTTTTTTTTAGGATGCAGAGACTTAAGAATATCTACTGGAAATGGCGAAAGACCTGTTTCTCAGGCAGAGGTTAAATAAAAGACACTGGGAATAGTTGATATGCTAATCTCAACTAGAATATGGGAAGGGATGGCATCAAAGGCATGAGTGGGAGGGTTAACCTTAGCAAGATGGAGGGTGGGAGCAAAAAAGAAAACAGAAAGTCTTGCTATGCAGAGGTTTCAAGGTGAGTCATTGATAGTCATTGGACTCTGCTCCAGTGATACCATATCTTTCATAAAGATTGCAGGGAGTAGAAGAATGAAGGGCTCGACCCTGCTTTATTCTGACTGGGACTCAAAGTAGTTGCAGACACAATGGCAGAAAACCAATCAAGGAAGAATAAAAGAGTTACAATGCAGCAGGGAAGAACCAGTTGAGGTTAGATAGCCCAAATCTGTAGTGTATTCAACTGGCATCATTGCAACATTTATTGTCTTATGAGGAAGAAGCTATAAAGGTAGATAATATGAACAGTGGAAGGAGAAGAGTCCAATAGTCCAAGTTAAACATAAGTATGAAAGAAGAAGAGGTAACCTGAGAACTCACCTCAAAGTAAAGAAGATCTGTGTTCCGGTCTTACATCTGAGATAATAATGATTATATGATTATGGTAAGTTGTTTCATCTCTAGTGCCCTGAGGCAACTTCATAAGACTATAATTTGGAGAAGAGTTGTTGATCTGCCCTGATAGAGGGTGCTCTTTCATGGGGAATTTCCTATACTTATAAAATCACAAGTTATTCCATCCCCTGCCAAAAAAAGGGCAATTTTTTTTTTGCCTAAGTGGGGGATTATGGGTAGCAAATGTTGCCTATGTGATCAGACTTGGGTGATGTATTGGTTAATTTTTCTAATTTTTTTTCTTTTTGTGTTATAAGGGATTGCTTACTGGGTAGGAGTGGAATGAAGAGAACATGCAGTTGCAAAGGCGACATAAAAACAAAAAATATCAATGAAAAATTTAAAAGAAAGAAAGAAAAAAAAGACTGTGAAGGGAGGAAGGAAAGGACAGACCAGGGGGTGACTGACTGAAAGGCCAGTCAGGGATAGAATGATTTAGTCCTCTCCCTTGATTGTACAACCTTGGAGGAACTGAGAATTTACAGGTCCCTAGAGATATCTCAGAGAACAGCTGCTCAAAACCTCTGAAGCTTAGGGTAGCCCTCCACTTGACAAAAGACTCAAAAGTCAAGTAACTAACTGAGGAAATCTCCAAAAAGGGAGAAAAATAAGATTGTAGAAGGTTATTTTCTTGTTGAAAAGGTATTTTCTTCCATCCTTTCAGATGAGGACACGCAAACAAAGCATATGATCAGAGGAAGACAGCAAGGTCAAGGCTTCCAACATCCAAAGACTCCAAAAAAATATGCAATAGTCTCAGGCCATGGAAAAGCTCAAAAAGGAATCTGAAAATCAAGTAAGAGAGGTGGAGGAAAAATTGGGAAGAGAAATGAGAGCAATGCAAGAAAATCATGAAAAGAGAATCAACAGTTTGCTAAAGGAGACCCTAAAAATGCTGAAGAAAATAACACCTTAAAAATAGACTAATCCAAGGGGCAAAAAAGGTCCAAAAGACCAATGAGCAGAAGAATGCTTTAAAAAGCAGAATGGGCAAATGGAAAAGGAGGTTCAAAAGCTCACTGAAGAAAATAGTTCTTTAAAAATTAGAATAGAGCAGATGGAAGCCAATCACTTTATGAGAAACCAAGAAATTATAAAACAAAACCAAAAGAATGAAAAAATAGAAGACAATGTGAAATATCTCATTGGAAAAACAATTGACCTGGAAAATACATCCAGGAGAGATAATTTAAAAATTACTGATCTACCTGAAAGCTATGATCAAAAAGAGCTTAGACATCACCTTCCAAGAAATTATCAGGGAAAACTGCCCTGGTATGGTAGAACCAGAGGGTAAAATAGAAATGGAAAGAATCCACCACTCACCTTCTGAAAGAGATCCCAAAAAGAAAATTCCCAGGAATATTGTAGCCAAATTCCAGAGTTTCCAGGTCAAGGAGAAAATATTACAAACAGCCAGAAAGAAGCAATTCAAGTACTCTGAAAATACAATCAGGATAACACAGGATTTAGCAGCTTCTATACTAAGAGATCAAAGGACTTGGAATATGGTATTCCAGAAGTCAAAGGAGATAGGATTAAAACCAAGAATCACCTACCCAGCAAAACTAAATATAATACTTCAGGGAAAAAATAGAATTTCAATGAAATAGAGGACTTCCAAGCATTCTTGTTGAAAAGACCAGAGCTGAGTAGAAAATCTGACTTTCAAATACAAGAATCAAGAGAAACATGAAAAGGTAAACAGGAAAGAGAAGCCTTAAAGAACTTAAAGTTAAACTGTTTACATTCCTACATGGAAAGATGTTATTTGTAATTCATGAGACCTTTTTCAGTATTAGGGTAGTTAGAGGGAATATATATGTAGGTATGTATGGGTATGTATGTATGTATATATATTATATATATAGATATGTATGTGTATGTACATGGGTGTATGTGTGTGTATGTGTGTATATAGACAGGGCACCGGGTGCACTGAATATGAAGGGAGAATATCTAAAAATAAAATTTACTGTTGAATGGAATGTACTAAAAGTAAGAGAAAAAGGGAGGTAGAATGTAGCAAATCATCTCACATAAAAGGGGCAAAAAAGAGCTTTTACAATGGAGGGGAAGAGGGGGGAGATGAAAGTTAATAAGTGAGTCTTACTCTCATGGGATTTGGCTTAAGGAGGGAATAACACATACTCCATTGGATATGGAAATCTATTTTACCCTGCAGGAAGGCAGGAGGGAAGGAGATAGGAGAGAGAAGATAATAGAAGGGACAGCAAGTTGGGGAAAGGGATAATCATTAGCAAATATTACTCTAGGAGGACAGGTCAAGGGAGAGAATGGAATAAATGGGAGGCAGGATAGGACAGAGGGAAATATGGTTAGTCTTTCGTAACATAACTATTATGGAAGTGTTTTGCATGGCTCCACATGTATGACCTATATTGAATTGCTTATTTTTTCAATGAGGGTGAGTGGGGAGGGAAGAAGGGAGAGAATATGAAACTCAAAGCTTTAATAATGAATATTAAAAATTGTTTTAGCATGCAACTGGAAAATAAGATGTACAGGCAGTGAGGTATAGAAATCTATTTTGCCCTACAGGAAAATAGAGGGGAGAGGGATGGAAGAAGGGGGGTTAATAAAAGGGAAGACAGACTGGAGGAAGGGGTGGGTGCATGGTGTGCATGCTGTCCTGGGGGGGTGGGTAGAGATGAGGAGAAAATTTTTAATTCAAATTCTTGTGGAAGCAAATGTTGAGAACTGAAAAATAAATTATGTATTTAAAAAAAGAAAGCAGGTAGAGCTGAGCTGGATACAGATGAGAGTATGAGGTGTTGTAGGGGGTGGATATATATATATATATTTTTTTTTGCTATGGCAGAAAGTCATTTTGCATCACAACAATCTGGGGAATAAGAGATTTTAGTCATAGGACGGTATAGGTACGTACTGATCAGAGATAGGTTCCCGAAGATGGATGGATTAGGTAATGAAGGAGGCATATAGCAGGGGCAACAACCTTGCTTTTTCATCACAGTCCTTGTGAGGTGTTGATGCAGGGACCAGTAAGGTCATTGGTAAGACACTGGGCTGAGTTGTGTGATGAGGGAGACTTTAAGTCTCAGTATGAATGAAGCAGAGCAGTCTCTTCTTACCTCTTCTCACCACTGCAATCCCTATGAAGATCATGGCATGACCAGAGTAGAATACAATGACACTATCACATCCCTCATTCTAGGCCAGGTTGATCTACTTGATAAAACAAGTCGATAACTACCTCTAATTGACAATCATTGTGTTTGCATTGTGTACCTGAAAGCAGTGCATACTCATTTCTTTGAAAATATCCTATCATTCAGAGCTTTCATTCATTCACACTGGGCTTTCCCTTCAATTAGGATAATTTAATGAGGTTTAACTATTTGTAGAGGCAGCATAGTGTGTTGTACTATGAGTTAGGAAGACCTGTGTTCAAATAACCACTCCTTATAAGCTGTATGACCTTGGAAAAATCACTTAGCCTCTCTGCTTTAGGCATCTCCCTGGAATTTATCTCTATCTCTGAGTTTGAGGGAGTTCTGACAAACCATACATGCCAAATCATAGATCCTTCATACACTGATGTGTAACTAACTGCCACTGGGCATCCTGCCCTTATCCAACCAAAGAGAAAGTATGCCTTATGCAATCCTGACACAGGTCACAAAACTGACAGAGAGGCAGTGATGAGAGGCTTCAACTCTAGAAGTTTGCTGAGACGGTCCCTTCTAAAAGCAGAACAACTGAAAAAGTCTTGTCTTAGAAGCAAGTTAATTTCTCAGAAGGCTGATGTAGCAATAAAGGAAACTGCAGTTTTGTACTAAATGCTAACCTACAAGAAATAACTTGTTGCTGAAATAGAAGTGATGAAAATCTTGGGAAGAAATGATTGTATCATCTCAGTTTGTGGTAGCTAAGGAAGAGAATGTTGGGCACAATTGGACAGCACCCGTACCATGGGTTTGAAAAAAGTAGATTTCAAGAGTCAAATGAAAGCTAGGGGTGATCACTTGACCCAGGCTCAAGAAAGGTGAAATGCTCTAAGAAAAAAAAAATTCTGACAATATAATCCTATAAGATGAAAAGAGGGAGGCATTTAAAAAATCTAGTGTGATTTTACAGGGAGCTCTCTCTGTTGGGTGCAGATTTTTAAAGTATGTAGATAAAAGATAAAAACAGGAACAAATAACCAAAGAAAGAAGGATGCTATGGACTTGTAAGAATGATGCCAGAAAAGTTAAAGACTAGGCAGAGTTGAAGCCAGTGAAAAATGTTACGGATAATAAAAACTGTATCCTAAAGAAGATGATTAGAAGCAGAGAGGTCCACTGAAAGGTAGAATTTTTGTTTTTGTAGGCAAGCAGGATTAAATGACTTGCCTATCGTCATATGGCTAATAAGTGTCTGAGGCCAGAACGAAATCAGGCCCTCCTGACTCCAGGGCTGGTGCACTATCCACTGCACCAGAGTTGGTAGAATGTTAGTAAATGACAAAGAAAACAGAATTATTTAACTTCCTATTTGCCTCCTGTATTCTCTAATAAAGGGGCAGCTGGGTGGTGCAGTGGATAGAGTGCTGGGCCTAGAGTCAGAAGGACTCATCTTCCTGGAGTTCAGATCTGGGCCCAGACACTTACTGCCTGTGTGACCCTGGCCAAGTCACTTAACCCTGTTTACCTCAGTTTTCTCATCTGTAAAATAAACTGAAGAAGGAAATGGCAAACCACTCAAGTATCTCTGCCATGAAAACCCCAAATGGGGTCATGAAGAGTCGGACTTCACTGAACAATAACAAGTTCTCTAATGGATATCAGTATCACAAATAACAAACTACATGACTATGTAGTTACAATAACTATACATTGCGAAGCACTTGTTCATTATCTTGAAATTATTTTGTACAGATATAAAATATAAAGGTCTCAAGAGTCAGGAAGCTTGAGTCCTACCTCTGCCACATATTGGCTTTATGACCCTGGGCAAATTTATTAACTCTCAAAACCTCCAGGCAATTCCATAAGACTATAAATCGCAGAACAGGTTCTGATTTGCATTAGTAGAAGGAATTCCTCTCCTGGGCTCCCTATGCTGATGAACTCATTGTATGGTTAAAAACTTTCTAAAAATTATATACTTACTTGTATAAATAACGTATTCCCTCAACAAAGTGTTAGTTTCCTGAGGATATTTTTGTATCTACAGGCACATAGCAGGTGCTTAACAAATGAGTTTTGGTTGACTGATAGGTTAGTGGAAGGCACTCTCTATACCTGTGAAATCACAGGTCTAGATTTTTCCCCCCACCCCCCATCTCCCAACAACAACAAAAAAAATCTCTACCAGAAAGGGCAAAAGACTTCAAGTCGGATGACCTGGCTTCAACTTCTGGTCTTGTAATTTACTCCCTCTGTGATCTCCATTTCTAGAAGTCTTAAACCTCTCCCCAAACACCTTTCCTTCCATTAGCTCATCAGTCACTTCCCTTTTCTACTACTAACAATAGCTCGTTTCTTCAACCTCTTATCTCTCTGTCCATTCTGAAAATAGCAATAGTTCAAAGCCTTTTTAGGATTCCACCGAGCTGAAGTCTTGTACCTATCAGATGTACTGGGCCTAACTCAATCTGTGTAGTCAACAATCATGGTAATAAAATGTTCCAGAGCTGGGGGTTGCCATTTCTCCAGACTTTGCTAGCTTGATTAAGTTTCTCTTCTTTTATGTTTGACTTCCATCTAATCATTAGCTAATTGACTATCAAATATCACTGTGACCATGGACTCTATTTCAGTAGGGTAAATAAATACTATGTATTCAGGGTATCTTTGGGGAGGTTATTAGAAGAGATAGACAATCTGTTGCAAAGATATTCCACAGTAGACTGCGCTTTTACCATCACATTTTACCATTTCTGAATGAGAGATATAGACAAGATAAGGTCTCTTTGGCCTTATTGTTTGTTGACCAAAAAAATAAAAGAACTTTTTTTTTTAGTAAAGCAAAACTGTTTTAATAGCTCTCCCTAAAACACGATTACTTGAAAACTAGACCAACAGGAAAAAAATATTCTAAAACCTCCTGATTATTATCCAGGGAGGCATTGAAAAGTAGTTTTATTGATGTGTTTTGTTTTTACATTATATTTACAGGTCACCCTTAAGAGCTCTCATAACAAAGTTAAAAAGTTACATAAAATTAGTAATAGTGTTCTTGTTTGAAAGTGCATGTAGCATTTCATATCTATGGCATTCCCCCACCTTTCTATTAAAAAAAAATCCCAGAAATCTATTTTTTCTCCTTCCTACCCCCACCTCACTGAAAAAAAAAGAAAAACAAATTTCTTGTAATAAATATGCATAGTCAAGCAAAACAAATAAAATAGGCAGACAGAAACAATCAACAAAAGTATTTGCCAAGGTCATGAATGAGAAAGCAAAAAATCCAAGTCGAAGAGTTTCCCTATAAATCATAGCACAGCTGGTATTGAAGTCCTCCAAGTGCTCCTATTTGTAGGTAATACTGTGTTTTACCTAGGAACCCTGAGGATCTTCCCCTCCCAGTTTGAGTTTTCGTTTTTATTAAAGGGACCATCCCTTGAGTAACTACTTAAGGAAGCCTATTCATTGAATGGGTGTATCTCACTCACGGGGAAAATGTGATAAGACCTTAACTTAGCCAGAAAGGGCCAGGGTCTCACGTTGCATCCTGGGTCATCTCCAGTTATCCTGATGAATATCAGGCCCCTGGACCCAGATGGCTCAGGAGAAGAAAGCGAGGTTGGTGACCTTGCACTGCCCTCCCTCCCTCAGATCGAAGTCAACTGCAAGTCATGTCATCATCTTGATGTCATGGTCCTCTTGGAGAACAAAGGATAGACACAACAACAACAATATTGTGTTAATTACATGAGGCTTTGAAACATTGCAAGGACTCTTGGATGAGATATATAACTATTTAAAAACAGGTTTGACCTAACTATGAAAAAAATGTAAATGAATGAATAATTCCTACTGTATAGACAATGCAGTTGAATGCACTACTCACTTATCAGTAAATATAATTCGGAAAGACAATGCAAATGGAATATAAACTGAACCCTGAACTAAACAGGAGGACAGCAGTTGAACTGACTTTGGAAAACTGCAAAGTCTTTTTAATGACCCTACATTTCTCTCTTAAACAAAGGCCCATTTTTTAAAAAAACAACAATATTCTTCCAGTTTTGTTATATGGACTTGAGTTAGGAAACACTACAGTCTCAGAACTAAAGTTAAGACTCACCCAAAGGACAATAGAGAAGCAAGTGGTGGGTGGGAGCTGGTTGCAACACATTACAAATGAGGGAATTATGTAGGACAAGCTGTGTAAAGAATGCATAGAGAAATGTCAAATCAAAAAAGATGGGCTGGTTACACAGTAATGGGGAGGGATAACTGAGGAAGAGCTTGTGTGCTGCATCAGGGTCCTCATGATGTCAGAAGAACATAAGGAAGGCCTTCAGAACTGGGTAAATTTTGTGTTGAACTTAGGGGAGAATATGTTAGAATCACATAGGCAGGTATAGATGGGTTATGATTTACCTTGTCAAAGAGAATCTTTGCATCAGTAAAATGACATATCCATGGGAGCATGGGGGCATTAGAGTAAATATTATAAATGCATGAAAGTCCTCCCCTAATACTTTGCTGCAGAATGGAAGGTAACTCTGGATTCCTAAAAGCGATGCCAGTAGAATATAAATTCTTGAAGATTGTACCAAGCTGGTAAGTCTTTATGTATGGGCTCAAAAAACAAAATCAAAACAAAAGAACAACCCCCCCAAATCCTCCAAAACTGTATTTCTGAAGTCTGAGGATTAACCTAGCTAACTTCAGAGAAGCTCATCACTAATTCACGAAGTATTAAAAATATAAAAAAGTAATGCCAGATAAGTGTCAGCCTCAGTTTATTCAACCTTAAAGCAGGGATAACATTACCTTTCCTCCTTGTGTCATAGGGTTGTTGTGAAGGTCAAGATGATGTCTGTAAAGCACTTTGTAGCACTAAAATATGAATTTGGAATTACAAAATCTAAGAGTTGGAGCAATTCTCAAAGGGCATACAGGCAAGGGGTACTAGAACCAACTTGTGCTATTGCTCCAGAATTAATAGTTTATAAATTAGAGCTTAAGTTACTGTTTTATTGGTTGTTTAGATTTCAGAAAATAATGGAGATTATTATAATTATTAATTATATTAATTATAATAATTATCATAATAATTATATTATTAATGATGCAGATTAAGCTAATATGGAAATGTTTTACACAATTGCACATGTATAACCTATACCAAATTGCTTGCTGTCTCAGGGGAAGGGTTAAGGGATGGAGAGACAGAATTTGGAGCTCAACACTTAAAAAAAAACCCCAAGTGTTAAAAATTATTTTAATATATAATCGGGGGAAAATAAGATATTATTAAAAAGCAATACCAATTAAATTTAAAAGTATGTATGCATTTCAGAGAGCTGGAGTTTAAACATTAACCAGCAACAATTATCCCTACATATTGTACCTGCATTACAATATCCTGAACAAGAAGGCATTTGCTTTGAAAGTTTTATGTTTTTAAAAAAATTTATTTTTATTTTTTTCGTTACATTTTGAGTTCCAAGCTGTCTCCTTCTCTTTCTCCCATACAATGTATACTTCCATGAATAATTTCTTTCTCTGGAGGTGGATAACATCTTCCTTCATAGGTCCTTTGTAGTTGATTAAAATAATTATAATACTCAGAATTTATAATACTTATTCTTCAAACAATATTGCTGTTACTGTATATAGTCTCTTGCTCATTTCACTCAATTATCCCACGCAAGTCTTTCCATGTTTTTGTAAGATCAGTCTGGTCATCATTTCTAATGCACAGTAGTATCCCATCACAATCATATACCACAATTTGTTTTTCTATTCCCCAATGGATGGGCATCCTCTCAATTTCCAGTTCTTTGCTACTACAAAGACAGCTATTATAAATGTTTAAGGACATATGGATTCTTTTCCTTTTTCCTTGATCACCTGGGGAACAGACCTAGGAGTGATAATGCTGGGTTAAAGGGTATGGACACAATAGAAAAGAGGCACATGCTTCACCATCAGAATGCTGATCAAAGGAGAGACCATGACTTCAGAAGCCTTTCAGAGCTGTTCTTTTCCTCCATTCATCGTGGGCATCACGTAAATTATTCCCCTTGTCCTTGTCATTTTATTCTGCATCAGTTCAAACAAGTTTTCCCAAACTTCTCTAAATCCATCATATTTGGCATTTCTAATGGAGTACTTCTAGTTCTTTGCTACAACTAAAGCACTGCTATAAATATTTTTTTGTACATGATATTCTGTTCTATTTTTGACCTCTTTGGGGATATATGCTTAGTAAAAGTATTTTGGTGTTATCAAATCCCTTTTCCATGTGATATCCTTTCAAATTCTTAAAGAGTGCTGTTGTCCCTCTGAAGTTGTCTGTTCTTCAGGTTAAATAGTGACTTTCATCAATCTATTCCCAATGTATTCTTGAGTTATTTTTACCGCCTTAATTATACTCTTTTGGTTAATCTTCAGTTTATGTCTTCCAAAATTTGGTGCCCTGGACTGAACATAGTACTATACCAGATGTGATTTTAAAAAGGCAGAGGATGCATGAATCATTAATTCCCCCACCCCCCAACCTGGACACTAAAGTTCTATTAATGCAGTCAAGAAGAGCATTAGCTTTCTGTGGCTATTATATTATACTGCTGACTCCTGTCAAACTTGCAGTCACCTATAGTTTTCACAGGAATTATCGTCTAGCCATACACACCCCCACTGTACTCTTGTGAAATTGAGTTTCTGAACTTGAGTGGATTACTTCCTGTTTACTCACATTAAGTTTCATCTTGTATGATTCAGGGCATTGTTCTAGCTTTTTTACTTGTTTTTTTCGTGACTCTGTCATCCAGTGTGCTAGTTGTTCTTTCCAGGTTCATGTCATCTTTAGATTTGACAAATAGGCCTTCCTTTAGATAGCTCTCCAGGTTAATGACAGAAATACTGACCGACATAGGCCCAAGGACAGATCCCTAGGTTCTTCCACTAGAGAACTCTCTCTAAGCTGACATCAAATCATTACTGCCTCCTTCTTAGTCACTCTATCAATTTCTGAGAACATTTAACTATATTACATAGCCCACATCTTTCTATCTTGTCTCCAAGGTTAGCATGGAAAACTTATAAAAATGTTTGCTGAAATTTAAGAATACTTATAGCTATCTCATTCCTTAATCTACAAATTTAAGTTTTTTGGACCCGATTTGTGATTTCATTCAGTCCCAAAGAGAGAAAATGTCAAGGTCAGCTCTCTGTTCAGTGGGCCAGGCTGCCTCTAATCTGGTTACCCTATCGAAAAAGGAAATAACATTAGTTTGGCATGACCGATTCTTGATGAAACTATGCTGGTTTTCAATGACTACTGCTTCCCTTTCTAAATGCTCGGGATCATTCTTTTAATAATGTTTTGTAGAATGTTGCCAGGAATAAAAGTCAAACTCTCCAGCCCATGGTTTGTAGGCTTCACTCTCTTCCCTTTAAAAGAAAATCTTGACATTTACTCTTATCCAATACTGAAAGACTTCTTCCATGATCTAAAAATCTTCCAAAGTCTACTGACTACAGCTTAACAATAAATCAATCCTTTCAATAACTTAGGTTAAAGTCAGCAGATATCACTTGAATTTATTAATTGCAGCAAAATCATAATTTACTATTTCTTCACTTTATTATTATAATTTTTAATTATTAATGTTATCTCAGGGGGAAGATAAGGCAATAGGAAGAGAATATTTAGCTACTTTAAGTAAGCTTAAGTTTCCACATTTAAATGAATTATATTCCAAAGTACTGAAAGAATCTGCAAATGTGAACAGTGGTGATTCTGACGCTAATAATTGAAGACTCATGGAGAGGTGCCCAAAGACTAGAGACTGACTGGCAAATGTTGGTCTAATTTTTTAAAATGGGGGAATGGTAGATGATGGAAAGTATAGAACTCGACCTCAGTGCTCTGTATTTAACTCAGTTCTATTGAGTATTTTTGCCTCTTGGCATCAAAAGTATTCTGATAAATTTTCAGATGACTGACACCTGGGATGACTACACTAGATGACAAGCCAGGATTGAAAAGGTCTTAACTGACTAGAATGGACTCATACAAACATGAAACTTAATATGGATAAATATAAAATCCTACCTTCAGTTGCAAAAATTCATTGCACAAGTACAGGACAAGAGCAGTCTTGTTTGGTAGCAGGTCATGTGAAAAACACCTAGGAGTTTTACAGTTAAGTGTAAGCTCAATTTGAGCTGACAATGTGCTATGGCTGTCAAGGTTCCATTAATAGAAAGTATAGGGTCCAGCATAAGAGTGGTCTGCCTGGACTGTGTTTTGCTCTGATCACATTTAGAACATTGTGTTCAGTACTGGGCACGTTTTAGGATAGACACTGACAAATTAAAATGCCTGCAAAGGAAGGCAACCAAGGTAGTATCAAACATGTAGAGGCCATGCTTGAAGTTGTTAGGTGATCTCTAAGGTACTTTCTAGTTCTAGGATTCCATAATTTCTATGAATCTCTGGAATCTCTTGCTTAAAATTGAGGGTCTCAGTGGTTTGTAAATGCCTTTCTCCAAGAATCCTTTCAAAACCACCACCAGTTACAGGCATGGCAGGTATTTTGCCCTACTTATTTACTTTCACGTTCTGGAAAGGGTGAGTGGAAGAAAAGAACTGTGTTTGCTTTGGTTTTTCTTACTGGCAATTCTTTTTATAATTTAAATGATCATAAAAGGGTTCTTTAGTTTCAATCAATCTCCTTTTCCTTTTTTTTTTAATTGGAGCCACCAGATTAGGCCACACATCATGAGAAAGGAAATAGGTAGGGGGTACAATCCAAAAGAATTAGGGGCAGAGAGCAAGAAAAGAGGGGGTGAAAAGTAATGGCGGAAACAAAGCCATGTCATTTCTGGATCAAACTGATAGTTTTATTACAGGATATATGTTGTGCCTTCAAGTGTTGCCTTTGGCTTGACTGTCTTCCTATGACTTCTCCGCTGTGGGTCAGAGTTACATTTTTTGTACTTGCAAGAACCAATTAAAACAGTATTAAAAAACACAAACACAGAACTGCCTGGGTGGCGTTTCATGCCCAGTTCCATTGGCAGCTCTTCAAGATCAGCTACAGCATTAGAATAGTATCAGCTGGATGAGCTGTTGCAGCAAAAACTGGGGTGGGAGAAGTAGGAACAAGGGGGAGAAGGGGAAAGAGAAAATTCTGCCCTTTTTATTTTTTGTTTGCTTTGAGTATCTCAAATGAATTAGAGCTGTTTGTTCTACATTGGAAGGGGAATCCAGGAGACTGAAATTATTTTATTAGGTCGGAGGCAGAACAGTACACAGGAAATAATCCTGAACCTCAGAGGACCTGAGGCCTAACCCTGGTTCTGCCAAAATTATCTGGGTGACCTTTGACAGGTCACAACTTTTATGGACCTCAGTTTCCTCATCTATAAAATGAAGAGGTTAGATTAATATGTCCGAAGGCCCCTTCCAGCTCCATAGTCATAGAATTTTATAATTGAAAATGGCAGTTATATGTCATCCAGTCCAACTCCTGTCTGCGGTATCAATTCCCCCTACAACTGGAGGTAACTTTGGGGGGCAACGGCAACTTAGGAAGTGAGTCTGCCTCCTTATATTGGTCTGAGATCCGCTCTTTGAAACCAACCTGAAGGTCTAAACTTTCCTCCGTACGATAACCTTGTTTACTCTCCTCTAGATACGATCCAGTTTGTCAAGGTTTCCTCTAAAACATGGCACCGTTCGCTGTTGTTTAGTCATTTTTCAGTTGTGTCCAACTCCTCATGACCCCATTTGGGGTTTTCTTGGCAAAAACCCTGGAGTGACTTGCCATTTTCTTCTCCTGCTCATTTTATAAATGAGGAACTGAGACAAGCAGGGTGAAGCAAGTTTCCAAGGGTCACAGAATTAGAAAAAATGTCTGTGGACACACTTGAACTCAGGTCCTCCTGACTTCAGGCCTGTTACTTTATCTACTACACTACCTTGCTGCCCTCTATAACCTTGTACCCAGAACTGAACATAATATTCCACGTGTTATCTGACCAGTGTTAAATACAGTAAACAACACACTTCTAATAATGTAACTTTTAGGCCTCCCAAGTCATTGCATGGATCAGCCTCTCTAGGAAACAAGACTCAAACAAAAGAGCTTGCTGCCCACTAAGACTCACCTTGTATAGACAGATTATTTCTATCTTATATAGTTGAATATTTGAACCTAAATCTTTACATTTTTTCCCTCAGATTTTATTTAATTATTCAACCCTTGGAAATCTTATGGAAAAGTTAATTTTTTAAAATAATTTTCGAGGATCTCTTTAATACTGCCTCCATTGTATTCCATGATCTTAATACACTTTTCATTAAAAAAAATGCAAATATGTACTCATATAGTTAAAAATGTGTGTTTATGACATGTTATATACATGTGTGAATGAGAGGCAGCATGTTGTAGCAGAGAGCAGACAGAAGACCTGAATTCAAATCCTGATGTATGTTACTGACACATACTCTACTAGCTGTTTGACCAGAGACACATCACTTACCCTTTCAAAAGTTCCCAAACAATTCACTCAGATTAAGTCACTGTTGAAATTGTTCATCTATATTAGAGGAGCAAATTCACCACTTTGAAGTAATTACAAGCCCACATTCCCCACTCCATCTCTTTTCCCCATATATAATAGCACTTGACAGATATAAAGACACTGAGGTTTTCTAAAAACATTATTCTCCAATGTCTTGATAATTTTTACACCTGAACACATTTCTCTGATCTTGCAACATTTCCTCTTATTCCTTCTCTCCAATTAAATTGTTTGCTGTTCCATACATTTTTAAGTTGTATGTGTTTATAAAAATGTTACAAATGTGTACTAAATATTTACAATGTTTAGATAAGTTAAACTGAATTAAAAGCAATTTTGTTTTTTGGAAAAAAATTTTTGAGGACTTGAAATCATCTATTTAAGATACTAGACACTGACCTGGGCTGTTACAAAATATTCTTTTGAGAATATATTAAACTTTAGAATCAAATATTATCAATAGAGACATGGATCTCTATGAGAGCACATCCCCACTTTCTATATAGTATTAAAAGTTGCAAAATTCTCTAGAACTTCAGAGCATCCCTTCCCCCAAATCCATGGAATTTTATTAATGAAAGTACAAGGATTAAGAGCCTCAACAGTACAACATAATGATTATATTCATTATTCCATGTAAATGGAGTTAGGTAATAAGCTTTTGTCAACTACAGGCAGTATTTCTAAAAGAATGCTAAAACAGTCAAATTCCCCCTTTCACATATTTTTATTTAGGAGGTATCAATTCAATTTTTATAGGTGTCAAATTGGATGCCTAAGACCTTAGATCAATTCATGTGGCACATCACTAAAACCAGCCTAAATCTGATCCCCTATTTTAAAAAAATGCAAGTTTGACTCTAGAACAGACAAAACACAATGATAGAAAAGTCTCCTGGCCCTGTCTCTTTGCTGCCAAAAGGGCTTTTTGCCATAGTTACATCCCTGATTCATGTAGCAAAAACATACTCTCAGTCTCAATGTCATTTTTTTTTAAAACCCAGGTTGAAAATTGGTAGGCAATAGAATTAAATAAATAAAACTGTCCAAAGTCTGAAAATTTAAGAGTGTCATCATGAAGATTGGGTTGCTAGGTGATGATGCCATGTTGCATCAACCAGCAAATTGCCACAGGCCTTTCCAAAAGTAGTAATAAAGCCCTTTTCAACTGAATAAACGCGATAACTTCAACCTTTACTAGAACTGTGAATCAGAAACCTATCTTGACACTAGCCATTATTCTTTTTGCAAATGTATATTTTAGGTCTGATGTAGCTTTTTCTTTTTGAGTGCATGTGTCTCTAGCATGTAATAACATTCAATTACAGCAGATCCTGGACAAAAGGAATTTTTTAAAACAGTGTGTCACAATAGGATTAAGGCTGACAAGGGTGCTCTGAAATATCATCCACTTCACCCAGCTGAAAAATATACTGGCAATCAGAGGTAACGAAGTGACTGTTTTCTACACTGAATTTTGCTAAATCCTGCTGTCACTGGAGCCTTCTGATTCTTGTTTCCTGGATGGGTTGATCCATGAAGGAAGATTAAACTTACATCATGGGTGCTCACTGAGGTGGTTAGCACCCTGGTCCAAGGACCAGAAAAGGGAGCAAGATTCTAGTGCATCTGATATCTCATCTTGGCTTTGTCATCATTGTTCCTCATGCTGGATTAATCACTGTTCTGTGTACTCAGCAGCAATACTAGGCAGGACTTGGACCTTCACCAACACCAAGGATACTGCCTACACATCACCATGGTGACAGAAGGGGAAGAGACCCAAAGCCAAACTCTGGGGGTCTGCTGCTATAGGCTACCCAGCCTTTCTTTATTTCACCCAATAGGCTCCTTTAACTCCCACTACAGTACCTATCACCTGTTATCTCTGTCTCCACCAAGTTTTCTCACTGACAATGGTTATCCTCTGTCCCCACTGGCTCCCTTCTTTTGGATTCTCTCCGCATGTCCCAAGGAGGGACAATGGAATGCATTCCATTCCTGATTTGAGACCTGGGTGTCTTGGTCTCTGTTTTCCATTGAGCAGATGAACCCACATAGGAAAGGCTGTTAAAGCACATTTTATTCTCTTCCAGGGTCCCTATACTTTCTTCCTACAAGTCTTATACTCAGGTCTTATTTAAAAGGGCTATGTAGTGCTCAAGGCTATCCTAGTTATTTTCTCCCACCTCTCCTTTCAGGAGTTTCTCTCCCTTAGAAAGAAACCTAATTTAAAGACCTTACCCCTTGGGGTTTCTTCCTCATTCCCAGAAGTGAGGCCTTTCAGACCCCTATCTTTAAGGTAGAAACTCTTTCTTAATCCCTGAACCTCATCTTGGCACCTTGCAATACTCCCTACCCCCAACTCTATGACTCTGCAATCAAAATCTTACGACAATGTAATTGTAGGAGTGATCTTGGATCTTCCTCCCCAACCTTATTTCATTGCTCAGATTCTAAATCAAGTCAAGGGTAGTGCTGACTGCACAGTTACTGGACCAGGAAATCAGAGATATCAGTGAGAATATGAATCTGAATAACCTAGTATAGTTATTTTCTAGAGGAAAAAGGCAAACACGTATGGTTCAAGTAGACTTCATTTTGCCACCCGCTCTCTACTAGTTTTAAGATATTTAGATGTCTGGAAGAGGTAAAGATGCACAGATTTTAATGAATAATTAGCACACTTTCAAACAGGGATAAGCATTTTATGAGAAGACCTTATCTATAGGCCCTCTGTGCTAAAGTGAGAAAGAGTCACTGCACAACAGTATTTATCTGGGGGTCTCCCAATCAGGGTCATTTTACCTTCTGCCTCCAGTACCATCCCTTCAACCCAGGAGTGAACCTACTTACCTTTAATCTCCTTTCCTGCAATCACTTCAAACACTCTGTCCTAAGGTAATGGATAAACAGCCATCCACAGGGAAATATGCTCTGTCACATGTGCTAACACTGTGACACTGAGGAGCACAAGAATATCTTTTCCTCTCTGTGAATGTGGCTTCCATCACCTGTCATTGGTAGAGTTGCTTTTATTAGTACTCAATTCAAAAATCAAAGGAAAAGAAGAGGAAAATGAAATCAAAATGGAAAATCTTGGGAGTAATACTGGATTTAAAGCCTTTTATTTATTTATTTATTTGTAGAAAAGCACTTTTGTGCAATAATCATGGATTTTGGAACAACTAATCTTATTTTTCCATCTCAATACTATTACCAATAACATACATTTATAAAGACATTTTAAAGCTTCCACAGTACTTTCCTGGGGAAGTATTCTCCATTTGACAGATCAGAAAAGTGAGTCCTTACACAGTTGTAAATATAAGAAGCAGGATTTGAATCTAGGTCTCCTGAGTTCTAATATACACTCCTGCCTCTTTATAATCTACATCATAAATAATTTAGGAATGGTGACTAGCAACCATTACTGAGAAGTATTAAGGCAATCTGTTATGGTAGCCAAGGTATTAAAATGGTTAGGCCTGGGATGAGGAAGGCCTGAAGGAAGTCTGGTTCAGGCTCCCAGGATATAAAAGAGTGGTCCTCTCAATATTCATATTAACCATGCTAGCTTTTGTAGCAGGGTTGATCAGGGTTGATCCTTACCACATTTTAGGAAAGTATTATTATGAGCATGTTCTCAAGGGTTCAGAGGAAGGCAACTCAAGTCAACTAGTAGTTAAGCAGCTACTATGTGAAAGGGATTGAGATGGAACAGAAAGGAGAAATGAAGATCCTTGGTCTTTTGGGCTGAAATATGGGCATTGTCAAACACTAGCAGGAAGAAGGTAGCCACAAGAAGACCACAGGAATGCAGAAATCAGCGGAGGCCAACTCACCATTGCCAAAGGATGAACAAAGTGACCAATATGCAAGTGTACTAGGACTGTTACCAGGAAAAAGAAGGAAGCCTTCCAGATGCAGCTTGGCTAGAGTATCTGTAGATTTGTGCTAATGCAAACCAATGATATAAGAACAAAGGTAAACAACAAGAGAAGAGTGGGTGAGGGGTTAAAGAAAATTGATGAGGATAGGCCTCACAGGAATGGAGCTGTGTGTGAGGCAGTTTATCAGAGAGGAAGCTTTGTATTCAGAGTAGAAAGTTAGACATAACTAGGTCTCAGTGCTTTTCTTACAGGAGCTCTACAGACCTAATACAATACTTGGGCTTCTTCTGTTTTACTTGCAACCCTGAAAAATGGTAACTGAAAGGAAAGCTGGGAAACACCACAATCTTCTCCCTCTGTTCTTCTCACCTGACTTAGTGTAAGACTAGTCTTAACCCAATAGGAAAATTAACCAATGAGCTGGCAATGACTTTTTTCAGATATAGGAAACAACGGAAACACAAACCATTCCTTTTTCCCTACCCACAATCTTTTAATTTGATTGGTTTCTCTATTTTTCAGGGATGATGAGTTTTAACTAAGGTATATTTTTAACGTAATGAAGCTGGGAGCTTCTTTCTCAGTTCCAGTCTCAGGAAACAAGCACAAAATTCTACAGCCAGAATCCTGGGCCTGGGCTTCAATTCTGAAGTAGCCTGGGCACCTAGCAGGATTGATTTTCCTTTCTTTAAAGGTCTGCAGGCTTTGAGTGAATGGAGAGCCTTTGTGATTTTAACTTCAGTTTTCATTTAAAGGGCAGTATTTAAAAGTAACTAACTTATCAAGTATTCTAGTAGATCAATTTGCATAAACTTATTTGTAACTTTTCAACTTATTTATTTATGTTTAATCACATAAATAATTTGCCCTACAGGTTTGTATCCTTGGGGTACATGTACTCTGGAGTCACTGAGAACCCTGAAGAATACACTGTCCATTTGCAGATGCTGTATATAACTCTGTACACACCAGGATTACTTGGGCCTTACTTCTTAAGTCACTTGTATAACTCTGCTTTGAGGCCTATAGAATCATAGGAGTTATTTTAACTGTGTAAGTGGGAGAAAGGTGGAAGACATCAGGACAGCCAGCATCAGTGCCAGAGGAAACAGGTTAGCTGTTTGTCAAAAGGATTTATTGAGGGCACACTATATGCAGTATATTTACCAAGTGGTGTGAAGAGAGAAGGAAAATAATTCAATTCACATATTATCAAACTAAGTTGGCTCTTTTCCACCTGCAGCTAGGTCACTAATCATAATCCTATACATAAAAGCACCAAAGTTATTTAACCGTGCATGGTTCCAGCTATCAACGCACTGGGTCACCAGTTTTCCTCAAGCTAATCCACACACAACAGACAGAACAAAACAAATACACTCAGCTGACGATTTTTCACTTGAGTATGAGTGTTGCAAGGGACAGCTAGGTGGTGCGGTGGATAGAGTTCCTGGCCTGGAGTCAGGAAGACCTGAATTCAATCAAGCACAAATCAGGCCTTAGACACTTACTAGCTTTATGTAACTCTGGGCAAGTCACTTAAGCCTGTTTGCCTCAGTTTCCTCATCTGTAAAATGAGCTGAAGAAGTAAATGGCAGACCACTCCAGTATCTTTGCCAAGAAAATCTCAAATGGAGTCACAAAGAGTAGGATATGACTGAAAATAACTGAACACCAACAACAATGGAAACTGAAAGTAGAGGCATTTTCTAAACTCATTTCTTATAATGTTTATGCTATTTTCTGTTTGGGAGTTTTTGTAGGACTGACAGTTTTCACAGTAGATATTCTAAGTGTTCACCCATCTCTGGAACCTGATCTGACAACTATTAAAAAATATGGTCTGCTTTGTACCAATTGGCAACAAATATGCCACCAGATTTTGCAATGCTCTGGGTGACTAAGAATTGAACCTTGGTCTACTATACTGTGGTGTCTGAATGAGTAACACCTTTTTTTTTTCTTGGAGGAGGGAGAGAAACTGGAAGAAGAAACAGGAAGACAAATTATTCATGAAAATCTAATAGAAGAAAACAAGAAGCTGCCAGAGCTTCTGCAATTTTACATTTGCTATTGGGGACCAGAAGT
Source organism: Bettongia penicillata ogilbyi (assembly GCA_023548195.1). NCBI lineage: Eukaryota > Metazoa > Chordata > Mammalia > Diprotodontia > Potoroidae > Bettongia > Bettongia penicillata. The sequence goes on along the minus strand of JAJHZJ010000011.1, from coordinate 3,074,364 downwards.
GTAGTTTGCTTTAGTCAGGATTACGTGAGGTTAAACGTTGCTTTGGCCAAAGATTCTTTTTCTGAAGAGGTCAGAGCAGTCGTTGCATGGGAAGTGGGGTGGTTTATTTCAGTCCTCTGATTGTGGCTTTGGATTCTGTGAACTGCTGCTAGGATGTAAATCCATGCACACATACACTGCTTTTTATTTAGCAAATGTACCAGTGAGCCTATTTAAAAATTGTACAGCTGCTGCCTCATGCATGAAAGGCAATTGTGAATTCCCTAAGGCTAAAGTCTATGAATCAGCAAATTAGGAGCTTATACCATTATTGACACTTGTGTTTTCAACCCCATTTACCTACTTAATTAAAAATTGCTATCCTCACCAGAGACTCTTAGCAAATCAAAAAGATGCTTTAAAACCAAGAACTGATTTTAAGTGTTGGGGGAGGTGGGTAGCAAGGAAGAGTTAAACACATGACAAGTATGTACCAGGCACTCTTCTAAGTTCTCGGGATAGGGAGAACAGCAAAAGGAGTTCATGTAATGGAAGAGACAATACAATAATCGGTTATATACAGAGTAGGAGGAAATGAATCCCAGAAGAGAAGTCATTAGCAGCTGGGATGTGGGGCAGGACAGATCTCTTAGAGAAGGTGGGGTTTGAGCAGAGTTGTGAAAGCAATGAGGGATATTAGGAGATGGAGGGGGAGGGGGAGCATTCCAGGCTTGGAGGGGACCCAGGGCAAAGGGCAAGGCAGGAGATGGAGTTTGGTCACTGCAGTAGCACTGGACCAGCAGAGTTTGATTGTCAAGTGTGTGGAGGGGGCAGGAAGACTGAGAGGAAGGGGCCGAGTTGTGAAGGGCTTAGGCTAAACAAAGGACTCTTTATAATACTTTGCTCTTCAAAGTATCCTGGCACTAAAGAGCATGGGATCATACATTTAGAAGGGAAGGAAATTAATAGATATCTATCTGGTCCAATCCCCTCATTTCACAGAAAAAGACACCAAGATCCCGAGGCTAGGTAACTTTATAGATAATATTTACATAATATTTTAAGATTTGCCAAAAGGCATTGGGTTTATTATCTCACTTGGTCCTCACAATAACCCTACTAATTTTATCCCTATTTTGCAAAAGAGGTCAGGTGACTTTCTCAATGTCAAGGACTGCATATGAATCCAGGTCCTCCTGACTTTCATTTCAGCATTCCTTCTACAGCTGCACTGACTTAAAGACGTGCTCAAGGACACAAAAGAACAGAATTAGGATTTGAATGAGGCCCTCTGTCTCTAAATCCAGAGCTCTTTGTACTACACTACAGAGGTGGAGCAGTGTGGTGTGGTATGGTATGGTATGGTTATAGTATAGTATATAGTATAGTCTAGTATAGTCTAGTCTTGAAATCAGGAAGATCTGGGATTCCACTTGGGTTGCTTACTTGGTGTGTGGCTATGGGTCAGTCCCTTGACCTTCCTGGGCCTCAGCCTCCCCAACTGTAAAATGAAGGAAGAGGCAGCTGGTGGCTCAGTGAATAGAGAGAGTGCTGGGCCTGGAGTCAGGAAGACTTGAGTTTAAATCTGGCCTCAAATACTTACTAGCTGAGTTACCCTGGGCAAGGCACTTAACCTCTGATTGCCTGACAAAATGGATCTGTTCAATACACTGAAGAAGGAAATGGCAAATTATTCTAGTATCTTTGCCAAGAAAAGTCCAAATGGGATTATGGGGTTGGACATACCAGAAATGACTGAACAATAATAACAGAATTAGGGGAAATGATACCTATCTTAGAGGGTATGTAGAGCTTCAAATGAAATAATACACAAAAATTTCCTTACAGACTTTAAAGCGTTACATAAAATGTCAGTAACTATTATGACTATGTTGCCTATCTCTCTATACAAACAAAATGAATTGACCCATAAATATAATGATATTGATAAATAATATATACACTTATAGAAATAAATTAATAGCTATCTTATATGTTACAACAATTTCAGAATCATGTTTTGGAATTAATATCTAGTTTTAGATACTCAACGAAGTGGTGGATTACATCATGAGTTTTCAGACCTACTGAATCTCCTTGTGAAACATCTAATAGGTCAGCATTTATAATGCTCCAGTAAAAAAATTAAGTTCTATACTTTTGGGTACCACAGTCATCTGATAAGCTGATCCAAAGCTCAGGGCACTTTAGGAGTCTTTGATCTTTTAGGAGGCCTCCTTCCCCTGAATTGGATACTGGTCAGTATTTACTCATTTGGTTAATTAAGGGGGGCAGGGCAAAGTGGAACCAATACTAGGTGTGAGTGTCATAAATCAGTATGGCATCATTACATAGCATACCACCAGCTCCCCCAGAGCCCCAGTCTTGGGATACTGCCTCATCTTTAGGTTAGTCAACTAAGACCCAGCCTTCTGATACCTTCTCAGCCACTATGTCCCCCAAGTTTCCTGGGGCCCCTAGTCACCAGGCCCCTTGTAGACAGGAAGTCACAAGATCCTTCCCTTTCCATTTTCCTTTATCCCTAAGAACATTCAACATCTTAGGTATTTTTAAGGGAAGTGATAGCTTGAAAAAGAAGAAATACAAGCTATCAATCCCAATTCTAAAACACTGGTGAAGTTAAAATTGCTTTTACTAAGTATACACCACAAGTGGCACAATAGATGGAGTGCTAGGCCTGAAGTCAGGAAGACTCATCTTTCTGAGTTCAAATCTGGCTTCAGACACTTAGTAGTTGTGTGACCCTGGGCAAGACATCTGCCTCAGTTTTCTTGTCTATAAAATGAGCTGGAGAAGGAAATGGCAAACCACCCTAGTATCTCTGCCAAGAAAACCCCAGATGGGGTCATGAAGAGTTGGATACAACTGAAAATTAATCAAAAACAAAAAGTACCACAAGGAGGTCATATGACAGAGAGAATCCACATGTACAAAAGTTACAGATATTATAATTGGTACCAAGAAAATATCTGGAAACAAAGTGAATCTTCATTATTCGAGGAATGGCTGAACAAACTATGGTATTTAAATGAAATGGGGCATTTTTGTGTAATAAGACATGAAAAATGTGAAGAATTCAGGAAAACTTGGAAAGGCCTATCTATGAACAGATATGGAATTACACAGCAGAACAAGGAGGAAAATATATACAATGACTCCAGTGATGTAAATAAAAACAACTTTGAAAGAATTCAGAATTCTAATCAATGATGTGACTAATCATGACTTTGGAGGGCTGACAGTGAATCAAACGTGAATCAAACAAGTATTTATTAAGTATCTTCTATGTTCCACACACTGGGGATATAGTAATATAATAAAATAAACACTGACTAATATGTGCCATGTACTGTGCTAGGTAAGCACTGGAGACACAAAGAAAGGAAGAAGGCAGTGCCTGCCCTCTAGGAGCACACAATCTAAAGGGGAAGAAAACATGCAAACGACTATGTATAAATAAGCTATATAGACTAGGATAGATTGGAAATAATCAATAGAACAAAGGCACCAGAATTAAGGGGGATTGGATAGAATTAAGGCTTCCTGAAGAAGATAAGAGTTTAGCTGGGACTTAAAGGAAAGTCAGGGAAGCCAGGAGGTAGAGATGAGGAAGGAGAGCATTTGCAGATACAGGGAACGGTCAGTGAAAATGCCCAGAGTCAAGAGATGGAAGGAGAGTTGAGGAGTAGCAAGGAGGGCAACATCGCTGCATTGTAAAATACGTGGTGGTGGTGGTGTGGGAATGTATAAAAAGACTGGAAATGGTGCAGGTTGTGCAGGGCTTTGAACATCAAAAAAGTATTTCCTACTTGTTCTTGAAGGTGATAAGGAGTTACCAATTTATTGATTAGACTAGGGGGAGGTGAGCTGGGCAGACCTGAGCTCTAGGAGGACCACTTTGACAGCTGAATGGAAGATGGATTGGAGAGGGGAGGGACTTGAGGCAGACAGATCCATCAGCAGGCTACTGCAACAGTCCAGGCATGGTGATGAGGTGATGAGGGCCTATGCCAGGGTGGGGCAGGGTTGGAAGAAAGGGGGATATGCAAAAGATATTACAAGAGTAAAAATCAACAGACCTTGGCAGCAGATTTTATATAGGGGAGGAATTAAGGATGACACCTAGGTTGTAAACCTGGGAGATTGGGAGGATGGTGGTACCCTCACTAGTAACAGGAAAGTTAGAAAGGGGACAGGGCTTTTTTTTAGGAGGGAGGATGTGAAGTGTAAGATATCTATGGGACATTCAGTTTGAGATGTCCAATAAGAAGTTGGAGATGTAAGACAGGAGGTCAGCAGAGAGATAACTAAATTCATGGGAGCTGATGAGGTCACCAAATGAAACAGTATAGAAGGAGAAGAAAAGAGGGCACAGTACAGAGCCCTGTATGACCTTGATGAAGATCCAGTAAAAGATACGGAGGAGTGGTCAAATGGGTAGGAAGAAAACCAAGAAAGACTAGTATACTGACAACCTAGAGAGAAGAAGAGAGTATTAAAGAGATGAGCATGATAGCATCAAAAGCTATGGTGGGGATCAAGAAAGATGAGGACTAAAAAAATGCCATGAGATTTGCAATGAAGAGACTGTTATTTTGGAGAGAGAGAGAAGTTTCAGTGGAATGAGGATGTTGGAATCTAGAGTATAAAGAATTAAGAAGAGAGCGAGAGGAAAGGAAGTGTAGATGGCCTTATGGAGTTTAGCCACCAAGGTAGGAGAGCTATGGGACAAGGATTATCAGGGATGGATGGAGCAAGGGAGGCTTGTTTTATTTTGGAGGACTGAGGTGATATGGGCATGTTAGGCAGTAGGGAAGCAGCCAGTAGAGGAGAAATAGAAGATGAATGAGAGAATAAGGAATAAGAGGAAGGGGCATACGTTGCAGAAGATTGTTCTTGTTTGTCCTTCATTCTCAAAGAGGACCAATAACATCATGAGGGTACTGTCTTGAGTTTCAAGTAAATTGGATCTAAGTGAGGCAGAGCCTTCAGCCTCGATCTCTTCTCCAGTCATCGAAGTCCAATGGCAAGACAAAAGCCAAGATGACTGGCAATGACTTGGGATGCAGTAGATGAACTTGGTCTTTCTAAATTAAAATCTTTCTGGGGCATCTAGGTGGTATATTAGAGAGGAGCACCAGCCCTGGAGCTAGGGAGACCTGAGTTCAAATTTGACCTTAGACACTTTTGTGCCTCCTCCACCCTCAATTAAATAAATAAATTAAGGTCTTTCTCAGACTTCAGATTATCTGAGGCAGAAGATGGGTTGGAATGGGATCAGTTGTAGAAAGATTTGCCTTGGCAAGAGAAGGGCCACTTCATTAACATGATATAGACACAAAGAATGAAACAGTATACTTACATTCTAATGAAACCTGCCTCCTGCCTCTCAGCAGAGAAGTGATGGACTTGGTATAGAATTAGTCATCCATTTTCCATCATGATTTGTTTTGCCTGATAATACTTAATTGTGACAAAGGAGGGCACTGGGAGTGGGGAGAGAGGCAAAGGAGAGAGGGAGTGTCATTTAGTAGAAACAGAAATACAAAACATGAAAGAAAAGAACAATAATAAAATAAAAATGCACAAGACAAAAATCACCAGAAGGGAACACAGGAACATACTAGGCAATTTTGTTGCTCATTTGTTAAATTTAATATATGATTTTAAAAACAAAATATGTGTAACAGTTCAGTTTTACATAGTCTCCTTTTTACTAATGTATATGAATATTTTGTTTTTAATTAAGTTTATGACAAAAAGAAAAAAATTAAATGAGGAAAAATGAGAATTGGCTACAAAGAATGTAGGTGAACCATATAATGGGGCTGAAATGAGCAGTAAAATTTGCAAAGGTTCTCATAATTAATCCTGGTTTTTACTGAAAACTGCTGGACATTTACATTATTCTTATTAGTTCTCTTTTACCTAATACACTATCCTGTGACAAGAATGTGTAATACCTGCAGCATGATTCAAATGAAAACAGGAATCGATGGTGGGTAGCATCATACAAGGACTTCTGTCCGGAAGTGGAAATAGGGTGGTGAATGGGTTAAGTCAGGAAAAGTCTAACAAGGACTTATCTTAAGAGCATGAGTCAGGAATTAGTGCCAAGGAGATCCAGAAACAGGGAAGAAAATTGTAGTGGAAAATCAGAGGAGTCCAAGAAAAAAAAAGAGGGTTTCAGAAAGGAGGAAGCTAGGCCTGAAGCCAAAATACCAAACACAAGACAGTCACATACAGTGGCATTCAGAATGTGAGTTCTGGTATCTCTGGAGATGACCAATTTGCATGCTCCATGTCTTTCAGCTGCTTCCTATTCTTATGCATTGGCACCAGCCCCAAATTTCCAGCTAGGAATTCCAAAATCAAAAGTTAGAAAACATAGCCATAACAAGACTGACCACCTATGTGAGCTACCCATGCAGAGAGGAAATATCATGTAATGAGCTAGAATTGTGAGTAAGTGTTGAAATAAGGGGCAAAGGTGGAAAATGGTGTTTAGATCAAATGCAAAGTTAGCAACAAGATCAAGAATACAGCTTAAGGAGAACAAGTAAAGAGATAGGATACCAGGTGAGGTTTGGATCTGAATCCTGGCTTGATAACTGCGTGACCTTGAATAAGTCACTTAAATCTATTTGAGTCTCCACTTCCTTATCTTTTAAAATGAGAGGGTTGAACTAAATTGTCTCTCTGGTCTTTTCCTACTTTAAATCCTACGATTCAGTTTTCTTTGGGCAGATGTATATTCAATGCCCTGTTTGAGGCTGGTCTCACATCCCATATTAATTGGCTGCAGCTGGACAGCTCCCTTTGCTACCACCTGCATTACTCTCCATGGAAACTCCTGTCTCTAAATGGTCGTGGACACAGCACTTAATGAAGACAGTACTCATCAGTTACATACACAAATCTCTAGCTTGGAAAAATAGAAGCATTACTAAAAGCCCTATCCATGTATAAGTGAATCTCTGATTAACATTACTTAGGTAATGAATTTTAACACACCATAATGCATAATGTTTACAAAAACATAAGAGAGAAAAATTGCTCATAGCTCATAAAATACTGAGTGCAAATCATTCGTGGAATGAACTGGCTTAAAATAACTTTGCCAGGTTGAAAATACCTTAAAACTAGGATAGCTTCATCTGGACTCTTAGCTTTGTACACATAAAACCTCAAAAAAATTTTTTTCTTGTTGGGAAATACCAGATTTTAAAAATGGAATTTCAGGTTTCCTATTTTGGGTTGGGAGTTGGTAAAGAGACTTTGACCTTTACATGTCTAATTTCCGTTTTCCATTTAGAGGAATCCTCATGAATCTCCTGAGACCTGTGGTTCATGAATGTAAGTAGTGACTAAAATCAGAAGAAAAAAAAACACCTTAAGAAATCTTGCTGGCAGTCAAAAGAGCCAAACCAAACCCTAATTTCCTTTTCTGAATTTTGGCTCTGCTATTCAGCTTCTAAAAGTTAAAACTCTGTTGGTTTAAAAACATTCTAGTTTTCCTCTTTAGGTGCTATATAGACAGAAAACCCTCAAAGAATACAAAGTAATAAAAAAAATTAATAATAATTATGACAAAGTAAGAATAAACATAATGATACAATGCCTTTAAAGATTATCCTAATTCCACTATAGTTTTAACTTTAAAATCTTCCTTTACTCTCAGCTGTGAAGCTTCTAAAACTGGAGAAAATGTGTCCTATTTCTATTTTAAAACCACGTTTTAGATCATTAGTTGCTTAAGAAATAATTATATTTTTAAATAATAATCAGTAGTAGCCAGTATTTATATGGTAATTTGAAGATTACAAAATGACTTATAAACACCCCTGCTGACTCTCACAGCAGCCCTAAGGATGGGTGCCATGATTGCTATTCCTGTTTTACAGATGAGGAAGCTAAGACACAGGGAGGTTAAATGACTTGCCCAGAGTCACACGGTTAGTTCGTGTCTGAAGGAGGACATGCAGCCGGGTCTCCCTAAATCTGAGTCAAACACTTTATCCATTATGTCCTGGTACCTCGTTAAGTGTAATTAACTGGATACTTCTTCAGTTAATCACATATGCCCACAAGTATCCAAGCTCTAATTAAGGTACTACCTTTGGGTGCCTTACGCTCATTGTAGGTCTAGTACCTATAAGAATGTAAACAATTGTATCAGTAAGAGACTTGGTAGTCCAGAGCATAGGTTATAGCAAGTCTTAATTAGGAAGCATTTCTAGGCCCTAGAGACAAAGTCAGAAAATGTCACCTCCTGAAACTGAAGCATACAAGAGTGAGCATAGAAGGGCCCAGTTTTACCATCTGCAGAAGCCCCCTAAAAGATATTTTATAAATACATGATGGATGAGATTAGTGGCATTTCCTAAATATCAACTAGAAGCACAGCATGTCTCCCTAAAATGTCACTAGGAAGATGTGAATCTAAAATACAATTAATATAAATAAACTATACTTAAATGGATCTTAGATCCTATCATTTCAGGAATTCCCTGCAATGATACAGGCCACAATTCATTGCCCATGCTTGGCCCATCCTGGGCAACTGTTACCCAAATCCTCCCAAGTGTTTCCTGAAGGTTAGGAAGTCTCCCCCAAATCTGTTGGAGACATTCTTTGCTTTCTCCTGACATTTCAAGAATACTATTGAAGACCTCTGATGATTCACCTTCATTCTTACCATGTAACCAGTACATCTTTGTAATTCAGTTTTTTGATGACATCTCTGAAGTTGCTCATTGGTTAATGTTACAGTTGGTTCATATCCTTCATTTTTCCAATACCTTTTGTGAGATACTTTTCCTTAGTTCTTCAGAGGCAGTAGTATTTTAGGTCTTGCTGCCTTACAGCAATACACATAAAATGTATTGAAAAGATGGGCCATTGGTGTTATGGGAAACCTGAGATCAGTAAAAGCTTCAACTTCCCAAAAGCAATCCAGAATGCTTTCCTTCTTTCCACTTGGCTCACTGTCCGTTTCAATTGTCTGCACATACATACAAACAAGCTTAATAGGATGTCCACTTAGATGCATGTTGAAATTGAAGCAATGGACATTCTTTATCCATTTGGCCTTTCCTATGTCAATGGATAGACTAAACTCCTTGGAGTAATTACAGATCTGTTCCAGGAAGTACTGCAATATCTAGGAGCTTGATACAAATCACCACAACTGTCATCTGCAAACAGGATTATCTGGATCACTTTACCATCCATAAAGAACCCTTCTTCAACCAGTGCTGAATTAATCTATCACAATGGCTAAGCATTCTTTTGGTGTGCAGACATTTCCATTTTATGACTTACCTGACACTTATTATCAGAAAGTCACTGAATAGGTTTCTTTTGTTTTGGTGGTGGGTTTGATTTTTTTTTCAACAATTTCCAGGTTTCTCCCATTCATTATAATTCTTCTATGCAACATGACTAGTATGTAAATATATTTTAAAGGAATATATGTGTAGAGACCATATAAAACTGCATGCCATTTTGGCAAGGAGGGGAGAGAAAGGGGATGAAAATTTAAAACTTACCAAAGTGAATATTGAAAACAAATTAATAAATTTGAAAAAAAATTTCCAAGGAATCTTGAATGATCTCCACATATGGATAGAAGATATCTTGAGGGAAGATCCTTTAAGGCAACATTTTGTTTTATGGGGTCAATTTTTTAAAAATCAACATACAATTAGCATAATGGAATTTTATATTCTCCATATAAGAAACTATTAAATATGTATTTATAACTATAATAAACTATAATATAATTGCGACACGTATATGTTGTAATGACAGAAGCTGATGATTAATAAGGAACGCTGAGAAAGACAATAATAATTTGTCATTCTTTAAATAGTATCATACAAAGGAAACTCTTTCTCTGGGAGTTCTCCAGAGTGGTTCCCATTTAGGTGTTTGCAAACCCCCAAGGATGTTGGTGAAGATGGTTCAAGGGGTTCACTCTAAAAAATCTTGAACGATGTCTTAATCAGTAAGTAACTGTCCAATTGTTACAAATATATTTTTCCTCTATGACAAGCATATGCAGTTTGAATATGCTTGTACAATGGCTTCAAACAATGAAGATCATTTGCACAATCATTTTAGTATTTGTACAGCAATTACAACAAACCTTGCCTGACTCTAAGTGTAACATGTCCTTTCAGTTTCTTAATCTATCATCATATTGCTTCCAAATCACCGTAAGGCTTACACATTTGAACACAAACCAGTTCCCAACTGCATTTTATATAGTGTTCTAGAGCAGCTCTTTCCTCCCTTTCTGGTATCCTGCAATCACACCTTATCAGCTGTGTAATTATGTGGTTGGGATGTTTCAAACATTGTTGTTCTTATGGCACAAATGTCAGACTGTTTGAAAACCATGATTGCTGGTCATATACATTATAAGCCATCTTGAAATCAGCCCAGACCATCACAAATGTTCTGTAGAAACATTCTGCCTAAGTGTTTGACTTCTCAGTTTAGTATTTAGGCTGTTTTATGATTTAAACTTGTCCTTCACTTACGTTATTATTCTTCTATCTGGAAGATTTTCAGTTGAACTGGTTGGCAACACTGGACAGTGGTTCAGTAAAATTTCTATGAGAGTATAGCTGGTGTGCCACCTGATTGCACAGCTGATGAGGTAGGTATGAAGGCAAGACACCAAAAAGAAAGGAAGGAGCTACTCTAGTGCTTCAATGATATCCTTATGAATCCAATAAAAAACAAACATCAACTCATCACAAAACATACTTAATTTGCCATTAAGTCTGACAGGTAATTTTTATTGGTGGTGGTAAGTAGAGTGGGGAGTTGATCATTTGGTTCTCTTACTTCATCAAGGTGGTTTTGTTAAATAATCCTTAAAAGTATCTTCCAATCCCCTAGTTTCCTCATGGGGGACAGTAATATACTGTATAATGATCTTTGGTACTTGATAATTCTCATTGTCCTTTCTAAACCAATTTTTTTTCAGTTTCCTATTTTTCCTCTTCTAATGACACTAGAGGATGAGGTGACAAAGCACCTGACAAATATTAAAAACACAGTAAGAATAACCAACAAAAGATTTATCTCACCCCTCCCTCTCCAGAGAAATTATTTAATGTTTAATGAAAACATTAATTTACATAATTCACTTGCAGATGAAAGGTCACAGTTAATCTATCACTAGGAGATGGGATAATTACTTAAGATTATTATCTTACAACTTTAAAGAGTGTTTATCTGTTAAGAAAGCAAATTTTAAAATTATGGTATTTTTGTAATTGGATCCTTCTCATCCTATTTTTAAAATGTGATTAAAAACCCACAAAGTAATTATCCAGGATAGGAGATTGACACTGAATACATTTTAAGGAAGCTAGAAAGAGCCAGTCTCAAGGCAGATTATATCCTTTCTGACCACTATCCTGTTATCCTTTTTTAATGATGAAGTTCTTTTTATCCACTATGTTACAGCAGAAAATCATGGAAAAAGTGTGTAACTTGTCCTTGTCATACAGATAAATCAGGACAAAACCCCAGATAAGGGATAAAGATGGTAGACCTATGCTAATTCCACTGATGGACGTATCTGACTTTCCAACCCAACACCCTACCTTGGGAGCAGTTAATATTGGCAGGAGAAAGATTTATTTTTAAAAAATTTTAAAAATGAAAATGACGAGAACCAAAGTAAAAGGAAAAGATAAACAATGTTTGAACACAGTGAGGCAACCTACAAGGTTCTACAAAACCTACTGTCATATTTTGTTTTTACTGATTCACAATTTGACTATAACAGGATTATTACAAATAATCAATTTTGAAAGTAGTTATTTTTTAAAAATTAAATTCTTTGTCACATTTTAAGTTCTGAACTCTTTCCCTCCCTCCCTCCTTTCCCACCCTTGAACTAGAGAAGTCTACCATTTGACACAGGTATGAAAATATTTCATTTAAAATGAAAAGTCTCACTCAGAAAAACTGAGGGAGGTCAGGCTGACTTTATGAAAAGTCAGGATTATTAATTATTTTATAATAAACTTGAGCAAATATCTATCCAAAATTTACTATGGATTGTAGAAAAGATGGTTTTAATCTCCACAAAACACTCAGACTAATGTGGGGACAGGGTATGGATATTTTTAACTATAATAATACAAAATGCTACATGACAAGTGAGAGGCAAAGTAAATTCTATTTGATGAAGGAGGGAAAGAGTATTGTCTTGGCATCCAGGGAAGCTTCATATAGAAGACAGCACCTAAACTGGGCTTTAAAAGATAAATAAGACTTCAACTAGTGTAGCTGGACCATTTCAGTCAAAAGCACAAAGTTAAAGCAATGCAGTTGTATGGAGGAAGGTGGGTAGTTTAGTTTGACTGAAGCACAGCCACATCAAAGGGAGACATTGCGTAAGGAAAGGCAAGAGATACAGGGTGGTGCCAGATTATGGAGGACCTTTAATACAAGGCTATATATTGTGAGTTCTACTCAGTAGGCATTGTAGGGTTTTGAGCATACAGGTAAATGTGATGAAATCTCTGCATAAGGAAGATTGATTTGGCTCTACATTAAATCCCTGAAGGTGCACATTGCCTTGGAAGACCACAAATTAACATTATCTATGTTGTGTTGTATTCTTATTTTGTTAAACATTTGTCAATTACATTTTAATCTGGTTCTGGCTACACTTGGGAGTTTTGCTGTTGACATTTCTGGCATAAAAGATAATAACCTGGAGGGGAAAAAGCATAGCTTTTGGCAGTCTTCTTGAGAATGTTTCTTGTTGGCCAACTCTTCATCTGAGGTTTTCATGGAGAAGAGAGTGGAATGGTTTGCCATTTACTTCCCCAGATCATTTTACCGATAAGGAAACTGAGGCAAACAAGGTTAAGTGACTTGCCCAGGGTCACATAGCTAGTAAGTGTCTGAGATTGGATTTGAACTCAGGTCTTCCTAACTCCACACTCCAGGCCCAGCACATTAGCCACTGCACCACCTAGCTTCCATCTTAAGGATGAGGCGATTGCGATCATTTAGAGAGGTGGTGAGGGAACAGAGAGGAAAGTATGCATTGTAGAAAAATGACTAGCGTTATTACTGATTGGTGTTAATGCTCTCTCACTCAAATTATATTTATTTGTCACCTTATTTGTATTCCCCAGCAGAATTTAAATTCTTCAAAGGTAGGTATAATTCTCCAGTTTTGTCTTTATTTTCCAACCTAGCATGGGATCTTGCACAGAGATCCCATAACTAAGGTTTTTTGAATGGAATTGAACTAATGTAGGCCGTAAGAAAAAGGCAAAAAACCAAAACAAACAAAAACACAAAACAAAGTTTTGAACAGGAATAAACGACACAGGCACAAAAAGGAAAATCAGAATGGGCAGTAATTTTTTTAGGGAGAGAATCTGAGGTGATACTGGGATATTCAGATGTGAGAAGAAGGGCTAGATCCAAAAATCTGGGAGATATATGTAATGGGGTTTGTGGGAATGACTGAGGGTGTGAAGGTCAAGTCGCACTTTCAAGTTCAGTTTTAGTTACTGTAACTCATCCTATCTTGGCTTCCTAGAATCACTTTATGGCTTTTCTTGGTTAATGCAGAAGATCATGTTACTAGATTGTAAGCCCTTTAAGGTCAGGGGATGGGTCATTTTTCATATTTAGATTACTATCATCTCACTGCTAGAAATCTCTGTCCACAAGGACAGAGTAGGGATGTAATATTTATTCATATAATTGAAACCTGGCTTGAAATGAATAAATAATTACATATATGTTTTTCTAAATTGATTGAAAATAGTTTTTAATGTGTTTATAAATCTTATTTTCATTGTTAATTTTTTTGGCAAAATCTTTTATGATAAAAAAGATAAACTTCAGCTCAGGCCTTTTCATAATCAATGGACATCAAATTGATGAAATTTCACTACATCTCTAGCCTAATGTGGTACATGTATTCAGATGCCTTCACAAATCTGACATCAATTAAAAAATTTTAGTAATTTTGAAAGTTAACTAAAATGCATAGAATTTAAAGTGCTACACTAAATAAATGAACCTTCACTTCTTATACCCCTGCTATATAACATATAACATAAACAAATGCAATAGGATCTTCTCTCTCCCACTTCCACTCTTTCATCGAGAAACTGGAAAAGGAGAATGAGAAAAAAAATGTTGGAATACACCAGTGACATTGTTGAGAAACTCTAAAGTGTCTTAAATTCATTGAATGGTAAAAAGTGGGTTAGAAAAATACTACTTTTCAAGTAGGTTAAGTGAAGCTGTTACAGTGCTAGATATTGCTTGAGAACATAAAAAGCAAAAGAACGGAAAAATACAAAGAGATAGACTACATGTGGGGGTAGGAAGGAAGAGAGAAAAGGAGGCAAAAGGAAACCAAAAGAAGAATAGGACAAAATAAATCATCTTGGAGCGAAAGACCGGCTGCAATTCTAGTTGTAACCTCTTTTCAAGGACTGTGGGAAGTTACACAAGTCTCTTCTTCCCCTCAGCCTCTGCTCGCCATTCTGTTTAGTGACTGACGTTGTAACTACCCTTTTCTCTTCTTTTATAAAAAGTACTTAGTCAAGTGCCTGGTTCACAGTAAGTACTACGTAATGTTGTTATGGTTATTATTATTACATAGCAGGCATTATGGAAATCCTTATTCTTTTCCCTTTCTCTCTTACCTTCCCTTTTAGCTAAATGCTTCCTATATTCTGATGCTTGCTTCAAACATAAAAAGGTCCATGGTTATCTAGACATAAAAAACCTGATGAATATTAAGAATTTTCCTGAGGGCTCTGAGTTATTGTACTTATATTAATAGATTTTCATCTCATAAGAACCCCATAATATAAGAGAAAACAACCATATATAGTGATCACAGGCTCTTAGGAGTCTTTTTTTTGACAACTGATAGGCAACTCTGAAGATCTGGCAGCTGATGTGCTGAATGTTCAAGAGAGGTGATGTGTTGCAGGGTAAAACACACACACAAATCCAATTAAAATGAGAAAAATTTCTGAAACATCCAATTCATACAAAATTATGAAATACAGCCCTTTCTAGGAATTAAAAAATTTAGATATTCCTTAGCTGAAGTATTTACTTCAGTTTAACATTGTAGATCCTACAATCCATGCTCTCAGTAAGTTTGGGGAGGCCCCTGAACCACCTTGTGATTAGAGATCCAGATATATAACCCTGGACTGGGAGAATGCATTACCATAACCAACAATTAAATAATTAATTGTAAATCTGGGTTCAGGTACAGTATCAAGTTCTAATTCACAGAAAATGATGGGTAAAGACATTTGAAAGGAAAACAAATGGGAATGATTATTATTTTTTAAAAATAATTTCTTTATTTTTCAGCTCTTAACATTCACTTCCATAAGAATTTGAATTCAAAATTTTCTCCCCATCTCTCCCCACTCCCTACCCCAGAACAGCATGCACCCCATCCATCCCTTCCTCCAGTCTGTACTCCCTTCTATTACCCATCCTTCTTCCATCCCCCTTCCCCTCTATTTTCCTGTAGGGCAAATAGATTTCTATACTCCATTGCCTGTACAGCTTAATTTTCAGTTGCATGCTAAAACAATTTTCAACATTCTTTCTTAAATGCTTTGAGTTCCACATTCTCTCCCTACCTCCCCACCCACCCTCATTGAGAAAACAAGCAGTTCAATATAGGTCATACATGTGTAACAATGCAAAGCACTTCCATAATAGTTATGTTGTAAAAGACTACCCACATTTCCCTCTGTCCTATTCTGCCCTTCATTTATTCCATTCTCTCCCTTGACCTATCCTCCCACAAGAGTGTTTGCTTCTGATTATCCCTTTCCCCAATTTGCTGTTCCTTCTATTATCTTCCCTCTTCTATCCTCTTCCCCCTTGCCTTCCTGCAGGGTAAAATAGATTTCCATATCCATTTGAGTGTGTGTTATTCCCTCCTTAAGCCAAATCCCATGAGAGTAAGGTTCAATTATTTCCTTTCATCTCCCCTTTTTCCCCCTCCACTGTAAAAGCTCTTTCTTGCCTCTTTTATGTGAAATGATTTGCTACATTCTACCTCTCCTTTTCTCTTACTCTTAGTACATTCCATTCAACAGTAAATTTTATCTTTTTTAAGGTATTTTCCTTTCATATTCAGTTTACCCTATGCCCTCTATGTGTATGTGTACACAGACACACACACATACTCATGTACATATACATATCTACACATATATAATATACACATTTATACACAGCCATACACACCTACATATATATGCATATATATATGTATATGTAGATATAGATATATATTCCTTCTAACTACCCTAATACTGAAAAAGGTCTTATGAGTTACAAATAACATCTTTCCATGAAGGAATGTAAACAGTTCAACTTTAATGAGTTCCTTAAGGCTTCTCTTTCCTGTTTACCTTTTCATGTTTCTCTTGATTCTTGTATTTGAAAGTCAAATTTTCTATTCAGTTCTGGTCTTTTCAACAAGAATGCTTGGAAGTCTTCTATTTCATGGAAATTTCATTTTTTTCCCCTGAAGTATTACACTCAGTTTTGCTGGGTAGGTGATTGTTGGTTTTAATCCTCTCTCCTTTGACCTTTGGAATATCATATTCCAAGCCCTTTGATCCCTTAGTGTAGAAGCTGCTAAATCCTGTGTTATCCTGATTGTATTTCCAAGAGTATTCAAATTGTTTCTTTCTGGTTGCTTGCAATATTTTCTCCTTGACTTAGGAATTCTGGAATCTGACTACAATATTCCTAGAAGTTTTCCTTTTGGGATCTCTTTCAGGAGCTGATAAGTAGACTTTTTCAATTTTACCCTCTGATTCTAGAATACCAGTGCAGTTTTCCTTGATAATTTCATGAAAAATGATATCTGGGCTCTTTTTTTCATCATGGGTTTCAGGTAGCCCCATAATTTTAAATTGTCTCTCCTGGATCTATTTTCCAGGTCAGTTGTTTCCCAATGAGATATTTCACACTGTTTTCAATTTTTTCATTCTTTTGGCTTTGTTTTGTAATTTCTTGGTTTCCCATAAAGCCATTAGCTTCCATCTGCTCCATTCTAATTTTTAAAGAACTATTATCTTCAGTGAGCTTTTGAACCTCCTTTTCAATTTGGCTAGTTGTGCTTTCTAAAGCATTTTTCTCCTCATTGGCTTTTTGGACCTCTTTTGCCATTTGGGTTACTCTATTTTTAAAGATGTTATTTTCTTTAGCAAAAAAGTTCTTCTTTTTTGGATCTTTTTAGCAAGCTGTTGACTTGCTTTTCATGATTTTCTTGCATCACTCTCATTTCTCTTCCCAGTTTTTGCTATACTTCTCTTACTTGATTTTCAAAATCCTTTTTGAGTTCTTCCATATCCTGAGACCCTTGCATATTTTTTGGTGGTAGAAGTTTTGATTTTTATGTCTTCCTCTGATGATACGCTTTGTTCTTCTCCATCTGAAAGGATGGAATAAAATACCTTTTCACCAACAAAGTAATCTTGTATAGTCCTATTCCCCCCCCCGCTTTTTGGGCATTTTCCCAGCCAGTTATTTGACTTTTCAGTCCTTTTTCAAGTGGAGGATATACTCTAGGGACCTGTGTAAGTTCTCAGTTCCTCCAAGGTGGCACAATCAAAGGAGCAGAGTTTACTCCTCTCCTGGTCTGTGAGCAACCACAAGCACTCTTTTCTGCCCCGGATCTCTAAGTAGGACTCCCTGTCTGTAACCACCACCAACTCCATCCACCACAACAGCACTCCTCCTCACCCCAGGACCACCACTCAGAACTGAGAACCCGATCAGCTTGCTTGATTCCTCCAGGATCTTTAGGTCAAGGGCTCCAAAAGTGGATGCCGTTGCTGCAGGTGCTGCTGCCACCCTGGGGCTGGGGCCACACTGCACTCCCCTCTCACCCAGGTGAAACAGCTTTCTTACCTAGCTCTGAAACTGTCTTTGGTGTTTGTGGGTTGAGAAACCTGGGAACCACAGCTGCTGCCCTTGATTCTGTGCCCTGAAGCCTGCTCCAGTCCTGTCCATCCTGCGTGGCCCACACTTGGCTACACTCCTCTCCAAGCCTGATGCAATAGACCTTTCCTATCATCCTTTCAGTCTGTCTTGGGCTAGAAATCTCTTTCGCTCTGTTGTTTTGTGGCTTCTGCTGCTCTAAAATTTGTTTAGAGTCATTTTTTACAGGTATTTTATGGGCTATGGGGAAGAGCTTCTACAGGTCCATTCTTCTATTCGGCCATCATCACTCCACCCCTGGGAATGATTATTTAAGGAAACCATCAGCATATTTGGTGTGCTTAGCTTCAAGGGATGGGAGGCTGTACTGGATAATGGAACATATTTATATTGTGTTTTTGTCAGGTAGATCTTTCTGCACTTTGCATGTCACTGAAGATAGAATGTAGAAGGTATTTGACTTGAGGTCTCTATTCTATTTGTTGGTGACATTATTATGTCAGTTTTGAGTGTTGTATACCATTTAGTTACTTGAATACTTCAAGGGTCTGTATTTCTGTAGGTTTGGGTGCTTCTTCCTTGAAGGCAGATCACACTTCCTTTAGACCTAGTGGACATTCTAGTTTTAAAAATTCATCAGGTAGAGTATGGCAGCACACACTTGAAATCCCTGCCCTTGGACAGGTTGAGGTTTGGTAGATTTCTGGAGCTCTGGAGTTGTAAGCTGGAGTAAGGTTAAGGCTAATCAAGTTTTCACATTAACTCTGGCATCAATAGACTGGGGAGTTGGGGGAGGACATCAGGCTCTCCTAAGAGAGGTGAAATGACCTATACCAGAAATGAAGTAGGTAAAAAAGCCTTGGTGCCAATCAGCAATAGAATCAATCCCATAGTTGACTACAGTACTTCCAGCCTGTGCTAGAGAGGGAGATCTAATCTCAAAAAAAGAAACAAAACAGAACAAAAAATTCATTACCAAGAGGCCTCTCTCCTGGTGATGAATCTCTCTGGTCTTACCTAGGCTGGTCCTCAGATGATGGAAATAGAGCTTGTTCCTAGGCCTGTACTTGAAGAACTCTTGGTAGAGGACCTGGAAGAAATGATGTTTAAATGCTGTAGCCTTCAAGAACTTTGTTCCACCAGAGGGATTTTGGGATAATGAGTTAGAATTAGAAGAGATCTTTAAGTCAATCTAGATCAACTCCTCATTTTACATACGAGGAATTGAGAGTAGGGTAAATGATGGATAAAGACATTTGAAAAGAAATAATTTGTTCAGAGTCATACAGATACCAAAGAACAGAGTGAGGAGTGGAATCCTGGTCCTCTGAATACAAATTATGAAATAGAATCCATGGTCTCAGGGACATATGATAGCCAATTAGCTAATGATTAGATGAAAGTCAAACATGAAAAAGAGAAACTCAATCAGGCTGGAAAAGCTTAGGAGTAATGGCTATCCTCAGCCAGGCAGTACTTCACTTTAGTGATTCCTTGCAACACAGATTGAGTAAAGTCAGTACATCTGTGGTTACAAGACTTCAAACAGGTGGACTCTTGAAGAGACTCTGAACTCTTACAGTTTTGGGGGTGGGATAGAATAGAGACTCCTGGAGCATGTTATTTTCAGATAGTCAAGAAGAGAAACATCTGGTTGTTATAGCAGTAGGCAGATGTTTGTTGCAGGGATTTAGATTTTTCCAAAAATGGAGGCCAGGAACAACTAAGGAGAGAAGGACTTGTGAAATTTAAATGATAAATCCAAGACCTGTGATTTTGCTGGTGTGGAAAATCCCTACACAATCTGTCTGTAAATTAGAGTAGGTTATTCTTAAAAGGTATGTTGTGAAATTTCAGATACTACATATAAAAGAAGATTAATAAGTAAGTCTATTGAACATATATTTCATTTACCAATGATATTTCATATGGCAAATACAACATTCCCTATCCCCTTGACATCCCATTGCCCCTCCTCTGATTCCTTCAATTCCATGAGATGGCTGGTTAGGAAGACCTATTAAAGGGAAGATTATTCCTTCTTACCTTCTGTTCCCTCTTCTCTGACTCTAGGACCACCCAGACCTCACCAGGGCATCCCAATGGGAAGAGTAGTACAGCTGTTCTTTTGGCTTGGATGAGATGGGTTTGTTTTTTTTTTTACCAACTACAATGCTTCAAGGTGTGATGGAGGACCACCTTACAATGTCCTATGGATACATAAAGAACAGCCTTCTAGTAAGTACCAGCGTTAGAACGCAAACCCAGGTCTTCTGACTCTAAGACCAATGATCTTTCCGTGATAACATTTTGTCATTTATTATAATAGTCATAATTATATGGTGAAATCCGACTTCAGCTCAGAAATCACAGACTTATTTGTTTCATCATGGGAGTTGCACTTTTGAAATAGGATGGTTTGAAATGGTATAACCTTGCCACAAAAAGGAGTTAATTACAGAAAGGAGCCTTCATTGTTAAAAGAGGCAACCCTAGACATTTGATCAAGATCCATGTTGGATGCTGACAATCTGGAGAGAAGAAATAAGAAATGAGATTTTTGGAAGTATGGATACTATCTTATTATTATAAAATAGCTTCTTATTGTTAAGGATTCTTTATAGTTTCCTGACAAAAGAATATTGTAGGATGTGCCTGACAATTTTAATATTTAAATCTTGCCACTCAGAATAATGTTGCATTGCTGTCACAAAATAATAAATATTCAATATTTTAAGTTAATACTCATGTTCTTAAAAATAAAAAACACTTTTCTTGATTGGACCACCAATCTTATAACAGCAGAAGAGACTACTTTTCCCTCCCTTACATAGCATTTGATGTCACAGATCAGTGTCAATAGGTAGTAACAGTGTTCAGTTTATATCCTGGCTAAAGACTGATTTTCTTGGGCGCTAATCATATTGGCTGAAGTTCTCTAAAAATATGTCCCAATTTAGTATCTCATGGGCACTGACCCCAGAAAGAAGGAATAAGTATGAAATACGAAGTGATTTGAAATATTGTCAACATTTTGTACCTGATAAGTTCTAATTTACAGTCATCAGAATTTTTTAAAGGTATTTTTTAAGGGTTAGGCAAAAAGGAAAAGATTTACCTTGTCATAGGAAAGAAATTATTCTGAAGCCAAGGATCAGGTTCCCCAACCTATCTCTGAAAGAGCAGATATACATCTTTTGAATATCTATATTTTTTGAAGTCTTTTTCTAAAAACTATACCGTCCTCCCCTTACTTAGTCTTATGGTTAAGAAAAAAAAAGGATAAAGAAGAGGAAAATCTTCTTAAGGAGATGCAGGCATAAGAAAGGGACATTATACTTACCAAAGATATCTGCCACCATTATGGAGGATATTTAGCACAGATTACAGATGAAATAGGGTTTCTCTATCAATAATGAGATGAGAGTTATATGGTGGGCATGAGTAGGTTGCAACATATAGCTAACCAAGAACTATAGCAAGAGACACATAAAGAATATCATCAGAGAGATAAGTGACTTGAGAGGAAAAAAAATGGGCCAGTCATGTGGCAAGAACAAGGGAGATAGATAGCTTAAGCACTCCAATGGTGTCTACATAGTGCCAAGAGAATCTGAGGAAGGTCCAATTGAGGATGTCCTCTATTGAAGGACATGGACAAAACCCACACAGAAGAAGAAAATATGGATGAATTATGATTTGCTTCACTGGAGGGAGTACACACATTAATGTAATCATAGATCACTGTAATATCAAAGTTAAAAGTAAAGATCTCTTTGTATAAGATGAAGTAGAATTATGTAACTAAATTTAAATCTACTTTCAATTAAGCAGATTTTGGAGTTCAAAATTATTTTAAAATGATGTAAAGTTATACCTACACATAATTACAATCACTTTCCAAATTTCTTTTTAATGATTGCTGCCTCCAGAGAAAGCTTTTTAATAGCTCTCTAGGTTATCACATGGAGTTTTTGCTGGAATTTATTGAAAATTAGGCCAAACACCAAACAATGGACCAAGGTGGATCTGCTAAAACCTTTCTAGGTCTTACGGAGTGCAGTGTTTATACTCCTAATTTCAAAGAGTCTTCTAATAGCAAATGCTAGAAATTTTATCAACAGTAGGAGTTCAATAGGTTGCAAACGGAGTCAATGTTAATTCATGTACATATCACTAATGAATTTAAACTTCAGCCTGTCTGTCCTTCAGAGCCTGTCAGAGCATTTTAAAAAAATCTTCAGTATTGGTAAATTTACCTTTTTTGATTTGTATAGCCAATCAAAAGTCAGTAGAAGATTGGTAAGAATAGTAATGAAAATGATGTCAATAATAGGCATTTAATATATATTACATGGCATAATAATATAATATATAATATATTAATAAATAATGACTTTAAAGGTTACAAAATGCTTTACATATATAAGGGAGAGGGAATTGGTTCCCTCCAAATTTGATTTAGTCATAGAAATCAAAGAGTAGATAATAGAGATAACAAGGCATTGATATATAAACAAAGTGTTAATAACCAGTAATACCTTTATGAATTATGAACATCTTTCTCTGAGGGAACAAACAGGAACAACAACCAAACTGAATGAGCAAAACCTGGACACTCATTTGCAGGGCTTAAAATAGCCAGCTCTTGGAGTTTCCTACAAAGATGGCTATCTTATCATGAAGCATGCCACCTAGTTCCTACATAAATATTCCTGTAATTCTCCGTGCCCAGAAGTAGCAGGAGTGGAGGGCTCCCGAAAAATCCACTGGGAGGTCAGAAATCCCCTTGCTGGAGACCCTGAAAGCCTTGCAATTATCAATAATAGTGCCACAGCGCTCAAACCTGTTTACTTCAGGCCAAGAGGCTCTGAGGTCCTTAACATGCTGCCCTGAGACACCAGAGAAGACCCTATGGATCTACCACCCTATATCTCAAAGTTTAAGGGAGGTAGAGCTGAGCCTGGGGAGGTGAAGATCAGTACAAGAAACTAAAATGATAGCAAGAGGTAGAGCTTGGCCCTGGCACAAAGCCCCATTTCAGGAACTCAGGGTGGAAGGATGAGTGAATTACAGAAAAAAACATCTAATGCCAAAAATTATTGCAAATCTCACTCCATAACAACTTCAAGTTGTTCAATCCAAAAAGTGGATTTTCCACAAAGACTACGTGAATATTTAGAAAAAATGAAGCAAAAAAAAATAAAATAAAATCTCTCGAGGAGAGTTAGAAGAATAAATAGCTTGGAAGATGAAATGTTAAACCTTACTCCCCAAAATGGAATCCCTCAAAACTACTGTAGACTAAAGAGAAATCAATACTATATAAATCAATTAAAATATTACAACAAAAATAAGAAAATGTAAGACATGACATAAAGAATAACTCATGTAGAAAACAGGACAAGGAGAGAGAATTCAAGAATCATTAAAATTCCTAAAAACCAAGATTAAGAAATCTTGGACATTATATTTTAAGAAAACTTAAGCTAAATCTTTCCAAATATATTAGAACCATAGGGTAAAGAAAAGAGAGAAAGACTCTATCAATCAGCTTCATAGTTAAAATAAAGAGCTCCCAAATCAAAGAAAAAAATCTTTTAAGCATCTACAAATAAGTTTAAGTACCAAAGAACTATAGTTAAGATCACACAAGATTTGGTAGGATCAACTAAAAATCAGAGTTCTTCGAATGCAATATTACAAAAGGCAAAAATATAGGCTTACCATCACAGATAATTTACCTTGCAAAGTTGAATATAATCCTATAGAGAATAAGCGAATTTTTAGTAGAATAGAGTATTGTCCAGAATTTCTGATGAAATGAAGAGACCTGGGCAGGCACAAAAGTTCAGAGGAACCTACACAGGTTAATTTATTCGAGCAACTGAAAGGAGAGATGTGATGATGCAGGGCTAACACGCTCATCAGGGAGAAGTGATAAATGTCCTTTCAGAACCTCATTGTCTTCAAAAGATGATGAAGTAGTTAGAAATAGAGAAGGAAGTTATGGTATTGGTTCTGCTCTGAGGATCTGAAGAGGGAAAGAGAGAAAGGTAAATACAGGAAAGAGTACACTTGTAGACAGAGTGGCAAAATTTGCTCCTTCTTTTAAATGGAATGCATGAGAAGAGTAACAAAAAATAGAGGAAGGGGTGAAGAGGGTGGGTATCAGATAAACCCTACTCCTAATGAAAACACACACATGGAACTGATCCAATCATTCTGGAGAGCAATTTGGAACTATGCCCAAAGGGCCATAAAACTGTGCATACCCTTTGACCCAGCAATACCACTTCTAGATCTGTAGATTAAAATAGGAAAAGGACCCACATGTACAAAAATATTTATAACAGCTCTTTTTGTGGAAAT
Organism: Bettongia penicillata ogilbyi; assembly: GCA_023548195.1. Classification (NCBI taxonomy): domain Eukaryota; kingdom Metazoa; phylum Chordata; class Mammalia; order Diprotodontia; family Potoroidae; genus Bettongia; species Bettongia penicillata. Next base: position 3,049,992 of record JAJHZJ010000011.1, on the reverse strand, counting down.
CTAAGGGATGTCCATCAACTGGGAAATGACTGAACAAGTTGTAATACATGAATGTAATGGAATATTATTGTTCCATAAGAAATGATGAGCAGGCAGACCAGAAAAACCTGGAAAGACTTGCATGAACTGATGCTGAGTGAAGTGAGCAGAACCAGGAGAACATGGTACATAGCAATAGCAACGTTGTGTGATGACTAGCTTTGACAGATTTAGCTCTTCTCAGCAAGGAATGGATATAAGACAACTCCAAAAAACTCATGATGGAAAATGCTATCCACATCCAGAGAAATAACTATGGAGTCTGAATGTGGATTGAAGCATACTACTTTCTCTCTTCTTTTTGTTTCTCATGGTTTTTCCATTTGGTTTTAATCCTTCTTTACAACATGACTAATAAGGAAATATGTTTAATATGACTATACATGTATAGCCTATATCAGATTGCACACTGTCTTGGGGAAGGGGAGAAAATTTAGACCTCAAAATCTTATAAAAGTGAATGTTGAAAACTAAAAAATTCAATGTTTTTAAAAAAGAAAACACATACACAAATGCTTTAAAAATACAGCAAATTCAACAGGGAAACAGGCAGGGGTGAGGTGGCTGGATAATAATGAAAAGGAATAGCGACAAGCAAAACAATCTTACTGATCTGCAAGGGGGAATTAAAAGAGGGAAAGAAAAGAAATAGCTGAATCCTGTATAAATTAGACAGTTAAGGGAATGTAGGCCAGTGAAGAATATTCTTCCATGGGGCTGTGAGGGAGTACACTGGCATAATTTAGCAGTAGTTACTCACCAAGAAGGACACATTTCATTGGCAAATGAAGAGAGTCTGAGAAACAGTTGGGTATTAATAGCCTATACTTTAGAAAGCCATGGATACAGAAAGGCAATACTTAATGGAGGAAGCAACTTTGAGAAGCAGGACCCCTGTCAGTAAACAGAAAAGTTGGCCAGGGACTCAAGAGAGAACTAATCTTAACATCTGAGAATTGTATGGATGCAAATAGAGTTCAGCAGATTTTCATGCCCACCAAAGCAGCCATAATAGAAAATTCTTAAACCACACAATAAGAAAATCTTAGAATTAGAAGACTTTAAAAGCCAATTCTTTCATATTAGTCACACAATACAGATTGTTCAGCTTGATCACCTACTTGATTTACCAGTAGACTCCTGCTGACCTGGATAAAGTCATTGATGGCATAAAGATTAAACCCACAGATGACACAAAGCTGAAAATAGCTAATAATGAACGACAGATCCAAAAAAGATCTCAGAAGGCTAGGTTGTCGGGTCGAATCTAATAAGGTGAAATTTTATAGGGATGAAAGGAGTCTTATATCTGTGCTAAAAAACCCCACAACTTCAAGAATATAAAATGGGGTACATGTGACTAGAAAAAAGTATGAGAAAAGATTGGAGGATTTTAGTAGATAACATCTGAGATCTCTTCTAATTCTGAAATCTTGGGACTTTGGGCTAACTGAAAAAAAGTCAAAACTGACTCCAAAGGTTAGACTGGCACTTCTTTAAGATATTCAAAAGAATGTGCAGCCTGGACCAGAAGGCAATTTCCAAAGAATTCTAAAAATCTTTGAGCAATGCCAATAGTTCCCCTTTATTAATATTCAAGGCGCTGCTAGGTGCTAAGGAGACAGGGATTCCAACCCTCAAACAGCATGGCGGAGGAGAAAGAGCACAGGCCTTACGGTTATGAAGCTTGGGTTCAGTTTCTGCTCCAATATTTACTAACAAGCTGTGTAACCACGGAAAAAGCCACCTGCGTTCTTGCTGCTTCTATTTCCTGCTATGTAAAACGAGAATACTGATGCCTGTACGTGGCATTGCTGCGAGGAAAGTGCACTGTAAATCTTTAAGAGCTATAGAAATGAATTATTAGTGTAAGAATGTCTAGATTTCCCAAAGTAGATGCCCATTAACTGGGAGACGACTAAACAAGTGGTAGCACATGAATGTAATGGAATATTAGTGTGTTGTAAGGAATGATGTCCATGATGAATACATATATATGTATTCATACGTATATTATATATGTGTGTGACATATAAGTAGGAAGACATAGGAGTTGATACCAATAATAGTAAAAAGAACCAGAAAAACAGTATATACAATTACAATAACTTACATGGGGGATGTGCAGGAGGAGGAGAAGGAAGGGGGGAAAGGAGCAAAAGAGGAAGAGGAGAAAGAAGAAGACAACAAAGGAGAAGATGATGGGCCCAGAGAAGCGTAAGGATGCAGACGTGAAATCTTTGTAATGGAAGGGTTAATTTCATGACTTGTGATTGCAGAGGTAAGGAGCTTCTTAGCTTCACGTTCTTGTCCTTTAAAGGAAGATGATAATTTATATTTACATACATGATAACTTTTTTATTATTATAGGGCCAGGTAAGGGTGAGAAATGCATCAAGGCCTGAACTTTTGCAATAACAGAATAGTTAATAGTAGCTAACATTTATATAGCACTTAATATGTGCTTATTTAGCACTGTGCTAAGCACTTTACAATTATAGCTTTGGGGGTCAAATAGATAAGAGACTTTCAATAAGAGTCAGGTAGAAAAGAAACATTCCCCTAGGCCAGTGGGTCAAGACAAGATCTTATGAGACTCAAACAACCAACAAGTATTTATTAAATGCCTTTCATCTGCCAGGCAGTGTCTAGGTGGTGGAGTTACAAATACAAAAACCAGAAAGTTCCTACCTTCAAGGTGTTTAGATATTCTAGAACTAGAATTCTATCAATATCCTAAATAGGTCAAAGAGAGAAAGAAGAGTCCCATACATATAAAAAAAATCATAGCAGAACTTTGTATGGCAGAAAAGAACAGAAAACAAAGTAGGCGTCCATCGGTTGGGGAATGGTTGAACAAACTGACGTATGAGTATAAAGGAATATTATCACATGTAACCCCAAACCCAAAGTCCATCGGTACGGACCTCTCTCCTCATTGGTAGAAATCAATGCTCCATACCTGTAAGAGCTCTGGAGAGGATTTGGTAAGAGGTTAGACAGGAGAACTCTTTGGTCCTCTTCAAGCTTTAAGTTTGTCTTCAGGTTGCTGGCTGTCTGGAATTTGGGTACAGGTGACTTCCAAATTCAAAAGAGAAGATGGAAGATGCCAACCCCACTTCAGGTTGCTGGGTCTGGAAAGAAACCAATATGAGAGGAGCTAGTAGTTTCCCTCATATTTCTAATCCCAGCTTGCTACATTAGTGGTATCAAGGAACCCCCACTTTCTTTGACTTCTAGTTTGCTGCCGATTTGGATAAATGGATTTCTTGGCTAACTGCTATTCTTGGCTAACTGCTATGTGTATATTCATTGTGGAACTGCTATTTGGTGGAAATGGAGTCAATCCTTGGATTTAAAGCTCAGAGTCCTGCTTCTCCTCAATTAATTAAACTGAGATCATAAGTGAGATTGATCCTTAAAGTCACATCTCCTAGAGTAACAATATTTAAGAGAACAGACATTGTTCTAGCCTGTACTGACCTTTTCTGAGGAGGACAGAATAACCAAACTTTTGTTGGTCCTAATTTCTTGACTCCTTTCCTAGCAGGAAATAAACTCTGCCTTGAAGAAGGGTTAGGGGAGAAGCAGTTAGAGGTGTCAATTCTACCTCCTTTCAAGTTCCCACAATTATACTTTTATGCTACATGTATAGTGGGGCAGCCCTTACAGCATGTATAAAAACAAATGATGAATATGAAGACTTCAAAGAAACATGGGAAAATTTGTATGAACTGACAGTGAAATAAGCAGAACTAGGATAATGTATAGAATAGTAATTAATGTAAATAAGAAAAACGCTATAAGGAAAATTAAAAACAAAGCTAGTGAGTTCTAGGAGAAAGGTAACTGCCTAAGATTAGAACTCCATAAAGATAATTGAAGGCTGGTGATACAGAATTATAGATTGAGATTACATGCTGAAAAAGATCTGAGGGAATTAGAAATTTTACTGTCAATAGTATCACAGTACTCTATTCCTGGAAGCTATGCTTCTCTTAAAGCAGTCCAAGATTACATTAGTTTTTGTTTGATTTATATTCTTTCTGAAACTGATTTTGTACCCAGGTAAGACTTTATGTTTATCTTTCTTGAATTTCATTTTATTAGGATTCTGACTGTGCGAACTACTGTGTTATCTATCCCTCCCAGTTTTGTCATCTGCAAATTTGGCCAGCATACCATCTATGCTTTTATCCCAGTCATTGATAAAACTGTTAAACACACAAGGCCAAGCACTGATCCATACATACTGCAGAGAAGTGAAATGCAACAGTTAAGTCAGCAAATTTATAATGAGGAAACTAGAACTGAGTTAATATGCAAGCCAAGACCAAATAGGGAATTTGGTTGAAGGGAACTAAGAAGAGGTCCTAAGGAATAGGATGAAGTTATAAGAACCTTTGTAATGTGTAGTTGACCATTTTTATCTACTATAGTAGAGCTGGGTTAGGGGGCAATTAAAAATAAGGAGAATGGGGTGGGAAAGGAGAAGAAACCTACAGCACCTGGACAGCACAGTGGATAAAGTGCTAGGTCTGGAGTCAGGAAGACCTGAGTTCAAATTTCATTACAAGCACTTACTAACTGTGTGACCATAAGCAAGTCACTTAACCACTGTCTGCCTCAGTTTACCTAACTGTAAAATAGGAGTGATAATAATAGCATCTACCTTCCAGGCTTGTCACAAAGATCAAACAAGACAACACCAGCAAAGTTCTTAACACAGTGCCTAGCACATAATAGGTGCTACATAAATATTAGCTACCTATTGTCATCTTTCTTCTTTAGCCCCTTATCTAGCCTTTCAACTCCCTCACCTCTTCCTGTTGCTTCAGAACCCAGGACAGGATGCTAGCTGGTTGAGTCTTGCTTGACCAGCTAGAAAATGAGTTGATATGGGTAAAAGAGACTAACTGGGTTGGGCCTGCTCCTTGACTCCAGGTCTGGGACATCATAGAAGGTGAGAAGAGAAGCGCTTGTGGAATCATGACATGATGGAGTAGAAGTTAGGAAATCTAAACACAGCTCTGGCTCTAGCCTCTGATGGTGACTCTAAAGTATTCATTTAACTTCTCTAGGTCTCTCTTAATGATGTGTAAAATCAAGTAAACAATGCTTGCCATTTTAATCAAAATTATCTGAACTAAAATTAGAATTACACATATTATATAATTATAATATTTTATATGTTTGTATACATTGAATTTTTTTTTGTTTGTTTAACTTTCTGAAAGCACCTTGCACATAGGACATAAGTAAATATTTGTAGATTGATTGAAATAACCTTCACCCTGGGTTTCCTCCTGGTGCTCTGTTTCTCTTCCTTTCCTATTAACTTGTAGTCCAGCTTTCATCCACCCCTACATGCTTAATTCATAGTAAATGACTGTCAAATAACTAACTCTTTAAAACACAGTCTTTCTACCCTTATCCTCGGCCCCACTTCTCCACTACTTTTCAGATAAGAGCCTTCACAGCAATGACTCCCAGAGATATTTATAGCTCTGCTTATCTCAACCCTGAGATAACTACAGATCAAACATTTAACCAAAGGTAATGTGATAAAGTAACTGTACTAAATGAGAGAAGTGCTAAAATGGGAACGTCAATCAGGGATCATTTTATGTTCTTGTTTTATGTCATCAGTGATGCCACTCTTGTTACTCTGGGAAGCCTGCTGAAATCCTCTCCTTTTGTGTTATTACTAAGAGTCATTTCATTCAGCATGTTAGAATTCAGTCACTTGAATGATAATGATATTGTCTTCATAGTAAGTTTCTCAGGACATATTTATAGGTCAAATTTTTTTCTACTACTTTGGGAATATCCAGGAATGAGAGAGCCAAGATGGCAGAGAAAAGGCAGGGATTTGTCTGAGCTCTCCCTAAACTCCTCCAAAGATCTTTAAATAATGCCCTAAAACAAATTTTGGAGCAAAAGAAACCCACAAAAGGATGGGGTGAAACAATTTTCCAGCCTAAAAACAACTTAGAAGGTCAGCAGGAAAGGTCTCTTACACCAGGGTGAGAGTGGAGCACAATCCAGTGCAGGCTGTTCCAGGGTAGACTCAACCCTAGCAAATCAGGAGCAGGCCTTGGGAGTGACTTAATCAGCAATAGCAGCAAGTCACTTCTTCTGGAGCTCTCAGCCCACAAAGGGGTAAGAGGAAATTACAGAGGTCTCTTTGCTGGCACTGGGGGCAGGACACTGTTGCTTTGTCCATATTTGGATCTGGGTCATAGTTCTGGGTGGCAATCATAGGGTGAGGAGGAACACTAGCACACCAGAGCTTATAGTTGGCCACAGTACAGGGGGACCCCCATCACAGCTTCAGGGCAAAAAAGAGTACTTGCAGTCACTCAGACCAGAGCATAGGCCAAAAGGAGTAGTAAATACACCTTTTCTTAGATCATAACACCTTGGAAGAAATGGAAAACTTATAGGTCTCTAGAATTATCTCTGAAAATAGATGCAAAAAAAAAAATCTGAAACTTGGGACAGTGTGACTTCCACCCTAGAAGCAGAGCCCCACTTTAGCAACGAGTTAAAAGTCAAGAAATAGGCTGGAAAAATGAGCAAACAACAGAAAAAAATTCTGACCATAGAAAGTTACAATGGTGACTAGGAAGATCAAAACACACACTCAGAAGATAGCAAAGTCAAAAGTCCTACATCCAAAGCCTCAAAGAATAATATAAATTGGTCTCAGGCCATGGAAAAGCCCAAAAAGAATTTCAAAAGTCAAGTAAGAAAGGTAGAGGAAAAATTGGGAAGACAAATGAGAATGATGCAAGAAAATTATGAAAAAAAGAGTCAACAGCTTGGTAAAGGATGGACACACAGACACATACACACACACACACACACACACACACACACACACACACACACACACACACACCTGAAGCAAACAACACCTTAAAAAACAGAATAGGTCAAATGGTAAAAGTGGTACAAAAATCCAATGAGGAGAAGAATGCCTTGAAAAGTAGAACTGGTCAAGTGGAAAAAGATAATACAAAAATTCACTAAAGAGAAAAACTCCTTAAAAAGCAGATGAATGGAAAAAGAGGCACAAAAATTCACTGAAGAAAAGAATTCCTTAAAAAGTAGAATTGGCCAAATAGAAAAGGAGATACAATATACCTTACTCAAGAAAATAATTCCTTAAAAATTAGAATTGAGCAAGTGTAAGCTAATGAATCTATGAGAAGTCAAGAAACAATAAAACAAAACCAAAATAATGAAAAAATAGAAGACAATGTGAAAAACAACTGACCTGGAAAATAGATCCACGAAAGATAATTTTAAAATTATTGGACTACTTGAAAGCCATAATAATAATAATTTTAGAAAGGGCCTAGACATCATCTTACAAGAAATTATTAGGGAAAACTGACCTGATGCTCTAGAACCAGAGGATAAAATAGAAATTGAAAGAATCTATTTATTACCTCTTGAAAGAGATCCCAAAATGAAAACTCCCAACACTATCACAGACAAATTCCAGAGCTCCCAGATCAAGGAGAAAACATTGCAAGTAGCCAGGAAGAAATAATTCAAGTATCATGGAGCCACAGTCAGGATAACACAAGATTTAACAACTTCAACATTAAAAGATCAGAAGACTTGGAATATATTCCAGAGGACAAAGGAGTTAGGATTACAATCAAGAATCACCTATGCAGCAACACTGAATATGATCCTTCAAGGGAAAAAATGGACATTCAATGAAATCGAGAACTTTAAAGCATTTTTGATGAAAAGGCCAGAGCTGAATAGAAAATGTGACCTCCAAATACAAGACTCAAAAGAAGCATAAAAAGATAAACAGGAAAGGAAAATTATAAGGGACTTAATAAGGTTAAACTGTTTATATTCCTAAATGGGAAGATGATACTTGTAACTCTTAAGGACTTTGTCATTATTAGGGCAGTTAGAAGGAATAGACAGATATAGACAGAGGGCACAAGTGTAAGTTGAATATGAAGGGATGATATCTAAAAAAAAAATCAAGGGATGAGAAATAGGAATGCACTGGGAGAAAGGAAAAGGTAGAATGGGGAAGGGTAAATTATCTCACATAAAAAAGCATGAAAAAGCTTTTACTGTGAAGGGGAAAACGGGGGGGAAAACGGGGGAGATGGCAGAGAAAGCTTGAATCCTACTCTCATCAGAACTGACTCAAAGAGAGAATAACATTCACACTCAATTGGGCATTGAAATCTATCTTACCCTACAGGAGGAGAAGGAAATAAAAGGAGTGATGCTAATAGAAGAGAGGATGGACTGGGGGAGGCAGCAGTCAAAAACAAAACATTTTGAGGAAGGGCAGGGTGAAAGGAGAGAGAGAACAGAATAAACAGGGAGGGAAATAGGAAGGAGTGAAATACAGTTAGCATCATAACTGAAAAAATTTTGAAGGAAGTTTCTCTGATAAAGACCTCATCTCTCAAATAGAAAAATGAATCAAAATCATAAAAATAAGAGCCATTCCTTAACTGAAAAATCATCAAAAAATATGAATGGTTACTTTTCAGACAAAGTAATCAAAGCTATCTATAGCCATATAAAAATGCTCAAAATTAGTATTGATTGGAGAAATGCAAATTAAAACAATTCTGAGATACTACTTCACCCATATTAAACCGGTTAATAGGACAGAAAAGAAAAATGAGAAATGCGGGAAACTGACACACAAATGCAATGCTGGTGGAATTGTGCTCTGATTCAATCATCATGCAGAGTAATTTAGAAGCGTTTCCAAGTATTTATAGCAGCTATTTTCTGATGGCAAAGAATTGGAAATTGAGGGGACACCTATTAAGTGGGGAATGGCTGAATAATTTGTGGTATTTGATTGTGAGAGAATACTATTGTGCTATAAAAAATGATAAGCTACATGCTCTCAGAAAAACCTGGAAAGACTTAAATGGACTGATGCAAAGTGAAATAAATAGAATAATGAGAACATTGTACATAGTAACAACAATATTGTAAGATGATCAGCTGTTTAGCTATTCTCAGCAATACAATGATTCAAGACAACCCTGAAGGACTTATGATGAAAGATGCTATCCATTCCCAGAGAGTCTGAATGGAGTCTGAATATGGATCGAAGTATACTTTTTTAACTTTATTTTTCTTGGATTTTTATTTTGTTCTATATTTTCTTTTATAACATGATTAATATGGAAATATGTTTTGCATTATATACAAGTATAACCTATATCAAAGTGCTTGCCTTTTCCATTGGGGTGGGGAAGGAGGGGAAAATTTGGAACTCTATTTTTTAAAAGAATTATTAAAATTGTTTTTACACGTAATGGGGGAAAATAAAATACAAAATTTTTTTAAAACGAAATAACGGAAATATCTAAGAACTCTCTCATCCCCCTCCCCCATCTAAATGACCTATCAATTTTTTTTCACAAGTGAGCAAATGACATTGCCAGAGGTAGGTTTTTGAAACTGTTATCACAGGGCACATGGTTTAATTAATTCAAAAATAAACCAAGAGACACTCTTGGAGAGAGTGTTAGACATTAGAGTAGATCAAGTTAAGAACTAATATGTTAAAAATCTACCTCCCACACTTACTATGGATGAGATACTGGACAAATCACTTAACCTCTTTGATCCTGTTTCTTCTTCTGTAATATCAATGCCTAAAGTAGCTGTGAGGCTCAAATAAATGCCAGTTATTCGTGCTATTTACTGGGCTCTAACTGTATATAGAGCAGTATAGTAGACTTTTTATATCTCTCCCTGCTCCCCTCCCCCACATTTTTTTTAACCATACATACTATAAAGAGGAATCAAATTCATTAGTAAGAGGTTTATTATCTTTTACTTCCTTTGCTCTTCAGCTTATCAGTAAGCAATGAAATAAAAATCAGGTAAAAAGGAGAAACAAAGGATTCAAATAATTCATACATGGAAAAATTGGCACCTGGCCTAGCTAATGTGTAGTGGACAGCCTCAGGACTTTGTGCTGTCACAGAAGATAAGTAAAGACAAGAGGCATCATTGTGAAATCCATCACCTTTCTCTCATAGACACCTTCTTCATCACAGCACTGCTGACTTTTCTAATACCCGTCTCTAAACAAAACAAGAATCCACTCTTCCCTTACTTTTTTGACTCATTCCTTGTTAATGAAAGATAAGAAATTCAGGTGAGTGAGGGAGATTTTTTTTGGATGGGGTGAGTTGGGACAAAGGACCTTTTGCTCCCTGGCTGCTGAAGTACAGTTACTTTAGGTGTTCAGGGAACTCAAATTAGAAGAGACAAGATTGCTGGTTTGGCCTTTCTCCACTCAGAGTCCTCTCCCTTCACTCTAATCCCCATGTTCCATTTTTCCATCATTTTAAGGATTCCAGATGTAATGGGACTCCAACCCATCTTCATCATGGCCTTTTATGCTTCTTTATGTCATAAGTTTTGATCTTGTTCTCTTGACTCTTAGATGGCTGATTTATGGCCAAGTGTTTCTACTACATTTAAGTCCCTGTAGCACCCAGGACTTCTCAGGTCCCTTATGTGTAGATTGGGGTTGTGTTCATAGGAGAGAACTGGGGGGACAGATGCAATATCATACTTGAGGCATGATAAATGAGTCAAGAATCTCACAACATAGAGACTAAGAAGCAGTATCTGTTTTTTAACCTGGGTATCAACGTCAATGTTGCTACCAATATAGCAAATGGTAAACATCCATACTTCTCAATAAAAGAAGATCAAAACAAAACAAAAGAAAAAAAATGGTTTGCCTGTATGAAAGTAATGCTAATTCCAGCATGTCACTCCTTTCTTTTTTATGGCCAATCACCACACCAAGATAATAACTGGTGATACAGTGGGAGGAGTTATTGATTTGTACTCAGAAAGCCTGGGTTCAAATTCCTGTTTGTGTGACCTTGAGGGAGTCACTGAACCTCTCTAAGCCTTATCTTCATTTGTAAAATGAAGGGATTGTACTAGATGCTAAGTTTCGTTTTGGCTATAAATCTTATGATTACTCCATATCACTATAAGATACTGACCCTTTAAGATACTGTCCTTTTATACAAAACAGTTTGATACTAACAGGAACAGGAAAATTATTTTGTATAAAGACAAAAGAATTAAATCAGCTGGTAAAGGGTATATATGGTAAGGCCTCTTTCATATGTGAACAATTTAGTGCCTAAGAGGAATAGGAAAAGAACTTTGGTTTAATTTTTTAAAATGCTAAAATCTACGTGTAAAGAGATTTATTTTTCATTTTGGCTTGACAATTGGATTTCAAAAGGTGCAGAAAATGAACTGTGACAAATATAAGGGCTTGACTCACAATGTGAGGGATGTAGGATGATGCCTGTTTTGTAAGTAATATCTGATATTTTTAAAGGGGTTATACAGAGACCTTTTATTTATTTTTTTAAAACACTACTATAATTTAAGTACCAAAACCAGTTGTCAATGACAAAGGGTTTCAAACTGGACTTCTTTGAATACTATCAAATGGCTGGAGCTGCAGGGCATTGTGGATGCTTAGCTCATTTACATGTAATTTTTAATACTTAAGAAGGAAAAACTAAAAATGAATAATCAACTGTGTATGGACCATGGTACAATTACATAAAGATGTCTTACTTCATAGGGGAGATTCACTAAATCTTTACCTCCTAAATGAAAGGTGTAACTCTTAAGTACCATCTAGCTCCTTGTAAATAGGAATTACTTCATTCTTTGAACTTTTATCCTCAACAATTTGCATAATTCCTGGCATGTAGTATTTACCAAATACTTTTTGATTTGATTATCTAAGCCATCGGAATTAGTGACAATGCAGTAAAACCTGGCAAACGAAAATTGAAGGTCCACTAAATTGGAGGGGTAAAGAGGGTAGTTAGAGCAGTAAGTTATCAGTGATATTTTTGATTGGTTGGAGAAAGACTCCAACACACTGGACAAGAACTTTCATGATAGGTATTGTCCTTCAGTGCCATCTAGAGTCTGAGAAGTTTCTTAGACATGAATGTTCTCTGCAGACACCTCTAATTTGAGAGGGAAAAGCAGAAGGGAAAGACAGGCTTTGTAGATGTTTTGCTAAGAGGTTTGTTTGCTACAACTGAATTGGTGGGCAGAGCATCTTGGCTGGGGAGTAGCTGGCTTGTCTTGTCTGTATTGCCCAGAGAGAGCTAGTTTGATGATCTTTGTAATTCTTAAAGAGAACTGCAAACTCAACTATTCCTTAACACCTTTTTCTGGGCCACTGTGAGTTGGAAGAGAATGTCACTGGTTCAAGAGGAGAAGAGATGAGGATTTTCCCAGTTGGAGAGAGAGGTGAGGAAGAGAAGGGAAGTAATTAGCAGAGAAACAGGTTTCTGTAGAGCAGAAGTTCCTGGATGAACCAATGGCATCAAGAACAGTAATTCTGAGTTGTGAGTCACCCCAAGTACAGGGATTTTTCTCATGTTTCCCTGTCAGATTTCTGTAAGTGTGTAGCCTCTCTTTCCTCACATATACTGAGCACTTTGTTGAAATAATATAATCCAGATTCACCTATGGATTGTGATATATTTATTAGTCCCAAATTTGTTTTAATATATGAGTAATGTGATTCTTGTTTATTTTGCCTTACTGCTAAATAAACAGTTGTGTTTAAGACCAAACAGTGCCATCATTATGAGTGATTAGATTTGTATAAACGGAAGAACACTGATGGGGGTTTGAGAGCTTAAGTAGAGAGTAAGGAGTATATATTTGCCTTTAATAGGGTTATACCTAGAGAGAATTTAAGTGTGAGGGCAGGTTGGAGTGAGCAAGTCATCTCAGAGACTGACAGGTGCCCATATGCCTATGTAATGGGTGTGAGACACTATAAGTGGATACATCATGCCATACATTAAATTAATACTACTAAGTTTTATTTTTTCAGAACAGCAAATTCTATACATGGCAACGCAGGCTTGATTGTTTCTCCTTATTGAACAACATGTTTTCTTACAACTTTTAATATAGAAGAAATATTAAGAGTTTATCCTTTTGGAGGTGGATCCTGAGCAATAGCATGATCCTTCAGGTTCTCTTGACTAGGATGGTAAGAAGCTTAAAAAACAAGTCTTTTATATTTTGATAGAAGCAGCGAGGTGGCACGGTGAATAGAGTGCAGGACTTGGTATCAGGAAGATCCGAGTTTTAAAAGACAGTAGGTATATGACCCTGGGCAAGTCACATAATCTGTCTATCTCAGTTTTTTATCTACAAAATGAGATAATAATGGCACCTACCTCCTAGAATTACTATGAGGATCAAATGTGATAACATATATAAAGTGCTTTGCAAACCTTAAATCTCTCTGTAAATATTAGGTATTATTAATTATTAGAACTGGGAGTATTATTTAACTTGGAGAAGGAAAGATATAACCATATTCAAACAATTAAAGGGTTGTCAGGTAACACAGGGATTAAATTTTTTCTCCCTGGCTCCAGAGGGCAGAATTGGGACCAATGGGTGGAATTCAGAGGGAGACATATTTTTATTTTTTATTGAATTTAGAGCACTTAGAATTGTTTCCTGAAAATTTTATTCTTATATCACTTTATGGCATGGAGGTGAGTCTGGGTTTTCAGAGGTTATATCAACAGAATACAAGCTCTGGCAGGTTATACCAGGTTTTAAGAACAGGCCAAGTGAAGAATTACATATCTCTTCATCAGAGTCAGTTTGGTTAATCTGTGTGTGCTCTTGGGAAAATCATAAAACATCCTTCACAAAGTAAAGGGGCTGAACTAGATGATCTCTAAGGCTTCTTCTAGCTCTAGGATTTAACTTACTGAAGGATTGGAAGTTTAGCTATTTATCTTTTGTTCGCTTTTTCTATATTGAGTCTCCCTACCTCACCCAGAATGGAGGTACAGTGACCATTCAATGGCCTGAGCTTACTAGTTATTTTCATGGAAGCCTGGACCTATACTCTGTCCAACCTGGACTGGTTTATCCCTCCTTAGGCAGCCTGGTGTTTCCCTACTCTTGGGGACTGACCATCTTGGTGCCACATTCAACGTGGACACCCAATTTGCTTTGGCCCTGCTGTAGCGCAGAACTTCTAAGTTCAAAGGATTTACTAGCCTAAACCTCCCCTGTGGCAGCAGGAAGCAGATACACTATTATGTCTCTCCCAGGCTTAGCTACAGGCCTCTAGGGTGATGGACAATTTTGAGCCTCCCAATTCAAAACTCCCCTTCTAATTCAATGGAGAAACTTATTTACACTTTCTAAATAGAAAACCTTGTAGTTGTATCTTCATAATTAATTCAATATCTTAGTAACAGATAATATTATGTGATTATACTTTAGGTGTTGGGAGGGGCTGATCAAAGATCAATTCCTGCATCCTACAGGGAGATAGTGTTAACAGCTGAAAGGCACTGTCTCCAGAGTAAAAGGACTTTGTTTCAAATCCTACTTCTGATATTTACTACCATTTTGATCCCAGTAAATCACTTAACTTCCCAATCATGAGTTTCTTTGACCCATTCCAGTTTGGGATCTATGATCCTATGAAATAATTTCCAGAAGGTGGGCCAACAGATAGTAGGGGTTTTTATTTTTGTTTTTCCATGGCAAATCACAAAGTCCCTCCAGTGAAGGTTGATGAGATCATGATTTGTGTGATAAGAGGACCCACAACAATAAATTTTCAGATTTTTAAAGTACGAAGAAAGAAGAGAGATCTAGAAATGGAAAAGGTTGCCATGTTATTAAGCCTTATCACTGTCAAAATTTGTCAAAGGAGAGGCTGGATGACTACCACTTGGAGGCCATTGAACTTCAAATAAAGACTAAGCTCTAAGCTGCTGTGATTCATACAGTTAAATATGTGCCAAAGTGATCCCTCTTTGTCTCTCTCTACTTTTCTAGGAACAGAGCTACTACTGCATAAAATTAAATACTTTAAAATTTAAAAAAGAATTTCTTTTCTTTGGTGCCATCCTAGGAAAAAGAAAAGTTCCCCTATCTTGGGCCATTACCTCATGGTCCAAATACCATCCTGTAGGGCATGTTTTAAATAATCTATGTCTCTTTAGTCAGTCTACATAATAAGTAATTTATAAATACTGTAATGTGATCCTGTAGAAAGAGTGCTATATATATTTGGAATGAGAGGAACTGTGTTGGAATCCCACTTTTGCCATTTGCAATTTATGTGGCCTTTGGCAAGTATTTTCAAGTCTCTTGCTCCCCAGTTTTCTTATCTGTAAAATGAAGAAGTTGGACTAGGTAACTTCCAAGATCCCTTCTAGCTCTAGAGCTATAATCCCATGACTTGCCTTATGACATGAAACCTAGTGTGGTTCCAAGAGTATTTGCCAACTGACTCCATTTAATCAATAAACAGGAAAAACATGGTACATTTTGGAAGTAGGAGAATGTCCACCTTTAACTTTAGCTTCTCCTTTGCCCCATGTTCCAGGAGCAGGAATCAGTTCTACAAATCCTTCAGGTCATCCTACAGAATAGAGTCTGTAATTGGAGGCCTGAAATACTTCTGCAATAATATGAAGGCACAGTTTGATTATGTGCTCCACCTTTGAAAAGCTTGGATTGATTTGAGAGTCTCCAATTTTCTTAGGCATTGATCTTGAAACAAATCTCAAGGACAATTCTTGGTAAACTGGATACTAGCATAAATATATCTCTAGTTAGTTCTAGGACACTTAAGAATATATTCTGAGTAGGGGTGTGCTGGAACCAGATTTAACTGGCATGTAAGGGCATTTGTTAAATTTTCAGTGGACACAATTACACCTTAGAAATGGGAAATCTACAAACCAGGATTTGATTTATTGCTTGTTGATTACCTAGCATTAATAATGCATATTAGTTGGGTTGTTAAACATTTATCAGCACACTTCTGCTTCTAAGGGTTCAGGTTTAGAGCATCTAAAAACCTAACACACTACTAATAACATTTCTGGAATGGCATCCTTTGGATGATGTTGTAATTCTTTAGGGGTGGAAGTAACAAGAGAAGACTTGGAGATAGGCTAGTTATAGAATATCAGGTAATTATTGGGGAAGGAGTGTAGAAAAGGGGCAGAGCCAAGACGGTGAAATAAAAGCAGAGACTTGCTAGTGCTCTCCCGCAAGTCCAGCCAAATACCTGTAAAAAATGACTCTAAACAAATTCTGGAGCTGCAGAACTCACGCAATGACTGAGTGAAGCAAATCTCTAGCCTAAGACAACCTAGAAGGTCAACAAGAAGCATGCTGGGAGCAGAGTACAGTGTAGTGTGGGCTCAGGGGGACTGAATTTCTGGCATCTGTGGTGGCTTCCAGACTTCACAACCCTAAAACATCGAGGACAATTTGGAAGGTCAGTGGAAAAAACCTGCCTGACCTGGGCAAGTAAGTAGTGATCTGGCTCCACTCCCAGGCGGGCAGAGGTAGTAGAAGCACTCACAGCAGCAGCAGCTGCAATAGGGGCACCTGCAGCAGCAGTTTCTGGAGCTCTACCCCCACAGATTGTGGGGGGATCAAGCAGCTGACAGTATGTCCCCCACTCCCACTGGAAGCAGAGAACTACCTTGACAAAGAGCTCAAAAGTCAAGTAAATTGCTAGGGAAATGAGCAAAAACCAGAAAAAGAATCAGACTATAGAATCTTACTTTGGTGACAAGGAAGACCAAAATATACAAACAAAAGAAAATAACAAAGTCAAAGCTTCTACATCCAAAGCCTCCAAGAAAAATATGACTTGGTCTCAGGCCATGGAAGGGCTCAAAAAGGATTTTGAAAATCAAATAAGAGAATTAAAGCAAAAATTGGGAAGGGAAATCTGAGTGGTGCAAGAAAATCATGAAAAATGAGTAGACTGTTTGCTAAAGGGGACCCAAAAAATAATGAAGAAAATAACACCTTAAAAATAGAGTAACCCAAACAGCAAAAGAAATCCAAAAAGCCAATGAGGAGAAGAATATCTTGAAAGGCAGAATTGGTCATAAGGGAAAGGAGGTTCAAAAGTTCACTGAAGAAAATAATTCCTTAAAGATTAGAATGGAGCAGATGGAAGCTAATGACTTCATGAAAACTCAAGAAATTATAAAACAAAACCAATGGAATGAAAAAATAGTGAAATATCTCACTGGAAAAACAACTGACCTTGAAAACAGATCCAGGAGAGACAATTTAAAAATTACTGGACTACCTGAAAACCATTATCAAAAAAAGAGCCTAGACATCATCTTTTAAGACATTATCAAGGAAAAATGCCCTGGTATTCTAGAACCAGAGAGTAAAATAGATATTGAAAGAATCCACTTCTCATCTCCTGAAAGAGATTCCAAAAGTTAAACTCCTAGTAATATTACACCCAAATTCCAGGTTGCAAGCAGCCAGAAAAAAACAGTTCGAGTATTGTGGAAATATAATCAGAATAGCACAAGATCTAGCAGCTTCTACATTAAGGGACTGAAGTGCTTGGAATATGATATTCCAGAGATCAAAGGAGCTTGGATTAAAACCAAGAATCACTTACCCAGCAAAGCTGAGTATAATACTTCAGGAGAAAAAATGGTCATTCAATGAAATAGAGGACTTTCAAGCATTCTTGATGAAAAGACCAGAGCTGAACAGAAAATTTGACTTTCAAACACAAGAATCAAGAGAAGCATGAAAAGGTAAACAGGAAAGAGGACTTACTAAAGTTGAACTGTTTACATTCCTACATGGAAAGATAATATTTGTAACTCTTGAGACTTTTCTCAGTATTAGGGTAGTTGGAGGGATTATATACATATAGACAGAGGGCACACAGTGAGTGGAATATGAAGGGATGATATCTAAAAAAAAAAATTAAGAGGTGAGAGAGGAATATATTGGGAGAAAAAGAAAGGAGAAATAGAATGGGTTAAATTATCTCTCACATTGAAGAGGCAAGAAAAAGTTTTTTCAATAAAGGGGAAGAGGTGAGAGGGAAAGAGTGAACCTTACTCTCACTGAATTTGGCTTAAGGAGGGAATAACATGCACACTCAATTTAGTATGAAAATCTATTTTACACTACAGGAAAGTGGGGTGAAGGGGATAAGTGAGGGGTGAAGGGGATAAGCGAGGGGTGAAGAGGATGATAGAATGGACGACAAATGGGAGGAAGGGGTAAGTAGAAGTAAATACTACTGAGGAGGGACAGGGTCAAAAGAGAGAACAGAAATAAATGGGGGGCAGGATAGGATGGAGGGTTTTTCTAATATCCCAGAATGCTTCATTTCTGGACCTTCCATTTACCTGCTCTCTTGTACTTATCCCTCAAGCCATACAACCTATTTTAGCTTATTCAGACCACATAGAATTTTAAGCATAGTGCCACATTATACTTTACTAAAATTTCCTTTGCAACAAAACTCTCTCCCTAAAAATTGATCATAAGTACTATGATGAAATAAAAACATAATTATGTCAATACTGTTCTCTAATATGCAACTGGGGCTGAGGGAAAAAAGGTAGCATGGCTCTCCAAAACTACTACTATCAACCTGACAAGGAATAGTAGGGCCATAGGAAGATCCCCAAATTTCTAGTGACTCAACACTTAAATAGAAAACTATAACAGAAGACACATGACATAAGTGAGAACAGAATTGACAATAAATGGGTGGCCAGAATGGTCAGACATCAACCACTTGTCTCCTAGAAAATCTAAAAGCATTCTAAGCTTGGAGGTTTTGCCCAATATGTTATTTACTGTGCTTTATTGGCTATGGGTTAGGTCTTACTTGAAGTTCAGAGTTCAGTAAAGAAGACATTTCCTGTGATGACAACAGCTAAAAACTAGAGAACACTGGAGGATAAACAAAAAGGGATCTTTGTGATCTCATAAAAATTTAAAATAATCTTTCTATCCAATACAAAGAAAACACTACCACCTAACCCTAAATGGGGAATGGAATTTGGTTGTTTATCAAGTAGTAGTGACTGATTTTTTTTTGTCATGATCTGTCCACATTCTCTTGTCCTATTTTACTTCTGACTAATGGCATACACTATCATATGGAAGGTTAGGGTACAGGGCATAGTTTCTAAACATTTGAATGTCCAGTTGAAATTAAGACTTCAAAAATATATAAAACATGGTGGACAGCACTTGGGGAATGAACCCAAGGAAGGAAAATTAAGAGTAATATTGTTCTATATACAACAGACCATCCAGCCAGAAGGAAAAAATGGATAAGTTTCTTAAACAAAAAATAAAACTTGTTGAGGAAAGATAGTAATGATAGGGGAACTTCACCTAACTTTGCATTTACCAGAAATTTCATTTTGATAGGAAGCATGGCTTCTGAAAAATTGCCTTGCTTTACAGAGAAATTAAATTCTATAAATAAACAGGAAACCAAAAAGAAGAACTAGCAATCTGCACCTAAGTCTGGTCAACACAGAGGAACTGGTTTGTAAATTGGAATTCAAGTTAATCAGCAAAAATTTATGAGGAAAGTGAAAATAATTGAAATATTGAGGAAAAATTGATCATGTCATCTTATAGTTTGTGATGACCACAGAATGGAATGCAGGTATGGCCAAATATATACCACAGACTTTAGAAGAGTAGGTTTCAAAGAGTTCAGAGGAAAAAGATGTATAATTCTTTGTCCTGCAACTGAAAAGGGGAAGACTGTAAGACAAATGGGAGGTTCTCAGAAATGAAAGTTGGATGATACTATGTGAATTATCCTAACAAGGAAGCAAAAATGAGACTTCTAAAGAGACCAGTGTGGTTCCAAAGAAAGATTTCTGACAAGATCAAATAGAAAAGAACATGTCAGCACTCTCACAGCAAAGAAATGACAACAAAGATCATAGTTTGAGGTCATCTCTAGTGCAACTCATTTTGCAAATGAGGCAACTGAGGCCTAGAGGGGTGAAGTGACTTGCCTGCGATAAGAAACTCAAATCAACAAGCATTTTATTAAGTACCTACCCTATGTCTGGCATTATGTTCCTTATCTCACATCACTCAGATGACTTCCGCCATTATCTCCTCCTTCACCTCTGTCTCATGTGAAGAGGTGTCCTTACTTGCAAAAGCAAACTTCTCTATATACAAAAGTAATCCCATTTCATCTCATCTTCTCCAGAAGACCATCCTATACATCACCTTTATTATCTCAGTAATCTTCAGTCTTTTCTGCCCACTGGCTGCTTCCCTGTTGTTTACAAATATATATCAAAAACCCCTCACTTATTCTGTTCATCTCCAGTAGCTGTCATGCACCATCTATGCTCCTTTTCATTGCAAAAGTCCTTGAGAAGAAGATAGCTAGTATATGGCAGAGCTTGGCTTTCATTTCATGTTTTCGGATTCCAAATCTAATGCTTTCACTATATCACATAGGTCCTGAACAAACTATGGTATATGAAGGTAATGAAATATTATTATAAGAAATAACGAGTCTAAAGAATTGGAATAAACACAACAATAACTGTGGGAGGATAGAGTGAAAAAAGCAAAAGCAAAACCAAAAGAATGATTCACATATATGATAAAATAATAATAACAACAAATTAATTTT
Source organism: Bettongia penicillata ogilbyi (assembly GCA_023548195.1). NCBI lineage: Eukaryota > Metazoa > Chordata > Mammalia > Diprotodontia > Potoroidae > Bettongia > Bettongia penicillata. Next base: position 3,029,390 of record JAJHZJ010000011.1, on the reverse strand, counting down.
AAATACACAGTACAGAGGTTCAAAAGGATCACAAAAGCAAGGATCATGTGATACTCCTTCATTAAAATCAGCCTACAGGGTGGATTAACAATCAAATAAATACCCAAAGCATAAGATAATAGAATCATTTATAATATCCTACTGGATTTTTGTTTTATTTTTCATAATCTTTTTTCTTTTCTTGTGTTCTTGTTATATATTTGAATACTGATATCTATTAATGGAAGGTAACAAAGAATTTATATTTAAAAGAAAAAAAGACTATGTAAAATATGAAAGCAAAGAGCTTCAAGAAAGAGTACAAAACAATTGCTCAGACATGTAAAAGCCAGCATGAGTTAACTGGCATGTCAAGGAGAATGCAGAGTACTAACGGGTAATATAGTGTCCTGATAGGTCAAGGCCACAAAGGACAAACATACAAGTGTTTAGACACTGATTGAATACATAGAGCAAATTACCAGTTCCTTTCACCAGACCATCCCAACAGGTTTCTATTGCTTATTCTAACTGAGCAACTAATAAACTTACATAAGAAATGTTAAAGTAATTCATCTTGTAACTGGCTCTTGAATTTCTTCAGGCTTTGGATAAAAGCAAGTCAGCTTACATTAAATTTACTTGTAGTAATTTCTTATAAACTTATTGTCAAGAACATGTGGATATATTTGATAGAAGCAGCTTATTACTTATAAATTATCTCTCCCCTTCTGTTAAGTGAGTAGATACACTGTAGAGATGAAATGTTACTGTAAGGCTGATATCCTTCTACCCACTACTTATTGAATGAGCGAAACCTCATTCCCAAAATATTATTAATCTATTATTCAAAGTTCGGCAAACTTTAAACAACATAAAAGGTAAGCATAATTGTGAAGAGGAGATTCCTTAGGAGGTGTGTGTGTGTGTGTGTGTGTTGTGTGTATGAGAGAGAAGAAGGGAGAGGGAGATGGAGAGGAAGAGGCAGAGAGAGAGAGAGAGAGAGAGCTAATAAATTATTGCTCTTCAAAAGAAAGCAGTTCTTGAGGTAGCTAGGTGACACAGTGAACAGAGCAGCAACCCTGGAGTCAGATCTGGATCTGGGTTCAAATCTGGCCTCGGACACTTGACACTTCCAAGCTGGGTGACCTTGGGCAAGTCAGTTAACCCTGACTATCTCGCCTACCCCCTGAAGAAAAATTAAAATAAAGTGTTTTTTTGATTTATCAACTTGATTGGTGTTCTGATTTAGAGATAAAAATAGACTATTTTAGGAGATATCTTTAGTTGTGCTACAGAGCCACTAGGTGTGGAATCTTGTAATCTTTAGATTAATAATTACTGACACTATAGGGTTCTTTTTCTAATAAGAATGTGTAGAAAAGAGGTGTTAAACACACAGGCAGGTGGCTAAATTATAGATTTATCACTAGAGTTTAGCTGCAACCAGATTAAAATATAATTGGGAAATATTTAATAAAATAAATTAAAAGTATACTAGAATACAAATAATGTTAACATTCAGTTTCCTAAGTCAATATGCAGCTTGCAGAGATACTTAAGTAAGGTTTAGGATGCCATTTCTATTTGAGTTTGACACCACTGATGCAGAGAACCAACTAAGGCCTTATTTTTAAGAAGAAATGAGAAAAGTTAGCCTACTGCTTCATTTCCTTTAATTTGTTATAGGTGATAAAATGCTTTAATACTTTAGTGGATATATATTTCCTCCACTGGAGCAGATGATAACTCTTCTGTGACTTCATTATCATCCTGTGTGACTCTTGTCCATTTTTGTTTTCTTGTGTTATTTTTCAACTGTGTCCTACTCTTTGTGATCCCATTTGGGATTTTCTGGGCAAAGACACTGGTTTGCTATGTCCTTTGCCAGCTCATTTCACAGATAAGGAACTAAGACAAATAGGGTTAAGTTACTTGCCCAGGATCACACTGCTGGTGAATATCTGAAGCTGGATTTGAATTCAGGAAAAGGAGCTTCCTGCCTTCAGGTTGAGTACTCTATCCACGGTGCCACCTAGCCAACTTTTGTCCAAGTAGTCCCATAAATCCTCCACAGTAGGTTCTACCTACTATGCTGTGATGGCAAGTAAAATAGCATCTCTTGCTGTTTTTGTTTTAGTATAATCAAAAAGTATAATGCCTCCATTTGAATGTGACTAAGGAAGACCTTTCTCACCCACTGTTGGGCCTGGGAAGATTTGTAATAAGGTCTTCTTCACCTTTTGTTAATGAGGCACTGATTCTCAAGGGATGTGATGCCCTTTGGCTCTAAAGAGTGTATAAAGATTCTGAGGTGCTGGTTTTATTTTGGTGCTTACTGACTGGAAGTGTTTGTTTGGCCAGATGAGGACTCTGGGAAGCTCCTTTAAGGAGCCCTTCCCCCCAGGTCCCTTTGAGACCCAGATGTCATGCTTCCTTCTCTGGTAACTATGGTCAGACAGTTGGAACTGTGTTGAATTCAGGCACAGGAAGCCATGTCTGTTGACTTTTTTGATTTCTCTGTATTTTCTTCGAAGTTCAGGGTGTTGATGCCCCTTAACTGTGCTTGGTTAAAGGAACAATACATGTGCTTGATTAAAGTGATTGTTAACCCCTCAAAAGTTGCCTTTACTTTTATGAATGCAGATCTAAGAACCTGTCCCCCATGCATGGGGATGCTTACTAACACATATGCTAAGGAGCTTGCTCTGGATCTCTTTATGTAACCAGAAGAACTCATGAACTTCCATCTGCTGTCCCTTGCTCTTGGTACATGACTGATCTGTTTCCTTTTCTGGACATACATCTCTTTGATGATATATTTTGTGCTTCTTCTGATGCACAGTTCTTCAGTGGTAACTGGGTGCAGCTTATTTATATCCACCTAAGTCTCTCTATTGACTTTTGGCTGAACTATACCTTAAATCTTTCTGAGACAATGTAGCATGCCATGAATGGTAGAGTAGAGTGTTATAAGTAAAAATTTTATGTGCACTAAGAAGATGAGTGAGACATGTTTTTCATGAGAAAATTTCTTCACTAAAACACAAAAAGTTTAGCATTAAGGAAATATGAGGTCATGAAACCTGGGTTCTAATGCCTGGTTTATTGATAACCAGTAGGGCAAGCCTTGCTGTATCAGAAGCCTTATGTATTCTCTGTACTTTCATTGTTAACAATGGAGAGGTTGGGTTAAATAGTTCCTAAGCATGGCATAGTGGAAGAACTCTAGGTAACTCTGAAGAGTAACCATGATGACCAGAGGTATACATATTGCCAAACTTAAAATGAGCTATGCAAGTCATAGTCATAGTCAATATACATTTATTAAGTACCTATAATGTGCCAGACACTATGCTAAGTATTGGAGATACAAATGAGAACAACACTTTCTGACCTCAAGCAGCCTACAATATAATGGGGGGAAAGAACATAAAAAGAAAGGTGAAAAGCAGAAGTGGGTATGGGGGAAGGTACCCAACTTAAGAGCATGGTGGAGAGGTCAGATATGTCCCTAAGCACTGCAGCAAGGCGAGAAATGAGATGTTTTGAACTGAGATTCCTCTTTAAGCAGAAATTCTGGAGTTCATGGATCTACTTTCTCATCAGAGAGGAGGTGGTAACTAGTGACATAGTCTATATCTATGAAATACTCCATTCACTGTATGCCTTCTGAAGAATACATTTTTAGCCTATAAAAGGAGCTGTCAATTTTTTTAAAAAAATGTTTTAAAAGCAGTTCCACTCTATTGTCATTTGCATTGGTACAGAATGTAATACTTTGAACTGTCATCAGAGAAGGCCAGTGCAGTGTAGCGGGAAAAGTGCTGGACATGGAATCAAACAGTCTCAAGTCAAAGCCCTTTATAGGTAGGTGAATGTACAAGTTACTTCCCACTGTGAGACTGTTCCTACTGTAACATTAGGAAGCTTGTTTAGATGAATTTCAAAATCTCTTCCAGCACAAAACCTATGATATTTTGATCCTAAACTTGCTATAGTTTCTAAAGCAGTGATGTAGTTAATAAAGGAAGAGTTAAGTGTTTTCACTCAAAAGCACCACCTGCTGTTTCTTAGCAGATAATTGATACTCTCAGGTTTCCCTGGCCATCATATTCAGGACCTTTTAACTAACTGATATGCTTCACAGAACCATATTTTTAAAAAATTATAATCAACCTTAAAAATTTTCCTTTTGACACTTTTAATACTTTAAATATCTAGGAGGGATACACTATATATTAAATGCAAGTAGTCATAATCCCTGTCCTTAAGAAATATTTCCTAGAATAAGCATCATCATGGATTTTGGTAATGTAACACAGCAATATATTTGCCTTCTCTTATACTCTTAGTATTAAATTTTCCATTTTATTTAAATGGAGTATTTTGTATTCTGCAAATGCCTTTTCTATAGATAAGGACACTCAATTTTGTAATACATTTTTACATTCTTTCTTTTGTCCTAAGTCCTACCATTTTCCATGCTTTTACACAGATTAGACCAAAAAATTGTTGAATGGATGGAAGATCATTTTCTTTTATTTACTAATCCATCCAATGACCACTGATTAAGTAGCTACTATGTACAAGGAACCATGCCAGGTGCTGGGGGAGACAGACTAATTAAGACATGGTTCCTATTCTCATAGAGCTTAATTTAAACAGGGTCTGTTACATAGACAAATAAAATAACAGACAATATACTATTATTGTACAATAATTAGAGAATAGTTTAGAATACAATAATATCAGATAGAAAGATAATACTACATAAAGTCGGAAGTTTGGGAAAGTTTGTTTAAGGAGGTAGCAAATAATGAAGGTCTAGAATGATGGACAAGATTTCAAAAGGTAGCAGTAGCTGGGAAGAGTGTTGAGAATGGGGAATAATGTGAAGACAAGCATAGAAGCAGGCGACCATGGATACACACAAGGTTAAGGGGCTGTTTAAGTAGCAGAGTAAGTGTTAATGAGAACCTATACTAGGCTGCTTTCTAGTATATGAGACCATGAACTGGGGGAAAGGAGAGAGCAGATTTGAGAGAGATTGAAGATACAAAAATTTGTAAATAATAGGATATGAGGGGTAAAAGATAGAGAAGAGTAAAGTATTACTCAGTTTTTCAAGTGTGGGTGAATGATGGTGCCACTGACAGAAATAGGAAAGCCAGAAGGAAGACCTGGTTTGGAGAGAAGATATAGAAAGTTCTGTTTTGGAATGTGATGATTTTGAAATGCCACCAGGCACTTAGCCTGATTAAGCAGCTAACTGAAAACGCAAGTCAGATACTTTGGAAAGATGTTAAAGGTGGAAATACAGACTTGGGGGTCATCTATGTAGAATGGAAGCTTAACAGATTTAGCAGTATGGGCTAAATGATGCACCTTAGATATGTTTTGTAAAATTGTGTTCAACTATGGATAAGAAAGCAGAGAGACAGATAATTCTTTGAGAAAATCAAACCATGAAAACATTTGCCTCAACCATTTGGTTATTTTAAAATGCTGAAATTGTTGGGGTTGTTAGATACTTCAATTTTTCCTATCACTTTTCTTGTAGATGAATATCTCTAGTCCTAGGCCCTTGACTTCACTATGGAGTCAAATGCACAGATCAAGAGACTAGCCTTGTCCAAGAAAGACAATTTTTCCCTGGGCTCAGGACAGGTGAATACATATGTAAAAAGGAGCAGGGTGAGGAGGAAGGGAACCGAGGAAGTATGCTTCAGATTGCCTTGATTTCAGTAAGGTAGTTGTTGAGGTCATATGTCGATAGCACAAAAAGAGTGGCAGTACAAACTCCAGGAAATATTTGGAATAGGTAAAAAGAATGCAGAGCATCAGTGAGACTCCATCTGAGCCTAAACAAATAACAGATAAAATCTGCCATTCTGTGACTTTTTTCCAGCAGTGGAGCTGAAGAGGTCATGAAACTATGAGGTCAGGATTTACAAAGGTCATAAAGATAGATGTTAAAGTTATTAAAGATAATGGCAAAAGAAATATCTTAAATGGAAGACTTATGAGCTTGTTTTCAAGATCAATGAGGATGGGCAAAAAGTGTGCTGAAGGTTAAAAAACAATTGTGATGATGGGAATAGGGTGACTTAGTAGAGAAGAGGCTGTTAAGTGATGGTACCAAAGCAGTGACCTGCAAGCAAAAGAAGAGAACAAGAGGCAAGTTCACTTCTCTGCCACACAGTGACATTTAGGGAAATAAACAGAACAAGGCAAGTTATGTATACACTAAGGAGAAAGACCTAACTACTACTTGTGAGTCCTGTCTCGTTTATTTCCATGTGCTCCTTTATAAAATGGAGATAATGTCTGAGGAATCTGAACTAGCTGTGAACCTGGCACCCAAATACTGTACTAGGGAAAAAATATATTAAGCTGTTTGATCAAAATATTCTAGGTAGCCATACAGTCATGATTATTAGTAAATTGTTTTGAACTTTTCATTTTAAAAGCTATAAGTTATAATATGGAGATGTATCAAATTATATGTGCAGTTTACACTGTTGAGTGCTAATGGCTGAGATGTCATTGCATATGATATGCAAGCTGACAATGGGTCAAAAGTCTAGGACAAAAATAGACCAGCTCTGCTTCAGTCCTGAACAGTGCTGATGGGAAAAACTTAGAGCAGTACATAAACACTGCAGGCGATGAAATGTTATCAAACCAGCTCTGTATGTTCATTAGCTTGACCCACAAACGTGAGTGAAATGTGTCTACTTGTTAAGGGCTATTTGAAGCTTGTACAAGCTTAATTGAGTATATACTGCCCTTTAGGGAATCCCTATCCTGCACCTTTGGAATTGAAAGAATTCTGAAACCTTTAGATTAATAAGGTCACCACAGCGGGAGACATGACTGGCTGGGACAGACCCTGGAAACCTCTGCTAAAGATCTGAATTCTAAGTATCTAGAACCCCTAAGAAAGCAATATAATTTTAGTTTGGACCCTAAAGGACTCTTCATGAGTCCTATATTCTCCCAAATTCCAAATGATTATTAAAAACAAGGTAAGAGACAGTATGGTACAGTAGGCTGAAAGCTAACCAGGGGAATCTGGGTTCCAGGCCTGTGTCAGACCTATATTGTATCTAAGAACAAATCATTTTTCCCTCTGTGATCTAGGCAACTTTTTAAGACCATATTTTGCAGAGAAGGCACTGTTTCCTCAATGTTTCATTGTATCAATAAAACCACCGGTATTAACCTTATACTTGTGTAGAAAGGTAGTATCTATGAAATAATTTACTCAGACCAGATATCAAAACTCATTTAAGTGCCTAGTGTGTACTTTGACCAATCCTAGGTGCTGGGAGGGATATGAGTATGTATGAGGCATAGTCCTACTCTCAAGTATAATAATTCTTTTTTGACATAAAAGACAGGCATGTAGAATAATTAGGAAACGTAAGACAACATATGATTTATATATCAAAGTAAATAGTAAAGACTCTAAGTTCCATTTCAATTTTTCAAAGGAGACAACAACAAAAGCCCCAGAAGTTAGACAGTGAAAACTTCACACCTTTTAATTTCTGAAAACTAGCCTCTGAATATATTGCTAATCCTGACACAAAGCCTCCTTTTAGGCAAGAAATTCAGACTCAGTTCCCTGGTATATACATATATTCATCAATCATAGGGCTGAATAAAAGAGATGTGTGTGTGTGTGTGTGTGTGTGTGTGTAAGTAAATAGAAACCCAATCCTATAACTTAGAATCCTGAAAAATAAGTGTTATGTGGTTATATAGCTATTACAGACAGCAGTTAGAAAAAAAGTTGCAAAGAAACATGATCCATAAGCAAGTCTTACCTTTGACTGTCTCAAGAAACTTTATGTTATGATTTCTGGTAACAAGATATTTCCAGGAAATGGTCCGCAATAGGCCACATATTAGCGATCTAGTTTCAGCTACATGGATCTTTTCCAGCTATTCTTCTTCGAAAGGGTATTCAAATTTCCCAAGATTTAAATAGTGTCAATAGTATGTCCAGAAGGGAGATTGCTTCCTCCAGATCTGAGACGTACACTGTCAACACCTGCTGATGGAAAAGCTTTGCACAGGAATGGCACAAGAGTGAGTAGAATGGAGAAGAATGTTGACTTTCATCAACATGTAGACAGTCTAGTGCTTAGTACCTCATCACTGAGGTTATAGCTAAGTGGCCAGGGATGAATCATGACTCATATATTCACAGGGATACTTTTCTGCCTGTATAATTTAAATGTCAAGTGGCCCGGAAAGTGGTCTTATTCTCAAATGCCCCATTTTTCAGCCCCCTCTACATGTATATAAATACTGTGAAAAGAGGCTTGGTCTTTTTGAGTGGAAGAGGAGTGATTTTTCTTTTCATATGATAGCACTTACTCCCTGAAGAGCTGGCTAATAATTCAGGCTCCAAACATTCTAAGATATACATTATTTAGCCACATATGGAAAATTAGCAGTCTGTAACAAGGAACTTGGCATTAACAGTTTATTGCAATGCCTTTATCAAAATGGTGGAATCCTCTTTTACTTAGCCAACAAAGTCCAGACACAAAGTCTTTCCAGTAAGAGATGAGGCAAAGTCTTTAGCTGAAAGGATAAAGGGAAGGAGATCTAGGGGAGGTTATAAGAAGGATGAAAAGTATGGAAGAACTACTGTGGCAAGAATAATCGCTCATGGAGGAGATATAAAAGAATTCCCTTGTGTTAGTGAAGGCCCAGTTGAAGTTATATAGCACAAATCTGCAATGGGCCCAGTTAGCATAGCTTCGTGATTTTCTCTAACTTCCTTCAGTAGCGCATGAATAGCTGTGACTGATAGTTTGACACTTGTCAGGGCAAGAAAAGCTATACAATATGAGGGCAAGGGACTTGATAGTATAGAGTTGAACTGGTTCACCAAGCAGCCAAGAGGGGAAAAGGAGAGGGTAGCCAATGGAGGGGTTATAGTCTAGGAAAGAACTGGAGGTCACAGTGTGGGGTTGCCAAGCAGAGGGAGGTATGAAATAACAATGGGACTGTGATCAGATAAGGGAATTCCAGCATTCATGAACATGGAAATAATGAATTTGTGGGTGATAGCAAGATCAAGAATATGACCATCTTTATGTATGGCTGAGGTAGGGTGGAAGAGTATGTAATATGAAATGAGGAAGTTGAGAACTATGAAGTTAGGGTGTTTGAGGGAGTATAAATATGATGTGAGACTTAAGCCCAAGTCTTATTGGCTCCAAGGTTGGCTATCTATCTGTTAGATTAACACTTTTATTTTTAAGTCACAATTCTGACCATGGCATGCACACTTCTTGAAAACCTTCACTGCTTCGATGTTGAGATACAACTTTCTGACTTTGGTATTCAAAATCCTACGCAATATAATTCTAACCTACTTGTCCAGCCTTCTTTTCTTATACTTTGTATAATCTTCTCTTGTACTGTGTTCCAGTTTGGGGGAATTAGTTTCCATCTACTATTCTACCCTTCTACCCTCTCCTATGTCCTTATCTTTGCTCATACTATTCCTCCCATGTGTTTTATGTATGTATATATATATATATATATGTATATATATTTACATATACATATATACACACACACATACGTATACATACATACATATTCCACCCCTGCCACCTTTGTTAATATCTTTCATTTCCTCCAAGGCCCAAGATGGATGCCTCCCATCTACATGAAGACTTACCTGACTTTTCCTCAGGTCCTCTCTAGGTAAAATGTAAATCTCTCTACTCAAATTTCTCATAGTACCTTTCCTTTACACTTAACTTGCTCTTCCTTGTAATATACTTATTTGTTATACTTGGACTTGTTCTTTTCCTCTGATATTCACATTAGACCGTAACTTTTTGGAGAGAAATCTTATTCATTTGTATTACCAGTACCTCGCATAATGCCTTGCACAGAATAAGCGTTTAATAAATTTTTGTTGAACATAATCCTTTGGATAATAGTTGTCCATCATTGACCTGATAAATAACAAAATCAATATTCTGAGTGATCTTGACAAGGCAGAATCGATAAAAATTAAACATAAATATAAAAATATTAAAAATAAGTTAAAAATCATTGGCACAAGTTTGCTACGGGAGAGTGCTATGATAGGGAAATTACTTTAAAAAGATCTAGCAACTAGGTTCAGGATGGATTAGAATGGGGCACAGTAGAAGTAGGAAGCCTAGTAAGGAAGAAGTTTATTGTAATGGTTACAAGGCAAGGTTTCAGAGTCTAAAGCAGGGTGGTGGTAGTGAGAAAGTAAGGGATGGATAGGAGAGATATTGTGAAAGTAGAATTTTTAGGACTTGTTGAGTGGGGGATGAGAGAGAAGGAAAAGCTGAAGATGACTATAAGGATCTGAATCTGGGTTTTTGGAAGAAGGGTGGTATGAATAAAAACAATTCAAGATTAGAAGTTGATTTACTGATAAAGACAATGGATCTAGTTTTAAATATACTAACTTTGACATGAAAACAGATCATGCTGACAGAAACATATAGCAGATAATTAGAAACGTTGGATTGGAACTAGGGAAAGAGCTTAAAGACTGCCATGTAGATGGGCACAGGATAGAAATTCAAGGCTATCAGAGCAGGGGATAAGATATATAAAGGAGAGAGTTTAGAAACATAAATACAAAGGACGGAATAAATTATCTAGAGAAACGCTCAAATTTTGGGAGAGGAGACAGTAAACAGAAGCAGAGAAGCAGAAGTATAAACCTGGATGATACAATGTCACAAAAGTTAGGGAAAAAGAGAATTTCAAAGGCATGGAGGTAATCAACGGTGTTCTATGTTGCAGAAAGGTCAAGATAAAAGAGTACTGAGAAAAGGACATTGAATTGAGCAAGAAAGAAGTCAACAGAGACCCCTGAGAATACAGCTTCAGCAGACTGAGTGGAAAAGAAATCAAAGAGATTAAAAGAAAGTATACCTAGTACAGTTGATCATAAGTCCTAAATATTTACTTGTGGGGGAAATGGAAACAATATGCATAGATCACCAATGCCAGAAATTTGCCTGTATTAGGTAGAGGAAGAAATAAGGTGCTTGGGGAGTGTCATCCTAATGTCTTTAATCATTTCCTCAGGATCCTACTTTTTTAAATGACTGCCAGATATATGGAGATAGAAGAAAGAATATAAATATCCACTCTACCACTTTTCCCCTTCTATCTCCATTTGCATACAGGATATATCTACTTGCATATGCCCAAAAGGCGCTACTATCAATTTTATGAAAATATTATTCCAGGCTCAGAGGATGTCTGAAAAATTCATTTGTACCTATTCATATATTTGTAACCTGCACTAGACCAGATTTTTTCTCGTCCTCTGCATTCCCCTGTACTGTTTCCATCTTGAAATGCGTGTCTAATGTGGTGCCAGGGTAAGAGGAAAGTCTGTGTTTTCAGGAGAATGAAAAAAGAAAGATATAAGAAACGCGCTACAGAACTCTGGGAGGAGACAGAAATCAATCAATAAATCATCATTCACTGAGCATCTACCATAGACCACGTACTATGTACTAGTAGATAGAAGGCGGCCCGCCTGAGTCAGGAAAACCTACGTTCAAACCCCGCCACGGACCATATCACGTAAATGCTAAGTCCATTATTTCATCTCTCGTTAGTCCCAGGCAGTGGAGTCTGTCTGTCCGGGGTGGGGGTGGGGTAAAGTCCTCTCCAGGAGTTCCCTGCACCGATGAAATGACTGGCTGGCTTTTTAATTTTTAAACGTCCTATCACGGCGCTCCTCTTTTCCCCCAGAACTGGACGTAAGCTTCTTGGGAAATCTTTCCCCCTCCTCCAAACTTTGCGTTTTTGAAGTCTTGCATAAAGAAGGCCCCTAATAAATATCTGTTAAATTTAAACTCGCTCTGCTCACTCGCGGTTCCGTGAGGTCTCAGGTAGGGGGGAGCGGAACCTTTGACCCGCAGCTCCCGGATGGCGGAAGCGGCGCCCTTGGGGGAGGACAGGGAGAAGCGCACCGCCGAAGGCTCGGCGGCCTTCCCTAACCATTCCGGGCTCTGCGGGTGCAGAAGCACGCCGGGACAGCGACCAGGCACAAGGTGGCGCCGCGGCACCGGGAAACAAAGCCACGGCGGCTCCCAGCGGCCCTCCGCCGGAAGTGCCTTCCGTTCTCACTCTCGCGGCTGCGCAGCTCGTGTCCCCGACGCATCCGCTACGTCACCGGAAGTCCTTTCTTGTTCCGTCTCTCTCTGTGTTCGTTTCCCGTGAGCCTGCTTCCGGATCTCAGGCTGCGAGCCGGCTGGCGACATGGCGTTGTACAACTTCAAGAAGATTATGGTGGTTCCCACCGCCAAGGTAACTCGCCGCTTCAGAAGTCTTCTGCCTCGGCCCTTTCGCTCTCTCCGGGCTGCTCTCGGGGGAGGAGCCGGGCGCGCGCATGCGTGTGTGAGCGGCTCGGGTGGGTGACACGTGCGCGGCGGCCGCGCTCCGGGCTCTGGCTTCGGGGAGAGGAGGGGAGGGACCGGGGGAGTCCGGTGCCGGTGGGACGTGGCGTCGGATCCTACCGCCGGGCCGGGGCGAGACCGGCAGAGTCGAACCGAGAGAGGCTTCGTGCTCGTTTGCGAGCCGTTGCCGGTCCCTTTAGGCGCGTCTTCCTTCCCTGTGGGGACCCCGAGGGGACTCTGTGCCCCTTTGCTCCCCGGGCCCTCGGGGGCGGGGGCTGTTGGTGTGGCACCACGTGGACTCCTGGTCTAGACTCGCTTCTTCCTTATTATTTTCTTTTGGAAGGATTTGGCCCAGTGGTCGGAGTTCTGCTTCCAGAACTCTGGGGTCATCCAGGCTTACTCCCTTAGGACCGACCGCAGGACCCTGGATAAATCGCTTAATCTCTGTCGGCTTCAGTGTTCTCACCTAAAATGGGGATAGTAATAACATTTCCTGCCCAGGGTTTTTGTGAGGGTAAAAAAAATGATAACATTAAAGGGCTTTGTAGACCTGTGCAAATGCTAGCTCTTAGGACTGCAATCATTAATATTGTAAATGATCTTTTAAGGAAAGTGGTTCTACCAAGACAAAGCCAGTGAGTCTTGAACCTTCGATTTTACCCCCTATTGTTACAGGTGCTTTCTCTGAAAGCCCCATGATCTTAGTTTCAAAACTGGCAGAGACCCTGAAGATTGGGTAGACCAGGAGTTAGTATTAATCTGGGGTGCTGAGAACGGATCTGTGCATGGATTTCAGGGGTACTCCCAACTTGGGTGGGGCAAAACAAAAGAGTTAGCCCCTGCTCCACTTATCTGGGAAGGGAAGGGGTCCATCGTTTTCATCCGACTTCCAGAGGGGCCATGGCAGGAAAAAAAAAAGAGTAAGAACCTTTGATCTAACTTCATCATCCAAAGGAGGCAACTGAGGTGAGTAGAACTTAAGTGATTTGCCCAGATTTTGCCCAGGTAGTGGGGCAGAACTGGGATTCATACCCAGCCTTCCTCATTCCAAATTGCAACTCTCTTTTCACAGTAACACCCTGTGAAAAAGCTGTGGTTTTTGTGTTTTATAAGAAATTAAGGACAAGATGGGATTTGGATCTTGACCAATCCAGTACCCCCTCATTCCATATATTTAGTTGTTGAGTAAATTTGAGAGATGATTTAATGTTTGTCAGCAAGCAGTGATTCCACACTCACTGTGTGTGAGGCCTTCGGTGTACAGTGACAAAAGTGAAACAGTCTGCTTTCTGGAGCTCACGGTGTAGACACAAAATAGGAGAAACTCCGTCATTCTAGTTAGTATTGCAAAAATCTTCCGAGAAATTTTTAAGAGCCATTCAGGAGGGGGGGAGAGGGAGAGAGAATGTGTGTGTGTGTAGGATTCAAACAGCAGTAACATTTTATACACATCAGAAAATAGGGAAATATATGTTTGATTTGTAAAGTCTTCGTTGAAAAAAATGTGTGTATATACATATATGTATATATATTTCACGGATTGTTTAGTAGGTACCTCATCTGAATAACCCTGTGGAGCACCCACCTATTCTGTACATAGATCAAGTGTCTGATTAGTACTTAGACTCTCTGGCAATATGATGCAGTAGAAAGAGATCTGACTTCAAATTCTAGCCCATGTATGAACTTGGACAAATCACTCCTCTGGGCTTCAGTGTCCTCATCCGTAAATGAGTCTGGAGGTTAGCTTGTAGAATCCTTTGTTTTTAAATTGGTTATGCTGTGGATTATTCTAATTTTACAGTCATAGTTGTTCAATGACATTAAGGATTTTGGCCATATTTTGTCTTTTGCGCTATCCTCTAAGTGAACATGCTATATTATACTTACCATTATCTCATTTATTTACATGTTTGAAATAGGGAACGTAGTTTCTTTCATATCTTCCACTTCGAACATTGTAACACAAATTAGTTCTTTGTGGTAGGTTTAGCAATATCAAATGAGAATATTTTTGTGACAAAAATATATGCACAGCACAAAATAGTTAGAAATTTTTTAGTGATTTTGAAATAGTTATTCAATAGTAATTGTAATCATTCTCTATCTTTTGGGTTTCTTTTTTTGTTATAGGGAAACTATACCAGGGCAATTTTCTAAAAGTGTAATTATTTTTAATAAAGACACCCTATAATTCCCTTAAAATTTTTGAGGTTTTAATGGTCAAATAATGTTTTCCTTCTGTGACCTTTTATGTATTTTTACTATCCATAACTAAGAGACAATCATCACCTATTTTGGAAGGTGTATCACAGAGACAAAAAGCAATTTGTTCTCAAGATGGAAATTGTATTTGTGAATTTTCTACAAGTAACTTGTGTAGAGGCCTTCCACATATTTTTCTGTTGTTAAATCACTTCTCTATAGTCTTCCAAATACTTTAATATAATTGTCATTTTCCTAGTCCTTCAGTCTGTTTGGAAGGGAGTTGATGGTTTCCTCTAGAAGAAACATCTCTGGTTCTTTTAGCTATTTGTCTTTTACCTCATGGAACAAAGACCCCTTTGCCATCTTTTCCTTCCTTAGATCTTGATGCATTTTGTCAGTCTTCTTAAAATATGGTCTAACTAGAAGAGAGAAACTGTTCTGGACATATTGCTTTATTAATTTGGGCAAAGCCTGCATATTTTTTTTGTCATACATTTGTCCACATTGGACTTAATCATAGGATTATAGATCTAGAACTGGAAGAAATCTTAGAAACTGGCTCATCTGAGCTCTTCATTTTGCAGGTAAGAAAAATGAGGCCCAGGGATGCTCAGTGACTTACCAAAAATTACATAGGTAGCAAGTAGCAGAGGTGGGATTTAAAACTATCTCTCATGACTCCTGTCCCAGTACATTTTACACTGCTTGTGCTGCCACTCTTAATTCAGCTATAGTTCCTAAGTCAAATTTATTGTCATTCTTCTGCATTTTTAGACTTTTCCCCATGAAAGCAATGTGATAACTGAATATGATTAGCTGTTTTTTTTAAAAAAATATATACTACGGTGCTTAGACATTTGGGTATAAAGGATTAGGATGAAACTGCATAAAAAAATTTTCAATGAAAGGATTGCAAAGGGTGATTATACAATGCTATTAATAGTTTGTAATGCACTAAGGTTTTTACCAAGTGCTTTATATACATTATCATATTTTGGTACTATAGGTCTTAACCCCATTTTACAGAAATGGAAACAGGTTCAGAGACTGGATTTTTTTTTTCTTTAACTACATATTGTTGGACATGGAATTTGATTAGTTAGCTGGTATTTGCATAACACTCTAAGGTTTTCAAAGAAAGTACTTTACAAATACCTCATTTTATCTTCACAACAAATCTAGGAAGTAGATACTATTATTATCTTTATCTTACGGAAAAGGAAACTGAGACAAACAGGGTGTCTGCGGCTGGATTTGAACTCAGGGCCTCCTAACTCCTGGTCTAGCATTCTGGTCATTGTGTTGAGAGGGTGTATTTAAAAATTACATCACCAAACATATCCTTAAGAATAAAAGCCAAAGACAAATGTAAAGATTATATCCTAGATCACATTTATGAAAATACTGCATTGTATTGTTGCCAAAAGAAAAAATGATATATTATCTTTGAAATATTTTTCTTTTAAAAGAAGTTAGATAAATGTATAACATTTAAAGAGTTTTTAGCCTGAATTTATCCACTAAATTCTTTGATTACAGGATTTTATAGACCTGACATTATCGAAGACTCAGCGAAAGACTCCAACAGTCATTCATAAACATTACCAAATTCACCGCATTAGACATTTTTATATGAGGAAAGTTAAATATACCCAGCAGAATTACCATGATAGACTCACCCAGATTTTAACTGACTTCCCCAAATTGGATGTAAGTAATTCTGCGATTTAATTTCATTTATTTATTTGTTTTTGTTTTGCAATGATGTGTATTCACTTTTCAGAATGTAACTTTGTCAAGTCTGACAGAAAAGCAGGATAAAGTTTGCTAATTACTTGATTAAGAAACAACTTGGAAAAATCTGTTGGTCTCAAAGTTTAAAAATGTGTTTAACTGGCATGTGTTAATAATAGCTGGTTTCTATGTTACTTTAATATTTGTAAAGCATTATGAATACTTTATCTGATTCTCAGGGCATCTCTGAGATTAGTGGTTATTATTCTCATTGTATAGTTGAGGAGGTAGAGGTCACACAGCTTGTGGGTATTTGAGGTGAAATACAAATCTTTCTCCTGTTAGTCATATGATGAGGCAATGAGCCAGAGTCTCTGCTGGGCCAGAAGTGGACAGTGAAGTTAATTCAGACACATAGGAAGTTGGATTACTATTTGATCATCATTAATGATCAGACAGTCTCTATTGAGATGACAGTCATATTGCAAGGTTGATTTTTACTGAGCAAACTACCTTCTTTTGCTTAACTTACATTTAAATATCTTCCAGTGGTACGGAAGAAAGTGATCAATAAAGCATTAACTTATAAACCTTTTTTTTTTTTGCCTTGATTGATAACAGGGACACAGCATGATATAGTGAAGAAAGCATTGGACTTGGAGTAATAAGATATGTGTGACATTATTAAATCTATGATCCTAGGCGAGTCAACCTCTTTTTACCAAAGTTTTCTTATTTCTGAAATGGAAATACTTTAATATAAATGATTATGATGGTAGGGAGAGGGCAGAATGTAACACATGTTCTGTTGTTTTCTGAAAGTAGGGATGAAGTGTAGAAGTTGTCTCTTTGTCCCTCCCTATCAGCTTGCTCTGAAAAAAAATAGATAAGAAGCACTGAGACAGAAGGACAAAGGGATTTATTGGGAAAGGGAATTCATAGGAACAGTGGAGATAGAGGCATTTAAAGGTAAGGTGACTTAAAATATGGATTTCACCTGTGTGGTTTCCTAAAATATCTTATTCCTTTCAGTGTAAGCTATGTAGAGCCTAAAAAACATGTTCATGTTGTATTAGTGTGATTGAAGTTCATAGCACCAAAATTTTATGATTATGAAGTGTCTCCTTTTCTTGGTCATTTCAGGAAACTCATGTTAAATTGGTTAGTTTTAATAACTTCAGGTGAATTCAGATTTTTTTAAGCAAATATGTTCTTCAGTATTTTTCTGATATTTTTACTGCACCATCTAAATAAAAAATTTATTGAAAAAGTTGAGTCAGTTCACATGCACATTGAGAATCTGCTACATTCAGAATTCAGAATGCTGTTAAATGTTGGAGAGACAATTATTAGAAGAGAGAAAAAAAATAGATGAAAAGCATTAATGTGGACATTTGCAAACCATGATACACAAACTGGGAGTGAGGGGGAAAGAGGTGAAGGCAGTAAAGATGATCAGAGGACTCACGGAATCATAAAAAAATGTTCTAGTTTCAACCATCATGCCTTTGTATATACCTCATGATAACCCTATACATGATTTCTTTTTGTCTGTGAACTTTGTTATTTAAGACCTGGTTGAAAATTTAACCTCTTCATTGAAGTCTTCCATGATTCTGTGGTATTGATTAGTTTGGGATCTGCTGATGGCCTTGATTGGAGTGAGGGGTGGGGATGTGGTTGAAGAGGTGGAGGTGGGGAGGAGAGAAAGGGAATTTTAACTTGATACAGAAAGTTTATATAAACTGATTTTCAGAAGTGACAATTAATCTTTTTTATTTATGTTACAGGATATCCACCCATTTTATGCTGATTTGATGAATGTTCTTTATGACAAGGATCATTACAAGTTGGCCTTGGGACAAATTAATATTGCCAAAAATCTAGTAGATAAGTAAGACATCTTATTTTCTTAGTTTTTTTTAGTGTTTCCAACAAAGCATTGCCATAAGTGAAAAAACTTCTATAACATTTTTCTTTTGCTAAGCGTTGCCAAAGATTATGTTCGACTTATGAAATATGGAGATTCTTTGTATCGCTGCAAGCAGCTCAAACGTGCAGCCCTGGGGCGTATGTGTACAATTATCAAGAGACAGAAACAGAGTCTAGAATATTTGGAACAAGGTATGTATTGTATAGGTAAACCAGTTTTTATTTAAACTTTTAATCTTGTTTAAATTAAATTTCATGAATTTGAACTGTCTCCAACACAGTCCTGCCTATGGATACCAGTGAGCTGAAAAAAGCACTTAAAGTATCTGGGGACCAGCCTACCTAAACTCAAAAACTCTTTTCCTGATTGTTTGTTATTTTTTCTTATTTTTGACCACAGCAACTCCCCAAAGCTTTCTGCCAAAGCATAGAAATGTTGCCGTTTGCATTGATGGAGTGGGGTAAACACGGGCAAAACGATAGATGCTTGTCATGTTTGAAATACACATAATGTGCTGAGAGTGAATTCCTAATTTCATGTCAGTCTTCAGCTGGAATCCTCCTCTGATTCTCATTGTGTCAAGTGATTGTGGGTTTTGCAAAGAGTTTTGGCAGCTCCTGCCAAACTGGAAAAGCTTAGACCATAGTTATTTTGATAAACTGTGTCTTTCTTCCTAAAGACGAGATAACCACTCAGTTTGAGGGTCTTATCACAGGAAGGTTGCATGTAGTAGCTCCTCAGATCTTTAAACTATCTACATTTATATGTAGAAGGACATGAACAATTTCACTCAAGGAAGTACATATGCTGATAATGGAGTTGTTTTAAAATATTGATTACTGAGGGGGGGAGGGAAGGGGAGAAAATTTGGAACTTATGGAAGTGATTGTTGAAAACTGAAAATTTTGGGGAAAAATAAAATATTGACTTACTGACATGGTAAGTTTTTTATTGTTTGCCTTGCAGTGGTGACTTTCAGTATTTCCTTGTTTTCATGTTTCATTGGTGGCTCCTAATACAGGTCACAATATAGGCAGTTCTACTGTAATATTTCCTTTTAAAAAGTTAATTGGTTCCATCACAATTGACATATTAGGGAACAATTTGAACATAAAATGAATTTTGCATTTGATTATGCATGATTTTTTCATTAAGGAAAAATCACAGTTTCCAGGCATCCACGGGGAAGGGGGAGGGTTGGAATGGGACTTCTGTAGGTGGGTTAGGCAAGGGACGTTGCCATGGAGCCTGTGGCAAGAGATGATGTCTTGTTCTAACTTGGGGGAAATGTTGTGGTAGTCATCTTCCTCAACTCAGGATGAGAAGAGATCTACTGAGGATGAAGGCGGGGAGAGGCAAGTGTGAAAGGGAAGACAGAGAACTCCCTCATCAGGTCTGTTACTCCCTGCCCCTACTAGATTGAAAGTTCCTGGAACTGTCTTTTGTGTCCATAGTGCCTGTCATAGTGCCTGGCACATCTTAGGAATTTAATAAATTTTTATTGATTGGTTAGTATCAGGACAGACTCGATGATGACCTGGCCTCTTTGACCCTTGCCAACCCTAAGGTACTTCACAGACACGGTTCCGGTTAGTAAAGGTAGCATCGCATTGTTTCTGTGTGTTCCTGGCTATAGAGTGCTCCCTCATGGAACAGTGGCTGATGCTGGTGACTAGAATCGCCATGATTGGAGTTCCTTGGTGTCATGACTGTGCTGGCTTCCACTGGAACTGAATTTGTTGTGACCCAGAAGCTTTGTTGTTTTGGTAGAGTGTAGTGATTTTTAGGGAAGCATATGTCACATTATAGCAGAACTGTATGTTTCTGTGGTTTTCTAGAGGGTTTTGAAAGTTAATGTGGTTAAAAAAAAATCATCCACACCATCCTACACTCAGTCTGATGGAACCTTTTCAAACCTAGGCTGATCTTTCAGTAACAAACAGCCCATTGCTGGGCCTATCAAACACCATTCCTTTTGCGGTTTCTTGGCCTTTCCAGGGCCATGAAGAAGTGAAGTACAGGACCTTCAGAACTTGTGCTTAAATGGCAGAGCTGTAAGAGAACCCTGGGCCACGTCCATGCCACAGTGAGACCCTGGAGGAGGGCTTGTTCCGAGGGTTGTGGTTCAGTACTCTTGACAACGCTGTTAAACTTTGTAAATATCTTAAAATATATTTTTCAGTGTTTCTTTTTTTATTGTGATTTTAACATCCCGAAATGAACATTTCCATGTCGAAGGAGCATAGAAAAAGAGGATTTTATATGAAACTGTTTCTTCTTTAGAGAGTATTAAAATTAATACTAGTGCCAACACTGCTCTGCTTGTCTTCGTCACTTTCAGAATTTCATTCTGCTCTCTAAATGTTCAGTTGATCTGCCCCCTTTTTTTAAAGCATCTCTATCACTAATACAGATATGAATCTCTCTCTCTCTCTCTATATATATATATATACACACACACATACACACACACACACATATATACACACACATACATATGGATCTCATTCAACTCTGCCTTTGTAACCAAAGTTGTTTAAAAGCGTATAATTTCTTGTGTTTTTCCCATTCTTATACTTTAAGTTTAAAAAAAATGGCACCTGTGATTTTCTAGTAAATATAAGTTTCCTAATTTGTCACATTTATGTTTCATTTGTTAATGAATATAATTAAGCACACTCACTTTGAACTTTTAATAGTTCGTCAGCATTTATCCCGTCTGCCAACGATTGACCCAAATACTCGGACTCTGCTTCTGTGTGGGTATCCAAATGTTGGAAAATCCAGTTTCATCAATAAGGTTGGTCTGTTACGTATTTATTTGTTGTTTTTGATATACAACTGAGGTCCCAGTTATACTAGCTAAAGAAGTTCTACCAGTGTGCTAGAATGTTATTGTTTGATATTGTCCCAGTAGTATAAAAAATTTCTGTTAAACCTGATTTTCCCAGTCTTCCTGACCTATGTCTTGCACTCTGATGACTGGAGGAGAGAGTAAGGCTGATGACTGCACAGTCCTGTCTCCCTTCAGTCCAGTTCACTTGCAAGTCAGGACATCTCCCTGCTGACGTCATTGGTCCTCTTTGGAAATGAAGAATGAACAACCGCAAACCTGATTAATCACTCACTGGAACCTAACTTAATATTATTGTAGTTCTCAGCACTGTAATAATAGGTATTAAACAAAGTGATGTAGTGGAAAGAACTTTGGAGTTGG
Organism: Bettongia penicillata ogilbyi; assembly: GCA_023548195.1. NCBI lineage: Eukaryota > Metazoa > Chordata > Mammalia > Diprotodontia > Potoroidae > Bettongia > Bettongia penicillata. The sequence goes on along the minus strand of JAJHZJ010000011.1, from coordinate 3,007,879 downwards.
AGAATCTGGGTTTCACACCTGCTTTTGCCATTTTACAAGTGTGATGTTGGCCAAAGTTCAGTTACTTCATATTTTAAAATGGGGATACGGATGTGTATGTTCCTCACCTTATTAGGTTAAAATGAGAATACTGCTTTCATAAACTATAATGTAAACTAAGTAAAGATGAGGTTGTTTTTGTTTTATGTTTCATATAAATCTATACTTTGAGGAAATAATTGTGATCCTATCAGGATGTGGCCAGCTTATGATCTAGGAAATATTTCAGGCACCAAGAGGAAAATGCCAACTTGGAAATTTCTTGTGACCTACTGTTTAAAAAATGTATTTTAAAGAACTTAGGCTGTAGTCAGATCAAATGCACTCATCAATATTACGGGAAGGGAATTGAATTCCTTAGTATGTTGTTTAGTATATAAATGTTTTGAACTCTAGGGCTGTCTCAACTTTGATATTATGCCCATGACATGTATGCATTAATTTACTTTGAACATGATATCTGGTATAACTGAGTGCGAGAGGAAAAGAGTTATTGTAATTATATGTATTATCACTTTAGAAAATGGAATTATTCAGTAATTTGCATGTATCATTTATGTTGCTTATAGAAAAGAAATATGTAATTTCTGCTTTCTTGGAGAATGAAAATAAATTCTGATTGTGTTTTATTTTAAGGTGACAAGAGCAGATGTGGATGTGCAGCCTTACGCCTTTACAACCAAATCTTTGTTTGTAGGGCACATGGATTATAGATATTTGCGTTGGCAGGTGAGAGCTCTTATTAATCAGAGACAATTTACAAGCTAGTGCCCTGTACAAAATGCTTGGCTTTCCTATTAAATTTTATCTCGATTAAATTTAGATAGAATATAAAATCTTGTTCTTAAGTGTAAAAGAACCTCAGCTATGCATGATGGGTAGAATCTAGTGCACAGAGGGGAAGAGTTTGTATGTAAAGAAACTTTTTTGTTGTTGACTACTACACTGAGGTCATTACTGTAATATGAGCATATTCAGGTTGCCTTTTGAGGTGGCATCCCCTTCACTAGATAGGTTTTAGAAAAGTTGTAAAACTTGCCTGATAAGGATGTCATAAAGGGAATTTCTGCATGGGGTGGGACATTGGACTAAATGACTTGTAAGGTCTGAGATTCTGTAATTAGAAAATACAGGCACCACAGAAGGTTGTGAAAGTCTGGGAACAATTATGTCTTATTTTTAGGTGGTCGACACCCCAGGGATTCTGGATCACCCTCTGGAAGATAGGAACACCATTGAAATGCAGGCTATAACAGCGTTGGCTCATCTTCGTGCTGCTGTGCTCTATGTCATGGATCTGTCTGAACAGTGTGGGCACAGTCTGGAAGAACAGCTGGAGCTCTTTAAAAATATTAAGCCACTTTTTGCTAATAAAGTATGTTTGATAACTAATGTTGGATAAAACTGTTACTTTATAATGAAAGAACAAGATACTGATTTTCTTATTTCTTTCTTATCAGCCTCTTATTATTGTAGCAAACAAATGTGATGTGAAGAGAATATCTGAACTCCCAGAAGATGACCAGGTAATAACTCTGTTTTGAGGCGCGGTTCAGTTTTCAGAACATTTTCATTTCTTCTTATTCTTTCTTGAACAATGCCTTGGAGTTGGTTGTAAAATTTACTTCAGGAATCTTATTCCAACCTAATAATTTGTGTTTTGATTAGTAAAAAAATAAGTGGGTGTTTGAACTTAGAGAATTTCTGCTGAATATAGTTGGTATTCTTACAACTATGTAGCCTTGAGAGTAATTAACATCTCATGTTTTTGAACCCAGGTAGGAGTTGCTGTTCTAGGTAATGACCTGGAAATAATTTACTGATATTCTGTTTTTCTATATATTTCCAGAAAATATTTTCAGATTTGGCAGCTGAAGGACTTCCTGTTATAGAGACGAGTACCCTGACTGAAGAAGGTGTTATTAAAGTTAAAACAGAGGTCAGTATCTTCTTACAGTAGTATCACAGTCTTTTTTTTTTGGTTTGACTTGAGAACTGAGTATCTGAGCTTCCTAACGATGATTGATGGCATTGTCTTTGAGGCAATTTGAGCTTCTTAAAGCATTCTCACATCTCTGATGCCTCTTAGATATGTGCGAAGCCCCACTGTTTAGGTAAATAATTCTGGTCGGTTTTAGCATAAAGTAGTGACAACAATTTTCCATAATATTTAGAACCTCTGTGTTGTAACTGCTATAGTAGTCAAATATAAAGACCATTGATATACTAAGCAAGAGGAAGGGAATGAGCTAGGGTTTATATCATGGAGAGAAGAGTAATGACATCAGTGGGTATTTAATATTTAGAAATCATTGAAATGTCAAAGAAGGAAAGAACCCAAAACCCCTGGGATTTTTTCTGATTGAGTGATGTAAATGAAAATCAGCAGATTTCAATTTCAGGCATCCTCCAGTTTTGCAAATGACCCAGCAGATATGACTTGTCTGTGCTTGTTTTGGCTTGACCACAGATATGGCTTGTCTGTGCTGTCCTTCCCCTCCTGTTCTCCCAGCCCTGGGAGGCCAAACCCTGGCAGTTCTTGTTGCAGGAGGTGGAAAAAACTTTTCAGAGAAACTATGATTTTTAATGAGTAAGAAAAAGGAAAAAAATCTTAATCATTTTGTGGGAGCTGCCCTTAAAAAATTCTGGTAAGGTTAGGAGGCCACCATTTATTCAAACAATCTGAGTTCAGTTAGATTTTTTTTTTTCTGATGCCTTAACTTTGGGCAGGGAATAGGAGTTGAATTCTAAAATAGAGAAACTTCATCTCGGAAGACGTTTTGGGAATGGAGAGGCCTCAGGCAGGTGGTGAGCTGGGGCTCTTACTGCAGCTGAAGGATACCAGCTTTTTGATGAGAGTAGTATGGAAAGGGCCAGGGAAATGGCAGAAACCCATTTGTCAATTTTTGAGACTTTGGCCTTGAGGTGGTCTCTCATGCTCAGAACGGAGAAGCTGCCTTTTTTGTTCTCTTTTCTCTCACTACCCTTCTATACTATAAGCTTCCTTTTTCCTTAACCAACAACATATGACTGCTGGTGTTTCAGTAACTGAATTGATTAAACAGGATCTTGTGGATTATACTCTAACCACTATTAATAACATTATTTCTAAGGGAACACTTGTCCATGAGTTCTAAATAAATAACTAGCGAACTTTTGAAAATAGCTTTATTTTTGAGCCAGGGACTGCTTGTATCTGATTCTAATTTAACTCTAGTGGAAGGTTTGAGTCTCGTATTCTTGCTTTGTTAGTACAGTCTTTAACCTTACCCCTTCCTCAGATTTTGTGTTTTCTTAATATGTTATTAGGCTTGTGACAGACTTTTGACTCATCGAGTCGAAATCAAAATGAAAGGAAATAAAGTGAATGAAGTGCTGAACAGATTGCATTTAGCAATACCAAACAAAAGAGATGATAAGGTAAACATTTCTCTGAAGGGCTTTGGGAGTAAGATTATCACGTTAGCTGTTGACTTGGATTGAATAAATGATTATTGGTGTGTAGTGGTTTGTTAATGTGAATTTTGTAATTTCGCATTCCAAGAAAAAGAGGTTCAAAAATTTACTTTTTGGGCATGTAATTGATAATTTAATACAATAGAGGAGAAATTTATGAAAATATAGCAAGGTATATCTTTAAAAATATTTTATTTATGTCTTGTTTTTTTAAATGACCTGGATTTCTTCAAATATGGATTTCTCCTCTATGTAACATACCAATCCTTGTAACAAAATTTTTTTTAAAAGATAGAAAAAAGTTCACAAAGCTAAACATATTGATTGAGTCTCAAAGTATATGCTGGGTTCCCCACTTATAGTCCCCTCACCACTGCAAAGAAGAGGAGCTGCATTTGTTTTGTCTTTTGGGGAATCAGTCTTAGTCATTATACAGCATTTGAATTATGTTTGGGTTGTAATTGTTATTTACATTGATTTACACAGTGCAGGTCTGCACAACATGTGGCCCACCAAGGGATTTTGGGCAGCCTGCAGAAAAATATAGAGGATGTAAAACAGGCCTGCACCATATACTACCCATGAGCAGCTTTGGCGGACGGCAAGCATCCTATGGGCCGTGTGTTGGACAGGCCTGACATAGGGATAGGTGGTACAGTAGATAGAATAATAGATTTCGCGTCCAAAAGACCCTAGTTTAAATCCTTGCTCATACTTTTACTAGCTGTGGTCTCTGGTCTTTGGTCAAGTCACTTAACCCTACTACTTTTCAAGTTTTCTTATCTATAAAATGAAAATAATAATAGCACCTACCTCACATGGCTGTTGTGAAGGTCAAATGAGGCAGCATCTTGTGAGCTTCTCCATGAGAATGGGAGCTCCTCGAGTGATGTGGGACTGTCTCTTGACTCTTTTCTATCTGGTGGGGCGGCTAGGTGGTGCAGTGGATAGAGAACTAGCCTTGGAGTCACTAGGACATGAGTTCAAATCTGGCCTCAGACACTTACTAGCTGTGTGACTCTGGGCAAGTCACTTAACCCTGTTTGCCTTGGTTTCCTCATCTGGAAAACAAAGTGGAGAAGGAAATGCAAATCACTCCCATATCCTTGCTAAGAAAACCCCAAATAAAGTCACAAAGAGTTGGACGTGATTGAACACCAATAACAACATGCCACCAGTGTTTTAGCCTAGAGCGTGGCGCGTAGTGGTCACCTAGAAATGTTTATTGATTTACTAGATAAAGAATTTGTAAATCTTAGAAGTATTGTAAAATGATAACTGTTATAGGTATTGTCTGTTCAACTTTCTTGGTTCTCCTTAGTTAACAGTTTATTAGCTTTTAAATTTTCCTATCCTTATTTCTTCATATTCATTGGTTCTTATGGTGCTGTAATGTGTCATCATGTTCCTGAAATTACAATTCCTCAAAATATTTCTAATACTTCAAAATTACGTTTCCAGGAGAGGCCACCATTCATTCCTGAGGGTGTAATAGCACGCAAGAAGAGAATGGAAACTGATGCACCCAAAAAGAAAAGGGTATGTCTCCTTGTAAGAGCTTTGTTGGTTCCATAAATGTAGAAACTATCATGTTGTGGTGGTGGGGTTAAGATTTTGATTTAACTTCTTTTTCTGACCTGGAGGGACCATAACTCACATTCTGTGGCTTGAAAGAGAAAATAAGGCTGATTATTTTGGGTTGTGAGAATTTTGGTTTTATAGCCAACTTTGTAGATAACTTTATTTTCTTACTTTAGGAACGAGATCTTGAGCTGGAATTGGGAGATGATTATATTTTGGATCTTCAGAGTAAGTATAGTATGAGTGGTATTAGAAGATATTCAAATACTACGTTGAATTTGAATTATGCCTGACAAAGTAAAAATGTGAAGGAAACTTTACTTTTTTGCCTAAAATGGTGAAAGACTAAAATTTGAGGTGGAGAAGAGCATTTGAGGGAACTCATTGGAAACCCCTTAATCTAAGAGAATAGATGAGATCTTCTGAAGAGGGGGAGGTGGTGGCATGTTTAGGGAGTTGGAAAGAAAAGCAGAAAAGATTTGGAACGGTTGTTTCAAAAAACTGAGTCTGTTAGGGTTGGTTTCCCAGTATCATTTAGGGCACTTTGGAGGATTTGTAATTTTGTCCGGAAGTGCTTCTTAGAAGTCAAGACACTGAAGTCTAGAAATACAGTGATGGTACTTGGGGTTAGGAGGGGGAAACACAAGGGCATGAGGTATTTTAGGGTACTAAGAGCACAGGCTTGAATTCTTGCTCACAGAGGTTGTTGTAGCTGAGTAGAGGCAGGCAAAAAAAAAAATCAGGGAGATGAACTAGGAGACTAGGGAAAGTCCAGAACCTAGGTGTCATGAAGAATGAGAAGATACATGTTCGTAGGAGTGAGATCAGGTGGATTAGGGAGGAAATTGGAGTCAAAAAGGGGTGTTTCTGACTTAATTTTGGTAGTTAATAGTTTTAAGTGAGGTTATGAGTAATGTTTTTGGGGTGGAGATTGAGGTGTGATGAGTGTATTTAAGAGAATAGTATGGCCCTGGAGGAGAAGTGAGGCTGGTGACCTGTACAACCTTCTCTCACTCAAAAAGCAAAGTCAAGTGCAAGTCATGCCATTATTTCTCTGATGGCGTGGTCTTCTTCAGGAGTGAAAGACAAACAGACAAAGGTTACAGGAGAAATGAGAGGATAAAAATAAGACTTTTCCCCGCTTAGAAGAGGAAAGCTTGAGAGGATGGTGAAATACGATGAAGCAAGTACTAAGTATGCCAACCTCCTACTTTGCTCTGTGAGTGGGAGGGATGGTCACTCTCCTTAGGATTTCATGGGAGGCTCTGTCATGAGGAGAAAGCTTTCATTAATGCCAGAAAAAAGTATGTGGAGAAAAGGTAAAGCCTCTTAGGGCATTTGCTGAAAATAGAAATCATTTAGGTTCCATTAAGAATGCTAATGATTCTCATATTAAGCATATACTTTTAGGTAGTTGTAAGAATATTATCAAATTTTCTCCAAATTTTTCTCTAGAATATTGGGATCTAATGAATTCATCTGAAAAATATGATAAAATACCAGAAATCTGGGAAGGCCATAACATAGCTGATTATATTGACCCAGACATCATGGAGGTGAGTTTGTCACTTTTTGATGTTGGTATGTTATAGTCCCCTTGGTGCGTTCCCTTATTTGAAGACAGATATCTGTTTTGGATATTTTAAAATTAGTTTTAAAAAAGAAACATCATGGAAAGGCTTCTGGCATTACTGTCTCCAGTAGTTTGACTAAGCAAATCACTGAACTTTAATTTTCTCATCTGTAAAATATTAACAATTATAGTATAGTGGTTTTTGTTAAAATACTGCTTTGTATACTTTGTAAGATTAATTTATCTTTCTAGAAATATTGCCCTAAAGCTATAATCTACATGAATTTAGCAGTGTTGGGGGTGAACAGTCATTCTTTTCCGATTCATTTGTAGCTTTATGAAAGTTGCCTCATGCATAATAATGAATTAGTCCTTCTGCTCTCTGCTGCTCAAGGAGATGCGACCCAAATCTCCTGGTCTGATTATGCTGTGTTAGTATTGCTCTAAACTGAAAATTTTAGTTATTATCCTTTTTAAACTATCTTTGGGAATGTGAATTATTTTTATATCATCAAACTAAAAGAACTAGAAGGTATATTGATTAAAAGGGATGAAATTCAGATAGATTTAATTGAAAGAAGTACTCTGTTTATAGGGCTTTAAAATGTCTATGGTAAAACAGAGTGTGAGTAGGAGCCATTGGGATGATGAAAGGGGAAAAGGAATTCCAAGTTTACTCTTACTCCTATTGAAGTAAATTGTTTCCTGCAAACTTAAAAAAATAGGAGTAGTGACATGGTCTAATTGTATTCTGGTAAAACTCTATGTAGCTTGAATAAAAGTTGTGTGTGTCTGTGTGTGTGTGTGTGATATTTTTTGTGGTCCAATTTCATCTTTTAAACATAGGGTAAAGCCTGTCTTGGCTGTTGTGATTAGCTTAGACTATAATACCTAATCCTTTGTGTCCCCTTAAATGTTTATGTATGGGAAGATGGTTCTGAAGCAAAATTTGCTGGCATTTTTAATCTTAAATCTTAATTTCTTCAAATTAAATTTTTTCATTTAATCAAAGAAATTGAAAGAATTAGAGAAAGAGGAAGAGCTAAGACAAGCCGCTGGAGAGTATGATAGTGAATCAGAAACTGAAGATGAGGAAATGATAGAAATTCACCAGTTGGCGAAACAAATTCGTGAGAAAAAGAAATTGAAAATTCTACAGTCTAAAGAGAAAGATAAGTCAGGACCCAGAATGCCTCGAACTGCTAAAAAGGTAAGTCTTAAATAAAAAATATCTTGATAATGGATTGTCTTCTCACTTTATAAAATACCTTTCTATATTGATGTGAGAGTTCACAAATTCAGTTAGTATTTATGGCCAGGAATCAGGTTTAGTGTTAATAATTACACTATTACTTTGAACTACTTTGTTTTCTGTTTTCTATGTAACTAATACCTTTATTTATTCTTTATTTCTTCATATTTTTTTTTAGTCTTTACTGAATTCCAAAGTCAGCCCACAGTTTATTCTGCATTTCAGATAAATCACTTCCAAGATTATAACATTTTTTTTCTTAATCTGGAAGCATCTTTCTTTAAGAAAACAAAACACTCTAATATGGAGTTTAAACTTTCTTACTTGGTGACCTCATTAGCTCCCTTGGTTTCAATTATTATCGCTCTGCAGATGATTGAGTGTTGTACTTTATAAATTTCGCTCATTAAGGGCAGGTCGATGTTCTTTTCACTGTCACCTCATTTACTTGGTTTCACGCTGCCATGAACAATTTTTTGCTCTATCCTTTCCAATCTGAAATATTTCCCTTGATAGAGAAAAGAGAATAAAAATAAGATTAGATTACATTTACTTTGCTTTCATCATTCCTTAGCAGAACTCCATCTCAAGACACTGCCCTGCTTCTTCTTTGATCTTCCTTTTGATCCTTGTGACGCCTGAAAAATGTATTTTTGTAGTCCTTTCATTTCCTTACTAGATTCAGCTCATTCTGACAATCAGTACTTCTGGTGGATTTGTGTTTTTTTTACAGGTCTGTGCCATTCTTTAATAGGATCATATTTGTCCTGCCTCTGAGAGCTTCTTGTTCTCCCCATATCTGCCAGGCATGTCAGACTACCTTTCTTCTTTATTACACACTCTAAGATGGAGTATCATGTCTGCTATAGCAGCCAGGTCACAGTCAGGTCCAGGATAGCAGTCCTTAATTACATCCTCCACCTTTTGAGAAATGAAATCGTTCAGACAAGTCAAGAATTTCTATCAGCTGTTCTGCTTTTAGCAGAGAGAGTGAGCACATGCTACCATAGATACAGTTGAGTTTCCTATTACTTTGGTATCAGGTTTATGATATGTTTCCCAATCCATTATCTGTGACTTCATAGTCAGATGAGCAGGAGCATCTTCCTTTGATTTAGTGGGTTTCCTCTTACAATTTTGTCTTCTTGATATAAAGTGCTACTTCACCCCATACACCTTCTGTTGCTGTATTTTAGTCATGAATCGCATTCTTCTAAATCTCTAGTACCGTTTGAGTTTGTGTCTTGGTGCATGTTGTAGTAGAACATTGTACTGGGAATTAGAAGACTTAGTTTCAGATAATTATCTGTCATTTGTTACCTGTGTGTATTCTTGGGCAAGTAGCTAATTTCTTTGGGCCTCACTTTGCTCAACTCTAAGTCTTTCTTTTCTGAAACCCTTTTCTTCAACTTACAACTGTGAAAAAAGTACCACCTTTGCCTTCCCAGCCCTTTGTTTCTTGACCAGTCCTTCATGTTTATTGGCCGTGCTTCGTTTTCCTTGCTGTGATAACCACTTGTCCACATATGAGTCCTCGTAAGTGGATAGTTATGGAAATGGATAGTTTATAGTTGTTCTGAAATGTTAGCTTTTTTCAAGAAATAGACATGTAGGAGAATTTATTTCATAGATTGTTTTTAAAAAATGATACCAACTTTTTTCCCATTGACCTTGAAGAAATGTTCTGAATTGTACAAATAGGTTAGCACTGTCTTCTGTGCTTTCCCAAAATTGAATTAAGTACCTAACACAGCATTATTAATTATTTTATTTGCCAGGTTCAACGGAAAACATTGGAGAATGAGATGCGCAGCCTTGGTATTGACATGGATGATAAAGATGATGTAAGTGTGTATGGGTGGTTTGGTTTATAAAGAGTGGGTAATGTATTGTTGTATGAAAAGCCAAGAATTTTTTTGAGAAATGTGAATGAGATATAGGTGTTTTCTTTCAATGGGAACAAAAGGACAAAAGGAGAATATCTTCCTTTAGTCACGCAATATTTATTTTTAAGCATAGAGCTTCTTAAAAGTTGATAATTTGAGATTGCTTTTTTTATTCACAGCTCATTAAGTAAATGAAATGACTGATTTTAAGCCTATTAATCACACTGTTATTTTTCTTATAGAATATAGGCCTAATTTAGCAGTTGTCAGGGTCTGTTTACTCAAACACGTTTGAGGATCATATTTACTAGTGATCTAGGAGGGCAGATATTTTCAGAAACCAATTGTTTACAATTGTTGGTTAGTATTTGGAAAATTGTGTGAAGACTGGTGCATTTTAGAACCTTCTTTTTGCAGTGGCTATAGTTTAGACCTTTACAGTGTAATAAAAAGGTCTCTATTTGTATTATTAAAATTTTCTGTTAAAAAGTTTCCATACTACTACTTGTATGATAAGCTATTTTTCTACAATTCTTAGTTCTTTGTGTTCATTTAGAAATCTACTCAGTAATACAATTCTGTGATTTCATTGGTGTGGATATTCCTTTCACCATTGCAGATTAGAGTGTTTCTTCCATGCTTTGTGGCCCCCCTTTGTTTCATCCTGGGCTTAGCTAGGCCGCTTCTCAGGTGACAATTTGAGTATAATCCACATTTGGGGTTGTACTTGAAGCCTTTCTGCCATACCCCATACTAGCTGGCTTCAGGAACCCATGCTTACCCATGAAACCCAAGTCATCAGTAGGTAGGATATTCATTTAAAAAGGGGAGAATTGTAAAGACTTACACAAATAGATGCAGAGTGAAGTGAACAAAACCAGACCATTGTACGCTGTAACAGCAGTATTGTGTGATGAATGCAATGATCTAAGGACAATTCCAGAGGACTCATGATAGAAAATGCTGTCTTCCTCCAGAGAAAGACATGGTAGAGTCTGAATTTATACCAAAGCATATTATTTTTCTTTTTCTCTCTTTTTTTGGTTCAAGTTTTCTTCCACAAAATGACTAATATGGAAATGTTTCACATGCTTGCCCAAAATAATCCTTATCAGATTGCTTATCATCTCAGGGAGGGGGATGGAGAGGGAAAAATAGAATTTGGAACTCAAAATATTTTTTAAATGAATGTTAAAAATGGTTTTTACATGTAATTGGGGAAAACTTTTATTTAAAAAAAGGGGAGAATAGCAAGTTTGCAAGAAAATAACTTTCTGCTCCTAGTATTGCATTTGCTTTGTGAAGCAGTCTTTCTTTCTCCCTTTCACATGTTTCCCCCTGCTATGCTGAGTAACACAAGTTCTCCTAAAATACTTCACTGATCCTCACTAAATTTTTGTTAGTTACTTTAAATGGGAATTCTAAAATTTCTTCATTCTATGGGTAAGGTATCTTGATTTTATACAAAGAACATGAGAGCTGGTCCCAGAAGACCTGGTTTCACATTTCAGTTTTGCTTGGGCCTTTATGGGGTGCAATGGATAGAGCACCAGGAGTCAGGAGGACCTGAGTTCAAATGACACTTGACACTCACTAACTGTGTGACCTTGGGCAAGTCATTTAACCTCAACTGCCTCATCCTAGGCCATCTCCAGTCATCCTGGATGAATATCTGGTCACTGGATTCAGATGACTGGAGGAGAAGTGAGACTGGTGACCTACACAGCCCTCCCTCACTCAAAACAAAGTCAAGTGCAAGGCATGTCATTATTTCTCTGATGGCATGGTCTTCTTCGGCAACGAAGGACAAGCACACTTGTCACTTAACAACACTGGCTTAATTTTTTTCATCTGTAAGATGAGGAAGTTGACCTATAACCTCTAAATCTGTGATCATGTGATCTGTAATCTTAAAGTGTTCTAAACTTTGCAAGAGAGATGCTTATTGACTGTTTCACAATTTTTTGAGACCTATGTTATAACTTCCCCATTTCTGCTGAGGATACTGCTCTTCTCCCCTGAGGTTTTTCTAGGTCTTCTTCTTCTTTGTGCCTCACTGACACTAGAAATTACCATTTGTACTTGATGTTTGCTTTGTATGTGCATTTACATACGTATTGCTTTTCTGATATATAGTGCAAGCATTCTGCCAGTCAGTTTTATCCTCTAAAGTCTCTTTTCCGATCAGAATCTTGTGATCTTATGTTACTGGAGTGATTTAGCTCATGTAAAAGAAAATTCTGAAATAAAGGAAATGATGTGTAAAAACTTTAGTTAGGAATGGCTTCTTTTCAAGATTCCAAGAAAAAATGTGGCTTAGTTATATGTTTGCATGTTGTATGGAGAACCGAAACTTATTTAATGATTAACCAAGGATTGGTTATTTTTGGTACTTTTATCTTCAACTTTTAAACAAATCTAATTTAACATGTGGTTTTAGAAATACATTTTCCTCTAGAGTTATTGAAAGAAGAAGAGTGACTGGGATTATGCCTGAGGTCATGAAGTTCTAAATGGTTTTGATTTTTATAAATTTCAGAGCCACTATGCCACCCAGGCAAGAAGATCTCGGAGTGTTACTAGGAAACGCAAACGTGAAGAGTCTGTTCCTCCTACTTCTAAAAGCCGAAGCCGCAGCTGCTCACGACCACCCCGTGATGTTTCTGGTCTGAGAGATGCCAAGGTGAGTGTCATTTATTAAAGTTGTATTGATGTCTTTTGTGTTATAAAATTCTTTCTTGATATACTTCCACCACCATTGAGTTTTTTCTTTTAATTAAGAAAAACAGTTAAGTAAATCATAGCTACCACCCACAACTGCCTTGTAAATAAATAGCAATCATTAGGAAAGGGTAAGATACATTTCTGTATGAATAATGGTGTTATTTTTCTATGGAAGAAAGCTCTAGAAGGCAGTAAACTAGTAAAGCTTGTTGATAAAGTGGGAAGGGAAATAATTTGCTGCATGACTTGAACAAGTCACTCTGTGCAGTATTTGTAGTGGGGCAGCCAGGCTAGTGAAGGGCCTTCAATACAGGGTTGAAGAAATTAATTTACAAAAGAGAAAAGTGGGAAGGGATGGGAATGGAAGTAGTTCTTCTTGAGATTTTGAGGGACTGTAATATGAAAGAGGGCCTCAGAGGAGCAGGTCCGCATGGAGTAGGTGGAAATTGGAAATTTGAACTCGGGAATAGGCTGCCCAGAAAGGTGGTAAGTTTTCCCTCCCACCCCATGCCAAGGGACAATCTGGAGAAGGTGAGATCTGAGCTGAGTCTTGAAGGAAGCCAGGGTAAGACCCAGCCAGTGCAAAGATCGCAGGTGGAGCAGTATTACCAGCAGCCTAGAGAACATGGAGGGTGGTAATGTGTGAGGACATCGGAAATGTAGGAAGACCAGGTATTGAAGAGCTTTAAGTGACACAAAAGACTTTATATTTGTTTTGGAGCCTAATCACATTAGAAGTGATTGATGAAGGGTTATGGCTGAGTGAGTGGGAGAAGGCATTGTCTGTAAGAGTGATGAAGGTGAAAGCCACAAGCTTTGATGGTGCATCGGTTATGTTGGGTGAGGGAAAGTGAAGAGATGAGGGCAGTACCAGTGTACTATGAGGTAAGTCTGTGGAAGCGATCAAACATGGACTTATTTGTTTCATAGACCCAGCTTATATGATGGACTCTGAATAATCTTGCAATCCAAGCAAAAAGATCTGTGTAATTGTTGACTGTTTTCCTGAGACATGTGTTGATCACTGTGTAGTTGCATTTTAATTAGCAAGATTTGAGGCTTCTTGGATTTAGTAATTGGAAGAAAACAGTATAATTTTAAGTTCTGTGTACAACACTGTTGTGTCTAAAATACATTATGAAATTCTGGTAGCTGCAGTGGCAGGCCTTGAGGTGGAGAAGGAAGTTTCTGTAGTGCTTCCTTTTAAGTTCTTCCCTGCCCTTATTGCTTTCAGTAGAAAGACTAGGAAAGGATGGGAGAAGAAGAATTGACAGGAAACTGAGAGATTGTTTAATCCTTTCCACCCGCCTCCTTTTATTTTACAGATGTTGTTTAGAGAGTAAATACCTTGTTCATGATCATAGACAATTCATTAGGAGTTAGCAACTGCTTATACGTGAGAAAATGGAATTAAAGGCACCATAGAGTAAGATCACTGCTCCCTAAACAGAGAAAGGGAGGAAGAAAAGTGACATTTTTCCTTGAACAATGAGGATTGACTAAAAGAATTAGAATTCTTCTATGGGGAAAGATAAAGATGAAGGGATTGGATTAAATGTGACCAGGTGAATAGGAATGTGTTCTTCAATTTCTTAAATATTAGGATTAGAGACATCTTGGAAACTTGAAGAGGGAGTATTATTTTACATTGTACACAATAAATTTTCGGAACTTATTAATATAAGTAGATGTTCTGACTGGAAAAAATACTTGGATCAGGGGTGCTTTTAGAATGAAGGAAGCCTAGCAGGCTTTTCAGGGGGAAGTTAAGGATATTGGGGGTATATTTCTGTACTTATAAAGTTGATTGGATAACTTCCTTTTGTTGTGATTTACTGTCAAATGGCATGTTTTCTAACAGTTTTGGCATAGATGGGCTGTATGTTGGACCCATCACAGTATTACTTATATTCTTTTATACTTAACTGTTGTGTGAATGATCAGCACGAATCTACCATGTATTGTCAGTTGTTTAACAGAAGAATCTGGAATGGCAGCAGGAGAAAGAAGACTTGAAACAAATTCTTTTTTGTTTTTTTTTTTTAAATATAAATTTATTTATTTAACTTTTTACATTCATTTTCACAAAATTTTGGGTTCCAAATTTTTCTCCCCATTTATCCCCTCCCCCCACCCCAATACACCAAGCAGTTTAATTTTCCCCATCACCAATCTGCCCTCTCTTCTATCATCCCTCCCTTCTTTTGTCCCCATCTTCTCTTTTGTCCTGTAGGGCCAGATGACTTTCTATTTCCCATTAACTGTATTTCTTGTTTCCTAGTAGCAACAACAATACTAAACAGTTGTTCCTAAAACTTTGATTCTCCCCATCCCTCCCTCTCCACCTGTTCCCTTTGGGAAGGCAGGCAATTCAATTTAGGCCATATCTGTGTAGTTTTGCAAATGACTTCAATAATAGTCATGTTGTGTAAGACTAACTGTATTTCCCTCCATCCTATCCTGCCCCCCATTGATTCTATTCTGTCTTTTGATCCTGTCCCTCCCCAAGAGTGTTGACTTCAAATTGCTCCCTCCTCCCATTGCCCTCCCTTCCATCATCCCCCCCACCCTACTTATCTCCTCCCCCACTTTCCTGTATTGTAAGATAGGTTTTCATACCAAAATGAGGGTGCATTTTATTCCTTCCTTTACTTGAATGTGATGAGGGTAAATTTCATGTTTTTTTCTCAGCTCTCCTCTTTTTCCCTCCACTAAAAAGTCTCCTGCTTGCCTCTTGAGTGAGAGATAATTTATCCCATTTCATTTCATCCTCTCTCCTCCCACTACATTTTTTTCTCACCATTTACCTTAATTTCTTTTAAGATATGGTCCCATTCTATTCAATTCACTCTGTGCTCTCTGTCTCTGTATGCGTGTGTATGTGTGTGCATGCATGTGTGTACATGTATGTGCGTGTGTGTGTATATGTATGTGTGTGCGTGGTTGACCAACTACCCAGATACTGAAAAGTTTCAAGAGTTACAAATATTGTCTTTCCATGTAGGAATGTAAACAGTTCACCTTTGGTAAGTCCCTTATGACTTCTCTTTGCTGTTTACCTTTTCATGCTTCTTCTCATTCTTGTGTTTGAAAATCAAATTTTCTTTTCAGCTCTGGTCTTTTCATCAAGAATGCTTGAAAGTCCTCTGTTTCATTGAAAGACCATATTTTCCCCTGAAGTATTATACTCAGTTTAGCTGGGTAGGTGATTCTTGGTTTGAGTCCTAGTTCCTTTGATTTCTGGAATATCCTATTCCATGCCCTTCGATCCCTTAATGTAGAAGCTACTAGATCTTGTGTTATCCTGATTGTATTTCCACAATACTGGAATTGTTTCTTTCTAGCTGCTTGCAATATTTTCTCCTTGACCTGGGAGTTCTGGACTTTGGCCACAATGTTCCTAGGAGTGTCTCTTTTTGGATCTCTTTCAGGCAGTGAACTTATTTTGCCCTGTGGTTCTAGAATATCAGGGCAGTTTTCCTTGATAATTTCATGAAAGATGATGTCTAGGCTCTTTTTTTGATCATGGCTTTCAGGTAGTCCCATAATTTTTAAATTATCTCTCCTGGATCTATTTTCCAGGTCAGTTGTTTTTCCCATGAGATATTTCACATTATGTTCCATTTTTTCGTTCTTTTGGTTTTGTTGTGTGATTTCTTGGTTTTTCAGAAAGTCATTAGACTCCATCTGTTCCATTCTATTTTGAGAGAACTATTTTCTTCAGTGAGCTTTTGAACCTCTTTTTCCATTTGGCTAATTCTGCTTTTGAAAGCATTCTTCTCCTCATTGGCTTTTTGAACCTCTTTTGCCAATTGAGTGAGCCTATTCTTCAAGGTGTTATTTTCTTCAGCATTTTTTTGGGTCTCCTTAACCAAGGTATTGACCCGTTTTTCATGCTTTTCTTGCATCTCTCTCATTTCTCTTCCTAGTTTTTCCTTCACCTGTCTAACTTGATTTTCAAAATCCTTTTTGAGCTCTTCCATGACCTGAGCCCACCAGACATCCACCTCAGATGTCTGGGATATGGAGGCCCCGACCTCCACGTCTTTCCCTGATGGCAAGCATTGTTCTTCCCCATCGGAAATGAAAGGAGAAAACATCATCTGTTCCCCAAGAAAGTAGCTTTCTATGGTCTTATTTTTCTTGCCTTTTCTAGGCATTTTCCCAGCCAGTTACTTGACTTCTGAGATTCCTCTCTACCCCCACCTAGATCTGCCCAGCTAGTGCTTGGGGTCTGAGATTCAAATGCTGCTTCCCAGTCTCAGGGTTATCTCTGGCGGGAGCAGCTGCTATTCAATGTGAGCTTAAGTTCTGGTGCTGGGGTGGGGGCAGGGGCACCTCCCAAGCTCAGTTCCCTCAGGGGGTTTTAGTGGAGACCTTCAGTAATGGAGCGGAGCTCCTGCCCGCTCCGAGAGTCCCAGGCTGCCTCTGCCGCTGCCTCCTGAGGGGGCCCGAGCCACGGAGACACCCCACTCCCCTCTCGGCCAGCCCAGAAGTCTCTCTCACTGACCTGTAGCGCCTGTGGGTGGAAGGACCTTCCCGGCTGCCAGAGGTTCTGTCCCTGAAGCCTGCTCGGATCTGCTCCTCTGGGGCCGTGTGGCCAGGGCAGGGCAAGGGTGGGCTCTGCTGTCCAGAGCGTGACGGACCCCTGGGGGCAACTTTCCAGGGCTCTCTGGAACAGAAATCTCTTCCACTGTGTTTCTGCACAGCTTGCCCTGCTCCAGAATTTGTGGGGAGTTCTTTTTACAGAAAATTTAAGGGCTGTGGTTTCGGAGCTAGCATACGTGAGTCTTTCTACTCCGCCATCTTGGCTCCTCCCCTTGAAACAAATTCTTAAAATTCGTAAATGACTATTATTAGTGATTTATCTAGTCCATTCTGACAACAATTGAAAACCCAGCATGCTAATTTGTTATTTGAATCCCTAAGTAATTCTTGGGTTTAACTACCTTTTCAGCCTTCTTTCACGTTCCTTCCAGTGTGCTACGTTTGATCCAAGACTTTCTCTGAAATTGACAGTCTTCCATCTCTAGCATTTGCACAGATTCCTGCTTCTTTGCTTTCCAGGTTCAAACTAGTTGCCTTTTCTGAAGGTCTTGAGCTGAATATGTTCTGTCCTTCCTCAGATTTCCGTAGATCATTTTGCCTGAACCTTTACTGTGACTCCCAACCTTGTGATATATCCACCTGAATATCTGTTTGCCTTCCCATCCCACCTCTCCCATAAAGTGGAAGCCTATGATGATTTCTTGCATAAAGCAGGTGCTTATTGAGAATGCTTTTATTTGGGAAGAGTGTGTCTTGGAGAGGAAGGCTATTGTGTCTGTCATTTGATAGAGCTGAAAATATCCTTTGTAGAAACTTCATTTTTTGATAGGTTCTGTCTGATGTTTGGCTTTGCTTTGAACATCTTCCTGTATATCAACAGCTAAGTGATATCTTAATTTGAAATATCCTAAAATACATTTTATTTTCTCAACAGATGGTGAAGAAAGCTAAAACCATTATGAAGAAGGCTCAGAGGAAGATGAATCGCTTGGGGAGAAAGGGAGAAGCTGATAGACATGTGTTTGATATGAAACCAAAACATTTATTGTCTGGCAAGAGGAAATCTGGTACAAAAGACAGAAGATAAAAACACCCTGTTGAACTTAAACTGCTATACTGTCTTGTCTGTTTTCTTATTAGGTGTGGCATCTTAGAGCTGGAGTATTGGTTTGGAAATTGAGGAGCAACTCAAGCAGCTATGCAGATACACTGAACAAACACCACCATAAATATGGTGGATCTCTTATTATTTCTTTGGAGTAGTGTATCTGTAGACCTTTAATGAATCTGCTGATTTTCAGCAGAGAAAAGCCCTGACTACCTGCTTTGGATGTTATATACTAATGTTTCTCTTCAGAGGTAAAACATCCCTAACTGGTGGACTCAAGAATATTGCTGAAGAGCCTTGTAAACCAATGGAAAGAATATATAATAATCTGTAAGGAAAGTACTTAGGAAGGAATTTTATTAAAATGTCAAAACTCTGGCTCAGAGACTTTTTATATCAACTATACAATTATCCTTCTATACAGTTAATCTATTAAATATAACCAGTAATGTAAAAGAAGTTTTTTGCATATGAACATTTGGTTTTTATAAAACATTTTCTTATAAAAATCAGATTCAGTTATGCCAGGGAAAAGGAAATTGAATGAATGACTTATATTTTTACCAAACAGAATTTTAGTTGGTCTTAAATAAAGCTTGGGGTATTTTCTAAATTTAAAGATGGTTCTGTTGTCTGTTAGAAATTTTTGATCTCCTTTTAATCTGTCACAAATTAACGAAAAGAATGTTCTTTTGAATACACATAGCTGGAGGAAGTAGTTAGAACTTGGGAAAATACCTTGAAAGCTCTAGGGGTTAGGCCCAAGTAGCATTTTCTAACCTTTCCCTTCTCCAGGCCCCATGATTCTCATGATCACCCCTCTTCAAGTGTCACTCAGGGTTTCAATATGTCCTGTCTCTGTTGTTAACCTCTCCACATTCTCAAATCTAATTTGGGGATACACACTCCTTTGTTGGAGCAGTGGGCTTCTTGCACTTCTGTCAGCTACTTTCACGTCATCTTGCCCTTTCCCACTTCTGCCACGGTTTTGTCTGTCTGGAAATAGCTTCCCTCTTGTGTCCTTAAATCAGGTTTGTGCTTCAACTCTCAAGAACCCTTTCATTGACAGTAAAAAAAGTCAGTCATAGATCCTAAGGTGATGTTCTAAACCCCAAAGAGCTCTAGGTTTAGGTCTGGGACAGCTTTTCTCTCCTCACTCCCCAACCCTTCAGCCAATTCCATAAAATTCTTAAGATGTCCATGTCTTGCATGCTGTGCCCTAAGGACCACTGGATCCTTCCATCTTCTCTTACAGGTGAGTTTGCCTGTAGGCCTTGTCTTCACTGATGAGAGTCTGAGCTCTTCAGAGCAGAACCTGCCTCAGCGCTACAGACACTTTCTGCTACCTCATATTTACCAAAACTTCTGCTAAAATCCAGGGAAACTGCAGCATTATCCTGCCTCAGAGGCATAAGGGATTCTAGGTTGTAACAGTGTTGCCTCTTCAGCATGACAGGACAGTGTTCAAGTATTAAAGGAGTAATTAGACTTGATCTCTGTGGCCCCTGATGGCAGGAGCAGGAGGAATTAGTGGAAGTGGTAGACAGGTAAATTTTGGCTCAATGTAAGAAAAAACCCAACTTCCTTACAATTAGTCCAGTTCGAAAACAGAATGGACAGCCTGAGGACAAAGTGGGTTCTCCCAACTTGGAAGTCTTTAGGAAAAGGCTGAGTTATAACTTGTCAGGAATGTAGCAATGAGGATTCTTTTTGGGGCAGGATTGGTCTGAATGGCTGCTAAGGGCCTCTTAGCTAGCTCTCTGTAGCTCAGCACAGTTCCCACCACAGTAATGCTTGTTGACTAAATGGCTTACAACTCTTTGTGTGGGTATTCAAAAGCTAGCTTATGGTGTTTTTGTATCACAAACGTTATTATACCTTGTACCAGGTCTTTACAGGTTCAGACTAAGCTCAAGCAAGAGTCTACTTCTGTTGGGGTATTATATCTCTCATAACTAGTTCTCAGATCTCATATTTACCATCGTGTGTAAGGTATGAAGTATTTCTCAGGTAAGGAATCCATTGAGTCCAGGTTTATGTAAATTGACCAGATAAATGAGAACCTGGTATAGCTAGACTAAGTTTGTGCATCTTAGACCCAAGGATAGGTCAGAGATGGTACAGGGCAACCCTTTACATAGGACTGCTGAATGTTCAATAAGGCTTCATTTTGGTTGAACCTCTAATCTGAACTGTACGCTAAAGAAATGTAGAGGAACATTCCCACTGGTTCCTCTTGCCTGGGTACCACTGGTCCCATAAACCCCCAGGATATGCTGTTATCGTTCTAGAATTGTCTTCCAAAAAATCAAAATGGACTTTCCTCTTCGTAATTCTGTCTTTAGATTGCCACATGGGAAGGGTTTTTATTTTTCTTGTACTTCCATTTTATTACTTTTCAAATTACTCCAGTGTCAGAGCCAGGTAGCCAGAGAAGTATTGGGAATTATCTGGAGATAAGTAAGGACATAGATTTAACTAAATGATAAGGTTTCTGCTTGTGAATTGAAGTTCTCTTTATATTAGGGCATGCATGGAAGGAATGTGCTAATTGGCAATTAAAGTCAGCTGATCAGATTGTTTCATTTTAATGAGGGAAAAAGATTCCCTGTACTTACTGAACAGGCATGGAAAACAGCAAGCATTTAGAAATAAGGAAGGAAACTTTTTTTTAGCACCTGCTGTGCAACCAGGCACTGTGATAAGCACTTTATAAATGTTATCAATTGATCCTCACAACAACCCTAGGAGATATGTGCTGGCATAATTATTATTATTCATTATTTCTGTTTTGCAGTTGAGGAAATAGGTTGAATGACTTGCCCAGGGTCACATAGCTACTAGTAAGTGTCTGAGGCTGAGTAAGTACCTGGGCTTCTTCAGTCCCAGTGTTCAATTTAATTTCACCATCTATAAAACCTTTAATATGTGCCTTAATATGCACTACAAAGAAAGGCAAAAACAACCCTGGCCCTTATACACACATACATAAAGAGAGATCATGAGCGAGGCACGCATCAGCACAAGGAAGATGATATAATAGGGAACAGTATTACTCAAGGTGGCAGAGCTTTGGGGACATGCCTTAATTAGGAGCAGCATGTAGTCCAGTGTAGCGCAAAGATTACAAAATAGTATTTTAGTGAGAGCAATATGACTGAATATACGAAAAATATTACTAATATACTAAAAATCTCTGACATAGTAAACTGAAACTGATTATAAGTTCAGCTTATTTTACTTTTTTGGGGGGAATTATTTTTTAAAATTTTGAACTAGAATCTAGAATTATGTATCTTTTCTCTTGAATCTGGAAACCAAATAGCCAGGATCTTCTGTCAAGCTCTTAAAAAGCTCTGCCACTCACCCAGGCAGGCAGCGTTGTATCATTGGTCTCCACCAATGGGGAAAGTCCCATGAGAATGAGCTTTGAGGCACAGGTTTCATCTATAACACTGATCTGCCTCAATATTGTGTTTGCATTCTAGGAAATTCCTAGGTTCTCTTTTGCATGTTCCAGTGTTCAAGAGACAAGACTGGTGAAGTTCTGAGGCAAAGAGAAGGCCTGACTTAAGGCTGGTCCAAGCTTAGAACATAAAGAAGTTTCTCATTATTCCAGCTGGTTACGTGCTTAGACTGTGCTATTTAAATTTACTCATCAGTCAAGATATATGAAGCACCTGTGCCCCACTTTTTTTAGGCCATGTGATTTTTATTCGACTGATTTAGGGACATCATTTTTCAAATGAAAAATAGGACAAAAAAACCCCCTACATTTTGAATAACTTATATATGTGCTACATTTTGCCTAACTGAAATGCTATCTCTTCTGACTGGATGAGTGAGTAATCGAGCAAAAGAATTCACAGCAGTTATCTGCTTTTGCATAATTTTTAGGATCACTTCCCTAAGAATTAATATAGAGACAGAAAAAAAAGGGAGTGTGGTAGATGTACAGAGCTGTGGGACACAATTTCCAAGAGCAAACCTGAGCTGTATGTGTAATGGAGAAAACAGAGGTTAAGGGAATTCAGTTGGGAGTTGATCTCAGACATGAAGAAAGAGATAGGAGGAAACTTCATTCCTTGCTTGTGGAGATACAGAACTTTCTAGAGGATCTGATATATAGGGGACTTGTGTCTCATGGAGTTAATGGAGAGGGGGAAGCCACTAAGATTTGCCCAGTATTAAAGAAGAGAAAGTCAAAATTAAATGCATTCGCGTGAATCCAGAAAGAGAGCTATCAGGAACACTTAACCTGGAAGAGAAACCCTGCTTAGCATCATCTTGCTTGTTCAACTTGTTTGTCTTGCATCCTCTTTGTGAGGGGAAAAAGAACTTGGTGAAAGTCTTGTTTGCTCCCACCTGTGTAAGACAGGGAATTAAACTTCTATGTATTTTTTTGTCTTTCTTGCTGTGTTTTCTTTAAAATTATTTAATGTCCTTTTAAACATTTTTTTTAATTAAATTTTATTTTTTTCAATTGATAAATTCTCTCCCTCCTGGAGCCTTCTCCAAGCCCTCGTTGAGAAGAAAAAAGAAGGGAAAAAAACCTATAAGAAACATTTATATTAAAGCAAAAGAAATATTTCCTTTGGGTGTGTCTAAAAAGTGTCAGTCTGCACCTTAAGTTTGTCGCCTATCAGGAGGTATGTTTCATAATGAGTCCTTTCAAAGTGACGGGTCATCGTGCTGCTTGGAGGTCTCGTCTTTCAAATAACAATGTATTGTATAATTGTTCTGGTTCTGCTCTCTTCATTCTTTACCACTATGTGCAAGTCTTCCCAGGTTTTGCTAAAACTGTCTTCATCATTACTTACAGCACAATAATATTCCATTATTTTCATTTACCATAGCTTTACCAACCATTTTTTGGGTGATAGCCACTCTCTCATTTTCCAGTTCTTAGCCACCACAAAAAGAGCTGCTATAATTATTTTTATATATCCTTAGAGTTCATTTTGTTTAGAACTGATCTCTCCTTTAATCTGTCCTTCATCTTATTCCTCCTCCCATGTCCTGTTTCTGTCCCTTTTCTCTGTTGAGTGAAATGAATTTATGTACTCAGCTCTGTGTGTGTGTGTGTAATTCTTCTCTCCTTTGACCAGTTCACATGAGAGTGAGGTTGAACTTTCCCCTCACCTCTTCTTGTTTTTATAGACTTTTCTTTATACTTCTTCCTCTCCCTCCCTCTTCCCAAGTGTATTCCTCTTCCTTTCCCTTTCCATTCTTCTTTTAAGATAATCAAAATGTAACAATATTCCCCAGAATTATTCCCCCCTAAGACTCCCGATGTTGATGGTGCTATAAGGGACTTATTCTTGTTTAGTCCCATATGTTATTAGTTCATCTTTACCTTTTTATATTTCTCTCGACAACTTTGTTTGAACTTCATAGTTTCTACATAGCTCTAATCTTTTCACCATGAAAAGTCTTCTTTTTCATTAAAGGTCCATTTTTACCTCTATAGGATTATCAGTTTTGGATTAATTATCCTTGGTGATAAGCATATATTCCTTGCCATTTGCACTACAGTATTCTAAGCTCTTTTTTTCTTTAGAAGGGTAGCTACTAAATCATGTTTGATCATGACTGTGGCTCCCTGGTACAGTATTCAAAGTGACTTACTGTACATAAGGGTACAGTTCAGTTAGTATTGTGCATTTAAGTTCGTCCAATCTGTATGTTCTGAGCTTCCTTTCCTTACTCTCTGAATATACCCTTTCCAGAAGGGGCAGCTAGATGGTGCAGTGGATAGAGCACCAGTGCAGAAGTCAGGAGGACCTGAGTTCAAATCTCACCTCAGACACTCACTAGCTGTGTGACCTTGGGCAAGTCACTTAACCCCAACTGCCTTATCCTGGGTCATCTCTAGTCATCCTGATGAATATCTGGTCACTGGATTCAGATGGCTCTGGAGGAGAAGTGAGGCTGATGACCTGCATAGCCCTCCCTCACTCAAAACAAAAGTCAAGTGCAAAGTCATGTCATTATTTCTCTGATGGCATGGTCTTCTTCAGCAATGAAGGATGAGCACACATGAACACGCACACCCTTCCCAGACCAGACCGTTGTGTTAATTATGTGCCATTACATTATAGTGCTGAAAAAGGACAATTTACATAAAATAGAAACAAAACAAAATTGGGGAAATACTTTAGTAGCAAACACTAAGTCTAAATGCCCATTTCTTGATGCAACTCCTCCACCCCAACCCCTAGCCTGCAAATGACTGGGGATACAAGACCACAATCTTTTTTCCAGAGCTGCCATATTTACAATGCTCTCAAATGTGATGGATCCGGGAAATGGAGTGTATTTTCCACTTTCCCCTTGGTATCCTCAGTGCAATCCTCAGCTATGTGTGCCAGTCCCTTTGCTTTGGGTGTGTAGGCATCTTGGTGCTGCACACAAGAGAATGCAGTGGAGATCAGTGTTTATTCCTCTTAGAGTAGGAGAATAAGGATGTGTTAGGAAATCTGAACCACATCCTGGCCTGCTGGTATACCTCTTGCCTTTGCTGCTTCAATGAGTGATTCTAATCTGACACAGAGGAGGTGAAGGAAAAAATGTTAACGTTGACAAACCTCACTGGATTGAGATGTGGCACCAGGGTAATCTCCCATGACCTCCTTCCTGAGCTATTTTCAAAACCTTCAGAGATATTCCCACGCATGATTCCTCTACAACAGGTTATCCAGGGTCTGATTTTCCAATGAATAAGGAACAGAGCATTGTGGAAACATGGCAGTCCTCTGGGAGAGTCTAGGCAGCTTCTTACAAAGACATATGGGGATGTGATGTGATGTGTTGGGACACCCAGTTGGATCAGCTTGAATGCATACACATAGTCCTGTTCCTTAAGAGTTTTAACTCACTGAAGAAAACACTCAGAAAAATCCAGGGTTCTCTGCTTTTACTCCGTGTAGCGCCAGAGGCTACAAGCGATAGGAAAGTCTGGTGTTTAACAGCATGCATTCTTGTTCAGTCGGCCATGCCTCCTACAGGTTACATTCTCAGTTGATTCCATGAATCCAAGTGTGCAGAATTTTATATTCATCCCTATAAGATTAGAGCTGATTGGATTTTGCCCATTGTACAAACATGCTGCCATCTTTTTGTATCCTGATTAGTCATCTAATGTGTTATCAACAGCTTTGTTTAATCCACAAATTTCACAAGAATCTTATGTATTCTTTCATCTAAGTTATGGATTCAAAAAAAAAAGTTTATTAGCACAGAATCTAGCACATATCAATGGGGCATTCAACCAGAGACTCATATATTGTGACATCAATCCAGTAATCGCTGTTTTTGAGTTCAGTTGTCCAGCAAGCTCTCTTGTTTTGCTTTAATTTTATTTTTTTTGCTGGGGGTCATGTTGATAGCACTGGTTTTATTAAATGTTACACAGAAAAAGAGAGATGTTAGTAGGTGGCTCTAAGCAGCCAGCAGTCACTCCCTATGACTTCGCCTGACCTAAGACTCTACTGAATTCTAGGGGTTCGACTGGCATTTAACAAGTTTTGAAACAACCTTATCACATTACCCATCTCTCCCCCTCCACCCAGTCAATCAGTAAACATTTACTAAGTATTTACTATATGTCAGGCACTGTGCTAGGGAGACAAAGAAAGGGAAAAAAACAATTTCTGCCCTCAAATAGCTCATAATCAAATGGAGGACACAATATGCAAATGCCTACGTAAAAGTAAGCTATATATAGGATAAATAAGTAATCAGCAGAGGAAGGCAAGAGAATTCAGGGGGATTGGGAAAGGTTTCCTACAGAAGACAGGATTTGAAGGAAGCCGGGGAAAGCAGGAGGCAGAGATAAGGAGGAAGAGCACTTCGTGAATGTCAGACAGCCAGAAACAATTTTCTGAGAAGGGAGGTGTGTCTTTTTCATGAAACTGCAAGGTCACTATCGCTGGATTGAAACGTATGTGGTGGGGTGTAAGGTGTAAGCAGATTGGAAAGATAGGGGACAGGGACCAGGTACTTTGAACTCTAAACAGAAAGTTTTACAACTGATCCTGGAGGGAATAGGGAGCTTTTGTTATTTACTCCATAGGAGAGTGACATAGAACTGTGCCTGAAAAACCACTTTGACAGCTGAATGGTAGGATGGATTGAAGTGGAAAGAGACTTGTAGCTGGCAGACCAAGCAAGTCAACTGTCTTGCTGAAACTCAGATACATTGTCAATGGCATTCTACCAATCTACCATCTTGAAACCGTTAAAATAGGAAATAAGGTTAGCCTGGCATGCTTTTTTTCTCCCTGGTTGAGCATACTGGCTCTTAGTAATCATTGTTTGCCATTTCAAATTCTCCCAACTTATACCTTTAGTAATACGTTCCAAAAAATTATTAACTAAAATTAAACTTGTTGGACTATTGTTTGAAGTATATACCTTTTTTTCACCTAAGAGGAAAAAAAACCCAGGACAACATTTCCCCATCTGCAATATTCTGATACCACTTACAGTTCTGACACTTTAAAAGATCCCTGACAGAAGCTCAGTAAGCATATCTACTACTCCTTTCAGCAACCTGGATTTTTAGTCATCTTCAATGAGAACTGAGGTTATGAAGGAAGCCCCTTCCCTGTTGGGAAGCTGGCATAGTACTTACTCAAGAACTCCCAACATTTCCAGCTCATGAGGTTCCTACCAAGGCTCAAAGCTTCCATTCTTCAGGATTGCTTTCCAAGGGCCTGTGATGAAGGCTGGAAGGGGGGTGTGAGACCCACAAAGACCAGGGTACCAGGGGCAGGTCGTCTGGAGAAGAATTCACGAACTCAAGCATTGTTGAAGTCAAGGTAAAGATTTATCACGTTTTTCAGCGGGCAAGAGTTCTTAGGGAACCTGCAACCTTAAAGGGGTACATAGAAAGTTTATATAGAATATTCTATAGTATCACTTGAGCCAAATGCTAATGAAGAGGGAGTGGTTAATTAGGGAGTGGTTAAGGAGTGGTCAGTTTTTAAAGGAACATGCACTTTTGGTATCTACTGCGCAGGTATTTTACCCAAAATTCATCAGGGAAATAACCCAAGGAGGGGCTACCTGGAGGTGTGGTTTTAGGCCTGAAAACCAACGGTCAGGACTGACCAGGAAAAACCAAACTTGTCTCATCAATGTCTTGTTAGACAAGATTTATGTAAGGGAGTATAGGTATGTCCAAGTCTAGGATACATATAATTGGTCAGTGAGTAGTAAATGTCATTATGACCCAGTACATAGCCAGTTCAGTACACAGTTAGTTCAAACTAATGAGTTCTATAGATGCAACTGGCTACTGTAGCAGGAAGGAAGATGAGGGTTATTGCTCTAGGGCAGGCTATGTCCTTGAAGGAGAAACTGCCTGAGATAGTATTTTGAGGCTAGGGAGAAATGTGATTTTTAAACAGAAATGTGATTTTAGAATTGGGGCCCAAGTCATGTACCCAAGCACCCGATCACCTGGACTTAGGGAAGGAAAGATAGAGCAGAAGAAGCAGCCAGGGTGTGAGATCCAGTCTCACCTATGAAGCACATGTTCAGTTGCCATGTGCTCATAGACACCATGGTTGTTGGAGAATATGAGGAAAGAGAAACCTTTTCCTTCCATTAGTGGAAGGCAAAGTGAGACTGACAGGACACCAAAAACACATTCAATGTCTTTTCTCAGCTCTTACAATCTGTGGAGGTGGTAACTCCCCGCAGGCCTCAGCTGACAATCATCCCGAGACATTGATACATATGTGAATCAATATTTGCTCTGTTCTCACAGCAAAGTGAAGCACCTTTCCTTCAGTAGGAAGTCAAGGTGCATATCCATCCCTATGAAACCAAGAGCTTGTACTTCATGAGATTACCCATGTTACGCCATATTCTGTTTCTTAATGTTTTAAACATATTTATGTTTAACTTATCCAACTACATCCAGTGACTTTGTCACTAAATATTTTAATCAACTCAGAAAGTAGGGCCTTTGTAAGCTCACTTCACTTTGTTAATATTCAGTCTAGAACCTAGAACATGCTGTCCTTTTAATAAATAAAATCAAGAAATGTGGTGATAACCATCATTCAATAAACTTTTATTAAGCACCTACTATGGACCATGCTAAGCACTGGGGATACAAAAAGGTACAAAATGACAGTCATATAAGCAAGAAGGCATTTTAAAATTTAGTCTCAATATAACGTACTTGAACAGATCGAAAATTTATATAATGACAATTTTCAATGTCCATTAATTTTTCAAAGATAGTTAATTAGCTAAAGTTGTTAAGAAAAAATAGTTGTTTAGTCATGTCTGACTCTGTGACCCTGTGAACCATAGCTTACCAATTGTGTCCATGGGATTTTCTTGGCAAAGATTCTGCAGTGATTTGCCATTTCTTTCTCCAGGAGATTAAGACAGATAGGTTAAGTGACTTGCCTAGAGTCACACATACATAATAAGCGTCAGAGGCCAGCCTTTTTGATTCTAGCCCCAGCCCTTTATCCACTGAGCCACCTAACTTCCTCAAAAAAATATTGAGAATAACTTGCTTCTCTTTCCTAATGTTGCTAAACATTTATACTGTGAAACATTTGCTTTAGAATAAACATTTTTCAACACTGAAAAATATGTAAGTAAATTTTAAGTATAAGGTTATTTGAGAGATATAAAACTATTTAGGACAACCTCTGTAATAGCTTGTTACGATAGCGAGGAAGCCAGGATGTTAAAATTGCACTGTGTTTTCCTTTGGACATCGCAAAGAAAGTCATATTTAACACTTTTAAACTATTTAAACTATTAAAATTAAAAATATAACAATTTTCATAGGTAAAAATCTTATCTTTTAAAACTCTTTTAAAGACTATCATTTAAACAATTTTAAAAGTAGAAAACTGAGAGGAGAGAATATTTTATCTTCAGATTTTTGGGATACATTTTCTACAAGTTTTTATTGATGTCATTCATTTCTATATCATAGTTTCCCTCAACATCTTTCCTTCAATCCCTCTCAGAGATTCATCCCATATAACCAATAGCATTTTAAAGACAAAAAAAGAAAAAAATCTAGCAAAACTCATCAATACATTGAAAAAGTCTAAAAATATGTGCAATGTATCATGTTTGTAGATATCCTACTTCTGCAAAAGAGTAGAGTGCGTGAATCTTGTTACATCTCTTTTTTAGAAAAATACTTGTTTGTTATTTAGAAACATTTATGTTTGGTTTGATATTATTCTATGATTGATCTTTCCATTTACATTTTTGTATTCATTGTGTATGTTGAGGTTATTTTGGCTCTTGCTTATTTCACTCTCTATCACTTCATGTGAATCTCTATATTCATGGTAGTCATAATTTCTTGCAGCATAATCAATAGTTTACTTCATTCATTTATTGCAATTTGCCTATTCCCCAATTGGTGGGCATCTATTTTATTTTCAATTCTTTACTATTACAAGAAGTGCTATTAAAAATATTTTGGAGTACAAGAGGAACTTGCCTCCTTGGAGTTAAGTAAAATCTCTCAGTCAGTGTAGGGAAATTTTATTCCCTTTACTTTCCTATTTCCAAGTTGCTTTCTAAAGTTGAACTGATTCACATATATACCAAAAATGCAGTAGTGCACACATATTCCCATAACCACTCTGTTTCGAACTTTTTTTTCTACATGTGTAGAGATAATTAAGAGCATATGCATTATCTTTTCTCGAGAATCCTTAAAAACCATACCATCCTGGGAGTGGAGCCAAGATGGAGGAGTAGAAGGTAGAAGCTGGTAGAAGCTCTCCCCCCACAGCCCATAAAATACCTATAAAAAATGACTCTAAACAAACTCTAGAGTAGCCAAAGCCACAAAACAACAGAGTGAAAGAGATTTCCAGCCCGAAGTAGCCTGGAAGGTCAATAGGAAAGTATCACACTAGTCTCTGAGCAGAGCACAGTCCATGGAGTGCAGCTGAGCCTTGGCCCTGCAGCACAGCACAGACAGGACCAGAGCAGGCTTCAAGGGCATGGAATCCTGGGCAGCAACTGCAATTCCCAAATTTCTCAGCTCGCAAATACCAAAGACAGCTTCAAAAGTTAGTGAGAAAGCTCTTTCACCTGGGTGAGAAGGGAGCAGGGTCCTGCCTTAGCCCTGGCCCTAGGCAGCAGCAGCAGTGTCCATTTTTTGGAGCCCTCAGGCTAAAGACCCTGGGGGAATTGAGCCCCTGATCTGGGTATCAGCCCTGACTGGTGGTCTTGGAGTAAGGAAGAGCACTGGCCTGGTGGAGCTGGTGGAGGCTTTGGAGAGGGAATTTTACTCACAGATCCTGGGCAGAAAAGCTTGTGGTTGCTCCCAGACCAGACTGCAGGCCAGGAGAGAAGTAAACTCCTCTCTTGTGATTGTGCCACTTTGGAGGAACTAAGAACTTACAGGTCTCTAGAGTATACCCTCCTCTTGACAAAGAACTCAGAAGTCAATTAACTGACTGGGAAAATGCCCAAAGAAGGGGAAAAAGTAAGACTACAGAAGGTTGCTTTCTTGGTGAACAGGTATTTTCTTTCATCCTTTTGGATAAGGAAGAACAATGCATACCATCAGAGGAAAGCATAAAAGCAAAGATATCTGCATCCACAACTTCCAAAATAAATATATAGTGGTCTCAGGTCATGGAAGAACTCAAAAAAGATTTTGAAAATCAAGTAAGAGTGGAGGAAAGATTGAGAAGAGAAATGAGAGTGATGCAAGAAAATCAGGAAAACCAAGTTGACAACTTGCTAAAGGAGACCGCCCCCCCAAAATGCTGAAGAAAATAGCATTTTTAAAAATAGACTAACTCAAATGGCAAACGAGGTCCAAAAAGCCAATGAGGAGAAGAATACTTTAAAAAGCAGAATTAGCCAAATGAAAAAGGAGGTTCAAAAGTTCATTGAATGAAAGAGTTCTTTAAAAATTAGAATGGAGGAGATGGAAGCTAATGACTTTATGAGAAACCAAGAAGAATGAAAAAATAGAAGACAATATGAAATATCTCACTGGAAAAACAGCTGACCTGGAAAATAGATCCAGGAGAGACAATTTAAAAATTATGGGACTACCCAAAAGTCATGATCAAAAAAAGAGCCTAGACAACATCTTTCATGAAATTATCAAGGAAAACTGCCCTGATATTGTAGAACTAGAGACTAAAATAAATATTGAAAGAATCCAATGATCAACTCCCGAAAAAGATCTGAAAAGAAAAACTTGTAGTCAAATAATTCCAGAGTTCCCAGGTCAAGGAGGAAATATTGCAAGCAGTCAGAAAGAAACAATTCTAGTATTGTGGAAATACAATCAGGATAACACAAGATCTAGCAGCTTCTACATTAAGGGATCAACGGGCTTGGAATAGGATATTTCAGAAGTCAAAGGAACTGGGATTAAAGCCAAGAAAAACCTACCCAGTAAAACTGAGTATAACACTTCAAGGGAAAAAAATGGTCATTCAATAATATAGAGGACTTTCAAGGCTTCTTGATGAAAAGATCAGAACTGAATAGAAAATGTGACTTTCAAACACAAGAATCAAGAGAAGCATGAAAAGGTAAACAGGAATAGAAATCATAAGGGACTTACTAAAGGTGAACTGTTTACATTCCTACATGAAAAGACAATATTTGTAACTCTTGAA
Organism: Bettongia penicillata ogilbyi; assembly: GCA_023548195.1. Classification (NCBI taxonomy): domain Eukaryota; kingdom Metazoa; phylum Chordata; class Mammalia; order Diprotodontia; family Potoroidae; genus Bettongia; species Bettongia penicillata. Next base: position 2,976,063 of record JAJHZJ010000011.1, on the reverse strand, counting down.
ACTTTTCTCAGTATTTGAGTAGTTGGAGGGATTATACACATATGTATACACAGAGGGCCCAGAGTGCCTTGAATGGGAAGGGATGATATCTAAAAAAATAAAATTAAAGTGTGAGAGAGGAATATATTGGGAGGAGAAAGGGAGTAATGGAATGGAGTAAATTATCTCTCATAAAAGAGGCAAGCAAAAGCTTTTTCAAAGGAGGGAAGAAGAGGGGAGATGAGAGGGAAAAAGTGAAGCTTACTCTCATCACATTTGACTTAAGGAGGGAATAACATGAGCACTCAATTTGTTATGAAAATCTGTCTTACACTATAGGAAAGTAGGGAAGAATGGGGATAAGTGGTGTTGGGAGCGGTGATAGAAGGAAGAGCAAATGGGAGGAGGGAGTAATTAGAAGTAAACACTTTAGGAGAGGGACAAGATCAAAAGAGAGAATAGACTAAATGGGGGGCAGGATAGGATGGAGGGAAATATAGTTAGTCTTTCATAACATGTCTATTATGGAAGTCTTTTGGAAAACACATATATGGACTATATTGAATTGCTTGTCTTCTCAGTGGGGATGGGTGGGATGGGAGGATGGGAGAGAAGTTGGAACTCAAAGTTTTAGGAACAAATGTTGAGAATTGTTTTTGCATGCAACTGGGTAATAAGAAATACAAGTAATGAGGTATAGAAATCTATCTTGCCCTACAAGAAAAGAGAGAAGATGGAGATAAGGAAAGGGAGGTGTGTGATAGAAGGAAGGGCAGATTGGGGGGAGGGGTAATTAGAATGCATGGTTTTGTGGGGTAGAGGAGGGGAGAGATGGGAAGAAAATTTGGAACTCAAAATTTTGTGGGAATGAATGCTGAAAACTAAAAATAAATAAATTTTAAAAAAGAAAACATACCACCCTTTACCCCATACAGATCAAAGAAAGAGGGAAAGGACCCATGTGAGCAAAAAGTATTTATACTAACTCTTTTTGTGATCGCAAACAATTAGAAAGTAGTAGGGTTCCCCTCAATTGGGAATGGCTCAATTAATTACAGCAAATAAATACAAACATACAGATATAAATTAAATAAATAATGGTAAATAAATACAGTATATAAATTACAGTAAATAAATAAAGGAAAATACAGTATGTAAATATAAATATGGTGTATAAATAAATACATATGTAAATACAACCTAATAGGATTATACCATAATAAATGATAAAGGGAATGGTTTCTGATAAACTTAGGAAGAGTTAAATACAGTGTAGTGAGCAGACTCAGGAGAATAATTCATGTAACAACACCATTGTAAAGACAAATAACTGAAAGACTTAAGAACTCTGATCTATGAGTCCAGAGGATCACTGATGAAATATGTTGTTTTCTGAAGAGTCAAGATACAGATTGAGATCTGTGCTTTCTGGGTATGATCAATGCAAGAATTTGTTTTGTTTGACTATATATAAAGGGTTTCCTTTTTCTTTTTCCCAGTTGGGGTAGGGGAAGGGAGAAGGGACAAAAAATAGATTTTTATTAAGTGAAAAAAAAAGTAACAAATAGAGCAGATTACCACAAAAACTTTTTAAAATTAAATAAATAGATGAATGAAAGATGCACAAAATAAGTAAACTAATTTTCCCTCAAAAAACAGAAGGAAAACATGCTATAGAGCTTCTCTACATCAGAAGAGATATCCTCTGGATTCTTCTAGTTCTGGTTATAATTACAGTTATTTCTTTTATGAATGTTGCTGTATGTATTTTTTACCACAGGAAGGAAATATAGTACAACAGGGCACAGTTTTCCATCTCTGTAAATTACAATGTCATTACTGTTAGTGTTTGGCAAAAATATTCACATAGATGCATTTAATCAAAGAAGAAATGTGTTATCAGTTTCTCCATAACAATCCTTTAAATAAATACAGTGGAAATGGCCATAATTTATATTGACATGTATGTCAAATTTCAAGATTGTTTTCTAGAATCTAGTAACAGCTTTTATAAAATATTGCCAAAGTTTTATTTAAATTTTTTTATGTAACTTCCTTCCTTCCTTCCTTCCTTCCTTCCTTCCTTCCTTCCTTCCTTCCTTCCTTCCTTTCTTGTGCCCACATCACAAGATTTATTTCATTCTTTCTTACTAGATCTCCTTATCTCACCTAGTCTGTATATGATCCCCAGTATGATAGCCAGGAAAAGCTTTTTCCTGGTCAGGTTCCACCCTCCTTAGGCAAATTGATAGACTCCCATGGGTTCAACATATTAGTTCTGAACTTGGGGCAGGTACCTAGTTGGTTTTCCCTACAACACCTCAGAACTCCTGAAATCAAGGAATCCTCTGCCTCCAGCTGTCCCAGTAGCAATGACTACAGGTGTATGCCATTCTATCCTACTGTGTGTATTATATTTCACAGGGAGTGCAATGGAGAAGGATTTAAGTGCTAAGCACTATGTTGTGTGATGAGACCCTATTTTCAAATAGTTCTTATTTTAATTGGAAGAAAACAATACATATATGAGAATTCAGCTGCAAATTGGGCAGGGCAGATGGAAAGACCTTCTTTCCTAAGGGGATGCTTAGAAACTTGTGTAGATTCAGTAAACTGATTATGGTTTGCCACTAATTTAGTTACATATTTGTGTTTAATTCCTATCTCAGAGAAATGATTATGGGTAAATCATTTAATTTCTTTGAACCTCAGGTTCCTTATTTGTAAAACAAGGATAATAATAATTGCCCCATCTACCTTGGAATAAAATAGGAAGTTGTAGGTGGGTAGAATGACATAAGTTCTTCTCAAATGTGTTATTTGAGGAGAATCTCAATTTGAGAATCATTTGAGGAGGAATCTCAAATTGCAGTTCTCATTATAAATACTCACACACAAAGAGACAAGAACTGAAAATAATTACAGGATGAGAAGACAGAAATTCTATGATGAACTTAATAATATTTTCCAAAGTAAGTCAACACATTTTAATTCTGAGTGATTTCAATGAAAAGATAGGCATAGAGGAGAATGGCAAAAAAAGTTGGAAAATGTGATTCAAGAGTAAGGGGAAAAAAGAAGCCAAAGACTTCTAGACAGCACAGAAATACCATACCTATATGTCTGTCTGTCTGTTCTGATTGCTTGCAATTTTTTTTCTTTGAATTGGAAGCTTTGGGTTTGGATTTTCAGTTTGGAGGTTATTTTAGGAAGGGATCAGTGAATTCATTCTATTTTCATTTTGCCCTCTGATTCTAATAGATCTGAGGAGGTTTCTTAAGATATGGTATCCACACTTTTTATATGCTTATGGTTTTCAGGGTATCTGATGATTTTTAAATTGTCTCTCCTTGACTTGATTTCTACTAGAATGGCATACACCTGTAGTTATTGCTACTGGGACAGCTGGAGGCAGAGGCCAGTTGTTTTTGATAGTTGATATTTAACAAATTCTTATATTTAAACAAATAAAGAAGCCTACTCCTATTTCTTTTTGTTTCCTGGACCATTGCTCTGTTAGGTTTCCTTTTTTATGTATTTGCTGGGGTGTATGTAGGAGAGCTGGGTTCCCTTACAACCTTTCACATTTATATCTTTCACTGGAAGTTCATACCTGCACTTTTAAAAAAAGTTTTCAACATTTTTAATAAGATTTTGAATTCTAAATTTCTCCCTCCCTCCCTTCAGTCTTGGTGAATATCCAAAAGACTTGCAATTTACTACGTTGTTCTGCTGATCATACAGATTTTTGTTTTCAAGTGAAGGGAGTTGTCTATCAGAGCTGAGTCCTATATCCTTGTTGAGTATCCTTTCTTGGCTGTGACTAAGTAAACTTTCTTTTGTTAGTTACTGAATGACTTATAAGTATTTCATTTCATTACAGTATTGGACTTAAACAGGGGTCCAGGCTGAGTCAGTTCCAGACTACAACTATAAGATACAGTAAATGGAAGATAACATTCCATTGGGAGAATGACACTAGCTGCTGGAGTTCCAAAGAATAGATATTGACACTGATAATCTCAATACCATAATGTATGTAAATTAAGAGCTATAATGTGATCAGGTGGCCTAGAAAAGATTTCATTCAGCAAGCATCTAGTATGCTTGCCAAATGCAGAGATATAGCAGAAAAGGGAAACCTAAAGGGACAAAATTTTTGCAGAAGGATGGTGTAAACTTGAGTAATAGTACCTCGTAAATAGGAAGAAGCAGTGACATGGAAAAGTTTGCAGGACATTTGGCGAAAGATCCAACTAAGCCAAATCATCATGAAGGATAAATCTGAAAGAAAAACAAGAAACATGAGAAATGGAAAAAATGTGTCAAGATTTCTATGACAAACTTTTTTTTTCTGTCAGTGCTAAAGAAACCATAACATCTAGACTTGAAAATAGCACATTTCAACGTGCTGCATGAGGCAATAGAAATAGCACTAGAGAAAACAAAGAAGAAAAGGGAAGCTTGACTGGACCAAGTATGCATACAAGACTATTGTGTTGGAGGTTAAATGGTTATGAGCTTATTAAGTCATTCTTTTTCAAGGTATCTGAAAAAGAAGGCTATCTAAGCCTCGAAAATAATCAATTTCATTTAAAAAATTAATTTCTATCCTGGAGCTAGTAATGTGCTATCCACAACTGTGAAAGAACTAACTTTTCATTCTCAAGTTTTTTATGGTGTGATGTTTTAATCCATTGGTTTTATTGCTGCATATTTTAAAAGCTGCTACCCAAAATCTATTTTCTATCCAGTTTTTAAAAGTTGTTGTGTTTTTGTTTTTTTGTGGATTAGTTTTGTTTTTTAAGTTTATTTGGTTTTTATGCCATGAGTAATTCCCAATAAACCCTCCAGTGTTGCAAAATAAAGCAGTTAAGCAAAACCGACCAATACGATGACAATATCTATCAGCATATGTAACACTAAGCATTCACCCCTGACTCCCTTCTGAGAAAAGTTCTTCAACATCTATCCTTTGGAGTTAATATTGGTCATTGAATTTAGCTTATGTCAACTGCCTTTTAGTGTTTCCATTAACTTTTTTTTTCAGGGGTAGGTGGGTGGGAGTTTCAACCTGTGATTTCATCAGCACAGAAAGCAGATTGGCTAATGTAGAATGTAACCATTCTACAACTTATTCTTAGAATTTTCTGGGACACCGAGAAGTTAAATGACTTGCCTAGGGTCACAAAGTCAATAAGTGTTTGAGTTGTGACTTGAACCGAGGACTTCCTTTACTTCTGTATTATGTTGAAACAAATCATAGAAAAGAAACCAATATCAATTTCAAACTTACATGCACCAAGTGACGTAGCATCCAAATTCATGAAGGAAAAGTTAAATGAATTCCAAAAAGAGATAGATATTGACACAAATTGTTGGAGACTTAGGTGTTCTTTCATAGTTGAACTAATCTAACAAAATTTTAAATATTATAACAAAGAATTGAACAAACAATTGAAGAATTTAGAGTTGAAAGACTTATGGAATCTCTTAACTGGGAACACGTAAAATACACATATTTCTCAGCACTATATGGTACCTTCACAAAAACTATGTGCTAAGACAGAGAAATTATAATAAACATAAAACCAAAAATATTAAATACATTCTTTATCATACACAAAACCAAAAATATTAAATACATTCTTTATTATACACAGAGACTCAGGCTGTGATTTCCTTGATTTAGGGAACAACTAAGTAAGTTCAGGTTGGTACATTCTTTGCAATTTATAGCTTTAAAATTTTCCTTAAGGGTAAAGTGCCAGGGTCATGCTGCCAGTTTGTCAGAGATGGGAATTGAGCCCAAATCTTCCTTTCTGTGAGGCTATTGTTGTATCCTCTATGTCATGTGCTTATTGTAATGCAATATAACAGAACATGATGCAATAATGAATCTATATACCATAGTTTCTAGGATATAGCCAAAGCAGTCTTAAGAGGAAAAATGATGTATCTGAGAGCATATGTTAACACAATAGACAAAGGGTAAATATGTAAATCAGCATTTTTCAAAATATCATTGTCTTTGCTATGATTTTCTTTGTGCTTCCTGCAAATGCCTTTTTTTTCTTCCTAAATCTTTGATCTGATTATCATAATACACCAAAGTCAGGAGAAAGAACACTGCATTAATTTTCCAGTATGTTTGTATCATCTTGTGAGGCAAGGTCTAAATTCCCCAGAATTTAAAGAGATGATAGTAAACAATTGAAGAGGAAATAGTCAAAGATTTACTGCAGTAGAATAAGGGACCTGCAACGTGTCCTTTAGCATCTTCTAGGCCTAATATACCCTTCTCAAATTCTTTCATCTTTTCTAATCCTTGTCCTTACTTTCTTATTTTGAATTTTTAGCTGTTTTGTCTGACTGTTCCTGCAAGTCTGCTTTTTGGGATTAATTTGATGAAGAGTAAATTTTGTTTCAGCCTTTCATCTCTCTGTGGCTCTGTTTTCCCACTTTAGATATGGGTTCCTAATGCTTGCACAACTTTTATCAGAGAACTTGTGCTGTGAGAATCAAATGATAAAAAATGTACATGGAAGTGATATTTAAATAGATGTCATTATTTTTTATCATAATTAGAGACAATAGTTATGAGGCTACTGATTTATATAATAATTTAAAGTCTACAGAAATTATTTACAAATATTATCTCCTTTGGTCTTCAGCTTCCCAATGGGATGTTTAAATTCACACAAACATACATATGACTAATATAATTTTTTTTCATGAGTGCAGGTTTCAATATAAGTGAAAGGAGAAAGCATAGGTACCATCAAACACCTGAAGGGGAAGATGAGAAAGTGGTACAGAAGGGGAAAATAGGTGTAAAATGGGTGGCTTGGAACAGGAAAGATGCCTTTTACTTACCTAAGGCCATTTTGCATCTGGAAAATTACCATGTTTATCAGTATATCATTAAGACAGTATTAGCACATACTAGAGCACAACCTCCTTAATCCCCACCTGATTTCTTCCCTCTTAGATTTTCTCCTCTTCATTCACCCATGTCATCCTATTCAAACACATTTCAAACCTTTCAACATCTTCCACTGTGTCTCATTGGACTCATCTTTTTATTTTTCCTTCTACAAGCACATCCCTAAATACTCAGGAACTTTAGGAAGTCTAGTACTGTATCCACTGTACCGCCTTGGGGCCATCTAATAAGGTCTGGATGAGAATGGTTTGTTTTGTTCTGTTATTTCTGAGCCACTGTTTCCATCATCCTTAGTTCTTTCATCATTGTTCATGCCAAGGGAATAATGATAGTTATGATAATGACGAAGTTAATTAGCAACCATATGTAACTGTTAGGAGGTTTGCAAAATACTTTACAAATATTAACTCATTTTATTTGCACAGCAACCTTGGAGCTAGATGTTATTATCCCCATTTTGCTGTTGTTTAGTATATTTCCAGTTGAGTCCAACTCTTTATGACTTCATTTGGAGGGTCTTTTTGGCAAAGATACTGGAGGGGTTTGCCATTTCCTTCTCCAGCCCATTTTACAGATGAGGAAACTGAGGCAAATGATGTTAAGTGACTTGCTCAGGATCACACAGCTAGTAAGTGTCTGAGGCTGGATTTGAATTCATATTTTCCTGACTCCAGAACTGGAGCTCTATCCACTGTACCAACAAACTATGTTATCATAGGCAAGTCTTCTAACTTTTTAGAATATCATTTTCTCATCTGTGAAATGAAGGATAATAATACTTGTACTCTCTACTGTGAAAGAAGCTGAGTACCAGTCTGATTTCTGATCATGGTCTCTCTATTATTTTTTGATTAGGTATAAGAAATTAGAGAACTTGTTGACCTGACAGATAAACCGAGTGTCTCCATCTTATCCAAGAATTTTGATGATAACATTTCATATTCTCTATCTATACCACCCAAGTCAATATGATATAATGGGTATCAAGTCAGTCTTGCAGGTAGGATACTGTTTGTATGACCTGGTGCAAATCACTTAACCATTCAGTATTCTATACAGCGCTATAAGACTAAAAGCTGCAGAACAGTTGCTGGTCTGCATTGGTCAAAGGAATTGTCTCACACAAGGAATGATATTAAGAGAGTTTGAAATTTCAATATATGTGTATTTTTGGTTTGGTAATATATTTCAACATTACTAGTCACTTACATGAATTAGGAATTAATGGAAAAGTGAAAGGGCTTGTCATTCTCAAATGATGAATTTTTAAAAAATCCTTTAGTAAAAAAAAGCTTTACTTAGGAATAAAATTAAGTTGGATTTGTCAGAAAGGGTTTTTGAGTCTTTATGCTTCCATTTTTTTTCTCAGAAGACAAAAGAAATTGTGGTTAAGCGAAAGGATAGCTCCCCTTAATGAGGCAAATAAAGGAGCTGAGAGAGATTTTTTTTTTATTATACATCCAAAAGTGACATGAAACATTATTTCACAGAATATTTGGTCATTGTGTATTTCAGTTCTATGATAAACAATTTCAAAAAGATTGCCATGAAAATAACGGCAGCTTATTTACCAATATATGTTATTTATAACAAAGAGAGAGACTTTGATTGAAAGATATGATAAGACTCTCTAATTTAAAGTAACACATGATTTTATGCTGAATTGCTTCAATACAAATGAATACAGAAGAAGGTGTTAAAAGGAGTTTGAGAAACATAGTTCAGGAGTAATAAATTAGGGTGACCAAAGGCCTATAGGAATGTTAACAATGAATACTTTCAAGAAGAGAGTTTGGAGCAGTAAATAAAAAAATTCTCATAAAATATGCATATATATGTATATACACACATGTATGTGCAAATACATATACATGCATGTGAAACTGGCACAAATATATGAGATCAACAGCTATTTTTAATTGGTAAGTAGTCAAAGGATTATTTTTTAATTGTCTTTGGTTATGTCTGACTCCTTTTGGGGAGGAGGGGATTTCTTAGCAAAGATAGAGAAGTGATTTGATATTTCCTTCTCTAGATCATTTGAAGGATAAGGAAACTGAGGTACATAAGGTTAAGTGATTTGCTCAGGATTACCTAGTTATAAGTGTCTGAGATCATATTCAAACTCAGGTCTTCCTGACTCCAGGCCTGGCACCTGGATAAAAACAATCTTTTCAAAAGAAGAAATGCAAACTATCAACAATGAAAGTAAAATCTGCTTCCAATCACTAATAATAAAAGAAACTCAAATGAAAACAATTCTGAGATTTCATTTCACACTAATTAAATTGACAGAAATAATAAAAGGTAGAAATAGTCAATGATGATGAGGCTGTGGAAATAGAAACAGTGATGTGTAGTCAGCTGAAATGTACATTAATTCAACTATTCTGACAAAGATGTTGGAATTATGCAAGGAATACTTCCTCCTTTTTGATCCATCCATCTCACTATTAGGCATATATTCCACATATATTCAAATGACAAAAGCAAAGGTCTATATAAATTAATATTACTGACAACACTCCTTCTGGTAACAAAAAAGTGGAAAGTGGTTACTGAATTAGGGAATGTCTAAATATATTTTGATATATGAATATCATGGAATGACTGAAAAAAATGGTGAGTAGGAGGAATGCAGAGAAGCATGAGAAGATTCATAATAACAGAATCAAGAAAGCAAGACAACACTATACTTGGTGACTATGATGATGTAAATGTAAACAGCAATATCATGCTGCCAAATTAATATTTAAATGAAATGACCCATCTTGGTCCTAGAGAAGAGAGAAATCAGACTTTCTGACATCAGCCATTGGTTAGCCATAGAGATTACCAATTGCAATTAGATTTGGAAAGAAATATCTAGTAGAGGATAAAGGCTAATGATGAATACATGATGTGGTAAAAAGAGTACTTGTCTTGGTATCAGAAGACAAATACGGTCCCAGTCCTCATGGGCAAGTCTCTTTAATTTTAGTGACCCTCAATTTATTAATCAGCAAAATGGGAATGACACTGTTAGTATTATCTTTCTCATAAGATTATTTTAAGGATCAAATGCAATAATGGACACAAAGTACTTTGTAAACTTTAAAACATTATAGAGGGTGTCCGGAAGTCTTAGTGCAGTCATAAGCTTAGAAACTACTATAATGTACTGAGTTTACTATTATTGTACTATAGTATTAATGCATTTGATCCTTAAAACAATCTTGTGGTTAATAAATTCTCAAAATAATCTTTACTAGCTACTAAAGCTTAAAACTGCGCTATGAATTTTGAGGCATGCTCTATATGTGAATGATTACTTCTATTATTATTTTATTAATATTAATAGTAATCTATCTGACATTATATTTCTGCTCTATAGGAAGGATCCAAAGTAAATCCTAAAGATTTTGATAAATACTAAGCACAGTGCCTGGCAAAGATGTGCATTGTTATTGATAAAAATGGTAGTTATTTTTAGAGACGATAAGAAGACTTGTCACCTGAATGAAAACATCAAAAAAGGTACAGTGGAAAGATTAGAATATGTCACTTCAAAAGAGTCTCCCTGGGATTTCCTCAGCCTGGTAGAGATATTGTGGGAGTACTAATTAAGATCTTTTCTCTGAGAATGAAATGTTCTGGCTGTAGGCTATATTTTAGAAAAGGTTTAAGGTATGTGATCTTCCATTTAATGAGTAACATTTGAGAGAAATGAAAATGAAAACTTGTTCCAAGTCTTTGCTCTCTCTATGTGGACAGCATGGTTTTCAGGTTTCTACAATGGTAATTATGGTTGTTTGTGATAAGGAGCAGGAAGGGCAAAGCATTGACTAATGCCAGTCATGTTAATTGTGTTTAAAAGAGTTCTGCTCTCATTACAGATATTAATTTCCAGGGGTTTTGCAATGAGTTTTCAGTATGGTCTTGTTCAACACCAAAAATCACCTAATTGTGCAAGAGAGATCAGATGTAAAATTACCTTTCCAGGTGGGTCCCTTCATTTAAATTTCTAATTTGACCATAATGTCATGTATAATTGTCATGTTTTGATTTGGGGACACTTGCTGAGTGAGTACTAACCTTTAAGTATATCTTTTTTTTTTCATTTTGGAATTCCAGTTCCTCCATTAACCAAAAAGCAGCAGGAAGTGGAGGATGGTCATTTAAGAAACTGACTATTTTACCCAGTATAGTGGCATATGCCTGTAATTTTTGCTATTACAGAGGCTAGTGGATCATTTTAGCTAGGGAGTTCTGAACTGCAGTGAGTCAAGCCAATGGGGTGTCTGCCCTAAATCTCAGCTGGTCAAGTCAATAAACATGAGCTAAGTATCTGTGCGCCAGGAACTGTGCTTAGAGCTGGGGATGCAAGAAGAGTAAAAAGACAGTCCCTGACTTCAAGGAGCTCTTAGCCTAACAGGGGACACAATAAGTAAAGAAATATGTACAAACTAGGTATATCCTGGAGGAAAAAGGAGGCCACTGGAGCTTAATGGTACCAATATGGTGAGCCCCTGGAAGCTGGGGGCCAGTGGGCTTATAGAAGGTTGAATCAATCCAAGTCATTCATGGAGCAGGTCAAAACTTTCATGCCAAGCAATGGTAGGATTGGACCTATGAGCGATTTTTGCCTGAGCAAGGTAGAGACATGCATTTTCAAAAACAGAAACAAAAACCAAAATACTTGACTATTTCCAAATAAATGAACTTTAGAGATAGAAACTTTATCTGAAGATTTTTTAAAAATTCCAATATGTGAAAGATCTTTTTAGATCAAAAGGTTACAGTAAGATCTGGAATTTCACTGCCTCACTAAAATTGAACATTGTAGAGAGGGCAAGGGAAAGGAATATGGCTGGTGAGAGCTAGCTGCAACATATAACCAAGAAAGTACTCTGATGAAGAACCTGAGTACAGAATTTTATTAGAGAATCATATTGGGGGGTGGGGAGATTCAGAGAAAATATGATTTAACAGAAAAAGAAAATGAACTGGACATGTGAGGAGGATGGTGAGTAACAGATGAAACACCATAGTTCTACAATGGTACCCTGGCAATGTTGTTTTTGTGATATGAGAGGAAGGGAGGATCTCTTGTGCTGAACTGATGAGATGATAATGGACATGATTCTCACAAGATTCTCAATCATGGATGCACTGTGATCTGCATTATTGGAAGCAACAAACTTTCAGACTGATGAGATTACACATCCATTTGTCAATCCAATTGACTGAGGGAAGTTAAGGGGAAAAAACTTTTCACAGGATGTAGCTTATACCACATATTTTATTTCTATTCATTTAGTCTTGTTGAAATGACTTATAAATGGGCAGAAACAGACTGAGTGAAATAGGTCAGCATTTAACTTTAGCAAGGATAGCTTTTAAAATGTCTTATGTGGAAATTATTCAGAATTCTTAAAATTATCAAAATACTGTGGAGACAAAATTTTACTCCTTGCTTTTTTTTGAGCATGAAAAACATTTTAGACTGAACTGATCTCATTATTGTAAATGCATTACTAAGACCAGATGACATTTTCCTAAGAGTGTTGAAGTTAAGTTGATAAGTGCTTATCATGGGCCAGGCATTGTACTAAACTCTGGGGATACAAGGAAAAGTTAAAAAAAAGTCCCTGCTTTCAAAAAGTTCACAATCTTAATGGGGCAGATTATGTGAAAATAATTAAGACTGAACTGCCTTAGAAGAAATGTATATACTGTACTGGTACACATCACTTTGAAATTATCTTTAACTTCTTACTTTCCTATACCCTATATATTCAATCAGTTGCCAAAACTTACTATTTCTGGCTCCACAACATTTCTCATATCCAACCCTTTCTCTTTACTCATACAGCTTTCACCTCATTACCCCTGATCTACACACTGTTGGAATGCCTTCCTAATTGGCTTCTCTCAATTTTCTCCGCACTCCAAATCCACCCTCCACATTGCTGTCAAAGTGATTGTTTTTTAAGCATAGATATGACTGTGTTATTCTACTCCTTGCTAAATTCCAGTGTCTTCTTGTTGCTTCTAGGTTAAAATATTAACTTTGTTTAGTTTTTAAAGCCTTTTGATATAGTCTAGCTCTACGCTACTTTTTCTAGATTCATTGTACATTACTCTCCTTCCCATACTCTATAGACTAATCTAATAACCCCTCTCTTCACTCTCACCAGTGATACTCTGCCTCCCATCTTAATCTTTGCACTGGCCTTTTCCTGTCCCTGGAACACATTCCTCGCCTAAGATTTATGTAATCCTTTCCTCCTTTAAAGATGCAACTCAAGCACTACTATCTCCACAAAGTCCTTCCTGATCCCTTCAACTACTCATTACCTCTCTCCCTAGCTACTTTGTATTTATTTTGTATATTCATTTTTTATTCATTTCCTGAATTTAAGAACTGCCAGATTTTCTGTTTCTAACAGTATCATTAACAGTGTAACAAATCTGGCCACAGGTTACCCCAGCAAAGCTTCTCCTATATAACATGTTTTCACTATAAGCATCAATCAGATGAGACTTGGGGGAGAACATGAAATTGTTTATCTCCTGTTGGTGACAAAGGATGTAACTTTGAATGCAGATCCTAGAGAGATGAAAAATCACTACTATATTTCAGAGGAAAAAATAGCAGATCTTCTGGCAAATGGAGAAGAGGTGAAGCTAAGATTACTCCATGGCTAAAACTCATGGCAGAAAATTTTCTCTTTAAGTGGTGGAATAGCTTACCTGATTTGAATGTTTGCTGATTCTGAAAGAATACATAGAATGGAAAATTATGTTACAAAGTTAGAGTTAATTGCTACTCCCTACCCCAAATTCTTAAACTCTTTTGATTAATGAAATCTATTAAATTATACTTATATATAACACTAATAAGGGGAGCAATGGTATAATGAAAAATAATTTGTATTTTGTTCACATTATCTTTTTGAACTTAGAAATGATTGGGTGTATCTGATATCCTTATTCAGTTCCTTAACAACTTCATGGAGATTGACAATATTTCTAAGACTGATGCAAAGCACAGCCAAATCTGAGCTATTCTCTTTGAATTTTTAACTCATTCTTTCTCTGGGAAATATTACATGCTAAGTATATAAGGGAAGTATGAATGAAGCACCCATGTTAGCATGAAAGAGAAAGGGCAAGTTCCTGACTGAACTATGGGTTTTCTTGGTTTTTAAAAGTAAACTAGAATAATGAATTGTAGCCAATATTTTACCACTTACTCTGTAGACAATGAGTTAAAACTTGAAAGCAAACTTGGCCATGCTAAATGCAAAATGTTTTGCACTTGGTTCACCTTCCCAACTCTCTCAAAGTTATACAACAAAAAACTGAATTAACTTTGGAAAGGAATTAGTATTCCGACAGGATTTAATGTCCCTGGGATAAAAAGTATATATTAGAAAAATACCAGTGATCCGGAACAATTCCAAAGGACTCATGATGAAAAAAAAAATGCTATCCATCTCTATAGAGAGAACTAATGAACTTTGAGTGCAGATTGAAGTATATTTTTGACTTTTTCTTGCTTTTTTTTGCAACATGGCTACTGTGGAAATGTATTTTGCATGGTTTCATTTGTATAATGAGTGGAGGGAGGGAGACAATTTGGAGCTGAAAATAAATATTTTAAAAATTAACAAAATATAAAAAGGAAGAAAAATATGTTTTCTTATAGTGATTAAAAATACATAGGTTCTGACATTTTAAAATTTATTCTGAAAATGATCAGAATCAATTGCTGTAGAATAGAGAATGCGTGAAGAACTTGGAGGTAGGAGATTCCCAACATCTTTTCAGTCTAACTTAGCTTTTAGGCTTTTCCCTTACTTCCTCAGTGAGGGGGGTCCCAGCCTGAAAGTGCTCAAGTTCCATTCATTTGCACATTATTAATTCAAAGGACACAATCATTGCTCTTTAACTCTTGGAGGCATAGCATACAAGCTACTTAAGTTATATGTTCTATGGTTTTTCTTTAGTCAAGAGAAAGTTCTTGAAACTCTTAAGATATATTCATTTTGATCGCATCTTGGTAAAGGGTGTTAAGATATTGTTTATGCCCAGTTTCTGTCATACTGCTTTCCAGTTTTCCCAACAATTTTTAACAAATGATGAATTCTTATCCCAAATTTCTAAGTCTTTACCCTTGTCAAATTATGTTTATTTGCTGCCGTAAATTGTGTGTCTACCCTATTCCATTTATCTACCTATTTCTTAGTGTCAGACAATTTTGACCATTACTGCCTTGTAATGTAGTTTAACATCTGGTACTGCTAAACCTCCTTCCTTTACATTTTTTCATTATTTACTTTGATATTCTTGGTTCTTCCAAAGGAATTTTATTTTTTTTAATTCAGTAAAATTTTTTGGTAATTTAATTGGGATGGTATTGAATATATAATTATATACATAATGTATAACTAATGTTTGGGCACAAAATATTGGCCCTCCCTACCCATGAACAATTAATATTTATCCAGTTATTTAAATCTAATTTTAGTTGTATAAAAAGATTTTTCTAATATAATTTTGTTTACACAAATTCCTGGGGTTTTTTTTGGTGGGTGTATTCCTAGGTATTTTATGCTGTCTAGGGTTATTTTAAATGGGGTATCTTTTACTATCTCTTGCATAATTTTATGACTTATAGGAATGCTGATGATTTATGTGAACTTACTTTATAGCCTGCCATTTTGTTAAAATTATTATTTTTTAAACTAACTTTTTAGTTGAGTCTTTGGGATTTGCCAAGTATATATTCCTATCATGTGCAAAGAGATAGTTTGATTACTTCATTCCCTATTCTGATTCCTTTTATTTTTCTTTTCATTGCAAGCATTTCCAATGTAAAATTGAATAATATTGGTGACAGTGGCATCCTTGTTCCATATCTAGTCTTACTGGGAAAGCTTCTAATTTATTCCCATTATAAATAATGATTACTGATAGTTTTAGATAAATGCTTTTTTATCAATTTAAGGAAAAATCCACTTATGCCAATGTTTTCAAGTGTTTTTAATAGAAATAAGTGCTGAACTTGGTAAAAAAAAATTTCTGTATCTATTGATAAAGTCATGATTTTTAAAAACTTTTATTATTGATATAATCAATTAAATTCATAGTTTTCCTTGACCTCCTATACCAGTATTTGGACATTTTAATTCTTGAACCACATGTCTTATGTGAAATAGATAGAAAATAGAGGGGAAAATAAACTATTTTCTTATGGATGATTGATATCAGTAAATTAAATAGGAAATGATTTAGACCTTTAAGGGATTTAAAACATTTGTATTACTTTGAAATGATAATGTTGTAATATTCTTTAGACTATCAGATTGATATATATGGCATTTGTGATGTATGAATAAAAAATTAATAAAATTATCCCTAAGAAAGTTACAGTTAAGACCTTTATTTAATGAAATAGCATCATTAGAAATGACATTTTCTCCACTGTTTGCTTCATCTCTTCCTGCAGTTATAGGCTCTGGGAGGTGGTGATATTACATCATTTATGACATAGACTTTAAATACAGCTTTCTTCTCTAGTAAGTGTTTGGACATTTGTGGGTATTGTTGGCATAAAGTTCAGTCTTTAGAGTGCTAACCTTGTGTTGCTACACTCTATCCAGAAGCTTACAATGACCATTGCAAAGACCTACATGACATTAAATGACACCACTATGTATATTGATATCCCTTTTCCCCTGAATATTTTTTTTTCTAGTTTCTCTAAACATAAATAGGTTCTTCAGTCATTTTTCTAGGGAAAGTGAGACCATTGTCCTTCTAGCTGAAGAAAATCACCAAGGGTCAAGAGGTGGTTATGTGTTCTATCCACAAGGTGGTGGGATTTTGTTTTGTTTTTGTTTTTGTTTTTTAATTCAGTATACTAACTCACAGCATAATTATTGTAGATCACACATTCTCCCTTTTGGGGGGCAGAATTGCTTTTATAGCCACAATTTATGGTTCATAATGTTGATTTGGGGTCTCAACCAACATTTCCAATTATGTTCTATGCTAAGGACAGGCCACAGTTTTCCAAATTTTCTCTAACTTTGAAGGGTTACCTCATTTTTAGTTAGCTGCCCTCTATTTTAAGGAGCTTCAGATGTCTTGGGGATAATCATGACACCTCTCCCAAAACTTATTTTCCTTTTCTGCTTTATTGATTTTTGATTAACTCATGAATTCACTAAAACCGCCCCTAACAACTGATAGAGATACAAATCAAAGAAGGAATTCAATTTTTCTTTAATGTTGATAGAATGATGGTAACATGCCAGAGAGAATTAGAACTCCTCATTTTGCTTCTGCTTACTCTAGTAAGAAGCATAATCTTCGAAATGGGAAATAAAAAACAAAAATGGTGTTATTCAAGCTTGCCTTAACTTTAGATTTGTTTCCATAAGAATTGGGTGGGTCAAGAACCCACATGTGGTCTGGGAAGAAATTGTTGTAAATCCTCTTGGTTTTTTTGGTTATTATCTTTGACCTTGAAAGGACTATGGAAAAAGAAGTAAAGAGTTGGGACCATGCTGGAGAGAATCAAGAATCAAAGGCTTTCCCAACTAAGACTACATCTTAGAATGTCTGAGCCGAAAGCTGAGTCTACTGATCATCACATGAGCTTTGACCATAATGCACCAAGCCTGAAGATTGAAGAACTCATCAGGGAAAGGCACAGATCAGAAAAAATCTCCAAGTGAGTGGAGATCGATGACTAGCAGACCCTGTGGTCAGAGAGGAATATATGCCTAGTTAAAAACACCTTTTCTTTCTTATCTCTAGTTCTGTACCTTGGAAGCTATTTTCTGCTTTGCAGGTCAACCCTATACTTTCTGACTTTCCCCTTCTGAGTCACTAAGAAAAGATGCAAGGGAGAAAAGACAACTGCGTTTCCTCTCTTTAGGATAACATTCTCTGATTGCTTACTTTTGATTTCTGTGCTTTTCAAACCATTGTTATAATGACTTAATGCCTATCAAGTTGGACTTTATTGCTTATTTAATGCGTAGAACTAGGGGAAAGGGAGACCTGAACCCACTAAAGGAGGAAATTTATTTATCTTGACTGTTTTACTCAGCTTTCTGTGGAATTAATTGGGGGGTTAGAACCAGTTAGGCAGAGAGAGGACCTGTGCAATATATTAATGAAAATGTGTGCATTTAACATTATTCAAGCTTTATTTATTTATTTGAATTCATTGTGTGAGAGAGGGTCAAACTGAAAAAAACATCACACAATTAGAGCTGAAGGGACCTTAGAAGCTCCTGAGTCCAACTCCTTTATTTTACAGATGAGGAAACTAAGGAGAAAACAGTTATTTTTAGTCTGAGGGTCCTTTACAGTGACTGACTTCGTAAGGGGGGCTGCCTAGTTGATGGAGTAATCTTAGCGCACATTTAGTGTTTCGGTTGTCCATGAATGAGCTTTAGTGAAGCCACATATGGCTCACAATCATTGGAGCTAGAAGGCTCCTCACCTTGTGCACTCACTTATGTTTTGCTTGGTCTCTCTTTCCTGTCCTCCTCAGTGCCTACAATGGTTAATAGGATATTAAAACATAACTTAAGTGATGAGACCTTCTTGGTTGAAATTTACTTTTAGACTGGCCTATTACACTGATGTTTACAAGGCTTTTTGTCAATAAAAGAGAAAAAAAGGAGAATATCTTGAGAGGACTTGGTACTAACAGTTGGTTTTGCTCATATCTCTGTCTTTGTGTACTGTTTCATGTATGTTCTTGGGGAAAATCTTTTATATTGGGACATGCTGTACCATGTCTTTGGTGTTGGCAACAGAGAACACCTATTTGAACTGGTCTCTTCATCTGTTTACATAAAAGAGTAAAGGGTGGCGTTTTATACAATATGTGCTTACTTGGGCAAGGTACCCTCCCAACCTCACAATAACTTTCCACTTTGACACTCATTAATCTTACGAGAGCACTTAAAGAAGATATCCTACCTCCCTGTTAATCCCTAGGTTATAAAATATGATATTAGCCCTATATTCACTAGGCTTGAGTGACTTTAAAGACTCTAAGATCAGTGAAAGTTGAATTCAAAATTCAAAAGAAAGGATACATAAACTTGTACCTTTCAAGATACTGTAATGTTTTGAACGATTATCTTTGTATTCTTTTTAATATCTTCTTTGCAGCTCTACCTCAGGATTTTTCTTCCTAACCTCCTGGTTTCACTTGGCTTTTCCTGTGTGGACTGAAAAACAAAGATGGGATTTATCTTCTCTCTACACCTAGCAGAGATAAAACTCATCCCTAGAGCTTGTTAGGAATTTCTTTTTCATTGCTTTCCCTTAAGAATTCTTTCCCCTACCTATTAGTCTTTCGTTCCCATCAACTTCCTGTTTCCTTAAAGCAGACCCATTTGTTCCATTTTGGGAAGACCCTAGGACTATCTGTCCTACCTACTCTCAAACAAAACAGCCACTAGCAGCCTCTATTTCTGATGAAACCCTAAACTCTGGAATGGGTTCAACCCTAGAATTTTAGAGCTGAAAATACTCAAGAGGTCAGGTAATACAACTCCCCCATTTGAGCAATGAAGAAAATGAAGTTAAGAAAATTCAGATCCAGAGAATAAAGTTAGATTGTACCAGGTTTGCCATTATCTGAAGAAGTCATCTGCTTAGATGTCATCCATGTGGGCCTTTCATTTTAGGTAAGGCAACAATGAGAGCCAGAGAAGTTATGCAACCTGCCTAATGACATTTAGTGAGGTATTGGAAGATGCGAGACTAGATGGCAGATATTTGAATTCCTAATCTAGAGATTTTGCAACTTTATCATGTCTCGTTGTCATACTGGAGTCATAAAGGCCAATGTAAGTTATATTTGAAGATTTATAAAACAATTAGATGTGGGGAGAAGTAACCAGAAGAATGGTGTGGGTTGGACCCAGTTCCTACTGCTTTGAGAGAGTTGATTGTTAAATCGTCATTGTGAGTCTTTATGTCTCAGAAATTGGAAAATGCCACAAATTAGGGTTTGATTTGTTTTTCGTTGATTGTCTAAACTTAAGGAAATGATGGAGAATATGCTAACAAAGTAGATTCGCCATAAAAGTGTATCATTTGTACTCTTTTTGGAAAGATAGTTGTTAAACATTCACCAGAACACACTTGGGTGTAGGCAAATGACAATATATGGTTTATTGCTGATGTGGTTTATATTATGAATAGTTTCTCAGAGAGAACTTAAGGTCAAAATATGTTATTTTTATCTCTGCTTCTGCCCCTTGCTGTACAAGTTTAGGTAAGTCACTCCACTTATATGAGCCTCAGTTTCATCATCTGTAAATTGGGGACAATAATCCTTGTACTTCCTTCCTTACAGAGTTGTTAGCAGGAAAGCCTTTTTGTAAACTGTGAAGTATTATTTAATGTTTCTATAACTATAGTTTCTAAAATTAATCAATTAAAAACACTTATCAAGAGCCCAAGGCTAAGGACCCTGGGTAACAGCTTAGTCAAAATTCAGAGACAGAATCAAAATCATTACATGATTGTTATTGCCTGAGATAGAGGCCTTTTCTGCATGTAACAAGCTTACGTTACAATAATTTTGGTAAGTCAGGAAAATGTATTATCAGCCACAAGAAAGTAATAATAAGGAGTACGTTGGACATGCTTCTATCAGGCTGCATATGTGAAAAGCAAGATGAAAGTACCTGAAGAGGGAACATAAATATGATACATGGAAGCTGCTAAAGGACCCATTCATTTTATATTAAGTGGACTTTCTAGCCTCTGAGTATGCTCAACTGTTTCTTTTTCTTTTAAATTAGTTTCTATTTTTCCAATAGACAACACAAAATTAGTTATTTTTTAAACTAGGTATTTCAAAGGAAGTTACATTCACAAGTACAACTTTACTCCTCTCATAAAATTTCAAGATGTGAGAGACTTAGATTGAAGGATTGTTGTATCTAAAATAAGTAATGTTACTTAGGATAAAAGTTGGACCGTCTAGGAGTTTTTTGCTTGTGTTTCTTAATGGCCATATTCACCTTTTCCACAGCATGTTTTGAAATGGCTTAGGTACAGGATTATAAAAAAGGGAGAAACACATTGAGTAAAAGAAATCTGAATTTTCTTTTCACCAGTTTAAAAAAACCAAATTGAAAGTTCTTAATGAGCAAAAAGCCAGGGAGAGAAAAATTTATGCTCCTTATTTGATCTAGAACACATAGGATTGTTTTAGACCAGAGGTTTTTGAGGGTTTTATTTTGTCTCCCTTCTAAGAATAGTGATTTTAAATGCCTAAAACAAAATATAGAAAGATAACGAAGGAAGCCAGTTATATTGATATGAAAATGTAGGTTGTTTCTTTTAACCATCTATGTTCATAGACCTCCTGAAATCTACCCTTTGGGGGTTAAGAACTTATATTTTAGACAATTAACTCCATGACTATGTAAATCACTGGTAGGTATTCTCCCAAGAGTTTTGAGGAGCACCTATGATAAAATCGTGGACTTGGTCAAAATGTTTATCTTGTCATAACTATTCCTATGTCAGAGGACTTGAAGAAATAAGAAATGCTAGGAATACACTAGAAAGATGTAATAGAAAAACTGAGGCTGTGGACCATGGCTGGGATTCTTCTTGTCTCTTCTACCTTAGAATTTATTTCATTCCTTTTCTTTCTTCTCTCCCTTCTTTATTCTTCTCCTGCTCTATCCTCATGCTTACATATCTTTCCCTTTTTTTAGGTTCTGAGAGCTATTGTGATCAATATCTCATTGGGAATCATTTATGAAACAGATTGGACTAAAATCAGGGATCCTAACCAAGGGTCCATGAGCATACTAAAAATATTTTAACAGTCATAATTCAATGTAATTTTTATTGTAATGCTACGTATTTTATGCATCTAAAACATCATTCTGAGAAGGGATTCATAGGTTTTACCATACTGCTGAATGAGCCCATGACACAAAAAATGGTTAAGAAGTCTTGGACTACGTGGTCTTTAAGTTTTCTTCCAGGTCAAAGTTTATAAAGGATGATGACTATAGTTGCAACAATTGCCTATGACAGTCCAGGTAGAGATATTTTCAACAGGAAAGAATGATGATTTTTATATTTCCTGACAAATCTCAATATTTTGTTGATGACAAAATTTCATTTAGTCAATCTCTTTAAGAAACAGATTTCAATGACTCCTATGTTACTTTCCTTGGGCATAACTGATATTTCAGAGGTTCTCTTCTTACATTATTTCTAGACTTTGAGTTAGAAGGGCCTTTAAAGGTCATCCAGACCAGTTCCCTTTTAAAATACAACCTTTTAAAAATATAGATGCACCTTAAAGAGATAGATACCACCATGATCAGATATGCTTAAAAAGGATCAGAAGGAAGATTGAAGAGGGGGAGGGGAATAGGGAAGGAAGGGAGGAAAGAAATGGCATGAAGATAAAGATGGAGGAGAGATGGAAGATCCTCCAGTGCTCCCTATTCCACTCAATCTTTCTGATAGCTTTTCAGCAGGTCCCACCCTCCAGGTATGGTGGCATAATAATATTTGTAACAGTAGGTAACACATTTTACCAACAATTCCACAGTTTCATTGAGTTCCTTGATAACTCTTAGGAGAATAACATCAGGTATTATTGATTTAATAATATGGATATTTATGTAGTTTTCCAAGTCCTTCACATGCTTGTTATTCCTTGAATTCACACAATAACCCCATGAGATAAGCCTTATAGATATTCTCCTCATTTTACAGATGAGGAAATTTAGGCTCAGAGATGGTACCTGACCTGCCCAAGATTAAGTATCAGAGGTACCTATTATTGCCTCGCTAGCTAGTAAGTATCGACAGGATTTGGCGCTAGATTTTACGTAACTCCAGGGCCAATAGCTAACTCCCACTCTGAGGCAAAACAACCCTGAGTTATCACTTCATAAAACTTCTTAAATTGTCAAATAGGATTGTAAAAATGAAAATGTCATGATTGCGGCTTTAAGACAGGCCTAAACAAACAGCGGCCCGCCGCCAAAGATTTTCAGTGGCCCATGAAAAACAAAAAACATAGAGGAAAATATTCTCTCCCTTTTCTTAACGGTGTTTGTGGTGCTTGTGATGCTTGTGAGCTAAGCGTCGGGCCACAGATTGTGCAAACCTGCTGTAAGACCTTTAAAAGGAAAGCTAATTTACTTCTGATCTGGTTGTGAATTGTTCCAAGTATTTTAAGAAACAATTAAGATTATGCAAAAGAAGTTACAATGTTGTCATATTCTAACTGTACTTGTACATAATCTACTTGCACACATGATTCCCAGGGCACTATGTTCTGTAACAGAATGTTACAAACTAGGTGTCCAACAGTTACACTGTGGCGGTGAGAAGTTTCACACCTTCATCTTCTGATTCAAATTAGTAAGACCTTTATCAAAGAAACAGGGAAATGCAGAACATACATTTAGAATGCAGTCCCCTAACACTTTTTCAGGACTTGAAGGAACATTACAAGGGGTAGTCTGCATCAGCACTGGTCTTCATTTTGACTTCTGCAGAATTTATAATGATTGGCCAGGAACATCACACTGTTTTATTAGCTTAGAGTAAGGAAAGAAGGCTTAAAGGTATCGAGACAAAGAAAACTGTGATTTCTTGTTTTAATTGGTGAGTGGGTAAAGGGGAGCTGAGGTTTTTCCTGGGACTGTTGTTTGTCCATTTTCAAAGAGGACACAACATCAGGAAGGTGATATCATGACTTGCGAGTGAATTGGATTTAAGTGAGGGAGGGCTGTGCAGAGTCACCAGCCTCACTTTCTCCTCCAGAGGCGTCTGGTTCCAGATATAGATCAGGATGACTGGAGATGGCCCCCTTTTCCTGGGAGGTACTGTGGGGAAAGACCTGTACTGTGAGCTGGATTCTAGTACTTTCACCAATTAAAAAATTAAAATTTAATTTAATACTAGTTTCAGAGATGTAGTTACTCATGGCAAAAGAAGATACAAGGCCCCTCCATCTTTGCCATTAAGGAAAATGGTTGAACTTGTATATATAAATGTAATGGAATATGCCTGCCCTGTAAGGAACAAGATGAAATCAAGAAAATAGAGGAAGACCTGTAAAAAAAAAAAAAAAGTGATGTAGCTGGAAAAAAATAGAAGTTCCCTCAGGATTCTTTTTTGGTAGCCATTGATCTGTGCTACTGTGTCACCTGACCTTTGGGTCAGTGAAGCTGCATCAGGGCTCTATTTAAAATATACCTAGGTTTACGTAGAGAAAAGAATGAGTGTGATAGGATATATTGTTTACAAAATTAAAGTGTTGATAAAAGAGCAAAGCCTTGGAAGGTTTATATATGTTTCTGTTCAGACATTTCATTAACTGGCTTTACCTTGGGTTATGTGTGAGATAAAACATTAGACATATGACAGAAGGAGAATAAAAGAATCTTCCACAGTAATATATTCCACATTCATACCATGAAATAATATGGCACTGCAAGGTGATTACCAATATGTTACAGTTTTGTGTTTATTGAACTCTTACAACCTTTGTCTATGTATTCAGGATAAATTCAGAAATTACTTTGTCTTTTAAAAATTTATTTCTTTTTAATTTAGAATCTAATGAATCAAAATAAATTAGTATTTGCATATGAATAACAGAATAGATGACTGTGTGTAAAACCACCAATTACTTTGTAATGTACTTATGGGATTAATCGTCACCTCTAAAATAATGTGATTAAAATTTATGGAGCTATCAAACAACAGCAGAAATGAAATATGTATGTATATATGCATTTTTGTATATATTCATATATATGTGAGTGATGAGAACTATATAAATGAAAATAACTTTAAATGGCAACAGAACTCAGACAAAAATCATGGACTAACTTATTAAAAGTACTAACATTAAAATGAAAGTATACAGCATATAAGGCTGTATATTGTGCTAAGTGCAATGAAGGCTACAAAGGCAAAAAAAGCACATTCTTATCCATCCTCTCATAAGATTACTATCATCTTTTAAAATTACAGTCAAAAAATTATCCACAAATCCTTTATCTTAACCTTCTGGTCTTAATAGTCTATTGGGTGTAATTTAGCCTTCTTCTAAGTGGAAAGTTCCTAATGTTTCTCTAAGACATGAAATTCCATTTTTCTCCTCCTTCCTTCGTCCCTGCCTCCTCTCCCCCTTTTCTGCCTCCCCTCCCTCCTCCTCAAGATGGCAAGCAATCTGATATAGGTTATGCATGTACAATAAGAAACATATTTTCACATTAGTCATGTTGCGAAAGAAGAATCAGAACAAAAAGGAAAAATCACAAGAAAGAAAAAAACAAACAAAAAATAATATGCTTCTATCTGCATTCAGACTCCAAAGTTCTTTCTCTGAATGTGAACAACATTTTCCATCATGAGTCTTTTAGAATTGTCTGAGATCCTTGCTTTGCTGAGAAGAACTAAGTCTGTCAAAGTCAGCCATCTCACATTGTGGCTGTTACTGTGTACAGTGTTCTCCTGGTTCTGCTCCCCTCACTCCCCTCAATCAGCATCAGTTCATGAAAGTCTTTCTGAGTTTTTTTCTGCAAAGCTAATTAATGTTAAGAGGCTAATTAGAACTGAGGTCTAGCAGGAGAGCAGACGGCAGTAGGAAAGAGACACCTGCAAACCCTGCAGAATCCACTAGAAGCTGCTAACAGTAGAGGCAGCCTTACTTTCTGGACAATTATTTATATATATATATATATATACACACACACACACACACACACACACACACACACACATACATACACACATATATATGCACATTATATATATACATATATACATACATACATACATACATACACACACACACACACACACACATTAACCCGAGGTGCGTTTCCCATAGGCCACATGTTGTTGGGTTATGTCTTTATAATTCATTTGATAATTCCTTTTATAGGGAGATTCAGTCCTTTAAAATGACATGTTGCAATTGTGAAATCTGGTGAATCCTCTTCCATGATTTAAGACTGTAGTATAGTGGATGAGGAATGAGTTAGGCTGGGAGTCAGGAAGTCCTGTATTCAGATGTGGCCTCTAAGTAGCTGTACAATCTTATCCTGCACCACTTGCTTAACCTCTCAGTATCAGTAACACTCTGACTCTTACTTTGCAAAGGCAGTTTAATGATCTCCATTGGAACAGAGGCTTTTTTCTTCCCTGGGAGTTTCATATACCAATGAAAGCAAGAGTCTAGAGACACTGCCACACATAATCCTTATATTTGTCTGGTGCAGTGCCTAAAGAGCCTGATTTGAAGTCAAGAAGTCCTGAGTTCGAATTCAAACTTAGAAACTTACAAGCTGTGTGACCCTGGGCATGTCACTTCTCCTGCTTGTCTCAGTTTCTTCATCGATGAATGGGATAGAATAACATCCACCTCCCAAGATTGTTGTGAGAATCAAAATCAGGTAATATTTGTAAATTTTGTAATTTATTTGTAAAAAAAAAATCTGTAAAATTTGTAAATTAGCACAGTATTTGACACATAGTAAGTGTTTTTGAAAACTTTAGCTATTATTATATTTCATACCACCAAAGTTGTGAAAATGCTGACCCCTTCCCCCTCTACCCCATTCCCCCATATTACTCAAATGTTCCATCATGGCATTGTTCTCCCTCACATTTCTTATCATCATTTCACTCTTGGTTTTAACATATACTTTTTTATGTTGTTCGCAGTCACCTTGTTTGTCTCCATCCTCCTCCATCTTCTTCATTCACCCATTCTGTCTGTGTCACCCAGTGGTTCTCCCAAATAACACTGTGGCTGTTTTTAATCTCCTCTGGCTCCCCTATTGAAACACTGAACAGTTATACTTTCGAATGATTTAGCTTGTTGACTTAGCTCTTTTCCTAGTTTCTTTGTTGCTATTGGGTTGTGCAAATCAAAAATTGTTCTAAGGTTGATCCATATTCTTCCTAAATTGCTCAAATTCACGTTGATTTTTAAACGTTCATCTTACCTCTTTGAAAAGAATGCTTGGCTTTGTGGCGAAGCAGGTTTTAGAATGAAGTCCTACAGGACATGTTTTGTGATACCTAAGTCCAGCTACTTCTGTGACTTTTTTATTTCATAGAATTCAATGTGAATTTAATTTTACATATGTTTTATCTAATTCAAATAGGTGTCTTTGATTCATAGGTTGCGGTTGTTATGGAAAGGTAATTTTAGTACATTTCCGTCTGCTTTCTTAGTACCATAGGAAATGTGGAATAGTCATCTAGAATCTTTCTGAATGTGATTTGAACAAAGCAGTGATGAAATGACAGTGGATCTATAGTTATTTCTTTGGAGCTGAAGATTTTTTTCCCTCTTCATTCCTTTGTACCAGATATCCTTTTTCTGGACAGAAGTTTGGATTTTCCATGTCATCAGACCCATATAAAAGACCTCCCTTATTGCCGAAGTCATTCATCTTCTTGGAATTCTTCATGATGGTTTCTTTTTTCCATCAATAATTTTTTTTTTAAATTTAAGGCATTGTGATTGGCTTTAAAATTAATTAGTTTTAATGAATTTGAGTTTCAACAGTGCAAAACCATAAGTACTTTTTCTGGAAGTTTTATTTTGATCATTGCACCATGCTATAGTAGTTCTTTTTCAAGTCACTTAACCTCTCTCTGCCTCAGTTTCCCCAACTGCAAAATGGGGGCAATGATAACACCTACTTCAGAGGGTTCAAGTGAAAAATTGTTTGTAAAATGCTTATCACAATGGTTGATGCCTAGTAGGTGCTTAATAAATGTTTTTTTTTCTTCCCTCTTCATCCCTTTTCTTCAAGGAAAAATAGCCCCACTTTGTGGACTGTATAATATAGTCCCAGAAGAGATCATTAAATCAACCTACTATTCTTTGGGCCTATGAAATGAGTCAGGTATAAGAAAAGGGTGTCCAGGTTCAATTTTATTAAAGTGTCTGAACTATGGAACTGAAAGACTTAAAATTAATTATTTTAATTATTCCTTTTGTTTAATTTGCCATTCAGTCAATAAATTTTTCTTGTAGATGAAAGAAATGAGATTTGAAATGAGAAGATTAAGGCTTATATCTTATTTCTGTTCATTTGTAACTGTATGAATTTGGGTGAGGGATCTAATTTTTCTGAGCCTCTGTTTCCTCATCTGTAAAGTGAGGGGATTGTGCTAAATGAACTCTAATGCACTTAACATCACTAAATCCTGAGATTTTGAAATCCTGCAAATTCAATTTTTTCCCTAAGAATATTTTGTTTTTACCTAATTAATTTATTATAAAAACTTTTTTATAGTTTTGTCAGGGAAAACAGAGAGAACGAAAGTGAGAGCAAGTGAGAGAGCAAAAGTGAGAGTGAGGGAAGGAGAGAGAGACAGACAGAGACAGAGACAGACAGACAGAGAGACAGAGAGAGAGATACAGAGAGAGCACATTATTCTGTGGGGGGTTTTTTAACCTGAAGAAAAATTGTCTGATATTAAATCCAGATGTGATTCTGGCATCACTTAGAAAGTAATCTATCATTAGGGAAAACATTCTGTGATTCTGATTACAAATTTCTGAAAAGTCTGTTGAGAGCTAGAATGTATATTTGTAGGAACTCGTTAGTTGGAACTTGATGGACCTAATCAATATCTTGAGGGCTCTAGAACTGGAACCAAAGAAACTTTCCTTTAACCTACCACCCAAAATGCTTAGTCAACTCTGTATTACTTTTAATACCCAAAGTAAATGCTTAGTTGACTGTTTAAGACTGATGAGACTGTCTTTTTTTTTTTTTTAAATAAATAGAGAAGGCTAAATGGGCAAAATGAGAACATTTAAACCACATTAGCAATAATCTCAGACACTGGACTTTTTTTTTTTATAATTTCCCCTTTATTGGTGATTTCTTTATTGAATTTGGGTTTTGTTTTGTTTTTTAAAAGTAGATGCAGAATGCTATGGATTAAATGATCTTTATTAGGCAATTTTGTACTTTTTATAGTTTTTAGGGGAAAATTTTGTGAGTTGTGATCACATTTTCAAGCAATCAAAATGGATCATGTTTCTTTTTGAAAATAGTTTTTAAGATATCTCTTGTTTTTACATCATCTACCTTTCCTAGTTTATCTTCTCCCCCAACCATTCTGTGTAAAAAAAAAAAGAGCATAAAAAAGGCAAAATTAGTGTAGAAAATGTTCAACATATCAAAGAAATCTGGCAGTATTTGTAGTGATTGCACTTATCTCCCACCTCTGCAAAGAATCAGGAGAAGAGGAATTCAATTTCTCTTTGAAAATATTTGGAGCCAGAGAATCTGTGTTTAAGTTGCAGCTTGGACTGCATTTATGTACTAATTTGTACTGTGCACTGCCTTCTACCCTCGCATCCCTTGTGATTTTGTTTTAGGACAGTTCATATCACACTAACCCCCAGTCTAGGACTCTGGACACCTTTCATCTGCTCACAATCAAAGCTGCTGAATGGTCATGGAGGAAATCACATAACGATCAACAAGATCCACAGCAAATTCACATTATTTTATTCCTTTCTGCTGTCAGAAAATTATTTTAGTCATCCTTGAAGGACAGTCACATTCCCCCTTGATGGCTTTTCTAAATTTTTCCCCTTTTCCTCAATGTTTCAAAGTTGCCTGCTACCTTCTCTCTTAGCAGATGTCTCTAAAAAACTAGAAAGCTAACTTCCAGGGGGTCCCTTGTCCCCTCATTCCATACCTCAAAACCTCTTTGCATTATGACCATTTTTGACTTCTTTGTTCTCAGAAGCAGTTCATTGTTCTGTTAAGACTAATTTCTACTTGATCTCATGGATCCATTAAGTTACTAAATTTCTCTTTAGATTCATCTGAAGAGCAAATTAAACTGTATAACATGTCACATTGTGGTGGCTCAGGAGGATAGAAGGAAAATTGTTGTCTTTACTATGAGGAAGAAAAGAGATCTTTAGAGTCCTGAACATTGGAGGTATCAGCATTTCTCATTTTCAATTGCCAAGAGGCCAGTGCCTACAGTTTATGCAATTGTTCTGGGCAATGAGTTTGCCAACAATATAATGTTACTACATTAAACACAAGGTGTGGGAGTTGGAGAACTGGGATGATCTAAGTCAGCCTGGGTATGAAGCAGCTCAGGTTAAAAGACATAAAACAGGTATTTAATGGAAAGTTACAAACGCTGTTCTGCTCTTCTCTCAATAATCCTTACTTGTTAGAGAATGTAGCCTTAGTAAAAGATTTCTCTGATCTACAGTGGACTGGCCTAATGAACTGAGAGATCTGGAAGAAATGATGGCCAGAACAATTTCAGCTGCTGTTGAGGGATGAGGAAAGTTGGGTTCCAGTGGGAGAGGACGAAGATGAGGGCTTATTCTATAACTTTGAAGAATAAAATGTATAGACATTGGGACAGGATTAGTATAATGGTCCTGTTATGCTGGGAAATATATCAAAAAAAGATTTTAGATAAGCATTATGCACTAATTGGATGGTAATAAATGCTTTTCTAGGTCTTAAGGCTACCCAAAAGATTTCATATAGAGAAACAGCATTGCATGATTATCTGGAAATCCCAGTTTTGCAAAAGACTTATGTAAGGGGTCTGGAACTCTCGGGTTATCAGAGTCATGATACCCTTGGGAGAAATCTCTTGAGACGACATGTCCTTACATGGCTTACATGATGGACCACCCTTATGCAATAACCAACCTTCACAATTATCTTGAGCAAGAACAACAACAGTCAAACACATAAGCTCAGCACACAGTGTTGACAAACCTTTTGCATGAATGGAAGTAGAATGCCTATATATACTCTGAGCTAGCTGAGAATAAACAGAGTACATACCATCCTTGCTTCCGCCTCATTCATTTGTGCCTGGAAGAAAGAGCTCATGCAGGCATAAGATTTTTGGGAACTTAACATTTTGGCGTCTAATGTGGGGCTCCTCTAAAAAATACTCGGTTCCAGAGTAAGAGGAGCAGACAGGGACAGCTCAGGGAAGTGCGCACCCAGATTGAGCAATGGCAGGAACCGCCCACACCCATAGTTTCATTTTTCAGGACAACCAAAGGCAGCGGGAAGCACCTGGGGTGAACTCGTTTTTTAGAACAAAACCGCTGCCTCTCTTAAAAGAGAAAAGTTTTTGTGTAACAGGATACAACTAAAAGGTAGTTATTCTGGTCATATTTTAAGTGAAACATGTCACTCCTAATTGGATGTTTAAGACAGTTCAGAATTTATTGTATTATTTGACACTAAGGCAATTTGGGAAAATGCATAAATCTGAAAATGAAAAAAAGATACCTCAGAGATAAAGCTTTGAATTCCCAAGGGGAAAGAAGGGAACTAGGTGCCACTGGACTTTGTTCCAGAGTCTCCCTCACTTGTACTTGCAGTTTCACAACTTTTTCTTCCAAAAGCATTTTTAAAGAGTGGACACAGACATGAAATATTCTTGAGTAAAAGTTAGAACCATTAAGGTTTTTATTTTACTCTGTAATCCAGAAATGGTTAGAGAAAGCAATTTGTAATCTGAATTTTGTTGAAACTAAAAGATGTTGGAAAAATTGTGTAAAGTCAGTTATGTTATTTAAAATTTTATCTTATCTTATGTTTTGTAATTGTCATTTAGAAAATCAGGTATTTTCACCTTGCCCTGTTAAAGAAGTTACAGCTAAACAATGTGGCTATCATTCATAAAAGTTGTAAGTGAGATTGTTAACTAAATTTTTGGAGTTACTGCTTTAATGCTAAAACCTAACATTGTCAATGGCTCATTGTGTGTGAAAAGAAAGAAATTGAGTAAAAATTCTACTTAGACTGGGTCTGCCCATTCAGAACAGTCCCCCTGTATGTTTGGGGGTTGGCAGGATGGGATCCGTGCCAATTCCTTTTATTTTGTAAAACTGCCAACGCCCCTTTCACATGGAAAAGTCATCAGTCTTAACAAAGAAATTTGTTTGGCTTATATAATTCATAAAAAATGAATGGGACTTGCTTAAAGTTGTACTAGATAGAAAGGATTTTTAACAATTGATTTTTATATCAGGACAAGTTTTAAATTTGAGAAGGAAGGATCTTTGATGTATGTGAGTCCTGTTAATGTTTCTTACTTATTGCAACTCCATGGGAATACAAATAACTGTATTTGGCTTTAAGTTGTGATTACTGAAATTTGATGTTTAAGGTAAAAGCATTTGGGATCATAAATATTTTTGTTTAAGTTTGAAGTTGGATATAGTTGCTTGCATTAAATCAGTATCTGAGAGAACTACCACAAGTTATTCAGAGAGAATGTGATCCTCCACCTTTAACAGGTGAACATGGAAAGGAAATACCGAGAGGACAGTTCTGGACTCAATCTAGGATGGAGTCCTCTTGGTCAGTTTCCCCATTGTGTCTTTTTTAAAAAAAAAGGAATGTTTCCCACCTGACTATTCCTGAATCTGGCTATAATACAGATACTGCATGATTGGTAAATTTCACTCCTATCTGAATTCAGAGTCAAAGATGTTTTATCCTGTCATATTTGCTATATCACATGTCCCTACTTTTTTCTTCTATAGCAAATTTCTATGATCAATAGCAAATGACCGGCAAAATATGTGAGCCTTTTGTGTAATCTTACTGGGAAAACTAATATTATTTTTATCTGAAATTAGAATATGTTCATAAATTTGTGTAAACTACTTAAGACTTACCTTAAGATGCCCTCATTGTTTAAAAGGATTTTAAAAGAATTAGTGTTTTTCTGTAAGCAGTCTCTTACTATTACCAATGTGAGATTATTTTGCACATTTTTGACTAAAGCATTTTGTAATATCTAGGAATACTGTAATTATCCAGCCTAATGCCATGGGCTGCCAGGTCCTCTTACCTATTCCAGGTCTTCAGTGGCCAGCCGGATAAACATATGCTGCATAGTTTGCTCATGGACAGTGTGCTCTCAGCCCTTTAGCCAATTAACAAAACCTGCACAGACCATGGACCAATCTCAAGGGTGGGATGCTCTCCCCAGCAAGTTCCCATTGAGAAGAGGTGGAAAAACAAGATAACTCGTGTCTCACTGCTCAGTTCTCAGCTGTTCTCTGGGGGGCCTCATGAGAGCTCAGCAGTTAAGCCCTCACTTTTACCTGACCCGAGGTCACATGAGAACTGAGCTTGTGCCTTAACATCTCCCCTTTTTTGTTTTGTGCAGAGCGCATGTAACCTTAGAATGAATAGCAGTTGGCAGCCAAGTGGTTTAGGGAGGCTTTTAACATATGGATATTACAACAAGAGGAAGTGTCGAGAGGGGGTCCCAAGTATAATTCAGGTGTGGGCATGGTGGAACACAACACAGATGTTCATAGTCACTTTACCACCCCCCTTAGTTATGCAAATGGGCCGCATGGCCAAGCTTGTGAAGTTCAGGCGAAAGTTGGTCACCCCCGCGCATCCTGGATCCCTGATGTCAAAGTCCTCCTTCAGCCACTGGGAGGAGTTGCCTTGATGGATAACGGGCGGCAACGTGTCAGTCCACTCCACGAGGACCAGCCATGGTGGATTCGGCAGGAACGCCCAGTACTATATTGGCGTGGCAGTGGTTGGGATTGGTGTTGCTCCCCCTCTGGGCAGCAAGGTCAAAGCTGTCAGCAGTAGACTCAGGTGGTGCATGGTCCTTTTCCAGGGCCTCTGGACCCATCACTTCCAGTGTTTTTGTCGTCTCTGACGGTGGCTCCCACCTGCGGATCCTTCTGATGGGGATCCACGCATCCCCTTTTCCTGTGGAAACACAAACTTGGCCCACTGCCTCCTGCAGTCTGGCTACAGAGTTAGTAAATGGCTCAGTGTTTCCCTGTATAACCTTAGTCATGGGAAGCTCTCTCTCTTTCTTAGAGGCTATGATCTTCCAGGTGGCAATAGCCATTCCCGCAATCATAACATAGTCAGCTCCTGAATACAGTAGTTGATCTCCGGTAGCCTTATACTGCCCTGTTCCTGTCAATTGCTGATAAGGCTGGGAGGCCTGAGCCCCCAGCCCACTGGTAGTATCCTTCACCTTCTGAGAAAATTCTGACACCCAAATCACATTCTGCCCAGGAGTAAGGCAGGCTCTGGCTAAGCTCTTCCAATCATTAGGGGTCAAGATGAACTGACCACTGAGAGTCTCAAGCATGGCTATGACAAAGGGTGAATTAGGGCCGTGGTTTGTATAGGCCTCTTTGAGAGTTACTACTCTCTTCCACTCTATGGGTATGTGGCCCCTTCGAACCCCATTGGGGGCATTGGGGTCTGTTATTTCTACCACAGGGAATGTCCTTATATCTGCTCCTCTATGGTCTTTCGTATCCCCTTTTCCAGGGGACCTAGGCTGTCTGACCAATGAAGAGTCCAATATGAAGGGGCAGAGGGAAGACATGGTACATGCTCTCCTACATCAACCTTTCTCATCTGCTAGATGGAGCTCTGGACCTATATCTTCCCTGTACTCCCTAACTTCCTCATTATCTTGCTTGCCAGGATTCTCTCCCCTTTCTGCTTTGTACTTTGTTTTCATCCCAATCCCATTTCGGTCTCTCGGGGCCTTTCAGTAGGCCCTTTATCAATCTGAATATCAGGAAATCTAAGTCCTCCACCTCCCCGGGACATTGCTGTTTATAAGTGGTCATTTGTTCCCCGACCACTCCCCATCTCTCTCCTGATACTCTGGCGTACTCGAGCCATGGAGAGACCTTCCACCTCCTGTTACAAAACTTTCAGAGGTCGTTCAGATGTATAGTAACCCCCGCATTCCTGCACTCCTTGTAGAGTATCTTAGCCCAGACCTCCTATTCTTCTGGCTTTATTACTGGCAACTGATTCCTCATCCTGCCCTTCTCCCGTGGTGTTCAGGAAGCTCACTCTTCTCCCCTTCCAAACACAAGGTTTGGGTACCCTCTCTCTTTCAGCCCCTTCTGGGTTCCTGCTACCCAGGATTTCTAACGCTGTCCCTGTTGGAGGTGCCACCTATCTGGCCTAATGCCATGGGCTGCCAAGTCCTCTTACCTATTTTAGGTCTTCAGTGGTCAGCCGGATAAACATATGAGAAGAGACCACCAGAGTGAAGCTAAGGTGTAGGCTTTATTATGGATACAAGGTACATGCAGGGTGAGTTCTCCCCCGGGAGCCTCCTTCTCTTCCTGAGGAGGAGGAAAACCCCCCCTCAGGCTTTTCTGTCCCCAGTTAAGCTCTCCCAGCTGCATAGTTTGCTCATGGACAGTGTGCTCTCAGCCCCTTAGCCAATTAACAAAACCTGCTCAGACCATGGACCAATCTTAAGGGTGGGATGCTGTCCCCAGCAAGTGCCCACTGAGAAGAGGTGGAAAAACAAGATAACTCATATCTCACTCCTCAATTCTCAGCTGTTTTCTGGGGGACCTCGTGAGAGCTCAGCGGTTAAGCCCTCGCTTTTACCTGACCCGAGACCGTTCACATGAGAACTGAGCTTGTGTCTTAACATGTAATAATTAAGAACTTGGTTTGTTCTAATACTTTGGGAATTCAGGTTACTTAAGGACATTTTTATACCAACTAAGTTTTAATGAATTTTAATTTTAAAAGATTTATTTTTGCTTCAAAGTGAAAAGAGAACTATCATTTTAAAAGGTTTCAACTAATTTTCTTTATAAAAGTTTAATGACTCTCTTAACAACAGGATAAATTTTCAACTGTTTTAAAAGAAAAAGAAATATTTTTAGATGAAATGTTTTTCAAAGAAAGGGGGGTAAAGCCTACTAAATTTTCATTTTCAAGATAATGCATTGCTAAATCAATATGTAATGATGTATAAAGCAGAAAAGATCTTGCTGTTTTAAACTGAATTTGTGGCCATTCCATGGCCTAAGTAAAACTTAAAATTAGTGTTTGAACTTGTGGATAACTTAATTTCTAAAAGTTTTTCTTCCAGAATGAATATTATCCAGAAAAAGATAAACAAGACTGTGAAACATCAATGAAAATCTATTTAGTTGTGAGATTCAAATTAGAAATCTCTTTTGTTTAAGACAATACAGCCATGCTAGTGAAAATTAATAACTTGTGAGCTGTCTTTTTTGTAGTAGAAATATAAAGGAAAGTGAAGCAGTCTAAATGATGGGTGCAAGAGACTTGGAAAGACAAAGGTTTGACTGAAAATATGGAAAGGAGATAAGAAGGTTGGGGACAAGTGGGAGTCATCGAAGCCCCTCCAATCCCCAGATAGTTGCTCTGATACCAGTCTCAGGGTATGTATGTTGAGAAAGTTGGGGGAAGTATATTCAGAAGACAGAAAAATGATGTAACCACCATGTTTAACCCCTTCTGGGCATTTTTTGGCCTTTGCTTAATCTCCTTGCCAGATTTGTCTCCTCCAGGTTTAAAGTCTTCCACTTTAAAGATGACAGTTCTGGCTTTATGTAACCCACTGTCCATGACCCATCACCCTCTGGACCTGACGTCACACTAGCTATAGACTTCTCCAATGTTGGGACCCTGTGAGGCAGGGACAGCTCTACGTCCACACTCAGCAGGAAGCAATTGCAGAAACTGAGACCTTTGTCCCTTACCCCAAGAGATTGGGGTTTCATCTATTTAAATAGGGGGGATTGATGGGGTGTTTGGGTGCATATGCTACCCTAATGATAAAATCACATTTAAAAATCATTTCTCTCTAGCCTCAAACTACTATCTCAGGCAGCTTCTCCCTCAAGGACGCAGCCTGCCCTAGCAACACCAGTAATCTCCCTTCCTCCTGGAGTAGTCAGCTGCGCCTAAAGAACTTAACTGCCAACTATGTACTGAACTGACTGTGTACTGCGTCATAATGACATTTACTATTCACTGACCAATCACGTGTATCCTAGATTCAGACATATCTATACTCTCAATTTCTTGAATGTCACCCCATTACTGTACCCATCATACATGGACATCATTGGCCGAACTTCATTGACTGTGATACTAACGAGGGACAGACATTGAATATTTCAGGTTATGTATTACAATCCTGGCACAATATTACTATGAAGGCTAGGAATGATTCTGAGATGCAGGGATTTCCAACACAGCGCTGGACAATGATCAATGGAAAAACAACACCAGGGGCTTGGAAGATTTTTGCGATAATTGGAGGATCCACATCCTATTTTGAAAAGAAAAGGACAAATGGGGTGTTAGCTAACCACATTTATACAGCTTGAGTACGTTTTGAAGGACAATATATATCTATGTGGGGACGGAAGGAAAATGTTACTATTGTAAAAAGTGTTAGCCTTAAAAGGAACTAAGAAGGACATTTATAACATCATGTGCTTCAGCTGCAAGGTTTCAGAGTATATAGATTATAAAGCCTCCAGCGTAGTGTTCATTACAACATGACCAAAATATGTACTTATGCCAGTAAAGACTAAGGGTTAGTATAGATCCAGAGAAGATCACATTTTCTGGGAATTAGAGCAGAAGTTAGAGATTGGGGTGGGACCAAGGGTTTAAAAATGTACTAGTCGTGTAATCTTAGGAATATCTTTGCTGATCTCATTGATTACATCCTCATTATCACTGGCTATGTCAGTATCCACAGTACAGAATGAAAGGGTACAAGCTAACTTCGTGGAAGAGTTGGCACAAAAATGTGTCTTTAGGGTTCCAGGAACAAAGAAAAATTGATTTGGATTTTTATACAGCGATAAAGGAATTAAGAGATGCTGTTGTAGCAGTTGGTGATGAGGTGGATAGGTTGGAATTTCATCAGCGATTGGTATATGATTATCGCTGGACCTTTCTATGTGTGTCTAACAACCTGTATAATGAGTCAGATTATGATTGGCAAAGGATCAAAAACCATTTGAATGGGGTTATTGATAATCAGAATTTGACCCTGGAAATTGAGGATTTATATAAGCTTGCCCGAACTATGTATGAAGCAGCAGATCAAGATTTAACTCCTGATATAACTGCACAAAATAGTATAGATTTCTTCAAACATTTATCCATTCCATCTATTTTCAGTTATATTGCTCATGCTGGAATTGCTTTTATTATGTACCTTTTAGTTCTTTTATGTATCCTACCATTTATTGGTAAGCTTGCATGCTTGGTCTTAAAAGGTGTGGCTAGATCTTAACACACAAGTTCTCTGGAAAGCTCATCCTGAAAACAAAAAGGGGAAATTGTAAGGGGTCTGGAACTCTTGGGTTATCAGGGTCATGATGCCCTTGGGAGAAATCTCTTGAGACGACATGTCCTTGCATGACTTACATGATGGACCACCCTTATGCAATAACCAACCTTCACAATTATCTTGAGCAAGAACAACAACAGCCAAGCACGTAAGCTCAGCACACAGTGTTTACAAACTTTTTGCATGAATGGAAGTAGAATGCCTATATGTACTCTGAGCTAGCTGAGAATAAATGGAGTGCATACCATCCTTGCTCCCACCTCATTCATTTGTGCCTAGAAGAAAGATCTCATGCAGGCATAAGATCTTTGGGAACTTAACAGACTTGGACTTTAACATCACCATATAAAGTGGGAGGGGGGTGGTGTGGATGGATGGGCCCCCCTTTACATATCTGGTATTGTTTCTCATGCTACCTTGCACATGCTGTCTATTGCAGTCCAAATGGTTTGCTAACTGTTACCTATACACGATATTCCACCTCTTGCATTCTTGTCTTTGCCCAAGTGGTTCCTTATATCTGAAACATCCTTCTCCTCACCTCTGCCTCTAGTAACTTCTAATTTCCTTAAAAGTACAACTTTGCCCTCTTCACTTTAGGCTTCTTGAAATTACTTTGTCTTACTTTAAAAGTCCTTGTCTGTGTAATAATTGTGTGTCCCAAGAAAACACAGGGTCTGTGAAGACAGAGAAAGTTTATTTCTGTATTTATATCCTATGTAGTACAGTACTTTGTACATAACATCACTTAATAAATGTTTAGTGGAGTTGCCTTAAAAAGTTTACTGAGACAAAAGGAAGAGCAAAAACAATTAAGCAAATTAATAAAAAAATAGAAAAAAATTATAGGACTCTAAGTAGAAGGTGTTACCATGCTCAAAGGAAGGTGCAGATTTAAGTTGCTAATTACGGGTATGCAGAAAAGAAACTAAAGGAAGAAGACATGTGCTTGGAAATACATATATACTGCCTTATAAGGATGAGGCAATCTGGGTTGTATTATCCGTGCATATTAGCACCACCCTTAATAAGCTTCATTCAGAGCAGTGAAGAAGGTTGGACTAAATGCTTACATCCTGCAGGGTTCAAAGCACCCACACTCCTGAGTTCTGATACCTTTATCTGGTGAAAATACACTCTATTAGGGGTGAACAAAGTTAGTTCAGAACCCAAGAAATTTCAGCAAGTCAGGAAGCAGAAAAGAGCATTCCAGCCTAATTCCTGAGAAGGAACCATTGAGGGTAGGAGGAAAGTCCCCCTTCCTTCCCCTACATCCTTTGGTCAGAGAACTTTGCTGGAGGAGTTGGACTTTAGTAGCATTCCTAGGAGAGCAGAGCCTGTGGTAGACATCAGGAATCAAGGACAAGCTGATGTTCTACATTCTATATTCAGGATTCTACAAAGAGTACTGTAGAAAAATATTATCCAGGGCTGGGGAACTTTGAGGCCACATGTGGCCCTCTAGGTCCTCAAATGTGGCCCTTTGATTAAATCCAAACTTCACAGGAACAAATCCCTTAATAAAACTGGGAATCAGTCAAAAGGCCACACCCTAGGACCTAGAAGGCCACATGTGGAAATATCCTGATAATTCTATCCAAAGCATTTCTCAGAGATATGTTACCCCTTTGTCCCATGTTCTCTCAGCATAGGTCAGTTTTCTTGGTGGGAAAGTACACCATGGATGTTGGAATGTTTGTTCCAGTTGTACCAACTATACAACCTTAATAAATATTCCTTTCTAAAAGCTAATTAAGTCTGGCTGACTAATTGATATCAACTGATAATCATGGAGAACATACCATTGGGATTTTGAGCTGATAGCATTAAAGAAGGGTTACTCATGGAACACAGAAGGGAGAGATGTAGTCGGATCTCTGGGGACCTGACTTGTCACTGTGAGTAGGGATGGGGAATCTATTTGAGTCTAGATGAATATACTTAGTGGTATGACTTCATCTCTAATATGGGTTTGCAGATTTGGATTGAATGTTGTCATTCATTAAATGAAAGTGTGGACAATAGGATATACTTCAGTATCACTTATTAATTTTTAAAATGTGTCTATTGCTTAAATATATTCATACAACCTATTGTAAGTTAGTCTGACATAATTAACAATACAATTAACTAAAATTAGCGCAGAAAAGCCCAATTCCCATAAAGGAAAAATCACTTTTTCTTTTTGATTTGCTAAAATCATTCATCAATAAGAAGCAAAGTTTAGTTTTCTCTCTCCTTTCCTATTAATACATAACTTATGGCTAAAGATTAAAAATCACCAAAGTCAAGCACTGAAAAAAATTTCTACTTTAATAAAGATAGGCTCTAGAACCCCAGAATATTTAGCATCATCATAGAGTTCACTTAACCAGCTTGTATATCATAAGGCTACTTTGAGGGGAAAGGTCATTGGATTGGTCATTAGTAGAGCATCTGGGTTTGAGAAATTTTTACTTTCAGTGGAGTAAATGATAAACCCTTGATTATGATGAATTGTTCTTTATCCCATAGTACCTACAGCTCAATCCCTCTTGGGCTTCATAGAGAACTTTGCTCATACCTTTCTTTGCATTTAATGTGTACTATTTTGTCTCGTAGTAACTTGTGTACTTTTTATATCCCTTAGACTCCGGGAGGTTAGGAATTCTGTCTTATCTAAACTTCCTATCTCATCTAGTGGTTGCCACACTGCTCTCTGTACACAGTATACAACCCAGAAACCAGAAATTTAGAGAGAGGAAAAAGTAGCTCAGATTAGGTTGATGTTTTGTATCAGTCTGAGAAATGCTATCTATCTCTAGTAGGAAATGGGAGATATAGTTAGAGATACTAGATATGCCTATAACCTATAATACATCCCAAAACCAAATAGAAACTTTTGATTTCCACCCTACTCACCTTATGTAAGAGCAAATGAAGTGGGACTTTTTGTTGTTTTCTTTTTGGAATTATTTCCCAGGCTCATTGAAAACATCTGAAGGTTGATCTCCTTTGAACCCTAATGGCTCACAGCTATTCTGAGTCACACAGGTCTTGTGCCTACTCCCTCTGAGCCAATCAGGAGCCAAATCTTTATTTTATACACAGACACACATACACACAGACACACATACACACAGACACACAGACACACACAAACACACACACACACACACACATACAGTGGGTGGTTGGTATTTTACTTTGGGGGATTCGAGTATGAGAAGGACCTTTTGATTCCCTGGACAGGACTCTGAGTAGCTGTTTGTTAAGAGCCCCACAGCTACTCAGAGGTTTGTGCTCTAATATCTGATATGTGGGTGTTGTATTAATCTGTTCAGACAGTAAGAGGTCTCTCTGTGCTATTTTCTCTGCTTGTATTTTCTATACTCACCTCTTTCTAATTAAAATAAGATTGTTAACCCTTTTAAAGTTGTCTATCTTTTAGGAAAGCAAATCAAAGAACCCATGCTAGCAGCTCATCCTGGATGTTCTTGCTCTCTGTTAATGTATAGTTATGAGATCAGAATTATCTACTCTATTACCCAGAACAATTAAAGATTTTGGTTGAGTGTAGTACATTGCCTTAATTTTATAATAATCTGTGCTTTTTATAGTCAGTGTATTGTTTTGTGGTCAACAAAATGATTCACATTAGGTAAGCTATCCCACCACTTGAAGAGAAAATCCCCTGCCATGAGTTTTAGCCATGGAGTAATCTTAGCGTCACCTCTGGCTCCTTTTGCCAGGAGTTCTCTTAGTTCTTCCTTTGACATATAGTAATAATTTTTCAGCTCTCTGGAATCTGGACTCAAAGTTACATCCTTTGTCATCAATAGGAGATAAGCAATTTCATGTTCTCCCCAAGTCTCATCTGTTTGAGTTTTGTAGTGGTAGCGTGTCATGTAGATGATATGATCCAGGGTAGCCTGCAACCAAATTTCGTACCTTGTTAGCAATCCTATCATAGCAAAAAAAAGCTTTCAGTTTCTAAATGTAGAGAAAGGACTTAATATAGTGTAAAGAATGTTGAGTTTGGAGTCAGAAGGTCAACATTTGTAATTCAGACTAGCCATTTGAGAGCTTAGTGACCTTGAACAATTCCCTTAACTTATATGGGTCTTAATGTCTTTATCTATTTACTTTTTACATTCTGTCTTCGATGCTTAGCACAATACCAGAAAGCTGGTTCCTAATAAATGCTCAAATCTTCCTTCCATCATCCTTTTAAAATGTCCCACTCCTCCAATTATCTACTTAATCTCCATTTGATAAGCCAGTCCTCCATTGCTAAGATACCATTGCTATCATAACCCCTGGACCCATGGTTGAAGTTTCCAACAAAAACAAACCATTCTTTTGAAGTGGCAGGATACACTAAAGAGATTATTACTACAATCTTTGCAAGACAGTATGATTAGCAAAAATCTAGTTGAAATAGAGAAATCCAGTGTTGTAGAAAACAGAGACTCCTAGGTATGGAACAGAGTTGGATAATTCATAAGAATTACAAATCTAGTTTATATTGTCAGGTCTGCCTGATATGACCTTTTAAACTGTCACTAAAAATGTTAGTTGAAACAGTAAAAGAGAATAAAATGTTCCTAAAGTGCACTTTCATGTTCATCATGATAAATGTAATTAGGATATGAATTTCCATCTGTTATATACCACTTATACCTTTTCAGTATTCAGTTGTATAACTTTAGGATAGATGGGAAAACGGAAGCGCATTTAGTCTAGGGTTTCTAAACCAGTAAATCAGATTTATTACTATTTTGATAACTACATTTCAGCATACTGATTTCCTTTTTAATATTACATATTTTATTTTGTCCATTTAAATACACTCTTCTAAGAAGTGTTCTGTTGGTTTCACACAATGCCAAAGGGATCCATCACGTGAAGGAAGGTATAAGTTTAAGAATTCCTGAACTAGTTTTCTTTTATCTTTTTTTTTATTTATTTAATTAACTTTTTACATTCATTTTCACAAATTTTTGGGTTCCTAATTTTCTCCCCTTTTATCCCCTCCCCCCACCCCAATATCCCAAGCAATCTAATTTTCCCTATCTCCAATCTGCCCTCTCTTCTGTCATCCCTCCCTTCTCTTGTCTCCATCTTCTCTTTTCTCCTGTAGGGCCAGATGACTTTCTATTCCTCATTAACTGTATGTCTTCTTTCCTAGTTACAACAACAATATTAAACAGTTGTTCCTAAAACTTTGAGTTCCAAATTCTCCCCATCCCTCCCTCCCCACCCAT
The DNA here is from genome assembly GCA_023548195.1 of Bettongia penicillata ogilbyi. Lineage (NCBI taxonomy): Eukaryota > Metazoa > Chordata > Mammalia > Diprotodontia > Potoroidae > Bettongia > Bettongia penicillata. Next base: position 2,932,665 of record JAJHZJ010000011.1, on the reverse strand, counting down.
TCCCTTTGGGACTGGCGGAGTAGAAGGACGCATGTTTACGAGCTCCAAAACCAAAGCCCATAGAATTAATGTAAAAAGAGACCCCCATAACTTCTGGGTTAATACAAGGTGTGCAGAAATGGAGTGGAAGAGATTTCCATTCCAGGGAGCCCTGGAGACCCGTCCCCACGGTCCGTCGCGCCCCGGAAAGTGGACCCCACCCCAATGCTGCTCTGGCCGCGGCCCCAGAGAAGCTGACCTGAGCAGGCTTCAGACATGGAAGCTCCGGCAGCCGGGAAAGTCCCTCCGCCCACAGAAGCTACAGGTCAGTGAGAAAGAAGGCTGAGCTGGACGAGAGGGGGAGCAGGGCGTCTCCGTGACTCGGCCCCCTTGGGAGGAAGCGGTGGTGGCAGAGACGGGGGCAGGAAGCGGCGGAGGCAGAGGCGTGGGCGGCAGCTGAGGCGGCAGCGGCCCAGGACTCAGGAATCCCCCAACAGCAGGCAGGATCTTCATTACGGAAGGTTTCTGCATAAAACCTGACGGAGCTGAGCCTGGGAGACGGCCCTGCCCCCACCCCGCTCTATTACTGAAGACCTCTGCATAATGCCCCCGAGGGAACTGAGCCTAGGAGGCGGGCCCCCCACCCCGCCCCCACCCGCTCCATTCCTGAAAATCTCTGCATAAACCCCCCGAGGGAACTGAGCCTGGGAGGTGGCCCTGCCCCCACCCCAGCGCCAGAACTAAAGCTTGCTGCCGGAAAGCCCATTTGAATCTCAGAGGCCAAGCACTAGCTGGGCGGATCCAGGTGGGGGTGGAAAGGAATCTCAGAAGTCAAGTAACTGGCTGGGAAAATGCCTAGAAAAGGGAAGAAAAATAAGACTATAGAGAGTTTTTTCCAACAAATGCAAATGATCCCAACCTTTGGATCTGACGAAGATGAGGACGTATTCTTGCCATCAGGGAAAGACGTGGAGGGCGGGGCCTCAGTACCCCAGACACCCCAGGGGGGTGGCGGGTGGGCTCAGGCCTTGGAAGAGCTCAAACAGTGAACTAATTTTCTTAGATATCTTAATGGAGTATTTACCACAGAGTCACCAGAAACTCAAAATGAGGAATGACAAAGAGAGGAGAAGATAGAAGGGGGAAGGAATAAGGAAGATAGAGAAGAAAGAAAAAGAAAAGAAGGAATGGATGTCAGAACAGGGGCCAGAGAAAAGAGGAAGTCCTAGTCGCCTTGCCATTCCATCTTCCAGGTATCATCTTGTGTATCCCACCCCTGCAGGTTTTCAGGCACAGTAATAATTGAAACAAAAAGTTGCACATTTTGGCCAACAATTTAATAATTTCATCTATGAGTTCATTTAGAATCTTGCGTGAATGCCTTTTGGTCTTAGTGTTTTGTATTTCAAATTGCCAGATAGAATCTCTTTCAATGTTCACTGAAGATCTTTGAATGGTCATATACAAAAAATTCACCAAACTTTCACTTCTGAAGTTAATCCAGGATCTGGATTTGCCCTATTTCTTCCTTTCTTTTTATTTGACCTTATTTAAGTAACCCCAACATTCATTGTGGGTTAGATATGCTAGACTTGTAGGAATAAAACACAAGTGAAGTGGAAACTACAATAAGTTTTCTCCTAAACCTCCTAGGCATTATCTTTAGTATATCTCTAGCAATTTTTGGATATTAAAATACCTTTAGCATTTTTATTCATTGCCAGGTAGGTGAGAGTTTTTACTTCTGAATTTGATTTCCTTGAAAATAGCTTATTTTTTAAATGAGCATAATAAAATTCATTTCACATTGCCTATTGGATCATAGAGTGATATTCAAAAAAAGAGAAGGGTCTACTTGGAAACTAACTTAATCTTCAATTGACCCCAAATTCAAACAAGGGAGTTCTGTCTGAAATCATAGAAATAATATTCAAGTAAAGAGATTCCCCTGGAAAAGTAATTTTATTGTCTGCTCTCTCTTGCACCAGCAGTTGATTTTTGCTATTGAACAAGACAACACTGAAAGCTCCGTGTAAGAGCCCTGAAAAGAAGCGAAGAACTCCTTTAAACATAGAGTGAATAAGATGTGTGTTGATCATTTCTTTCCTCTTCTATTTTGTCCTCATACATAACCATACTAACATAGCTGAAAACTGAAGATGGGGCCACATAGACACAGCATAAGGAGAGATTCAGGGAGCATCTGCTCTCTCATTTCTCTCATTTGTCCTTAATTATGTGGAAAATGAAAATCACACAAATGAAGAATCACATCTTTAATCTAAAATATTACTAATGGCAAGAGCCTAAGGTGATTCATCCTTTTATAAGAGTCAGAGCCCACATTCCACAATATCTATCAGACTATGAAAATATTGGGAAAACTCTTCTGAAGTGAGTGCCACTGTACCTTTTTCGATGTTTTAATTCAAGTGACAAGTCTTTTTGTCCTCTGCACAAATCACATTATCAATTTCATCAATAATGATGCATAGCTCTGCCAAGTGCCCAACTTGGTCCCTATCCAAGTGACTGAAATTTTCTTCTGACATTTTTCAGTTTGTATACTATCTGTATCACAGAAGAAAAGTGAAAGAATTGGATGTCACTGGAAATATGGCTATAATAATAATAATGACATAATTCTTGACAGCTTATGAAGTACTTCCCATTCCTCATATTATCTGATCCTTTTTTCAGTATGTGTAACATAAGTTGCATTATCTCCACTTAGCAGATGAAGAAACTGAGGTTCGACCAGAATAAATGCTTGTCCAAGTTTTCAGGGATCTTACATGGCTGAACTAAAAATCAAATGTTTTGACTAATGCTCTTTCTCTATGTGTTGCCACTAATCGTTACCTTCTGCTCGTTATTTCTCTTTAAAGCTAATTCTGATTTTACAGCCTCTAATTATAATCAAGGATTTATTTTCTATATTGAGGGAGCATAGTAATGCAGAAATAGAGCAAGATTAAGAGACCTGAGTTTTAGTTCAGGCTCAAGGACTAATTCAATAGGTGCCTTTGGGCAAGTCTGAAGACCTCTTTAGATCTCAGTTTCCTCAACTGTACATTGAACAAGCTGGACTAGGTGATCTCTGTGAACTCAATGATCCCCAGTTCTGTATCACCAGCTGTTTATTTGACATTTCAAACTGGATGCCCCATAAGCATCTCCAACTCACCATATCTAGAACAGAGTTGATGATCTTTTCCTTCTGAAATTGCCTATTACTTTTGGTTACCCAGGTTCACGACCTTAATTCCATATTCAGCTTGTGATTCTCTCAGCACCACCATCTCTCCAAATCTTTCACATAGATTCCCTTCTCTTTACTCACCTAGCCACTGTCCTAGTTCAGATTCTCATCATCTCTTGTCTGGATTATTGCAATAGCTTCCAATTTATTCTTCCTATCTCAACTCTCATCCATTCTAAAGCATCCTATTCCCAAAAGTAGGTTGCCAAAATGATTTTCCTAAAGTGTAGATATTACCATGTCCCATTTTCCTCTGACTCATTCAACTCCGTTGAACTCCATTCAGCTCAAATATAAACCCTTCTGTCTGACATTTATGGTTTTTTTAACCTTGTCTCCTTCCTACATTTCCATTGGGGTCAGGAAGAAAGTTCTACATGATACATTCCTTATGATTCAGCTATACTAGCTTCCTTGCTGTTCTGCACACGGAAATCTCCCATTCTTGTGCCTTTGCACTGGCCAACCCTCTTACCTGGAAAGTACTCCTTCATCTGCTGCGGCCATTTACAGGGTTCACAGAGTGAGGATGAAAAGACAGGCGGAACACAGCAGTCTGAACAAGCTGAGTTTATGCTAGACATACTGAGCCAATAAATTAAGGGGTCGGGGTACTTAAATAGTGAAAAACCATAGGGGTAGCAATTGAGGCATGAAACAGAACAGATCGTGATAAGTAGCAAGGAGGCCTCAAAGGCCTCTTTAGCGGAATGTTATCCTGTATAACAGGGGCCCTGATTCCTGGAATTCACCACCCGAAGTCAAGGACGTGCACCCAAGAACAATATATCACTTAACTTCTCAAGTCAGCTATTTTCTCCCTCGGAGGGGGGAAATTCTTGATAAGGGGCTCTTTCAAACCCCTCAAGGTTCTCTACACCTGTTGACCATTTTTATTGCCAACTAGACTGTAACAAGCCTCTAACCTGTTGGTAGCCAGAGCCACACAAAGCAAGCTAAAGACAGGAGAGTTAGGACACAAACAGAAGTTAAATTAATTTTAGAGTGACAAAAGTGATGCTTGCTAACAGAAGCCCCCTCTCCTGAGTAGGAGGGCTTAACATATTATGCTTTATAAACATAAAATATATAAAGTTTATAATCAACAAGTAGGTTGGACTATGACCCAATCATACTTAGATCTTGAGTTGCTGTTCTCACAGTAGACTCATGTGTAGCTTTCCTAGGTCTTGTGGGAACAGTCTCCAAGTCGATTATCTCACAGGGAGGTACAGAACCAGCGGGGAGCAGGACTGTAGTACCTGGTTTGGTTCATTTGGTGGATACAAGGAAGAGGGATTGTGTGCATGTGAAGGGAGGTGATAGATGACTTTAGATCCCTGGGAAAAAGAAGGGGCATAAATCCCTCAGTGAACACCTGGTGTTGGTGAAAGCAATACACCTTGCCAGAGGGTGAGATCCTGTGGAGTGCAAAAGATTGTTGTTATGCCAAGCTCAGGGCACAGCCTGCTTGTTAGGGTTAAGCTCTGGGACATAGAGTGTCTTCAGAATATTTTGACACTTTTAAATCATTATTTACTTGGAAGTTTTGTACCTTAGAAGTGTTTTCTGTTTCAGATAATTAATTTTAGCAATGACTAGGACAAGGGAAGTGGTTAGGTGAATGTCAGTATGTTGATGGTGGATCACCGTGTTGAATGGAGTTGCAGACTGAGGCCACTGAGTTCTAATTGGAATAGATAGTTGCAGGAAGAGTAACTAGGTTGGTGGCATGTCCTGCAGAGGAGAAAGGAATTGGTATGGAGTCCAAAGTGGGGCCTGGTCAGGGAAAGAATGGAAGTAAGACAGTTCACAGAGTAAATACAACTGTAATAGGGAGTTGTGACAAAGATTGGGGATAGGAGTGCTAAAAATAGGTGGGATTGGTGATGGATTAGCTGGATTAGGTTGAAGACAATAGGCAGTAGGACTGAATGAAAGCCCTAAAGGGAACTACCCTGCTTCCTGTGAATTAGTTTAGCACTGAAGAGGCTTCTTTAAAGTTTGAGTTTGATGTGTTCTGGGAGTAGAGAGTGGGCATTATGAGATATGAGTATATTGAAGTGCTTGAGATTCTATAAAAGTCTCCAGGATGTGGTTTGGGAAAGTGGGGCATTGCCTGGAATCAAGTAAGTGGATTCTCATAGAGTTCTAGGGCCTTTCTAACTTTAAAGAGGCTAAGAAAGAGTTTTTGTTCCGGACCCTGATGACTCCTTTTTATACTTGGAAATATAGCATGAAGTTTTAACTTTCCCTGCTCAAATCAAACTAGTTCAGAAAAGAGAGACAAAAACTTTCAATGACAAGACTTGAAATTTGGAAAAAAATAGAACTGAAATGTGTATCTTAATACCAGATTTAACGACTTTTTCTCAGTCTTCATCCTTCTTGGATAATGTGATCTAAGAAAAGCTGGTAGTTAGCATTACAGTAGTATTAGAATAGAATGGTTGCACAGAAAAACGAGATGTACAGATAAACACCAGTATTCTGCCACTGATTGTGTGTGATTGCGACACCACAATTACTCAGCTATCACAATTGCAATTGACCCAAGGACAATGATGGGAGATTATATGTAGGTATAAACTGCAGCTTATTACCAATAATCATTGCATATGTGGCTTGGTGCAAATGGTAACACACATGAAAAATGTATGATTAGGAAATGGTCTTGTGGGGAAAGTGAGAGATAGTAGGTGGATAACTTTCAGGTTGCTTTTGTGTGGGATGGCTCAGATCCCTACTTAATTACTCAGAGGCCTCTCAAAGTGATGACAGAAAGTTTATTTGTTCAATTCTCAAGAAGCGGGGCAGTTCCTGTACTAATAACTAGTTCACCTGGAGCAGGAAAAGCCAAAGACAAAGGAGAAGCGATGATATATATAGATTCTAACACAAATCCCTCCCTCCCCACTGACCATTATCCTCATTAGCTAAGAATATGATCTTAACATTCTAGGCGTGAAATCTAGTCAATCCCTTTTGAAATTAAGACATCGAAGAATTACGTAAATTTCATCCAATCATTGAGACCGTAATGTACTACACAGTTTTATATCCTTATAAAACCTTATATATATATATATACATATATATATCCTTATATATCCTTATTATTCCACTCTAAAAATATTGTAACCTTGAGCTTCTCAGTCTTACCTCACCCCTGGGAGAAGAATTACAATCTGACAAGTCTTCACTAAACCTATTCCACTCACTTTGATACTTAAAGGATATTAAGAGACTTAATGTTAGATTTCAGGTACATTAAACAGACACATTAAGGAGGATTTACAGGAGAATGTGGCTAAAAGTTGCGGAAGAAAATACAGATAGATTGTAATCTACACCCTAGAAATTATGACCCACATAGATGAAATCACAGATTTATCAAAGGAATGAATAACTGTGCACAAACAAATGTTATTGTACTAGTTTTAAGAAATAGGTTATTCTTTGTTTTTAAGCTGAAACCAAATTCTAATCCACTTGTAATTAGTCTGGTAAGTAGAGGAATTCTTTAGATCAAAGTAGAGTTTTACATCATAGAAAAAAATTGTTTCAAAATATATTTCCCCTTGAACTTTTTCTTTAGTATTCTTTCTTATAGTTAGTAAATCTACTTGACCAACTTCCAGAAACTCCTCTAGGAAACAGATGTGAGTCATAAGGAATTGAGAGACATGAGAATGGAAATCTTGATTGAGGGCAAAAACCTCATAGTAACTTCCACAGTAATAGGACATTGCTTTGTAGGTGTGTGGATAGAAATCATGAAATAAGGTTTAACAGAAGTGTTCGACCTCTGCTCCTACTCAAGCTGGTGATTAGGTGCATGTCTCAAGGTGGAGCTCTCTTGGGAAAGGAGAACATTGTCCATGTCATGATCTGAGAGGGTAAACAAAAGTATTTCATAAGGATCAAACAGGAGTCACAAGAGAGTTCATAGCTGTACTACAATCCCAGGAAAGTAGAAAAATGAGATGGCAAAGAATAGTCATGGAAAGTACTAACTAGCCTAGCTTCAAATTATAATCGGTTTTATCTAATGTCTGTGCCTGAGATATCACTTATTTATGATGGTGGCTTTCCAATCATCCTTCTTCATTCAAGGACATTGGTGTTGATTCATACCTAGCTAAGTAAGTAATAAGATAGCCTGGTCATTCTGACCATAATTAGCAAACAAAGTACTTGTCCTGGTTTATTTGTTATTCTGTCTTGGGAAACAGAAAAGGTAAGGAAAAGACGGATCACCAGGTGTAGTATAGAGAAGAATGATGACAAGAGATGGGAAAGAAACTGGTTCACAGGAGATGATCTTTTTAAAAAAAATTATTTATTTTTAGTTTTTGACATTCACTTTCATAAGTTTTAAATTTTCTCTCCCTCCCTTCCCCCTCCATCCCCAAGATGGCATGCAAGATGATATCGCTCTATATATACATTCCTATTAAACACATTTTCATATTAGTCGTGTTGCATAGAAAACAAGGAATGGGAGAGAACACGAGAAAGACAAAACAAAACAAAAAAAGAAAATAGTCTGCTCCACTCTGCATCCCGACTTCATAGTTCTCCCTTTTTGGTGTTTGTATTATCTCAATATGATATGAGAATTCAGATACCAGTAGTTGTTTTGAGTTATTGTCTAAGATGTTCTCCTTTTTTTCTCAATTAGTTTTGTGCCTAGTTTATTGTCCTTAACACTCATTTTCTTTAATCTACTAAATTCCAGCCAGCATTGTATCTTTGATCTTGCCATTACTCACAAGTAGTTTATTTTCTTGCACAACAATTCTGAATTCTTTTACCTAATAATCTTTTATCATTCTATCTTTCCCAACAGCTTACGACACTGTTATTTGTTCATATCATAACTTCCAATACCTCCACCTCTAAATTCTTTCCCAGGTCATCATCTCTGTACTTACTACCTTCTTTTCCCTCCTCTCAAGCTCTTGGTGAACCAACTCAGTTCTCTACTACCTTCCCTCTCAAATCTCTTGCTTCTTTGTCCTATTGATAATGACATCTTGCCAAGCCTCAATCCTAGAGTACTCACACTATTCTCTTCTTTTTTTCTCTGTTCATGTTCTACCAAATACAACTTGTGCTTGCTCCCATGCTTTTTAGCATGATGTTTTCAGCCATGTTGACAAATGCTTTCAATGAGGATGAACACAACATCAAAGTCAACTACTGTACTGATGGTAAGTTCTTCAATTTGAAAAGGCTGCAAGCCAAGACCAAAGTGGAGGGAGTGTTGGTGCATGATTTTCCGTTTGCAGATGATTGTGCCCTCAGTGCAGCCTCTAAAGCTGAGATGCAATAAAGTACGGATCAATTTTCTACTGCCTGTGCTAATTTTGGCCTAATAACACCAAGAAAACACAGGTGCTCCATCAGCCACCACCACACCATCCATACATGGAACCATTGGTTACAACAAATGGAGAAGTTTTGAATGCTGTGGATAAGTTCACTTACCTTGGTAGTGTTCTTTCCAAGGATGTACACATTGACAATAAGGTCGATGCATGCATTGCCAGAGCTAGCTCAGTGTTTGGGAGGCTCCAAACAAAAGTTTGAGAGAGAAGAAGCTACCAAACTGAAGATCTACAGAGCCATTGTGCTGACCTAACATGGGCAGTCTGCCAGCACCATACCAAGAAACTGAATCGCTTCCATTTGAACTGTCTAAGGGAGATTCTGAAGATCACCTGGCAGGGTAAGATACCAGACACTGAAGTCCTCACTCAAGCTGAACTGCCAAGAATTCAAATGACGATTCAGGAAGCACAACTCTGATGGGCTGGCCATTTTTCAAATGCAAAATGTACACTTGCCAAAAAGACTATTTTATGGAGAACTCACATGGGGCAGGTGATCACATGGTGGCCAGAAGAAGCGATACAAGGACAATCTCAAAGTTTCTCTCAAGAACTTTGGATTTGACTGTGTAATGTGGGACACACTGGCACAGGACTGCTCAGCATGGTGTGCCCACATCAGAAATAGTGCTGTGCTCTTTGAGCAAAGTAGAATTGAGACAGCCCTAAGTAAATGCAGGATGCACAAATTTAGGATATCCACCCCAAACATTCACACGAACTATCTGTGCCCAATCTGTGGTAGAGCATTCTGAACTTGTATTGGTCTGGTCAGCCACAGTTGGACATGCTGAAACTTCACTTTATCATGGTGATGTTATTTTGATCCTCTTTGAAGATGAAGAACAACAACAAACCAGCCAACTAATATACACATATATAATACATATATATATGTATATATACATATATATGTATATGTACCCACACATTTTGTTTTAACATATCAGCAAATTTCCAATAACAATTCCTCCATTGTACTTTGCCATTTAAAAAAATGTGCAAAATTTCCCAACATAGTGATTATACCTGTTGGTATATATAACATCATTATTTTTTGTTGTTTGCTAACAGAAAAAAATGGGTATGAGTTTTAATTTAGGATTTTGGAACCAACATTGCTCATTGTATTTTATCTGAGTTTTGTAGCCTTTTTTTAGTGTTAGCTACATTTAAATTATCTTAGTTATTCTATCTACATACACATGTGTATATGTATGTTTGTATGTATATTCATGTACACACACATATATTGGTTCTGCTTTCTTTAGGCATTATACATATCCTTTTTTGTGTTATGCACTGGTACTCATACAGTGCTAAGAGATCTAGAAGAAGAATCTCAGCACATTTAGTAGGTCCCATATGTAAAATTAGAAGAAGATAGACTGAAGTAGCACAGGGGAAAAGGTAAGGATGTATTGTGAAGTGCATCATTTGAAGGAAGTACAACAAGTTCCATGATAAACCCTCTGTAATGATAATGACTAAAACTGGTCTTGGAAAAGAGTCCAGAAGATTGACCTACTCCCAGTCCTCATCCTTTCCTTCCCTTGTGGACAGCAATTTTTATAAGAAACAGTGGACCAGTCTAAAACAGGATCCCAGAGATTCTGGCTCTCCCTGCCATTATCTATGCCTGAAGGAAGCCTCAGGTTTGAAGGCCACCCTCAGATCTTTTCCTCTCAACTGCCTGCTCATCCAGTGGACCAGTCCAGTTTGCTTTGGTTTCTTGAAGTAGTAACAGTTTGCTTTTCATAATCCTCTTGTTCCTTTCAGAAACTATGCTCTTCCAAAAGTCTAACCCTTGAGGTAGTTAGGTGGTACAGTGGATGGAATGCTAGGCCTAGAGGCTGAAGACCTGAGTTCAAAGACGACCTCAGATAATTACTGGCTGTGCCACCCTGGGTAAGTTACTTAACTTCTCTCTGCCTCAGTTTCCTCAGTTTTAAAGTGAGGATAATAATTAGCACCTACCTCTCAGGGTTATTGTGAGGATTAAATGGGAGAATATTTGTAAAATCCTTAACATTGTACCTGGCACATAGCAGGCAATTAATAAACTTTTATTTCCTTCCTTCTTCTGATCCAAACTCTCAGAAAACAATGATTTCAACCAGAAGTCCCATTCCTCATGGAATATTCATGGATCAGATCGTAGTAGTGACTATACTGAATCTTTTTCGTCAGGGCTAGAACAGTACAAGAGGAATTAATTATCTTAGTGACAATTGCATTTAATCATGAATCAGATTAAGTTGTTCTTTGTGGTTGGTTTTGTAAATGTTAGTTCAAGAAAAACACACTGTCAGCCTCAGGCTAAACTCTACTGTGAAGACTTTATTTTTATTTGAAATCCATTAACTCAAGAACCAGATGTATAATACTGCTCTAATCTATATCGCCATAAGGTTTGAAGGGTGTTATTGGAAAAGCTTCACTGGGAGAGGCTTTATGGGAACCTGTCAGGCTTGAAAACTTGGGAGAGTTTAAGCTACCTTCTGACAGATAGCTTAAACCCTGGGATAGGTCAAAAACAGTTCAGTCACCAACACTTCTCATGGTCACTACCTCTTCTCATCTCAAATATCCAAAAAGAGTTATATCTTACTGAACCTCTGACTCTACTTGCACACCACTCCAGAGGTGAGAGAACTTCATTAGTTTCCTGTTGACTCTTGCATAGCAAGATATACCAAATGAGTTCTGGTACTAACAAGATTCTAGCTATTAAATAAATTATATTCCACATACATTGGAAGATTTCAGCTCTATGAGTTGGATTATTTCCTGAATTTGCATATAATTATATTAAGTAGAGTCCTGATTTACATAATGGAATATATCCCTTAAAAAAAAAGACAAATAACTTGAAACTGTGTATAGTATAGGATATTCTTTTACTCTGGAGTCCCTAACAATATCTAGATTTTCTTTTTTTAAATATATCTATTTTTAATTTTCAACATTCATTTCCACGATTAAGTTTCAAATTTTCTCCCCATCTCTCCCCTCCCACCACTCCAAGACACCATGCATTCTGATGGCCCCTTCCCCCAATCTGCCCTCCCTTCTATCACACCCCTCCCTTCCCTTATCCCCATCTTCTCTATTTTCTTGCAAGGCAAGACAGATTTCTATACCCCATTTCTTGTATTTCTTGTTTTACAATTCCAAAATTCTTAATGTTTGTTCCTAAAACTATGAGTTCCCACATCTCTCCCTTCCTCCTTCCCTACCCATCCCCACAGAGGAGACAGGCAATTCAATTTAGGATATACCTGTGTAGTTATACAAAAGACTTTCATAATACTCATGTTGTGAAAGACGAACTATATTTCCCTCCATCCTATCCTCTCCCTCATTTATTCTATTTTTCTCTTTTGACCTTGTCCCTCTCCAAAAGTGTTTACTTCTAATTAATCCTTCCTCCCATTTGTTTTCCCTTCTATCATCTGCCCCACAGCCCACTTATCCCCTTCTCCCCTACTTTCTTGTAGTGTAAGATAGATTTTCATACCAAATTGAGTGTGCATGTTATTCCCTCCTTAAGGCAAATGTGATGAGAGTAAGCTTCACTTTTTCCCTCTCAATTCCCCCTTTTCCCCTACATTGATGAAGCATTTTCTGGTCTTTTTTATGAGAGATAATTTGCCCCTTTCCATTTCTCTCTTTCTCCTTCCAATATATTCCTCTCTCACCATTTAACTTTATTTTTTTAGATATCATCCCTTCCTATTCAAATCAGCCCTCTCTCTATATGTATATAATCTCTCCAACTACCCAAATACCGAGAAAAGTCTCAAGAGTTACAAATATTATCTTTCCATGTAGGAATGTAAACATTTCAACTTTAGTAAGTCCCTTATGATTTCTCTTTCCTGTTTACCTATTCATGCTTCTTTTGATTCTTGCGTTTGAAAGTCAAAGTTTCTATTCAGTTCTGGTCTTTTCATCAAGAATGCTTGCAAGTCCTCCATTACACTGAATAACCATTTTTCCCCTGAAGTATTATACTAAGTTTTTCTGGGTAGATGATTCTTGGCTTTAATCCTAGTTCTTCTAGAATATCATATTCCAAGCCCTTAGATCCCTTAATGTAGAAGCTACTAGATCTTGTGTTATCCTGATTGTATTTCCATAATACTTGAACTGTTTCTTCCTGGTTGCTTCCAATATTTTCTGGAATTTGGGTATAATATTCCTAGGAGTTTTCATTTTTGGATCTTTTTCAGGAAATGATCTGTGGATTCTTTCAATATTTATTTTTCCTCTGGTTTTATGATATCAAGGCAGTTTTCCTTGATAATTTCATGAAAGATGATGTCTAGGCTGGTTTTTTTTGATCATGACTTTCAGGTAGTCCCATAATTTTTAAATTCTTTCTCCTGGATCTATTTTCCAGATCAGTTGTTTTTCCAATGAGATATTTCACATTGTCTTCAATGTTTTCATTCTTTTGGTTTTGTTTTGTAATTTCTTGGTTTCTCATAAAGTCATTAGCTTCCATCTGCTCCATTCTAATTTTTAAAGAACTATTTTCTTCAGTGAGCTTTTGAACCTCCTTGTCCTTTTGGTTAATTCTGCTTTTGAAAGCATCCTTCTCCTCATTGTCTTTTTGAACCTTTTTTGCCATTTGGGTTAGTCTATTTTTAATAGTGTTATTGTCTTCAGCAGTTTTTGGCTTTCCTTTAGCAAGCTGTTGACTAGCTTTTCATTATTTGCTTGCATCACTCTCATTTTTCTTCCTGATTTTTCCTCCCACCTCCATCACTTGACTTTCAAAATCCTTTTTGAGCTCTTCCTTGGCCTGAGATCATTGCATATTTTTGGAGGTTTTGGATGTAGAAGTCTTGACTTTTATGTCTTCCACTGATGGTATGCTTTGTTCTACCTTACCTGAAAAGATGGGAGAAAGCAACCTTCTATAGTCTTATTTTTCCCCCTTTTTGGGCATTTTCCCAGCCAGTTATTTGACTTTTGAGTCCTTTGTCATGTTGAGGGTATACTCTAGGGACCCTGTAATTTCTCAGTTCCTCCAGGGTGGCACAATCAAGGGAGATGAGTTTACTACTCTCTTGGTCTGTGCTGTTGTCTGTGAGCAATGACAAGAACTCTTTTCAGTCCAGGATCTGCAAGTAGGGTCCCCTCTCCACCATCACCATCATCTCTACCATGACAGCACTCATTCTCACCTCAGGACCACCACACTGAGGGCTGAGATTCAGATCAGCCTCTTGATTTCCCCCAGGATCTTTAGGCTGAGGGCTGCAAAAGGGTACACTGCTGATGCAATGGCTGCTGCAGCTCTGGGGCCAGGGTCAGATGACACTCCTCACTTATCCAGGTGAAAGAACTTTCTTACTGACCTTTGAAGCTGTCTTTGGCATTTGTGGGTTGAGAAATCTGCTACCCATGATTCCTTCCCCTGAAACCTGCTCCAGTCTTGGCCATGCTGTGCAGTGTGGCCTAGGCTAGGATGTGCTCCACTCTGAGCCTGGTGTGATAGACCATTCCTGCCAGCCTTCCATGCTATCTTGGGCTGGAAATCTCTTTCACTGCTCTAGAATTTGTTTAGAGTCATTTTTTACAGGTATTTTATGGGATATGGGGGTAGAATTACCATTCTTCTACTCTGCCATCTTGGCTCCACCCCCATCTCTAGATTTTCGCTGCTGGGTTATGAGTAATAAATTAATATTTATTACTAGCGCAAGCCCAGATCATGATAGAACCATGAACTGAAGAGTATAATATTTAATTGCAGTATCTCACGTACCTCTTTCACAGGTCTAGCCCCCAGAAAAGCTACCCGAGGTTTGAGATACCTTATTCTATATCTACCCTAAACATATCTCAGTAACCACCATCAGTGGATTCTCATTTAGGTGTTAGAAAACACAGTTGGTTCAAAGCAAAGGCATTTGACAATACAACATAGTAATGAAAGTAGTAATTGGGTATTAGGCTTAAACATGGAGCTCACTCTGTAATAAATGCACATACCATCAGTGAGAAGACTAGAGATGTATTTATGTCACACATGAGGCCAGAACTTATGTGGAATTACACACAGATAGGAAACATATGTGACTGGATATACTTATAGAGGGGTAACTCATACCTTCAATGTTGTAGGACCATTGATGTCTTTTGGTGAAATTATAAACCTACTCTCTATGGATGCTGCTGCTTGCTGGACCTGCCTGTGAGCAGTGAGTCTTATCTTTTGCTTTTCCCATCTCTCTTAGTCTTTGGTGATTTTCAGCTCCCCACTAAGTCTTCTGTTTAAAGTTTAAGGTCCCTGCCATTTTCACTAATGTGTAATCTCATGAAATCCTTAGGCTGGAGGGAGGGGAAGGTCCCACTAAGGGTATTCCTGGCACTGTGTGAAGCTCATCCTCAGTGTGGTTAAGAGTTACTTCTACAACTGATAGCTCTTGGTGAGAGTCGTTATTTATCCCAGTTGTTCACCAGTGTTGGTAAACATTTCAATGCATTTTATATATGCTAGAATAATAGTCATTTTATATCAGTGAATAGGTCTCTTTAAGAAATGAGTCAAGGGGGGGAGGAGCCAAGATGGCGGAATAGAAAGACACACATATGCTAGCTCCTGAACCCATAGCCTAAAAAATACCTGTAAGGAGGAACTCCCAACAAGTTCTGGAGCAGAGGAAGCTGTGGAATGATGGAGTGGAGGAGATTTCTGTTCCAGAGAGACCAGAAAAACCAGCACTGGGGGTCCACCGCACACCAGACCTGGAGCGAGCCCAGCCCTGCCCTGGCCGCATGGCCCCGGGTAGAGCAGATCCAGGCTGGCTTCAGGTACAGAATCTCCAGTGGCCATGTGGTTCCCTCCGCCCATGGGCGCAAAGGTCAGTGAGAGGGCCTGTTTGGTTGGCTGAGAGGGGAGCAGGGTGTCTCCATAACTCAGGCCCCCTTGGGAGGCAGCAGCTGACAGGAGCTCCCAAAGCAGACAGGAGCTTGGATCCATTGTTGAAGGTCTCCACATAAACCCCTTGAGGGAACTGAGCCCTGTGAGGTGACCCTGCCCCCACCTGAGCACCTGAATTTAATCTTACAGTGAATAGCAGCCCTGCCCCCACTGAAAGCCCTGAGGCTGGGAAGCGGCATTTGAATCTCAGACCCCAAGCACTAGCTGGGTGGATCTGGAGACAAGGTGGGTGTGGAAAGAAATCTCAAAAGTCAAGTAACTGGTTGGGAAAATGCCCCAAAAAGGGAAAAAAAAGTAAGACCATAGAAGGTTACTTTCTTGGTGAACAGATATTTCCTCCTTTCCTTTCTGATGAGGAAGAACAATGCTTACCATCAGGGAAAGACATAGAAGTTAAGGCTTCTGAATCCCAAACATCCGAAATAAATATTCAATGGGCTCAGGCCATGGAAGAGCTCACAAAGGATTTTGAAAATCAAGTTAGACAGGTGGAGGAAAAACTGGGAAGAGAAATGAGAGAGAAGCAAGAAAAGCATGAAAAGCAGGTCAATACCTTGCTAAAGGACACCCAAAAAAAATGCTGAAGAAAATAACACCTTGGGGGGGCGGAGCCAAGATGGCGGAGTAGAAGGACGCACATTCACGAGCTCCGAACCCACAACCCATGGAATTGAGGTAAAAGGAGAGCCCCATAAATTCTGAATCTCTGCAGGGGGTGCACAAACATAGGGGAAGAGATTTCCGTTCCACTGAACCCTGGAGAGCCGTCCCCGGGGTCCATCGCACTCCAGAAAGCGGACCCCACCCCCACCCCTGGCCGCGACCCAGAGAAGCTGACCTGAGCAGACTTCTGAGAGGAAAGCTCCGGGAGAATCTCCGGTAGCCGGGAAAGTCCCTCTGCCCACAGAAGCTAAAGGTCAGTTAAAAAGAACCCTGCGCTAGGGGAGGGGAGCGGGCCCCCTCGGGAGGAAGCGGCGGCGGCAGAGACGGGGCAGGAAGCGGCGGAGGCAGAGACGGGGGCAGGAAGCGGCGGAGGAAGAGACGGGGGCAGGAAGCGGCGGAGGCAGAGGCGTGGGGCGGGCGGCTGAGGCGGCAGCGGCCCGGGACTCAGGAATCCCCCAGCAGCAGGTAGGATCTTCAATACTGAAGGTCTTTCCAACCTGAGGGAGCCGAGCAGGGGAGAGGGCCCTGCCCCCACACCGCTCTACTGCTGAACGCCTCTGAATAAAACCCCCAAGGGAGCTGAGCACAGCAGGCGGGGCCCCCCACCCCACCCCCACCCGCTCTGTTCCTGAAAGTCGCTTCAGAAAGCCCCTGAGGGCCCAAGCTAGGAAGCGGCCCTGCCCCCACCCTGCGCCAGAACTAAAGCTTGCCGCGGGAAAGCGCATTTGAATCTCAGAGGCCAAGGACTAGCTGGGCGGATCCAGGCGGAGGTGGAAAGGAATCTCAGAAGTCAAGTAACTGGCTGGGAAAATGCCTAGAAAGGGAAAGAAAAATAAGACTTTAGAGAGTTTTTTCCAACAAATGCAAATGATCCCGACCTTCGGATCTGAAGGGGAGGATGAGGACGTATTTTTCCCATCAGGGAAAGATGTGGAGGGCGGGGCCTCAGTACCCCAGACACCCCAGGGGGGTGTTGGGTGGGCTCAGGCCTTGGAAGAGCTTAAAAAGGATTTTGAAAAGCAAGTTAGACAGGTGGAGGAAAGACTGGGAAGGGAAATGACAAAGATGCAAGAAGAGTATGAAAAAAAGGTCAATATCTTGGTAAAGGAGTCCCAAAAAAATGCTGAGGAAATTAACACCTTGAAAAATAGGCTCACTCAATTGGCAAAAGAGGTTCAAAAAGCCAATGAGGAGAAGAATGCATTCAAAAGCAGAATGAGCCAAATGGAAAAAGAGGCTCAAAAGCTCACTGAATTTAATAGTTCTCTCAAAATTAGAATGGAACAGATGGAGTCTAATGACTTTATGAGAAACCAAGAAATCACCAAACAAAACCAAAAGAACGATAAAATGGAAGAGAATGTGAAATATCTCATGGGAAAAACAACTGACCTGGAAAATAGATCAAGGAGAGACAACTTAAAAATTATGGGACTACCTGAAAGCCATGATCAAAAAAAGAGCCTAGACATCGTCTTGCATGAAATTATCAAGGAAAACTGCCCTGACATTCTAGGACCAGAGGGCAAAATAAGTATTGAAAGAATCCATCGATCACCACCTGAAAGAGATCCAAAAAGAGAAACTCCTAGGAACATTGTGGCCAAATTCCAGAACTCCCAGCTCAAGGAAAAAATCTTGCAAGCAGCCAGAAACAAACAATTCCAGTACTGTGGAAATATAATCAGGATAACCCAAGATCTAGCAGCATCTACATTAAGGGATCGAAGGGCGTGGAATAGGATATTCCAGAAGGCAAAGGAACTAGGACTGAAACCAAGAATCACCTACCCAGCTAAACTGAGTATAATACTTCAAGGGAAAATATGGTCTTTCAATGAAACAGAGGACTTTCAATCATTCTTAATGAAAAGACCAGAGCTGAAAAGAAAATTTGACTTTCAAACACAAGAATGAGAGGAAGCATGCAAAAGTCAACAGCAAGGAGAAGTATTAAGGGACTTACCAGAAATGAACTGTTTGCATTCATACAGGGAAGGACAATATTTCTAACTCTTAAAACTTTTCAGTATCTGGGTGGTTGGTGGGATCACACATACACATGTACACGCATGCACACACATACACACATGCATTCACATGCAGAGACAGAGAGCACAGATTGAACTGAATAGGATGGGACCATACCTTAAAAGAAATTAAGGTAAATGGTGAGAGAGAAATGTAGTGAGAGGAAAGAGGGGGAAATGGAAGGGGGTAACTATATGTCATTTAAGAGGCAAGTAGGAGATGTTTTTAGTGGAGGGAAAAAGAGGAGAGCTGAGGGAAAAAAACAAACAAACAAACAAACAAAAGTTTACCCTCATCACATTTGACTAAACGAAGGAGTGAAATGCACACTCATTTTGGTATGAAAACCTATCTTACAGTATAAGAAAGCGGGGGAGAAGGAGATATTGGGGGGGGGGGGATGATGGAAGGGAGGGCAAAGGGAGGAGGGAGAAATTGAAAGTCAACACTTGGGGAGGGACAGGATCAAAGGACAGAAGAGAAACAATGAGGGGCAGGTTAAGAGGGATGGCAATTCAGTTAATCTTACACAACACGACTATCAGGAAGGTCACTTGCAAAGCTACACAGATATGGCCTATAATAAATTGCCTGCCGTACCAAAGGGAATGGATGGGGAGGGAGGGATGGGGAGAATTTGGAACTCAAAGTTTCAGGAACAATTGTTTAGTATTGTTGTTGCAACTAGGAAAGAAGACATACAGTTAATGAGGAATAGAAAGTCATCTGGCCCTACAGGAGAAAAGAGAAGATAGAGACAAGGGAAGGGAGGGATGACAGAAGAGAGGACAGATTGAAGATAGGGAAAATTAGATTGCTTGGGGTATTGGGGTGGGGGGAGGGGAGAAAAGGGGAGAAAATTTGGAACCCAAAAATTTGTGGAAATGAATGTAAAAAGCTAAATAAATAAATAAATTTAAAAAAAAAAAAAGAAAATAACACCTTGAAAAATAGGCTAACTCAATTGGCAAAAGAGGTTCAAAAAGTCAATGAGGAGAAGAATGCTTTCAAAAGCAGAATTAGCCAAATGGAAAAGGAGGTTCAAAAGCTCATTGAAGAAAATAGTTCTTTCAAAATTAGAATGGAGCAGATGGAGGCTAATGACTTTCTGAGAAACCAAGAAATCACAAAACAAAACCAAAAGAATGAAAAAATGAAAGATAATGTGAAATATCTCACTGGAAAAACAACTGACCTGGAAAATAGATCCAGGAGAGACAATTTAAAAATTATGGCACTACCTGAAAGCCATGATCAAAAAAAGAGCCTAGACATCATCTTTCATGAAATTATCCAGGAAAACTGCCCTGAGATTCTAGAACCAGAGGGCAAAACAAGTATTCAAGGAATCCACTGATCACCACCTGAAAGAGACCCAAAAAGATAAACTCCTAGGAACATTGTGGCCAAATTCAAGAGTTCTCTGGTCAAGGAGAAAATATTGCAAGCAGCTAGAAAGAAACAATTCCAGTATTGTGGAAATACAATCAGGATAACACAAGATCTAGCAGCTTTCTACATTAAGGGATTGAAGGGCGTGGAACAGGATATTCCAGAAGTCAAAGGAAGTAGGACTAAAACCAAGAAGTGAGTCAAGGGATGGCCCCTTTAATTAGAAAAAAAAAAAATAATTTTTTTTTTAAAAAATCAGGGAGGGAATGACCCTTGGGGTTGCTGTTCCAAAGAGAAACAGTTACCATTGACATTCACTCTAAGGCAGGAGGGCCCAAAATACAGTCATTAAGTCGAGCTTTGGCAGGGACCTATTGTGGTCCAATCTTAACTCATTCTAAGTGAGTACCTGCAAAGGCCTTACCCTAAAAGGCCAGTGTCTCCCATTGTATCCTGGGCTGTCTCCAGTCATCCTGATGAATATCTGGTCACTGTATCCAGATGGCTCTGGAGGAGAAAGTGAGACTGGTGACCTTTACAGCCCTCACTCACTCAAATTGTCATGTCATCATTTCCCTGATGTCATGGTCCTCTTCAAAAATGAAAGACAAACCCAACATTTTATATCACCTAATTTGACCTAATTTTAAAAAAATAAAAATTAGAAAACCTGTAGTCCAACCACAATTGGAAGGAACAGAGAAAAAAAATCAGTGGATCCCTGTGGTAAATACTAGGGCATCCAAAATGGAACAAACTTTTAGGGAAAGTCTCTGTTGGTGGGGAAAAGAACTGCAGGTCCTGTGTCTGAGTGGGTAGAGAAGATAAGGAAAGACCTAAATGGTCTACTACTTCCTTTCTGCTTGATTTCTGGAGATTCTATGGAGATTTGGAGATCTGCAGTCATTGATTTGCATTGATTTGTTTTGCTGGCTCCAGGATATCATGGTTCTGTTCAAACACTTGAGTGTGGGGATGCCATTGCAACATCAGTTGTGAGACCTTTTCCTTTTCATTCTAGCCCAAGTGCTTTCTCCCTCTTCAGTATGCTATTCAAGACTGAGAAAAAGTAGAGCTGTCTTTCTGTAGTAGCAAAGAACAAGAAACAAAGCGAATGTCCATTCATCAGGAAATGGCTTAACAAATTATGGTATGTGAATGTAATAATAATAATATTAATGTATTAACTCTGCTACAAGAATTTGTGAATATGGGAAAGAGGAAGGCCTATATGAACAAAATTAAATAAGGAGAACCAGGAAAGCTGCATATACATTTGTTGTTGTTCAAGTCATTTCTGTCATGTCGGACTTTGTGACCCCATTTAGAGTTTTCTTGGCAAAGATCCTGACGTGGTTTGCCATTTCTTTCTCTAGTTCATTTTACAGATGAAGAAACTGAGACAAGCAAATAGTGTTAAGTGGTTTGCCTAGGGTCACACAACTAATAAATGTCTCAGGTCAAGTTTGAACTTAGTTCAGGGCTAGAGCTCTGTCCACTCTACCACCTAGCTGCCCTGTATAGACAGTGACTACAGTCTTATTGAAAGAATTGTGGCTGAACAGTTTCAAATTATGACTAAGAATTCTCTCAAGAACTATGAGAACCCACTTCTTTGGAGAAAGAGGGACCATGAGTGTGGAATACTGCATCTAACGTTAGATTTTTTAATTAACATGCTGGTTAATTTTCTTAACTTTCTCTTCCCCCTCCCCCACTCTCTTTTTGTAGTAAGGGATGGCTTTCTGAAAGGGCAGGATGTAAGGGAAGAGTATATTGGGAAACGTAGGTGAAATAAAAGCAAAAGATAACAATAAAATTTTACTTTTTTTAAAAAAGTCTGTGCTTCAATCACATTATAGTTAATTTCTTCTTCAAATGCATCTGTGCTTCCAGATGCAAATCTTGCATGTAGGAAGGTAGTCAAAGCACTTTGACCTCCTATCAATTTTTCCGAGTACCAGTATTCCTATCTCAGTCATTGTTGGCTAAAGTAACACCAGACTAGGAAATCTGGCATGTTTGTTCAACCATTCTCCAGTTGATGGGCTTCCCCTCAGTTTCCAGTTTTTTGTCACCACAAAAAAAAAGCTTATAGATATTTTTTGATCTCTTTGGCTTTGAGCCTTGCACTGGTTAACCAGGTCAAAGAGCTGTTTAATAACTTTTTATGATAATTCCAAATTGTTTTGCATAATAGTTGAACCCATTCATGGCTCCACCAACTGTGTACTCTTCTTTTCCTACAGCTACAATAACACTTCTCATTTTTTTGTCATCTTTGTTAATCTGATAAATGTGAGGTTGAACCTCACAATTTGTAGTGAATTAGAGTATTTTTTTCAATTAGGCTATAGATTACTTGGGTTTCTTCTCTTGAAAACTATGTGTTTATATCCTTAGACCACTTTATCAGTTAGAAGCATAGCACATTCTAATCAATTTGAATCAGTTCCCTATATATCTTGGAAATAAAACATTTATCAAACAAACTTGCCTTTATTTTTAGTTTTATTGGATTAGTTTATACAATAACTTTTTGAGTTTTTATAATCAATATTATCCATTTTATCTTCTGTGATCCTCTCTATCCCTTTTTTGATCACGAAGTCTTCTTTTATCCATATATCTGATAGCTAATTTTTCCTTGTTTCTTTAATCATTTATGTGTTTGTTTTTTAATTAATTTAATATGATGTGATCTTTTCTATTTAGATCACATATCCATTTCAAGCTTACCTTGATATAAGGTATGAAGTGTTGATCTAAATCTGATTTCCCTAATATCTTTATATCTTCATACTCTAATACACTGTCTGGTACACAATAGACATTCAAAGTATACCTGTTGATATTAATTGAATAGGCAATGGTGAAGATGATATCTGTTCCATGTATAGGGTGTGGTCTGCAAATGTGCAGAAAAAGGAGATTGGGGAATAATTGCTCACTTTGGCCAGAACACTGTATCTTTGGAAAGAATTATGTAAATAAACCTAGAAAGAAATTGCCATGGTAAGAAATTTCTACTTTATCCTGTCATAGATAATGGGGAAGTAACATGCTCAGACATGAATGGTAGGGAAATTCTTCGTGCAATTGCATAAAAGATGAATTGGAGAGAGATTAGAGGAAGTGAGATTTCTTAGCATTCTCAATTTAGTTCAATCAAATGATGAAGGCATGAGCTAGGATGGTATTAATGGGAGTAAAGAAAAGGGATGAATATGAAGACTATTGTGGAGGTAAAGCCAGCAGGATTTATTTTATTTTATTTTAAGTGTGGGAGAAGAGATTTCAGACCTTGATGATAGGGATAATGGTTGTCCTACCAAAAGAAATAGGGAAGTTGTAAGGAGGAGTGGTTTTAGGGAGAAGATAATGAATTCATAGGGTGCAGAATGAGATTTTATTTCCAACATGTCCAGTGTTAGTGTTTTACTTGACTACATATATTATACGGTTTTTTTCCCCCAATTGTGGGCATTTGGTGGGAGAGGAGAAAATCTATTTTTGTGCACTGAAAAAATAAAAATTTGTGATTCAGTTGTTTGAATCTTCAAAAGTCTGTTAATTCTTCATCTCAACAGACTCCAAAATATTTCAGAGGGCTTAAGAGAATTTTATTTTTTTCCTTTGTAGTCGTATATCTTTAAGTTCAGTGGTTTTTTACATTTTATTTATTTTCATTGTTCTACAGTCACTGTCATGTAACTTAGATTTTTTTTCCACTTATTTAAATCTGACTTTATTTGGGCAAAAAGTGTCTTGTAATTGTGTTCATATAATCTCTGGGTTTGTTTTGGCAGGTAAACTCCTAGGTATTTTATAGTGTCTACCCTAGCTTTAAATGGGATTTCTCTTTCTATCTCTTGCTGTTGGACTTTGTTGCTAATATATAGGAATGCAGAAGATTTATGTGGGTTTATTTTGTAACCTGCAACTTTGCCAAAGTTGTTTATTATTTCAAATAGTTTTTTACTTGAATCTCTGGGATTCTCTAAGTATATCATCATATCATCTGCAAAGAATGATAACTTAGTTTCTTCTTTGGCTATTTTTATTCCTTCAATTTCTTTATCTTGTCTAATTGCTACTGCTAACATTTCTATTACCATATTGAATAATAGTGGTGATAATGGGACATCCTTGTTTCACCCCTGATCTTATTGGAAATGCACCTAGCTTATCCCCATTGCATATAATACTTGCTGAAGGTTTTAGGTGGATACTGCTTATTATTTTATGGAACGTTCTCCAGTGTTTATAATAGGAATGGGTGTTGTATTTTGTCGAAAGCTTTTTCTGCATCTATTGAGATAATCATGTGGTTTTTGTTAGTTTTGTTTTTGATATGATCAATAATGCTAATAGTTTTCCTAATATTGAACTAGCCCTGCATTCCTGGTATGAATCCTACCTGATCATTATGTATTATTCTCGTGATAAGATGCTGTATTAGTTTTGCTAAAATCTTGTTTTAAATTTTTGCATTTATATTCATTAGAGGAATTGGTCTATAATTTTCTTTCTCTGTTTTGTCTCTTCCTGGCTTGGGTATCAAAACCATATTTGTATCATAGAAAGAATTTGGGAGGACTCCTTCTTCCCCAATTTTCAAAAATAGTCTATATAGTATTGGAATTAACTGTTCTTTAAATGTTTGTAGAATTCACTTGTGAATCCATCTAGCCCTGGAGATTTTTTCCTAGGGAGTTCATTGATGGCTTATTCAATTTCTTTTTCTGAGATGGGGTTGTTTAAGTATTCAACTTCCTCTTCTGTTAATCTGGACAATTTGTATTTTTAAAAATATTCATCCATCTCATTTAGATTATCGAATTTGTGGGCATAAAGTTGGGCAAAGTAATTTCTAATTATTGTTTTAATTTCCTCTTCATTGGAGGTGAGTTCACCCCTTTCATTTTTAATATTAGTAATTTGATTTTCTTCTTTCTTTTTTTAATCAAATTTTAATCAAATTTTTAATCAAACCAAAGGTTTATCAATTTTATTAGTTTTTTCATAAAACCAACTATTGGTTTTATTTATTAATTCAATAGTTTTCTTAATTTCAATTTTATTAATCTCTCCTTTGGTTTTCAGTATTTCTAATTTGGTATTTTCTTGGGGATTTTCAATTTGTTCTTTTTCTAGCTTTTTCAGCTGGATGTCCAAGTCATTGATCTCCTCTTTCTCTATTTTATTTATGTAGGCATTCAAAGATATAAAACTTCCCTTAAGAACTGCTTTTTGAGTATCCCATAAGATTTGGTATGTTGTCTCATTATTGTCATTCTCTTGAATGAAGTTGTTGATTGTTTCTATGATTTCTTCTTTAACCCATTCCTTCTTTAGGATTAGATTATTTAGTTTCCAATTGATTTTCCGTTTATCTTTCCATGGCCTTTTATTACATGTAATTTTTATTGCATTATGATCTGAGAAGGATGTATTGATTATCTCTGCCTTTCTGCACTGGATTGTGAGATTTTTATGTCCTAGTACATGGTCAATTTTTGTAAATGTTCCATGTATCACTGAGAAAAAGATATATTCCTTTCTATTCCCATTCAATTTTCTCCAAAGATCTATCATATCTACCTTATCTAGAGTTTTATTTACCTCCTTAACCTCTTTCTTGTTTATCTTGAGGTTAGATTTATTGAGTTCAGAGAGGGGGAGGTTGAGGTCCTCCACTAGTATAGTTTTGATGTCAATTTCTTCCTTCAACTCCCCCAACCTCTCCTCTAAGAATCTGGATGCCATACCACTTGGAGCATACATGTTTAGTAATGATATTGCTTCATTGTCTCTGGTGCCTTTAGCAGGATATAGTTTTCATCCTTATCCCTTTTGATTAGATCTATTTCTGCTTTTGCTTTGTCTGAGATTAGAATTGCTACTCCTGCCTTTCTTACATCAGCTGAAGCACAATATATTTTGCTCCATCCTTTGACCTTTAGCCTATGTGTATCCCCCCGTTTCAAATGTGTTTCTTGTAAGCAGCATATAGTTGGATTATGGCTTTTAATCCATTCTGCTATCCATCTCTGTTTTATGGGAGAATTTATTCCATTCACATTCACAGTTATGATTACAATCTGTGTATTTCCCTCCATCCTCTTTCCCACCATTTGTACTTTTAGCTCTCCCATCTCCCTTCCCCTGCTCAATAATATTCACTTTTCACCACCTCCTCCTGCAGCCTTCCCCTCCTTCTTTTAGCCCCCCTCCCCTTTTACTCTTATTGCTTCTTCCCTCCCTTTTAGCTTCCCTCCCCTTTCTTCCCCCTTCTTCTCCTACTGCCTATAGTGCTAGTTAGGATTATCTACTTAAGTTAATTGTTCCCTCCTTTAAACAAATCAGATGAGAGTACTCTCAAACAATGCTCATCTCCTTCCCCTCTTTCCCTCTACTATAATTTTGTACTTCTTCCTGTGATGTAATTTGCCATTTTCTGCTTCCTCCTTTTCACACCTCCTATTACAATCCCTTCTCATACTTAAATCATATTTTTTATCATGACATCATTTACTTTATACCCATTCCCTCTATGTATATCCCTTTTATATTTCATAATAGATGCACAATTCTCAAGATTAACAGGTATCATCTTCCCTTATAGGGAAGTAAACAGTTTGCCCTAATTGAGTAACAAGTTTTTGTTTTTGTTTCCCCCCCTCATTTACCTTTTTATGATTCTCTTGAGGCCTGCATTTGAAGATCAAATTGTCTATTAAGTTCTGGTGTTTTGGTCAGGAAACTCTGGAAATCCCTTACTTTGTTGAATGACTTTCTCCTTGCCTGAAATGTTATGCTGAACTTTGCTGGGTAGTTGATCCTTGGTTGTAGTCCCAACTCCTTTGCCTTACAGAATATTGGGTTCCAATTCTTTCATTCTTTTAATGTAGAAGCTGCAAGGTCCTGTGTGATCCTGACTGTATCTCCTTGATATTTGAATGGTTTCTTTCTGACTGCTTGTAATATTTTCTCCTTTACTTGATAGCTCTGGAATTTGGCAATGATATTTCTTGGGGTTTTGAGTTTGGGATCCCTTTTGGGAGGGGAACAGTGGATTCTTTCGATGACTATTTTGACCTCTGAATCTAGCACTTCTGGGCAGTTTTCTTTGATGACTTCCTGGAAGATATTGTCCAGGGCTCTTTTCTTCATCATGGGTTTCTGGCAGGCCAATAATTCTTAAACTTTCTCTCCTGGATCTATTTTCCAGGTCAGTTGTTTTTCCAATTAGATATTTTACATTTTCTTCTATCTTTTCATTCTTTAGATTTTGTTTGACTGATTCTTGCTGTCTCATTGAGTCATTAGTTTCTACTTGCCCAATTCTAACTTTTATCAAATTGTTTTCTTCAATTAACTTTTGCATCTCCTTTTCCATCTGTCCAATTTTTCCTTTGAAGGAGCTATTTTCTCCATTGAATTTTTGTACTTCCTTTTCCATTGGACCAACTGTTCCTTTTAGGGAGTTATTTTCTCCAGTTAATCTTTGAACTTCCTTTTCCATTTGTTCAATTTTCCTTTTCAGAGAGATGTTCTCATCAGTGAATTCTTTTTTCATAATTTTAAAGTCATTGGCCAGTTTTTCTTCTATTTCCTTCTTCAGCTGTTCCATGAGAGCTGCTTGTGCTTGCGAGCAGTTCATAGTCCTTTCTGAAGTTTCAGATGGAAGTACAGTCTCAGCTTTGACCTCTTTGGTGTTTGTGATTTGGGTCTTATCCCCATGGAAAGATTCTATGATTTTTTCACCCTTCTGCTTTTTCTTGTTCATGATGTTGATTGAGTGTTGTGGCTTCTGGTTCTTTCAGTCAGAAGCTACAGAACTTTGTGCTGAGCTGATGTGTGAAAAAGCTAAGAGCAGGTTTTTGTTTTGTGTTTCCCCAATCATCCCTGGGGTTAGCTTGTTAAGTGTGGGAGAGGAGTGGTCTGGTCACAGGAGATCTCCTCAGCTGCACTGAGGCAAAGGCAAGCTCAGGGGATGGTGATCCCATCTTCCCTATTGTCTTCCTGTTTCTCCTGGAGTGCTGAGGCACGCCTAGATGCTAATGCATGTTCCCTCCCCTCCTGGTACTCCTCTCCTGGGGCTAAGGCTTGCCTGGGTCCTAGTGAGAGTTTTCTCTGCCCTGGGTCCTCTGTCCTTCCGGATTTCCCCCACCACAGTAGGAGGAATCCCCCTTAGCTATTTTCCTAGCCTCAGGTGTTATGAGACTATTGACCCTTTCTGCTGTTACCCCAGATCCAAGATTTTTCTGGGGAAATATTTTATAGTTCTTTGAAGGTCATCAAGGGGGGAGGAGAGAACATACTGATCACTCTGCCATCCTGGTTCCTGGAAGTTCAAGTAGGTGACTTACTGATGTTTAATCTTCAGGCTGAAAGTCTCAGGAGCTGCTGCACTGATGTCTGATGCTCAACGGC
Organism: Bettongia penicillata ogilbyi; assembly: GCA_023548195.1. NCBI lineage: Eukaryota > Metazoa > Chordata > Mammalia > Diprotodontia > Potoroidae > Bettongia > Bettongia penicillata. The sequence goes on along the minus strand of JAJHZJ010000011.1, from coordinate 2,904,545 downwards.
TCTCACTGGCTCAGCTAGGCTTGTCTCTGGCCCTTGGGTGCTGTTCTACCAGTTCCACCCACTCGGGTTTCCTGGACCCCTTCTGCTCCAATGTGCTGGATGCAGTGCATTGTGCGCTGGGGGCTCACCCCTGCAGAACAGATCCTTCCCATGGACTTTCCAGTCTAACGTGGGCTCCAAATCTGTCACAGTCTGTCTCCCACGGGATCCTGCACTTCCAAAATTTGGTCAGATTCTCCTTTCAGAGGTATCTGAAGGAGTTTGTCCAAGAGCTTAGGTGGATCGTTGCTCTCACTCTGCCATCTTGGCTCCGCCAGAAAATAGTCTGAAATACTTTTAAAAAGATGAACACATAAAGACTTGCTATGTTACTTTATTGATGGCTTATTACACTGGGGAAATGAAAACTTTCCACTAAATTATGTGGGGCAACAGCTTGAGGTTTAGGAGATATTATGAATGAACCCTATATCCCTAAATAGCTAAGCTATTTTGGACTTTTCACAAAAAAACCAAACAGCATCATTTGTCACACTTGTGTTCTTACATACATACTAAAGAAGTTTGGAGAACTAATCAATTGTAATGCTTAACTTTCTTGATGTCAAGTATCTTTAAGGATCTCAAAAAATCTTGGAAGCCTATACCATCATTTACTTTACTAGATTACAGACAATGGGAAGGACTGGTTTAATCACTCACTTTTCCTTTTTTGGTAGTAACATCACAACTCCCTAGAAGATGACTAATTAGAAAACTCAGTTAATTGGATCCTCCTATGATTAAATGAATAGAAGAATTGGCAAATAATATGAAAATAAACTAAAGTGAGAGAAAATTTTGAAAATAAAGCAAAGTATCTTTTTAGGCTATGCCCTGGTTTCTGTGTAGATTCACCCCATTTTTTAAACTTTCCCTTTTATCTAATTAATAAAGGTGAAGTATGATACCATCTATGAGAGAATTCAGGTATGCTTGGAAGATTTCCCCTAACCAAAAAACCTCTCATCTGTCCTCCAATAAGTGAAATTTCTTGGATAGTTGATAAATCTTTATTTTATAAATAAAAGTTTATTTCACAATTTGAGAGAAAGCAGAACAAACAGAAATCTTTTTGAGGTAATAGGATGATTTAAAAGTCACTCAGAAGCTTCTCTGATTAGATAAGATCTTTTCTTGAGGTTGCTTTAGTGAAGGCATTTAGGAACTAAAGTGTGGTCAGAAACACAGAAATGTAGAAAAGCAAGAGGATATTGGCTCCTAAAGACTAACTTTGTCCTTTGGAAGTGTTGGCTAGTCCTACCTACAAAATTGTAAATTCATCTTTAGCCATTGCGAGATGATGAATCATCAGAGAAAGATTCAGTTGTATTTAGCCAAAGTGTATAATCTACCTGGGAAAACTTTGTCTGTTACTTATGCACACTTCTGATTCTAAGGCACAAAGATGACTGTGCTGTGTGCTGGGGGCTCACCCCCGCAGAACAGATCCTTCCCATGGACTTTCCAGTCTAACCTGGGCTCCAAATCTGTCACAGTCTGTCTCCCACTGTATTCTGCACTTCCAAAATTTGGTCAGATTCTCCTTTCAGAGGTATCTGAAGGAGTTTGTCCAAGAGCTTAGGTGAATTCTTTTAGATAATCTTATCTCCTTTTAGAAAATTTTCAAGAACAAGGGGTAAAGAAAATGTCCTCTAGTGTTAACTTCCAGTTGAATAGAAAAAAAAATACCCAGGACTCCATTCACTGAATCATGAAGTCTTGTAGTTCAATTGAGCTTTTCCTGGAGTTTTTTCAACATTTTGAGAGAAACAGATTTATTTTTTATAATACATTATTTACTATATATTATAATCATTATATTGTTATTAATATATAATAATAAATATAATAAAAATAGCAGCAACAATGTTTTCAGAGAATCCCGATGGGATTTTAAATATCACAAATTAGAAATCTGATAAGACCAACACTAAGAACTTTTTGGAATATAAATACAGTCAAGCTGCAAAGGAAATAATTCCTTACTTACCTTGAAGTCAATGGAGTCACAGTGAAGTCACAAATAGCAAATCATACCAAGATTTTTTGCTTAGATTTCTTTTTTAGCTAATATGAGAAGTAAGTTATATAGCCTAAAGAAAAATTAATATTCACATGCCAGTAATTTGCAATCATATGCACTAAAGTACAGCAGTAGCATCCATATAGCCCTATGATACTGTTGCTATGTGCAGCCCAGTTCTCAAGAGAAGCAAAAGCATCAATTTTGAATGACAGATGGTAGCACATCTGGAGGTACAGTCATGTGTACATGTCCCTTAATCCCTACTGCCTGCAACATAAGAGACTACTAAGAGAGCATTTTTCTGATGAAATTGTTCTCTTCTTGGTTATGATGAGATTTTAGTTTGCTGTAGGGTCAAAGAAGCCATTTACTATTTTGGATTAAAAATATCAATTTACTTGATATCTTTTGATTTTTACTTCATGAGAATTTCTCCAAATATACTCCCACCTTCCTCTCCCAGAAAAACATTCAATATGATAAATAATATTTTAAAGAAAAAAAAGAAATAATCAGCAAAACTGATGTAGAAAATTTAATATATACATATATACGTATACACACACGATGTATCATATCTATGGCTCTCATATCTCTGAAAAGGAATGGAGGAGGAATGTCTTTTTATATCTCTTCTTTGGAGTCATGCTTGTTCTTTGTAATTTTGTAGAATTCACTTCTGACAAAAAAAATCAAAGTTGTTAGTTTGGGTATTGATATTGTTATAATCATGTATGTATGTTGTTTTCTTAAAGGTTTACTTCACTCTGTATCAGTTAATTTCAATCTTTCTAATCTCTGTATGCTTTATTTTCATTGTTCCTTACAGTGCAGTAATATTCTATTACATATACCACAATTTCTTGAGCCAAGGTGTATGGGCATCTACTTTATTTACAGATTTTGTTACTACAAAATGTTGTAGATATTTTGCTGCTATAAATATTTTTATATGGATCAAAGAGTATGGATAATTTAGTCATTTTATTTACATAATTCCAAATTGCTTTTCAAAATTTTTATACTGATTCATAGCTCCACCAACACAATCCCTCCAATTGTGACTATCCCTTTCTTTTGCCTTGTTTGCCACTTAACTAGATATGGGATAAACTTTAGGTTTGTTTGGGTTTGTACTTATCTTATTATTACTGATTTGGAGCATTCTTTAAGATGATGATTAGTAGCTTGTCATTTTCTTTTGAGAAGTATTTGTTAATATCCTTTGGCAAGTTATCAGTTGTGGAATGGTTTTTGGCTTTATACCTACACACATACACATATCCCCCCTCCAATGTGTGTGTGTATGTGTGTGTATGTTATGCATGTGTATAATATTTATATTTGTTATCATAGATACCCTACCATTTGTTACCTGAAAATTTTAATATGAAGATTTTTTTTTTTTGCATTGAACCACTTCCTGCTTTTCCTGAGTGCATCAATTTTGGGCAGAAGCTTTTCACCTTCCTGTATTCAAAATTATCTATTTTATCTTTTGTAATTATTTGCTTAAGAATATATTTCTCCCACCCATAGCTGTAATGTATGATACATACTAAGACATATTAAAGGTAATCTCAAGAGGAAAGAACTATCATTAAGGGAGATCAGGAAAGAACTTGCAAAAGTTGACATGATATACTAGAGAAGCAAGATTCTGATACTTGATAGCACTACCATGGACAGTGGTTGGATATGATGTGAACATGGTGTTGGGCTGGTTTGATATAGTAGTTTGAGGCAAATCTTCACTCATTCTCCAATTAGAACAGCTCATCATCAGGGTAGAGTCTCAAAGGTAAGTTAAGTAGTTAAAGGTGTAGTATGGTCTCCAAGGTCCTGAGGGCCATATTTCCTAGGGGGATTTTTTTTGTGCTTGGCATATGTCTGAACAAAAAGTTTGGGGGTAGAGAAGTAGGGGTGAGAAGGCAGGATCTAAGGTGAGTTGAATTACCAAAGCTGTTACTTATTTGGATCATGTGTCTGTAGGCTTGGGTTTATACTTAGGCCCAAGGCATGGGCATAGCCATATTGGACTGTTTATGAGGAAAGATTCTCTCTCTTACTACATCTGCCACCTTTCAGCCTTGACTGACAGTATCTCATTGATGCATTTCTTTCAGTTTCCTCCCTACTAAAAAAGAACACACGACCAGAGTTTTTTAATGAATTAAAAAGACACAGTCAAATACTCATCTTTCCGTGCTTTTTTTTTTTTTGACAGATTTCTTGCTTAACACTAGAACCAAAAATCTAACCTCTCAGTTCAATTACACCTTCCTGAAGGTGTTTCTAACCTTGGATTTGAAGATATGCTTCCGGAAATTTCTATTTCTTAGTCGTAGCTGTTGAACATTAGTGAAAAGTGATATAAAAAGTATCTTAAGCTCCTGCTTGGTGACAGACTTAGACATGGAAATGTTATTTTGTTTTGCAATCACTTCAACTTTAATGCATTACAAATTATTCTATTTAACATAAGAATACTAACTTTTTTCAGTCTATACATTGTACTTCTCACACAAGTAAAACAAAAAAAAAAAATCCAAGCAATCATCCTCACATTCTTTGCTGTTGATAATTTTCATTGATTTCAGAGAAGAGTAAGAGATGAAGCTTCCTTTGAAGCTTGCCCATATTTATGTTCTAGAGAGTTCTGGGTTTTGGGCTTATGAGGTTTCTAATTCATAACCTTTATAACCCCATCTGGATTCTCTGAAAACATTGTTTTTAAAAGATATCTTGCTTGTGCTTCCCAAAACTTTGGAAAATCTATCTCCAGGAACAAGCTCAATTGAGCTTTTCAAGGACTGGAGAGTTCTGTGAGTTGGCTTTCTATCTGGATAAAAGTTAGCATTAAAGGACATATTCTTGTTCTTGAAAACCTTTAAAAACTCCTTTAAAAAGGAGTCATTTTTGTGTATTAGAATCAGTTGTGCATAATGTGTGGACAAGGTGTTCCTAGGTAGATTATATACTTTGGCTGAATGCAACTGAATCTCTCTCAGATGATTCAGCATTTTGCCGTGCCTAACATTCATTTTATAGTTTTGTAGGTAGGACTGGCCAGCACTTCGAGCGAGCAAACTTAATTTTGCTTGTCTACACACCTATGTTTCTATCCAAGCTTCAGTTGCTGAATGCCTTTTCTAACCTTCCATCAAGAAAACACCTATCTAATCACAGGAGCTTCTGTGACTTTTAAGTGATCCTATTACCTCAAAAAGGTTTCTGCCTGTTAAGCTTTATCTCAAATTGGGTAGGAACTTCACTTATTGGTGAACAGGTGAGGGAGATTTATTTTAGTTAGGGGGAAATCTTCCAAGCATTTCTAAGATTATATGCTAAAGATGAAGAATTACCTTACCTATATTAAAAGTGATCTGTAGTCAGTTGTGATCAGTCCCCAGATCAGTTGCCAACATCAAGTGAATTCTGTGAACTCCATAAGGAGGCATTAATCAAGTCTCTGTGTTAGGAATGATTGTCTCTAAATTTTGGTTACAGAGCTGAACATTGAGAAGAATACATTTTTTGAAATGATAAAAGAATGTTGTGTAACAACATATTCTCATATGATGTATAATAATATATGCTCATACAATACAGTCAGTCAATAAAACATTTAGCACCTACTCCGTGCCAGGCATTGTGCTTAAGGACTTGTGGATACAAAGAAGGGCAAAAGACAGTTCCTGATTTCAAGGAGCTCATAGTCTAGTGGGGGAAATAATAGGCAAACAACTATGAACCAACAAGCTACACAGAGGATAAATTTGAAATTATCAGTATAGGGAAGGTCTTAGAATTAAGGGGATTTGGGAAAGGCTTGCTATGGAAGGTAGTATTTTAACTTGGACTTGAAGGAAGCTTGGAGGTGGCAAAGAGAAGGGGGAACATTCCAGGCATGAGGGATAGGCAGAGAAAATGTCCAGGAAAGAAACTGTGAGGCCTTGAAGTCTCAGGTGTAAAAACTTATCTGAAGTCTACAATAAACTTTCTCTGGCATTGAGGCTTCCTGCAGTCAGGAGATAAAAGTGGACACAGGAAGAACTTCTGGGGATGATGCTTATTTTATGATGAATCGTTCCCTTGATACTTCAAGGGAGAGTTGTCCACAAGAAGAAGAAAGAGAATCAGGACTGATACCTTTATGAGAGAGAAAGTGAGGCTGCATAGTTCTGGTATTCCTGAATGGCTTTTCCCATGTATCTGTTTTTCAGTCCGTCTGTGCTGGGTATGTCCTGGGGATAACTTGTTTGATAGGCCATGTTATAAGTTGCCTGAGGTCTTGGGGATCGAAGACAACTGGTGAAGTCTGATAATGATGACTTTATGTCACAAGATCAGCGACAACTGTATCCTTGGCATCACTTCTAAGCTTTTCCTATTTTTCCCAAGCTGCTTGTTTCAGTAGTCATAGTATCTTGGCAGCAATATACCTTTTTTAAAAGTCTGCCTTTAACTTCTATCATTTAGCTGGAGCAAGCAAAAAGTACTGCTTTTTCATGTAGACTGACTATAAATTTGTTGCTGTTTGGACTCAGCTGGGAAGTGACAATTTCATTTCCATTTCCTCCCAAGGGTATTGTGATCTGAGCCCCTTGGGGTTAGATTACCACTTTCATCACCACCTTCTCCTAACAAAGGGGTTGAAATAGCACAAGAAACAATCCTCACAGGAGTGTGAATTTGAGGATAGGAAATATGTAACAATAGACATACTTTCTCTTCCTAGTATAGTGCCAGGATTCCTTACATATAGGCCCTTTTGGGAAATTCACTTCACATATGTAATGGTACACCCTCTAGTAAGTTGTCCCATGATAGATCGGAGAGAGAAAAAATATATATGATAAACATAGGTGAGGAACATAATCACTGGGGAACATTTCTGGAGAAGGTACACATGTACAAAACATAGAGAACATATACATGTACATGTATATACGTATACATATATGTGTGTATATATATGTATATATACAGAGAGAGAGAGACAGAGAGAGAGCATGGACAGGATAACATGCACGAATAAGAGAATATGTATAGGGAAAACATTTGGCAAGGAATGTGCATGATGAGACTACTCATACATTAAATATTCTTGTGGTCAAGAAACATTCATGATAAGCAGGTATATGTGTGTATATGTGTCAAAGCATTCATAGATAGGGCCACTCATGCCTCTAAGGCTATGTGACATTGGAAACCATTTCTTCCTGTGATAACGAGATTTATTTCTCAGAAATGTCATCTATTGGTATGATGATATCAACTAGTTCTTTTAGCTTATAGCCACAGAAACTATCTCAGTTCTTGTTGGATTCACAGCCATAGCAGGAATCCATCACCTTTTCAACTACTTTTCTTTTTTTATCTGTTACTCCTTTAAAGTCTACTCTGAAATAGAGTGAAAAAATTCCTTTCAACTCTTATCATGTTCTAATTACTAGGTCAAGTCCATGTGAATAAGAAGGACTTCTGTCTAGCTTTCTTGCCACCGATAATACCACTGTTATTCTTATATAACAGGGTTTTTGTTTTGTTTTGTTTTGTTTTTACTGGGTAAGGATACAGTTGTGAAATACATAGCAAGTATACATGAGGCAAGATTAGACTAAATAATATTTGTAGTAATTGAATGAATGGACTCCTTATTCCTCTCCCTTGTCCTTTGCAGTGAGACTTGTCCTAGGTCCTGATCATAGCACCCAGTAGGTGAGCATCTTGCCTGGTCAGAGAAGTAACAACTTCTCTCTCTGCAGTCCTGAAATGATGGATGCTGCTGCAGTGACAAGATGGGGGAAGGAAGTTGGGGTATTATTTGGACAAAAACACTTCATATGACTTAATGTATGCATGTCTATTTCATGTTTTACCACCTTGGTTTTTGTCTTCCCTCACTCTTACCCTTCCCCATCCTTCCCTATATTAAAACCTTGCTTTTATGTTTTTAACTTAGTTAAATTCTGACTATGCCCACCACCCCAAGGGCATTGTTCAGTTGTTTCAGACTCTTCATGACCCCATTTGGAGTTTTCTTGGCAAAGATACTGGAGTGATTTGCCTTTTCTTTTGCTGCCTTCCTTCTCATTTTATAGAGTGAGGAAACTAAGGTAAACAGGGTTAAGAGACTTGCCCAGGGTTACATATCTAGAAAAAGGGTTTGAGACCAGATTTGAACTCAGAAAGATGGATCTTCCTGAATTCCTTCAATGGGTCACCTAGCTATCTTTCTCTCAGTAACCTGAGGGTACTTCTCCATATACAGCACTTATATCTCAGGTTGCAGAATAACCTGGCCAAAGCCCATCACATTTTACCCTTTGACTGGCTCATGGGTGCCCATCTTATGATGCAAATCATCTGTAGTAATGCAAGGCCTTAACCTTCATTCTAAACAGAAACATTGTGTGTTAACCTTACGCAGGTTAGTTGGCAGATATGGCTATTACTAAAACTACCACTACCTATTATTAAACCTACCACTACAACTAAAATTAGGTCCCAGGTCATCCCTCTACCTAGGGCACCAGATGGTCTTGTTATCCATGTCAAGGGAGTTCCCTTCTCTTACCCTAGATCTTGCAGAAATACTGCTTGAATCTTTCCATGATACTTCTCTCTTCACAGATCCTGAATCAAGACCTTTATTTCTGTTGTGTAGTTACGGTCACTCATTTGCTCTAGCAAACTATTTCTTGAGCTAAATGTGATCTGCATTTAATCTGACCAAACCAAAAGAGCATATATGATCTAGAGAACGTCCATTTTGTATTTTGCAACCTTGTTTGTTCTTGAATCTTTCCTTTCTCTGTTTTATACTTTTTTTTCCTATTCCCTTCTTATTAAATTCCTACTCTACTCACTGTCATCAAGGGTCTTACCTATGTCCAACAATTACATCTCAGTTGGTGTTGCAGAGTGAATTGGCTCAAGCGTACCACAGGGATTTATAATCTTTTTTTTCCAAGCCTATTATATGAGAGATTCCAGATAGAGAGAGGGTAAGTTAATATTTGAGTTAGCTTTGGTTATAGATATTTTTTGAATATAGATATTTTTCCTAGCATAAGGTAGGGTAAAGTTGCATTTTCTTTGATGGCACACTCAGTCAGAAAACTTTGTTGACTCAGCAGAGGGCAGTCCATCAAACCTGAGAAATCCCAAGTGCTTCTGTCATGGGCTTTTAAGCCTTATGTGACTAGGAAGCTATGCCAATGATTCAAACTTTAGATCTTTTGTTCAATTAATTATTAGAGATGATTTAATTCCCTTTTTTTTGGGCTGAAATATTCAATGTGAAGGTTACTTTGTAGTCTTTGGGGGAAATGCTTAGTGAATTTCTAACTGTGAGATAGTACCTACTGCCATGGGTCCTAGCCAGAATAGAGGTAAATACTACTCCTATCATTTAGACAGGGATGGGGAACCCACAACCTAGAGACCACATGTGGCCTTCTAGGTCCTCAAGGGTGGTTGTTGGATGGAATCCAAACTTCATAAAATAATTCCCCTTAATAAAAGGATTTGTTTTATAAAACTTGGACTCAGTCAAAAGTCACACCCAAGGACTTAGAAAGCCACATGTGGCCTTGAGGTCACAAATTCCCCACCTCTGATTTAGTACCAGTCTTTCCCTTGAGCTCTAGTTAGTTACTAGCTATCTCCAAAAACTTTTTGGACATCTCTACCTTGATGGCATATCAAACTCAACATGGTGAAAAACCGGATGTATCGTCTTCTCCCTATACCTGATCCCACCAACAACTTCATTTCTCTTGATGGCTCTACCATTCTCCTTGTCACCCAGACTTAAAACTGCAGAGTTGTCTTTGACTCTTTCATACAATCAGTTGCCAAATCATGTCAGATTTGCCTTGGTGAAAACTCTCACATCCATCCCCATCTTTTCATTCACATCACTGCCACCCTGATCCAGGCCTTCATCACCTTTTGTCTGGACTATTGTAATTATTTCTTAAGTTGACTATCTTCAGGCTCTGCCTTTCCAATTCATTCTTTAAATAGCTACTTAAATAAATCTCTCTCATGTGCAGAATTGATCATGCTACTCTCCTGTTCAAGAACTTTCAGTGAGCCTCTATTGCCTAGAAAAGGATAAGGTACAGACTTTGTAGACTATGTTACTCTCTGCCCAAAACTTGTACTTGCAGGTTATATCTCCCAAGAGAAGATTGCCTCAGGTTTAAGGTATTGTAGGTGTGTGTTCTTGAAACTTCAGCTCATAAGCTCCCACTAATTGGTTTAACTTTTACAATCAACCAGTTGACAGCTCAAAGCAAAGGTATTTACTGAAATGACATAGAAGGAACAGTATTAACAAAACATTCCCCTATAAATCTGGAGTAGTCTCTCCCACAAATATCTATCTATCTATCTATCTATCTATCTATCTATCTATCTATCTATCTATCTATCTATCTATCTATCTATTTATATACCACTAGTAGGAAGAGTAGGAAGACATGTACAGTACAATAGTGTAAAGGCACATACTTAGGGAAACCCATATGACTGAGGCAACTCATGCTTCCAGTGCTGTAGGGCCTTGACATCCTTTCTCTTGTGGTGGTAGCCTTACTCTGCTCCTGCCTGGGCACAAATCTCTGCTAGTCAGATCACTTATTTGCCCTCTATATATCTCTTCTTTTCTACAGCTTAATTCCTAACTGCCAGGTTAATATCTCTCAGTTCCAAAGCTGTTCCTCCCCTCTGCTGGGTATGTGGTGTTTCATTATAGCACAGTTGCTCCATTGTCAGATTCTATTGCCGATGTTAGGGCTTAGGGTGGCAAGGGGAGTGAGATGGAGAAAGAAGTCTCTATTAAGCACTTACTGTGTTCAAGGGACTGTGCCAAGTGCTAAGGATACAAATAAGAAAAAGAAAACCTGTCCTTTCCTTGCAGTGAGTTTATGGGGTTCTAATCTAATGGAAAAGACATCAGACAAAAGGAAGCAGAAAAGCAGGGGTGGGGTGGAGGTAGGGGAGGAATGTGTGAGGGGACACCTAATATGTTCTGTGAAGTCAAAATCAAGCAAGGCTGCTGATGGAAAATGGAGATTTATCTGAAAAGTTCTGAAAATTTTGAGCCTTTTATAAAGGAAGGCTTTGGGAGGAATTTATTACTCTACCCTGCAGCCAAAGTGGAGAGACAGCTGAGGGAGGTGAGGTGTTGAATATCAAAAAGTATCAGGGTGATAAGATTTCAGGGAACCAACTTATCTTGAGGTAGGGATGGTATGTAGAAACTAAGCAAAACTGCTGCTGAAAAATGGATAATCATTAAATGGACTGGAGGAAACTCCCCTGATGACATTTCCTTCTATTATACTCCATGTGTCTCCCCAAATCAGTTGGGGTGCTTTAGGCACATTTGTCTGTGTTTGCGATTCTGGAGAGCTCGCTAGTTGTTTTAAAAAAAAAGGTTAAAGATGACCCTTTAAAATGTGTTCATATGTCATAATTCTTGGACAACCTGAAAACTAAAAGTCTTTCATGACAGCATCCAAGATGAACATCCCTCACAAGCCCTACATTGTAGGTGCCTGGATACACTTCCTCAATGTATGTATACATACATGGTCATGTGAGTTCTCCACAAGTATGTTCTCAATATGTAGCTAATCTTTCCACTAATGCTGTGTATATTTGTGGAGCATAGCATCTTACTTCGGTTTATGGGGAAATGTTTGTTGTCTACTTTTATTACCATATCACATCATTAATTGCATTGCTTTAATTATGTCTGGAAGGAGAAAAAAGCTGCAAAAGGAGTTGGGGAGTGTATGGAAAGCTGGATGGTCTTACTCTACTGCTTTGCCTGAATGTTAATGAATAGGTTTGCTGATGGGAACCACAAGGAAGATATATGTAGTTGTTTTATTTCCTCCTCTAAGTCAGTTATCACTCGCTTGATCAGCACTCATTTTCTTAGAATAAGTTTAGTTCAGCTTTTCAGAGAAGCAGACAAACCAGTTTCCTAGAAAACACAGGACAGTCTACACCTATTGTTACTCCTTCATTTGAACTCTTAGCACACAGTCAAGGAAGACAAGTGATGTCCAGGAGGCAGCGAGTCTCCCTTATTTCTATGGGACCCTACAAGGAATGTAATTTGATTTGCAACTGGAAATAATATTATTTTCAAAGGCTGGATGAATTTTCATATGTGAAATGTAGAAAATTATCATTTCTAAAGTAAATTCCACTCTATATAGTCTAGAGCTATTTCTACTTTTATCATTCTCTGTTAGGAGAAGGATGAAAATAAAAACCCAAATGCAGAGGTCAAATATAAACTAGTAACCATGGCAGAGGTCTGATTTTTTTTTTTACTTAACCATCTTTTTACTTTTAATTTCAATAATCCTTACAAACCTAGATGATAATGCCAAAATTCCTTAATATAAGGAATCATTTCATTAAATTGAAATAAACACTTTTAATCACCTATTATTTGCAGGGTATCAGAAATATAGACAAAAAATGAAAAAGTTATAAAATATGTCATGTGCCCAGATAAGTAAGGACATAGTAATTTGAGGAGAGACTGACATAACAACTGGAAGGATCAGAAAAAAAAAATTTATGCATTCAGTTTCATGAGTTAGCCTTGAGGAAAACAGTCTTCTAAGAAGTGGAAGTAATAAGTAACTGAGTACTGTGTATATAGGGCAGCCTGTATAAAAGTAGAGATTATGATGGGATGAAAAGCTGTAGGAGAACAGCAGGTAGGATGGTCTACCTGGAATACACAATTCAGCAATAGAAATAATGTGAAACAAGTTAGGAAGAGTAGAGCGGAGCCAGACTTTGAACATCTTTAAATGCTACACTCATTTCATGTTTTGTCCCAGAGGTAAAGTCATTCTAGCCTAATTTTATGTTACTCCCCTTCACCCATTCTCTTTTCAGTCAAACTGGACTTTTGGAAGTCATCTCCTACCTCAATGCCTCTGCACAAATGGTCCACCATCTCTGGAATTCACTCTTTCTTTGACTTTGCTTCATAAAATTCCTAGTTACTTAGCTTCCTTTAAATCACAGCTCAAGACTAACTTCTACATGAGATCTTACCTGATCTCCGAATGATTTTTCTCCCTTGAATCTACTTTGTATCACTTTTATTTATTTATTTGTTTACATAGTGTTTATATATTTTCACATGAACAGGCGCTGAGCACAGGAATTATTTGTCTTTGTGTACTTGTCCTACCTCTTTCCCCCAGTACAGTACATTTTGCATAGTAAGTATTTGTGTTTGTTCAACTAAAATTAATTTAATTACTTAGCAGAGAAATAACAGCCTCAGATCTGTGTTTTTGGAAAGTTATTTTAAGGGACTCTGTGGAAGATGGATTGAAAAAGGGAGAGAATAGAAGAAGGAAAACTGATTAGGAGGTTATTACAGTGGTTCAGGTTAAAGATGATTTCAAAGTAGAGAACTTGGATGTTTGGAAAGCTGATTGTGCCTTCACTAGAAGTAAAAAAAAAAAAGTTTGGGGAAGGAACAAGTTTTTGACAGTGCAGTGGAGATAGTAATTTTTGTTTTTGGATATATAGAGTGTGATATGTGCATGAGAGGTCTCAGTGAAGACTTAAGCAGGTAGTTGGTGATGTCAGATTGGCGCTGAAGAGAGAAGTTTGAGTTAGACGTATAGATAGATCTAAGAGTCATTTTCATAGTGATGATAATTGAATTAAGTAGAATTGATGAGATCACCAAAAAATAGGTGTAGAGAGAGAATAGGAGCCCTGTGCAATGTTTGTAGTAGAAAGTGGGACAAGGTTGATGATTTAGCAAAAGAAGCTGAGAAAAAAATGCTTAGATAGAGGAGGAGAGTCAATTGAAAGAAGTGTCATGAAAGGTAAGGGAGAAGAGAGTTTCAAGGAGATGGAGGTGGTCAGCAGTGTCAGATGAATGAGATCCATAGGTCAAAAAAAGATGAAGAATGAAAAAAGACCATCTGATTTACCAATTAAGAATTAATGAACGATCAGTTTTAATCAAGTCGCAGGGCTGGAAAACAGAGGTTAAGGGATGGAAAAGTCATTCATTCAATCAATAGACAATTATTTATTAAGCCGTTGCTATAGTTAGCATTAAGGATACAAATAAAGGCAAGAACGTGACCCCTTTCTTTGAAGAGTTCACATTCTAATGGAGGATACAATATTCAAACAACTATGTATATAACAAGATATATACATATAGTGTAAACGGGAGGTAGTCTACCAGGAAAACTCTATTGGGGTAATGGAGAAAGAGGTGGATGAGGAAAGACCACTTATAGAAGATAGGATGTGAACTGTTTTAAAAATTTTTTAAATTTTAGACTTAAAATACTAAAACTTAAATCCACATTAAAGAAAAGAAAAAGAAGCATAATATAAACTTAATCATTGAAACAAATACAAAATAAGGAAGGAAAAAAAGCATGTCATGTCAAGCATACAGTAGAACATAAGAGAGGATTCAAAGTATATAGCAGTAAGTTTTCATTTCAAGAAAACCTATATAATAAATATTACTAATTGTGTTGAAAACTCTGCTTTTTCTTTGCTTCCTTGTAAGTTTTCTTTTGTTCTTTGCTGTGCACTTTTTACTTTGTTTTGTATTCTCCCTTCTTCCCTCCCCGGAAGGCTACAATCAAGCATTGATATGTGTGTATATACATATACACATACATATACACATATATGTAGACATACAAACATACATATGTACATACATAGACATATATTTTCCCTAACAAATTCTACTCCTGATCTTTGTTTTTATATTTGTGCATATCTCTTATTTCCTATCCTTTCTGACTCCTCTACTTTACTTCTACCCAGTACCTTGCCCTTCTATTACTTAACCTACCCTGCCTCCAAGGCTCCCTCTCTTATTCTCCCATTCTC
Organism: Bettongia penicillata ogilbyi; assembly: GCA_023548195.1. Classification (NCBI taxonomy): domain Eukaryota; kingdom Metazoa; phylum Chordata; class Mammalia; order Diprotodontia; family Potoroidae; genus Bettongia; species Bettongia penicillata. Next base: position 2,889,541 of record JAJHZJ010000011.1, on the reverse strand, counting down.
ATAAATCTAAACACCATTCTATACCCCCCTGTTGACCTATTCCCTCACCCTCCCCTCTAAAGATCCTTCCCTTGTCCTCTCCCCCCTCTCAGTCCTAATCCCCTTAACATTTCACTTCTTTCTGAAATTAGAAGACTTTTATACTCTTCTAGATATATATGTATTGTTCCTTCTTGAACCCATTCTCAGTGAAAGCAGGTTTCCAGAACTAACATCCTCCCTTCACCATTTAATTCTTCTGTGTTGGTTTTTCCTCTTGCACCTCATTTGTATAATTACTCTTTTTGAATTATTCCTAAATGATTTTACTTTTTAAAGTTATATCATATTCAGTTCTACCCCAATCTTTCTTATGAATTACCCAATTACTAATAAGAATCTTAGACATATGTTTTACATTTTACATACATAAAAGGTAAACAATCTATCCTTACTAAGTCCCTTGTAATTAATTACTAATTGTAATTAATCTTTGGCATTTACCTTACATTTCTCTTGGCTCTTCTGTCAAATCTTCTATTAAGTTCCATTTTTTTTTAAACAAAGTCCTGGAAGTCTGACAATTCATTAAATGTCCATTCCTTTTTTCATTCAAGATTATGCTTAATTTGGCTGGGTATGATATTTTTGGCCAGAACCTCAACTCTTTTGCTCTTCAATATATGGTGTTCCAAGACCTGTGGTCTTTTAGTGTCTCTGCTTCTAATGCTTGTATGATTCTAATTGTGGCATCATCATATTAAAATTGTTTTTTCTTGTTGCTTGTAATATTTTATCCTTGATCTAGAGGTTTCAGAATGTGACTATGATATTCCTGTGAGTTTTCCTTGTAGATCTCTTTCAGATGGTAATTGGTGAATTTTTTCTATTTCTACTTTCTCCTCTTGTTCTAATGCTTTATGACACTTTTCTTTAATTATTTCTTGTATTACTGTGTCAAGATTCTTTTTTTTATCATAACTTTCAGGTAGTCTCATTATTTTTATATTTTCTTGATCTGTTCACCAAATCAGTTGTTTTTCTTATGTTTTACATTTTCTTCTATTTTCCTGTTCTTTATATTTCATTTTATTATTTCTTGATCTCTTATAATTTCTCTGACTTCTCCTTGCCAGATTCGGATTTTCAAAGAATCATTTTCTTCCTTAAGATTCTGGGTCTTTTCTAATTGGCTGACTTTCTTTTCATAACCTTCTTGTTTTTCTTAGATTGTTTTTATTTTTTTTTTTAATTTCCTCCATCTCTCTCATTTGATTTTAAAGTCTTTTTAAAGTTTTTATATGAATCCTTTTTGGGAAAGTGATCATTTGACATTACTCTTTGGAGTAGAAGAAGGTTTCTTTGCTTCAGTATCTTCCTCTCAAGATGAACCCAAGTCTTCTCTATTTCCATAATAATCATCTATGGTTGGTTTCTTTCTCCTTTGCCACATTTTTTTTTTATTCGCAGTACCTTCAGTTTTCCCCTCTGGCCTGGAACCTAAATCAAGACCTTCTGTTTCCTATAAGGGCCACAGCCAAGGGCATCACTGCCCCATTGCTTCTGCATTCACCAGGCATGTGCTTGTTACTTCTCTCCCCCTGCCAGGTCTCTGCAGCACGACAGGGTCTGGCATTCCTTGTCATCAGATTCCCTCAGTCTTCCCTGGCTCAGATGCCCAATTCCCCTCACTGTCCTGGGGGTAAAAATTCCTGTGGCTTGGGGCTGAGGCATTCTTCCAACCAAGGTAATCCCTTGTCCCTTGTTGTTTAAGTGGACCCTAGACTGGAGGTGTTTACTCTTTACAGAAACTAAACCTTATTTTGGGATTTTTCTTTAGATGTCCAATTATCCCAGGAGTACCCCTGTTCTGCCCCTACCATTATTTATTTTTACTGCTTATTTATTTTTATGTTCACCCTGAGGCACTATTTTATCTCTTTTGTGGGGAAAAATCTTGAGAGCTTAGAATTTTCTGACCTATTGTAATGCCAATCAACACAGCTGATCCCCAGGTGCATCAGAGAATACAACACACTTTACATCTAAGTCACAGTAGGTTTCAATCCCTTAAACCAAAATAGAAAGTGTCCAAATCCTAAAAATCTTCTTGGGGGCATGTCCTTTCCGTGCTGCTGTTGCAGGCTCTCATCTGGCACTCTTAGGCGCACACAGGTTCTAATGAGCCAAAGAATCCAAGTTCTTAACACTGCTCCAGCCCCCGCTTCCAAGTCCTGAGTGGCAGCTAGGAGACAAAGACAGCAGTGTGGGTATCCTGGGGTTATGGAACTTCCCCGCTCCCACTGTAGATAACTCTACCCACTGGGTCCCAAACAATCCTGGGAGTTGGAGAGTGGGAGGAAAGAAGTCTCACTGCTCCTGCCTTTCTACAAAGCCTCCATCATGATTCAGAGCTGAGTCCCAAGCTCTGTGGCTCTTCCCGCTCCTGCAGGTCTGTGGGCTGACAGATCCTGGCTCCTGCCTGGGTTCATGTGCAGACAGCTCTCTGCTCCTGCTCCATGTCTCAGCTCACTGTAAGTTCTCCTTGCTCCTGCCTGAGTTCATGCACAGCAGGCTCCAGGGGCTCCTGCCCCCAGCTTCTGTCTCTGAGAAAACAAAAGTTAACAGGGCAACAAAAATATTTACATACATTACCAGCACTGCCATCATTTTCAAAGCTGGGAGGCTCCTGGAGAACTGCTACTTAAAAGGGACTTAAGCTAAGCATCCTTTCTGTAATTGGGTCATCCTCTAGTGAGTTTTTCTTTAGTGAGTTCTCCTCATTCCCAGCAAGTTCCTGGTGCTGCTGTTTCTCTCAATGCTCCATGCTCATTTTTTTCTTCATCTTCATTTTCTCTCTTCATGATTGCTTTTCTTTATCATGCTCATTTTTCTTCTCCTTTTTCTTCATACTTTTTTCTTCTCACTTGCTCTTTCAACATTCTCTATAGATATAGTTTTTCTCAGTATCTGATTGGCTCAGCATAAAAAGCATGAGAGCCCATGTATGAAGTGTTGAAACTCAGCACCTGTTTGGTTTAGTGCCCGAAGGCACAAAAGCCCATGTGCCTCAGCACCTAAGGTGCTGTTAATTACCAGGGTTCAAAGGAGATTAATCCTTCAGAGGTTTGCAATTTAACATAAGCCTGGGAAACTGAACTTCAAAAGAAAAACAACAAAAATACCATCTTGCTTTCACTCACATTTACTCCACCATCTTCCAAGAATCCTTTCCTGTTGAGTTGAGTCTTGAAGGAAGTCTAGTATACCAGAAAATGGAGGTCAGGAGAAACAACCTTCCAGGCATAGGGGACAGTCAGTAAAAAGTAAAGAGTTGAGAAAATGTTGTAAGCTATGAGTAGCAAGAAGGTCATTGCTACTAGATCATAGAATATGTGGAGAGCAACAAATTATGTAAGAATAAATTACTGGAAAAGTAAGAGGGGAACCAGGTTGTAAGGAGGTAGAGGCAACAATAATTGACTGGGGTTGGGGGTAGGACAGGGGAAGGAGCTATTTGGCTTTGAAAGGGAGGAAAGAGGAAAGATAAAACATATTAGTCTGAGAGAATGGTGGAGTAAAGTGGGGTTTTTCAAGGATGGGTAGGAACCAGGATACTTATATTTATAAGTATCAAGGAACAGCCAGTAGATACAGACTATTGAATTTGCACTCTGTGCAGTTAGCCTATGGCAAATTATTTTCTTAATCAAAAACATTTTCTCTGACTTTTGAAGATAGTAATAATTCTAAAGGATCACTAATTTTTTCTTTGCCTGTTAGAATGTAAATAATTCATCATCTTTGAGTCCTTTACATCCAATCAACTGTAATTAACTGCCTAATTTTCTCTTGACTACTGTGGTTGTCTTTTAAAGTTTGTATTAGTTCTGGTCTTTTGAACAGGAATGCATTCAAGTCCTTTGTTATATTAAATTTCCTTTTCTCCCTTACTATGATTATACTCAGGTCTATTATTCTTGATTACAAGCTTTTATACTGTGCCTTTTGGAATATCACATTCTAATATTTTGTTACCTTTGCAGCATAGTCTTACAATATCATGATTGTGATTTCTTAATACTTAATTATTTCTATCTACTTGTAATATTTTTGAATGCATGAATATAGGTATGACATTCCCAGGTCTTTTCCGTTTGGGATTTCCTTAAGTATATGATCAGTGGATTTTATATGGTTTTACTTTGTCTTTTGGTTCTAATATATGTACATGGCTTTCTTTTATAATTTCTTGAACAATGTTGTCCAAGTGTTATTTTTTTGTAGTTGCTATTGTTCAGTCATTTCAGTTGCATCCAACTCTGTGTTATGCCATTTTTGTTGGCAGAGATACCAGAGTAATTTGCCATTTCCTTCTCCAGCTCATTTTGCAGTTGAGGAAACTGAGGAAAACAGTGTTAAGTGACTTGCTCAGGGTCACTCAGCTAGCAAGTGTCTGGGGCCAGATTTGAACTCAGAAGGAATAATCTTTCTGACTTCAGGCTTGGCACTCTGTCTACTGTGTCACCTAGTTGACCCCTTGTGGTTTTTAGGGAGACCAATTATTCTTAGTTTATCACTTCTCCCATTGTCTTCATTATCATTATCTTTGATGATACATGACTTACATTTTCTTCTGCTTTTTCAGTCTTTTGATTTTGTTCTAAGATTCTTTGCTGTCTCCTAAAATGTTGAGTTGTGATTATTTCTGTTTTTCAGGATATCTATTACTTGGATAAGATTTTCTACTTTCTGTTCTAAATTATTTTTTCTCCTTTGATTTTTATTCCTTTAGAGCTCTTATTTGAATTCTAATTGCATTTTTGAAATCTCTCATTTCTTCTGGCCATTCTGGCTCCTGTGAACAAATCAGTTTTTCAGTGTAGCTTTGTTTATGATTGTTTTATCACTACATTAAAAAAATTAGAGATTTATTCTTGAATTTTCTTTTAATCCATAATATTTTTTCCATCTTGTTAAATACTTTCTTTTGTTTGTTTATATGTTCCATTCCATGTTTCTTTTCCCATTCTCAGGCTTTGGTTGAATTCCCCTGCTGCATACTTTCTCCTAGCCTTCACTGGGTTTTAGTTAATTGTTCAAATCTTGATTGGATGGAGGTTTTGCTTTTGTTAATTTTTGGGGTTGTTTTTTTTTTTTTTGGAGTGTGTGTGAAAGAGCTGGTCTCCTCCTTTCATATCTCTATCTTAACCCTCCATATGAGATGAAGGAAGTAGAAAAATAAATCTGTCATACCTGTCTGAGTCTCCTTTGCTGGTTCCTGAGGAGAGAATTACTGGAGGAAGGGAGAGGAATTGGATTCAGTATATGGTTAAACAGCTCCATGCTGGTAATACAAATTGCTGCAGTTATTCTTATTCCCTTTATTGTATTGGCACTTTCTCTAGCAAAGCTTTACATAAAGTGTGGCAAATAGAAGGCAATGGAATGAAGTAGACAACTATAGCAGTTAAATGAAGAAGGAGGCATTTCCCTAACTCAGGCAAATTAGCTTTACTGTATAGTAAGACTAACTACATAAGCTCAAAAATAATCACATGGGGAAAGTTGAATGATGTTTTTGTGCTTGGATTTTAAATTTGATTTTTGATTCCTTGATCTATTTAAGGAAATGGCTTGAAGAAGACTATAGGTCTTTAGGTTGCAGAGTAACTAGAGCACTAAACTTGGTAGTTAGGAAGATGTGCTCACATCCAGCCTCCTGACTACAGCCAAGTCACTTGACCTGTATCTGTCTCAATTTCCTCACTAGGAAAATGAGTATAACAAAAGCACCTACATCCCAGGGTTGTTGTGAAGATTAGATGAGATAATATTAGTAAAATGCCTTGCAAACCTATTGTTGTTTTCCACTGCAGTAGGAGATAGGGTAATAACTTCTTGGTTTGTCCTCGGCTAGATTTTATCTACTTTATTTAATGATTCTAGGTTTTTGCCTTAGCTAAAAATTGTATGGGAGAGAATGGAAATGAGGTAATAAACGACCAATGGATTATCCATGGGTTTTAGTTATCTATCTTCTCATTTTATGTCCAACATCAATACATGATTTGATTTTGTATGTTCTCCCTAGTCTCTTAACTAAGGTTCCAAGATTCTAGATTTATGCTGAGAAAAATCAGACCAATTAACTAACAAGTTTAGTGCATCATTCTTTAAATCAAAAGAAAGTGCTGAATAGGTCCTGGTTCTGGTTGCATAGAGGATTTCCTACAGATAAATGTGGTTATCAATATTAGGTAATATAATAGATTGTAAAAGGTGACAGGAAGTGATGATGACAAATGTTGGAGGGACTGCAAGAAAATAGACACATTAACGTGTTTTTGGTAGAGTTCAGAATTGGTCAGATCGTTCTGGAAAACAATTTGAATGAGGGAATTTGTAGGGTGAGGAGGCAGCTAAAACAGACAAAGACTGGAGTCAGAATTGGAATAACAAGAGGAATTTAATGCATTTGTTGATTGAACTTTAGCCTCCTGTGTAGAAGATCAGGAATGCAGAATGAACTCCAGACTTTGGATATTTTTTTTTTTTTTTTAATATATTTATTTAACTTTCTTACATTCATTTTCACAAAATTTTGGGTTCCAAATTTTCTCCCCATTTGTCCCCTCCCCTCACCCCAAAACACCAAGCATTCTAATTTCCCCTATCACCAATCTGCCTTCTCTTCTATCATCCCTCCCTTCCCTTGTCCCCATCTTCTCTTTTGTCCTGTAGGGCCAGATAACTTTCTATTCCCCATTACCTCTATTTTTTATTCCCTAGTAGCAAGAACAATACTCAACAGTTGTTCCTAAAACTTTGAGCTCCTACTTCTCATCCCTCCCTCCCCACCCATTTCCTTTGGGAAGACAGGCAATTCAATATAGGCCATATCTGTGTAGTTTTGCAAATGACTTCCATAGTAGTCATGTTGTGTAAGACTAATTAGATTTCCCTCCATCCTATTCTGCCCCCCATTGCTTCTATTCTCTCTTTTGATCCTGTCCCTCCCCAAGAGGGTTAATTTCAAATTGCTCCTTCCTCCCATTGCCCTCCCTTCCATCATTCCCCCCACCCTGCTTATCCCCTTCTCCCCCACTTTCCTGTAAGATAGGTTTTCATATCAAAATGAGTGTGCATTTTATTCCTTCCTTTAGTCAAATGTGATGAGAGTAAACTTCATGTTTTTCTCTCAGCTCCCCTCTTTCTCCCTCCACTAAAAAATCTCCTGCCTGCCTCTTCTATGAGAGATAATTTGCCCCATTCCATTTCTCCCTCTCTCCTACCAATACATTTCTCTCTCTGCTTAACTTCATTTTTTAAGATATGATCCCATCGGGGGCGGAGCCAAGATGGCGGAGTAGAAGGACACACATTTACGAGCTCTGAGCCCACAACCCATGGAATTGAGGTAAAAAGAGATCCCCATAAATTCTGAATCACTGCAGGGGGTGCATAAACATAGGGGAAGAGATTTCTGTTCCACTGAGCCCTGGAGAGCCGTCCCCGGGGTCCATCGCGCCCCGGAAAGCGGACCCCACCCCCAGCGCTGCCCTGGCCACAACCCCAGAGAAGCTGACCCGAGCAGGCTTCAGAGAGGGAAGCTCCAGGGGAAGCTCCGACAGCCGGTAAAGTCCCTCCGCCCACAGAAGCTACAGGTCAGTGAGAAAGAAGCCTGGGCTAGGGGAGGGGAACGGAGCGGCTCCATGACTCGGGCCCCCTCGGGAGGAAGTGGCGGCGGCAGAGACGGGGGCAGGAAGCGGTGGAGGCAGAGGCGTGGGCGGTGGCTGAGAGGCAGCGGCCCAGGACTCAGGAATTCCCCAGCAGCAGGTAGGATCTTCAATACTGAAGGTCTTTCCAACCTGAGGGAGCTGAGCCTGGGAGACGGCCCTGCCCCCACCCCGCTCTATTACTGAAGGCCTCTGAATAAAACCCCTGAGGGAGCTGAGCATAGGAGGCGGGCCCCCCCACCCCGCCCCCACCCGCTCCGTTCCTGAAAGTCTCTGCATAAAGCCCCTGAGGGAACTGAGCTTGGGAGGTGGCCCTGCCCCCACCCCTGCGCCAGAACTAAAGCTTGCCGCGGAAAGCGCATTTGAATCTCAGAGGCCAAGCACTAGCTGGGCGGATCCAGGCGGAGATGGAAAGGAATCTCAGAAGTCAAGTAACTGGCTGGGAAAATGCCTAGAAAAGGGAAGAAAAATGAGACTATAGAGAGTTTTTTCCAACAAATGCAAATGATCCCGGCATTCGGATCTGATGACAAGGACGTATTCTTGCCATCAGGGAAAGACGTGGAGGGCGGGGCCTCAGTACCCCCACACACCCCAGGGGGGGGGGGGTGGCGGGTGGGCTCAGGCCTTGGAAGAGCTTAAAAAGGATTTTGAAAAGCAAGTTAGACAGGTGGAGGAAAAAACTGGGAAGAGAAATGACAAAGATGCAAGAAAAGTATGAAAAAACAGGTCAATACCTTGGTAAAGGAGACCCAAAAAAATGCTGAAGAAAATAACACCCTAGAAAAATAGGCTCACTCAATTGACAAAAGAGGTTCAAAAAGCCAATGAGGAGAAGAATGCTTTCAAAAGCAGAATGAGCCAAATGGAAAAAGAGGCTCAAAAGCTCACTGAATTTAATAGTTCTCTCAAAATTAGAATGGAACAGATGGAGTCTAATGACTTTATGAGAAACCAAGAAATCACCAAACAAAACCAAAAGAACGAAAAAATGGAAGAGAATGTGAAATATCTCATGGGAAAAAACAACTGACCTGGAAAATAGATCCAGGAGAGACAATTTAAAAATTATGGGACTACCTGAAAGCCATGATCAAAAAAAGAGCCTAGACATCATCTTGCATGAAATTATCAAGGAAAACTGCCCTGACATTCTAGAACCAGAGGGCAAAATAAGTATTGAAAGAATCCATCGATCACCACCTGAAAGAGATCCAAAAAGAGAAACTCCTAGGAACATTGAGGCCAAATTCCAGAACTCCCAGCTCAAGGAAAAAAATCTTGCAAGCAGCTAGAAAGAAACAATTCCAGTACTGTGGAAATACAATCAGGATAACTCAAGATCTAGCAGCTTCTACATTAAGGGATCGAAGGGTGTGGAATAGGATATTCCAGAAGGCAAAGGAACTAGGACTCAAACCAAGAATCACCTACCCAGTTAAACTGAGTATAATACTTCAAGGGAAAATATGGTCTTTCAATGAAACAGAGGACTTTCAATCATTCTTAATGAAAAGACCAGAGCTGAAAAGAAAATTTGACTTTCTAACATAAGAATGAGAAGAAGCATGAAAAAGTAAACAGCAAAGAGAAGTATTAAGGGACTTACCAGAAATGAACTGTTCACATTCCTACAGGGAAAGACAATATTTCTAACTCTTAAAACTTTTCAGTATCTGGGTAGTTGGTGGGACCACACATACACATGTACACGCATGCACACACATACACACATGCATACACATACAGAGACAGAGAGCACAGATTGAACTGAATAGGATGGGACCATACCTTAAAAGAAATTAAGGTAAATGGTGAGAGAGAAATGTAGTGAGAGGAAAGAGGGGGAAATGGAAGGGGGAAACTATATGTCATTTAAGAGGCAAGTAGGAGATTTTTTTTAGTGGAGGGAAAAAGAGGAGAGCTGAGAAAAAAAAAAACAAAAACAAACAAGAAGTTTACCCTCATCACATTTGACTAAACGAAGGAGTGAAATGCACACTCATTTTGGTATGAAAACCTATCTTACAGTATAAGAAAGCGGGGGAGAAGGAGATATTGCGGGGGGGGATGATGGAAGGGAGGGCAAAGGGAGGAGGGAGTAATTGAAAGTCAACACTTGGGGAGGGACAGGATCAAAAGACAGAAGAGAAACAATGAGGGGCAGGTTAGGAGGGATGGTAATTCAGTTAGTCTTACACAACACGACTATCAGGGAGGTCATTTGCAAAGCTACACAGATATGGCCTATAATGAATTGCCTGCCGTACCAAAGGGAATGGGTGGGGAGGGAGGGATGGGGAGAATTTGGAACTCAAAGTTTTAGGAACAATTGTTTAGTATTGTTGTTGCAACTAGGAAAGAAGACATACAGTTAATGAGGAGTAGAAAGTCATCTGGCCCTACAGGAGAAAAGAGAAGATGGAGACAAGAGAAGGGAGGGATGACAGAAGAGAGGACAGATTGGAGATAGGGAAAATTAGATTGCTTGGGGTACTGGGGTGGGGGGAGGGGATAAAAGGGGGGAAAATTTGGAACCCAAAAATTTGTGAAAATGAATGTAAAAAGTTAAATAAATAAATAAAAATAGTTAATTGGAAAAAAAAAAGATATGATCCCATCCAATTCAATTCACTCTGTGTTCTCTGTGTGTGTGCACATATGTGTGTGTATATGTGTGTGTATATGTAATCCCACCAACTACCCAGATACTGAAAAGTTTCAAGAGTTACAAATATTGTCTTTCCATGTACGAATGTAAACAGTTCAATTTTTGTAAGTCCTTTATGACTTTCCTTTGTTGTTTACCTTTTCATGCTTCTCTTCATTCTTGTGTTTGAAAGTCAAATTTTCTTTTCAGCTCTGGTCTTTTCAACAAGAATACTTGAAAGTCCTCTATTTCATTGAAAGACCATTTTTCCCCCTGCAGTATTATACTCAGTTTTGCTGGGTAGGTGATTCTTGGTTTGAGTGCTAGTTCCTTTGACTTCTGGAATATCCTATTCCACACCCTTCGATCCCTTAATGTAGAAGCTGCTAGACCTTGTGTTATCCTGATTGTATTTCCACAATACTGGAATTATTTCTTTCTAGCTGCTTGCAATATTTTCTCCTTGACCAGGGAACTCTTGAATTTGGCCACAATGTTCCTAGGAATTTCTTTTTTTGGATCTCTTTCAGGTGGTGATCAGTGAATTCCTTGAATACTTATTTTGCCCTCTGGTTCTAGAATATCAGGGCAGTTTTCCTTGATAATTTCATGAAAGATGATGTCTAGGCTCTTTTTTTGATCATGACTTTCAGGTAGTCCCATAATTTTTAAACTGTCTCTCCTGGATCTATTTTCCAGGTCAGTTGTTTTTCCAGTGAGATGTTTCACATTATCTTTCATTTTTTCATTCTTTTGGTTTTGTTTTGTGATTTCTTGGTTTGTTCTAAAGTCATTAGCCTCCATCTGTTCCATTCTAAATTTTAAGGAACTATTTTCTTCAGTGAGCTTTTGAACCTCGTTTTCCATTTGGCTAATTCTGCTTTTGAAAGCATTCATTTTGAAAGCCTCATTGGCTTTTTGTTTTGTGATTTCTTGGTTTCTCAGAAAGTCATAGACTCCATCTGTTCCATTCTAATTTTGAGAGAACTATTATCTTCAGTGAGTTTTTGAATCTTTTTTTCCATTTGGTTAATTCTGCTTTTGAAAGCATTCTTCTCCTCATTGGCTTTTTGAACCTCTTTTGCCAATTGAGTTAGCCTATTTTTCAAAGTGTTATTTTCTTCAGCATTTTTGGGTCTCCTTTACCCCAAGGTGTAGACCCGTTTTTCATGCTTTTCTTGCATCTCTCTCATTTCTCTTCCCAGTTTTTCCTCCACCTGTCTAACTTGATTTTCAAAACCCTTGAGCTCTTCCATGGCCTGAGCCCATTGACTATTTCTTTTGGGTGTTTGGGATACAGAAGCCTTGACTTCTATGTCCTTTCCTGATGGTAAGCCTTTTTCTTCCTCATCAGAAAGGATGGGAGGAGATATCTGTTCACCAAGAGAGTAACCTTCTATGGTCTTATTTTTTACCCCTTTTTCTGGGCATTTTCCCAGCCAGTTACTTGACTTTTGAGTTTCCTCTCCATACCCACCTTGCCTCCAATTCCACCCAGCTAGTGCTTGGGGGCTGAGATTCAAATGCTGCTTCCCAGCCTCAGGGCTTTCAGCAGGGGTAGGGCTGCTATTCAGTGTGAGATTAAGTTCAGGTACTCAGGTGGGGGCAGGGCTGCCACAGGGGGATCAGTTCCCTCAGGGGGTTTATGTGGAGACCTTCAACAATGGATCCAAGCTTCTGTCTGCTGCCTCCACTGCTGCCTCCCGAGGGGGCCTGAATTATGGGGACACCCAAATTCTCTCTCGGCCAGCCAAAAAGACCCTTCACTGACCTTTGGCGCCTGTGGGTAGAGGAACCTGTGCAGCCGCTGGAGATTCTGTCCCTGAAGCCTGCTTGGATCTGCTACTCTTGGTGCCATGGCCAAGGCAGGGCTGGGCTCTGCTCTGGGTCCAGTGTGTGACGGACCTTTCGTGTCAGTTTTTCAGGTCTCTCTGGAATAGAAATCTCCTTCACTCCATTGTTCTGTGGCTTCTCCTGCTCCAGAATTTGTTGGGAGTTCTTCTTTACAGGTATTTTATGGGCTGTGGGTTAGGAGCTAGCATATGTGTATCTTTCTACTCCATCATCTTGGCTCCTTCTCCCTCAATTTCTTTCTTTCCACACACAATGAGCCATTCACAATGTTAGGTTTTAACATTAAAGCAGTAACTCCAAAAATTTAGTTAACAATGTTACTTGCAACTTTTATAAATGATAGCCAAATTGTTTTAGCTGTAACTTCTTTAACAGGCAAAGGTGAAAATACCTGGTTTTCTAAATGGCAATTACAAAACATTATAAGATAAGGTTAGCAGGACTGATAAAATTTTAAATAACATTTCTGGCTTTACACAATTTTTCCAACATCTTTTGATTTCAGCAAAATTCAGATTACAAATTGCTTTCTCTAACACCATTTCTGGATTACAGAGTAAAATAAAAATTTTAATGGTTCTAACTTTTTCTCAAGAAAATTTCATGTCTATGTCCACTCCTTAAAAACATTTTTGGAAGAAAAAGTTGTGAAACTGCAAGTAGAAGTGAGAGAGACTCTGGAACAAAGTCCAGTGGTCCCTAGTCCCCTCCTTTCCACTTGAGAGTTCAAAGCTTTATCTCTGAGGTGTCTTTTTTCATTTTCAGATTTATGCATTTTCCCAATTTGCCTTAGTGTCAAATAATATAGCAAATTCTGACCTGTCTTAAACATCCAATTAGAAGTGACATGTTTCACTTAAAATATGACCAGAATAACTACCTTTTAGTTGTATCCCCTTACACAAAAACTTTTCTCTTTTAAGAGAGGCATGAGATAATTAAAATGTTTGTCAATCTGCCTTTCTGATATGAGGGGAAGAATTTCCCCAATTTCTTCTTGTCTTTCTCTCCACCTTCATAACCTGGCCAGGGTTAGAAGGTAGAAAGAGAGAGAGAATTTACCAACAACTTTCCAATAATTTCCAAAACTTTTATGGTTTCCTAAAACTTCATACTCATGTTGTTTTTCTAGTGGACTTTGATTAAAGCCCCTTTAAAACTTCACATATGATTTCCTTGTGTTTCTTATGTAAAACTGCATTTAGCTGTCATATAAACTAAATAATATAAGATTAGTTTCTCTCTTTCTCCCATTCTCCTCCCTGATGCTGCAGTCATCAGAGAGAAGGGAGGAGGGGGAAGAAAAGAGATAACATTCCAAATTCCAGCTACAATGGAGCCAGCCATAATAACTCACAAACACACACACACACACACACACACAGAGAACATGTAAAGACAGAACACATATACAGACAATAAAAAAAAAATTCAAAAAGTGAAAGAAAAGAAAATTGTCAAATTCTCTGCACAAATTATAACTTTGGCTTACTTTCTATCACTGTATTCCAAACATCTATCATACAATTCAGATTTCCAACTAAGTAATCTCGTCCTTCAAGAGTGGTTTAGCTATATTGCACCAATCAGTGGGGTATAGGGCTGTCTGAGAAATGCTGTCTAGAAGAGACTGAATGTAAAGACTATCTTGTCCATAATTGATTAATTTCTTTGAGAATTTAAAATCCAGAGGGGTATGTTCTCTTATAGCCACTCCTGGGTAATAGGGATGTGGGGCTTCTATTAATACCAATGCTAGCCTCATTTCTAAAAGCATTCCTTCTCCTCTTTCTGTGGCTTGCCAAAGGACTTTTTGTACAATCCCTTCAGGCTCCTGGATTTTTTCATAAACTTATGATCTAGACTTGCATAATGGAAGAGCAGTGGGGGAAGGAGACTCTATTTTAAGTTTTTGTGTGACACACCCCATCAGGTCTTCCTTCTCTTTTGTACTAGAGGCTGCATCTACCTTTATTGTTTTCGTGGCTAACAGTACTTGTTTAGGTTTCTGAAGACATATTTTAAGTACATTGAAAATATTGTAACAGGAGAAGCACTTGGTCTGACCTCTCTATAATACACACTCATTTGATTGCCTACTGTTTCCCACTTTTCAAGATTTATAGTCCCTTCCTCGGGCTCCTTCATGCCTTTCACCACATGAATTACTTCACCTGTCTCTTTAAAATGCCTAGGCCCTAGCCTATTGCTAAAGTGAAACTAATTTCACCAAGCTCAGAACAAAAGTGACCATGCCAAAGAAGCGGCATCTTCACCTCAGGGTCCTCCTCTGGTCTTTCTCTATGAAGTTCCCAAACTTGCTCCCCTACCACTTTCCAGGACACTATATCACAAGAAGGATTATCAACTAGCCATGAGGAGGCTTTCCTTTTGTGAAATGGCTAGGTATTGCCCCATGATAAGCTGTGCTAAAATGATGCTTACACAACTTACCCCAGTGGTTTTGTTCCAAAAAACCAGTTCGCCCCAGGTGCTTCCCACTGCCTTTGGTTGTCCTGAAAAATGAAACTATGGGTGTTGGCGGTTCCTACCATTGCTCAATCTGGGTGTGCACTTCCCTGAGCTGTCCCTGTCTGCTCCTCTTACTCTGGAACCGAGTATTTTTTAGAGGAGCCAAAATGTTAAGTTCCCAAAGATCTCATGTCTGCATGAGATCTTTCTTCCAGGTGTTAATGAATGAAGCAGGAGCAAGGATGGTATGCACTCCGTGCATTCTCAGCTAGCTCAGGGTATATATAGGCATTCTACTTCCATACATGCAAGAAGTTGGTAAACACTGTGTGCTGAGATTACATGCTTGGCTGTTGTTCTTGCTCAAGATAATTGTGAAAGTTGGTTATTGCATAAGGGTGGTCCATCACGTAAGTCATGCAAGGACATGTTGTCTCAAGAGATTTCTCCTGAGGGCATCATGACCCTGGTAACCTGAGAGTTCCAGACCTCTTACACAGTTTACAATTCTAGTTTTGGTGAGATAGCTTTGTGAATGAACCCTTAATTAAGGAAACCATGGGATTGGTGCTGGAAGATTCCTAGAAAAAGGAAATAAACTGTTGGTGGGAGTATTCCATTCAGTTTTGCTTAGAAAAGTGAAAGTATTTCTATTATAGAAATAAACAATATTCTCTGAATTTTCTAAGATTATACTTTGTGGATCACAGATTTCCCTTGATGATATTACCTTGGTGAGAAAAGGTCACTACAAGTTCCATGCAAATGAGGTCATGGGAGAACATGAAATTTTACCTTCTCTTTGTAAGGAAAGATGTCACTTTGAATCCAGATCCCAAAGAAATAAAGGACTGTAGATATGTGACAAAGGAAGAACTAGAAAATCTTCTGCAACAAGAAACCAAGGACATACCCAAGTTTACTGGATGGTTCCACATAATTGCCATTTGTGTTCTGTTTAAAATATGGGATAACTTAAATGACCTGAACCTGTTTGTTGAACCTGACAAAATATGCAGAGTCTAGAAACACTGCATTAAAGGTTAGGGTCAGTGATTATAAGTCAAGTGAAAATGATTTTTGACTTTGAAAAAATGATATCAAACACTGACAACTTTTAAGGATGCTCATTTATCAGAAGCCACAGTGCTGATAATTAATTGTTTATATTTGATTTTCAATTGTTCTCTCCATTTGTGTTACATATGTTATTTTTTCCTCTTTGTACCTTTTCTAGTTTCCTAATTTTGAAGGAAGAGATGCACTGGTTTTCCCCTATCTTCTTCTGGCATATAATGCTATCTGTTATCATCAGCATTCTTCTTTAGAGTAGCTAATGGTTTTGTAAGAGCAGTAAAAATTATATTTCCATTGGAATTCCACTTCACAATATTTGTCAAAGGAAACATAACTACTATTCATGCCTTTTCAATTAAATACCAATTATCAAATGCTAGTCATATGCAAGTTCCTACATTCAGCTTTAAGAAAAAGTATAACTCATACTGTGAGGGGGTCTACACTCTGTTATGCTACACTATTTTATACCATATACTATACCACACCACACTGTACTATATATATACTACATCATACTATAATGCATGTTATACTATACTGAAAGCAGTTTCATAGAAAAATAAAAAGGAAACAATTATACACACTATAGACCACCTGACTGGGATGATGTGATTGAAATAGAAATGTTAAATGAGATCTTGGATTGAGTATAAATTAAAGATCATTTTAGGAAATTAACTTTGACTTCTTGCAACAGAGACAGGTTTAAACAAATTAGATGGGAATGTTATTTTAAATTGTTAATTTATAAAGTATTACTTCTAAATGATTCTTTTTCTAGACAAATCTGCACTAACATCACAAACCATGTACTATTTTATATGAAAAAAACATCAATAAAATTATCAGCATAGGACTAAACAAGAGTCTTCCTGAAGTATTTGGATTATATTCCATTTTCTGGAAAGTTTTAACATTTGTGACCATGAGAAGCTTGGTTGTGCAGACTCAGACCAAGTTCATGTTCTTTTAATTTGAAGGGCTCAGGAAGTTGGGATGAGGGACATGGGGGGCCGGCTGTTGAAAAATCACAGTGGTGAGGGACTGTGGGCACACAGACCATATAGTAGCAATCCATGGAATCATAACTTGACCCAAAAGGAAGGCATTATACCACACTGTAAACTATTTGTCCTTTGTTCTTGAAGAGCATCTTTTTAGATTCAAGTGGGGGAGGGCTGTGCAATGTGACCAGCCTCATTTCCACCTGGGGCGCCATCTGGACCCAGGGGCAAGATATGGATCAGAATGATTGCAGATGGCCTAGGATGCAGCAGGAGACCTTGGCCTTTTTTTAAAAATTAATTTGTTTTCAGTTTTCAACAATCACTTCCGTAAGTTTTACATTTTTTCTCCTTCCATTCCCCTCCCTGCCCAAGACAGCATGCAATCTTATATGGGTTCTATGCACACATTCTTATTAAACACATTTTCACATTACTGTTACATAGGTGAATTAAAATGAATGGGAGAAACCACGAGAGAAACCAAAACAAAACAAAATGTAACATAAGAGAAAATACTCTGCTTCATTCTGTGTCCCGATTCCATAGTTCTTTCTCTAGATGTTGATGGCATTTTGCATCAAGGGTCCTTTGGGGATCTTTTAAGACCTTGGCCTTTTTGAGCAAAGGTCTTTAACAAATCTGTTTGACTGCAGCAATGGCCATTCAGTGATTAAGGCTAGGTAAGAAATGAGGTACAGAATGACCTCTTTTACCTAGTTAAAAAAAAAAAATCAACCTAGCAGGGGAAGACTCTCAGGGTTTCTGACCAAAACAGAAAGTTAATATTAAGAAATCAGTGCCTGACAAAAATTTTCCAAACAATCATAGCTATCTGAAAGTGGGACAGGGTACCCCATTACATAGTAACTTCACTAGAAGTCTTAAAGGAAAGGCTTTAAGCTCACTTGTTTGCTAGATTGTACAAGAGATTCATTTTCAGATAGAGATGAACTAAAACCTTCCAACTTGGAAATTCTGTGATTGAGTAGATATTAGGTCACCTATTTTCAGTATAGTTTCACCAACTCTATTTATAGTTAGCACCAAACTGCATAAAATAATCTTCTTTGAGGATCTTTACATGTAGACTTGGGCAAAGGGGCTGCAATGGGCTTCCTTGCCCTTCAGAAAAGACATTACTATGGGAAAATGCAGGTTCTACAACTTAGCAAAGCAGCAGTTGCTAAGTGTTTATTCCCCTTGGAAGATTACCATGATTGGATTCTAGCCCATCAGGCTTAGAAGTATAGGACCAATGCAGACAACCTAGAACCATCAAAACTTCCAAATTTTAAACTGATAAACTGATCCTGTTTGTACTATGACTCTCCTACATGGAATGATGTGTCCAGGGGAAAATAGGAATTCTAATTTCCCTTGGGGTTATGGAGAACTGAGTATCAAATGCAGATTACAAAAGAATTTAGGATTTTTCATCTAACCCAGTCATCCCTACCAGCTGCCAAAGAGTAGGCAAACCAGACAGTCTAGCTGAAGCAGCAAGGCACTCTAAGGTAAAGACTGGAGGTGACATGTACCCACTAAGTCAAACCACTACCACCAACTTGACCACCTTCCTTTAGATCCTGATAGAGAAAGTCCAGGAGCCAGGACCAAAGAGCCATAGGAGAGGAATGTTTCTAGCCCAGGGCCCTCAGCCATCACCCTGCCAAGCAACTCCTGTGGAGGTCCAGCCTGACAACTCTTCCTGAAGGTGCTTACTGCCATAGTAATGAAGGGCTAGAAAGGAAAGTTCTTGATACCAAGTTCTTGGCACTGTCCCCTGGGTCAACATCAAAAACTAGCATGAATTTGTCAATGGCAATGACATTAAAGCCTTACTATTTGCTTTTCCTCAGCACCCTAAAGACCACAGAACTCTTCCACCTGATTTGCACCTAATCCCTTCGCATCATGAGAACCAGGACTTATTTTCATATCCCCAGCCATTAGCACAGTGCTTGGCACACAGTAAATGCTTCATTTCTTCTTTCAACCTACTGTTGACACAATATTATTTTGATCAGTGCCATAAGGTTATAGATTACTGTGTCTCATTAACCCTGTTTACCTCAGTTTCTTCATGTAAAAGGAGCTAGAGAAGAAAACGGGAAACCATTCCAGTTATCTTTGCCAAGAAAACACCAAGTGGAGTCACGAGTCAGGCATGACTGAAAAACCACTGAATCACCAAAGGAGTTTAAAGAATGTGAAAATTCTTTTATTGACTTTTATACTTTGTTTAGTAAAATAAATCCATCCTAAATCATGCTGAATATAGATGAGCAGGACAAAAAAGGTTCAACAGAATCATTTAGAAACTATAAATAAATACATGTTAAAGTTTAAGGACAGGATTCTCCCTCCCTCACCCCCACTGTTTATCACAGGTTTAAAAAGCAAATTTTATATTTTCTCTTCATCTTTTGTTAGACTATAACTTTTATGGTTAATAGAATCTCCCTAGATTTTAGATGGTAGATAAATAAATCAGAAGGTAAAACTTAAAACTGAATCTTATTACCTCAATAACCAGAATTCACTTGAGTCAGGCTGGCTCCCACTATCTTAAAATAGCTGTCAGGCTTTAATTGTTCTCTTCTACAACCGAGTCATTCTCCCTACCCACATTCCTAGTTCATAAATAGTTACAGTCTTTTTGATTTTTAAAACTTTGATATGAAAAACGTGCCTAGCTGAAAAACTTTTTAGAAAAGGTTTTGTCCTGTTATTTCTGCCTAGAACAGTGATGTTTAAATTCAAGTATTTATACAAAAAGCAGTTGTAAAACTTAAAACTACTTTTTCTTCCTTTTTTTTAAGGTCCCAGTTCCAGAATGACTAACCTCCATTTTCACTCAGAATAGAGGTAAAGAAACCAAACCTTTGAGACATCACCAGTTGCCTTAGAATATTCTGAACTTGTTTAATAGTTACACTGAAATTATTTCAGCATGTTTCAAAACAGCCAAGCAGATAAGAAGGTAATCAATATTTTAGAAGTAAATATAATCCTTCTTTAGACAAATACTTTTATCTGAACCATAAAACAAATGAAGATACTGAAAAAGTCTGTCCCAAACATATTAAAACTTAATTTGCGTAAATTTGCCACATATAGATTTTTAGGCACATGTTAAACTTAATCTAGCTAAATTGTGAGTGTGTCTACAGGCATGTGTGGTTTTTGTTTTATTTTTAAATAAAAAATCTTCCACATGTATACACTTTTTGGCCATGTATACACCTAACACATATGATTTACAGTCACCTAGTGGTCTTTCTACATATTCAAAGAGTGCATCATCTATGACAGTCCTCATAAAAGAGAACAAGGTAATTTTAAAATGAATTTAATGTGGAGTTTTCTAGACTCACATGTTTACATTCTATGAATTTTCTCATGTTCAACAAATCTATTCAAGTGATTCAAGTTATCCCACCATTTAAAAAGAAAAGTCTCAGCAATGATTTTGAACCAGGGTGTAATCTTAATTTCACCATTAGCTGCTTTTTCCAGGAGTTCTTCTAGTTCTTTTTTGGTCACATAACAATAGCTTTTAATCTCATTAGGATCTGGATCTAAGGTTACATTCTTCCTCACAAACAAGATATAATCAATTTCATGTTCTCCCCAAATCCCATCAGATTGTGCCTTGTAGTGGATTCGTGTTAGATAGGAAATATCTTCTGGAGGAACCTGTGACCAAAAACAGACCAAAATTTTGTTAAACAAGAATAAAAAACTTTTACATTTCTAAGTACGTATAAATGAAGATTTTTTTTTTTTATGGGAACATTTCAATATTACCTGGAACAAAAGAACAGTTGTAGTTTTAATTGTCCTTGGAAGATAGGTTTATTTGGAAAAACTTCATGTAATATTTAAGTAGTTTAAAAAGTCTCATGGCATTATAGTATATAACAAAGCATTGTTTTACCAGTTTTCATCCTTTTAAAATTGTGCATCAATGTCATGCATTATATAAAGACCTACACTGAGAACATTTCTGAGAATGAGTTACCATAATTTTTCAGGGAGAATCATTTATCCATTAGTGGTAACTAATTTCTATCCAAACACAGTAAACAAAAACACTTCAATTGTACAGTTCAGTTCACAAGGAATTTTTACCAAACAATCATCTCCCACACATTGTTTCTTTAATATTCCATTCAAATCAGACATCTCAGCTTCTCTTATGTGCAAAGGACTATTCCAGGCACTGGGAATAGAAACAAAGAGATGAAAAAAGTTCCTGTCCATCAGGAACTTTATAGTGAAGTTTGATAAAAACAGTAACAACTAAGTAAATACAAAATAATTGAGAAGGGGAGAGCACTAACAGCTCAGGAAATGAGTTAAAGCTTTGGGGGTGGGGCGGCACCTGAGCTGGGCCTCCTGAGAGGAAAAGCGAAGGAGGGAGCACATTTCCAGGAAAGAGGGGAAGCCTGTACCAAGGCAGGAGCTGGAATGCCTACTGGAGTCCCCCAATATGGAGACAGAGATTCACGTGGAAAGGAAGACCATGAGCCACGAAACAACTAAAATTCTTCTAAGAACATATAGTGTCAACGTGTCTCAGTACTGAGCAAGACTTACTATGGAGAAGGAATGAAAATAGAAGTTTTAGTTTGAATTTATTCAACGTTACTTTCTACAGTCAAAGGACTATTCCACAAGATACTTCAAGAATCCAAAAATTTCTCTTGCAACCTAGCCATCAAGAGCAAGTTTCAGCTTATATTTAGTTCTCAGTTGCCAAATATCAGAAGAGTATCACTTGTTACCTGTTCCATGGGAATGCCTAGTTCAGCCTTTAAACGTCTCTGAGCTGCCCGCCTTACTCCAATGGCGTTATTTTCTTCCAGTTCCACTGGGTTGCTTAGTGGATGACTACAACAAGTGTTCGTAAAACAGCCTACAAAATGTTAAAAGAGATTAAATTATGTCAATTCCTTGAAAATTATGAACACCTTAGGAAGAAGAGTAATTATTAAATTCTCATTGTTTATGATATAACAAAATCAGTTTATAATACAAATTTCTGTTATTTAGAAATAAATGCTATTTTGTGCTTTTAAGAAGCTATTACAAATCTATGTTAAATTACAGATCTGGGAGTCTACCCTCTTCCTCTTACTATGAAAGGACTCTAATACCACAATTTACTGGCTTCTCACCAGTAGCACTTGTCCCATAAATATGAACATAAAAATATTCTCTATTAAACTAAATGTCAACAGCTTTAAAGATGCAAGAATGAATGCTTTGCTGATATGGATGTTTACACCTTGGTAAATACAAAAATGTAATAATCAAATTATGGTCATGAAGTCATGATACTCTTCCACTTAGAATCCCCACCCCTGATTCATGTGTATCACCTAATGTAACATCTCCACATACTCAGTATTCTTTGGTAATAATGACAATGATGATAATATTTAAATAGCACTTTGGAGTTTTCAGAGGACTTTGCATGTACTATTTCATTTGACCCTCAAATAATCCTGTGAATTAGGTGTCATTATTATTAGCACCGTTTTACAGATGAGGAAACTGAGGCTGAGAAGGGTTACATGACTTATCCAGAGTCACATAGCTGGTAAGTGTCTGAGGTAGCATGTGAATTCTGGTCTTCCTAAAGGCAAACCTACAGCTCTATCCACAAAGCCACTTAGCAACCCCCTCCCCACTCCTATTCCTTTCCTTTCTATAGCTTTTTTTTGAGCATTTGATATATATAATTTGTGCTATATTGTCACACAACTTTTATCACCACTTTAAAGGCGTTTTTTTCCTGTTGCTTCTAGGTTCAGGGTTATACCAGACACTTGGGAAAAATGGGATGTTGCTGCATATGGACTCTGGCTCATGGGTACCACAGGCACAGTTATTTTTAAACCACAATTTTATTAATGTTTTAATCATCCAGCCTACTGTGTGCACAACACTTTCCTAGACTATGGGCAATACAAAAAAAATTGTAGCATGCTTACAATTAGAGTAGGCTGTCACCAAGTGGATAGCTTTTTCTTGACTATGGCCACATGATTCAAACAACTAGAATTCTCATTGATGTAATTAACAGAGATAGATTAGTTATACTTTCTCCTATAAAAATGGAATTCTTAATTAAAACAGCTAAGTATGAATTAAATACTATATTTAAACAGGATCCGTAATGTTGAACAGGACTGAAATAAAAAGAAACATCTAAGCATGTCATCTTTATTCTTAAATTGTTTTGAACCATTTCATTTAACCCTGGCATTCTCCATCTTGGAGTAGCCCTAATTTCCCTTTGAATTTTTTAAGTTGGAGATAATCTCTTCAGTTTTTCAGAGCTTACAGCTCTGGTGCACTGATGCAAAGCTGACCAAAAGCCTGTGAAGAAGACTGCCTTGATAGCACAAGAGAGCTTTTTCTCATATCTACCTACCTGTAGATATAAACTGATATAGGGAGATATAGATATACAACTATATATCCATCCATCCATCCATCCATCCATCCATCCATCCATCCATCTATCCATGAGTTAAGGGTGGGGGAGAGAAAAGCAGCATGAAAACAAGGTCTCTTCTACAGCCTGTCTCAAGTGTTCTCTGTCACCTCATGGCCAAAGTAGAAAGGACAGTGACAAAGCAGTATGTCACTGTTCATCAAAAAAAAAAACAAGGAAAAGAAACCCATATTTTCTAATTAATAGTTTTCTCTCTTTACCTAATTTAACTGGTTTCAAGTTCCCTGCTCTTACCACGTATCTAGCAGGGAGTTTTTTGGTTTTTTTGAGACTCTTAATATAGTTTTGCTAAAAAGGGATTAAAGTTAGAAAACTCTCACCTTATATCAGAAGATGTCTTTAAAATTTATTTAAACAGAGCTAGGTATTTAAACATATATAACTTCTTTGTAAACTTAAAGAGTGATCAATTTGGTTTTCTTTTAACTCTGTACAAGTACATGAAAACCAATGTCAGCCCTGAAAATCTACTATCATGGAAAAAATTTCTGTTAGAAACAAAAAATAGTTCTGTTCCTAAAAAACAAGATCTGACTTGTGGAATCTTTCCCACTCGGGGCTCACTGCCACTACCTAATCTTTCCTGAGTGCCATGGTAGATGGAGTTCTAAGAGTCTTCTCAGCCACTGTAGAGATTAACCCCAAAGATGACTGCTTGATCAGCTAGTGTAAGAACTTTCACCAAGTACTATATAGTTTATAAAGCCCTTTCCATATATTATCAGATCCTCCCAACAATCCTGTGAGGGACAGCATGGTGGGCTAAAGAGTCAAGAAGACCTAACTTCTAGTACCACCTCTGAACTTCTGGGAGCCAAGATGGTGGAGTAAGCAGTAAATCACTGTAACTCTTCTATATTCACTCCAAACCAGCATAAAATGGCACCCAAAACAAATCCTGGAACAGCAGAACCAGCAAAAAGATGGAGTGAAATAATAGCCCAAGAAACTTGGAAGATCACCAAGAAAGGTCTATCTCATTACGCAAAAGGGGAACAAAGTTTACAGGAAGTGCCCCAGCAAGATACCCCACTTCAGTCAACCCATGGGACAGCCTGAACCTCAGTGTGACAGAGCAGGCAAACACCAACACACCAGGACTCCCCCACATGCCTTGGCACAGCCAGGCGAATGGGGTAGACTCTAGCTCTGAGAACCACCATGTGAGTCAGCATAGCCCTGTGTAATGCTAATGAGCATTAAAGATCTTCCCCACCATGGATGGACCATTAAAGGAAGCTTGATTAGGGGAGGTCCACACCTTTTCTTAATTTCTATTGCCCTGGTTCTCAAGGGTTGTGATGCCCTCTGGCTCTGAAAAGTGTAGTAAATGCTCTGAGGTGAGGTTTTACTTTGGGGCTTCCTCACTGGGAATGTTTGTTTGGCCAGACAAGATGCTGGGCAGATGCTAAGGAGCCCCTCAGCTTTGAAAATCCAGATGTTGGTGCTCTTCTCTCTTTGGTAACTCTGTATGTATGGTCAGAAGTTGGATATCTGTTGATCTGTGATGTATGTACGGCTTACTGTCAGACAGTTGGAAGCTCTGCCTGTTGATTTTGATTCCCCTGCATTTTCTCTGAAGTTCAGAGAGCTGACTTTTTCCCCTGAACTAAGTGAATGATACATGTGCTTGATTAAAGTTATTGTTGACCCCTCAAAAGTTGTCTTCCTTTTAGAAAAGCAGATCTAAGAACCTGTACAGCAGTGCTCCTGTGTATGCTGGGGTCCTTGGTTTTATTCCCTGGGGAAACAGGTATCCTCCAAACTCACCTGGTCCTTACAAGCATAGCAGCATGACTGTAAATAAACTAACTTTCTAACACTCAGTTTGTTTATCTGTAAAAATGTGCATATTAATACCCATAATACCTATCTCACAGACTTCTTTGGACCAAAGATGGAGAGCTGGAAGAGACTGAGTCCACTGCTTTATCTTACAGATGAAAGGACTAAGGATAAGTGTTTTGCAGCTCAGGTAGGATAATGTAAGCTAAATGCTTTAGAAAACTTAAAGCACTATATAAATAACAACAAATGACAAAATATATCATGTTCCCCACTTTACAGATGAGAAAACTGAAATTAAATGACTTGCCATTGTACCATGGTCAAACAAATAAAGTATGAAAGGTCTGACTTGAACCCAGATGTCTTATGACTCGAAAATCTACAGGCTCATCCCACTATACCATGAAGTTTATCACATAAAAACTGAAAAGAAGTGTACTGACCTGGAAAAGTAATTTTAGCATCTGATCTCTGCTGCAGTAATAACTTATTTTCACTATTAAATAAGAAGACACTGAAAGCTCTATGTAATAATCCTTAAAAGGAAAAAAAAAGAAATATTATCATTGACATGACTTACAAAAAACTTCTCTATTTCTCCACTTAAGCCTCAGAAAGTTATCTTGTAACCCAATTCCCACGGTATCCTCCCTCCCACATCTGGCTAGATTTAGGAAAAGTTGAAATTGAGACTGTTTCATCAACCACCATGGGGGAGTTTGTTGTTACTGAGCAACAGGATCATAGATTGAGAGGTGGAAGGAACCTAAGAAGCTGTCTACTTCACCTCTCTCCTCTTACAGATGGGGAAACTGAGGCTCAGAGTAGTCAGTGGCTCTGTCTTTCACTGGGCCCACAGCCCTTCAAGGCTATGTGGCACAAGGACAGCCAGATCAGTCTGGAATCAGATGTCTGCTCTTGTTGTGGAGACTGCTTTGCAACAATTCCCTCTGCATGATGAACTAGGCTTAATAATTTCTACACAACAATGCTGACATGTCTCCACGTTTGGCTTTTTTCAACCTTCACTTACAAAAAGAAAAGGGCATCATGCATCTCAATAAAATGGAGGGGGAAATATGGTAAAATACAGATTCAATGTTTTTATTGCTATTATGCCACTGAGTAATCGAAGCCCAAATGGAGGGATGACTGACAACAACTGTAGTTGATTTTAAATTGATTTCTAACACCAATGTCTCTGAACGACTGTTTTTGCCAACTCTTGGTGCCAGATAAATGTATTCAGAAACAAAACAAAAAATTTCAACTGTACCTTTATCAATGTTTTCATTCAGGTGGCAATTCTTTTTAGTCTCTGCACCAATCCTGTTATCATTTTCATCAATAAGAATGCACATCTCTGCAAGGAGCTGAACTTGCTGTTCATCAAGATTGTCAGTATTTATTTCAGGCATGGTTGTGATCTGTTCAATCCTTCCCAAGAAGCTGATAAAGAGGAGGAAGAGAAGATTGTCACATTTCTTGTGAGGATCTCTCAATGAAATCTTCTACAATCCCGTTCTCCCCATGGTTGAGCCTCTTTACCTTGACCCAGGTAGCTGAGGAAAAGGCGGCTCCTTCTGGTCAAGACCAACTCCCTCTAACTAAGCCTTTATCCCTATCCTCCTCTCCTATCCTTGACACAAGTTTATCTCACTCTCACACCAAAGCCACCTTCAGTTTCTTCCTATCTTTTGCTCCTTTACATCTGTCTAGAAAAACATGCTTACCACTATGAGTCTTAAATAGATTCACATGATCCTGTCTTCTCTCTCAAAGGGAGGACCCTTTGAGGGACAAATTCATTATATCTGTTTCTTCATTTCCCACTCACTTTTCAACACTTCAATCTGGTTTCTGACCTCCCCAGTTGGCAATAACTGGTCTCCCCAAGGTTATCAAAGCTATTAAACACTACATCTGATGGCTTTTTTTTTCTTAGGCCTCATTCTTTCTTGACCTCCCTGCAGCTTCCAACACTGCTGACCAATGAGAGGCAGTATGATGGAGGGAAATGGGCACAGGACCTGGGTTCAAATTCTCATTCAGGTACTTACTAGCTGTCACTGAGCAAGTCATATAAGCATTCCATACCCCAGTTTCCTCACCTGTAAATTCAGAAGGTGGATCTCAAGGCCTTCTAATCTCTCAATCCATGCATGTATGACTGCCCTTTCTTCTCTTGGCTCTCTTGATGATCACATCTATGATATCTGATATTCTGATTCCCAAATTCAACCATCATCTCTCTCCTGAACTCCTGCTGCTCACTTGCCAACTTCCTGCTGGACACTTCCTGCTGGGTAGTTTGAAAACATCTCAAACTCCACATGTCCAAAACATTTTTTCCAAACTTACCCATCCTCTAAACTTCCTTATTTTTGGTAAAGGTATTTCTCAGTCATGTGCATCATAAATGTTGAAGTAATACTTGGCTCTTCCTCACCCCCACAGTCAGACAGCTGCCCATCTCAGATTCTATCTCCACATCTCTTCCAACCATGCTATTCTCTCCACTGATTTCACTACTATCTGGTTCAATTATTGCTTGGATTACTGTCATAGACTTCCCGATGGCCTCTTCTATTCTACCCCTGTTCATTCCAAAACACTGCCTGTGGAACTGCCAACATCTGTCAGTCACTCTTGACTGCTTCTTGGATACTACATGGACTCTGCAAATTTTAGCCAAACTAAACTATTAACTGTTCTTAATCTCTACAGTGCATCTAATCATTAGAATGCATTTCCTACTCATCTACAACTCCATAACACCTATCTTCAATGCTCAGGTAACAGCTCTGGGATTTGTGTTCTTCCCCAATTAATGTGCAAATTCCTAACCTCTTCCCTACTTCTCCTCACTACTCCTAAACTCTAGTAAAATTTGAAGGTCTTTGGGGACAAGGGCTATTTATTGTACGTGTAACTCTAGCATCCTGTCTGACACATAGGATGGACTTAATGTTTACTCTATACAGAACAACCTCTAAAACCTCCACGTCCCCAGAGGGAATTTCCTGTTGCCCCTCGCCTCTGGCACCACAATTCCCAATCCCCATCATGGCCCCTCTCAAATGCCCTTCCTTACGCCAGAGCTCCATAATAAAATGGTCCCTTGAAGCTCACTGTGGCTTCTGTCATGTTGAGGAAGAGAGGCAGAAACATTCCTTCCAATGCAGGGACAAAGTCAAAAGGCTCAGGACTATCAGTTTATAGTTTTAGGTCCAGTTCTATGCCTAAATCCCATTTTGGCACTCTTACTGAGAATTTAGAAATCTAAACACAGCACTACATAAGAAAGGGAGAAGATGTTTGAGAGACCCAGAGCTACAAAGTGGACAAGATACTTGAAGTGAAATGTAAATGAGAAGCAAAATTAGCCTTCACAAGAAAATCTGGCAACTTGCTTCTGTTCTCATTGTGGGGATGAAGCGGGGCTGGAGTCCAGCCAGGTCACTGAATATTTTTTTAATCCAAAATGTTAATGCTCTTTTTGGCTTAGGGTAGTCCTTATTTGCAAAACCACATCGTTCGGAAATCTTTCTTAATCTAACTTGTCTAGGTCTGTGAAATGCTGGATAAACTCTTCCAGCTCTAACCTTCAGTGCTCTATGGTCCCTGGATTCAAAGAGTAGCAGAAGTGAATCCTTAAAACATCAACTTGGCAGAGGATCTCCAAAGGATTATCTCAGGGATCTGTACTCATCAATGATTTGGATAATGGTATAGATAGCAAGCTCACATTTGCAGAGACAGAAAGTTGGGAGAGAGAGAGCAACAACAAAAAATTTTTATCTCAATTCTCTTGAGATACAAGTTCAAAAGACATAAATGTAATGTCTTAGTATTTGGATAAATAAATTAAATTTTCAAGTACAGGGTGGAAGATACCTGGCTTCACAGTAGTTTTGTCTGAAAAAGATAAGGAGTTTTCACAGACTGCAAAGTCCATTTAGGTCAGTACTGGAATTTGGCAGCTAAAAACCCTAATGCAATCATAGCCTGTATCAAGGAAGGCAAAGTTTCTGGGGATACTTTGCTACTTTTCCCTGGTCACATCCCATATAGAAAACTGGATTCAGTTTGAACACCAGTTTAAGGTCACTGAAAAGAATAAAATCTAGAAGAGAATGACCAGAATGGTGAAAGGTCTTCAGTTTATTTCACATGAGTCAGGGAGAACTGGGCATACTTAGAAATACTCCAGACAGGATACCAAAGCTGTGTCACCAAGTATCTGAAAGGTTTCCATGCAGGAGAAAGATCTGATGTTACCTCTACAGGGCAGAACTAAAAACAAGGAAAGGAAATTGAAAAAGAAAATTTAACCCTGATATCAGGAAAAACTTTCTAAGAATTAAAACTGTCCAAAATTATGACTGTATATCTTGGGAAGTCGAGATCTTTACTGGACTTTCAGAAAGAGCCTTGAGTGTTGTTAGAGTGGGGATTCTGTGTATGGATTGGATGAAAAGGTTTTTTTGATTCCATGCATGATGAGAAATAAAGTTCACAGGAAAGGAAAAAAAGGAATTATTTGGGAGATAGAAAATCTGGTCATGATAAGAAGCAGGGTCATAATTTTTGTAGACCTAAGTAAAACTTTTTTTAAAAGCATCCCCAACCAGATTAAAATGTAATCGGGAAATGTGTAACAAAATACATAAAACACAAGACAGATAATGTGAATTTGTGGTTTTCTAAGCCGACGTGTCACTCTGGGAATCTGTTCCTCTTGGACACCACCGTCCCATACGGTTAAAAACCAGAAAGCAGCGCTGCCTCGTTTCTCGCTTTCCGAGCTCCAAGTGCTAGGCTGTTTTCCAAGTCAGTATCTGCAGTAAGAACCCTACACCTGCACAATCCTCCGAGCTTCCGACTCCGGCCCGCAGTGGGCAGCCGGACTTCCAGCTCAGGATCATTCCTCAGTGCTGTCTGATAAGACCCAGCCCTTCCGAGACCCCAGCCCATCTGCGGGATCAGACGGGTGCAGTCCACCCGGTCAGCAGCCTGGAAGGCTGTGCCTAAACCAGTCTTTCTACTGGTGCCCAGGCCGAGGGAAAACAAATTATGAATTTAAAATCTTATCAATTCGTTTCTCCTGAAGTGATCCAAAAATGCAAACGCCCTCCACGCTCGCCCCCACGGCGCCGGGTTCGGATCCAGCTCTGACCCGGAGCCGCGGGAGGGGAGCAGCCGGTTATTCCAGCGCAATAACAAGCCGACTGGGAGCGCGGGCTCCTCTTCGGGAAGCCAGCTGGCCAGAAGCTAGAGAGCACCCCTGCTACGGAGCCCCGGAGAGCGGGCACGCTCGCCCGGAGCCCCCAGCCCCACGAGCGCCTGCGGCCGGGGCTGATTGCCGCCCGCCGGGCCCCTCCCATCGAGGACACACGCCGCGCCGGCGCAGCCGAGGGCTCCGCGTGCCCCGCCGCTTCCAGCGAGGGGCCGGCTCCTTACCCTGCGCTCCCGTCTAGGGCCCGATGCCGCAGCTCCGCTCCGCTGACCACGCCGCAGGACCAGGAGCCGGCACTGTCAGCGCCGAGACCGCCGGGACAGTACAGGAGGCGCGACGAGAACGCGCCCCAGCCCCGCCCCCGGGCGGGGGACCAGGCCCCGCCCCCCAGCGCCCGGACCAACGCCAGCCCCGCCGCGCCGCGCCACATCCTCGCGACGACCAATGGCGGGCCGTCCCGAGCCTCACGTAGCCCGATCGCCTGATGGCTCCACAACTTGCGAGAGCGGAGGCGTCCTTCCCGGGCCCGCCCCTCGCGTCCTGCCTCTCCCTGTCGGCGGCGCCCTCCGGAGGCTGAGCCAAGTGGGGAGGGGTGTGGGGGAGGAGCTGGAGGAAGAGGGGCTAGGATTCCTGCCGTCCCGGGCCGGGGGAGAAGGTGGGGAACCAAGGCTCGGCCCTGCGCTCTGACCCGGACTAGCGGTTCTTTCTTCGGGAAGGGGCGGGATGAGACCGCCAGCTGGCGTTGCAGCCAGCAGCCAATGGCGCCTTCCGACCTCGCTGGGCTCAGCCAATCCGTTAGCGGCGGAGGTTGCGGAAAGGCCGAGGGAAGGGGCGTGGGCAGGGATGCGCGGAGTTGGCTCCGTCGGTCCCGAGCCAGGCTGACCTGAATACCTGCTCTCCGTCCTCTCATCCCTTTTCCGCTCGGGCTTCCACCAGGCCGGTCCTCACTGCAGCCCCTGGGTTTCGTTCAAATCATGATTGAAATGGCTTTGATCATTATTTTCCTACGAAGAGTGTATTCTTATACATAATTGCGTTTTTTATAAAGAATCCTTAACATCTTATTAAAACATTGGTTTAGATTTTTTTTCAAAGTTCCTTTCCAGCTTGCTTTAGAAAGCCTAACGATTTGCCAACGGTAATAGAAAAATCCCAATAATAATGTAGAAAGACGATAATAGGTAGCCTTTCTACGGTGATTTTAAAGTTGGCAAAGCACTTTGCCTATGTCATCTTCTGATCCTCACATCCCTATTTTATTGGTAAATAAACTAAGACAGGAAGAACTCAGGTTCTTTGCCGGGATCCCGGAGGACTCGGTCGTACCGACTCCAAGTCCCTAAAACTACCCACCATGACACCTGTTTGCCTAAAACCTTACAACAACAGGCTCTGATTTATGGCACGTACCCTTAAGGAAGGGGTTCTTTGATCCGAAGTCCACTGCACTGCTACTGCCGAATTCCACTTGGATACTAAGTATCGAAGTACACTGCACTGCTGAAATTCACTTGGATACTAAGTATCGCATTCGTGAGGTCTGAAGTTTCTACAAGCACACCTGCCTGACCGACTGTCTGTATGGTTGTGGGCAAATCACTTGAGAAACACAGCCTTGTGCCACTCATCTTTGTATCACTCCACGGTAACTTACGGGGATTCGGCGTTCTATATTCCCAAAGAGATTTTAAGAAAAGAAAGACAAGGTCAATAGGGGCAAAAAATTTACGGCAGCTCTTTTTGTGGTGGCAAAGAACTATAAGTAAGGAGGCGGAGTATCCTTTGGGAAATAGATGAACAATTGTCCCGTATGAATGTAATTGAATAGTATCGTGCCATTAGAAATATCTGAATGTTTTCAGAGAAAGTGAGACTTGTTGGCACTAATTCAGAGTAAAATGAGCAAAACTAGAACAATTTATACTATAATAATAATAATACAGTAGTACACAATACATACTGCAACCAACAACGTTGTAAAAATGGATCTTGAAAGACTTAAGAACTCTGATCGATGCAGTGATCAATCATGACTCCAGACGATTGAAGATGAAGAATGTTACCTACCATTACCTTTAGTAACGGACTATATGCGGAATGAAACAATTTTTTGGCATGGCCAATATGGAAACTAGTTTGCTTCACTATGCATATTTGTTACAAGTTTTTAATCCTCTCCTCCAGTAGATGAGTAGAATCTAAGGAGAAGATGGGAACAAGAGAAAATGATTCTTGTTAATTAAGAAAGATAAAATCAAATAAAAAATAGATTGGGCATTATACACACACACATTTTTAAATTGAATGCTTGTGAAGTCGAGCCACTAGGTGGCGCGGTGAATACAGCACTGGGCCTGGAGCCAGGAAGAGCTACATTCAAATTTTTCCCTGGATACTTACTAGATGTTTGTTACAAGATACTAAATGTTTTACTGGCTGTTTGTCCCTAGGAAGAGTCACTCAGTCTCTGTTTGCCTCAATTTCCTCCTCTGGAAAATGGGGATAACAATCGTCATTGCTACCCAGGGGATATTATGAGACTAAAATGTATTTTTTTCCAGATGTACAAAATACTAGCTAGTGTTAGTACATTATTAGTTCAACAAGTTTAATCGTTGGATATGAGAGTACTTTTGTCAGCTTGTCAAGTATTGTTTTATTTAAAGCATCTATTCTGAATGTTGCCATTTTTATCATTTTTGCCAATTTGCAGAGTCGCTGTAATGAAACATTAGGTTGTTTTGATTTGCATTTCTCTGGTTATTAGTAATTGTTTTATGTGGTTGTAAATTCTTTGTAATTCTTTTGAGAACTGTTCATATCCTTTGACTAGTTATTAGGTGTGTGGGATGGTAAGATCCCCTACTAAAATTTATTACTCAGAGGCCTCTCAAAGTGGTGACAGAAAGTTTATTTATTCTATTCCCAAGAAGCAGGGCAGTTCCTCCACAGGTGGTCTGGAGTAGGAAAAGACAAAGACAAAGGAAAAGCAGTGATATATATATATACACACACCCTAATGCAAAACCCTCCTCCCACCACTGACCATTATTCTCATTAGCTGAGAATATGATCTTAACATTCTAGACACGAAATCTAGCCAATCCCCTTTGAAATGAAGGCATCGAAAAGTCATGTAAGTTTTATCCAGTCATTGAGACCCTAATGCACTATATAGTCTATATCCTAATATGGGAATTATTCCACAATGAAGGTATTGTAAACTGAGCCTCTGGGTCTCCTTCACCCATGGGAGAAGAATTACAATCTGAGAAGTCTTCACTGACTCTATTCCACTCATTGGGGAATATCAGTCATATATATTTATTGTTTATATATCTTGAATATATAAGAGAAATTCGATGCAAAAGATAGGATTCCCTTCTTATCCTAGGTATATTTGGTTGTCTGTACAGATTTTTAGTTTCAAGCAAACAAATTATCTATTTGATCTTTTGTAATTGCCTTTATTTCTTGTTTGATTAAGACAGTACTTTCTACCCATAACTACATGAAGGACATGATCTATTTCTCTTCTAATTTTTATTTTTGTGATCTTTAATATTAAGGTTGAGTATCCCTTGAGTATCCCTAGAATATATTGTGGAATGTGGTATAAGGTTTTGGTCTAAGCCTAATTTCTGCCATACCAATTCCTCCTTTTCCTTGTAGTTTTATATCAGATAGGGAGCTTTTTCTCTAGATAATTTATGTCTTCCACTTTATCAAACACTGGGTTATTGAGTTCTGTTGTTTCTGAATCTCCCTTGTCTAGTCTGTTCCATTGATCTATCCCTCTGTGTCAGATGGTTTTGATGACTGCTGCTTTATAATGTAACTTTAGGTCTGAAAGTGCTATTTCCCCTTTGTTCTACTTTTTATCAGTGCCCTTGATGTTCTAGATCTTTTATTTTATCAAATGTACTAGTTTATCAAGTTCTGTAAAGTATCTCTTTGGTAATTTGATTGGTATAGCGTTAAAGATATCAATTAATTTTGGTAGTATTGTCATTTTTATTATGGTATGATCGCTTAAGCACTGAATATACCTCCAGCTCATATAAGTTTATTTTTATTTCTTTAAGGAACATTTTGTAATTGGATCTCTACAAGTCTTTTATGTGCTTTGGGAGATTGATACTCAATATTTCATGCATTTTGTAGTTATATGGAATTAGATTTCCATTTCTGCTGTTGATTCTTGTATTTTGTTATTGTTATATAGAAATACTGTTGATTTTTAAGGATGTATTTTGTAGCTTGCAACTTTGCTGAAGCTGTTAATTGTCTCAATTAGTATCATTACTAATTGCCCAGGATTTTCCAAGTGAACCATCATATTGGCAGCAAACAGGGATAGTTTTATCTCTTATTTACCTATGTTTATTTCTTTAATTTTTTTCTTTTGTCTTTTTTTGCTGTTGCTAGCATTTCCAGAACTATCTCAAATAATAGTGGAGAGAATGGGCATCCTTGTTTCTCTCTTGTATTTATTGGAAAATGTTTTAGTAATATCCTCAATGCATATGATACTTGGTTTTAGGCAGATGTGCTTTATAATATTACAAAAAGTCCCCTTTTTTATGAAGACTGCTACTCCCTTATGACAAAAATGTAATGGACTAAATAGGTAAAGTGAAACACTAATTTTTGACATGTCCAATATGGAAGCTAGTCTGCTTCACTATTCATGTTTTTGTAATGGATGCTTGCAGGGTTTTTAGCATAAATGAATGGTGTACTTTGAGGGGTTTTTTTTTGCATCTATTGAGATGATCATGTGGTCTTGGATGGTTTATTTTTAATATGATTAATTATGTTGATTGTTTTCCTAATGTTGATCCATCCTTGTATCTCTTGGATTTCCAACTAGAATACGTTCTATACTTATGGATATTATTAACAGAATAAGGATTTATATAGTGCCTCCTATGTGTCAGGCACAATGCTAAGCACTTTTTACAAATATTTTCTCACCTGATCTTTAAAACAGCATCAGAGAAAATGCACTTTTAAACATTTGCCCCTTAACTCTGAAATTCTTCACAGTTGGTATTGTAAAAGGCTGATTACTATTTTTCTGTTTCTAGCTATCTCATCTTCAGTAGTTAAAGGCTGACCAAACTCTTAACTATTACCAAGGAAAGAAACTTGAAATCATATTTGGATTAATGTGATCTATTTATAAAATTTTTCTAAAGGTTTTAATAAATATATTGCTTGATATAATGCAATAAAAAGATATAACCTAGGTTCCCTCCTGTCTTTCAGTAGGATCATCCCTGGGTTCCTGAGAGTTTGGAGATTGGGTGAATTATGTTGATTAACCCTTATTTACCTTCTCACCCTGAAGCTTTTATATAAGTGAGATATTGTTTAAATTAACATCAGAGAGTCCTTGTAAAGGAAAAGAACAGGAGGAGATGTTATCAAAAGGCAAGAAACTACCCAAAGTGTGTTACTGGAAAGGGAGAGAAAGATATTGATAGGAAGTCTTGCTTATTAGTGACCCCTACCTATCCTTTACATGCGGATTATATCTTTGGAAGTACCTCTGCTATTTGATTTATTTTGTTTTGTTTTAGTGTAAATAGGGAATCAACCAATGAGGACCCAGTCCTTAGAGCAAGAATTGTTAATCTGATATCTGGGAACTTAAAAACAATCAAACTGCACTTCAATATAGTAGTTTCCTTTGTAATTCTCTACATTTTATTTTATATATTTAAAAGCATTGTGAGAGATGGTCTGTCAGTAGATTTTACCATAAAGTCAAAGGGGTCCATGATACATGAAAAGGTTAAGAACTCTTCCTTAGAGTATTTGCAATATGACCTGCCTTGTACCAACCAATCTGGAATGTTAGTGATCCTGTTTCTGAACCTGTACAATGGAGGGGCTCTGGCCCTGACATCAGAGTACGTGAAGTCATTCTGACTATTTCCTGTCAGCTACTAGCAGGTAATGAAAAGTCTTTTAAATGACCGAGGAGCCAAAACTGAGTGTACATTCAAAAGATGTGAGAGGATGATTTCTCATGCTCTTCTCTGACTGCTTTCAAATGAGGGAAAGAAATATTGTGGGTCTCTAGGTATGAGAGAGGTAGCAGGTCCTAACTCCTACTCAATCATCATATGGCCATAAATTCATGGTACCTCCCCCTACTTTTTTTTTGGCCTTTTGGATTTATTCTTTTCTTTTCACAGAGGAATGACTATTAGAGACTGAATGGACCAGGTTTCAATCTTGTGAGACTCAGAAGTCAAATGAGCCATCAAAGGTACCCTTCACAACCAGAGTTGGTAGTAGCAGTAGTTGAGTCTAATGAGAAACCAGCCCTGAGAGCAATCTGACTCAGATAAGCAAATATTTCAACTGGGGAAAAAGAGTATAGCACCCTTTGGAGATGCATAATGGAGGAGTCCTTACCCTCTCACCCACTTAAGAGCAGATACAGCTATCCTCTGACTACTTCCTGTTGGTTATGAGGCCTCTTAATTGTCTGCTGAGCCAAAATTAGTTATAATAAAGGAAAATCCCCGACTCTTAGCCCTCTTCTTTCTGCTAGCCCAAAGTGTAAAAATGACTTTCTCACCTCCAGGGAGTTAGCAGGAGGAATGCTCTTCCTCCGACTGATCTGTAAGGTATGAGCTTGTGACCTCTAAGGCAAGCCTTTTGTCTGGGATGATGCCATGTCTTGTTTGTATATTTTTTTTCTTTGATATGGGGTCTTGTGAAATGTCAAAAGGCAACTGGCATCCTCCTTCTCTTCCTGAGGGCTCTGGCAAGGGAATATTCAATGTGAGAGCAGTTATGGAAGAAAATGACAGAGGCAGATGTGGCGTCAATGTGACACCCACAGCCGTTGCTATGGATATTCATGTGTACTTCCAGAGAGAATTCACAAAATATAACTCTCTTCCACAAAGATAAAACCAAAATATTTATTCAGATACGAGACGGCCAATTCTACCATGTTTTAAAGGTTTTAATAAATGAAGTTTGTACACATTACCAATAAAGGGAGCACAGGGTCCCCAAGCCTTCCCTCCATCAGGCTTCCCCACAAACAAGCTCCCTTAGGCAAAATCACTCCCTCTCTCATTCACACTAGATGCTCTGCTCTGCCTCAGCTTTGCCTCACTCTCTCTTCCTGCTGTACCCTTCTTGCTGTACCCATTCAGCAAGCTCCTACCACCACTGGCTCCATGTGACTCAAACAGTGGGATGGGCCAAAGCTCAAAGCAGGTCACATGGACCTATTAAAGGGTAGGGAAGATCTTCAAATTCCTTTACCATTACAGTAGACTATCCAATAAAGTCAGAGAGAGACAGAGAGACAGAAAGACATAGATACACACACAGAGATATGAAGAAAAAAGTCTACTTAGCACTGATTAGTCTATATTTAGTGGAAGGGAGATGTAAAATAGTTCATGAGAAGCTGTTACACATATTTCAGTCAGGTTTGAATATTAGCCTCACAACTGGTGATAATCTTTCTATGAATCTTTATTGCTTAACATTTCACTTTTGTTTCAGAATAGAACTGCCCGTTCCTTTCCCGATTCATGTTTGTACTCTGGGTGCCTTTTCCTTTCCTCTGCCTCTACTAGGGAGGACTCCTTAGACTAGGGCTAAAGATAAAATTGTTCCTCATGAATCTGAAGTGGAGCTAGAACTGGGCTCTGGGAGCCTAGTTCTCCAAATGAGAAGATGACTTAACTCCACTACAGTGAACTCAGGTCAAATCAGAAGAGTAGATACAGAACAAAGAATGGCAAAGGTGAGCATAGTGATTCCTGGATTGCACTGTGCTACATGTCAATAAATAATGTATTTATCTGAGATAAACATCAGGGCCCTTTGCATTCTCAGGAATCCACAGGAAATATCCACATGAGACTCTCTTCATTGGATATCCTACTAGTTGGAAGTATAGCTAGCTGCCTTCACCCAGATTAGGGTAGAGGATGTTTTGTAGCAGCTATTTTAAGTTTGAGTCCATTCTTTCCAGGGCACAACCCGGGCCCGTAGGATGGGGGAAGAGATCTTTAGGAGTGGGGCAGAGTCTAGAGGGAGCCTTCCTGTGCCTTGCTACCATTTCCTTATTGGGGATTGTAAAAAGTAACGACCAGGGATAAAGCCAAGAGGTATTTGAGACTGTGCAGAGAGAAGGAAACAGATGAGGCTGAGGCCAAAACTTAAATGCAGTGTTTAGAAGACTGAGCTGTTACCCCTAAGCTCCTGGGGCAAGGCATAGTCTTACCTACCACATCCAGAAATAAACATAATCACTGATGCATAGTGTAGTGAGAAGAAATGAGAATATAATTTCTGCTGTAATATTTACATTGCAAAACCCCAGCAATTTTGAAAGACTTCAGAACTCTGATTAATTCAATAATCAGTCAAAATTTCAAAGGAGGGAGGATGAAGAATGCTACCCACCCCTCCTTAGAGAGGTGATGGGTTAATGTACAGAATCAGATACATTTTTGGATATGCCCAATATGGGAAATTGTTTTTTCTTGCCTATGCTTATTTGTAAAGGGTTTTCTTTTACTTTTAAGATGGGGCAGATGGGAGGAAGAAAAAGAAATACTTGATAATTAAAAAAATTAATTAAACAAAACTCCGAACTATTCCCTCTCTGCCTTTGAATTTACCATGTCAACCAGCCAGGCTAGGTTAGAAAGGCATTTCCACAGGGCAGGGCAATGAAATTTCTCTAAAACCTTTGACACCAACTCCTTTTGGCCTTTTATGGATCAGATGGCAAAGGTGGCAAACACCCTCCCCACTTAAAGGACTAGCCCAGCCAGCATTAGACTGGTGCTGCTCTTACCACAGGGGCCATTTCCACTTTCTTGAGAATTCCATCCGTGACTCTGAAGTTAGAATATAAATGTGGTGTTGAATTGAGTTTGTTTTCAAATCTTTAGAGAATTTTTCCCTTTTGTTTGTTTATTTCCTGGATGACCTTCTGTTTTCTTCCTTGGATATCTTCCAGATAACTTTACTTAGTTGACTCTTTTGCCAGGATTTCTTCCTATTTGGTTGTCCTTCTGTTTCTCACTGTCACATGGGGCTGCTTCTCAACATATTAGGTATGCTTCCACCATACTTCTGCATAAAATTTCGTAAATTAGTCCTATCTTTTGTTTTCAGCCTTTTCTTTCTAATCCCATGGTTAATCTAGCCAGGTCCTCATCATTGAATGTCTAATTTTTGTTTTTTGCAACAACTTCCTAACTAACACTCTTTTAACACCTACCCTTATCAATTTGCTGGCATTTTTCTTATCAGATTATTCTTCTTAAATTATGACCTTCATTGTGCTATTGCTGTGCTCAGGAATATTCACAGCCTTATTGCTTGAATTTTCTTGGTCCTCCTTAATCTCACCCTCTCCAGATTCATCTATGTTTGCCCAGTACTCCAGTTAGGGCAGGTCTTTTTTTATTCCCTTTATCTCCCATGGTTATTCTCATATCTCTGGCTGCTCATCCAGTCATCTTGAACAAAGTATTCTCTACTTTCTTCTCTATGTCACCTCTGAAAACAGATGTTCCAAGAGTCACAGAGGTTATGCCACCACTGTTAATGCCAGAGAGTTCAAACAGGTTATCACAACCATAGCTAACTCTGAAAAATAAAATGAAATGAAACAAAAAAACTAACAGGGGTCATAAGCCAAAGGCTTTCTTTATTCCATTGGAGGAGGGAAACTAGACATGTACTGGGACTTCCTCTTATACTGAGGAGACTCACTTTAGTGTATGCTGTGTGTTCATCCTTTGTTGCTGAAGAAAACCATGCCATCAGAGAAATAATGACATGACTTGCATTTGACTTTGTTTTGAGTGAGGGAGGGTGGTGCCGGTCACCAGTCTCACTTCTCCTCCAGAGACATCTGAATCCAGTGACCAGATATTCATCAGGATGACTGGAGATGAGCCAGAGTGAGGCAGCTGGGGTTAAGTGACTTGCCCAAGGTTACACAGCTAATGGGTGTCAAGTGTGTGAGGTAAGATTTGAACTCAAGTCTTCCTGACCCCTGTACTGGTGCTAGGCAAATCTCAATACATATACTAGTGGTTATGCAGTGAGCTATAGCCCTGATGACAAGTTTGATTCATAGCAGGGCTTCATGAGCAGAACATGGTTTTTGCAAGCTACTTGTCTAAGCTCAGGGACCACCTGGTGCTGATGTGAAACCATTCTGGGATTCTGTTGTGGCTTAGTTTATCCAGAAGGTGAGCACTAAGGATTGTTGTTATGCCAAGGTCAGGAAACAACTTGCTTGCTGGGCCTTAGCTCTGGAAAACAGGGCATCTCCTAATAGTAGAGTAAAAAGAGAGGGATGATCATGGCATGGGGATCCTGACATATACCACTCCAAATCCCATTCTTCCTTTTATATCCCAGTTCAAGCCTTACCTACTCCTTGAAATGTCAAACTATTCCAGTCAGCAGTGGTATCTCCCTCTCTTGTACTTCCATTGAACTGATAATTAATACTATACTTTTGTAGTTCTTTGTTTCTGTGTGTCAGTTGTATAACCTTGAGGTCAAAAACTCTTTTGTGCTTTGTATCCTTCATATACCTAGTACAATGCAAGGCATATATCTCTCGTTGATTGCTGGAGTGATATTGTTGCAGTTTCATTATATGTTATGGTGGAACAGTAAAACTGTTGAGGTTTAATCTCTGTACACCCAGGGACCCCAAAAGCTATTGAGATTTCATGATGTTTTGTGGTGGAACCATCTCAAAAAATTCAGTCAGACCACCTTTAATCCAAGTAGAAACATTTATTGAGATTGTCGCTGCTCATGAAGCCAGCTAAATTTCAAGAAGAACCAGCAACTTCAGAGAAAGCAAGTTGGATTTTTATAGGTTAAAAATGCAATTACATGACAAATTGTAAATACTAAAAAGATAGGAGGGGTTTGTTAAGGGATTAAGTAATAGGGGAGGGGGCCCAGCCACAGTGGAACTGCACATGTGATTACCTACAATACATACAGAAAAACTCATTTGGGGAGGTACGTATGTATGATAATGCTATTAAAATAAGCCTCTCTTCATCATGAGTTTACTCTAGGTCAGATACTGAGCAGGTGTCTATTTAGGGAAAGTCCCTTCTATTGTTTGGGGTCCACACCCTGCTCAAGCATCCTGATGTGCTGCTTTCTGATTGGCTAAGTACCATGGTCCTGTCTAAGGCAAGATGGATGTAGTTATGGTTGAGCGCATGGACACACCTGCTGTTTCAGTGGGAAATATGAGGAATGGATCTGGGGGCAGTGGCTAGCTAGAGGCAATGGCTGGGGTCCCATCACATGTACATACCTACTCTTTCTATGAGAAAAATGAGTTCATGGACACACTTGGTGTTCTAATGAGTAGTCAGGTATATATGAAGAAAGGATATTGAGTGTGTGTGTGACTAGGTAGGGGCAGTAAGCCTGCTGTTCAGTGGGGCATATAAGAAAATTAGAACAATGGGGCTGGGGGCAGCTTTATTAGGATTCCATCAATATGAAATTGAGAAAATGTTATATTGGCTTATATTTTTATATATTTTGAATTTCCAAAGCACCTTCATGTATGTATGTATGTGTATATATGATTGGATCTTTGTAATGACTTGGATATGTGTATATGTATATACATACATATGTTATTGTAACATGTATATAGTGATTTAAGGTTTATACATCTTTATCTATGTAGAAAATAACCCTTCTATATGTGCCATTTCTTGCCTCTTCTCCAATAGATTGCAACCTCAGTCATATCCCCACTCTCTCAAATATTTAGTCACTTTCTTCCTCCTGGGTCCTTCCCTACTGCCTTAAGAAATGCAAGCCTCCTCCATTCAGTAAAGATATAATATTCAGTAACTTTAAAATTTTACTTTCTATACCTACCCTTTACTTTGTAATACATTTGAATCAGAAATACTTTTCTTATCCCTTGCTAATGGATAAAAACTTACTATGTTAATAAATGGATGAAAACTCATTTTAAAATTTTTCATTGAAAATCTCCATTGAGCTGTTCCCAATGATCTTATTTTACATATAATTATAACTTTAAATAGTATGAATTAGGAAAATTTAAACACTTCATGGGAGTCATTATTTGCACTAATAAAACTAGTTGTGTATCAATCTAATTTTACTGTCAAGGTTCAGTACCATGGATAGCACACAATCTTAGCATCTTATATTTGAAAGAGATCAGAGAAATTTTCCAGTAAAACATCTCAACAAAAATTTCCTCCATTGAAATGTTTTTTTTTTAACTCTCTCTCTCTCTCTGTGTGTGTGTGTGTGTGTGTGTGTGTGTGTGTGTGTGTGTGTGTGTGTGTAAGTCTGATGAAATCTATAAACCTTAATAGTTGGCCAGTAAGGGCACATGGTCAATTGTCTGTGGGGCAGGAAGAATATGATTACATGTAATCTAGCAATGAGTCTAATTATAGTAATTTTGAAGTATTAATGAGCATGAATGATATTTTGATATCTGCAACAACTGTAATGTGATATTAAGATAGTTGTGATTTTTTAGTGACAATAAAATCATAGATACTGTTAATAGTACTGTGGTTTGTTGTCTACATTAACAATCAAAAAGGAAATGCTAAATCTTAGGTAAAGATTAGTGAACATAAAGATGTGATCTCTTTTTTTTTAGTTCATAGAGTCCCTGAAATCTAGTCATGTGCCCTGGGGATTTTCTATGCACCTCATATTAAGAATTCTTTTTTAACAAGTCTTGGTCATCTAGTCTTTACCTAAGTCCTCAAGTGAGGGGAAACCTACTACTTTTAAAGACAGCTCCTTCACCTTTAGGATAACTCTAATGGTTAGAAAGTTTTTCCTTATATCAAGTCTATATCTAGCACTCTATTTTCATCCATTTTTCTTAGTTCTCTATTCTTAAGTCATCCATACAAATCTATTTCCTCTTTCATATGATAGCTCTTTATATATCTGAAAACAACTTAATGTACTCTTCTATTTTTAGGATAAACATCCACAGTCCTTTCAATAGATCTTTGTGTGGCATAATTTGAGGTTCTTTACCACTCCAGTTTCCTTCTTCTGATCATTCTCCAGCATGTCACTGTCTTTCCTAAGTTGTAGTGCCTCCAACAGAACACAGTACTCCAGATTTGTTCTGACTAGGGCAGAGCATACTTTTTGCCTAATCTGGAACACTGCATCTCTCTCTTTTTAAAAAATTTATTTATTTAATTTTAGTTTTCAATATTCTTTTCTAAAAGATTTTGAATTCCAAATTTTCTCCCTATCTCTCCCCTCTCCCCACTCTAAGACACCTTGTATTCTGATTACCTATTCCCCCAATCTGCCCTCCCTTCTATCACACCCCTCCCTTATCTTATCCCCATCTTCTCTATTTTCTTGTAGGGCAAGATAGATTTCTATACCCCATTACCTGTATTTCTGATTTCCCAGTTGCATGCAAACACAATTCTTAACATTTGTTCCTAAAACTTTAAGTACTAACTTCTCTCCCTTCCTCCCTCCCCACCCATCCCCACTGAGAAGGCAAGTAATTTAACATAGGTTATACATATGTAGTTATGCAAAAGATTTCCATGAAAGTCATGTTGTGAAAGACTAACTGTATTTCCTTCCATCCTATCCTGTCCCCCATTTATTCTATTCTCTCTTTTGACCTTGTCCCTCCCCAAAAGTGTGTACTTCTAATTCCCCCTCCTCCCATTTGCCCTCCCTTTTATCATGCCCCCACACCCCACTTATCCCCTTCTCCCCAACTTTCCTGACAGATTTTCAAGCCAAATTGAGTGTGCATGTTATTCCCTCCTTAAGTCGAATGTAATGGGAGTAAGCTTTATTTTTTTCCCTCTCACTTATCCCCTCCTCCCCTCCACTGAAAAAGCTTTTTCTTGCCTTTTATGAGAGATAATTTGCCCCATTCCATTTCCTCCTTTCTCCTCCCAATATATTCCTCTCTCACCCTTTAATTTTATTTTTTTAGATATCATACCTTCCTATTCAACTCATCTTGTGCCCCCCTGACTAT
The DNA here is from genome assembly GCA_023548195.1 of Bettongia penicillata ogilbyi. Taxonomy (NCBI): domain Eukaryota; kingdom Metazoa; phylum Chordata; class Mammalia; order Diprotodontia; family Potoroidae; genus Bettongia; species Bettongia penicillata. The sequence continues at coordinate 2,845,118 of JAJHZJ010000011.1, read as the reverse complement.
ATATAATCCCTCCAACTACCCAAATACTGAGAAAAGTCTCAAGAGTTACAAATATTATCTTTCCATGGAGGAATATAAACAGTTCAACTTTAGTATACCCCTTATGGTTTCTCTTTCCTGTTTACCTTTTCATACTTTTCTTGATTCTTGTATTTGAAAGTCAAATTTTGTATTCAGCTCTGATCTTTTCATCAAGAATGCTTGAAAGTCCTCTATTTCATTGAATGACCATTTTTTACCCTGAAGTATTTTACTCAGTTTTGCTGAGTAGGTGATTCTTAGTTTTAATCCTAGCTCCTTTGACTTCTGAAATGTCATATTCCAAGTCCTTAGATCCCTTGATGTAGAAGCTGCTAGATTTTGTGTTATCCTGATTGTATTTCCACAACACTTGAATTGTTTCTTTCTGATTACTTGAAACATTTTCTCCTTGACCTGAGAACTCTGAAATTTGGCTACAATATTTCTAGGAGTTTTTCTTTTCGCATCTCTTTCAAGAGGTGGTCAATGGATTCTTTCAATATTTATTTTGCCCTCTGCTTCTAGAATATCATGGCAGTTTTCCTTGATAATTTCATGAAAGATGATGACTAGGTTTTTTTTTGATCCTGGCTTTCAGGTAGTCCTATAATTTTAAAATTGTCTCTCCTGGATCTATTTTCCAGATCAGTTGTTTTTCCAACGAGATATTTCACATTGTCTGCTATTTTTTCATTCCTTTGGTTTTGTTTTATAATTTCTTGATTTTTCATAAAGTCATTAGCTTCCATCTTCTCAATTTTCTTCGGTGAGCTATTGGATCTCCTTTTCCATCTGGCCAGTTCTGCTTTTACAGCATTCTTCTCCTTGATGATTGTTTGGATCTCTTTTGCCATTTGGGTTAGTCCATTTTTTAAAGTGTTATTTTCTTCAGCACTTTTTGACTTTCCCTTAGAATTTTTCATGCTCATTTTTCATGATTTTCTTGCATCACTCTCATTTCTCTTCCCAGTTTTTGCTCTACTTCTCTTTCTTTTTAAATTTATTTATTTAACTTTTTACATTCATTTTCACAAAATTTTGGGTTCCAAATTTTTCTCCCCATTTGTCCCCTCCCACCACCCCAATACACCAAGCATTCTAATTTTCCCTATCACCAATCTGCCCTCTCTTCTATCCTCCCTCCCTTCTCTTGTCTCCATCTTCTCTTTTGTCCTGTAGGGCCAGATGACTTTCTATTCCCCATTGACTGTATTTCTTATTTCCTAGTAGCAACAACAATACTCAACAGTTGTTCCTAAAACTTTGAGTTCCAAATTCTCCCCATCCCTCCCTCCCCACCCATTTCCTTTGGGAAGGCAGGCAATTCAATATAGGCCATATCTGTGTATTTTTGCAAATGACTTCGATAATAGTCGTGTTGTATAAAACTAATTGTATTTCCCCTCCATCCTATCCTGCCCCCCATTGTTTCTATTCTGTCTTTTGATCCTGTCCCTCCCCAAGAGTGTTGACTTCAAATTGCTCCCTCCTCCCATTGCCATCCCTTCCATCATCCCCCCCCACCCTGCTTATCTCCTTCTCTCCCACTTTCCTGTATTGTAAGATAGGTTTTCATTCCAAAATGAGTGTGCATTTTATTCCTTCCTTTAGTCAAATGTGATGAGGGTAAACTTCATGTTTTTTTCTCAGCTCTCCACTTTTTCCCTCCACTAAAAAGTCTCCTGCTTGCCTCTTGAATGAGATATAATTTACCCCATTCCATTTCACCCTCTCTCCTCCCACTACATTTCTCTCTCACTATTTACCTTAATTTCTTTGAAGATATGGTCCCATCCCTATTCAATTCACTCTGTGCTCTTTGTCTCTGTATGTGCATGCACGTGTGTACATGTGTGTGTGCGTGTGTGCATGCTTGTGTGTGTGTGTGTATGTGTGTGTGTGGTCCCACCAACTACCCAGATACTGAAAAGTTTTAAGAGTTACAAATATTGTCTTTCCATGTAGGAATGTAAACAGTTCACCTTTGGTAAGTCCCTTATGACTTCTCTTTGCTGTTTCCCTTTTCATGCTTCTTCTCATTCTTGTGTTTGAAAGTCAAATTTTCTTTTCAGCTCTGGTCTTTTCATCAAGAATGCTTGAAAGTCCTCTGTTTCATTGAAAGACCATATTTTCCCCTGAAGTATTATACTCAGTTTTGCTGGGTAGGTGATTCTTGGTTTGAGTCCTAGTTCCTTTGACTTCTGGAATATCCTATTCCATGCCCTTCGATCCCTTAATGTAGAAGCTGCTAGATCTTGAGTTATCCTGATTTTATTTCCACAATACTGGAATTGTTTCTTTCTAGCTGCTTGCAAGATTTTCTCCTTGACCTAGGAGTTCTGGAATTTGGCCACAATGTTCCTAGGAGTTTCTCTTTTTGGATCTCTTTCAGGTGGTGATTGATGGATTCTTTCAATACTATTTTGCCCTCTGGTTGTAGAATGTCAGGGCAGTTTTCCTCAATAATTTCATGGAAGATGATGTCTAGGTCTTTTTTTGATCATGGCTTTCAGGTAATTCCATAATTTTTAAATTGTCTCTCCTGGATCTATTTTCCAGGTCAGTTGTTTCTCCCATGAGATATTTCACATTCTCTTCCATTTTTTCATTCTTTTGGTTTTGTTTGGTGATTTCTTGGTTTCTCGTAAAGTCATTAGCCTCCATCTGTTCCATTCTAATTTTGAAAGAAGTATTATCTTCAGTGAGCTTTTGAACCTCTTTTTCCATTTGGCTAATTCTGCTTTTGAAAGCATTCTTCTCCTCATTGGCTTTTTGAACCTCTTTTGCCAATTGAGTTAGCCTATTTTTCAAGGTGTTATTTTCTTCAGCATTTTTTTGGGTATCCTTTACCAAGGTATTGACCCATTTTTCATGCTTTTCTTGCATCTCTCTCATTTCTCTTCCCAGTTTTTCCTCCACTTGTCTAACTTGATTTTCAAAATCCTTTTTGAGCTCTTCCATGGCCTGAGCCCAGCGGATATCCACCTCGGATGTCTGGGATACAGAGGCCCTGACCTCCACATCTTTCCCTGATGGTAAGAATTGTTCCTTGTCATCAGAATTGAAAGGTGGGAACATATGTCCCCCAAGAAAATAGCTTTCTATGGTCTTATTTTTCTTCCCTTTTCTGGGCATTTTCCCAGCCAGTTACTTGACTTCTGAGATTCCTGTCCACCCCCACCTAGATCTGCCCAGCTAGTGCTTGGAGTCTGAGATTCAAATGCTGCTTCCCAGTCTCAGGGCTATCCGTGGCGGAAGCAACTGCCATTCAATGTGAGCTTAAGTTCTGGTGCTGGGGTGGGGGCAGGGCTGCCTCCCAGGTCAGTTCCCTCAGGGGGTTTATGTGGAGATCTTCAGTAATGGCCCTGAGCTCCTGTCTGCTCCGGGCCGGCTAGCCACCACCGCTGCCTCTGCCGCTGCCTCTGCTGCCGCCTCCCAAGGGGGCCCGAGTCACAGAGACACCCCGCTCCCCTCTCGGCCAGCCCAGAAGTCTCTCTCACTGACCTGGAGTGCCTGTGTGTGGAGGGACCTTCGCGGCTGCCAGAGGTTCCGTCCGTGAAGCCTGCTTGGATCTGCTCCTCTCAGGGCCGCGCAGCCAGGGCAGCGCAGGGGTGGGCTCCGTGTAAGGAGTGTGATGGACCCCTGGGGATGGCTTTCCAGGGCTCTCTGGAATGGAAATCTCTTCCACTGTGTTTCTGCGTGGCTTGCACTGCTCCAGAATTTGTGGGGAGTTCTTTTTACAGAAAATTTCTGGGCTGTGGATTTGGAGCTAGTGTACGTGAGTCTTTCTACTCCACCATCTTGGCTTCTCCCCCCTGCTCTACTTCTCTTACCTGATTTTCAAAATGCTTTTTGAACTCTTCCATGGCCTAAGACCAATTTGTATTTTTCTTGGAGACTTTGGATGGAAGAGCTTTAAGTCTGTTTTCTTCTGTTTGCATGTTTTGGTCTTCTTTGTCACCAAAAGTAAGATTCTATAGTTTGATTCTTTTTCTGGTTTTTGCTCATTTCTGCAGCCATTTACTTGACTTCTGAGCTCTTTGTCAAGGTAGTTCTCTATTTTCAGGTGCTGGATCCCCACACAATCTGTGGGCCTAGAAATCCAGAAACAGTGTCTATAGCTGCCTTTGCTGTTGCTGTGGCTGCTGTGGGTTCTTCTGCCCCTCCCCCGTCAGCCACCCTGGGACTGGGGCCGGACCACTCCACTCTCCTAAACTGGTCCCACAGGCTTTTCCCACTGACCTTCCAATTTATCATCAGCATTTTGGGGTCCTGAAGTCTGGAAACCACCACAGGTGTGAGAGATTCAGTCCCCTCAAGACCTGCTCAGGTCCCCTGTATGCATTCACAGCCCACACTGGACTGTGCTCTGCTCACAGCCATGGTGTGATAGACACTTCCCAGTGACCTCGCAGGCTGTCTTCAGCTGGAGATTTGCTTCACTCCATCATTCTGTGGGTTTTGCAGCTCCGGAATTTGTTTAGAGCCATTTTTTACAGGTATTTGGCTGGGCTTGGGGCAGTGCTGTAGAAAGTCTATGCTGTTACTCCACCATCATGGCTCTGCCCTCACACTGTGTGTCTCTTAAGGCAACTTAATATTACTCACAAATTTACTTATACAGCAACTGAATGGTGGTGGTGGAGGAATGGGAACATTTTAAGTGGAATTGAATTAGAATGATTTATTTAGTTTATTTTTGAAACCAGTCTGTGAGCTTTTGCTTCATTAGTAGATTCTCCAGGGATCTAAACTAACTGCTGGGGAGAGTGCGTCAGTTTGCAGTTATGCTGAAGATTTATATAAAGAGCTGAATAGGCCTTGTTGGTTTAGAAACTGAATTAAATTGGTGGACGTACAGGAAAATGATCCAGATCTCCTTATTCCCCACTGTGGGTACATATATATAGGTATGATAGGATAGAGTCAATATGGTCATCCCAGAGTTGTTGGGATCGGAAGGTGTCTCTTGTAGATTTTATTACACAAAGAATTAGAAAATATGGCCCCTGCCCTTGTGGAATTTATAATTTCACACGTGCATACTTACATATACATCAGTCTAATTTACAAGAGATATTGTACTCTAGATATAGCTCCATGTGCAGAAACTTGAGGTAATAATGAGTCAATGTATCAACAAATGAAATGTAGTACAGGCTGAATATATGTGTGAAGGGGATATAACAAAATGAATTAATGTAAAATTGATGGCAGGGCAGGGAACTCTATGCTAGAGATAAATTTATCTCACTGAATATCTCACTCTTTTTCAGTCTATTTTACAGACTGAGTGGGATAAATGACATATTTAATATTTCTAAACACATTCATAGCAATTATTTTATGGTTGGGAATGTCAGCATAGTCTTAGTACTGATCTTCTAAAATCCAGTCCTAGCTTTATCATGCATTTCTGGGACCTTAGTCAGTGAGTTGACTTTCTTATGATTTCTAATCTGTATGCCCAAATGTCTTCAGATTATAGGGAGTACTAAGAAATCCTCAAAAATTATCAAAATGAAATTAATTTTTAAAACCACACAGAAATCTTATGCCAATTATTCCTGGTCTGTGCTGCAAAATGAGATGCAAGAACAAAGCATTTTAGAGCTAGAAGGAGCCTTACAAATCCATCAGTGCAATTATTTAAAATATGAGAAGATTGAAGTATACAGAAGTGGAGTAATCTGTCCAAAGGGCACCCAGGAATTGTTGTTGAGTGGTGTTGGACTCCTCATGATCCCTTTTGGGATTTTCTTGCAAAGATACTGGAGTGGATTGCCATCTCCTTCCTCCAGCTCAGTTTACAGATGAAGAGACTGAGGCAAACAGGGTTATGTACATGATACTTGTCTGCTACTAGATTTGAACTCCTAACTCCAGGCCATGCACCACCTAGCTGCCACACAGGAAATTAGTGGCAGAATAAAAAGTTTTATCTCAGACTGTCGTTATAGGACTACGTGTGGTGATATTTTATGTTTTTATACTTTAAAAAATCCTCTTTGCGTATGGGGAGGGAATGGAGGAAGAGAATTTTAAACCAAAATTTGAAAAAAGAATATTAAAATTGTTCTTACTTGTAATTGGGGAAGAATGAAATATTAAATTAAAAATAATTTAAACAATCCTCATTGAGCAACATGTATTATTCTGTCACTTAGGCTCCCAGACTATAATCCAAATCTTAATTATGGAATTAGATTTTCTTGTGATATAAATTTTGTTATTTTTTGATGTTATGGTTATAATGATAGCTAGCACTCCAATCTAGTCACTGATGCTCAGTAGTCCCAATGCGCATAAAGCATATAGGCAAAGAAAAAATTTGTACATCTCCACTGTTCTAATCTGTTAACTCTGTGTCAGGCAGTTAAAATGTGCAGTTTTTGATTAGATAAAACTCTTGCCCTAATGCAGGGATCTTGAATCTTCTCTTTTTGCTGCCTTAGTTAATTTAGATCATCCCCCTGTCTTAGTCCTGATAAACTTCCTTTACTGGAGCCTTACTCAAGCCTGGTATAGATAAATCACTCAGAACTTCTTCCCCACATCTGAGTCTGACTAGGAAAGCCTCCTCTCACCAATTGTTCTAAACCAAACCCATCCTTGGAGTATATAATTTCACCACCTGAACTCCAACTTTGTTTCTTTTCCACACAGCTTTGTCTACACGGGTCAGTTTCTTGCATATGTTGGGACAAAACTTTATTTATATTTCCATAATGTATATACTTCTGTTTGCCTGCTTGCTGCAGCAAAAAAACCAAACTCCTATTTATATCACTTTCCCAAGTACCAAATTCCTGTAAATCCCTGTTTTTTTGCCAGAGCTTTGAGGCCAACTAGAGTATTTACTTATTTCATTATAGTCACTTTTTAAGTATGAGCTTCACCTTTTGCAAATCAGACTGAGAACTTTTACCCTCACAGATAAAATCCTCATAAAAGATGAAAAATACTTAGAATTTTCCTCGTGGCTGAGGATGACTGCTATGGGTCCCACCTTTCACAGAGAACAGCTGATTTTGCCTTTTCTCTCCAGCCAATGATGATTAGATCTTTCAGAAAGGAAACTAGATGAGTCATCTTCTGCAGATAAGCTGAAATATTAATAGTTCTATCTCCATAAGGTCTCAGTGCAGCCAAATCACACAGCACGCCTACTCATCTCTATCACCGGAGGGGCTCAGGGCAAAGAACCCTCTTCAAAACAGCTTGGATCTTAAGGTTTCTGAGACTGACTAAACAGCTATGCAGTACAGTGGAGTCTGAATCTCCAGTCGTCCCCCTCCGCTTGTTTTCCTCTAAGCAGTTCTTCACGGATTGTGGTCATTTATTTTTTTTAGACAGATGGACTTGGAACCAGCTTCCTCTTGGAACATTACTTGAACATTACTGCAGTGAGTATCTTCCAAAGCGGGTCAATTCTGTTTTTGCTAGTGTGTGTGAATGATGGACCTAAAGAGAGAGAGTGTGTATGTGTGTGTGTGTGCGAGAGAAAGAGAGAGAGAGAGAGAGAGAGAGAGAGAGAGAGAGAGAGAGAGAGAGAGAGAGAGAGAGAGAGAGAGAGAGAGAGACAGGGAGAGGGAGGGAGAGCGCTCCTAGAGATCTAGGAAAAGTTTTTGCTTTTCTTTGCATCATCAGCGCTTGGCAAACGCTTAATAAATGTCGACTTGACAAACCAACCAGAAAGGACTTTTTAGTTTATTATCCAGGGATGGATTTGGGGAGTGGGGGAGGGGAGGAATGGAGCCCTGAGGCATGGTATCTGGACTGGCGCAAAGCCACGAATTAATTAAACTTGGCCCGGGGACTTCGGCGTTCGCGTTCCCTTCCGTCACCCCCTGACTTTGTAAAGAGGAGGGGGTGCAGGCACAGCTGAGTGCATTCCAGCCCAGCGGGGGGGCAGATTCGCAGGGGGCTCCCCGCACAACACCCCCCAGAGGCTGTCCCGGATTCTTGGCTCCAGTCTCAGCCTCCCCTGGCCCGGCCCGAAGGCCAAGGGCCGGGCTGCCCGACGGGTAGGGAAAGGCCCTGACTCGCGGTCACCCTCTGCGCCACATCAGGCCCCACTCGGCTTCTGGTTTCTTTCCCCTTCCCTCCCACCCCCAGGCTCCGGCGAATCCAGGGGCAGCGCAGAGGCTCCTCACCCGGCGCGCCGCCAACGCCTTCTCTATGGCGACAGGATGGAGACGGATGGGCGGGGCTTCCGGCGCGGCCGGAAGTGTGAGGCGCTGGGGGCCGGAGCGGAGGGGAGGGATCGTCCCGCGTCTGGCTGCTTCGCTCGCCGTCGCCCGCGCCTCTCCTTCGTGTCGGGTCGGCTCGCGCGTGGTGCGGTCGCTGGGAGCAGCCGGGGCTAGCGGCGAAGGAGCCCGTGGCCGGCGGGGAGCGGGAGCGGCGGCGGCGGGCGCGGTGCGAGGCCCCTGGGCGGCTCTGACAGGTGAGAGCGGCGTCCCGGGGAGGGCCTCTCCGCGCCCGGGGATGCGGGCAGCGCTCGGCTTCGGGGTCCGAGCCTCGGCCGCCATCTTCCAGGCCGGAGCCCCCGGTGCACGGCCGGGAGCCTGCGCCCTGAGTGCTGGGGAGGGGTCGTGGGCGCCCCGACGGCGGGACGCGCCGTGACGCGGGCGCCGGATGCACCCCGCCCCCACGGGCCCCGCGCCCGGTCCTGGGCCCCGCGCGCCCCTGGTTCCGCCGCGGTGCCCCGTCCCCCGTGCCCCCCTGCCCTCGCCGCTGGTCCCGAACAAAAGAAGTCACTCGTAAAAGGCCATCCGTGGCTGGGGCCGGCGCCGCCCCGGCCTGTGCGGATTGGTCGCTACCCTCGGGCAGGGCGCCTCATTGACTCGTATTTTGGGGGAATCACCCCGAAATTACCGACGGAGCTGTGTGAGATTTCACCGGTACCTGAGCCGCAGGTGTACCTGCAGCGCCGAGGGGTGAAGTGATTGCCCTCATTCATTCCCTGAACCGTGCAGCCGCACGTTGGGGAGGTCGCTCGGGGTGGGTGGGGGGCGCCAGGCGCGCCGTCCTCGGAGCCGGAAGGGCCGGGTTCGTTTTTGTTTCAGCGAACGGGCGACTCGGAGCAAGTTACTTCCTCCCTGTCCGCCTGCACCCCTTACAGAGAGTGCAGCTCACGACTTGGTGAGGTTCCTATAAAGTGGCTTATACGAAGATGGCTCTTACCCAGTGCTTTACTCCCCCCAACGACGGTTCTTCCACTGCAGTGACCGCCTTGGGTCCGGTGCGTGGTGGGGTCGTTTACGCTGGACCCTGGGGGAAAGGAACCCTGGCAACACTTAGCCGGCTGAGTGGTGGTGGGGTAAGCCTTTTATCTCTGTGAGGCCCGTGCCCTGTCACCTATTGAGAGGAAAGGACTGTGTAAATGTTAGAGTGCCTTAGAAAGGTTAGCAGGTCCTGAGGACGGACGGACGGAAAGTAGGTGTAAAGGCTACCTCTGTCCTTGCTGACCTTGGGCAAGTAACCGAACGTTTTTTGGGCCTCAGTTCTCCCCCTTTGTAAAATGAGAGGATGGGTGAGATGATGTTCTAGATCAGGGTGCCCTGGAGACAGGTGGCCTTCTAGGTCCTTGTGTGCGGCCTTTTGACTGAGACATGTTTTATAGAACAAAACCTTTTATTTACGGTATTTGTTCTGGGAAGTTTGCGTTCTGTCAAAGGGCTGCACTTGAGGACCAAGCTATATATGCGTGTGAGCTCATCCTTCATTGCCAAAGAAGACCATGCTATCAGAGAAATGATGACACTTGCGCTTGACTTTGTTTTGAGTGAGGGAGGGCCGTGCAGCTCACCAGCCTCACTTCTCATCCAGTCACTGAATCCAGTGACCAGATATTCATCAGGATGACTGGAGATGGCCCAGGATGAGGCAGTTGAGGTTAAGTGACTTGCCCAAGGTCACACAGCTAGTGAGTGTCAAGTGTCTGAGGTGACATTTGAACTCAGGTCCTTCTGACTCCTGCATAATGCTCTATCCACTGCACCACGTAGCTGCCCTGAGGACCTAGAACACCACATTGGAACCACCAGGCCCAAGGCTCCCCAACTCCCTCTGTTCTAGATCAGTGCTCTAAAATGGTGACCAGGCCCTCTCACCACCTGGGAGTATGCTGAATGACCCCACCTCCCTTTCCAAATAATTTAAGGGGAGGAAATGAGTCTTATCCCACTCTCTCCATGAGAGTCAATCACTGGGTGGTCTCCAAAGCTACTTTACCATCCTTTTAGTCATTTTCCTCTAAGACTCCTCTATCCTTTACTATGTCTGGAGCCTCCTGTGGCTCTGCAAGCACCCTGCTTCTCTTACATTACAGGTTTGCAGGGATCCAGGCACTCCTACCGTTGGTTTTTTGGGCACAGTATTCAGTTTGCCTTCCTAGCACATCTCCCCACTGTACCTCCTAGATCACCTCTGGATAGGTTCAGTTACAGTGCAGGCCACAGATGGGGGCAGTGACTGGTGAGTCCTGGTCCTGCTCTCCCTAAAGATACATTTATTCATAACTATTTTTAGAGAGAACAAAACATTTTTGTACCATTAATAAATGATACATTATTTTCAAAGTATTGTTTTTCTTTTATCCTTTTTTAATTTTGATTTTTGTGTAACTTTTATAATTTACATAATTATTAGAGTACTACGCACACACATACACACACACTCTTTGCAAATAAGTAAAAATTTGGAGGAAGTGTGCCCAATAACTTCTTTACTAATGAGATGAGTCATCAGAAAAATTTGGGGACCAATGATCTAGAAAAAAAAACAGCATTTTGGTACAGTAGAAAGACCACTTGGTTTGCTCTCAGAGAATTTGAGTTTAAATATTGTCTCTTACACATTTCCTGTGTGTCCTTGGGCAAGTGACTCAACCATTCTGAGCCTGTTTCCTCCTCTTTAAAATATCTAATCCAATATCCTCTTTGGTCGTGTCCGTATCTTTATGATCCTGAGATCCCTGAGGTCCTTTCAGTTTATGCTCAGTAAGTTTCAGTGGCTCCCTATTGCCTATCAAAAAAATTCAAGCTCCTTAGCCCTACATTCAAACCCCTTACTAAGGTGAGGTCATTTTGTCCAGACTTTGCTCACTTAATTGTGAAAAGTGCCCTGGATTTGGAATTAGAAGAGTTGAGTTCAAGTTATACTCTGTTACCATCTTGTACCCATTCAAGTCACTTAAACTATAGGCACTGGACTGATTAAGACAGTAAGGTAAGCAGTATGGGCAAAGACTATATAGGCCAAAGGTGTCATTTTTTCTTTTCATTAAATTCACAATTTTTAATGATTTCTCTAAAGAGAAAGATTTCAACCTTTAGTAACTTGAAAAGAATGTTTTTATTTGAATTAAAAAAAATTAAACCAGACTTAAACTTATTGGGAATTTTGCCTCAGGCATTAATGAATACCATTAAAGGAATGCTAATTATCTTTTGAAAGTGTAGCTTTCATTTTTTTTTTTATTATTCTGGTTACAGGTTGTGTCACCACCTTTGAGAATAAAGAGTGATTTCATTTTCCGGTTTTGCACCCAACCTACCTCAGTCTATCCTCCATTAAATATTAGTCGCTTCTGAGGTGAGAGGATTAACAGTTGATAAAGCAATTTACATATTAATTTGGAATAGAAGTTTCAAATTGATATTAGGTAAAACAATTGTAATTATGTCAGTGAAGCTTTCTAGGTTTTTTCTGTGTTGTTGTCTGTAATTTACAAGAATAAAGATGCTCAATTTCAAATAATCAATTCACCTTTTCCTGACTAGGTAATAAATGTCTGAGACTGGATTTAGAACTAGAAGGGGCCTTAGGGATAATCTTTTTCAGAGTACTTAATTTGTATTTGAGGAAATTGAACTCCTTTAAAGGAAAGTGACTTTTCCAAGGCAATGTAAACAGCAATTCTGGGATCTAAACCTGTGTTTTAAGGGGGAATTTTTGGGTCTAGAAAACTTTTCAATACAATGCACTCTAAAAAAAATACTTTCTTTTGACAGTCACTCCAAAACTCTGAATTAAAAATGACTTGCTGATATCTTGTATCTTCCTGTCTCCTTGCACAGCAGTCTATCATTGTGCCACCAGCTGCCTCTACGGATTGAGCACCTTGCTCTCCTTGTACGTAGTAGGAACTTGATAAGTATTTGACTGATAAATGCTGTGAATATAAATTAAACATTTTCTGAGTTGTCTTTTTTGGAATGGTAGATTGCCTGTAAAATCCTGATATGTTCAAAATAGTGTTACAGTTGTTGTGTTTTTGAAGCACTGTCCACTGTGGATTGGGGAAAAAATCAGGGAGAATGATATGTTGGGGGTTCTTGCCAGTTATTCTTCTTGCATGTCCAATCACCTTTCACACATTTTGAACTGGATGTCCAGTAAACATCTTAAACTCAATATGTTTAAAATCTAACTCATTCTCTTTCTTCCTATATTGCTCCCCCAACTCCCTCCTTCCCCCCCGAATTCAAGCTCTTGCCAAGGCCTGCCAGTTTCACCTTTTCAACATCTCACAAAATAGACCTTCTTTCCTCTGACATTGCTACCATTCTAGTACAGTGCCTTGTACCTACATTTTTGAAATAGCCTACTGGCTTGTTCTTTTCTCACTTCTCTTGTTTTCTGGTGGGGGAAACAACATATAAATACGTGTGTACAGACGGAATATGTATGTATTCAGGATAATTTGGGAATGATTTTAGAGGGAAGGCATTAAAAGAGGTGGAACTTTAAGGAAGTTAGGGAAACTAACGGGTGTACATGACAAGGGGAAATAATTTTAGGTATGAGAGATAGCGAAAGTGCATCGAATCTGAAGATGTGTCTCATACAAGGAATAGCAAGGAGATCAATGTCATTGACTAGTGGGGACTGGGGAGTAAAGTGTAAGTAAATTGGTAAGTTAGGAAGAGGTCAGAACATAAAGAGCTTTTTAAAAGCCAGAGGATTTTTCTGTTTGATCCTGGAGGTAATAGAGAACCACAGGAATTTTTTGAAATGGGTTGAGAGTGACGTGGTTAGTTAGATGTGTGCTTTAGGAAGATTATTTTGATATCATAGTGGAGTATAGACTGGAGTGGTGAGAGATTTAAGCCAAAGTACCACAAAAGGCAAAAAAAAGTTAAACCATAAATTCTATTTTCAGATTTCTTTTTTATTTTGAAAATTTATTTAAATGTCTTTGTTGAGGAAATGTTAAAGTGATAGGGTTATAGAATTTAGGAGGAAGGGAATAATAAGCATTTAATTTAGAGCTAGAAGGGGACTTAGAGATTATACTTTTCAAGAAAACACTTATTTTAGAGTTGAGGAAACAGGTCAAAAGAAGGACTTTTTTTCAGTGAGAGAATAACAAATAGTTATTTGTTTATTAAATTAATTATTAAAATAACAAGTCAGTTGGATATCAAAATCTATCTTACTGTTTGAGATTTAGGAGGCAGAAGGGATAAGAGAAGACTGGTGAGTTTGGGGTTTCTACCCCAAACATGAAAGAATGTATGTGTAGAGCCCACATCACATTGCATGCCTTCTTGAGGAGGAAGTAGGGAAGGAGGGGGAGAAAATATAAAAGTTATGGAAGTGAATGTTGAAAACCAAAAACAAATATACTAATAAAAAAAGGAACATGATCCTGGAGAGATGGACTGAACACTTTCACAACTTTCTCCACAGACTGTCATCAGCTAGTACTGAAGCCACTGACTTGAAGCCTCAGGTTGAAGTCAGTCCCTCTCTAGCCAAACTTGCAACTGAAGGGAGTTCTGGATGCTATTAGGCTCCTTTTGTGTGGGAAAGTACCTGGTGCTGATTCTTTAATTTTTAAAATTTTAAACATTTTTTTTAGTTTTCAGCATTCACTTTATTTTTTTTAAATTTTATTTGTTTTCAGTGTTCCACAATCACTTCCATATGTCTTAGATTTTTTTTCCCTCCCTCCTCCTCCTTTCCCCAACTCCCTCCCTGAGGTGGCATACAGTTTTATATAGGTTCTACACATACATTCCTGTTAAATACATTTTCACCTTAGTCATGTTGAATTAAAATGAAGGATTAGAATGAGTGGAAGAAATCATGAAACAAAACATAATACAAAAGAAAATGATCTGCTTCATTGTATGATCAAATTCCATAGTTCCTTCCCTGGATGTGGAAGGCATTTTGCCTTAAGAGACCATTGGGAATTTTTTAAGTGTTTGCATTGCAATGAAGTACTAAGTCTACCAGAAAAATTCCTGACACACTGTGGTTGTTGCTGTGTACAATGTTCTCCTGGTTCTGCTCCTTTCACTCAGTATCAGTTCATATATGTCTTTCCAGGCCTCCAAAGAAGGACTTTTTCAAGGCAATGTAAGTTATAATTCTGGAATGTTAGCCTGTGTTTTAGGGAGCTTTTTGGATTAGGAAATTTTCCAATAAAAAGCACTTTTTTAAAAAAAGAAAAGAGTTTATTCCTTAACATAATATTGCTTTCCCTTAAAATGTTGAATTAAAAATAATAAGTTCAAAGGTAATTTGTTAGTTTGTCTTTGAAAGTTTTTTTTTTAATGTTTTCCTTTTAACTACGTAGGTGGCTTCAGGAGTCTAGGGGATTTGGTTTGGAAATTTTTTTCTGTTTTGCAAGTTTTCAGATAATTATTTTATACTTTGATTGTATGTGGCGTTCTCATCATTTTTTGGTAGGGATTCATGTTTACTTTTTAAACTTTGTAAGAGCCATGTGAATGCAATCTTTCTCAAAGCATTTTCAAATAGTGTCATGTAATAATGAGTATCTGAGTATAACTCCTAGGGACATTAAAACTGATCTAATCGTTGCTTTTCCCCACCCTGATCCCTGTCTTTTACTGATGAGGAAATTGAGAGATTAGTGGTTTACTGTGGGCTTGAAGGTACAGTCAGTATTTGAGCCCAGGTCCCAAAACTTCACAACTAGTGCTCTTTCTACTACACTTCTCATTATTTAAGTAAAATGGAAATTAAATGAATTACTCAATTCATTTCAGTAAATGTCAATACATTTTATGTGTAAGCATTGTGCAGGGTCCCCGCATACAGAAACAGATGGTTACAGTTCTGCTAATAAAGGAGTTTACTTTCTCCTAGGGGATGCATTACAAGATTAGCAAATAAAAAGTAATTTTAAGAGTTAAAAGAGTACTAACAACTAGAAATATCAGGCATGGTTTTGAAAGGAGTTAGTGTGTAAACTGAGACTTAAAGGTAGAGGTTTAAACCAGGCAGATGAGGAGGAAATGCATTCCTTGTGTATAGGACAGTTTGTGAGAAGGCATTGATTTGGAGAATGAAACGCAGAGCCCAGGTAACAACTAGTAGGCCATTTTGGCAGGTACTTAGAGTGTGTTTTTCATAGGGGGAAGGAACATGTAAAATGTGGGGGCCAATTTGTGAAATGCTTTCAAGTGTCAAAAGTTTGTATTTCACCCTAAAGGAAGGCCCATAAAGCTTTTTGAGTAGCGAAGGACATAGACATATCTGTATTTTAAAAATACTAATTTGGCAACATTCTGAAAATAATAGTAGAACAAGGGAGACTCTCAAAGTGGGGAGGGCAGATAGACTAACAGCAGTACAGGCAAGAGATTTGAACTTGAAGTAGGGTAGTAGGATGTGTGAGTAGAAAGAAAGGATGATTGAGAGATGTGGAAGCAGAATTCGCAAGACCTGGCAACTGACTGGATATCCATGAGGGGAGGTAAAGGAAAGGGAAGATTGACTCTGAGGTTGCAAACCAATAGAATTTCAATAGAAATAACGAAGTTTGGAGGAAGAATTTTTTGGGGGGAAATATGAGTTTTGGATGTGTTTAGTTTGAAGTACCCATGTAACTCTTAAGTTAAGATGTAAGATAGGAAGTTGGTAATGTGGGAGTATAGTTCATTAAAGACACCAGGGCTCAATAGCTATATGTCTACATTTTTATGTGTATGTTTATATGTGTGTGTATATATTTGTAGACATTTGGGGATTATATGGCTAAGCATGATAATTACCTGTGGAAGATGATAAGATCACCAAGGGGAGTGTAGAGAATAGAAAAAAAGCCTTGAACATACCTTTGGGAAATATCTGTGTTTACTGAGTTGGGGGATGGATGTTGAGATAGTAAAGAAGCCTGAAAGAAAATTATTTTGACAGCAGGAGATTGACAGTTTCAGAAGCTGCAGAGGGGTCAAATAGAATGAAAATTGCATTTATTAGAAGTTCTTGGTAACCTTGGAAAGAATAGTTTCAGTCAGGTGGTGAGATCCAAAGCCAGATTGCAAGGTCAGGAAATAGAAACGATATGTATAGAAAAGCCTTCCTAGAAGTTTTGGGGTGAAAGGAAGAAGGGATATTTGGCGAACTTTGAGACATTCCAGTATCCCTTTATACTTTTGTCTGGAATTCTTTTTATCCTTAACTTTGCCTCTTGAAATTCCCTAGGGTCCCTTTAAGGTTTATCTCAGAGGAACCTCCCATAATGAGGTTTTTCCACATTCCTACAGTTGTTAGTGCCCCCTCTGCATTGTTTCATATTTAATTTGTGCATATTTTATGCTTATTTATGTATTTGTCATTCTACTTTAATAGAATTTAAGCTTCTTAAGAACTAGGAATTTTTTACTTTTGTATTTTGAACCCCAAACCCTAAGCCCAGTGCCTTTACATAATAAGTGTTTGTTACTGGGTGTGAGTTGGAGATAAGAGAAAGGGAATGATTGAGGGGCTAGCCTTTGGAATAGGTAGGAGGGAATAATATAAAATTCCAGTAAAGACTTTGGTCTTGGCAAAGAGTTGGACCTACTTTTTTTTCCAAAAGATTTTTTTAAACTTAAATACATGATAAGAAAAGAAAAAGAAACATTATAACCTTAAGTGCAAAATAAGAAAAGAGAAAGGTATTTACTCTTCCCTGGGATCAAATCTCAGATCTTCTCTGGTTGTTGCTGATGGAAGACCACTGTTCTGCCCCTAGTGTTGTTTGTTTTTACTGCTCTATGTTAGCCTGAGGGGCTATTTTGCCTTGTTTGTGGGGGAAATCTGTAGAGGTTGGAATTTTCTCACCTACTCTGCCATCTGCCCAGAATTCTCTCCCAGAAGGGCCTTCTTTTCATCAGAGGCCGAAGCAAAAGATGAGAGAATTGGGGTCATGATATAGAAAGATTTTGGTTGTATCCAGTAGGGAAGAAATGGGTGCCAGTGCTATAAGGCTTGTTTTTTCTCAGTGAAGTAGGATTTCTCTTGAGAGGAACGGATTAGGGGGTAAATTGGGAGCCTTAAAGAGTTAAAATAAGGCTTGGAAAGTGTGATAGTCAACCATGGAAGGGTAAAAGAATTTCTAGATAATAGTGAGTGCCCAGTTAATTGGAATTTAAGTTTCTGACACCATCCCTTGAAACTTTAACAAAACTGTGGTGATTTGTGGGTCTCTATTGCTATTAGCTCTGGTGACTTGGTTTTAGAAATTTGCCAGTCTTTTCTGGAAGAAGAGGAAGGTTGGGAGCATGATGCTTAATTTTAAGTTGTAATCTTGGACTTCCTCTAATTGTGTGATTTTTATCAAAAAGTGTTAAAAGTTGATTTAATCTCCTTTTGTAATTCAGAATGAAATTTTGAATAACTCAGATTGTGAAATAAAGTTGTGAAATAAAGATTGTGAAATAAAGTTCTATACTTGTTTGTAGTGTGAACATGGTCTCTAAAGCTTGTACTAACTGACCTTAGAGCATCCCTTTTTCACAGGGAAACCAGACTGTGGAGTAGCACAGTAAAGAGCCAATCAGGAGGACTCCTGGTGGCCAGGCCTTCTGGACATACCAGTGATCGTAGGGAAGTAAGCTTTAGCTCAACCCAGAGATGCCTGTAGTTGCTGAAACCTGTCGACTACCTCAGAGAGAAAAGCAAAAATCTCAGTTTCTGACTTTTTATTTTCAGAGCAGCAAACATTCTGTTTTAGTGTATTTACAGATGTCTTAACTCCCCCACCTCCACCCCTACCCTTTCTCATCTGATATGTATGGATACCTCACTTCTTCCAGCTTGCTTTTGAGCATATGGGAACAATGTCTCACAGTTCCAGCTTGCAAGCTTCTTCTAAGGCAGTAAATGCAGTTATAATCTTTGTAAATTGTGATCAGACTATGAATCATTCCAGGCTCCCCTTTTGGAGCTGGATTTCTTCCATTTTAGCAGCTCACAGTGGTTTTTATTTTAACAGTAGAAAAGAGAAAATTTATTTTATGTCCATTATTGTTTATAGCACATTTGACAGTAATAAATTTTCTTTAAATTACATTGATTCATACAGCTCTTTTATTTTTGGGTTGTGATGTATTTTTAATTTAGTAACTTTCTTTTCCCTACTTATAGTTTAGGCCAGAGGTTCCCTAACTTATTTGGCCTACCACTCCCTTTAAAAAAATTTACTCTGCCCCCCCCTTTAACTCTTTATGAGTTTCTTAAAATATTTGCATCATTTCAAAAAATATAAAATATAAAAACCTGAAGCATCTTAAATAATTGTAAATTTGTGGAGTTTTAATTGCATTGAAATTTTTAATAATGTGTCATGTCACCATATAGTATTGTGTTATAAACAAGTCATTACATGCACCTATTCCTGCCAGTGCATTCTCGACTTCTCTATGATGTGCTACACTTCTGCCTTCCAACACTTGCTTGTTAAGACCTGTCAGGGTACTTGACTAGTGATCAGTTATAACTTACATTTTATATATTTATTTGGAAAATAATCACTGTGACTTTAACTCTATTATACAAGAGAAGAAACCTGTACAAAAGTTTTTTCAAAATTTTCTTATCTTTCCTTATTCTTCTATTGGCCCCCTTTTTTTATTCAAAGCCTCTAAATTGCACCTGAGGCTACTCCCACCTCCCTGGACCTCCAGTGCCCCCAGGGTGTGGTATCACCCAATTTGGGAACCTCTGGGTTAGGTTTTGTTTTTCTTTAGTTGATAATCCTATTTTAAGTGTGTGATTTGACCTTATATTGTATTCAATTCAAGTGTTGGCCTTACCTTGTCTAGAACCCATCCTCCATGGCACTTTGTGGACATTTCTTTATCCTGTCTCCACTGGGGCCATCCTTTTCTTCTCTCCTCCCCTGTGCCTAGGTAAGCTTTGGCCTTATTCTGAACTGCACTGGGCGTTTGTACACCATGCCACCACAGTTCTGGCCCTCCTTTTCTAGTGATTGTGATCTCTATGAGATCTTGTTCGTCTGCAGTTTTATCCCCTGGCACTTACAGTTGTTCCTGGCAGTGAGTACTTAATAAAGATTCATCTGGTTTTTTATCTGTGTCTCTAATATCTAACTAATCAGAACTCCTCTTTTGTACGTGTCCTAGCCTTCTCCTTTTTCCATTTCTGTTTTCCTTTTTTTAAAAGAAGTGTCTTATATATGTGTGTATATATGTATGTATGTATGTGTGTGTATATATATGGATATATGCATATATATCCAGATATATCATTACCTTGATAAAATACACAAAGTCTTTATTTCTTTTAATATTTGGGAAGTAATTAGGGCATTTACCATTATTCGTAGCCACTTTTTTTGTGGTGGTTTTGCTTTTTTTCTCCTCTTTTCTGTTACTTTGATCTTTTTTTGTACTTGCATATTATTTAACTGCATGTATGTTTTAAAGTTAAACAAAATTAACCATGCAGGAATAGGTAGAATTTGTTTCACTCTGTGTTGACATTTTTTTATTGAGCAATCTCATTAATGTTTTCCTGAAGACAGCTTTAATATTTTGTAGATTTGAATTGCTTATTGTATATGTCTTATTTGAAATGAAATTTCAGTTGGATATCACAACATGGAGGGAAGATAAACTTGAGATAAATCAGGATAAAATCAGGATAAAAATCATGGAAGGGGAAGACAGAGTATTATAGCTTTGTGCTAGAAGGGTTCTTTGAACCTTTCCAGTCCAACTCTCATTTTACAGATAAAGAAGTAGGTCTGGAATGGTAAATGCCATTCAGAATCCCATAGTTAAGAAGCAGAAAAGTTGATGTTTGAAACCAGATCTTTTGACTGCAAATAGTTTCATGGTATGTAAAAAATTATTCACTATATTTTTGGTATAATTTTTTTCAAATGTCTTGATTGTATATATCATGCATGTTATTGGTATATTTATGAATCTGTAAATAGTGAACAGAAAGAAAAAAATATACTCTTGTATTTGTATTACATTTTTATTATTATCAGAGATTGTTCTTGTGCTTCAGAAATGCTTGATTCTGTATTTTCTGGCTTCTGTTAATTTGGTATCCTGAAGATAAAGTCACAGACTTTTGCAATCTGCCTTTGGCAGAAAGAAGTTTGAATGTTATTTTTCATCACAGTTGTTACAGCTAATTGTTAGTGTAGACATAATTGAGTAAAATAATTAGAGTTTTATATAACAAAGAATTATTGCATGGGCTTTGAGTTTGGTACTCTGTGACTTTGGTAGATCTTAACCAGAGCAATAAAATAAAAAGATGGATTTTTAACCTTGTACACACATGTACAAACTAAACAGCAAATCTTCTAAGCACAGACTTCATGAATCAGGGCTTCATCCTATGAAGAATAGTCATTGCTAGATTAAATAAAATTTATATTATTTAATAATCAGGTTTCCATAAGGAATGGGGGACCTTGTTGTGAAATGTATAACAGAAAATTTAAGTATACCTTACAGAACTCTGAACACATTGTTATTTAATTATAGGTACTGATAAATTTCTGAAGGCTAAAGCATCTTACTTAAAACAATGTTTTTGGTTTTTTGGAAGTATTAAATTTTGTTTATTTAAGTTTTCAACATTTGTTTCCACAAAATTTTGGGTTCCAAATTTTCTCTCCATTTCTCCCCTTGTAGGGCAAGATAACTTTTTATGCCCCATTACTTGTATTTCTCATTTCCTAGCTGTATGCAAGAACAATACTCAACAGTTGTTCCCAAAACTTTGGGTTCCAACTTCTCGTCCTCCCTCCCTCCCCACCCATCCCCATTGGGAAGGCAAGCAATTCAGTATAGGTCATATCTGTGTAGTTTTGCAAATGACTTCCATAATAGTGTTGTGTAAGACTATTTCCCTCCATCCTATCCTGCCCCCCATTTCTTCTATTCTCTTTTGACCTTGTCCCTCCCCAAGAGTGTTGACTTCTGATTGCTCCCTCTTCCCACTGCCCTCCCTTCCATCATCACTCCCACCCTGTATTGTAAGATAGGTTTTCATACCAAAATGAGTGTGATTCCTTCCTTTAGTCGAATGTGATGAGAGTAAGCTCCATGTTTTTTCTCTCACCTCCCCCCTTTTTCCTTCCACTGGGAAGTCTTTTACTTGCCTCTTTTATGGGAGATAATTTGCCCCATTCCATTTCTCCCTTTCTCCTCCCACTATATTTCTCTCTCACCCCTTAATTTCATTTTTTAAAGATAAGATCCCATCCTATTGACTCACCCTGTGGCTCGGTGTGTGTGTGTGTGTGTGTGTGTGTGTGTAATCCCACCAACTAACTACCCAGATACTGAAAAAAGTTTCAAGTGTTACAAATAATTGTCTTTCTGTGTAGGAATGTAAACAGTTCAACTTTAGTAAGTCCCTTATGATTTCTATTTGCTGTTTACCTTTTCATACTTCTCTTGATTCTTGTGTTTGAAAGTCAGATTTTCTTTTCAGCTGTGGTCTTTTCATCAAGAATGCTTGAAAGTCCTCCATTTCATTTAAAGACCATTTTTTCCCCTGAAGTATTATACTCAGTTTTGCTGGGTAGGTGATTCTTGGTTTTAGTCTTAGTTCCTTTGATTTCTGGAATATCATATTCCATGTCCTTCGATCCCTTAATGTAGAAGCTGATAGATTCTGTGTTATCCTGATAGATTCTGTGTTATCCTGATTGTATTTCCACAGTATTTGAATTGTTTCTTTCTAGCTGCTTGCAATATTTTCTCCTTGACCTGGGAACTCTGGAATTTGGCCACAGTGTTCCTTTTTGTATCTCTTTCAGGATGTGATCAGTGGATTCTTTCAATATTTATTTTGCTCTCTTGTTCTAGGATGTCAGGGCAGTAAAACAATCAGTGTTAACTGTTTTTCCTGATTTGGATATTAGAATGTGTTTGGATTTGAATGCCCTGCACAGTGGTGCTATGTTTTTCTGTTATTGGGGAATTGTTTTACATGAGTACATTTTTTTGAGTAGTTGAAATTTATCCCTTTAAGAATTGGTATTTATATTAGAACCTGTTTGTATGGAGTTTTTATTTCTTACCTTGTTAAACATAGTCTGAATTTTTTCTCTTTCCCTTGTTGAGTCAGAATCATAAAATATGATTCATATAGGACCATAAATTTAGAGCTGGAGGGGAACCAGACTAAGTTTACCTAATCTAAGCCCCCAATTAATTTAAAGGTGAGGAAAATGAGGCCCAGAGATAAGTTACTTGTTCAACTTAGGTTGCTTTTGTAGTAGTTGATAGAGCTGACATTTGAACCCATTTCCACTAACTATAAAACCAGTGCTCTTTTAATTTCCCCATTTTGCTTTAGTACTATGCTGTTGTCACAGTGATGCCTTGAAAGAACATGTGTAGGGCATTTATGTGCCTAATGCAAAATGGCTCTAAACTGTTATGTTTTATAATCATTTATTTTTATAAAATGAATTATTTGTTCACTTACCTCTCTAGCTGTCATAAGTTTTAGTCAGTGTCTGTCGTCTACTGTATCTTGGAAAGAGTTTTTAAAATCAATAGTCTTATTATACGGAATTCTAAAATTGGACTTGGGGTGAGCTTTCATGTTCTTATTATGGAGTATAGACAAGCATGAGCTTTTCTTGCCTATCTGGGTCTACTACAAATAAAGTCATGCCTACACTTTCAAATGGATCTTCATAATTGTACAGGACTCTTTTTAATCCATTTTAGAAGGACTTCCTCTCCTTAAAGTCACTGTTTCGAACCCTTGCCTTTCCTTAAGCTATCATTTATGCTTATGTCTGCTAATTTGCTTAAGTTAGTTTTCCTCATCTGTAAAATAAGTTCAATAAAAACTGTAGTGGTGGGAGGAAAGGGATAAAACTGATGCTTAGCGAAAACTCAGGAAAATCCTTTGCCTCAGCTTCCTAACTTAACTGAAAAAATTGGTGTCATTAAATATGAGCATTATCTCTTTGCTTCATTGTATTTAATGACCTTAGAGATAATCTAATTTCCTTATCTTACAGATAAGGTGACTGAGGTCTGGAGACATTAAATGATTTGCCTATCTCCCTGGTGACAAATGACAGGACCAGCCTTTGAGCTTGGATTATGGCACTTCAAACCAGTGCTAATGTACTTTGTTACGTTTCTTCAATTCTTTTAAACTTAAGTAGTCTTTAAGACTTTTCTCCTTTAAGATCTTTCCTCCTTTTCTATCAGAGAGGATAAGATGATCTTCCTCCTTGCTAAAGTGAAATTTTCTACCTGTACCCTTGTATAAATCCACTTGTTTCCGCTATTATCATCTCTGTTCTTTCTCTCATATTCAATCTCTATCTTTATCCCAGCTTTTCTACTGCTTGTAAACACATGGCTTCTTCCCTCATTCTCAAAAAACCCTCAGCTTGATTAGTCGGATTAGTTATTGACCTATGTCTCTTTTTCCTTTCATGGCTAATCTCATTGACAAGGCTATTTACAATTATTTAATCCATTCTTCTTTTAATTCTCTACAGTCTAGTTTCCAATCATTCACCTGAAACTATTCTCTCTAAAGTTACCAATGGTTTCTTAGTTGGCACATCTAATGACTTTTTCCCAGTCCTAATCCTTTTTGACTTTTATGTAGCCTTGGACACTGTCAGTCACACCTTTCTCCTTTATGCTATCTTTTCTTTTGGTTTTTGTGACATTATTTTCTCCTATCTCTCCGACCGGTCCTTTTCAGTCTCCTTTCCTGGATCTTCATCCAAATCATGCCAACTAAGCTGTATTCCCCAAAATTCTGCCCTTTTCTTACAAATGGATCTTCTCATGTGGAGGTCTGAACATGTTATCACACTATTCTCGCTGATTCACACTCCATTGGCTCCCTATTTTGTCTGGGAGCAAATAGAAAATTCTTTTTCACTTTTAAAGCTTGCCTTGTTCTAGCTCTTCCTTCCTTTGCTCTCCACACTTTACTGCTCTCTGTGTATTTTACTAGCCAGTGACATTGGCTTCTTTGCTGTTCCTTGAACAGGACCCCTTCCATCTTTCAACTCCATGCATTTTTATTGGTCATCTCTTTGTTCTCCCTCAGCCGGACCTCCTGGTTTCCTCCACTTCTCAGTCGAAATCTCGCCTTCCATCCTTTTTGGTGTCTCCAGTTTATCCTGTGTAATATCTTGTTTGTACACTGTTACATGTTGCTTCCTCCATTAGATTCTGATGGAAGGTGACTTTTTTTTGCCTTTTTTGGGGGGTATTCCTTGTATTTTGCATAGTGCCTGGTGCATAGTAGGCTCCTGATAAGTGCTTCTTATCTCTTCTGAGACTTACATGATTGATCATCTCCAATCAGGCTTTCATCTTCAGTCTGTCTCTCTAATGGTTTCTTTTCCTTTGTTTTTTAACATTCTCAGTCTTTCCTGTGCTGCTGACAACAAACAAAAGGAGAAAACGCTGATTTCCTTTGGTTCCATTATTTCCCTTTTGTTGTTCAGTTTGTCCAACTCTTTCTTGAGCCCATTGGGGCTTTCTTGGCAGAAATACTGGAGTAGTTTGCCATTTCCTTCTCTGATTTTACAAATGAGGAAGCAAAGGCAGATTGGGTAAGTGGCTTGCTGGGTGTCATCCAGCTAGAAAGTGTCTGAGGCATGTTTGAACTCTGGTCTTCCTGATTCCAGGCCCAGAACTTTATCAAAGCACTGCCCCCCCAGCTGTGCCATTATCCCCTAGTAGTCATCCACATTTTCTCTTCCCTTCACACCTACACAAACTTCTAGAAATGGTAGTCTACTCTAGCTTGTACTCCCTTACTGTCTCCATTCATTCTTCAATTCCTTGACCAAGGCTTGTTATTCTCAAGGTTACCAGTGACCTCCCAATCGCCAATCCATGACTTTGATTTAATCTTCATTCTTTTTGGCTATTTGTTATAGTTTTTACCACCTGCTTGTTTTTTTTTTTTTCTTGGCTTTTGTTATACTGTTCTATTTTGGTCTTCTGTCTACAATTATTAGACTTTCTTTGTTTTCTTAATGGCCTTTCCTACCCTTAAAGTATAGGTATTCTCTAGGAATGCCTTGGGTCCTCCCTTTTACTCTAAAGGTTTTTCTCTGTTAATCTCATCTGTTCCAGTGTCTTAAACGATTACAACTTTTCAGATATTTTTCAGATTTTTGTTTGCTCTTAGCTTCTCTACTGAAATCTAGTCCTGCCTTTCTAATTGGATGTTAACATCTACTGTTATCTTAAACTTAGCATTTCTTCCCTCAACGTGTCCCAATCTCTTTTAATGGCACTACCATATTCTCAGTTACTTAGATTTGAAATCTTAGAGCCATCTTTGACTTGTCTCTCTGTCTCTCTCTTTCACCTCCACATCCAACTACATGCCAACCCTGAGGCTTCTACTGCAGCGTTACAACCTTCCTGTCCTTTGTACTTGATGCTACTACCTTAATTTGAACTCTCATTTCCTTTAACCTCAGTTATTATGTGTAGTAGACTTTTTAAAAAGTTTTATTGATACCTTTTTATATTATAGCACTATAGTTCCCCTCTCTGTTCTTCTCCCCTTCCAGAAAGCCATCCCTTATAACAAATAGTATTTTTTAAGACTGAAAAGAAAGATGAAAAATTGAACATAACTGATTAGTATATCACATGAAATGTGTAGTGTGTAACTTGTGTGAAGAGGTTAGGTAGGACGTGAATTCTGATATCTCTCAAGCCATGTTTGTTCTTTATAATTTTACAGCATTAACTTTTTTGTGATTCTTTCTGTTAATATTCTTGTAACCATTATTTATATTATTTTCTTGACTGTTTACTCTAAGAAATAAGTTCATGTAAATCTGTCCATGTTGTCTCTTTATCACATTTGTCATTTCTTATTTCATAGTAATAATATTCTTTTAGAGTCCTGTACCACAATTTGTCCACCAATTGATGGATATCTGCTTTATTTTCAATTGTTTGCTGTTATGCAAGGTGCTTCTGTAAACATCTACTACACATAGTCAGTGCTTAATAAGTGTTTATTGATTGATTGGTGTATATGAGACTTGATTCTTAGTAGTTACCTCTTTGGGGTATAAGCCTCTGAGACTCTGGGTCTAAAGTATGGATAGTTTAGTAGAGACATTTGCATAGCAGTTTACTATTGTGCTTATCTTTTCTCAGCTCCTCCAACATTGCCTATTCCCATTTTTTCATCTTTGCCAATTTGTAGGGTGTGAGGCAAAATCTGCTGCCTAGTTTACCTAACTCTCTGCTTCCTCTTGCAAGAAGTGATTTTCCTAATGTACAAAGCACTAAGCCTGTCCCTTCCTTGGTCCATTGTCTTTAGTGGTCTCCATGCAAACGTTTACAAACTCATTATACTGGCATTCAAAGCCTTCCACAATCTAGTTGCAGTTTATTTTTATAGTATTATTTCATATTACTGCACTTTGTGCATGTTATGGTCTGTAGACCAGAAGTGATATAAAAGAAAAAAAAATTTAGAAAGAGAAAATGGTCTGAATGTATAACATTTCACCGTATGTCTGTTTCTTTGTATTCCGTATTATGTCAGATCCAGTTGTGATTATTTCATAGTGACATATGCAGCACACTTTTAGACTACCCACTTGCAGCATGCAGGCCAGGCTCTTTAGAAGAGAGCTACCTAAGGTTGAAAATACCCAGTGGGTTTGTGCTACTAAAGTTCTATAGCTCACAAGCCCCTACTGATTTGTTTTTCCTCTCAGTCAGCCAGAAGACGAAAAAAACTCAAAGCAAGGTATTCATTGGAATAGCATAGTCGGGATATTTACAATAGGACACACCTCCTATAAGTTTAGGACACACTATCCTGAAAACTTGCACACCATCATTGGACAGAGTACAGAGTTTGCACATGAAGGGTCTTACCAGTGGAGAATTCATGTGAATAGGCGGCTTAGTGCTCTTTGTTGCACAAGAGTACTAGGCACATTTCTTCACTGGTTGGCAATTTCAGCTTCTGTGTAAGCTGGAATCCTTGGCCAGGGAACTGCTAGATTCCTTTAGGAAAAAACAGAAAAACGGCAACCCTTACCCAGGGCCAATGGAAATTGTCCTTAATTTTCTTTCCTCAGTCTCAGCTCTGAGGCCTGCAATCTCTCAGATAGCAAAATCCCAGTGCAATCCAGTGTTTTATTTTATTTTTTTCTGAAGAAGATGACATTTAGGAAGAAATTTCTTTGAAATTCTGTCAATTTTCATGCACATACAGATTTCCTATGGCTTTTTGCTTCTATAAGATGTCAGTGCCAGTGAATGAGGAGGATAGATTGAAAAGAGTGAGGAGTAGAGGACCTCAGTTTGTGAGAATTTTTGTAGCTCTTGAGGCCTTGTGCATTTTGCAGCAAGGGAGGAAGATGGGTGGGTAGGTGTGTGTGTGTGTGTGTGTGTGTGTGTGTGTGAGAGATAAGGGGGTATGTGTGTGTGTATTTTGTTTTTTGCATTCCTTCCTGAAAAAAAGAGGAATACAAAAATTATGAAAGCAATAACAAATCTGAAATAAATCAGATAAGAATTTTTTCATACTTGTGAACACCAAAACTATGCCAAGGAACACAGGAAATCATATAATTTTTGTTGATTTTGTTGTTGATGTGGTCAGATTTTTCAAAAATTTTCCTAATACTGAACCAACCCTGCATTCCTGGTGTAAATCCCACCTGGTCATAGTGTATAATCTTTGTGATATATTACTGTAGTCTCCTTGTTAATATTTTTTTAAAATTTTTGCATGAATATTCTTTAGGGAAATTAGTCTATAATTTTCTTCTGTTTTTATTCTTCCTGGTTTAGACATCGGCACAATTATTTGTGGTTTGAAAGGAATTTTGAAGGATTCATTCTGTGCTCATTTTTCCAAATAATTTATATATTATTGGAATTGATTGTTATTTAAATGTTTGGTAGAATTCACTTGTGACTGCATCTGATCCCACAGATTTTTTCTTAGGGAGCTCATCAATGGCTTAAGTTTCTTTTTTAAAGATAAAGTTATTTAAGTATTCTATTTCTTTTTTTGTTATTCTGGATAATTTATATTTTTGTAAATATTCATCCATTTCACTTAGGTTATTAGATTTATTGGCATATAATTAGCTCTTTTCTCCAATTTCTTTTGCTGGTGTTTTTTTTTTCTCTGACATTTTCTAAGATTGATTTCTTTTACTTTGTCCTTTATTTCTCTTACCTTTTATTCTTTTGAAGGCTGTTTTTTCCTTCCAGAAGGTGAGTTATGGACTTCCTCCCTCCCTTCTTCCCTTCATGCATTATATATGTTCAGGTTTCCAATTTGTCTTATTTTTCTGAGACATCTGGAATTCCTACTTTGTCTCTGCGTATAGTGTCTTCAATGTCCATGACTTTGCTTGTGTAGAGATCATATACCCTTTGTATCCTTTTAACATTATGACCTTTTGCTTCTTTTCAGCATAGTCTTTCACTTCAATATACTTGTGTTCCAGATCTGTTCTTTTTTGATGTCTTTGTTTTAGCCTTTTCGGTTTACATTTTATCTTTCACTTTCCTTTGAGTAGTATCTATAGACTGTAAAAAACCTCAGCCTCCTTTCATATTGAGGAATTTACTTTTCACCGTCCTCAGTTCTTGTCCTGTGAAGCTTCTGAGAAGATATTACTATTACCAACTGCATTTCTGTCCCCTTTCTTTCATGCCTAATGCAACTAATTACAGTAATCTTTGCCCTATTTCTTTCCTGAATCACCCAGTTTTTGCAGGGTTGAAGGAAGTCTGCAGTGTCTGTTGCTTTGCATCTCCCTGGGGTCTGTCCCAGTCGGAAGAAAGGGCAGTTCTCCCAACTTCTGATTTCTTCTCCTCCTCACATAGGTGGGCACACTCATGTTTGCTACTTCTTTCAGCTGAGTGAGGGACTAGCAAAGCCTGAGTATGCTGTCAAAGTCTCTAAAGATGCCAGTGAATCCCTAAGATGCCAGTGAATCCCTTTGTGAATCTCAAGCACAAACTGTCATTTAGCTGGTGAGCCTTGCTGAGAGCTGGGGGAGGGTACTGAGTAAGCATCTTTTGACTTTTCCGTGTTGAATTCCTAAAAGTTTCACTTTACTGGAATTCTCACTTATCCTTTAGATCCCGTTGTAATTGCTCTCCCTGTGGTGAATTTAAGACTTAAGCCAGCCAGTGAAAATTCCTGGTTAATCAGCTTGTCTCATGGATCCTTAGTCTTACTGGTGTTTGTTTGCTGTGATTAATGAGTCCATAAAAGCGTTTGAAGTAGCCTCAACCCATCCTCAAGCTCCAGTCTGTTCTTATGCAAATGATCAATCAAAATCTAACCTGGAAATTTGTTAAGATTAGGTGTGAGGGCCTCTTATAGTCACGTCAGTGCATTTAGAAAAACAATTTTGGTAATCTGTCCAATGTTGTAGAAAAACTACGTTTAAAATTTAAATGTCAGAAAAATTTTCTCTGCGTTTGAACACATTTTTTAATCAGGGAAAAAGACATCCAATCAGAATTTGTTTGGTATGATTCATCTTAAATAAGCGTTGCTACTTTTTTTTAAAGCTTTACATAGTACTTTATGGTTTATAATGTACTTTACATAAATTATTTCCACTGATTCTAGCAACAACTTTGTGAACGAGGTGATTCTAGTTTTATTACTCTAATTTTATAGCTGAGGTGTAAACCAGTATCCAGTAACTTATCCAGGGTTACACAGTTTGCAAATCCCATTATGTATTTAAATTCAGGCCATGCCTTTTGATCCTTATTTCCTGTTTACAAAACTGTTTCTCTTAGTGAGATATTTCTGTATTATGTAATTTCATTGAAAAGCTTGTCAATGAGCTTTTATTAAATATTTACCATGTGTCAGGCACTGAGTAAAGCAAAAAATATCCCAGTCCTCAAGGAGCTCAGATTCTAATGGAAACCTTGCAAAAAAGTTTATGGGTACATGATGAATACTGGGTTGATAGAAGGTAATCCCAGAAGGAAAGCACTAGCAGTGAGCAGGGGCAGGAGAATGAGAAAGGCCTTCAAAGTGAGAAAGTGAGACTTGAGCTGAGTCTTAAAGGGAATCTGGAGGCAGAAATGAGAGGAAGCATTCTAGGCATGGCAGACAGCCAGTGCAAAGGCATGGAGTTGGTAGAGTGTCATGGGAAGTATTGCTGGGTTATAAAGTATGAGGGAACAGGGGAGATAAAGTGTAGGGAAACTAGAAAGGAAAAGGACAAAGTTTTGAAATTCTCTTAGTAACAAATAGAGAATTTCATAGTAGAAGTTTTATGAAGTTGTTGGAGTTAGTTGAGAGACTAGGGAAATGACACTGGATGGCATGGTCAAAACTGCATTTTAGGGACAATTATTTTGGCAGATTTGTTTGAGACTTGAAGTGGAGATAATCCAGAGATGCTGTGGAGAGATGTGAGGATGATGACTAAAGTTAGTGAGACTGGGTGACTTGTAGCATGGTGTGGCATCTTGGATGGTAAGAAGGAAGTTTGGAAGAGGATAGATTTCTTTTCAGGAAGATAATGAGTTCTGTTTGAATAGGTTGAGTTAAGAGGTAGGTGCCTTGGGGTGTCAAAGAAATTGGTGCTGAGACAAACTGGGAAGGGAGATTAGGATGAGGTATATAGATCTGGGATAATCTTCGAGGAGATGGTAATTAAACTCATAAGAGGTCATTATGGAGAGTGAAGGCTCTCCTGTAAATGACCAGGCGGTTGAGGAATGGTTAAATAGGAGAACTAAGAGATTAGTGACTTGAGAACCTTAAAGAGAGTATCCAGGAGTAAAAAGATGCCAGTGTTCTTTAATGTCTATAGCTATGAGTAGGCTAAATATGGTAAAACTATCATTTAGAACATTCAGGTTCCAAAGTATGTTTTAATTTTTTCTTGAACTTTATTTTTAAAAAAAAAATCTTTATTTTATAACATCTTTATTTCTGAATATATGATGCCCATCTCTTGCTCAGCGAGTCATCCTTTGAAACAAAGATTTCTGTTTAAAATGAGGGAGGGGAAAGTGGTTCACACAACTAACCAGCATGTCAGCCATGCCTGACAATGGGGGCAGTGTTTCATACCTGTAGTTCCTCACCTCTACAAAGAAGGAGGTAACTTCATTTTTCCCAATTCCTTTTTGGGGCTAAGTTTAGTCACTAAAATGATAGAGTATTCAGTTTTTTTGTATTCCTCTGTTAAGGATTTTAAGGTCTCTGGTTTAATGTACTAAGGCAGTTAACCTCTCTGTGCCTCCCAGTCAACATTTTAAAACTGTACTTAAGATGAACTGATAATCTGAATTTGTGAAAAGCTTTCTAAACCTGGAATTCCCTACACTGATAACATCACAGTTACATACCTAGGAAAAAAAAAGGAGCAGGCCTAAAACTTCTTGTGCTCTTGTCTTTAATAGTGCAGAAACTTTTAAAACCAGTAAAATTGTGTTTTGTGTATTGGTAATGAAAAAAGGTAATTCTACCAAATTTTCTTGGTTTAGTTTGGATATATAGGATATCTAATTTGAGTCATCTTGTAAGAGGGGAGACTGAAGTAAGTGATAATGATATTTTACTTCATGGTATTTGAAGTATTTCACTTGTAGATATTTTAAAGGTATAATTTCAAACAGAATTGCCTGTAAATTGTAACCTTATCATGTAATGATAATCTACATAGTTTTCTGTGGAAATGTGCTTTCTCAAAGAGCTAGGTTGATGCCATTCTTAGAAATATATTGCAAATTTATTTTATAATTGAAGTCAATTGTGTAGTGTGTATGCTTTAATAGAGTCTAAAACTGGTTTAGATATGTGATTGCTGTAAAAATATACACATATTTTCATATCAAAAGAATAAACTTCCTGGGTTTTATTGTGCTTTAGAAAGTGGTCATAGAAACTTGGCACACTTCAATAAAACAAACCTTCCAAGGAGGCTAGTTTTGGCCTTTTAAATAAAAAAAATTGATAGGTTATAAACAGCAGAGAGTGAAACCATTTAGTGTTTACTTGGAAATTTTATAGTCAAAAGTAGGAGTTGGGACTTCAGTTAACATTTTTGTGTTATCTAGTATGTAGTTAAACCACATTCTTTTATTTGGTTCAGTATTGGACTTCTTCATGTTACAAACTATTGAAAAGTAAAGATTTAGTTACACTATTTTTTGTGTGTATCTTCTTGTTTATGCCTAGATGAAAGGAGATGATTTATATGTTTCAAGTGATCTACACACTTTAAAGTACTATGTAAATGTCAATTTGCTATTATTTTATTATATACCAAATTATTGTTTTGACTGATTTCTTTTTCCCTATGCAAGTTGTTCATTATATAGACAAAATAATAGGTAGACAATGATTAGAAAATAATTCATTTGCAATATTTCTGTAGTTAGTGATTTTATAATCTTTTAATTAAATAATTTCAACAAAAACTAAAGTAGTAGGAGAAAAAAATTCAAATATAAAAACCATAAGTGCATGATACATTGTATTAGAGTTCCTCAGATATCTGAAACTTCAATAGTGTTATTATAAGCCCTTTTCTGATGTGAGTAAAGGCTACCATTTGTCACAGATGTGTTTTTACAAAGAGCTTGATGAAGCTACATTTTTTTAAGAAGGACTTGAGAAAATCTAGAAACTTTTAGATATTTAATAATTTTGGATGTATCTTCTTAAAGGAGAATTGGGAGTCCAGTGTAGCATTAAAGAATTACAGTAAGATTTTATCTAGAAAGCTGATGCCATATGTGAATATATTAAGGTTATTGAAATTGTAGTGGGTTGTGTGACATTATATTCCAATAATTTCTTCAATATTCTTCTGTTTTTCCAGCCTTTGTGGGTTTGTACTTAGTACTTAGAGTATATAGAAAAGTATAGTGTACATACAGATTTCACTACTCCACCTGCTGTGGAAATAGTAGAAGTTATGAAAAGATTGTGTGTGTATATGTGTGTTGGGGGGGGGGGATCTCCTCTTGTGGAAACTTTTAAAACAAATTTTTTCTGTGAATATTGTTGCTATGACTTAGTGGTATGCTGCAAATGATTTTGGTTATGTCTTTAAAAAATAATTTGTTGATGTTTTTAAGAAGTATCACTATATCTTCTCGATGACTCCTCGTGACTGCCATGCCCGGTAGAACCTGTCCTTATAATAAAGAAGTAGAGTTAAGCAAAGCAAATCTACACTTTGCCACATCATACTACTTCCTTAGTTCTGAATTGACCCAACTCTGCTGAAAGGCTTTTTGTACAAAATTTGTTCTAGGCTCATGCTTAAATTTTAAGTCAGTTCTCTCAAAACATACCAGGTCATTACAAATTATTATCATTATCATTACATTATTATCATTACATTGAATCAGAGTTTTGGAGTCTTTCAGGATTGTTTTCCTTTATGTTATTGTGATTGTCATGTACATTATTTTTCTGGTTCTGCTTACTTTTGTCCTGCATACAAGGCTTCTCATGTTTTTAAGAATTCTTCATTTTCTTCATGGCAGTAATAACCCATGACAATTATCTCTACCACAGTTTGTTTAGCCATTTTCCTTTTGATGGGAATCTACTTTTTCTCCTAATTCTTTATTATAAAAATTATTGGTATAAATTTAATATTTTATCATCAAGATTACTTTTAATTCTCTTCTTTTTATTCTCTTCCTAACTCCTTGACTCCTTTATTCTTATTTTCTAGTTATTTGGAACAGATATTTCAGTAGTAGTAGGGCCTGTGGCAAGTATAGGCTTCTGTCACCCCTTCCTTGGATTGTGACAATATAGCCTTTTAATTAGATTCTCTTCTTCCAGACCTTTCCCTGCTTCAGTCCATCCTCTATTTAGCTACCAAAATAATTTTCTTTGTCATTCACTCTCGCTCTCCTCCCTTTTCTTTCACAATCTCCTGTTATTCCTTGTATTTTAGGATCAAATATAAAATCCTCTCCTTGTCATTTAAAGCTCATCATAGTTTGTTTCTTCCTACCTTTCCAGCCTCTTACACTGTCCTCTGGCTACATAATTATTTTCATATAATCTTCCTCATGTGAGTTCCTTGAGAGCAGAGACTTCTTTGCATCCTCGGCACTGAGCACAGTGCCTGGCACATAGTAAACACTTACTAAAATTTTACCTGACTTGATTAAAAATTTTTTGATAGTGCTTTATTGTCTAAAGAAAAAAAACCAAAAAGAAAACTTTCACTTTTTTCCTTTTGTTTTTCTTTTGTTTTTTTTTTGTTTAGCATATTGCAGGAGAAACCAGAACATTATTTTCTAGAAGTAATGCCCACAGAAAGCGGAAGTTGTGCAACTGCTCGCCAGGCAAAGCAGAAACGCAAATCACATAGTCTTTCTATAAGAAGAACTAACAGTTCAGAACAAGAAAGGACAGGACTTCCAAGAGAAATGTTGGAAGGACAAGTAAGTGCACATTGACCACTGTCTTCCCATCTCAATTATCATATTTATTTAGTTTTATAAAGACAGGAAGCACGATGTAGCTAGATATCCTGAGTCATATCCAGATATGATTCATGTGTTATGGGATAGCTAAGAATTCTCTTATTTGTGTAGTTTATTTGTATGTGTACATATATGTGTATATGTGTATACATATTATATATATGTATATATAAATTATGATGATTGGATTTTTAAAATGTAAGGCTTTTTTTTTTACTTGGGATTTTATTAGTACGCAGAAATTTTTTATGAACTCCTTTAACAATGCAGCAACTTCTCTGCAATCCATAGTTTTAGAGAGTTGTCTGGGGCACTGAAAAATCAAATGACCTGTCCACAGTTGTACTTTGGTAAGTTTCAGAATCAAGACTTGAACTCGGGTTTGAGGCTAGCTCTCTTTTCAGCATGGTGTGTTACCTTTGATAGCAGTTCTTCAGCTTCACTTTTATTCTGTACAGGAGCTGTGGTAAAATTCATTATTAATTCACTTTATACATTCAGTTCAACAGAGATTAATTTAGTACCTACTTACAGGTTAAAGGGGAGATAGCTCTAATAAAACAAGTTAGGCATATAGAAACAATAAGGAATTCTGTGAGTGATCTGAAGGGGTGTTTTTCATTTTTAGCTTTTGGGAGGAAAGTTAGAGAAGTTTTCTTGAGAGAGGTGACATTTGAACTGGGTTTTGAAAGATAGAATTTCAACAGGTTGAGATTTGAAGGGTACTGAAGGGGAAGGCCTTTCAAAGCAGGTGTAGGGAATGGCTTTAACCAAGCAACATAAACAAAAAAGAGGGGAATATATTAATGAGTAAGCCTCTTTGGTTGGAGCATAGAGTATATGAAAAGTAGCATAAGATAAGGCCACAGAGGCATTTTAAATTTAGAATATGAAGTATCTTGAATATTAGGCTAAATTTGGATTTTATTTGGTAGTTTACAAAAAGCCATTGCATTGATGGTTTCTGAGCATTTGAGGGAATTTAAACTACTAGTGATAGGAAGTGATAGAAAGAATGAATTAGAGGCCACATTGAATTAACATAATATCAAAAAGTGGTGTCTTTGTCCCCAACATTTTATTTTGCGTAATTGCCTACTCAGTAATGATTGGTCATTAGTGATAGTATTTCTTTACTGGTTCCACTTTTTAATCTGTTTGAAATTGAGTTGGAGACAAGATTGGTATCAGTGTCTGATTAGAAGACCCAGTGCAGTCCGAGGAGGTATGGAGGACCTAGACTAACTAACAGCTCTGGATTTCAGCTTCTTCAGCTGTAAAATGTAGCAGTTGGACTCATATCATTCGGGGGATGATAGCTAGTAGGTAGTGGGAAAATGTGGGTCTGGAGCTCAGGAGAGCGGTGGTACATACAGATTTGGGAGTTACCTCTGTTAAGGTAATGTTGGAAGCTATGGAATTAGACGCACCTGCTAAAGAAAGACTCTAGAGAGGAATGGATGGTGACAAATACTACCTTCTCAAAGGTGAAATTATCAGATACTCTGTCATTAGCAGAGAGAGCCTCTTCACATATCCAGAGGGCTGAAATTCTCTATTTCTCTTTCCTGTCTGCTTCTGGAACCCATCATCTAATTCCTCCTTTTGTCCAGGTGGACTGTAATGTGCAATATTGATCTCTACCCAAAAGTTCTAACTTGATTTTTCCTTCTGGGTTTTCATATACAAAATATGTTCTTGAAACACTGCCCCCTAACCATTGAGGTGGTACATTTGATAGTGTTGGGCCTGCCGTCAGGAAGACTCGAGTTCAAATATGACTTGTGACTTTTAGTAGCAGTGTGGACAAGTCACTTAACCTCTGCCTGCCTCGGTTTTCTTAACTGTGAAGTGGGAATAATAATAGCATCTGTGTCCTGGGGTTGAGGATGAAATGAGATAATATCTACAAAGTACTTAGCACAGTGCTTGCCACATATGCATTATATAAATGCTTATTCCCTTTTCTTTCCCTCCTTTTTATATAATTCATTCCTTTTGATAAGGTATTCCAGTCCTGAATCACATCTACCAGTTCTTTGTTATAATTATGCAGTCATGCTGTGCATTTTGTCTATTGATATCTGAGTCTTTGAATATCATTAATCCCCTTCTTCTAGGAGTTTTTTTTCCTGTGAATTTCTAGGCATTCAAGGCAATACTTTACAGATTTTAATGTGTTGGTAATTTAGAGAACAGTTTTTATGGGCCAAAGACTCCAGGCTATTGTAATTGTACAAGTGAAGGGTATTGAGGGCCTGAAGTAAGGTAGTGACGCTGGGAATAGAAAAGATAGAGTGAATTCAAGACATTTCTAATATTGATTAAATAGGGCTTAGATGATTGGAAACTGAAAGATGAGGAGAAGCACAGGTGATTATAGTTTTGAGTTTGAGTAATTTGGAAAGTTGGTGGAACTATTAACAGAAGTAAGATAGGAGGAGGTGTCTGATCAAGAGTGTGATGGATATTGGGGAGAGACTCCAGAATTACTGAGTTTTAGAAGAACAGGGTTTCATTAGCTAACGAGGCCAACCCATACCCAAAAAAAGAATTCTATCTACGAAATATCTGCTAGATGGGCCTCCAATCTTTGCTTGAGGTCATTCGTTAATAAGAAGGATCTCTTTACTTCTGAGGCGGTCCATTCCGCTGTGATATAACTCTCATTGGAAGTTTTTGCCTTGCATCAGGTCTTGGCTTCCCTGTGCAGTTTTTACTTATTTACTCTTTTCACCCATTACTCCTAGTTTTTCCCTCCCGGTAAAACACTGAATTAAGATGGTTTCCCTGCCTTTAGTTCTCTTATCATTTGAATTCGAGGTTTGTGCCATATGCACCTGTTTCACTGGTCTTGGTTGTGTTTTTAATTTTGTGGTTTTTAAGAATATTACTCCAAGGAAATGTGCAAAAGTTGTAGCTTTTAAAGAGCATACTTCATTTAATTTTAGAGATAACAGCAGAGACTTACTATGAAGTCAGGGGTTTCAAACATCATTCATTTCCATCAGAACACAAATGAAAATTCTGATTAACAAAAAGAGAAACAACTCTAAGAACTGACAAATTGTTGCTGCACAGTAGCCTAATTAATCCTCAGAATATAAGCAGAGACCGACATTGGCATCTGGTGGGATTATTCATTCTTCTATAGTGCTCACATCGGTTTCTTGAGGTTAGAACAACAACCAGCAACTCAATTAAAAACAGCACCTGACCATTTCTATGAAGAAAAAACTCTTATTATAAGCAGTACAGTATGTACAAAAATTGAACTATTGAATATTGGAAAAAAGGTGACAGTTATCAAACTTAATTTCTTATTCAGGGCAATATCAAAATTTTTGTCAAAAGGATTCCAAGTGAAGCCTATATGATCTATAAAATGATTGCCTCCAAAAATGTTTTAGGTTCTTTTTTTTAATTTTTGGTGGTCTTGTCCCTTTTAAGGAATGATGAACTTGGGTAAATATATTGATAGACTGAGGAACAGAATTATTCCAGAATAACAGATTCTCAAATGGAGATGGAATACCGCAACATAACCTTGTACAATTCCATGCATCACAGAAGGTTAAGAAATCTATTTGAGAATTGAAGCTAAACATGCTTCAGTGGCCTGGGAACTCAGCTGATTTAAACTCGGATGAGAACTTTGGGCTGTAATGAAAGCTAGATTTAGAAAAATGGACTCTGTCAAAGGTATACTCAATATCCATTGTAATAAAACTGGTTTATGATGAAGAATCAAAGAATATGTGTCAGAATGTTATGAACTTAGTGCCAAGAACTGCAGCAAAAGGACATTGCAATGTTTTAAAGATATGAAAAGTTGAAAAGTTTAGTGGATAAGTCAGTACTTTTAATTATTTTATTTTATCCCTACTAATTTATATACCACAGTGAAGGTTGATCGTTGCAGTTAAAAAATTCTACATTGTAAACATAGCTATGTATACATTACTGTGTATGTTATTGACAGGAATGTTTTGAAGCACAGAGGCCAGACGTTGTGGAAAAACTTTGCAGCAATTTAAAATTCTTTTGGCTGTGCAACAACCTGTCATGTCTCTTATCCCATTTTGTCATTTATTTAGTCAGTAAACATTTATTCAAAACCTTTTGTGTGCCAGGCACTATGGTAAACACTAGTGATACAGAGAAAGGCAAAAGACAATCCATGTTTTCAAGGAGCTCACCAGTCTAAGGTATACATGTCCTACCTCTTCTACTGTTTTAGGGGTTAGCAGACTGGCCCCTGGGCCACATTGGGTTACTGCCTGGTTTTGTGCAACCTATGAGCTAAGGATAGTCTTTACATTTTAAAATATAATAAAACTTTCCTTATATTTATATATATTATTTATAATATAATATAATATATATATTATATAATATAATATAATATATATATTATATATTATTTATATTTAACACTGTTTTAAAATATAACTTTCCATTCTTAGCTGCTGGTGAACTAGCCATAGTTTGCTGATTCTTGCACTACTATATCATAGTCTCCTCAGGAGATGTTCTCTTTGCAGCTGGCTAAAACATCTAGTATGGTGTCAGTACTGGGGCTCAGTGGTAGAATAAATTAGGCCAGGGTTTGTTGGGAACTAGTGATTAGACAGACTCACTGCAACATGATTTGTTTTCCAGAAAGGTTTCAGCATGGATTTTGGTATGGAAGACTGAATAGATGCAGGGAATGTGGCAGTAGATAAATGAAAATCCATGTGGACAGGTGGTGTCAGGAAGTCTGACGTAGGTAGTAATTCAGTGATGGGGATATGGTTTAAGAAGATGGGACCAGGCAGAGGTATATTTTGGGGGGAACTGGGTCAAAGGATAACTGTAGAAGGGGAACAAGACATAGAATTCCACTTACTGGGACTTGAGGTATAATATTACCATTAAGGTGAGGGGGGGTATCTAGTCACATTGGACATGGTAGATGTCTAGTGTTTATTATGGCACAAAGTAAAAATGTGACCAGTGTTAATGCATTAATACCAAGCTACTTGAACTATGAACTAATAGATTCTTATATTTCTTGTTGACTAGGGGCTACATTGGTTCCAGAAAGTGGGGATTCAAGGGATGCTGATACAGTTGTTATCCTGTGGATTAGACCTGTGATTTTTCAGTAAAGGAAGCTCCTGGTGAAGAATCTCTACCAGTTCAGCACCCTCTCTCCACCTTTTAGCCTTAGAGATTAGCACTTTCTTAGCAACCTATATTCTTAGAGAATTACCTGGGGGGCACTGAGCTGTGACATGCCCAAGGTCACAGCTAGTATGTATCAGAGGTGGGACTTCAACTTCTTTCCAACGAAAGCCAACACATGCTAGATCCTTAATGAATTTTTGTTGAACAAATTCATCATTTTTTAATATTCAACATAGGAATGGAGGAGTAGATTGTAATAGAAGAAGGTCAAAGAGTAAAAGTTTCTTCATGGATATTTGCATATCAAAAGAGTTAATGGGAGTAGAAAGTATCTGGACACAGTGTACACATGACCAGGAATACTGTTTTAATTTTAGGAAATATTATGTTTAAAAAGTATTGTCCTGCCAAGTATCAGGAGAAAATGAGAGTATTGAGCGATAAAATGTAAGATCACTGCTAGTATATCTATAATGTCATTCATCCAAATGTCTAGAAAAACTGTCAAAATATGGGACTTAACTAGTAATTAAATTAGAAATCTGTTCTTGGAAAGTTAAAGGTTTCTAGAATTGTCTGGCAGCGTTTTTTGTTTTGTTTTTTTTTAACACTGTAATCTCTTCTAATTTCCTTATATAAAAAGATTAATAAAATTTCTAGTGATTTTAATGACTGATGAAATAAGCAGGGCTGCCTTGGTTTTGTTGTAGTTGTATCTGACTTGGGAAAGACTAGAATCGTTGTGTAGCATGCCTTCTTTTCTATGTGGGGAGTTTCTTTTCCACTTTAAGCATGAGCAACTAAAATGAATGATAGAAACATTCATTAAGTACCTCCTTTGTGCTAGTCACTGGTCACTATGCTAGGTACTAGGTATATAATGACAAAAAAGAAATAGTTTCTGTATTCCAGTAGTTTTCATTCAGCCGGAGGAGATGTAAATATGTAATAACATATTTACAAAATCTGTAGGAAATTTTTTGAGAGGACTGCATTAGCATTTGGGGTCAGGAAAAGATTCATGTTGAAAAATGAAGGTAGTGCTCGAGCAGAGTTCTGAAGAAAACAAGGGATTCTAAGAGGTCATTTTGAAGTGGGTACATTCCCAGAATGGGGGACAGCAAGTACAATG
Organism: Bettongia penicillata ogilbyi; assembly: GCA_023548195.1. Lineage (NCBI taxonomy): Eukaryota > Metazoa > Chordata > Mammalia > Diprotodontia > Potoroidae > Bettongia > Bettongia penicillata. The sequence continues at coordinate 2,804,045 of JAJHZJ010000011.1, read as the reverse complement.
TTATGCATTTGAGAGACTGAGTATCATGTCAGAGCAAGAAAGCCAATTTAGCTGGAATATAATGTGCAGGAAGGGGAGTAATTCACTATAATGTTGCAAAATCATATCGGAGCCAGCTTGGGAAGGGCTTTAAAAGCCAAACAGATGTGCTTCTATTTATTTATCCTAAAAGTAATAGGGAGGAACTACTAGAGTTTATTGAAAAGGTAAGTGAAATGGTTAGACCTGCACTTTCAGAAATCATTTGGGCAGCTGTGTGGAGAATAGATTGGAAAAGGGAAAGATTTTAGAAGAAACAGACCAATAAGAAAGAACCATTGAATTTGGCAATTAGAGATCATCAGTATCTGGAGGAGAGCAGTTTCAGCTGAGTAGTGAGATTGGAAGCCACATTGCAAAAAGTGAGTATGAGATGAATTGGTGGGAAGGGGGCAGGAACAGTTTCCCTTCCTTGGTCCCTTGCACCCTTCTTCCTTTCCTTCTTTTCTCTGAAAAGGAATACAGATAGGGGGTAATACCTTGAGGGGATAATAGGCTCTTGTGAGGATTTTTTTTTGGGGGGGGGCCTTAGCTATAGTTGTAGGTAACAGGGAAAGAACCAGTAAGTAGGAAAAGACTGAAGATTAGAGAGAAAGGATGATTGTAGGGTTAGTGTGATGACAATGGAAGGAAAAGAATCAAGGATAAATCTCAAGAGCACTTGGTCTTTTGACCAGAAGGGTCACCTCTTCATTAAAGACTGATGTTCAGGAAGCGAGAATGGATGAAGTCAAGAAATTTTGTGGTAGAAGTAGTTGGGGTAGGTAGTAGGGGGTTATTTGGGGGGGGGGGGGAGTTTGGGTCATCATTTTACTTATAGAGTTAAATTTAAGATTTTTTTTTCCTTACCAATATGATAGTTGGTTACAGAATGGAATGTACTTTTTAAAAAAAGTATATAATGATGAATATATTGGCCTTTAAAAGTGGCTGATATTTGAGAAGAGATTAGTAATGAGGCTTTTTTTTTTTTTTTTTTACAACATTTTGGTTTTAAAGAGGTCTAAAATGAAAGTATACCTAAGTAACTGTTAATTTATATTTATATAAATGTTTATATATATTTATAACTTAATTTCTCTGAAGGCTTTTAATTAGTATGATGGGGATAGATTATAACTGTCTTGCATTGATCTCTGAAGAACGCTAGTCATAGTTTCTGTGTTATAGAAATATAACATACTATTAAAATAAACAAGATTTTTAAAAAAATTGAGTACTTTGGTCCATTTCCATCTAACTGTTTTCAAGTGAGAAAGTGAGAAATTTTTACTTGTTTTTGCCTCTGTAACTTAAAACCTATACACAGACTTATTTTATCTTGCATAACCTAAACAAAATACCCTGAATGGATAATTAAATTTTTCAGTCCCATTTTGTAGAACTGAACAAACTTGATTTTTTCAGATCATAATCAGTAGAATAAAACAAAATGGTACTTTTGTATAGAGCAACTCATTATTTATCCTTTATCAGTTTAGTCTGTTAATAACCTGACCTTAGAATAAAAGGAAAGAAAAGTATTGTTAATTTGCCACAGTTATGTATTAAAATTTTCACTTCAAGTATTTTTTTATTTTGCCAGAAAATTTAAGAGTAAAAAGTTAATAGTAACAGTGATGCTCTGATTAAATGAAAGGTATGGAGCAGAAATAGGTTATTTTAAGAATCTAAATCATTTATACAATTATTACTTTTAACTTAGTCTAGAAATTTTTCAGCAACAAGTCTTTGCTAGACTTAGATATGATTGAGAATTCTTTGTTTTGGTACAAATTCGCCCTCTAGTGGATAAGTTAAATTGTCATGTTATGCTTTATTTCTTAATTACCCACAGTTAAATTTCATTATTCTGTAATAAATTATTTAAGGACAAAACACCTAAAATATTTGTAATTTATTTTAGTGCAAAATCCATGAGTCCATGTAAATATGCAGATAAATATAGTTGCTAAAAAGTTAAGTCTGTGTTTTGAATCAGACCATTGATGGACTGTAATCTAGTTGAATAGATAATTAACAATATATGAATAGAGGCAAAATCTGAAAACTTCTAAGACATTTCTCGTTTTTATGTGTAATTTTAAAAATTAACAATTTTTTTGGTTAGATATTCACTGACACTAATTTGTACTGTTGGAGACCAATTTATTTTTTGATTTGTACATCTTCCTGAGAATTTAATCTGAGAAAAAGGGCAGTCTAACATTGCACCAGATCTTTCAAGTTGTAAATCCACTAAGAATTCAGAAAGTGTGTATTGTAAGTAAATTTAATGATTCACTTAATATTATTCAAACTAGGATTAGGTATATAGGAACCATATTTAGCATAACCTGTTTTCTAGCAGTGATCTAGAAGGCATGTTTTGAGGCCCTGTATATGTGTCTATTTGGGCATTCATGGCATGCTACAGATACAGAGTTATAAGGCCTAAATGGTAGCTTAGGTGAACTCTTGTCTTCTGACCGAGAAAACTTCAGTAGTAGTTTTGCCTAGTTGAAGCTATGGATACTGTGAATCACTGTGCCCCAGGTTAATAAGTTTTAGGCGTATTAGGCTGTTGGTCATCTACTTCTCTTCCAATTCAGTAGCCATCACTGATTATGAATCCAGAGTGGCCAATATGTTTGTACTTTACTTATTGAGTGTGTGGCGCTTGACAATTTTGGTTGAAATTAGTATGGATATTTGCATGTAGGAAGAGTATCATGTATCTTTTATCTGAATAGTGGTTTCTCCACATAATTTTCTCTATAATTTAAAATTTGTGAATACAGTAAGTAACTCAGGCTCTTTAAAGGAAAGGAGATAAATGCATAGGAGTATAATTCCTATTTTTTCCTTTAAGACTTGTCATTTGCCTTATATTTAAACTCATTATATTCAGTCAGCCTATAAAGTGATTATGTGTATATAAGTGTGTGTTTACGTGTGTGTGTATACATGTGCATGTATACACACAGACGTATACATATATACATATGTTCTGTCTTAATACAAAAGAAAATAATGAAGACAAAGAGGGTATACTTGTTCAAAGTTAAATCATATTTAGTAATTCTAGAAATTGCATCGAGTCCCTTGTCTTATCTTTAATAATTTATAACCTTCTAAAAAACACTACATCTTTAAAATTTAGATTAGCCTGTTCTTCTAACTAGCAGGATCTTTTGAAGCAGAGAGGGTGCCAGAAATATGAGGGAATGACTGATGACAACATATAGTGCTTTAAGGTTTACAAAGTGCATTACAGTTATTGATCCTCACAACCCTGAAAAGTAAGTCCTATAATTGTCTTCATTATACAGATGAAGAAACAGCCTAAAAGTGGTTCAGTACTTGCCCAGGATCACACAGCTATTAAGTGTCTGAAACTGGATTTGAACTCATGTCTTCCAGACTCCAAGCCCAGTGCTCTGTGCCCTATGGTGCCACTTAGTTGCCTGACATCAGAGCTTGCAGTAACATGATTTACCTGGAAGTAACTATAGAGTTAGCTTCTATGTTTACAGAGTTTATTCCTGTAGCTATAAGTGGGTTTTTAAAAAAATATTTGTAGCATATCATTATTAATATTGAAGGATATATACCTGGTCAGACAGATCATAGATACAGAGCTAGGCAGAATTTTAGAAATATCTTTCAGTCCAACTGCTAATTTTGCCTAAGGCCACAAAGATAGTAAATAACAGAGCTAGATAGTAGCCAGCAAAGTAAAAATATGTCAGTTTTTACCAATGTCTCTTGGAAATATATAGAAAATTATTTTATGAATGCACATATACTAATTCACAAGGTTATTTTAGTCAAAGCTTCTGCATTGCCAGATGTAGACTATTACTACAGAAAATTTTTTTAGACTACATTCTTGGATTTTGCCTAGCATAGTGTCTAAATAGGACATAGGAGGAACTTCAAAATGCTTCTTTAATGAATGAATGAATGAATGAATCCATTAATTCTATCTGTAACTTTAAAAATTGTTTGATTTATGTTTTTAATTTTGTTAAAAATTTAAAAGATATAGAGGAACATTTCATTTTAAAAGAGAATAGTTTTAAAAAAGAATACCTTCATTAAACACATAATTATTGAGTTTCTACTGTTAAAATATTTTTATGTGTCAGTTTTGAAGAAGCAGTTTTTTCAAAATTTTACTTCAAGTAATATTATAATTTAATACTCCCGCCTTAATACAGCTTTAAGTGCTATTGCTATTTCAGCAAAATACCTTTTTTAAAAAAATTATTTACTTTTAGCTTTCAGCATTCATTTCCACAAGATTTTGAGTTGCGGACTTTCTCTCCATTTCTCCCCTCCCCCAACCCCAAGATACCCTGCCTTTGGATTACCCTGTCCCCCAATCTGCCCACCCTTGTATCACACCCTTCCTTTCTCTTATCCCCATCTTCTCTATTTTCTTGTAAGGCAAGATAGATTTTTGTACTCGATTACCTTGTATTTCTTATTTCCCAGTTGCATGCAAAAACAATTCTCAACATTTTTTCCTAAAACTTTGAATTCCAACTTTTCTCTCTTCCTCCCTCTCCACCCATCCCCACTGAGAAAGGTGGCAATTCAACATAGGCGATATATGTGTATTTATGCAAAAGACTTCCATAATAGTCATGTTGTGAAAGACTTAACTATAACCCAGCAGTAAGAGGTAGAAAGAGAAATCCGATTTAAAACTAAGGTAGACGCTATAAAATATCTGGGAGTCTACTTGCCAAAACAAACCCAGGGACTATATGAATACAGTTACAAAACATTTTTCGCACAAATGAAGTCAGATCTAAATAAGTGGAAAAACATCAGTTGCTCGTGGGTAGGCTGAGCCAATATAATAAAAATGACAATTCTACCTAAATTAATTTACTTATTCAGTGCCATACCAATCAAACTATCAGATAATTTTTTTCTAGAGCTAGAAAAAATAACAAAATTCATCTGGAAAAACAAAAGGTCCAGAGTATCAAGGGAACTAATGAAAAGAAATGCTAGGAAAGGTGGCCTAGTCCTACCAGATCTCAAATTGTATTATAAAGCAGCAGTTATTAAAACCACTTGGTACTGACCGTGAAACAGAGGGGTAGATCAATGGAATATGTTAGGTACTCAAAACACAGTAGTCAGTGAATATAGCAGCCTACTGTTTGATAAACTCAGGGACCCCAGCTTCTGGGATAAGAACTCACATTTTGATAAAAATTGCTGGGAAAACTGGATAGCAGTGTGGTGGAAACTGGGTATAGACCAATGCCTGATTCTATACACAATAATAAAGTCCAAATGAATATATGATGTAAGTATAAAGATTGATACTACAAACAAATTAGGGGAGCAAGGAATAGTGTAGTTGTCAGATTTATAGAGAATGGCAAAATTTGTGACCCAACAAGTGATAGAGAACATTTATGAAGTGCAAAATGGATAATTTAATAAGCCAAATGCGATGAGAGTAAGTTTCACTTTTTCTCTCTCCCGTTTTGCCCTCTCTCCCCTTTTGCCCTCCGTTGAAAAAGCTTTTTCTTGCCTCTTTTATGAGAGATAATTTGCCCCATTCCATTTCTCCCTTTCTCCTCCCAATATATTCTTATCTCATCCCTGAATTTTATTTTTTTAGATACCCTCCCTTCCTATTCAGCTCACCTTGTGCCCCCTCTCTATATGTATATAATCCCTCCAAATACTCCAAACACTGAGAAAAGTCTCAAGAGTTACAAATATTATCTTTACATATAGGAGTATAAGCAGTTCAACTTTAGTACGTCCCTTATGATTTCTCTTTCCTTTTACCTTTTCATGCTTCTCCTTATTGTTGTATTTGAAAGTCAGATTTTCTATTCAGCTGTGGTCTTTTCATTAAAAGTACTTGAAAGTCCTCAATTTCATTGAATAACCATTTTTTTCCCTAAAGTATTATACTCAGTTTTGCTGGGTAGGTGATTCTTGGTTTTAATTCTAGTTCCTTTGACTTCTGGAATATCATTCGACGCCCTTTGATCCCTTAGTGTAAAAGCTGATAGATTCTGTGTTATCCTGATTGTATTTCTACAATACTTGAATTATTTCTTTCTGGCTCCTTACAATATTTTCTCCTTGATTTGGGAATTCTGGAATTTGGCTGCAATATTCCTCGGAGTTTTTCTTTTTGGATCTCTTTCAGGAGATCAGTGGATTCTTTCAATATTTTACCCTCTGTCTGGTTCTAGAATATCAGGGCAGTGTTCCTTGATAATTTCATGAAAGATGATATTTATGCTCTTTTTTTCATCGTGGCTTTCAGGTAGCCCCGTAATTTTAAAATTGTCTCTCCTGGATCTGTTTTCCAGGTCAGTTGTTTTATTAGGGAGATATTTCACATTGTCTTCAATTTTTTCATCCTTTTGGCTTTGTTTTGTAATTTCTTGGTTTTTCATAAAGTCCTTAGCTTCCATCTGCTCAATTCTAATTTTTGAAGACCTATTTTCTTCAGTGAACTTTTGAACCTCCTTTTCCATTTGTCTGATTCTGCTTTTTAAAGCATTCTTCTCCTCATTGGCTTTTTGGAACTCTTTTGCCATTTGAGTTAGTCTATTTTTAAAGATGTTATTTTTTGCAGAATTTTTTGGGTCTCTTTTAGCAGACTGTTGACTAGTTTTTCATGATTTTCTTGCATCTCTCATTTCTCTTCCCAGTTTTTCTTCCACCTCTCTTACTTGATTTTCAAAATCGTTTTTGAGCTCTTCCATAGCCAGAGACCATGGAATATTTATTTTGGAGGTTTCAGATGCAGATGCCTTGACATAAAAGTCTTCCTCTGGTGGTACGCTTTGTTCTTCCTAATTGGAAAGGATGGAGGAGAAATACCTGTTCACCAGGAAAGTAACCTTCTGTAGTTTTATTTTTTTCCCCTTTTTTGGACATTTTCCCAGCCAGTTACTTCACTTTTGAGTCCTTTGTGAAGTGAAGGGTATACTCTAGGGACCTGTAAGTTCTCAGTTCCTCCAAGGTGGCACAATCAAGGGACAGGAGTTTTCTCCTCTCCTGACCTATGCTCTGGTCTCGGAGCAGTCCCGTGCTTTTCTGCCCAGGATGTGTGAATAGGGTTCCCTCTCTACAACTGCTTCTAGCTCCACCATGGCAGTGCTCCTCTTCACCTCAGGAGTGCCACTTAGGACTGAGATCCAAATCAGCTTCTTGATTCCCTCAGGGGCTTTAGGCTGAGGCCTCCTAAAGTGGACACTGCTGCCTCAGCAGCTGCCACTGTCCTGGGTCCGGGGCCAGACTGAATTCTCTTCTAGCCCAGATGAAAGAGCCTTCTCACTGACCTTTGAAGCTGTCTTTGGCGTTTGTGGGTGGAGGAATCTGGGAACCTCAGTTGCTGCTTGGGATTCTGTGCCCTGAAGCCTGTTCCCGTCCTGTCCCTGCTGGGGCCCAGTGCAGTAGACCTTTCCTGTTGACCTTCCAGGCTGTCTTGGGCTGGAAATATCTTTCTCTCTGTTTTGTGGCTTCTGCTGCTCTAGAATATGTTTAGTCATTTTTAACAGGTATTTTATGGGCTTTGCAGGAGAGCTAAAGTAGGTTGGTCTTTCTACTCTGCCATCTTGACTCATCCCCTTTCAGTAAAATACCTTGCAAATTATTTAAGCCCTGTACCCTAAAGCCAAATTTAAAGGGATCAAATAATTTGCAAGGTGATTTGTTGGTTTATCTTGCCTTTTGTCATAATCATTTGCCTTTCTCTTCCCCTCTTCTTTCACTCCCACTTTGAATCCTCCATCTGATCAAAAGAAAAACAGTTAAGTGAAGATGTACAGCGTCTGATAATATACTCAGTATTCTGTTCTTGCTGTCACTACCATGGAGAATGAAGTTTATATTTCATTATCTCTTTTCTGAACTTTATAAATTGTTCTATTCAAAAGTGGAATGGGCAGCCTTATCAGGTGCAGGGCTCCTGCCTGCTAGTATAGGTTTTCGTTAGATGACCCCCTTGACCAATATGTTGTGGAGTTCAGGTATGATTTAGATTAGATGGCCTTTAAGTTTCCTTCCAACTCTGAGATTCTTTAATTCTATATACCGAGAAGGTTAACTAGCAATCTGTATGTGGATATTTTCTTTGTTGCTTATATGTTGCTTATTGATTGCAATTAAAAGTCTTTTATAATATTGTATAGCAAAATATCAAATAGGAAAAGAAGCTTCTTTTTTTTGTAGTTTAATATATTTTGGATCCAATATATTTTCTCTCCATAGATCATTCATATTTTGATTTACTTAAGAAGTTTGTCTCATTATCTGATATCATTTATCAGTTTTATTACCTCTTTCTGTATATTTATAGCTCTGTATTTCCTTTGAATGAGAAAACTCTAGACCCTGTTGGGAGTAAATTAAGAGTAGGAGACATTTCAGGATAAATTATGAAAGTTCATTTTTACAAGCAATATTTTATCTACAGAATATTAATAATTTTTCTTTTGATAGGATTCGAAACTCCCCTCTTCAGTTCGGAACACACTTATGGAGCTTTTTGGTCAAATAGAAAGAGAGTTTGAAAATCTTTATATTGAAAATTTGGAATGTAAGTATTTTATTTTTATGTAACTTTTACGTGCATTTCGTTTGTCCTCAGAACTGAGAAAATAGTACTTGAGTATTGAAAATACTGTAGCAATGACTGGTATGAAACAAAAAATACTTTTAATTTTTCTTTAAAAATTATAAAAAAATTATTGCTATGTTTTATTTTGACACAGAACACTTCTTCAAACACCTAAATAAAAAGCCACTTGCAGAGAGTTTCTAGAAAAAAGTTTGTGGTTAAGCTGAAAGGAATGTTTTGTTTTTTAACTCTGCCGGTATCACCATTGTATTTGGTCAGTCATTTCTTCCTTATTCATGTTTGCTTTATTTATATTGTTGTCATTGTGAATATTGTTATAGACTTTCTGCTTTCTTTCCTCTGCATCACTTCAAACAAGTCTTCCCACATTTTTTTTTTCAATAATTCATGGTCATCATTACTTAAAGCACAGGAATTCAATTCAGTTTAATAAGCATTTATTAAATGTGTACTATATACCAGACACTGCTGGGTTCTGGGCCTGCAAAGACCATGTCTAGTTAGTTGAAGCTAAATCAATAGAACACTATTATTAAAATAGCAAAATGGTTTTCAGGAATGCTGGGCATGTTAAAAATCATTTCTCTTCTAGTGCAGAAACATTGTTACTTCATTAAAGAGAATTAACTCCTTTTGTATTGGGATAAATTTATTCTGAAAGGGCTATTTGGATTTCAAGCTCAAGTGAGGATAACAACCACCTTATTCCATTATGACCAAAATAAGTAACATTAATTAAAACTCCAAATATAAGAAGAAACATAGTTAATTTCTCTGGTGCTCAGAGCTTTGAAATTAAATTGACCTGAGTGGATTATCATATCATTTGCAAAAATTGCATATAATATGAGGACTATTAAAGTATTTTCTTCAGTCCTGGGTTTTGAAATTGAGCCTGAAAATCATATTGGAATTGTATATCAAGAATTAAATCTCTTAGTGTAGCAACTTGTTAATATCTAGACATTTTAAAATTCAGGTTGCTTTGATCAGGCCATAAACATGAAGATTCATAATGGAAGATAGTTAAAAGTGGGATGTACAGGGCCCTGAATGGGCTGCGTTTTTTTGTATTTGAGCTTATTACTACTCCCTACTGTTTAACATCAGTAGATGTTGCTGGCATTACATGGCAGTAGTTGTACTAATATACGCGTGAAGACTTTTGGAAGGACTTGGGAATCCCATGCATGGTCTCCAAACAGTATATACAGTCGTGGGGATAGGACTGGAGTGAGTGAAGAAGACCTGCTACTGCATCCAAGTGACTTATCAGCAGGCACATTTTTTTCCTTCTTCTGTTGCTTCAGTTTCTTGATTTGTAAAATGAGGGTAATAATTCCTGTGGTTCTAACCTTTTGGGGTTGGCATAAGGTTTGCATAGGAAGTATTTTGTCATGCTTAAAAAGTGATGTAAATGTCACATTTTATCATGTGTGAACATAGAGAATGACAATATTACTACGAATTCAATATTGCTTCTTTAAAGAATTTATATTTTATAAATATTGACAGTATCTGTATACTTGAAAACTATAAGTATATGTATGTAAGTATGTATTTATCTTTTTTTAAATATAAATTTATTTATTTAACTTTTTACATTCATTTTCACAAAATTTTGGGTTTCAAATTTTCTCCCCATTTATCCCCTCCCCCCACCCCAATACACCAAGCATTCTAATTTTCCCTATCACCAATCTGCCCTCTCTTCTATCATCCCTCCCTTCTCTTGTCTCCATCTTCTCTTTTGTCCTGTAGGGCCAGATGACTTTCTATTCCCCATTAACTGTATTTCTTGTTTCCTAGTAGCAAGAACAATACTCAACAGTTGTTCCTAAAACTTTGAGTTACAAATTCTCCCCATCCCTCCCTCCCCACCCATTCCCTTTGGGAAGGCAGGCAATTCAATATAGGCCATATCTGTGTAGTTTTGCAAATGACTTCGATAATAGTCATGTTGTGTAAGACTAACTGTATTTCCCTCCATCCTATCCTGCCCCCCATTGTTTCTATTCTGTCTTTTGATCCTGTCCCTCCCTGAGTGTTGACTTCAAATTGCTCCCTTCTCCCATTGCCCTCCCTTCCATCATCCCTCCCTCCCTGCTTATCTCCTTCTCCCCCACTTTCCTGTACTGTAAGATAGGTTTTCATAGCAAAATGAGTGTGCATTTTACTCCTTCCTTTAGTCAAATGTGATGAGTGTAAACTTAATGTTTTTTTCTCAGTTCTCCTTTTTTCCCTCCACTAAAAAAGTCTCCTGCTTGCCTCTTGAATGAGATATAATTTACCCCATTCCATTTCACCCTCTCTCCTCCCACTACATTTCTCTCTCACCGTTTACCTTAATTTCTTTTAAGATATGGTCCCATCCTATTCAATTCACTCTGTGCTCTCTGTCTCTGTATGTGCGTGCATGTGTGTATGTGTGTGTGCGTGCACATGTGTACGTGTCTGTGTGATCCCACCAACTACCCAGATACTGAAAAGTTTTAAGAGTTACAAATATTGTCTTTCCATGTAGGAATGTAAACAGTTCACCTTTGGTAAGTCCCTTATGACTTCTCTTTGCTGTTTATCTTTTCATGCTTCTTCTCATTCTTGTGTTTGAAAGTCAAATTTTCTTTTGAGCTCTGGTCTTTTCATCAAGAATGCTTGAAAGTCCTCTGTTTCATTGAAAGACCATATTTTCCCCTGAAGTATTATACTCAGTTTTTCTGGGTAGGTGATTCTTGGTTTGAGTCCTAGTTCCTTTGACTTCTGGAATATCCTATTCCATGCCCTTCGATCCCTTAATATAGAAGCTGCTAGATCTTGAGTTATCCTGATTTTATTTCCACAATACTGGAATTGTTTCTTTCTAGCTGCTTGCAAGATTTTCTCCTTGACCTGGGAGTTCTGGACTTTGGCCACAATGTTCCTAGGAGTTTCTCTTTTTGGATCTCTTTCAGGTAGTGATCGATGGATTCTTTCAATACTTATTTTGCCCTCTGGTTGTAGAATGTCAGGGCAGTTTTCCTTGATAATTTCACGGAAGATGATATCTAGGCTCTTTTTTTGATCATGACTTTCAGGTAGTCCCATAATTTTTAAATTGTCTCTCCTGGATTTATTTTCCAGGTCAGTTGTTTTTCCCATGAGATATTTCACATTCTCTTCCATTTTTTCATTCTTTTGGTTTTGTTTTATGATTTCTTGGTTTCTCGTAAAGTCATTAGCCTCCATCTGTTCCATTCTAATTTTGAGAGAACTATTATCTTCGGTGAGCTTTTGAACCTCTTTTTGCATTTGGCTAATTCTGCTTTTGAAAGCATTCTTCTCCTCATTGGCTTTTTGAACCTCTTTTGCCAATTGAGTGAGCCTATTTTTCTAGGTGTTATTTTCTTCAGCATTTTTTTGGGTCTCCTTTACCAAGGTATTGACCTGTTTTTCATACTTTTCTTGCATCTCTCTCATTTCTCTTCCCAGTTTTTCCTCCACCTGTCTAACTTGCTTTTCAAAATCCTTTTTGAGCTCTTCCAAGGCCTGAGCCCACCCTACATCCCCCTGGGATGTCTGGGGTACCGAGGCCCCGCCCTCCGCGTCTTTCCCTGATGGCTCCTACTTGCCTCTTAAATGACATGTCCTCCTCGTCAGATCCGAAAGTCGGGATCATTTGCATCTGTTTGAAAAAACTCTCTATAGTCTTATTTTTCTTCCCTTTTCTAGGCATTTTCCCAGCCAGTTACTTGACTTCTGAGATTCTTGTCCACCCCCGCCTAGATCTGCCCAGCTAGTGCTTGGGGCCTGAGATTCAAATGGGCTTTCTGCGCCATGCACGGCTGCTAATCAATGTGAGCTTTAGTTCTGGTGCTGGGGTGGGGGCAGGGCCGCCTCCCAGTCTCAGCTCCCTCAGGGGCTTTATGCAGAGACCTTCAGTAATGGAGCAGGGTGGGGCAGGGCCGTCTCCCAGGCTCAGCTCCCTCAGGGGGTTTATGCAGAGACTCTCAGTAATGAAGATCCTGCCTGCTGCTGGGGGAGTCCCAGGCTTCCGCCACTGCCCCCGCCCCTGCCTCTGCCTCCGCCGCTTCCTCCCGAGGGGGCCTGAGTCACGGAGACACTCCGCTCCCCCGCTCGTCCAGCCCAGCCTCTCTCTCTCACTGACCTGTAGCTTCTGTGGGCGGAGGGACTTTCCCGGCTGCCAGAGGTTCTGTCCCTGAAGCCTGCTTGGATCAGCTTCTCTGGGTCCGCGGCCAGGGCAGCGCTGGGGTGGGGGTCCGCGGCCAGGGCAGCGCTGGGGTGGGGGTCCGCTTTCCGGGGCGCGACGGACCCTGGGGATGGCTCTCCAGGGCTCTCTGGAACGGAAATCTCTTCCACTCTGTTTCTGCACACCTTACAGTGATCCAGAACTTATGGGGATCTCTTTTTACATTAATTCTATGGGCTGTGGGTTCGGAGCTCATAAACATGCGTCTTTCTACTCCGCCATCTTGACTCCGCCCCCGACATTTCAGTTTTAGATCAGCTTCCATATCATCTTGTTTCAGTTTTTAGATTTCAGTGCAAAGAATAATAAAATAATATATTTTCATTGTGGCAAAAAACATGCTGTAGATACTTCATAGCTTTGATTGGACAGTTTGGGTACTTAGAATTAAAATCAGAAGTCATCTCTGCTCTTTTGTGTAAAGACTTTTACGTATATTACTTTTCCTGTTGAGCTTTATGAATCATCAGTAATATAACACCACTGACAATAAAGTCCATTATTCACTTTTTCTATTTTGTGGGAGTTAGAAAAAGAATAATTATAACACTTGGACATATGGATTGTCAGTCAGTCATCTAACATTTATTAAATGCTTAATAGGTGCCAGGCATTATGCGAAGTGTTGAGGATACAAGGAAAGGCACAAAACAGTTCTGTTCTCAAGCAGTTTATAGTCTAAACTTTCAGACCACTTGAAATGACTCCATAACTCCCTAGTGGCCCTTACCTCCCTGATGGTAACCAATGCCCAATAATCAGCCCTTTATTGTCCCTTATGAAACCAGTGATAATCTTTCCCACTCTCTCCTGGCCCTTTTTAGTGTCATGCACTTACTCATAGACTTGTTCAAAGACAGTTCTGTATATTTAAGTATCTTTTTATCTTTGTATATTTTATCTTCCAACTAGATTATGAATTGCCTGGAAATAAGGACTGTGTTTTGCATTTGTTTGTGCCCGTCATTGCTCCTGTTTAGTTTCTTGCACATGGTAGGCAGTTTATATTTTGATTTGTTAGCTGTTTTCTTTTTAAAGTGAATCTTGAGATTTTTTTTTGTCTTGGAGAAATTGTCTTATTTATATTCCTTTGTTATCACTTCTTTGAGTAACAAATGTACAGAATGAAGAATTTTTAAAAATTATTTTTCTTGGTTCAAGGTGGAGATTGTAACTTTTTATCTTGATAATTGATTTTGTATGGTCAGCCAATTTAGAACTTCACTTGTTTTTGCTATGTTATAATGTAGTTATATGTTTTTTTTAAAATAACAGGAAAATATCAGATATTATTTCAAGTGCTAGAGTTATGAAATTGAAATTTCATGAAATGTGTATATTCTTAGTTTGCCTTTCTGAAATTCTTAGTGAGGAGAGAAATTGATACCCTTAATGAGCGTCTTGCTGCTGAAGGACAAACAATTGATGGGGCAGAACTGAGTAAGGGTCAGCTGAAAACAAAAGGTAAGGTTAAATGTCCATAAAAATACTTACTTAAAATTTTCCTTTTTCTTTTCCAAATTACACACTGAGCTAGACTTAGAATTTAATAATAGAGATTGATTCATTTGTACTGTTACAGTCAGTCTTCAAATATCCAGTTCAGTTTAATGGGAAAGATTTAATGAGAAGAGCACTAGACTGAGAGTAATGATGCCTGGATTCCAGTCATAATTCTGTAGCTGTGTGGTTGAGGGCATGTCCCTTACCCTCTTTCGAGTTACGTTTCCTTATATGTAAAATGAAACAGTTGGATTAGATGATATTTAAAGTCACTTTCATCATTAAAATTCTCTAAGTCTATGTTTTTCTTTCATTTTCAATTTTTTTTATCTCAACAGCCAGTCATAGTACCAGTCAGCTTTCTCAGAAATTAAAGACCACTTACAAAGCTTCTACTAGCAAGGTATGCAAGACACCACTATATTCCATATTATTCACTCTTGAACCAGTAATGAAATATTTAAAATATATGTATTGTTTTTATCTTGTATACTTTTCCAACCATCAAGAATAATGAAATCATAACACTTGGACTCTTAACATCACAGTTAATGTGCTTACAGTAGAGATAGAAACAGTATCAAGGAAAACAAAGATGGGAGAAGTAGCCAGATCAAATGAAATATATAAAGAGAAATTTCATGCTGTAGGCAACACAATTGTGAGTGTTGAAGGATCGATACACAGAGTGTCTGAAGCTTACTGTCATGCATAGAGAAGGCAGTCAATAAATGTTTTTGAAAATACCAAAGGCATAGACAGCCACTAGTGTCCTTGCATTGTCAGGAGAAAACAAGGAGACTCTCACACATTGGAGGTGACACCATCACCCCTCTAACCCACCTCCATTGTGATGAACTTAGTAGGAGGTCATGGACAAAAGTTGCACAAGGTAGGAATGCATGAATTGTGATCCACATTCTTGGAAGGAACAACCAACCATGTTGGTTAGATCACATTTGAATATTTGGGTATATTCTAAATTGAAAATATTAAATGGAAAATGAGTTATTCTTTCAAGGAAACTTTTAAAGGTAATGATAAATATTTATTACATGTGGTGTAGACATTTACAAAATAAGTCCTTAATAAAGACTTCATTATAAAATAGAAAAATTCATATTTCAAATGAATTAGGTCTCAGTGTTTAATGTTAATTAGCTTGATTAAAAGCTCTGTGAAAGTGGAAAGAACAAATGGTGGAAGTAAAGTATTATTGATTTCTAAATCAAAAATTTGTGTATGTATATACACACAGAGAAATATGTGTGTGTGTGTGTGTGTAAAAGTGTATATACACACCCATCTGTTATTTAAGTTCCCACAAGCTAGAGAGCTTTATATTTAGAATTGTACCTCTGTTGCTATGTGTTAGCATCTTTATTTACTCCTTTAAGAATGTAAAGGAGGATGAGATGTGCGTTAGAGGTGAACTGATGGTGCTGGTACACTTCATCGTGGTCTTAACTCCCTTACATAACCACAAACAGTGGTATGGATTTGAATTTAACAAATTTAAATATCTTTTTGCTAAAGGAGGGAGGGGGAAAAGCATAGCACAACATTGTGATGAGTTTCTTTTAATATTGTGGAATTACTAGATACATTTTTTTTACCTCTTGGTTTTTTTAACCCTTAGTTTAAAAAAAAAAGCATATAGGTTGAAGACCATAGCAAGTAAATAAATAAAGGGTAAAGGATAACTTTCAATATTTCTTTTATTTTAGGTTATTTTAAAAATCCAAATAATGTGTTCGAATTTTCTATAGATTTACTTTCCACATCTCCCATAAAAGTAATTAAAATATTTCTGGCCAGCTTAGTTTTTTAAAAAATGGACATTAATTAATGGAGTATGGCATTTCAGTTATATTTGATTGTTTTGAAACTGATATAATATACTGTTACATATATTACTATATAGTATACTAATTCAAAATATGGAGATCATACTATTTTCTATATATTTTTGTTATATTACCTAATCTGACAAGTTATTTTAGTTGTAGATATTAACGGCCTAGATTAAGAATGTATGTATGTTATAAAGCATGGAGAGGAAATGTTACATAATGGAGAGAGAAATGGCCTTCAACTCTGGAAGGTCTGTGGTTCAAGTTTTATCTCTGACACATGCTATCTGTGTGTCCCTGGGTGAGTCACTTGACCTTTTAGTTCTTGATACTACAAGTTGCAGAGAAGCTACTGATTTCATTGGTAGAGGGAGTTGTTCACCAGCCCCTCCCCACACCAATGAAATTGCAGAACCAGTTTAATGTAAATAAGAAGTATACCTTTTTAGGCTTTCATAATTTTCAACTCTTTCTATTCTTTCTTGAAATGGAGTAAGAGAAGACTTTTTTTTTCTTCTTCACATTTCTCTGTATCCTAAAATAATGAAGAAACTGCTCAAGCAGCAAGCAGTGTGCTAGAATAATTTTGTTTTATAAAGCTCACTTTTTTATATAAAATGTCCTTCTCCTTCATCTCCAATTTCTAAACTTTTAAATATATGAAATCCTGCTTAAAGCCTAAGCAACACAACATATTATTTCTGTTCTCTTCAGCACCTTACAGTATTTCAGCTCTGAAGTTGAAAATGATAAATGAAAAATACTAAAAATGAAAGACAGGAGAAATAGGTTAGTTAGGTATATGTATTCTGATTAGGAATCTAGAAAGGATTCTTGGTATACAAGCTAAGCATGCCTCCAAGACAGTTACAGTTTAGATTCATTTACAGAGATTTCTTGTTCTGATACAGAATCTTTTAGGCAAACGGTATCTTTGATGAGTTAGTGGGAGAAATGAAAGGTTATATGAAAAAGCACCATAGCACCTTTCCCCTAAATCACTTTTACTTTACTTAATTTCTTAAAATTTGGCAAGAGGGTGATAAAGACAATGATTTTGAAAATGAACACTTCAATCAAACTCATGGTATATTCACAGAATAATATTTTTATAAAAGATAAATCACTTTTTAAGTAAGAATCCCCTTTATTTTGATATTATCTATATTTCTCAGTGTGTCCTTTCTCTCACCCCTTCCCTTGGGGCCCTCGTGCTTAGACAAGAGGGGAAAAGCAGTTCAGCAAAACTAATATGCTGAAAAATCTGATGTATTTAGTGTTCTTCCCCCATGCTCCTACATCTCTTCAAATAAAGGAGGAGAAGTACCTTCTCGAATCTCTTCTGGAGCCAAACTTGGTCATTTTATTTTGTATCATTCAGTTTTAATTGTTTTGTTGTTCATTCTTCTTAAATTGTTCTAGGTTTTTATATATATTGTTTTCCTGGTTCTGCTTACTTCATTTTGCGTCTGTTTATGTGACTTCTTTCTCTATTTGTTGTATTGACAGTTTTTTGAAACATAGTAATTTTACATTAGATTCATATACCATGATGCTGATTTCTTTTTAAAAAAGTTATTTTTGAATCTGTTACTGACATATTGTTATTTCAGGACAGCAGTTCCAGGATCACAATATCATGAATCTAGAGCTGGAAGAGACTTTACTCTGTGTCTGTGATTCTGGAACTGCTTCCTTGAAATTATGTGATGGTTGGTAATCCTCGGCATATCTTAGATTTAAATAGATTTTTTTAAAAGACTTGTTAAATTTATTTTTTGTTTGCTACACTTAAAGATGATTTTAAAAGTAAAACTCTGGACTGTAACTAGACCTCTTAGTTATTGAAATGAAAAATTTTCATTACAGCAAGACTTTAGAATCTTTTATCTATTGTTATATATGTGCTTTTTGAATACTATAACAAGCCTTTAAATCTCATAAGTGTTTAATAACTTTATGTGATTTGAATTTATGGGTAACTTAAATATCCTAATACATATTTTTTGCTATAATTTTCTCTTACAGTAATAACTAGAAGAAAAAAAACTAAAGAGTGAAACCCATGCTAGGGACTTAATTATTAATATTAACACGTTAATATTAATGTGAAAATTGAAGGAAAGCATTTTTAATCCTTTTAGTAGTTTACTTTAAAAATTATTGATTGCAGTTAAATAAGAAAGATATAAATATTATTCTGTTTATTGTTTTAGATTGTTTCCAGTTTTAAGACTACAACATCAAGGGCAATTTGCCAACTAGTGAAGGAATATGTTGGCCACAGGGATGGAATCTGGGATGTGAGTGTTACAAGGACACAGCCGGTGGTGTTGGGGACCGCTTCTGCTGGTAAACTTTGAAAAATTTAAAAAAAACAAAACAAAACAAAAAACAATCATTCAGCTACAGTTTTTGGAAACTAAATAGTGATAACTGACATTTTGCTGACATCATGCTGACTGAAATAATAAAATGATCTAATTGAAATATTTGTTAATCATAAAACCTGAAACCAATTTAGTGATTTAAAAAATTTTTTGTCACAACTTCTAATTGTTTAAAGTTGTGTTTGTCTTTTGTTCTTGAAGAGGACCATGACATCAGGGAGATGATGACATGACTTGCAGTTGACTTTGATTTGAGTGAGGCAGGAGTATGCCAGGTCACCAGCCTTACTTTCTCCTCCAGAGCCATCTGGGTCCAGTTTACCAGATGTTCATTAGGACTACTGGAGATGGCTTAGGATGCAATGGGAGACCCTGGCCTAATTGTTTAAAGTGTTAGGGGTGGTTTTTAAATATAACTCTTCTAAACTGACACTTTTATATAATTACACTTTTTTTTAACCTATCACTGTATTAAACTTTGGAGTGAAGCTAAACATTTTTGAGCAGCTCTGTTTGCTTTCCTTCTTTATTACACCCTTTTTAGGAACACTTCTCTGATTATTTTACCCCTTGCTGTTATGGTTTATGGTTAAATGATTCTGGCTGTAGGAGCATATTCAGCTTTAGTTTCTCAGTGGAATTCTGTTAATGGAATTTTCTTTATTATTTTTAATTAGTAGACTCTAAGATGCCAGTGTGGGGGGCGGGGGACTTTAAAGTTTGATGAAGTCCCTAGAAAATAACTCATTAATGGTAGTGGGATTTAGGCAGTAGCCATTCAACAAAAGATAATGTTTTATTACAGAGTACCACGTGTATATAAAATAATGAATTATTTTCATTACGCATTTCTAATTAACAAATTTAAGAAGGGTGTTATCCCATTATTAAAATCATTTACCGAGCTTGTTGAATTGCTTATTCAACTTGCGTTTCCAAGGGTAACGTGAAAATAGCAAAAGAAAACCATGTTTAATAAGAACAAGAGGAACTGAATTTTTCTTTTTCTAAATTCCCTTTTGAAAATAATAGTCATTGCTGAAGTTTTCCTTGGAGTTCCACAGTCCTTGATTTGATTGTTAGTACTTTAGAGATCACCCAGTCAACCATTTCATTTTACAAATCAAGAAAATGAGGCCCCAAGAAGTGTAAGTGACTTGCCAGAAGGTCAGATTGAAGTAAGAGACAGTTTGATGGGACAGACTTTGACTGAAATTAAATAGTGGATTGGAGTACCAAGAGAGAAACCACATTTTTCTCGTGATTGCTGAAAATAGGAGACTCAGTCATCTGTATTGGGTAGTTTATTATCCTAAGCCATTCTGTTATTTGTAGACAGAATCCTTACAGGTTAACAATAACCCCGAGGCCTTTCTGTGTAGCTGAGCTTGTAGTGTCCTTGTGTAAATAGTGATTTTCTAATCAGCTTAATTTATGAGATGTGTACTCTACAACTATTAAAAGAGAGCCTATTTTATTTATTTTTTATTTAGTTAATTGTTTTATTCACATAAATGGGATTTTTTGATCATTGTAGTCCAAGGAACTAGAATTTAAGCCAAAACAACACCTTCTTTGCCTCAGGAATGTCTAAGAACGTTTCAGAAAATCTCTGTTTTGGAAGAAACATTGAGACTATCAAATGCAAACCCAACCTAAAAAGAATTGTCTCCATGACATATTTTACAAGCCTTTGCTTGAAGACTTTCACAAAGGGTAGCTGCCAAGGCAGCTCCACTTTAGATAGGAACCTTTTTAGGAATCGTTAGTAAATTTTTTCTTAAATCAAGTATAAATTCAAAAGAGGCTTACCGTGTTTAACAGTGGTGTTTTTTATAGCTAAGATGTCCTTTAATCTGTTCCACTTGTGGAATGTGGGTAGGTAAGGCATCGAGTCAGGGTTTAAGTTGGAAAAGCTGTATAATTTCCAGTTTTTCTAAAGTCAGACTTTTATAGAGTATTTTAATTATTTTGTTTGTAATGGTGCTAATTGTAAGACAATCATATATTTATATTCAAATGTAAATAGAAAACTTGTTAAATCCAAGTAAAAATATTTCTGTTATCCTTATATTTATTGTCTTGAATTTTTAAGAATACATAATCAGGAATGGGCTTTAGCCATATTTGAAAATCTGAAAAATATCTGAAAAAAGCCGTATTTGGTTAACTCTCTAAATTGGCCTTCAGAAAGGAAAAGTAATTTGTCTGGTTTTGTCATATGTAAAGGAACTTTATTTAAAATTTTTTCTTTTCAGATTTATATTTTCTAGACATGTCAAAGAAAAACTTTCTTCTTTTCGCATTTTGTGTTTGATTACTGCTTTGGGTGTATCCCAAAAGGAGAATAAAAGTTACATTTCCTTGTTAATAATTTTTTAAAGTAGCCTATAAAAACATCAGTGTCTTTTAAGAATAAATTGTAAGGAATGTTTTTAAATATTATGTAGGCTAATTTTGATTTCCCTTTGAGGATAGATCAGTTTCATGGTGTTGTTTTAAAATCTGTTTCTGATTTATTATTTCACAATTAAATTAATCTTTTAAGATACGGTTACCTAAGATAATGCAGATACAAATTTTTCCAGTAACTGACTAAAGAACAGTTCAAGGTATCAGCTTTGTGAGTCAATTCACAAGTTACCTAGTAGAACAAATGCTATCTGTGGACACAGTATTCTTGTAGCTCACATATTTAAAAATATTTTATTGATCATTTTATGAAGTCAGAATAGTAATCTTTGGCCTATTTTCTTTATTTTCTGTATGATAGCTATTGTTCAGATGCAAACTTTTTTTCCCTTTCCAGATCACACAGCTTTATTGTGGAGCATAGAAACTGGAAAGTGCCTTGTCAAATACGCAGGTCATGTTGGGTCAGGTAAGTCTAGGTAGATGTGGAATTATTTTCTTGCAGAGTTTATTTTTTTATTTTGTTTTAATTTATAACCCCATCAATTCACATGACTGAATTAAAATACTCCTGGTTGCTGCTTGTAATCTGTTGTTGTCTCTTTATCTTTATAGAAAAGTTAAGTACCAAGGAAGGGTCATGATTTACTAGCTATATATTATCCCATTAGTAGTAGTGTCCAGCCTGTTTCTGTTGGAGACTTTCAAGGCCTTTCTGCAACTTGAGCTCTGGCAGCTGATTGCATTCCTCCTTTGAACTCACATAATTTAGACTTTAGGCTACAGAAGATTGAAACACATTCCGTTATTATAACTGGATTGGGAAGACTTTGTAGGTCCTCAGATCTCTTATCATTTCAATTTAAAACGTGGTTAACTCAATAGTCTGTCATGCTTTACATATGTAAAAATCTTTTGGGCTGTAAAAGTTTTTATTAGGCTATGAAATTTTCACTGGTTCTTACAGTTATCAGTACTGTATTAAAGTATTTGTAACAGTGCTTCTTATGACATTAGCTACCAGTAGTTTGAGGATTTTTTTTCAACTCTATGACAGTTCTAATGTTATAACTTTCATTAAAAATAAGTTGTTTGTAATATAATTTTAAGGACTAGCTTGGTTTTCTTTCTTCTCTGGCTTACATTGCTAGAACGATAAGAAGTAGAAATTAGGGTAATTAGTCACCCCTGCTAGCTGCTAAGGTGATTTAGGGAAAGGTTGTAAATATTTGTGGTTCTTATTTTTATGTCTCATACCTCTGTATCTGTTTAAAAAGAAACAAAAAAAACCTCAAAATTTTAAAAAAAAAGAAACAAAACTTAGCTTTATTTGTGGCAGTTATGTTTTAGCCTGTTAATATTCCTGAATAAATGAATAAAATGTTCAAAGTCTTTTTTACTCCATGATATCTTTTTTTTAAACTGATAAGTAGTGAATGCTTTGTGTTGTATGTGTTTTTATAAGCTGATAAGTATGTGCTATGTTCTTATCATAACAATTAGTTTTGTTTTGTTTTTGCAGTAAATTCCATAAAATTTCATCCTTCTGAGCAGGTAGCTCTTACTGGTATGTGGAATTTTTATTTATTACACAAGGATATTAATAATGCTGACTTCACATCCTGAATAGCTGTTGTGTGTTGGTCACATAATAGACTTAGTAAATGTGTGTTGATTGATTGACTGACTGTTGATGCTGCTAATAAATATTCACTGAGCATTAACACTGTCATGACTGTTATGTAGGTATTTTAGGGACATTCAACTGTTCTTGTAAATAAAATTGGGAGGTAAATGTGTATTTGGAAAGAAGTTTTTTATTTTGTCATGAGAGTGTAGTAATTAGCTTTGTGACTGTGAGCAAGTCATTTCTCAGGGTCTTAGTTTTCTTTACTTACAAAGTCCTTGACTAACATATTGTGAAAATAGAATGAGATAATAAATACGAAAATGTTAAAATGCTATAATTTTTGTTGCTTTTCCTAGTTAGATCAAATGAAACATTTACATGTGAAAACTCTTCCAGTATATATTGTCTTTTTATTTAACTATGTTCTGGGCAAATGGAATCAACGTATATTCCTTGTTTAATTAAGTATATCGTAGGTAAGAAAACAGCTTCTTGTTTTTTGTGGTGTGAATTAACTAACTCTGATTATATATAGTAGAGATGTTGAGAAGGACATAGATTTTGGTGCAGCTCTTGATTGTGCTTTTGACTTTTACCAACATTTCTGTCTCTTCTTACACCACAGATGAAAAAAACAGGAAAGGTAGATTTACCATTTTACCAAAACTAATTGTCTGATACATTGTATGAAGGTGACAAGTTTAGTTTTGTTCATGTTACACATGATACAGATCCATGGAGTATTCCTTCCACTACCCTCTTGATTACCCCTTCAGATCCCAATCTTTCTGTGCCTTTTTAATCTGTGCAATTTTGTCCATTTCTTTTCCTCAGTCTTCCTTAGAGGAGCAACCCCTCTATGTTTGGCTCCATTGATAAATTCTTTTGAGAGATACTGCCCATCTCCTAATTCCCTCTCTCCTTATCTACCTTTTATTTGTTTGCATTTATTCACTTTCTATTTATTTTGAATATATGCATATATGTAATTATTTTTTCCCCTATTAGAGTATAAGGCCATTGAGACTAGAGTTTGTTTTATTCTTTGTATTTGTACTCCCCGCACCTATTCGAGGACTGGCACACAGCAACTGCTTATTGAATGATCAGTTGTGTCAGCCTGGGCATTCTCACTACATAATCAGCCCACCTACATTTTTTTGATCTTGTTTTCATGTGTTGTTCAGAGTTGCTGTTTACATGATTTTTCATACACAAGTGAGAATTATTAATATGCTTGAGTCTACTAATAAAGCCACTTTTTTCATTGCCTTTTAAATCATCTTTAATTTTGATTGTCTTGATATGATAGTATTCCAGTTTAATTACCCCTATGTGCTATATGAAAAATTAGCAGAAGCAAAGTCTGGAATAGCAGTTGAAATAGACAAATGCACATAAAAGAAATGAGTGTTAAGGGAAACTTGATTTTAAAAACCCTCAGGAATAAATTTTTAGCATCTCTTAAAGAGTGAGAGATTCAAAAAAATTTGAAAAGATCACAGCAGTTTTTTTAAACGAATAAATGGCAACTAGTGATACGCCCTATTTCTAAAATCTCTCAAATTTTCATGAGAGTGGACTTTGCAGGCTTGGAGGGTATGTGCATTTTCCTCTCAGGTACTTTTTCAATGTTTATGAAGGTGTGGTATTCATTTTTTAATTCATTTTTTAAAAAATGAACTTCTGTTCTAAATCTTGATTGATTTTCATCTCCTTCCAGTTAGCATAAAGGTATTTTTTTTTTTTTGACTTGATATATTTTTTGGGTATTTTTTGTCCCCTTTTAGTTACTATTGTGATGAATTGGTTGAACTTTTCTAGGAAATGATGATAAAGTTAATGTACTGTAAGTTAATGTATTATAAGTACATTTCCAGTTTTCTTTTTAAATTTGAAAGAGATGGAATTGATGCCTTATTTAAATTTGGTTCAAGGTATTATGATAATGCTTTTTAAAAAATCATGATCCTTTTTTAAACATATTGATTTTGACCTTTACTTTTAACTAGTTGATAATACATGGACAGCTCAGGCTGAAATGATTCGTAGCAGTAATTATTTTTCTTTTCTGTTTAGACGTAGTTGGTTACCATATCTGATGATTTTATTCAGTAGTCACTATATGTAGAACCCTTTTGAAGAAATTATTCTTGAAACAAAAGATGAGGCTTTTTAAATCATCCATAAGTCTTTGACTACTTTTATTTCTTGATCTCTGACTATATTATTCATAATTTTTACCATCCTCATTTAATTCTCAGGTCTATTTATACAGTCCTGTGTTCTCTTCTGACCTCCAGGCTCACAGCTTCATTTAACTATCGGACTTCTGAAACTGACTGTTGTGTAGGTACCTTAAATTCAGTATCAAAAACTGAACTTATCATCTTTTCCCCAAAAAACTTCCTCCTTTCTAAATTTTCCTATTACTGTCAAGGGCACCACCATTCGCCTAATAACCCAGGCTCACAACCTAGGTGTGATACTTGACTTTTCATACTTTTTTACCTTTCATATCTGAACTGCTGCCAAGTCCTGTCAGTTCTGCCTTTTCATTTTATCTCATATATATCCCCTTTCTCTCTGACATTGCAACAATCCTGTTACAGGCCCTCATCAGTTCATGACAGGATTATTGCAATATGACATGACATGCAATTGTCATATACAATATATGACAATGACTAATTGTAATAGTTTGCTGGTTGGTCTCCTTGCCATAGAACTTTCCCCATTATTCTCTCAAAGTGATCTTCCTAAAGTGTGGTTTGACTGTGTCACATTCCTCCTATTCAATCAAGTCTTCAGTGGCTCCCTGTTACCTCAAGGATCAAATATAAAATACTCTGTTTGACTTTTAAAACCCTTCACAACTTGGCCCATTCCTACTTTTCCAGCCTTCTTACTTTACTTCCCTGCAAATAGTGTATGATCCAGTGACACATGCCTCTTCAGTGTTCCTCATACAAGATTTCTCATACCTGGAATTCTCTCTTTTTTTTGGTCTACTTCCTGTATTCCAGTAAACCTCAGCTAAAATTCTTGGAATGCTTTTCCTGGTTTCCCTTAATGTTTAATCTTTCTTTTGGAGATTATTTCAATTTGTAGTGTACATACTTTGTTTATACATAATTGTCTAAATGTTGTCTCAAGCACTCAGTTATAATCTTGCTAAAGTCAGAGGTATTCCTTGTCATTTAGCCTAATGCCTGGCTCATAGTATGTGTTTAAATAAATACTTTGTAATTTGATTTGTGCTCATCTTCACTTTGAAGTCGTTGGGGATTAGGATCTATCTATATGTGTAAATTTTAGGCACATATATGTATGTGCACATGAATATATTTATACTTAATTTTATATTTATATGTGTACACACGCACACACATTGACACTTAACTTACCCTCTGTAGTAGAAGTTGGCCTTTCTGGCCATCTATTTGCTTAGACTGATTGTGAGCACTATAAAGTAAGTTGACCACACATAAAATGAAGTTTCTTGTCACTTCTAATTCCAGATTCAGTGTTCTTTTCAACTGTCCTGTCAGGTGTCTTCAGTAAGCAGATTAATATTCCTTCCGGGTCTTTTGTTCAGTAATTCATATATCATTGTGAAATGGGCCAGCAGGCAATTACTGAGTTTTAGAATGAGCCCAAACATTCAGTGTCTATCAGTATGGTTCATTTTTTCCATTAGTAAGACTACTCATTCATTGACTAAGATCCTTTCAATCTCCAGCTCCCACAAAGTCAAACCTATCATCATTCATGCCCTAAGGGTAGGATATGATGGAGGGAGGCCTCTTACCAGGGTCATGTGCAGGACCTTTTTGTGCCATAAGATTATTATAGTAGCTATGGAATCCTTACAGAAGCCCTGAAGTGATGCTAAATTAGGCTCTGGTGAAATCACTGATTGGTTACTACTATAGTCAACTCTATATTACTGTTCCTAAGAGTAAAGTAACAAATAGGGGAGCATAGGGTTGCAGGTTTGTCTGTTGTGACGATTAGCTTGATAGGGAAGATAGAGAACTGATTGACTCTCCTTGGATTCTGATATCATAAGAAGGCAACACACACTAAAAAATGAGAAATACCAGCATTCCATCTGCTGGAAATACTTCAGTGCATTTATCACTGACCACTAAACCAGGCAAGTCTTGAAAATACATGAAATGGGTTTAAAACATGACTACTTTCGTTGTGTACCAGTAAACTTTTATTTTGCACTCATAACAAAATTTTTAAACATCTGATCAGTTATTGACAGGGGCTGTGTACTGTTGTTTGTAATAAGCTTCAGTGCTAAGTCATACAACAATGTACTGTAAACCATTACAAGGCCATCAAAAACAAAAATGAGAAACTACATCCTTAAGCCAAGATTAGATGAAATTGGAGATGAAATGGAAGAACTATTCAAATCTCAAGAGAGAAAAGTTAACCCCAGGTCATTGAAAATCTTCTTGCATTACAAATTCTAGAAATCATATCTAATAATGAAACAGATTTGAAAAATAGCTCCAAAGTCCCAAATGATTTTGAAAAAGATTGGACTTCTTAACTGAAATTCCAAAAAACTTTTTAAAAAATTTAATAATATGAGCCCAACTAGTTGACTAGTGTATTAAAATAAGTTGTTTGGTATCTGCTAAAGCTATCGTGAGTGAATACATTCTCTAACCCATTTTTGACAAAAAGTGCAAAAATATAGAGTAGTATATTTGGGGGTTGTTGCCAGAGTAACAACCATAGGAGGATAGAAATTTCCCAGAAGGGTAGAAGGCAAATGTCATCATGTCAAAAGTAATTTGATGTAGCCCTAGTGAGATACGACATTGTAGTTAAAAGTGTATGTGTATACACACATATATATGTCCGTATTTTTTATGAATTGAAAAATACATTCAAAATTTTTCTAGAACTCAAACAATAAATGGTATTAGACCATCATCATTTTCACATATTAAGCTGTTGCCTAGAATTGCCCAACGTAACACTGATTTATAAAATCTTAGCAGTGATTTTTTTTTAAAGTATTTATCACCATTCCAAATACTTAAAATCTCCAAACTGGACGGAAAAGTTTTCAAAATATAAAGATCTGACCTAGGAGATAAATAAAAATCATATGGGGAGAGGATGATGTGCATGTTATTCCTGTTGCCCTATTTGCTATGACGCTTTCAGTGAGCCCGTAGAGGATGCGCTTTTATCTTTATGCTTTTATTGAACTACAAAAAGCAATTATTTTACTTTGACTACAAAAAGCACAATAATAGTTCGTAGAATATCGTATAAGTGAATGATGGGATAGTAACTTGTCCAAGGATCCTTTTTTATGTGATCCTAGTTGATTTAGATGAGATAACATAATTATAATTACTGACATTATATATAGCATTTTTTTGAATGCATACATTATTTGATTTGAGCCTCGTAACAACCCTATGTGGTATTAGAGTTGTTGCTATTCATATTTTAGATGAGGAAATTGAGGCTGAAAGATGTTAAATGACTTGCCCATGGTCACATAGCTGGTGAGTTTCAGAGGCTGGATTGGAACTCAAGCTTCCCAACTCTAAAGTTCAGCCCTCTGGGCACTACCATCTGCCACCTATCATTTGCCAGTCCACTGCTTTCACCAGACTGGGGACCATTTTGTATTTATCTTTGTTTCATAGATTGGCATAGCCAAAATTTTCATGGTTTTGTAGCTAACTTTGTGGCAGTATACTTCATCATAGTTTGTCAAGTTACTTCCCAGAGTACACATCTGCTCTGTCATTGGACCTGTACATGAAGCCTTTGCAGCTTTGTAGAACCTGATAAGCATTTATCCTGGACCATATCAGTGGAGGCGTTGTTTCAAGATAAAAAGCATAGATATAATGATAAAATCAAATAAATTTTATAAAAATGCTTCTCCTTTGTAGTAAAATGACTGTTAAGACCATTATTATTGTAACATTTTTGTAATTATAATATTTTTGTAGTGAAAACATTAGTGGAAGAGGTAAGGTAGTAGTTTCAAAGTGCTTTATAAAAAGGCTAATTAATTACTAAAGCATTTCATAAATTACAGTTGATGCTGTTTTTGGTCACATTTATGAAAGTGGTATTCATTACAAATTCACCAAAATATTTCATTTCATATATGAAAAACTTGATGATAAAGTTGTTCTATAAATATGTAAATACTTCCCTAATAAGCAATTTCGTTTAGATTGCTCTTATAGATGCCCTATTTGAGAAGATGAGTTTTGGTATGTGTTTGTGTATGTGAATATACACACAAAATCCTGTCTGTATAAGTGCTCACATATGTTTATAGATCAATAGCTTGAAGTTAGGAAGACTTGAGTTTGAATCCTGCTTCAGGCACTTATGGTGTGACTCCGGGCAAATCAGTTAACCTTTGCCTGCTTCAGTTTCTTGATCTGTAAATGGTGACAAAATATTAGCACTTTTCTCCCTGGATTATGAGAATCAAATGGGATGTTTGTAAGGTGCCTTGAAAACCTTAAATCATTATGTAAATGCTTATTATTAGTGTCATTATTAATTATGATTATACATATTATAGTAAACAAAAGGTCACTATAATGAAATTCCATTATAGATAATTAACAGTAAAAAATATTATATATAGACTTTGAACATTAATAAGTTTGTTTTCTCTCCAATAAAAGGGAGAATATTTTTATGATAATTAATTTGTCTTTTCCCTTTTTATACTGTATGATTGTTTCCGGCAACATCATAAAGCTCCAGAAACTTTATTTTCAGAAATTTTCTTTTGTCTTTCCAAATGGCATTTTTACAGTGTCATAAAAATATTGCTCATGCATTTTCTGTGTTTTATGTATTTTGAGAAATATGTTTTTCTGATTTATTCCTCATAGCATCTGGTGACCAAACAGCTCACATCTGGAGGTATATGGTACAACTACCAACACCTCAACCTACTACAGATACCAGTGTAAGTGCCTTTACTTAAACGAAAAATTCAGTTATGTTATAAATTTTCATTATATGTATATGTTACTTAGGTCTTCTTACAATTTAAGGTTAAACTTTTGCCATAAAACCTGTTTCTTTTTTTATACAAATGCTTTAGTCATATATTCCCTGATTATGTACCTGTTATATGCTAGTTTGTCATTACCTCATAAGTTTCTCAGCAGGGGAAAGCTAAATGATTTGTCAGAGTGAACATCCAAGTTAATTATTTAAAGATATACATTTTGAATATGACTGTCAAATTTTGAAGATTTTGAAGTATCTTCCAAGAAAATTACGTTTACCTTTTTTGATTTTGAATTGATTTTGATATAGATTAGAAAATTAGCAGATTCTGGAGGATCTTAGTCTGTCTGAGAATGAATACGTTCTCAGAGGAATTTAATTCTGAACAGCTGTAGTAGTATTTTAAGTTAAGAAGTAGTAAATTTTCTTTACAGTAGAAAATATAGCATAATTAAAATTAATTCAGTCATTCTTTTATGAATAAATTTTGCCATACAAGCAACAGGTGAATTATGTAGAAATTAAATGAGCTTGCATTTATTAATCTTTCAAGGTACAATTCACTGTGAGGTAAATATAAAGCTATGATTGAATCAGGAAACTTAACTGTGGTATTACATGACAAAAATTCATAATTTGCTTAAATTTTGATTTTGATTTTATTTTTCTCTGCATTATTCTTATGTTGAGTATTGGAATCAGATTGTATGTGGCTCTGTCTGTGACTCTAAGTCAGAATTTTGGTCTAATTAAGGAGAAATAAAGTTTGAATTGTTACATTGTGTCATCATTGCAGTCCTATGTTATGACTTCAAGGATTGATTCAGAGATTTAATTGATATGGATACCGCCTCACATTTTAACCTCTGATCACCCTAGTAGATTGTCTTCATAAGTCTCTGTGAATGAAATAATTTATCACTTGGTGACCTCTGTTCTTGTGGTGAGCCTCTCCAAACTTAACTAAACTAGTTCTCATAGTTTATTGCCATGCCTATAGTCAAGGACTTTGAAGCTTGATAGGACCATCTACCAAAACTTTTGCTTTATTGGCATACCTTTCTGCCATGATGAAGTATCTGAGTATGGAAATTTAAGGGGGGAGATTATTACAGAATATAAAAAAATTTTTTAAGACTTATACTTTAATAACATTTATAATAATCTGACCTGCTTAAAGTATAGTCAAGTAGAATTTATGCTGAATCATCTTTAATGATCAAAGAGTTAATTTGAATTAGCACTTTTTAATGCAAATGTAATCATATTCATGAAGTATTTAGTATTTTAAACATTTTTTAGTTTTGCATCATAGGTGTTAGAGCTGAAAAGGATACATCAAGTAAAAATTCAGTTGATATGTATAGTCTACAAAATTTTCGCTAAACTTTGTCATACATTGCCAATACTTTATTGATAAAATATATGCTGAATACCATTGGCCAAAAAAGTAAAATCATATAATACGTAGCATATATATTGGTAGAGATCTTAGGAGATTATATAGTATAATTCTCTTGTTTTATAGATGAGGAAACTGAGGCCTAAGAGGTAAATTAACTTGTCTAAAGTCATAAAGATGATAAGTGACAGAGCTGGAGTTAGGATTCAGGTTATGTGATTCTAAATCTTGTACTTTTTCCACCAAACTATCACCTGCCAGTGCTTAGAATACACTCCAATTATGTAAAGGATGTGTATGTGTGTATGTGTGTGTATATTTATATATCTATGAAAACTTTATATTTTATGTATATAAAACTAATATACATACTATATGTGGCATATAGGAAACTTTACATGTACTTGTACATACATGCACACACATGCAGCTTATTCAGCCCAAATAAATTTGCCATGTGTTTTGAATGTACATCTTAATGAGGATTTTTTCATTATTTAGTTTGAACCACCCCAAATTAAGTAGTTTTCTCATCTGTAAAATCAGGAGTATAATGGCAGCTTCCTACAAGGTTGTTAAGATCAAATGAACTTTTAGATATATATGTAGGTATGTGTGTATACACACACACACACACACACACACATAACCTATATATCATATTTGAGGTGTTTTAAAACTCGGAGTGCTATATCAACATTAGTAATTATTAGCAAAAAAGCTATAGTTTGCACAGCAGTCACACCTTGGTAAATCATCATTATCTAGACAAACAGGCTAAACTGAGTTGAGGGTAACTGACAGGCCTTCAGACTTGTTCATATGTTCAGGGGATGTCTACCCCAAGCACGTGAAGACTTCCCTAATGGAATGGGTGGATGGATGAGCAGAGTTTGTTCCAGTGGCCCTGAAGGCTGCTGAAGCAGGCACTGTGGTGCACTTAGAGCTTGGTCAGGCGTCAGAGATGTCAGAGTTATCCTTTGTGTCCAGTGCGAGGTCATCCTGACTGTTACCCAGCCTCTGGACTTCAGCGGCTCCGGAAGAGAGAGTGAGGCTGATGATTGTGCAACTCAACTTTACATAAGTC
This sequence comes from Bettongia penicillata ogilbyi, assembly GCA_023548195.1. Taxonomy (NCBI): domain Eukaryota; kingdom Metazoa; phylum Chordata; class Mammalia; order Diprotodontia; family Potoroidae; genus Bettongia; species Bettongia penicillata. The sequence goes on along the minus strand of JAJHZJ010000011.1, from coordinate 2,771,831 downwards.
ACATCATGACCCATGATGTCAGATGTTCTTCGAAAGTGAAGGACAAACAGCAGCATTGAATAATCACAGAACTGATTTAGTATCAGTATAGTGTCTAGACTAAGAGCCTTGAAAGGTAAGATTCTGTGGTTCTTGGCTTTGTGAATTTGAGGAAATTGAGGCCTCACGAGTTCAAGTAACTATAACGTAAGAGCTTTGAATTAAATTATCTCTTTTGTTCTTTCCAGCTTTAAAAACTGAAAATGATTTTGTGATTCTGCTTTCATTTAAATAAGCAACTTTAAAAGTTTTGAGGATAGTTACCTGTGTAGCATGTCATCTTTATGTTGGTAGAAACTTTTTTTTTTGAAGATTCAGAGCTTCGTTTGGAAAAAAATCTCATTAGTAAATTTGCTATCTTTCCAAAAGAAAACTTTATCAAATAGTTGTTAATGATTCATTTAAAATAGAAATTTTAGTAGTTTTTAGAATAAAATTCATTATCCTAGACAAAATTTCAGTTATGAAACTTAAAGCTCTTTTTATTTTGGCCTTAGTTTTTTTTTTTTAAAGACAGAAGAAAAGATCAGCATTTTTAGTGGGAGGTTGAGTAGGTAGAAAATATTAAGTTAAGAATAGCTTAAAGCTTGTATTTGAAACAATCTGTTTATAATTGAGAAATTTAATATTGACAGTATTGTACCATCACAAGATAATTCTGTGTTTAAATCAGTGTTTACAACTTATTAAAAATGAAGACTTGTTTTGCCTACCATTTATCATACCATTGGTTTACACTAGTGAACTCTTAATACCTTTTTATGATGGTGACTATTTGTTTTTCTCATATAGTTGATACTTCTAAGGGGCAAGTAGATAAATGAAATCTAATTATGGAGTCTTGCTGTAAAGTTTAAATGTAGTTACAAACTACATTTTATACAAGTAAAAATTTCACTTTTATGCCTCTTGTTTTTAGCAACAAATGCCTGGGGAAGATGAAGTGGAATTTTCAGATAAAGATGATGCAGATGGAGATGGAGAGGGTTCCAGTGATTGCCCTACCATTAGGGTTCCCCTGACATCACTTAAAAGCCATCAAGGAGTGGTAATAGCAGCTGATTGGTTGGTTGGAGGGAAGCAAGCAGTAACAGCCTCATGGGATAGAACAGCAAACCTATATGATGTTGAGACATCTGAGCTTGTTCATTCTTTAGCAGGTACCTTTTAAGTATTTTTGGTTGTGTTCTTGGTAAAAGGGACATACATCTTGCAGAAGAGTTTTTTCCAATGGAATTAATGTTATCTTTTGTATGTTTTAGTCATTCAAAGATGTTTTTCATAAAGGTTGCTTCTGAAACTTGTAATAATAATCACTTGTGTGTTCTAGTTAGGCAATTTTCTGACCCTGTACAATGTGGAGAGCTGTTGGGAACTTAATCTGGAAACAGGGATCAAAGGATTGAGATATTTAAATTCTGAAGAATTGTAAAGAGAAAGTGTTTCCTAATCCAGTCATAATTGTTTATTGAAAGCTTCACAACATTTGGGCATTTTTAGTTCAGTTCTAAAACAGACGTAATCAGTCTGTTTTCCCTTGCATTTTTTATTTTCGGCTCTTGAACAGAATATGTGAATGTGTTCAGAGTGACGTGGGGAGTTGGGGGGAGGACTCTGAAAAAATGAAGCTTTCACATAGTTGGACTCTTGTCCTGACTCACCATGTGTAAACAACTTGAACCTAAGAGTAAGCATTTTTGTCACATTAAATGCTTCACATATTTCCACTTCCTGCTTTCTACTTGAATGCATGTCTGAAAAGACTAATATATTTGAAGTTTTATTGAAACTCTGGTCCCAGGTATCCTATGCCTTCTTGATTCTTTTAGAAAAGTACTCATTAAAGTGACATTTTTAGTTTCTACCTAAATTGATTCCTCTGCATTGGAGGTTACTTTATAAATTCTCTATGTTGATTTTCTTTTTTTCTCCCAGAAATAGTTTTTTTTTAATCAATGCTTTATTATAGATGTATTCATGAAAATAAGAAATCTTGCCTTTTTGGTATTCTAAATGTTCTTATCTGTGGTTGTAGGTCATGATCAAGAGTTAACACATTGTTGTACACATCCCACCCAGCGTCTTGTAGTGACATCATCTCGTGATACAACCTTTCGCCTTTGGGATTTCAGAGATCCTTCAATCCATTCTGTGAATGTCTTTCAAGGTCATACAGAGTAAGTGATAGGTGCTTTCAAAATTCTGATTCTATTTATTGGGTGGGATGTGTGGTGCATGTTGCATTTTAATTTAATTTTCAGTATTTAGATCCTAATATACTATAATGTTATAAAACTTTGTTCATCTCTTGAGCATTGATCTTGCATTTTGCATATTTGAAATCATGAAGGAATAGAGAACAATTATTTTGATGCTCTCTGGTTTCTTTTGAAATAAATATTTGAACTAAAACATTCCCATTCTCATCAATAATTATCTTGGCATTTAAAAAATCATTGACAAGTTTTCTTTAGTTTTATTTCCCCATATTTGTAGTTACTCTCATCTTAAATGGTATGTGGAATTTATGGAATTATAAGAGTTTTCTTTTTTGGTTTCCTCATTTTTCATCTTTGTAAACATTAATTTTTTCATCAGATTTTAAATGGATAAGAAATCAAGAGGACAGGGAGTTCATTAACACTTAACATAACTTTCTCTTATAACTATAGCTTGTATATTGTTGACTATATTATTTCTGGAAAGCTTAATAGCATATAAGTAATATGCTTTTAAAAGACTTTTATTCTTTATTTTTCAATTAGCAGGCATTTATTTTTATTCCCTTACAATCACTGTACCCCAGCACACCACCTACCCATCTTCTCCCTCCTTCCTCCACCCTGCTGTCCCTCATTGAAAAAAGAAACAAATCCCTTGAGACAGAAATGCAGTCAGGTAAAATTCCCACACCTGTGTATAATATTTGTATTTTATCCTGCATCCTGAGCCCATCACTTCTCTGTCAGAATGTGAATAGTGTGCTTCTTCATTGCTTAAGTAAAGTACTTTGAGGCTTTTAGAACCAAGAATGGTTCCCGGACAGTCCTATCATATTCTAGACCATGCTCATAATAGCTATGAATTCCTGACTCCTTATTTCTTATTTCTGTTAATTTTTCTATCTGACCCCATCAGCACACTCTCTTTTGGATCATCACTACATATTCTTTTGGATTATCAGCAATCACTCCTTACATTACAAAAGCCATCCTGTATTGGCTATTCATCATGTTGACAGAAAGAAATCAGAGCCTATTGGAGAATAACTTGAAATTTACCCCTGACTATTCTCATATTGCTATTTGTGCTTTGCCATTGTACATCTTAGCTGACTATTTGTACATTGCTTTCGGTTGCTGTGCAATGGATAAGTACCCAAAGAATGCTTCAGTAAGGCTAAAAGTATAGCCACTGTGTAAAGAACTATAGTTCTGGAGATTATCATTTCAAACACTTCATTTTATTTCTTTACTAAAATTTTTTTTATTATGAACTTAAAAATCATCTACAACCATGAACATTTAAGTTTTGTATACCTAAAATAAAATCATAGGAAGCCATGAACCTCAATTACATGGTTTTTACTTATTAAATTTAATGTGGTAACAAAATTGCTATATTTGTATCCAATTTTTAGTTTTTTGTTCTGTGTATTTTTAAGTTCTTTCTTTCCCTTTTCTTTTCCCTTTCCTTTTCTTCCCTACCTCCCTTCCTTCTCTCACACTACTGGCTAACTTATCCAGCCACCGTTTTAACAAAAATGAGCAGTTAATCAAAATATCAACATATTTTCCGTGTCTGAAAGTACATGTGTCATTTTGGTCCATCATCTCTCTGCTAAGATGTAGACACCGTGCTGTATCACTTGTCCTCTAATGCCATGAATTGGTCAATGTATTGATCAGAGTCTGTTATATTTTAGTGTGGTATTCTCCTTATTCTCATTGTGGTCGTTCTTGATTCTTACTTTTCTAATTTGCATCAGATTATTCAGGTCTTCCCTGATTTCCCTGAATCTATCATTTATAATTTTTTATGACACAATATACACAACACAGTTTGTTAAACTATTTCCAAGTTAATTGATGCCCATTTTGTTTCCATTTCTTAGCTGTAATTGAAAGTGTTGTTATAAATATTTTTGTACACATGGGTACTTTAGCCCTCTATCTTTGACTTTTTTTTCAGTACACTAGCTATGTATCTTTGAGACAAAGAGTATTGCAGTTTAGTGACTTTTTGGTAATTACTTTCCAGAATTGTTAAACAAATTCACTGTTTCACCAGTGGTCCATTAAGAACCTTCACTTCCTCTAGTCCCTTCAAACAGTTTTGTTTTTCATGTCTTGTCATCTTTGCCAGTCTGGTGAGTATGATGTAGAATCTGAGATTCGTTTTATTCACTAGTTCGTTCATTTTACAGAGGAGAAAATGGGCACCCAGATAAGTAAATTTCCTGTTACAAGGATAGTTAATGACAAAGAAGGTACTAGAATCCAGGTCTCCAGATTAATAATGCTGACATTTTTTCCCTCATAGAGTGAGAGTGATGTATGTGTCTGTTCTGTGGTTAAATTGTAAACCCAATCATATATGTACAGGCCAGCTTTGCTGCCAAAATTTTCTAAAAGGAAAATGAATTTAGCATTTGTCTTATTTTGCCCTTCCTGGCCAGACTCCTTGAAAAATCCATCTTTATCTGGTGCATCTCCATTTCGTATCTTTGAACTTTCTAATCATTCTACTGAAATTGTTTTTTCCAGTTTCAACCATTGTCTTAACTGCCAGATCTTTTCTTAGTCCTCATTTTTCCTGACTTCTCTGTAGCATTTGAAACTTCATCACTTCCTTCCCTGTTTTCATTGGATGGTTTTCTCATCCTTCTCTATCTTTCTGATCACTCCTCAGTCTCCTTTGAAGGATCTTAACTTTGCAAACCTTAAAACACTCTATAAACAATTGTTGCCTATGTCTGCTAACTGTGGGAGTATCTCTAGGCTCTGTCCTGTGGCTTCATCACTTTTATTACTGTAGCTTCTCACTTGTTCATGTTGGCAACTTCTGTGGGTTCCTTTATCTCCATGCGATCGATTTCATGATCTCTGTGTTCACCCCAGGCTTTTTTTCTTCTAACCTCCAGTCCCACATTACCAACTCCCTCTGTTGAACATTTCACACTTACTGTCAAGTGTGCATCTCAAACTTGACATGTCCAAAACAACACTTACCTTCCTTCCCAATTTAGTCATCTTTTGACATTTTCTGTCATTGCTGAGGGCTCTCCCATCCTCTCTGTCCCTCAGAGTTGGCAACTTTGGTGTTATCCTTGGTTCCTCATGCTCACTCACCCCAGACAGTAGTCGTTTTCTAGATATTTCTTCTGTAGGTCTCCAGCTCTCTCTTCTCAGTGCAGCTCCACCATTGTGCTGGTCTTCATCACCTCTGTCCTGGACCAGTGCATAGCTTTCTGTTTACTTTCTGTGTGTCAGGTCTCTCCACTGCAATCCATCTTGCATGATGCTGCCAGAGTGATTTTCCTAAAGTATAGGTTTTCCCATGTCACTTACCTACTTATTAAACTCCAGTAGTTTCTAGTTACTATAAATCCTTTTTTAAAAAAAATTGTCATTTATATTTCTTTCCAACCTGACTACTTCCTCTTCCTCTTGCTGTCTTCTTACATTTTGTTATCTTTCATGCACTCTGTGATCAAGCTGTACCGCACTTTACCATTCATTGCCATATCTTTGTACTAGCTGTGCCCCCACTTTGCCTACAATGCCCTTTCTCCTCGCTTTGTACTCCTAAGATCCTTGGCTTCCTTTAAGAATCAGCTCAAATGCTGTCTTGTGCAAGGGAACTCTGCTGGTCTTGTCCTTCCTCCCTGGACCACCAATACCTGGTACCTTCTCTCAGAGATCATCTTCTTTCCTTTTTATTTTATTCCTTTTTATTTACAGGTTGGCTTACGTAGAATGTAAGATTCTTGAGGGTGAAAACTTTTTACCTTTCATTGTAACTCCAGTGCTTAATACAATGTCTGATACACATTAAATATTTAATGATTGCTCGTTACAGCTGATTAAATTGGGAAGAATAGCAGACACTAGACTGAAGTTAGGTATTTGACGGTCTTTCTGTATATATCTAGAAATGTATGTTTCTATTAGGTCTTGTTCCTTAACATATTCTTGCTTTGTATAATTCATCCTGACTTTTCACAAAAATTATCTTTATGAAAGGAGATCAGTTAGTGGTGAGTATGGCGTATGAAACTATTGATCTCTTAAACTTGAGAGTTCTTAGCTACAGTGAACAAAGCTAATCACTTGTAAGCCTCAGATTCAATATTAATAGAATAAAGTGCCTAAGGAGAGAAAATTAGCCATGGTCCAAAATTGAATAGATCCAAGCTCCCTGGGTACCAATCAGATTGGAATCAAGCCCCCCAGTGTTACCCCAGTAATTTCAGCAGAGGTGAGATAGGAATGACAGAGAGAGAGAGTAAATAATGATTTTTTTTTTCCCATCCTTCAAAAACATTTATATGAGAATGGTCCGCATGTTTCATGTGCATCCTTGCTGAAAATATAAGAAGGAAAAGCTTTTTTTATTGTCTTTTTTTCTATCACTTTTCCTTTCTACTATTCTTCCTCTCTTTTCAACCCAGCAAGTACGGAATGGTCTCATATCAGAAGTGAAAGGCTATTTTTTTCTTTATTATAGTACAGTCATTAAAACAGAATCATCTGAAAAAACAAACATAAAAATGTGATGTTTTTCCTTGAATCTTCTCCAAAGCCAACAATGGCACATCTTATAAGAAAAATGTTTAGTGAAACAACCAACATTTCAGTCACATTGGACAGTGTCTCCTACTTCTCTCAGCAAAGGAGAGAGAGATACATTCTCATAACTTCTTCAGAGCTAAGCTTGCTTGTTATAAATACTTGGCTTTTAGTTTAATTTTTAAATTTTTTTCTCTTTACGTTGTTGTCATCATCTGTATTGTTGTCTTACTTCTGCTTCCTAAACTGTAGTAGTTCATCTAAATCTTCCTATCCTTCCTGATGTCTTCGTATGCATTATTTTTGTTTGTTTTACATGGAAAATTTGTGGAAGTGATGAAGCTTGGGAAGACTTCGGAGCAGATTCAGTTAGGTGTGTAATGGATATAGTTGGACTTGGAGGCAGGAAGACCTGGGCTCACATCCTGATTCAAATGCTAGCTTTGTGACGCTCTTTCAGCCTCATTTTCTTCATCTGTTTAGTTGAGTTGATAGCTTACAGGATTGTTAAAAGGATTCAGAGAGCTGTAAGCATTTTGTAAACTGTAAGCGCTGTATAAATGCTAGTTATGATTAATGTTATTATGTTTAAGTAAGCAGAACCAGAAACCACTCTGCAACTACAATAGTGCAAATGTAAGAAAAAAAGTAAAATTGAACATTATAATAATAATGACCTATTCTTTTCTTGAAGAAGAGATGGAAAAATGGACTTTCTTTTCTTTCTTTGCAGAGGTGAAGAATTGTGGGCATGGGTATTATACATACTATTGGATTCAGTTCTACATATTGGGTAGTTCTACTGAAATGTTTTCTTTTTTTTTTTTTTTAACAAGGAATGACAATATTTAGGGGAAGAGGAAGGGATATGGTCTGAATAAGGTGGATAAAAAAGAAAATATTGATTAAAAAGTTAAAATTTTAAAAAAAGCAAAAAAGAATTTACTAATTCATGACACCTTCCATTTGGGAGCAGAGGGAGTCTTACGTTTTCATTTTATTATAACATATGTTTTTACATTGCTTTTGGTTTATTGATTGCTAGGCTTTTCACAATTAGCCAGTTTAATTACTTAGTTTTGTTTTATATTCTCTGTTCCTAAAGAGGAAAATGAATTAAAATGCTGAGAAGACATTTGCCACGTGGAAGCAGTGGAAGGGTGGATTTTATTTTGATTGTGGGTTGTTTCTCAGTTGTCTCTCTCTGTGAAGTATAGGGAGTGAATAAATTAGCTAATTTTTTTTGTCTTCTTTGCTGTTGGTAGATATGTCAAGTTAATGATTGTTCTGTGGAATTGTGTGCTTGTGTATATTGTGTATAATTATAAATGCATACAAAGAAAATGCTGATTTTAAGTATGAATTTGGAAGAAAAATTCAGCTTATTTCATTTTACTCAGATTTGTGTAAGACATTTTTAGGTTTCAAGTGATGTGAATTAATTTTAGTCTTTGCATCAAAAGAAGTAATTGTATATATACATTATCATTTCTGGCAACAAGGCAAGGGAGAGTTTTAGTTTAATTTACAAATTTCAAAATTTAAAACAGAAAGTATGTCCTTTTTTTCTAAACAGAAAAAAGCACTGGTATTCATTCTCCTTTTTCAGGTCACTTTTATTCTTTAACCTAATTTTTATTCTTATTTTCTCTTTACTTCCTAGATGATGATAAACATTTTATAAAATCAGCACCTTTGGCCTGTTGAGAGGGCAAAGAGTATTTAAAACCTGTTGTGTTTGAATTTTCCTGCTCCTCTGTTGGCTGAAAGCATTCGTAGTAGACTAGAAAGGTATCTGTTTTCAGCCAGGTCTACATTTTAGTGAGGTTGCGGAACAATTGTAGTTATTTGTAAATCAGAGTTTGTAAGAAGAATCACATTTTAGCTTATTTTAAAATAAGTTAATGAGTATTCTTCTTCTTAACCTTGAAGTGAATAAAGTGTTTTATGTTATTTTTCTTTTAAAAGAAACTTCTAAAATATATTATTGAAGCAAGATTTTTAGAATTATTTTTGTCAGCAGATGGCATCACAGTTCTTTTTATTACATAAAATATTTCCTGATAATACTTGATGAACAAAAATCAGTAGGTTTTCCAGAAACATTTCAAATTTAGAAAAGAGGAAATTAGTCATTTCATAGGACTCCAACTGAGATTATTTCTCCCCAAATAACAATAGTCTTTTGCCTCTATGACAACTTCATAGCTTTAAAGTATGCATTATAATTCTTAAAGGAATTAAAGGCTATAAGCTCTGTGTTAAGTATAGAAAGATACATACAAATTTGTGTGCTCTCTTTTACTGAAATCAAATAGTATAGATGGAGAGTAGAAATGCTGAGCAAGAGTAGAAAGGGATGCTTTGTCATATTTTACTTCCATGTCAATTAAATGTGGAATGAAACTGCATATAATTGTTAAAAATAAATTGAATCCTAACTGTGTACAAGTTTTATAGTTCCTCTAGATCTAAATTAATTCATTTATGAAATTAGGAGAATGAATTAAATGCATCTCTGAAGCTTACTGGTTTTAGAATTCTATTAAATTCAGTTCTCAGAGTTGGAATTGGGAATCAGATCAAGTCATAGGGGATATCAGAACTTGTCTAGTCCAATCCCAACCTCAAACATGCATTTTCTTTCCTAAAGTCCTTTGTATTTGTCTTGGATCATTGTGTTGCTGAGAAGAGCTGAGTCATTCATAGTTGATCATCACACAGTATTGCTGATACTGTATACAGTGTTTTCCTGGTTCTACTCGTTTCACTTTGCATTCATACAAAGTCCAGGTTTTTCTGCAATCTGCCTATGCATCATTTCTTACTGCACAATAGTATCCCGTTACATTCATGCACCACAGCTTGTTCAACCATTCCCCAATTGGTGGACATCCCTTCAGTTTCCAATATTTGGCCACCACAAAAAGGGCTGCTATAAATATTCTTGTACATATGGGTCTTTTTTCTCTTTTTTATGATCTCTTTGGGATACAGACCTTGTAGTGGTATTGCTGGGTCAAAGGGCATGCCCAGTTTAGTTGCCCCTTGGGCATAGTTCCAGAATGATTGGCCCACTTTACAACTCCACCAGAAGTGCCTTAGTGTCCCAATTTTCCCACATCCTCTCCAGCATTTATTGTTTTCCTGTTTCATCATTAGTCAACCTGATAGGTATGAGGTGGTACCTGAGAGTTGTTTCAATTTGCATTTCTCTAATCAAAAGTGCCTGTTTTGCCCTCTGGTTCCAGGATACAGGACAGTTTTCCTTTATGATTTCTGGAAAGATGCTGTCCAGATCCTCCTTTTGATTATGGTATTCGGAGATTCTGACATTTCCTGGATCTGTTTTCCACGACAGTTGTTTTTTCAGTGAAGTTTTGGAAGTTTTCTTCTCTTCTTTTGAATTTGTTTGATTGATTCTTGATGTCTCATGTAGTTGTTGGCTTGCACTTGCCCAGTTCTGACTTTGAAGGAGTTGTTTTTCCTAATGAGCACTTGTTCTTCTTTTTCCATTTGGCCAAGTGTACTTTTTAAGCAGCTGTTTTCTTTTTTCCAAACTGTTGACTCTTTTTCACAGTTCTGTTGCATCAGTCTCATTTCTTTTTGCAGTTTTTCTTCTGCCTCTCTTATATGATTTTTAAGCTCCTTTTTTGAGCTCTTCCATGAATTCCTTCTGAGCTTGAGAGCACTTCCCATTTTTCTTTGGGAGTTTTGCTATTGTTGTTCTCTTGAGTTTGGGTCTTGATTTTCCTGTCAATATAATAATTTTCTATGGTCAGATTCTTTTTTGGTTGTTTTTTGCTCATATATTTTGGTCTTTTTCTTTCTTTAAAATTTGAGCTCGGCTCTGGGTGTGGAAGCGCTGCTGTTTCAGGCTTCTTGTACCAGGTATTGTAGGCCTGGCTGTTTATGTGGTACTACATTGGTCTTGTCCCGAGGCCTATAGGGGAACCTGATGCTGTGCTGAGGGAGTGGTGGGGGAATGGCTAGCTCTGCTGGATGCTGTAGGGGTCTGGCATGTGCTAAGGCCAGTGGGTTGTTTCTGCATTTCCTGGAAGCATGTGGAAGTTGCCTGCTTGCCCTAAAGCACCTGGCAGTTCTTAGAGCTGGAGTCTGCCCATTCCCTTGCTCATGCTCTGCTGAGGCATGTAGGGGTTTCTGGTGTTGGGATTTGCCTGCTCCACTGCACTGAGGCTCAGGATCTCCCACTGGTTTGCTGAGGTGAGGCTTGTACTGGGTTGCTAGGGACACTTCCTGTCCTGTGTTCCCCTTTTGCCTGAGTGAGACAGACCTTTTTCGGTGATCTTTCAACTTTCTTGGCCTAAAAGATTGTTTCACCCTGTCTTTTTGCTGATTCTGCTATTCCAGGCTTTATTTTGGGGCCCTGTTTCATGGTTATTTTCTAGGAGAATACTGCTTACTTTGCCATCTTGGCTTCCAGAAGTCCCCACTCATCAGATATGTGACATATACCATTATGCAAGGTCCTTGAGTGTAGATAAAGACCATTTCACTCTTCTATTTGACTCTGTAATGTCTAGCATATAGTAGATACTTAATAAATGCTTTTGATTCATTCAACCTTTGTTGGAAGACATTCAGTGACAGAAAAGCTCACTTGCTTCCAAGGCAACACATTCTATTTCTGAAGAGCTTTAATTGATAGTGTTTTTTTTCATATTGGGACATAATCTGTTTTCCTCTAACCGAGGTCCTCATTGTTCCTTCTTAGACTAAGCAGATTGTGTAATATCTCTTTTATGTAGTGACTTTCCATATATTTAACAATAGTGATCATGGCCTTTCCTATGCCTTTTTCTAGGGTTAATATCCCATGTTCCTTCAACTAATTCTCATTTGTCATGATTATAATGTATTCCAGGTTGTAGATATTTTCCCTAAAATGCAGTATCTAGAATTGAAAGCAAAATTCTGAATTTGGTCTAACCAGATTAGAGCATTGTAGCACTGTACCAGTCAATAAATATTTACTAAGAGCCTGCTATGTGCATCAGAGATACAAACACGTGACACATCCTGTTGTCAAAGCACCTTCAACAGCTCTCCCCTTCTGCTTTTCCAGAAAAAAAAACAATCTTCCCTTGTCAACAAATGTGGTTAAGCAAAATAAATCTGTCTGTGACTGAAAATGTATGCCTTATTCTGTGGGAAGGATGATACAACATCAGTCTTCTGGAGTCATGATTATTCATTATATTGATCAGAATTCTTAGTTTTTTCAGTTGTTTTCTTTTACAATTTATAGTCACTGTATAAATTATTCTGTTTTTTTCCCCTCTTGTCAATAAAATTATTAAAGATATAATTTTCCTTTTTGTGATTGCTTTGGCTGCATCCCCAAAGCTTTATCTCATTATCATTTTATTTGATAAAATTAGCCATTTCTATAATTCTTTGATAATTCTTTAAGAATTCTCTTGATTTAAGTTTGAATTTTTCAAAAGTCTTTTATTGGTTTTATTTTTTGTGGAGTTGTGGTCACTAAAGCATGTGTTTGATGTTTTTGCATTTGTTCATGAGGTTATTATGCTCTAGCACATAGTGAGTTTTTGTAGATACCTTGGCACTTCTGACAAATACATACCTATCCAGTATTCACCAGAGATGTATCATACTTAATTTTAAAAAAATTATATTCATAGCCTTAACTTCTTTCTTGTCTATATTTTTATTTGATTTGTCTAGGTCCAAAAGGGTCCAAAAAGGATACATTGAGTTCCCCAACTATTACAGTTTTGCTGTCTATTCCTGTAACTAGATTAACTTTTCCTGTAAGTGCATATTAAGTATTGATGTTATTTCGTTATCTATGGTGTCTTTAAGTGTAATGTTTTCCTTATTATCTCTTTTAACCTTGTCTGTTTTTACTTTTGCTTTGTGTGAAATCATGATCGCCACTCTGGTTTTGAATTTACCTGAGAAATAATAAATTTTACTGAAACCTTTCGTTTTAACTCCATGAATCATTGTTTCAAGTATGTTTCTTAGAAAAAAGGTATTATTGAATTCTGCTTTCTAACCCATTTTGCTACTTTCCTTTTTTTTGAGTGATTGCATCCCATTCATGTTCATTGTCATTGATTACTAATTGTGAATTTCTCTTCAGCATAATCTTCTTTTACCCCCGCCCCCCCCCCCCCCCACACTTTTGCCCCTCCCTCATCTCTTTATGCAGAAGAAGGAGGTGGTAAAAAAGAAGGAATCTAAAACATGAGTGATCTCTATTTAATGGTTTATCTGAACTCCATTTCATGAATGAGAAAATTGATGCGCAGAGAAATTAAGTGACTTACTTGCATTCACACAGCTAAGAACTTTTGGGGCTAGAACTCAAGCAGGTCTTGTGATCCTTCCTCCAGGGCTATTATGTTGTCTGCCCAGTTGCCTCTTTCTTATTGGTCAGAGCTCTAGTTCCTCTAGTTTCTTCATATACTTTTGTTGCACAAATGTAAACAGCAAGGTAAGTCAAAATTTTATTAGCTCTTCTGCCTTAATAGAGAAAGATTTCTGGCCAATTTCCAAATAATTGAATTACCCCATCACAAACATGTCTTGTAACATACTCATATTCCACAGTTTAGCCATTTCCCAGTCATTAAGCAGATAGCTTGTTTTAGGCTTTTAGTTATCACAGATAATAATTCATCTATGAATATTTTTAAGTGAGTCTTTTCTTACTGTCATTTACCTCCCTGGTTGGGATGTAAATGCTGAAGTAGCAACTCAGAAGCCAAGGGCTGACCACTATGTTAACTTCCCTTGCATAATTTCACAGATATTTTTTTTTTCCCAGAGCAGTAGAGTCAGTTCACAGTTCCTCCAGCAGTGACTCAATCTGCCAGTCTTCCCCAAAGCCCTCTAATATTTAAGGTTCTCATCTTTACTATGGCTGTGAGTTAATGACTGATTGTTTTAATTTGCATTTGCCCTTTTGGGAATGATTTTGAACAGCTTTTCACATGCTTGTTAATGCTTTGCATTTGCTCTTTTTGGCAGCTTCTTCAGCTTCCCTCCTGTGTTCTTCTACAGCCCTCACCTCCTCTCAGAATCTCATTCTTTTTTCCCTATAGTTGAAGAAGTGATCTTCCTACTACTATTATTTACAATCACCAATGGAATGGAGTGGGAGGGAGAGAAACAAGTTCATTAAAATAAATAAAACTTGAAAACACAAAAATTGGATTAAACATAATAGACAACACAGCAGTACTACCTTGTTAAAGTTAAAGCACAATCTTCCTTTGAATATAGTTGCAACACAGTTGTAGATGCACTTTAATGTTATTTTGTTTAATTATTTTCAGAACATATGCTTTGTAAATTTATCTTTGCTGTGTTAAATAAAAATTTATCATTTAAAAAAATATGACACTTTAAAAAAATTACCAGGTCTGTTTTATACTTGATGTATTTGTTGAGTCAGCATGTGTAGTAGATAAGAGAGCTGACCTTAGTGCAAGGCCTTCCTGGGTTTACCTGTCCCCCGACTGGCTGTGTGATCTTGGGCAAATCACTTGAAGTCTCGGTGAAGCTCTAGACAACTCTCCAAGACTGTTATTGCAGAGAAAGTTTCAACCTTCATAAATAGAGGGATTGTGTCCTCATGTAGTAATTCTTATTGCCAGTGAAATCACAGGTCTATTCTTATTATTCCTTATCATCATGTTAGAAATGACAGCATAAAAGGCATCACTTAGAGTTGACTTGGAGTTGCTGTGAACTGTTGTTTGTTTAGTATGTGGAGAATAACACTTGTTCTACCATTATTATTATCATGGCACCAGAATAATCGTAGGTTAGGCCTCTGTTAAATAAAAATTTAAAAATTTATTAGTATTTTTGCCATCATTTTCTTTAGAAAATCAACAAAACAGTAAATCAAGCCCTGTTTTATTCCTATCTATAAAGGCTCACACTGAAAATTTAATAACAATCAGTTGGCTTCAGCACACTCCAATTCTTATCCTGATCGTATCTTGTACTTTCCTACGCTTCTGTATTTGCACATGATCGCCATCATGCTTGTAATGAACTTGTGTCTAACCCCGTCCTGTCTTTAGTTGTTGAAATGCTATATTTTTCTTTTACTCTTAGTTCCTATATTCAGATTCTTCCCTTCTGTCCTCCTTCAAGAAGTAAAAAGATCTCTCCTTAAATCTTTCATGTCATTCTTTTTGACTTCTCCTATCATAGTTTAACTTTTTTGTAGTTATTTTTATACATATTATCATAAAGTTCCTTAAAGGAAGGAAATTTTTAAACAGTCTTCCTGTCACTAATACCTCCCATAATGCTTCAAGTGTAATAAGCCCTTAATACATTTTTAAAAAATTCAGTCCAAAATTCCAAGTATGTTGCTAGAGTTCCAACCATATTAGAAATTTCTTTCTCAAGAACAGTCATTGTGTTCTTATTTCTTTCCATGAACTTCAGATGAAGTCTAATGTCTTTGATTTGAAATAATCAGATTTCCCATAAACTATATATTTAAACTTTATGTACTTTATATATAAGATGTTTATATGTGTAGGCGTATTTAGGGATGTGTGCGTATGCATGTTCCTGCCTATCTGACATATAACATAATAGATTTGGCAGTCTTTTCAAAAGTCACATGAATGATGAATCTCTTATCGCTAAACTATGTCCAGAATATTCTCTGTACTGCTGTGTGGCATTCTAATGCATAATTATTTAAACCATTACTGCCTGAACCCTGGATAAATCTGAATTCCTGTCAAGGAACTGTTACTGTTACAGACCCTTTTTTCTAGGTTTAAGAGACTAATTCTCTCTTTTTAATGGAAGATAAGTGATGCCTGTTAAGGTTTTTCTTTTTTGAGAGGTATTTTCACTCCTCTTCTCATATGTATGTCTTCCACTATCATAACCTGCCTTCCCTGTGGAGGGAGTTTGGGAGGATTATTTTCTTAGTTTTCAGTTTTCATTGCTATAAAAAGAAACACTTGAGGTGGTTACTGGCCATTAAATTCACCAGCAGGTGATCTAGTGACTCCATTTATACTAATATGGCAATATTTACATATGGTTACAAACTCTGGCATTGACAAGATCTTAAATTAGTTCAGGATACATTGGAAAGGTTTGAAAGCAAGGATTTTCCTTCTTCCCTTCTGATTAAATTCTTCACATCTTTGTAGCTTTAAAAAAAAGTTTAGATTTCTGACCTAAAGTGATGCTAAAATACTGGTATATTTTTGTAAGGTGAAAACAGTTCATTAATTTTGCATCATAGTCTGAAAGTTTTAATAGTTCTCTTTTCACCTTTTAAAGAGAAAATGTAGGGTTTGGAGAATTGCATTTTGAACTAAATGATGTTAATAGAGAAAGTACAGAATCTGTTTTTAACTATACTTGATATTAGATGTGGCAGTTATCAGTATATCTAGCTTGGCCTGAGTAAGTATGGATCTGTGGAAAATAGTAGGGAGGCATTTAACAGTGATAGCACTGAAGAAGTCTTGGTAGGCTGAATTCCATTGGCTATTTATATTTTATTTTGTCCCACCCATTCTGCTGCTTTATCTTCACACCAAAGAAGAGTCAAAGGAGAGATTTGAGAATATTTCTATAAGTAGTCTCCATACTGTGATTTCTAGATCTTAAAATTGTTTTACCTGTGTCTCACATAAAGAGGCGATCCTTCTTGTCGAGACAAGCTCTGGTATGTGCACAAGCACATGTGATACATTCCATCCTGTCTTCTTTAGCAGATTACTTCTACGATCATCCATTTTTTGTCGTTGTTCAGTAGTTTTTCAGCCATGTCTAATTCTTTGTGGTCCCATTGGGGTTTTCTTGACAAAGATACTGTCATGGTTTACCATTTCCTTGTCCACCTCATTTTACGGATGAGAAAATTGAGGCAAACAGTTAAATGACTTGCTCCGGTTAACACATTTTGTAAGTGTCTGAGGCCGGATTTGGCTCCAGGCTCTGCACTCTGCTTGAGCCACCTAGCTGCCCATTATCCATATTTCCTCACTAATGTTCATTCTCTCTCAGGCTCCTTGGTGCTGCCTAAAAACATGTCATGTCTCCCCTATACTAAAAAAAACCCTCATTTCAGGTCTCGATCCTCACTCTCTATTATTCTGTTCTTCTCTCTGTTGCCAAATTGAATGGCCATATCTTAATCTTTAGCCTTGACATCTCTGCAGCCTCCAAAGCTGTCAGTTTCCTTCTTCTCCTTAGTACTCTCCTCTGTCTGATTTTTTTGTGATCTGGATCTTCATGCAGGGCATATTGACTAACCATGAATGTCCGTCCCCCAGGGCCTTGTCTTAGGCCTCTTCTCTTATACTGTTTTGTTCAGTGATCTTACCAGCACCATGATTTTTAAATTTTCTCTGTATAGATTCTATCTAGCCCCAACCTTTCTTCTGACCTCCAGTGTTAGATCTCTAACTCTGTGTTTGATATATCCAACTGAAAGCCACATAAACACCTTAAATTCATCATGACGAAAACTGAACTAGGGTGGTGGTGTCCTCTATAATAAATAGGGCATTTAGGAAGAGGGAAAGGTTGGGGATGGGGGGGCAGGGATAGCTAACGAGTTCAAAGATAATGCTCCACAGTAATGCTTCTTCAGTGTCATCTGGTTCATCTTCCTCATTTTACAAACGAAATCGAAGGAAGTGAAGTTAACTTACTCAAGGTTTCCCTTAGAGATTAAGTGGCTTGTCCTGGGCCACAGAGTCAGTAGGTATGAGAACAGTGAAACAAAATAAATTCCTACATTGTGCCAAAAAACGTTTCATTCTGCCTCTTGAGCCCATCACCTGTCAGACTAGGATTCTTTATCATCACCTGTCATGGATGGAAATTTAATGATCAGAATTCTAAAGTCTTTCAAAGTTGTTTGTCTTTACAATGTTATTATTGTATAAATTGTTCTTCTGGTGGTCTTAACCAGTTCATACAATCTTCCTAGGTTTCACCGAAACTATCCTTTTCTTAAGTCACGATTGTGTTACGTGACAAGCATGAACAATAATATAGTCACTAATTCCCCATTTGATGGGAATTGCCTCAGTTTCTAGTTTTTTTTAATTACAAAAAGAACTCCTGTAAATATTTTTATACATTTTTTTATTCTCTCTGCATGGTAGAAGCAAGAAGAAGTCTTGTTGGGTCAAAGGGTATGTACATTTTAATAACTTTGGGATATAGTTCTAACATACTCCCCCAGTTGTAATTTTCCTTTTTTGTCAAGTTGGCCAATCTGATGGGTTTCAGATAGAACCTCAGAGTTACTTTAATTTTCATTTTTCTAATGATTAGAGTATTTTTCTTTATAGCTGGTTATAGTTGAACTTTTTTGTTTGAAACCTGCCTATTTATGTCTTTTGTTCATTTGATAGCTGGGGAGATCAGCTCCAACTTTTGTTGCTGTCAGTATAACTATCCTTAATAGGCTCTTTAACTCACTTACAGTTTGCTACTTCTAATCTCTTTTGACCCAGAAAACCAGATAACCTCCCAGTACATTTTGAGTGAGATCTCAAGAGGCTCTTCTTGAGTAAATAAAGCGTATAAAATCTGTTGCTGTAAAGCTGTTAAGGTTACTGTGTAACATCTATTTGGAATCTTCAGAACCTGCCCATTCTATTTGATTAGTTAAGATGACTGTACATGTTACTGCTGCCAGTGTAATTTTCTTTTAGCACTAATCTGACCTTGCCATACCCTGCTCGGTAAACTCCAGTGGCTCCCTACTGCCTCTGGCATAATATACAGACTCCTTTGTTTAGTTTTTTAAAGGCCTTTACAACCTGGCCCTAACCTATCTTTCCGACCTCATTGTGTGTACTCTCACTCTCACATTTCGAAATCTCACTAGAGTGGCCTTCTTGCTATTCCTCACACACAATACTCCATCTCCAGTCTCTACCTTTGCTTGGCTAATCCCCTCTGTGAAATCTGGCCTCCCTTTCAGCTTGTAGAATCCTTGTTTTCCTTGAAAAAGAAGCTTAAGCATCACCTTCTTTCTACCTGAAGCCTTTCCTGGTCTCCCTGGCTACTAATACCTTTCTTTCCAAATGAATTAAGTGTGAAGTGTGTGCACGCGTGTGTGTGCACGCATGTATTTGCTGTATTTTCATGTAGAGTGTAAGTTGCTTGAGAATTGTTTTGTTTCACCCTTTTTCCTTGAATCTCCTTCCCCTTGTCTAGTGCAGTACCCGTCATATAGCAAGTGCTTACATTTTTGTTGATTGATTGATTGATTGATACATATTGTTTTTGCCCAATAGAATGTAAGCTCTTTGAAGGAAGAGACATTTGTTTTTTGTCTTTATAAAACCCAGCTCTTAGAATAATGTGCCTTTCATGTTTTAGGCACTTGAAATAAATCCTCTCATTGGAAATATTTTGTTAGTTTTGGTAATTGAATGTACTTGAAAGTAAATTTCATTTCTTTTAAAAATGTGTTGGAATGTAGACTTTCACTTAATCAGCCCAGTTGCAAATCAGGGACCTTTTCTTGTAGATTGTCAATTAAATTTGAATTTAACATAAGTGACATTTTAATTTAGAAGACTTAAAAATTTCCAAATATATCATATGCTTTGCTTGTAGCTTTTCTTTGCACAACTCTTTTTGTAGAAGAAAGACAAATGTTTAATCTAGGAAGTAAAAGCAAATTGATAGAAAGTCAAGATGCTGAGTTCTAAGGAAAGTGATTTTAAGTTGAATTCAAAACAATTAAATTCATTGTGATCTCACTATCCTTTGTATATACTTCCTGGAGGGTATTGATGATAATGGTGCAGTGTTGATTTTAGAGGTGGAACAGTGACTAAAACAAAGATTTTCTGATTCTTATTTTAATGTTCATAAAAGGATTTAACCTTTTTTTTTTAAAGAAGAGATTATTAAGATTATATTCTGGTAGGAAAAAATGTGAACTTAACCAGAAGTTATTCCTTCACCAGGGATCAACTGTGATGACATAGTTATGTTTGATAAGTATGGGTGACATCTTATTGGCCAAGCATTTCTTCCACAGTCTTGTTCTGATTTGTGCGTTTGCAGAAAATCATTAACATTTATACATCTTAGTTACTTGGTAGATAATTTTTTCTTGGTATCCAGATGTGGAATAGATTTTTTTTCTTTTTTAACACTGAATTTAGTTCACCTAAAATGTCATGCTTGAAAGACTTTCCCTATTGTATTTTAAAATCCTTGAGGCCAGCAGCTATTTTTCATCTTTGGTGTCTCAATTATATTTCACATATTACACATTTAACAAATGCTTACTGAAAAACCTAGCTGAATTTAATACTTGCATTAACATTGAGTACAGCGTGAATATGGTGGCTAGCACACTAGCCTTTGGGAGTCTAGAAAACCTGGATTCAGATTCTGCTTTTCATAATACAATTTTTGTTTTCATAAATGTTTTCATAAATTGATTAACTTCTCCATGGTCCCAGACCACTTAAAAACTGTAAGTTACAGATGAGTTATGGATTGGTATGGTAGAAGGAGTACAACAAATACATAAAAACACTTGCATAAAGTTATTTGTCATATTCTTTGACTATAAAAATTTGAAAGAGAGGTATTAGGGGATATGAGTATGTATCTAAATTTCAAAAGAAACAAACTGACATGGTAAGACTCTTGCAGAATAAAAGTGAGACAAGATTAATTTAAAACTTCACAAGTTAAGAATTTATTATTATTTTGAATGAAGCTGGGCTGAAATTTATTTTTGAATTTTCATTTAAAATTGCTTATTAAGCAGGTAGAGAAACTTTATGATAGCTTTAACACGTTCCTGAATTTAAAAAAAATTGTTCCCTGTTAATATTTATTTTCAGTACATAATTTCCCTCTTTTGAAAATATAACTTGTTTATATTCTTGTTAGTTTTTCTTTATTTTTTTGGAGTATATTATCATATTGTTAGTGATTGTGAGACAAACTGAGATATCTCAAAACCAGGATTATGATTCATTCAACAAATATGTATTATTGGATATATTGTGTGCGTGTGTATGTGTGTTTTGTATATAAATGAAGGACTGTTGTCTTTTAAGAAAGCATATTGCTTCAGAGTATTCCTACAAGTAGTTGGCTAACTTCTTTACATCTTCTTTTATATCAAAACTTTGATATTTTAAAGAGCTTCTCTGTGTAAGTACTACTTTAATGCTGATTGCAGTCCCTCTGTAACTTAGATGAACTTTAAGAGTAGCTTTCACCAAAAATTCATCAGCTTGTAGCCAATGTTAAGTTGTTCTAAACTAGTTTGGTTAGCTGTAACCTTTACACATAGCCCTTGTTGGGAAGAGTGTTTTCTTTATTGGCTTAGCCGTTGAACATATTTCTCAAGGGTCTCTCAAGGAATGAAAGTAGGACTTTAGGGGATTTATAAGTAGTAATAAAGATGATAATTTTAAATGATTGTCAACTCTTTCTGGTAAAAGAGGTTTTGACCAGACATTTCATTAATTTGGACTTGACTTCCTCCTTCCCACTAGTCATTCCAACTTCTTAATTTTACAGATGAGGAAAATAAAGCTATACATGATACTAAAGAACGCTTTCCTAAAGTTGCACCCAGCTAGGGCCAGTGGTGGAACTAGACCTTAGATCTCCTTATTGCCAAATTGTCCCAGAGTCTGTCTTCTGTACAACACTGTGTTGCCTATCAGAAGAGAAATTTGCTTCTGTTTATAGGTAATTTTAAACTGTTTAATCGTTTGAAGTGAATTGACTACCCTAAGTTGAATTTTTCACATTTTACTTAAAATGATAGTTTAGGGAATTTAGCTAATTAGTTACGTGTATTTTGTACATATAGGAAAATGTTTGCCTAGAACGCTAAAAGTAATTATTCCAGTTATGTTAGTAAATTCTGAATTTAGAGTTATGGTTTAATAGGAATATATTTTGGTTCTCAGTTGTAGAAAATGGTATATTTTGAAGAGGATTATTTATCTTGTACTACATAGATGCTTTACTTGTATTTTTATAATAACAGTACATAGGACACTGGGCACAAGTCACTAACTCAGTAGTTGCAGTGATCAAAGTAATAACATTAAATTCACAAATAACTTAAAGTTATTGACAATGAAAATTGAAAAATATAAATCCTGTGTTGAAATGATTTTGACTTACTTTATATTGACCAGACATTAGCTCTTCTTGGAACAAACATATTTTCTTATATAAAGATAGTAATTTGTTTTCCAGAACAGCTTTTATAGAACTCAGAAGGAGAAACTATAGTGTTAATTTCTTTTAATGTGATGCCCCCAAAGCGCTCTCCATCAGCATTTCATGGTCCAGCATTTTCTACATCATATTTTTTCCCTGTGTCTGAAATTTCAGCAGATTGTTATGCAAAACAGTTTTGTGTCTCTGTGTGACTGGGGAGACAGCTGTTAGCCCTAATGAGGAGTGCTAGCATTACAGTATTTTCATTGATTGAGACCCACGGAGGGAACAGAATGTTCCAGATCGGGCAGTGGTGTGTGGTGAGAAAGTGCCGGGCTGTCAGCTGGAGGTGTCTGCTCGGCTGCTCGCTGCCACAAGATAAATGAGTTTTGCTGGGGTTTGGCAGAGTTTGAAGCTTTTCCAGAGAGTAGCAGCAGCAGCTCCCCAAACTCCCTACGGGACTGGTACTTTAAGGGTGTCTTGAGCATTACTGTGTCTTTTCTAGTTTTTTTTTTCCTTTTGATGTCCTGTGGTAGCTGTCAAGCTTATGAGTTATTAAAAACCTAATGCTTTTTAGCATTCCATTAACAGAGGGTTAGAAGATGTTTGGTTGACATTTCCTTTTATTAATCTGACTGAATATTAACTGAAAATTGAACATAAGTAAAGTCACTTGAAGACCAAGGTCCAAAGAAAGTAGTTAATACCTTTCAGATCTGATTCTAACCTTCTCTTTTAGGTATTTAGATCTGAAAGGAGCAAAAACAAATTTTCTGGTTTTTCAGTCAGTCCCATTTTCTCTTAACTCCTTTGCAAATAGTAGCATAGAAAATAGATGAGAATATGTGTGTGTTAGTTATTTTCTACTGAGTCATACATGATTGGCCTTTCTATACTCTGAACTGTTGAATTCCAAGTCAAGAAAAAACACTTAAGAGCCTTCATATAGAACTTCATACAATCTTCTGAGGAACCTACAAATATTAATAAATATGGTATAGCCTCTGCTATCTTGGAACTGACAGTCTTATTAGGAGGATGTAACATATATGCCAATGAAGATAATTCAAAATGAAATCTGCTGAGTGCATGAAAGAGGCACAAATAAAGCGCTTGTGAAAGGTCGAAGGAAGAGCAGATCATTGACACCTGAAGGATAAGGCAAAGCTTCTGGAGAAGGGGTCATTTGAAGGAAATTGTGTACCATTTGTCTATGACAATTTAGTAGTTACCATCTCATCATGTAGTGCATTATAATCTTCCTAACTAAATGGTAAATTCTTTGAAGGTGGATAGAACATGTCTTTCTAGAAATTAGGCAGTGTAGTATAGGGGATGTAGTGATAGACTGGATACTTTGAAAACTTGAGCCTCTGACATTTACTAGCTGTCAGCATAGGCAAGTTTCTTTACCTCCTTAAGAACCTGAATTTCCTCATTTGTAAAAATGATGGTAAAAATACCTGTAATAACTCCTTCAAAAGATAATTGCAAACTCCAGGGAAATAATGTATGTAAAGCACTTTGCAAATCTTAAACTGCTGTGTATGTGCTCTATTTATTACTCTTCTTGTTATAACTGTCATTTGATTTTCAATATTTGTTCTGAACAACCTGGTGATGATGAGTGTCTCCCAGGGCACTAGTCAAAGCCTTCCTATCTAGGTAAGATATATCAAAGTTTACCATTGATAGTTATTTGAAGAATCCTGACTTGCCTCTATGCCATAATAAAATTAGTTGTTTAAGGAAGGGAAATATGTATGCAATAAATATTTGACTTCTAATTGATTTGTATGTCAGCTGATGTTTTAAACATTACCTCCCACTTTGCCATACATTCTCTGGACTTGAATAACTTAATTCATTGTGTTAGGTTCTCCATCTGTAATAGAAATAATAATTTGTAGAGAATTTGGGGATTGTCTGATATTTTGTAAGCATGCTAAAGGGAATCATGGCATTTTAATTTTATGTTTTTAAAAGTTTCTTAAATTTCAAATTTTTGATATATTTTTTAAATATATAATTTATTTTTCAGTTCTTAACATTCACTTCCACAAGAATTTGAATTCAAATTTTGTTCCCATCTCTTCCCTCCCCCATCACCCAGGACAGTATCCACTCCTTTCTCCAGTCTGTCCTCCCTTACCCACCCTTCTTCCATCCCCCTTCCCCTCTATTTTCCTGTAGGGCAAAATAGATTTCTGTACTCCATTGCCTGTATAGCTTAATTTTCAGTTGCATGCTAAAACAATTGTTTAACATTCTTTTTTAATGCTTTGAGTTCCATATTCTCTCCCTACTTCCCCACCCATCCTCATTGAGAAAACAAGCAAATCAATATAGATCATACATGTGTAACAATGCAAAGCACTTCTACAGTAGTTATGTTGTAAAAGACTAACTACATTTCCCTCTGTCCTATCCTGCCCTTCATTTATTCCATTTTCTCCCTTGACCTGTTCTCCCACAAGAGATTGCTTCTGATTATCCTATTTCCCAATTTGCTGTCCCTTCTATTATCTTCCCTCTCTTATCCACCTTACCTTCCTGCAGGGTAAAATAGATTTCCATATCCAATTGAGGGGTGTATTATTTCCTCCTTAAGCCAAATTCCATGAGAGTAAGGTTCAGTTATTTCCTTTCATCTCCCCTCTCTTCCCTTCCATTGTAAAAGCTCTCTCTTCCCTCTTCTGTGTGAGATGATTTGCTACATTCTACCTCTCCCTTTCTCTTACTCCTAGTACATTCTGTTCAGCAGTAAATGTTATTTATTTTAGGTATTCTTCCATTATATTCAGTTCACCCTGTGCCCTGTTTATATGTATATGTGTATATAGACATACATATACACATACGCCCATGTACATATACACCTACGCATATATAATATACACATACATACATATATACATACCTATACATACTTATATATTTATGTTCCCTTTAACTACCCTAATACTGAAAAAGGTCTCATGAGCTAGAAATAACATCTTTCCAAGAAGGAATGTAAACAGTTCTACTTTAATGAGTTCCTTAAGGCTTCTCTTTCCCTGTTTACCTTTTCATGTTTCTCTTCATTCTTGTATTTGAATATCAGATTTCCTATTCAGCTCTGGTCTTTTCAACAAGAATGCTTAGAAGTTCTCTATTTCATTGAATGTATTATACTGAAGTATTATATTCAGTTTTTCTGGGTAGGTGATTCTTGGTTTTAATCCTATCTCCTTTGACCTCTGGAATATCATATTCCAAGGCCTTTGATCCTTTAGTGTAGAAGCTGCTAAATCCTCTGTTATCCTGATTGTATTTCCACAATACTTGAATTGTTTCTTTCTGGCTGTTTGTAATATTTTCTCCTTGACCTGGAAAGCCTGGAATTTGGCTACAATATTCCTAGGAGTTTTCCTTTTGGGATCTGTTTCAGGATGTGATCAGTGAATTCTTTCCATTTCTATTTTACCCTCTGGTTCTAGAATATCAGGGCAGTTTTCCTTGATAATTTCTTGGAAGATGATGTGTAGGCTATTTGTTTCATCACTGTTTTCAGGTAGCCCAATAATTTTTAAATTACCTCTCTTGGATTTATTTTCCAGGTCAGTTGTTTTCTCCAATGAGATATTTCACATTGTCTTCTGTTTTTTCATTGTTTTGGTTTTGTTTTGTAATTTCTTGGTTTCTCCTAAAGTCATTAACTTCCATCTGCTACATTCTGATTTTTAAAGAACTGTTTTCTTCAGTGAGGTTTTGAACCTCCTTTTCCATTTGACCCATTCCTCTTTTTTAAAGCATCCTTCTCCTCATTGACTTTTTGGAACTCTTGGGTTAGTCTATTTTTAAAGGTGTTATTTTCTTCAGCACTTTTTTGAGTTTCCTTTATCAAGCTATTGACTCGCTTTTCATGATTTTCTTGCATTGTTTTCATTTCTTTTCCCAGTTTATCCTCCACCTGTCTTACTTGATTTTCAGAATCCTTTTTGAGCTCTTCCATGACCTGAGAACCGTTGCATATTTATTTTGGAGGTTTTGGATGTAGAAGTCTTAACTTTTATGTCTTCCTCTGATAGTATGCTTTTTTCTTCCTCATCTCAAAGGATGGAAGGAAATACCTGTTCACCAAGAAAGTAACCTTCTGTAGTCTTATTTTCTTCCTTTGGGCATTTTCCTAGCCAGTTACTTGACTTTTGACTCCTTTGTCAAGTGGAGGGTATGCTTTAGGGACCTGTAAGTTCTCAGGTCCTCCAAGGTGGCACAATCAAGGGAGAGGAGTTTACTCCTCTTGTGGCCTGCACTTGGTCTGTGAGCAGGATTCCCTATCCAGAGCCTCCACCAGCTCCACCACACCAATGCTCCCCCTGACTCCAGGACCACCAGAGCTGAGACTCAGATCAGCCACTAGATTCCCCCAGGGTCTTTAGGCCAGGACTCCAAAAGTAGTTGCTACGGCCCGCAGTGGCTGCTGCCACCCTGAGACTCCAGGGCTGGGGCCAGACCAGGCTTCCTTCTCATGTAGATGAAAGAGCTTTCTTACTGACCTTTGAAGCTGTTTTTGGTCTTGGTGGGTTGAGGAATCTGGGAACCATAGCTGCTGCCTGGGATCTGCACTCCGAAGCCTGCTCTAGTCCTGTCTGAGCTGTGCTGAGTGGCCAACACTGGGCTGTACTCCACTCCATGCCCGGTTTGATAGACTTTTCCTGTAAGCCTTCCAGGCTGTCTTGGGCTGGAAATGTCTTTCACTCTGTTGTTTCGTGACTTTTGCTGCTCTAGAATTTGTTTAGAGTCATTTTTTATGGGTGTTTTATGGGCTTTGGGTGGAGAGCTTCTACAAGTCCATCCTTCTATTCTGCCATCTTGGCTCCGCCCCCAAAGACCTAGATGAATTTTTGATATTTTTTTATAACTTATGCTTCCATGACATTTCTCTTTCTAGTCCTGGATTTGGTCCCATGAGGCATCCTTTTCTTCATTTGTCTCATTAGGGCCACACCTTGATTCTTCCCATTGACAGTCATTCCCATTATTTTTTGTTCCATTACAAGTTCTTCTCATCCATCACTGTCCTCAAAAAGCAATTTAGCTCGCCAGTTTTTCTACTTCCCTAACGTGTGTGTGTATGTGTAGTAAGTATACAACCTCATTCAGATTTTTAGGAATCTTACTACTAATGATAATAACTCACATTTATTTAGCATTTAATGACTTGTAGAGCATTTTTATCCCCACAACCCTGTGAAGTAGGTTAAGTTAAGTAGAAGATGTGTTTCAGGACCTGAAGGTCAAAGGGATTCAGGGACATGTTCATGTTCACAGGCATGAGAAACTCTTAGGAAAAAAGTCACAAGTCTTAAAAACTTCAGAGACCTAATTTATCTTGGCTACTTCCTCCTCTTCCCTGACTGATCAGTCTTTCTTTGGTTCTTCCTGGAGTCAGTTTCTCTCTAGCAATTTAAGGGTGAGTGTGGAATCAAGCTGTCAGACTTTTAGCTGAAGTTGATTCAGATTGCGGAGATTCTTTTTTCATTTTTTAAAAATAGTATTTTTCCCCCAAGTACATTCATTTTAATAAGATTTTGAGTTCCAAATTGTTCACCCTCTTCTTCCTCTCTCCCCCTTCTGAAAATGGTGAGCAATTCGATAGAGTTTATACATGTGCTGTCATGTACAACATGTTTCCTTATTTGTCACAATTGTGGAAAAAGAAACATCTCAGAAGGACATACACATGAGAAAGAATAAAATGAATGAAAAAATGTGTTTTGATCTGCATTCAGATTGTGGAGATTCTTAGACCTTTTAGAATTTGCTTGTTAGTTATCTCTTAGCCCAGGGCCTCTGGTGTGAGATAATTTCTTATTTTCTCATTTTGTCAAGTCTTCTCTTCCATTCAAGGTCAAGAATGACTGGTTTGGTTTTTTATTTCATGTTTGGTATACTGCACATTTGATTCCCCACCAAGCACATTTTTCTTATTAGAGGGATGCTGCTTGTGTTCATATTGTTGTAGATCAGAGGTGACAGCCAGAGCCTAAGCTCAAGTTTGTGATCATGATAATTCAGCTAACTACTTTCTCTTTGCGGCATCAAGGACCCTCCTTCCTCTCATCCACATCAGTGGCTTCCAGAATTTTATCACCCTCGGGGTTATGTACATTAACTCAGATTTGCGGAAGAGTTGCTGATCTTTACTGTTAGAAGGAACTTTCTTACAGGGAGATACCTCCACTAATAATTTTTGTCCAAAAGAAAAAGAGAGAGAGAGAGAGAGAGAGAGAGAGACGGTGAGCATTTTGTGAGCATTTTCCGAGATAATTCTCTCCTACTTATTTACAAAGGCATAGTTTAGATTTTTGTTGCTGAGGAGCAGTTACAAATCATTGTAATTCATATGTTACAACTCGGTTTTATATAACATGAATTACAAAATACTTTCTTCATAATAGATGGGTAGTAGGATAGGATATTGGAAAGAAGTTTGGATTTGGAATCTGAAGACTTGTGCTGCCATCTTGGCTTTCCTGCCTGGATGGATTTTGGCAATCACTGAACTTCCCTGGGCCTCATTTTTTGCATAAGTCACAGAAAAGAGTTTGACTTGGTTTTCTCTGAGGTCTTTTTTGGCTCTAAACTTGTGATCCAGACATCTCATTTTCCTCATTTTACAGATGAGACTGAGACACAGAGGAGTGTGGTTAAACTTGTTATAAGATAGCTGGCTGTCCCCTGTCTTGAAGAAGACTAGTACTCTTTCTATCATCTGTCATACTACAAACTTAATTTTTCCCCGTCACTTCCTTTTTCTAGCAACTCCTTCACCCAAACTGGGACTTTGGACATAATTCTAAATGAAAATACTCCTTGAGGAAATCTGACTTCCCTTTTCTATTTCTAAAGACAAGAGCCTACATTTCCTTAGCAGATTCCAAGGAAACCTAGGAATAGGTACTAAAAATTTTAAGTGAGAACAGAAAGAATCCAGGTGTGGCTGTCAGCCTTTTCATCTTATGATGTGGCATAAACTGCTAGAGCTTCATAGGGCATAGATTCTTCCTGTGTTTCTGAGGGCAGGAATCCTACCATTTTTGGTTCTGTCAGCTTTGAGGCTTTTTTGTGTTATTTTCTTTTAAAAAAATAAAACAGTAGAACTGTAGCAGGACTATAAGCCCCTCCCCCCTTTTTTTTGGTGAGTGTTTTGTGAACTTTTATAAAGATCATAGTTCTCTGGTGAGATTTAATAACTGGATTTTGTGGGCAAATTTCATTTGGTTCTTATTGAGTACCAAAAAGTTTCTCTATTAAATAGTCCTGCAGAAGATTTAAGACATTTTTGGATGCTCTTCACCTTGGATAAATGTAACCTATTGTCATTCACTGTGGGCTAATAGCAATTTTTATTTACTCTTATAGTTGTGATGGATTTCAGGGTAAAATAAAACTTTCTCATTGTGAATTAGGTAAGCTGATTAACAGTAAATCCAAAGGCAACTGCATCAGAGTTCAGGCTGACTTGAAGACAGAATGTATGTGATTTGTTTAGACAAGATTTCCTCCCTTTACACCCTCTCCTTCTGTTGGTAAATGCTTAAGGTACTTGATAAATTTAAAGTTAAGGAATGCTTTTTGGTATTTTACTAAGCTTTATGTATTATGCGGTATTATTTAGTGTATTATGTGGTAGCGAGATTATGGCCAACCACTCTTCCTTTTTATCTTAACCTAAAGACATCTATTATTTTAGTTTGCTTTTGTCCATCAATTAATCAAGAATTTCTGAATACTTACTGTGTTAAGTGCTCTGTTGGGTGCTAAATGGATACCAGAAAAGTGTATATATGACTTGGTCCTGTCCCACAAGAAGCTTGGGAGAAATGTCATGAAATGGTCTGTTTTAGTAATTTTATTTGTATTCATTTAGATATGTTAAAAGGGGTGCATACTTAGAATGTAGAAAATGTGCTCCTTTCAAAAAAAATAGACAAAAACACCACTCGGTTACGTACTAGACCTCTTAAACTGTGTGTAATAGTTGTGTATGGAGAAGATGATTGGAAAGTTTTGGTGAAGCTCTTTGATTCAGTTGTCATGTCAAATTTTCCATTAGTAGTTTTGCTGCACTTTGGTATTACTTTGATAAACTTTGTATCATCAATTCAATAGAGTTTAGTCCTAATTAGAGCATAATTTGATGTCAATTTAAATTAAGAAGGGTTTTGTAAACTGGGCCATTGTGACACGGATAGTGCTAATCTTAATCAGTAGTCTGAATAGAACATGAAATCAAATTCTTATAGTACAGCAGAAGTGACAGGAACAACTGACATTTTAAATTAGAATTACTAAATTCGACGAAATTGATGTGCATGACCCCAACTAGAGAATATGTCAGTAAATCTAATAGGTAGAAATTAGTCAAGCTTTTGATTGGTGAGCTCATATATGCAGTCTTGAGAAGTGATTCATATATTATCCAGACAGCGGTCCATACTCTTTTAAAAGTAGGGTGTGACTCTGAGGCTGATGAGGTGGTCATGGCATATTTGTGTGCTGTAGCTTCATCTGACTTTTATCTTCAGTAGTCACTTTGAAAAACTTTGAATGTGTGACAGCTTCCAGGGGTCATAAAGCTTGGCTAGTACCTCATGTCTTACAAGAATTGAAACCTCATTGTTTGCTTAAATCCTTAAAGATCTGAATCTGGGTTTTATTTTTAAAATAAAATTCTTGTAGGTAAAAGAAAGGGAGAAAGGGAAAGGGAGGTTATAAGCACGGTCAAAACTTACTATATGAAAAAGTAAGATTTCTGTCATGGAGTTTCAAGCACAGTGCTTAATGAAATCCTTTTCTGTTTCTTATTTTCAGCTGAGAGAAAGCTAATTTCCCATACCTTAAAGGCATCGGGTACAGTTTTTCCTGTGGAGAAACACTTCTATTTTGGTTGAAGAATTAGTAATGTTATAAAGAATCAAAGATCTTGGAAAATAATGAAGCTATTGAGTATAACTTTCAACGTCTTAATTCACATGTAGATGTGGCATCAGAGACCAGAGTAGTTTTTGGTAGTATTTAAAATTGGTTCTTAGACTAAAATCTTAGTCATTAAGAATTAGTGTTGTATATTGTACTTTATACACACATGTACATAAAATATACATATACATAAATACTTATAGATGTATATGAAACTAGGTTGAAAAGGAGAGTCATGTTGATCCAGATATAGTCATATTCTTACCAAAATAGGCTTTGTAAAAAAACCTTAGTGGGGGCTGTGGTTACAGTCTTAGAAAGGCAACAAAATGACAAAGTTGAAGAGGGTGTTGATAAAAAAAAAAAAATCAGACCTCTGTATTGGAATTGACAGAAATGGTTAAAAAGAAAATCTTATGGAAAAGATTTTTTTCAATGCATTATTTTGTGTAATTATTTTTAGAGGATTTTTGTTTCCCTTTCAAAGAAATATCAGATGTGGCATAGTTTTGGTGGTCTATATTCAGACCAATGAAATAATAAATTATAAATGATACATAAGGCTAAAAGATATTAAGCCCCCTCTCTCCCCATTCCCCTTTTTCCTGTTCCTGCCATTCTTTAAAATAATTCAGATTTTTTAAGTTCCTGCCTACACCTTTCTTGGCTCTTCCTTTGGGTTCTTTTTGGCTCGCTAGGACTGATCATTTCTTCTGTTCTGATTTTTTTTTTTTTTGATGGTTTGATTTTTTTTTTTTTTAATGGTTCTTTCTGAGGTACTTGGTGGCAGAAAAATTCAGTGAGTGGTTCTGATTATAACTTTGTTATGTTGTTCTGTCAGATTGCCCATGTATCTAAGCATATTTCTGATTTGATTAAAAATTACTTTTGAAATAATTATCATAAGCCACATACATGCATATAATTTTCTTCAGTCTCTCACATACTCCCAATATATAGTCATTTATGCAAGTTTCAGCCTATGTTTTTTCACTAGTTCCTCTTTCTCTTCCTTTTTTTTTATTTTTGTTTTTAGCAAAAAGAAGCTAGGAGAGTAATAGAATAAACTTTTTTTTGTTTGAAAAATAAGCTAGTGGGCTTTACCAAATTTGATACATTTTATTTGTTAGAGAATTTTCAGAGTATGAGGAGAAATAACTTTGTACAACAGAAGATTCTGTATCACCTTTACTTAATATGAATCAACATGTTAGCAACAACCCTCTTAGAAATTTACAAAAGTTATTGTTTTATTCTTTATGGAATAGTATTTGATATTATCTATGAAAATATTAAAACAAATCAACCTGAATTGAATTTTTTTAACTGATGTTTTATCTTTTATTTTTAGCACTGTGACTTCTGCTGTGTTTACTGTGGGGGACAATGTTGTTTCAGGCAGTGATGATCGTACTGTAAAAGTATGGGATTTGAAAAATATGAGATCCCCAATTGCAACTATCCGAACAGATTCTGCTATAAACAGGTAAAATTAAACTATTTGTTATGTAAAGATATATGTAAAAAAATAACCTCCTAATGCTCTGAAAAGTGTTGAATATAGTTTCCCAAAACATGTAACTTAGGTTGTAAATAACTCTTTTTGGAAGAGAATTTAGATATTTCATCACTGACCCTCAATATACATTCACTTGTGGAAAATAAAATCAGCCTGGGATAGTGTGCTTTAAAAAAAATTAGGTTTTTTTCTGTATTAAAAACTTAACAATGGGTAGAAAGTACAGATAATTTTTAATTCTGTGGGTCAGACTTTGTATCTAGTTTTGAGTACCAGCTGCATAGAGTGGAGCTGGAGATAAGTAATTTTGTTCCATGCTTCAGAATAATATCTCTAATACCTTATTTTTCAGTAAAATACAAAAAAATATTTATTATTCCTTTTCAGTGGCCTCAAAAATATTGTTGTGTAAAGTCTTATTTGGCAGGTTGTGTACATAAACTGCATTTATCTCTTCTCTGCAGGATTAATGTATGTGTTGGTCAAAGAATCATTGCCCTTCCACACGACAACCGGCAAGTTAGATTATTTGATATGTCAGGAGTACGATTAGCAAGGCTCCCCCGAAGTAACAGACAGGTAACTGAATTACTACTTTTAAAAATGAGCACTGCATCTCTTCTGTGATTTTGAAGAAGGTTTAACTATGAGCTCAGAATTTTATAAATTAATTATTTAAAACTATGCATTGAAAAATCAGACAACTAAATAATGAACTAATTATTGAATAATAGGCCTAACTAGAGCCAGCTTTACACATGGTTGAAGTATACTAATATATATGTAGTTGATTTGAGGGTCACTAGTAGGTCCTCCCATTTGCAAAACATCTATGTGCATGTGTGCACACATGCATACACACACATGCACAAATGTGTATCATCCTATCATTAGTGTTTGACACCTGTTAAAATGCTCTAAGCATCGGTAAGCACCCTGATATACACCCGGAGGGCCTGCTATCATAGGTTCTTTGATCTGCATTTCTAAAAGAAAACTTTTGAGGGGTCAGCAATCACTGTAATCCAAGCACATGTATCATTCACTTAGTTCAGGGGAAAAAGTTAGTTCCCTGTAACTTCAGAGAAAATAGAGAGAAATCTAAATCAAGAGACAGAGCTTCCAAACTGTCTGACAGTAACCAATTTATGTAGCACAAATCCGCAGACAGATGCAGCTGCTTGACATACTTACATAGTTACCAGAGAGGGAATCATCATCCTCAGGGTTTTCAAAGCGGGGGTGGGGGATTTTGTGGGGGAGTCTTAGAGTCTCATCTGGCCAAACACAAAATACTTCCAGTCAGTAAGCCCAAAATACAACTGCACCTCAGTCTTTATACACTTTGTAGAGTCAGAGGGCTTCACAAACTTTGAGGAGCAGTACCTTGTTAACAGGAGGTGTGGGCCTTCCAACAGGCCTGTTAATGGGTGGGGAAAATCTTTAATCACATTATTCAGTCCGAGGCACTTGATTTGACGAAAGAGCCTACTTTGCTTACCATTACAAGTGGCAATATTACTCCTTGTCGGGAGGGATATGATACTAAGTAGTATCTTTAATTTTAATACTTTAGCATAAATGAGTTGCTTAGAGCATTTTTAAAATTGTGATGGTAATGCACAATAATGCACTTGTGATGTTGGGGAAAGTAGGGAGAGAGATTTTAAAAATCAAAGGAGCCATGTAAAAGGACTTACTGAATAAGGAGTTAGCAGCGGTTCCCAAAGACACACATAACCGACTTCCTAATTTTGTGTTAAAAATGGAATGAAGTTTTTTAAAAATAAAAATCCTTATTAATTTAGGTTCCATTCTGAAAATTTCCCATCTCCAGCATTTATTCTCCTTGTGACCATTTACCTCTTCCAAACTCTGGTTATCTTCTGTGAAATAAGGATAATCATACTTCATAGATTCATGCAAAAAGAGAATTGTTCCTGAAATGGTGACTTTCTGTTCTCTACTGCTTGTTTTATTATAATAAAAATCAACTCTCATTACTTTAAAACTGTCCCATCTATCTGTGCTTCCTTCTGAATTATTCTTCTTTCCTATGCATATAAAAAAATTTCAGTGATTCTCTACCTTTTTACTTCTTTTTTTTGCATCACCATTGCTTCCTTCCTTCCCTCCTTTCCATCTTTATCCCCATCTAAAAACCAGAGAGGTGGGAAAAATTAATGCTCCTAAAAAATAAGCCTCATTCATTCAGTGACTGTGACTGCAGGGGTGGTTCTTCTTCCACATCTTTATTCTGTCACCTGTCTTGTCTTTGACCTTCTGGAGGGGGTGGGTGGTTGTCGCCTTGAGTCAGGCATCTTAAGTCTTTTAAAGGTTTTCTTTACAATGTTGTCATTGTGCAGATTGTTCTCTTGGTTCTGCTTTTTTCACCTACATTGGTTCCTATTTTCCTGGGTTCTGTGAAATATTCTTTCATCATTTCTTATGGTACAGTAATATTCCATTATATTCAGATACTGTAGTTTGTTCAACCACTCCCTAATTGATGGGTGCCCACTTTCCTTCTGGTTCTTTGCTTCTGAAAAAAAAGAAGTGCTTTTATAAATGTTTGGTTGGATGTGGTACTTTTCACTCTGTCTTTGATCTCCTTGAGGTTGGTACCTGCTATATGGCCAGACTGCTTTATTAGGTGGTCTCAAACAAGCAACTGTTTTTCTCCTCAGGGAGTCTCACTCCCTCCTTTTGGGGAGAGTCATTCTTAAAGCGTAAAACTGCACAAAGACTTTTGGGATATCCACCATGTGCTGCTCCAGTGTTTCAATGGCTTTCTTTCCTTCCTTCTTTCTAAGTGTATTTGGCATTATGCATTGTTTGCATATTGTCTTCCTCATTAGAAGGTAAATTCTTTGGAGGTGAGGACCATGCTTTTGCCTTTCTTTCTATTCCCAATGCTAATTTGGTTGCTATAGATCTTGTTTTTGGACACTAATTTTGGTTTGTTTGACTATTACCAGGGCCACAGAAGAATGGTGTGCTGCTCAGCTTGGAGCGAAGATCATCCAATATGCAACCTGTTCACTTGTGGGTTTGATCGCCAGGCCATTGGCTGGAACATCAACATCCCGGCTTTGCTACAAGAAAAATAAGATCTGTGGATTCTCCACAATTGCTTTTTTGCCATAGACTTTTAACTCATGCAGATATTTCTGCGTATTGGTCTGCCATTATTGTGAGAATTTAACCCTAAAAAGGGGGGCTTTGTACATGTTGTTTCCACATTGTGCCCAGTTTGCATGATATGAACTGAAAATGTGTGATCATTTTTCTTCCCTTGATTTCTGCTTTGTGTATGACCTTTTATATACTGGCATCCATTGGTCATTAGAAATGAAGTTCACAGAGCACATAAAATGCTCATGAATTACACATTTGCTACACAAACAGGGCATTACATTTCTGTGAACTCAGTGTCAATGTGAAATCCGTATACTCATTGTGAGATAGATAGTGGTCTCTTGCATTTTACAGAAAAATCATAAATATCTACTACATTTTGAAAAGATTGAAGGCCTGAATATGAGTTGGTATAAATTTCACTGGTAGTCACACATTTCATGTTTACTTCTTACATGAAGTTTTGACATGTAGTGCTTCAGTGTAATACAGTTTCAATGCTAAATTTGAGTATAGTTCTGTAAGAATAGTGTGGTTTGAGAAGTAAAAGTTTAGCAGCTTCTAGTATGTCTAGAATGTTGACTCAGCATTCAGAGGAAGTTTCTTTTTAAAAAGAAGTGTTTTCTACCCTATTAATATTTAAAGTCATTTCAATTTCATAAGGTCTTGCACTAACAAATTCCAAAATAGGATTCTAATCACTGAAATATGTTGAAGCAAAATTTAAAGCACTTTAGTTTATAGCTGTGGTTATAAACAGTTTATTGAAGTTTCAGATGACTTATCCAGTGACTGTGACTTGACCTTTGTGAGAAGGACTTGCTACCTTTTGGTGACCTACCTGAAAATCTTCTTTATGTTCTCCACCTTCAGTTTGCATCTTTATAAATAGGTCCATTTCCCTGGTGGCATTTGAGAGCCAGCAATGCGAATACATGAGTACTACCTCACAGATGAATGTTAGGAACTTTGAATCTCACTGTGGCCTAGTTAAAGCACTTTTGGTTTATAGCTGGAATATTGAATTAAAATCATAAGGGAGGAAGACAATCACACCAAATGTATCTTGAATATAAACAATTTGGTATTGGTTTGATAAAATTATAACACAGGAAAATATTTGTATGTGTGGAAGATTCTTTTTTCTCAGACCAGTAGCTGAGACTAGAGCTACTGCTGTACTTTTACCATATTGCGAGTGAGTGATCCGTTTACCCTTGGCTCCTTGGAGATCAGAATGTTGTACTAAAATTCCTAAGTATTACTATTAACTTGCAGTCTTACTTAAAAGGTGTCTTAGTGCACTGCCCTTCACGTGGATGGCCATTTTTCTTTTATTTGTGGTTTTCTCCCTTATTTTTAGATGATATGGGACAGTGGTTCACAGTTTTTTAACTGATATATCCTTACATATCCATACAGTAAGGTGTAAGGTTAATTGGAAAGAGGAGGCTCTTCAGAAGAGCTTATTATGAATGAAAAGAAAGCCACATTTTTTTGACACAATAAATAGAACAGTAGCTGAGCTTACAGAGTTGGATTCTTGTACATTTAGAATAATTTTTCAGGGCTTGATTAACTTATCCATTTGTGTATTCAGGAGTCAGAAATAAGAAAAAAAAAAGGAGGGAACTCCTAAAAAGAATGGGTTAAAAGTTAAAACAACAAAAAAATAATATTGTATAGATCTGGGGGGTTTTGTTGAAATGATAAGAAGTAAATGAACATTACAGGAAAGTTTTATTTGAGACTCAGAAGGCTTTGATATGTTTTCCAATTTGATATTTTTTTATTAGCTCAAATACAGTTTGGGGAGTCCAGAGGCAGTTGCCACTATAGTAAGTAAAAGCGCTCCAGGTTTCAGCTACTGCTTTCTGAAGAATATTTTGTCATAATGCCTTGGTTCTATTGAGGCATTTGCTATGACTTATTTTTACCCTGCTATGCATTAGCTTTTGGAAAATTGATATTCAGAATGCCATTTCCTATCCCCGTTATTTTATATTCAAAGGCCAGAGTATTAACTTGCTCTTGAATGCTAGATTACAGAGATAGTGTTATTGACTTGATTTCTTTTAATTTGGAAATTTCAGATATTTTGGAATCACTGCTGGAAATAGAAATATGCATAT
Source organism: Bettongia penicillata ogilbyi (assembly GCA_023548195.1). Taxonomy (NCBI): domain Eukaryota; kingdom Metazoa; phylum Chordata; class Mammalia; order Diprotodontia; family Potoroidae; genus Bettongia; species Bettongia penicillata. The sequence goes on along the minus strand of JAJHZJ010000011.1, from coordinate 2,734,023 downwards.
ATATTATATATATTCACACATCCATACACACACACACTAAAAACCAAGTTTTAGCCTGTTTTTGCTTAATGTTTATGAAGCCTTTCGAATACATGATGTGGAGGCCGTTCAGATCTATGCAGACCAGTAACCATCACTGCCAGTGACTGCTTACTTTTACCACAAACTGGAGGGGCCAACCTCTGACACCAACATGAGTGTACACTCATTTTCATTGGGAGTAAAGTAAATCCTCAAGGTGCTAGAGCTGAGTTCTCAAGAGCAGGCTAATATTTACATGATTAACTACTGTATCATCTTTTAACTTGATTTCATATAATACCTATTTGTGGCCATAAATGTTATTTCCAGCAAGTCAGGTAGGCAGTTGGTGATAATGAATTTTGGGGGGTTGAAATTAAGTCATGTTTCTAGCCACACATAGTTAGTGCCATTTGAAATAGTGTTTGAGGAGGGAACTGTTTCACGCTTAATGCAGACATGTCCAGAATTTCATTTAATAATGGAGGAAAATGTGTTAGGGAAAAATACATATTGGTGCAGAATTTCATAGAAGATACATCGTTGGGCACGGCAGTGGTGTTACGTGGCTTTCTTTTTTTTTCTACCAGTGCACATCCCTTTTTTTACAGATTTAAAATCTGTACATATTTTGGAGTCTTATGTAAAAAAAAAAAGTTTGCTGCCTAAATCTGTGAGTACAAATTTCTTTTGGAAGAAAGACGTATTTGTAAGTGTTGTATGGATCTCCTTGTTTTTTATTTACTTTTACTGTGCTGATTGTTTTTTACGTGTTTGTGTCTTCATTGAAATTTGAAATTCATTAAAACATCCATGTTCCATGATTACTGTTTTTTGAAGTTATATATGAACTACTCTCATGTTTTATTATGGCATTCCATATGTGTTTCAAATACTTCTGCATTGGTCAAATAACAGGTTCTGAAAATGGTTTTTATCAGACCTAGAAGTTTTCCAGAGCTGAGTGAAAACAAGTTAGATAAAAGTTATTACTGCCAATTTGAATTTCAGAAAAATGTTATAATAGGAAAAATATAAAGTTCACCTTCTTGTTCACTTTAATGAGGTGCCAAAACAAATAAATACAAATTCATTTCTAATTTTTTTTCCACTGAAAATAATCCTGTTAAAAATAGAACTTGAGTAAAGCAATTAAAAACATTTTTTTTTCCTGTAGAGGTCATCAAATATCAGAAAATAGTTTATTCTTATTCTAGCTTGAAAGTAAAACATTTTTATAGCTTAAAAAAATGGATTCTCTTTACCGTGGAAAAATGTAAATCAAGATTGACAAGTAGTTCTTTGTACATTGTATTCTTATATGAATGAAGCAGTTCATATAGAAGCCTCCAGGGGTTTCAAATATTATCTGATCTTGTCTCAGTTATCAATAGTTTCTTTTTCATAATTTTATAGTTCATTGCTTAAGAGAAACATCATAGGAATTACGTATTGCACTTCAGAGATCCTAGGAGTTTCTCAAACATCTTTCATGGAATAATTCTTTGCTAACCTGACTTATAACTACATTTCTCTTACTTTGGTCTCCTTAAGTCATTAGTCATTGTTCCTGTTGGAAACAGTAGATGGAGCAGAAAAAATAGTAAGATGTTTCTTCTTTCTAGAGTCTAATGTCTTTGTTGATAACTAAATGGGATGAGGCCTTGAGGCTGCAAGTAAAGCAGATCACTAGGGCCCAGTTAGTGTACATATCTTGCCATCTGCCCTTCTGCTAAATGTCTCTCCCTACAAGGTATAGAATCCACCCTGACCTTCAGAGACCCTCTGCCACCCTTTGCCACTCCCACCCCTAGGGAGTTACTCCGTTCAACCTGGCAACTATTTCCTGGGGCACAGCAATCTGGATCAGAGCATGAGTGCCTTGCCATCAGCTTTTCCCTCTGACCGCCTTTGAGTACACCCTACTCCTCATAGGCTCTTAATCTCTTAGATCAGTAATCAAATCATATCGATATTTCCATTGCTGTTAGACAAACTGTGACCATTTACATTGTCCTATGGCTCCACTCACAAGCCTTGTGACTTGATCAAAATACTCAACTCACTGATGTATTTCTAATATTATATTGGCACCCTATTCATATTAAGCGCTTATTATGTGCTGGGTCCAAGAGTTGGACATGACTGAAAATGACCCAACAACAACATGTGCCAGGCACTGTGCTAAGCACTGGGGACTCAAAGACAAAAGACAGTAAGGAAACACTGACCAGGATATGGATCAGAGAGGCTCTTTCCTTGCCACCTAGATTGATTGATTTTTCCTCACGTAAGAGTTGTGTTGATGAGATCTACATGTTTTGACTGAGCAATAATATTTCCTTTGAGGTGAGGTAGAAGAGCTTCCGCAGATGGTCACAGCCAACTCGACGGAGAGCATCCCAGCAGGAAGTGACTGTGGTAGCTCTGGAGAGAAGCATCCGTGTGAAGCTGTGAAAAAGAAGCGGAGGAGCAGGACTTCAGCATCACTTGGACACACTGTTCTACCTGGGGTGCAGCTCTGGCATGTTGAGTCATCTAATGAGTATTCCGTCTCCCACCTATGGTGTGGGAATCTGGGAAATTATACATCTTGGTATATGGAGGGATCTTCCCCTGTCATTTACTATTTTATACTCATTAAAATCTTTGCTATTTGATTTATGTTTTCTGGTCTGTTGATAGCATATATACCGGATGGTGACTTGAGCTGTACTTGTATGACTGATTACTTGAAATACTCTTCCCTGAACCTAGAGATAAAAGGAGAGGTTCCAGAGTCACACAGGACTTGTCCTACATGTCTGTTACCTGAAGAAATCTTTCATACTACTTGTTTGCTCAGTCGCTTTGGTTCTGTTCGACTCTTTGTGATCCCATTTGGGTTTTTCTTGGCAAAGATGCTCGTATGCCATTTCCTTCTCCAGTTCATTTTACAAACGAGAAAGCTGAGACAAATGGGGTTAAGTGACTTACCCAGGGTTGCACAAGCTAGGAAGTGTCTGAGGCCCGATTTGAAGGTGAGCCTAACTACAGGGCTGGCACTCTGTCTACTGTACCATTGTGCCACTTCTGAATAATGCCTTGTTTTTTAATGTGTTCAACTCCCTCTTCACTATCCTCTGCCTCTCCTTTGGGCAAACCTCAACTTCAACTCAATAAACATTTCATGTAATTAAAAATAATTTTTTAATAACCAACTTTTGTTAAAAATGAAAACCAAGTACTTAAAAAAAAACAACAGAACCACTTTGGCGCTAGAGAGAACTCTAGTTATATTGGACAAAAGATTTTGGATTATTGTATGCTCATTCGCAGTTTTGCAAATGTCACTGGCCAACAGAGAGTGCTTTAAACAAAATGTGGAAGAGAAAAATCATGACCGTAAATATTAGTTTCATTTGTTTAATATCTGAACAATCAGCTGGTCATGGTGGTGCATGTCTATAATCTCAGCTGCTAGAAAGGCTGAAACTGCTAGGCGTCTGGGACTTTAGTGTTCTGCAATGCAATGGGCTAAGTCAACTGGGGGTCTGTACTGAGTCTAGCATTAATATGATGAGCCCTCTGGGAGCAGGGGAGGAACCAGCTTGCATAAAGAGAGGCCTTGTGGCCCAGACCCGAAAATGGGGCAGATCAAAGCTTCTAATTCATCAGTAGAGAAATCAGCTAGCCCTTATACTTCCAGCCTGGCCAGCATAGGAAGACACAGTTTTAAAAAACAACAAACCAGTAATAATCTTTTCTATATGTTTTTTCTCCCAGAAGAAAGTATTTAAATTTTCAAGGATGGTATGAGGAGCCTAACTTAGGAACAAAGTAGGCATAGTCCATGCTGTGATTCCATTTTGTAGCTGAAACATTCACCTTTATTCACTTTCTGACTCCATTAAAAGTTTTGTGTGTCATGTATGTACATATGTGTGTGTATATATATTTTAACTAAAGAGAAATAATTTTGCTTTCAGAGTATTTAGAGTGGTTTATTATTTCCATTGAGATAACAGAAACTTCCCCCAGATAGGGTTGGAAATTCTAATTCCAGTGAATTGAAAAACCAAACCAAACACTCCTTCCTCTGTTTGTCAAAGTTATTTAGGATTATCGATAATTTAAATTTATGTGCTCATGGAGACAATGATTTGAATAATTCAAAACTGTTAATAATCCAAATGTCATTTTTATTTGTGACTAAGAACACTTGGAATACGTTGCATATGATGTTTTACCAGCTGGTTTGTTTTCCACATTATGTATTACGTATGTTATTCCAAATTATGTTATTACATATTCCAAAATATGTATAAATAATAAATTCGCATTTCCTGAGTACATACAAACTGACAACAGAGGAAAACTTTTTAGAAAGGTACCAGATGGCAGGGGAAAACCTTGGCATTAAGAATTTGTCTAGAAAGCAACTGACACAAACACAAAGCCACGAATGTATACTCGTTTTTAAATTATCTCATTCTCATCTTTGGGGGTGGAGTTCAGGTGGTAATAGTTCTGGGAGAACTCAATGTTCTCCTATTCTTTTCTGTTTAATTCTTTGTGGACTGTTTGCACAGATGCATAAAATAAAGGCCCTTTGCAGTTGAGCAACATTTTAGGATCTAAGCTTTTTGAGTCTCACTGAAAGTAATCTTCAATTCAGACAGGGCAATGGAGATGATATGTACCTCGTATTTCCACATGGTTTGGATTGCTGTTAGGTCTCTTATTTTGAAATCTTTTCATTCCATGTAGTTTGGAGATCATAAATATTTATTTGGTAGGGAGATCTGTATTAAAATTTGTGTGGATGGATGTTATGTCTAGGTAATTGTGGATAACCTACCAGTGTGAATTTCAGATTTGTCTTTCCACTTTTTTGTGCTACTTAAATTGTTTTTCAGTCAATAAACATTTATTAAGTGCCTACTATGTGCGATACACTGGCGAGAATTTCATGAGCCTGTTCTGGAAACCTGGAATCTACCTAGAAATGAGATCATACTTTGTAAAATGAGATATGTAAATTTGCAAGATTTTTGGTGTTATTATTATTACCCACTTTGTGGGTAATAATAAATGTGCTTTTAGGAGAATTACCAGTATACTTGCTAGAAAGTCCTGTTTCACTTCTGTTTGTGTTTTTTTGTTTTGTTTTGTTTTCTGATTTTATTTTTTGAAGATAAAATTAGTTAACCATTTAAATGTTCCTGAACAGGGTAGAGAAAGGATGTCTGGCATTCCTGTATTTATTAATTATTATTAATCATATATAATTATATAATATTAATAATTATATTAAATATATTGTATATAAATTATATTTATATATTATATAGAAATTATATAAAATATATTAAATATATATTAATAATTATGTTAAATATAGTTATATAATTAATAATAATTATTATTGTGCAGCTCTAGCCACTGTTATATATTTAGAATGGGAACATTTATGTAAAATGCCATTCTTAAGTTTTGTGTTATGTCTGGGCAGCTCTGTGTTCCCCCTCACTCTCTAGAAATTTTTTGTTAGTTCATGAAAGATGGTAAGCTTCTGATTGGTAATTTTAGGTACTAGGTTATGTCTTGCTACATATTTGGTAGTTGCTAAATTTTTATGGCCTATGGTAATTTAACAGTTTACATAATTTATTTGTATAATCTATACCAGTATAAATTGATTCTATAATTTCTGGTGGCAATGACCTGAATTGCCACCTCTGGAATCAAATATAAGATCCTCGGGTTCGAAGCCCTTCCTAACCACTCTCTCTTTCCAGTGTTCTCATATTTTACTCATTCCGCCCTATGCCCCCCAGATTCTAGGATCAGCTGACACTGGTCTCCTTGCTGTACCTCACCCAAGACACTCAAACTTTGCACTTCACGCATTTTCACTGGCTGTCCCCCATCCCTGAATGCTCTCTCCTCAGCTCTCTGTCCAGCTTTCCCAAGCTTTCTTCAAGTGTGAGCTAAATTCTCCCATTCTACCAAGAAACTTTGTAGGCTAGTGCCTTGCCTCTGAGATAACTTCTACTTTCCTCTGTGTTTTGTTTGTACGTAGCTGTTTATATGTTGTCTCCGTTAAATTATGAACTCCTTGAGGGCAGACATTGTTTTTGCCTCTTTATCTCCCTCATGCTTAGCACGGTGGCTAGCACATATTAGTCATCTAATGTTTGTGGTTGTTTCCACAAACTCTCATTTTTCTACCATCTGTAAAAATGCTCCAAGGATGTCTATATGTTCTCTTTCTCCTTTTCTGATGAGAAAACATTAATATTTTTATAGATATCTTAGGATGGTGGGCCCTATATTTTGCTGATTATGTCGTTTTATTGTCCATTTTACAGTTCTAAAAGTATATATTAAAACCGCTGTCATATAAGTGTTATCACAAACATGTTCTTTCCATTCAGCTTTGATGTTAGGATGACAGAAAATGTTTCACAAAATATTTATATGTCTATCATCATGCATCAATTTAATGTGACCTCTGAATTAAAGATTGAAGCCAGTCCCTTTATTTTCTTAGTACACTTGAAGAATTTTAGACTCGTTTAAGTCCAAAATGGTATTTTTTATGATTTTTGTCCCTTACTCTCAAAGAGGACCAAAACCTCACTATATTGGGGTGAAGGTACAATGTGTCTGACTGCCTGATCAGACCAGTAGGAGCTTGGAAGCTGGACCACAGGTCAGGCACAATAGTCTATATGAACGTTTGAATTGGAGAGGTCTCTAAATAATGTGCATCTCACCTTTCTTTTGAGCTATAATTCTGCTTTGCCCATAGAACACAGCAGCTTATTTAATGTGGTCATGGCATGCTTGGTATATTTTTTTATAGGTTGCATGAAATGAAGTTGCTGTCCAGTATATTTCTTGTGGAATCATATAGCTTGAAATTATACATGCATATCAAGTGATTAATAAGATGTTTTGGTTTGGCTTCATCTTGAAATCATACTTCTGTTTTGGAGAGATGATAATGAAATAATAAGGCTAGGAAGAGCCTTAATAGGCTTAAAATATCTCCCTGAAAAATGCCACATTTTATATGCTCTGTTTTTGATACCATTATCTTTTTTGAGGCAATCAGGGTTAAGTGACTTGCCCAGGTCACACAACTAGTAAAAGTGTCTGAGGTCACATTTGAACTCAGGTCCTCCTGACTCCAGGGCAGGTGCTTTATCTACTGCACCATCTACCTGCCCACTCTTGATATTGTTATTGTGATGGCTTGTTTTAAACAAAGAACTGTTTTCTAAGTAGACATGATATTCTACTGCGAAGCTGTGACTTAGACTTATCACAGCCCAAATGAGATTAAAGGTAATGGGAAATGTTTAACAAAATAATTGAAAACACAATACAATGTTAAAATGTTAGTTTTTAGTTTTCTAGAGAAGAATCTGTGATAGGGATCTGTTTGTACTGAGTCTGATACCACTGCTGAATACCATCGCTTGATGGCTTTACCTTTCTAATGGCAAAGTCTGCTACATATAGTGTTTAGTGCAAATCCTGAAATGGTTTTACATTCTCTTTGAAATAATGTGGGAGAATGCATTAATTTATGGTTTATAGTAAATGCCAGGGGTTTTGTCTTGCTCTTTTCGGTACAGTTTGTTTGCTATTTGGATTCCTGCCATCAAACTCAAAAAGGGCTTTCAAAATTCTAGTCTGTCCATCTCCTTTTCAAATTAATTTGAGACAATATCCATTTTTATGAATAATTTCTGAATTTTATTTTAAGTAAAGATTGTCAATGGCAAAAGCTTCCTCAACCATTTTCTCTTCAGATTTCAGCAGCTTCTCAAAACTGATTTAATTCTTTCATATGATTGTCCTATATTGGTTAGTAATACATCATTGTGCAACTTGGAACTTTGATAAAAAGCATGAAGTTTTTGCCTCTAAGTGGTGAGATTTGTTTCAAGTTTTGTAATGGTCATAATATTAGGATGTGGTGAAGTGAACAGTGAGTTGGCCTTAAAGCCAGGAGGAATTGGGTCTAAATGTCCCCTCGACACATTCTGGCTGTTGACCCTGCCCAAATCACTTAACTTTTAGGTTTCTAGGCAACTCTCTGAGACTCTTAACTTGCAAGGAAGAATTCTGAGGTACATTGATAAAGCAGGTTTTCTCATCCAGGAGCTCTTTTTTTCCAGTAGGACCACAAGTTCAATGCCTATCCTTAGAGTACTGGTATACAATGAAAGCATTCAGGTGTTCAGTCCAGTTCATGCCCACTTGGTTTGCCCTCTTCAGTATTTCAGTACCATCTGCTGTGAAATATTTCCAGAAGGTGGAGTATTGGTGTTTTTGACTTGTTCTGTTTTAATTTGTCGTTTTGAGGTACCAAAACATGGAGTTTTGAAGCCAATTTTCCTGATTTTAGGTCAAACACTCTCTAAAAGACCACCTGGCTGCCATATTGATTGTATGTGGCAAAATTCAAATTCAGGTTAGCCTGACTTCAAGCTCTATTCACTCTGTCAAATCCCTCTCAGGGTTGTTGTGGGGATCAAATGAGATAATATTTGTAATATTCAGCACAGTGCCTGGCACATGGTAGGCTTCGTGTTTTCTTTCCTTCCTGTTTATAAACTTGCAAATTACTTTTCTTATGCTTTTGAAAAGAGTTTTTGAAAGTGGCCTATTTACTTGGAAGGAATTTTGTATTTTGTAGTTATTGCTTTTTGGTATCAAATTGAATTTATTTTTTACCCACCTTGACATTTAATGTGTTAGGACTTTTTTTCTTTTTAAAAGATACAGTTTGGCATTAGTGGAACAAGGGAATTAGTTACTCTGAAGTCTCTTGAAAGAAGAGAGAAAGGTATACTTAAGAATCGCTAAACTAGAGGTGTTAGAGGTGAGCCTAGTGGTTTTGATATTTATATGGTAGTATGTTAGTTTTCTATCCAAGGGGAAATTTGTGATTTATTAAAATGGCCACAAGAGACATTGCTTGTGTTGACATCATTACTGAATATAAGATAATGAGGTATAGCCTAGTGTAGTGAATAATAGTAATTGGTAGCATTGCTATAGGTAGCGTTTTAAGGTTTACAAAGCACATTACACATATTTTATCCTCACAACAGTCCCCATAGGAGGTTGGTGCCATTATTATCCCCATTCTATAGAGGAGAAAATGGAGGCAGGAAAAATTAAGTTATTTTTCTCAGGGTCCCACAACTAATGAGGCCAGATAAGAACTCAGGTCTTCCTGATTCTAAGTCCAGTGATCTATCCACTGTGCCTTTAGGTAGCTCTAGAGTTGGAAAGTCCAGGGTTCAATTCCTGCTTTTGAAAGAGTCAAAATGAGACCGTAAGTTATCAAGTGATTGGTGGAGGTCGCTGCACTGATAAAATCATAACATCTGGACTAGAAATATACACTGCTGTGGGCAACTTTTTTAATCATTTCAACTATACGTAGAGTGCTTAATTGTCCACAGAGTCTCATAGTCCTTTCCACTTTTCTTTTAGATGATGTGGAATGTATGTGTGTTTGTGCGTATGTGTGTGTGTGTGTGTTTGTCCTTTGTTGCTGAAAAAGAGCATGCCATCAGAGAAATGATGGTATGACTTGCACTTGACTTTGTTTTGAGTGAGGGAGGGCTATGCAGGTCACCAGCCTCACTTCTCCTCCAGAGCCATCTGAATCCAGTGACCAGATACTCATCAGATGACTGGAGATGGCCCAGAATGAGGCAGTTGGGGTTAAGTGACTTGCCCAAGGTCACACAGCGAGTGTCAAGTATCTGAGGTGAGATTTGAACTCAGGTCCTCCTAACTCCTGTACTGTTGCTCTATCCACTGCACCACCTAGCTGACCCTACGTGGAATATGAGAGAATACAGAAATGAATAACTCTGCCTCACTCCCTACCTCTTCAAGTTGTTGCCACAGTGTTAGGGCCAGGTTAATCTGGGCTTGGACATCTGCGATTCTGTCTGTCATAGGTGAACATGACAGACGTTGGTTGATGGCTGGTTATACTACTAGAAATCTCTAAGGGCATGATTAAAATCTCACGCATTTGCTTTTTATCATTTCTTAATGTTGACTTGTCCAGTGGTGCCTGGAACTGAATCTTCAGAGCTCTTCTGATTCATATCTGTTTTTGTTCTGTAATTTGGAAGTAAATGGAAAAACATTGCTAACTCCTCTTTTCCTAGCTGCCTTGCTAAATTAAGCAGCAAGATTTCGACAGCTAGTTCTCTTGCCAATGCGTTTGCATTTGTACAATATGTCCAAACTTCTGCTTTATTTCAGTATATTTTTGTCTTTCAGTGATTTGGTGGTACGTAAATGGGTATGAATCCAATGGATAGCTAATTTTTTCTCTCCATCAACTCAGATTGCAGTTCTTGTATTCTTTAGTCTTTGGTCTTTATGAGTTGTTGTGGATGAAAAAATTCATCCTACTGAAACTAACCAGGTGATGAGTTTTTTCTCTTTTAAAATTAGCCACGCTGATCTTCATATAACAAACATTCTGCCCAGCACTGGATCTATATTAAGCTTAGTAGGCCCAGCAGAGATTGTGTTTTGCTGGCATAGTTTTTAAAGACCCAGATTTCCTCCATGATCATGAACCAGAGGGGGACTTTAATGGGGCTTTAAATACAGAAATAAACATCCTTGGGAATTAAGTTATTTTGACCTCTTACGAGGTTACACGTTGAAGCCAGCTTGCAAAAGCTGATGGTTATATTTTCAGTGTGAGCATTTGTGCTTTGGAAATCAGCAAACACTACAGACTAGGGCTTGATCTACTGCTTCGTTGATTGCATAGACTTAACAGAGTGACAGAGAAATTGTTAATAATGCAAATGAAACTTAAAAATGACTGAGTTTCTTCCCTCAAAGAGCTAATTGATGATAATGTATGTTTTTATGGTTTCTCTGTTGTATCTTTGTCTCTCTTTTTTAAAAAATCCCCCTTTCCTTTAATAGTTATCTTTTGAAACCAAAATTGGACAGTTTAGTTTACAGAGGGCCTGGGTTCAAATTATGAAAAAACCAGGATGTTGAGAACCACAACATGTGAGCAAAAAGAGATTTTATTGAATGTTACTTGCAGTAGCATGAGGAAGAGACATAGTACAAAGATGCTTGACATGTTGAAAATAAATTTACTGATGATTTTGAATTTAGAAACATTTTCAAGAAGATTTCTATCTATGCTTTTTTTTGGAGGGGTGTAATTTAACACATCTAACCTCCTCTTACTATTTTAGAATAAATGTGACCTCATCTCTATGATGAATTGCAGCCAAAGTTATGGCTGGTATTACTGTGATAATTAGCAATGGTTTCAGACATTGTGGAGTAGAAGGCACTCCACCCACTAGTGTCCTTTTTTCCATTCCACTCACCAGTGTCCTTTTTTAATTATTACAGTAGCCTTTTTTTTTTTTTGGAAAAGTACATCCTAGGGAAAGTTGGTCACTTAGCCACTATTGGATAGAACGAATCTGGAATTCTGTGTTTATGGAAAGAGGAATGAGAAAGGAAGAAAAAAATGTCTCCTTTAGTTCTTGGCTTTTTTTTTTTTTATCATTGATTAGGACTGGTGGGAGCAAATTATCCAAATGTCTAATTGACTGCCCCAGTAAGTAATGAGTTCCCCGTCTCTCAAAATCTTCAACTGGAAGCTATATGATCATTTTTCAGGGGGATGTTTTTAGAAGGGATTTCTATTTGAGACACAGGTGGGATTAAATAGTCCCTAAGATTCTTTCCAACTCAGAGTCTAGAATTCATTAAAGTGCTGCCATGCAAAGCTTGTGAACCCCAATTCCTGTCCTACAAATCTACAAACTTCAGACAAATCCTGAGCACATAGATAACAGCTGTGTTTATGAGAAGCAGCATACATTGTGGATCAAGGGCTGGAAAATGGGAGGAGGAAGCCCTTATCACTTGCAAGACTGGTCAGAATGTTTATCTATTTTATTATTTTTTAGGTCAAAGCATTTGGGGAACAGGAACAGCTTCTTTTATCTCTTGAAGGGCCAGATACATTGTGTGTGGCTAGAAAATGTTATATAATAACAATAGTATTCACAAGTCTAATATCGGGGAAACCCTGGATGAGGGGCTCTGCCTGAGTGAGCATTGAGTTATGATGTTCTTTTCAGTATGATAGGAGAAATTGTTGAATAATAAGGCAGTCATTGGGTGAGGCTGTTATTTTTTAAACAGAAAAATACTGGAATTATGTTAATGATGAAGAATGGGATAGATGAAAGAGGGAACTGGTCTGACTCTACTGCAACAAAGAAAATCCTGTTCCATAAGTTGGTGACTAAGCCAGGAAGGACAAGATTTTATCTGACAGTCCTGGCTTCTAACACCAAAGGCCACCTCCCCTCTCCCACCCCCATTTAAGAAAAGTTAATTGTATAATGAAGAAATTTTCTTTAGAGAAAAGGCTGGTTCACATTCACATGCTTCTGGAAAGTGAAAAAAGGGAAAGAATGTAATTTTACTTCCTTGGTTTTTTGAGAAAAAATGGTACAATTAGTTTCATTTCGGTAAACATGGATGGAGCAGGCAAGCAGGGGTGAGAAACGTGGCATTGAGGCCACATGTGACTCTCTAGGTCCTCCTGTGCGGCCCTTTGTTTGAATCCAAACTTCACAGAACAATTAAGTTTGGAGTCAGTCAAAGGGCTGCACTTAAGGAACTAGAGAGCCACGTGTGCCCTTGAGGCTGCAGGTTCCCCTACCCCTGGTAGATGTTGGGGTTACAAACAGAGGAATGTGCATTTTATTCTAGCAGTAATAGGATATTAGAGGCAGCTGGAGTTAGGAAGACCTGAGTTCAAATGTAGCCTTAGACGCTAGTTGTGTGACCCTGGGCAAGTCACTTAACCTCCCTTTGCCTCAGTTTTCTCCACTGTAAGATGGGGAATAATTACATCACCCACCTCCCAAGGTTGTTGTGAGACAAGAGTTGTAAAGCACTTAGCACAGTGGCTGCTACACAGTAGGCACTATATAAATACGTATCCCATTCTCCATTAGAATCTGAAGCTTCTCTGGCAGGTGGGATAACAAGTTTCCCAGCTATGTGGAGGAAGGGTTGGAGAAAAATCAACAGGGGGACAAGCCTGAAGCTGATAGATCTCTGGAGATCAGGGATTCAGAGGCAGTAGGGGTGAAACTCATTGGATGTACACACTGTTTGGAACTAATGTGTTGAGCAGGGGCCACCGGACTGCCTAAGGAGGGGTGAGCTCCACATCAGAAATAGTAAAGCCAGAACCTCCATGACATTCAGCAGTTGAATTGGGCCAGTGGTGGTAATTTTTAACAACTGGCTTTGTAGTGGCAGCAGGGGCGTGTGTGTGTGTGTGTGTGTGTGTCCCTGAATACTTTTAAGTTTAATTTGTAGGATTAAGATGCTTTTTATTGCTTTCTTAAATCTAGATAATCAACAAAACAATAGATCAAGGCTTCACTTACAGCATTTCCAGTTTCCAAGACATAAATGCTCACACTGAATATTTAACAATCAATTCTTTTAAGACAGTATGCGCTGGATTGAGGTCATGAATAGTTGCTGCACTTCCAGTATGAACAAAAAAGGAAGATCTAGCTCCCTCCTTCCCCCCCGCCCTACAAAACAAAACAAAAACATGCTAGAGGTAGGAAGAGGTAGGAAGGAGGCTATTGCAATAATCTAGCAAGAGAGGGTGAGGCTCTGAACTTGGACCATGTGGAGAGAAGAGGCTGAATGTTATGGAGGCTGCATCACTAGATTTGGTAGTTGATTAGATATGGGGGTGGAGGTGGTGATGAGTGATAGTGAGCAGCTGAAGATGAGGTTGTGAACATGGGGAACTAGAAGGACAGCCCTGCCCTTGATAGAAACAGGCAAGGTAGAAAGAGGGTTGAACGCTGGGGGTAACATCAAGACCTCCATTTGGATATGGTGAATTTGAAATGTCTTATAGGACATGGATATAGAGAAATCCATCTAATGGTGATGAAGCATAGGAGAGAGATGAGGGAGGGATATGTATATTTGAGAACATGTGCATGGAAATAACTGAATGCATGTCAGCTGATGAGGTGGTGGGATATACATATATGTGTGTATAAATGTATGTACATATGTGTATATAGGTATGTGTGTATATGTGTGTGTGTATATACATATATATATATATATATAGAGAGAGAGAGAGAGAGAGAGAGAGAACATAATTGTAATAGCATTTTTATAGCTCTTTAAGATTTGGAAAGATCCTTACGTATGTTATCTCATTTGAACCTCACAACAGTCTTCTGAGGGAGGTACAGTTATTATCACTTTTACAGATAGAAAACTGAGGTGGAGGGAGGTGGAGTGCTTTGCTTAAGGTCAATAGGTTGCAAGTCTCTAAGGCAGGATTTGGTCTCATAAATTTGTGACTCCAGGTCTAGCTCACTATTCGCTTAACTGAGAGATGGCACAAGATGGCCTTTGGGGTACATTTATGCATAGGAGCTAAGACATGGATGATGAGCCCCAAGGAGTGGTCTGACAGGTGAGAAAAGAGTTAAGAGAAGGCAGAATAATTACTAGGAAGAAGGTAGTGGTCAATAGTGTCAGGTAGAGAGGTCAGGAAAGATAAAGAATGAGGAAACCTGAGAGAGCACTGGTAATCCTGGAAAGCAAAGGGTCACTGGGGAGGGGTAGCACTGAAGTTTGCAAATGGTTGTTTGGTCATTTTAGTTGTGTTCAACTTTATGACCCCATTTGGGGTTTCTCTTGGCAAAGCAGTTTGTAATTTCCTTTACCAGCTCATTTTATTGGTGAGGATACTGAAGCAAACAGGATTAAGTGACTTGCCCAGGGTCACAGAGCTAGTAAAAGTCTGAAGTCATATTTGAACTCATGAAAATGAGTCATCCTGACTCCAGATCTGGTGCTCTATCCACTGTGCCACCTTGCTGCCCAAAGTATGTTGATATAGTCAGCCAAGATCTAAATGTTGCTTTGTACTCAGGAAGCAAAGTGAATTTTTGTCCACAAGTTGTCCACAAGATGAGTCGAGGGTGGGTCCTACCTATAATGAGGGTTGAATCTACTACTGAGAAAAACCAGTAAAATATGTCACCCTTGCATGATGGTGATTCCTTCATCAAAAGCTGTGGACAGATAATCAAGTAGTTCTTAAGGAACCAAAGAACAGAGATGTGCTAATAGACTCTTACACACACATACACACCCACACCCAGTCACACACACACACACACACACACACACACACCCTCCCACACACACACACACCCTCACACATATACACTCACACACCCACACACACCCACACACACACTCACATACATACACACCTCCCCATACACCCTCACACCCCCACACCCACACACACCCACATACACACACCCTCCCACACACACACACACACCCTCACACACATACACTCACACACCCACACACACTCACACTCACACACCCACACCCACACTCACATACATACACACCTCCCCATACACCCTCACACGCACACACCCACACACACCCACATACACACACACTCACACACACACACACACTCACCCTCACCCACATCCACATACACCCACATACACACTCACACACACACCCACACTCACCCACACACACATACACCCACACACCCACACCCACACACACACTCACATACATACACACCTCCCCATACACCCTCACACCCCCACACCCACACACACCCACATACACACACACTCACACACACACACTCACCCTCACCCACATACACACACACACCCACATACACACACACTCACACACACACACCCTCACCCTCACCCACATACACACTCACACACACACCCACACACTCACACACACGTACTGGTTTTCTTCACGTTTGTCCCTACTCTTTGAAAGTTTTACAGCCTCCTATTAGCTAGAATATGCAGGATTTAATGCATATTTGGAAACTAAATGGAGAGTAAACATTTTTTAACTGGCTTAAAGAGGAATCACCCCTGAACAATGGTGCTAATTAGGTAATAACTGTCAGGAGATTGGGATATTGGGTCTGGGAGGGACAGAGGTGTGCAGCAGCTGCCTTTCAAAGAGCAGAAACTTACTTCCCAAAACAGCTGATAAAGAAGTGTAGGGAGTAATTGATTCTATTTCTGAGGAACTTTTTTAGGAGTGCTAACAAGAAGGCAGATTTGTGGAATATGATGAAGACGTGTAGGTGCGAAGGTTTGGTGTGGAAAGTACAGAGAGAGAGAGGGCTGACATGGTGAGTCAGGGGATATGAGACAGTAGGAACAGTTTGCTCCTGGGTAGATCAGGTCAGTTAGAGTTAAGGAACAAACGAGGCTTGGGTCTCCTTGGGCGTCATCATTATGGTGTGTTTGTGGGATGTTCACTGTTCGGGGTGGTCTCTCCCACTCCCCACACACCCGCCCCACCCTACGCCACACCCAAACACAGCAAGTGACCATGATAGCCTGAGAATGGGTACTCAAGTACTACTTAGCTGAATTTGATTCTCTTTCCAGATTATGATTGGGAAGAGAGGGGGAAACTAAGATACGGGGATACCTTAAGCAAACCTCTAATGACAATGCTACAAATTTGTATTTAAATAATTACTATTGGCTCGATGACATCTTTGAATTTTAGCAAGTCTAGATTTTAACCATATTAGAACACATTTGTAGATTGATAATAGCCAGTCAATATACATTTATTAAGTGCCTACTATGTGCCAGGCATTGTTTTAAGTGCTGGGGATATAAATGCAAAAGAGAAAGAAAGTTCCCTCCCTGATGGTGCTTACAATCTAAGGGAGAAAAGACAAGGCACAAAAAGAAGTTGAAGCTCTTTAAGCCATCCTACATAATCATCTGATCCAGAGAACCCACAAAATCATGCAAATCAAGGAGTTCAATCTCTGGGTCCACTTCAAGAACCCCGGTGAAATGGTCCAAGCTATCAAAGGCATGCATATCTGAAAAGCTACCAAGTATTTGAAAGATGTCACATTGAAGAAAAAATGTATTCCCTTCTGTTGGCATAATGATGGAGTTGGCAGGTGTGCCCAGGCTAAGCAATGGGGTTGGACACAGGTTCGTTGGCCCAAAGAGTGCTGAATTCTTGCTGCATGTGCTTAAAAATGCAGAGAGTAACGCAGAACTGAAGGGATTGGATGTGGATTCTCTTGTCATTGAGCATATCCAGGTTAACAAGCCTCCCAAAATGCAATGGCATACTTACAGGGTTCATGGTTGAATCAACCCATACATGAGTTCTCTTTGCCATATTGAGATGATACTTACTGAAAAGGAATAGATTGTTCCTAAACAAGAAGAGGAAGTTTGCTCAAAAGAAAAAGATATTCCAGAGGAAACTGAAGAAACAAAAGCCGATGGCACGGGAGTAAATATAACATTAAAATACAAATAAAAGTGAAATTAAAAAAAAGGAAGCTGAAAAGTGGGGAAGGAGGGAAATGGGGATGGTAGCTGGGGCATGATGTATATAGCAGACTTGGAAATGAAGAAAAGGCTGATCCCGGCATCCTTTAATTGGAAGTTCTGGGAGGAGCTCTTTGTTCTACCTTCCAATCAGAGGGGAAGGGCAGCTAGGTGGTGTAGTGGATAGAGCACCAGTGCAGCAATCAGGAGGACCTGAGTTCAAATCTCACCTCAGACACTTGACACTCACTAGCTGTGTGACCTTGGGCAAGTCACTTAACCTCAATTACCTCATCCTGGGGCATCTCCAGTCATCCTGATGAATATCTGGTCACTGGATTCAGATGACTCTGGAGGAGAAGTGAGGCTGGTGACTTGCACAGCCCTGCCTCACTCAAAACAAAGTACAAGTCGCCATCATTTGTCTGATGGCATGGTCTTCTTTGGCAATGAAAGACGAACACACACAATCAGAGGGGCAGAGGGTAATGATGAGGTGTGAGTACCAAGACTGGATGCAGTCTCGTAGGATGATGAGGCCCACTGACAAAGCACTAATTTGACATGTAGGGTCTTGCTAACTTCTTCATAGCACTTGGCGATAGAATAGTAGGAATAATATGACAGTTCATATTTCTATGGCACTTTAAGGTTTGTGAAGCACTTTACATACATGACTTCATTTGATCTCTCTAACAACTGTAAGATAGCTGCTATTATTGTCTTTATTTTACATATGAGGAAACAGAGGCTTGGAGAAATTAAGCAATTTACCCAAAGCCTCACAGTTAATAATATTTGCCTTTTTTTGTGTCCCTGATTCTTAGTACAGTGCCTAGCACATAGCTGGAATTGAATCCATGTTACTTAACTGAGTGACCAAGAAGGGTCAACCATCCTCTTCAACTGTCATTCAGTTATCAACGGTAGCAAGGCACTCTGAGGGAGAGGCAAGAAGTAGCTTGTACTTGGTGAGTGAAACCACCGCTGCTACCTTCCCTCAGACTCAAGTGGAAATAGCCCGAACGCCTTGAGAGAAACAGCGTCTCCTGGACCGCTGGCCCAGAAGTCACAGTAATCAATGGCGAAGGTGTCAACTCTTAACCACATTCCATAATGGGCAGTTAAATCCAGGAGTCTCAGCAGTGATAGCTTCCCACAGACCACTGGTCTTACTTCTAGTAAAGTTACTACAGCCATCAGCCATCAGCCATCATCCCAGAACACAACACTTGTGGAATGCCACGGGGCAGTTAAACCTACTCAAGACCTTGAAAAGAAAAGTGCTCACCACCAAAGTCCTTGGAAATGTCAAACGGTTCAGATCAGAAAATGATATGATTTCATCCATGGATATGACATTTTAAAAGATGTTTTACCATCAACTTTGCCATTGTACCCCAAAGACTTGGGGACCTTTCCATCTGATCTCCTGTTCTCTCCCTTTGCTAGAATGTAAGTTTCTTGGGAGCAAGGGCTGTCTTACTTTTTAAAAATTTGTATCACCAGTCTTTGCACATATGGCCCCATTTGCAGATTAGCTGGCAAAGGTGCAGGAGTGGTTTGCCATTTCCTTCTGGAGCTCATTTTACAGTTGAAGCAAACAGGGTTAAATGACTGGCCTAGGGTCACATAACTGATAAACATCTGAGGCTGGATTTGAATTTAGGAAGATGAATCTTCCCAATTCTAAGCCCAGCGCTCTATCCATTGCACCACCTAGCTGTCTTGCTTTGCACATAGTAATATGTGTAAATGTAATAAATGATAAATGCTTTTTTCATTCATTCTAGCATCTTATGCAGAATTAGAATGCAAATCTTTTTGCCTCCAAGTTCAACATTCTATATTAATGTTGATAACAGGATGGTATAAATTTTAAAATTTACTTTCTTACTCTACCTGTGATAGGAATGATATTAATTGAATGATGTTTCAGAATTCAGGGTAATTCTAAGTTGTCCTTACTGTATTTGTAGTGGGTTAATATTTTTTGGTTCTTAAGTTATAAAGACTTTATTTCTTTCATCCGAAGACTAACTTAGCTAAACTCTGAGATGGTCATCGTCAGAGCAATTAACACTATATAACAGAGTCAAAAGATCTTGGCAAGATAGTCCATTGCCCCATATCTAATAAGTTAGCATGTAAAAGAGGTGGATAAATATTAAATTTTATAATTGCATTCAAGAAGCCAACTTCACAAGTGGAGAGTAGGGCAAGAGAGTAATTCATCTGAAAAAGAATGTTTTTTAGTTTTTGGTAGACTATAGTAGACTATATGAGTCATCAATGCAAATAGTAGCTAATTCATTCTAGGCTGCATTAAGAGAGACATAGTATCTAGAACAGGGAAAGTAATGATCAGACTGCTTATATATCACCTGGAGCATTGTGCTCCATTCAGGGCACTACATTTTAGGAAAGGCATTATTGATCCACTGGGAAACATCCAGAGGAGTGATATTTAACTCAATTAGGCATCCTTGTTGGCTGTATGTTGACTTAGAAATCCACAAATCAACCTTATCTATGTTTTATTGTATTTTTTTTCCATTACATTTTAATCTAGTTTGGGCAGCATGCAATTAATGGGTTTGAAGTGTGACATTTCTGATCTACAGGAAGGCAAGCAGATGGTCAGGACCCTCACCTGATCACCAGGGATGAGAGATCTTGCCATAAGAGGATCCATGAAAGGAACTGAGGAAGTTTGGCCCAGAGAAGGGATAGGGAAGACGTAATAGCTGTCATCTGGAAGGACTAAACTTGCTGGCTTGGTCCCTGAGGATAAAACAGAGACAATAGGTAGAAACTATAGAGAGGCAAGTGTGGACTCTGTATAAGGAAGAACTTCTTAGCAATGAGGTCTATCAAAAAATGGAGGGAGTGGGTACCTTCTTTTTAGAGGTTTTCAAGCAAAGACTGGATAACCATTCATTTAAGAGATAGTATAGAAGGTATTCTGAATCTCTGAGGTTCCTTCTAACACTGGGATTCTATGATGCTGTGAATATATCCGTATTCATATCTATACACACACACACACACACACACACACACACACACACACACACATATATATATATATATATACATATATATTTGCAGCAACTTCTGAAATACCTACTAAAGCATGGAAGGGGTGGACATCTGTATTGGTGAAGGGACGACCTACATCAATAAAATCAAAGAGCCTTGATCTATCGACCCAGGTGTATCCCAACCCAGTTTTATATAAGAGCATTTATATACAGCATTCTGGCTCTATAGCAGTAATGGAAACTCTACAAACACATTTTCAGACCCCTATAATATCTTTTTCCTTATCAGATCTTCCTCATCCTCACTGTATAACAGGAACATGGTCATTAAATACTTAAGAAGATTTTGCTACATTCAGACCATTAAACTAGGCTCCAAAGATACAGAGAAGTAAGCTTCTCACCTGACCATGTAGGTGAGTAGGTAGAACAAATATGTGTTAAAGGAGAAATGATACAAGATTAATTATACTATTGCTTCAAAATGCCTTTGTACATTTACTGAGAGGCTAAGAGTCTATCTATGTCCAGGGTCATACAGCCAGTATGTGTTGAGGGGTTTTCTCATCTGAGAAATCATATTCACAGATCCAGCCCCTCTTCCCATTCCTTTTTTTCTTGACTGTGTGTGGATATGTGGGTGTGCAGGTGTATATCCATGTCTGTGTGGGAAAAATGATGTTAATCACAACATCATGGAATCTAAGAGTTGGGGGACCTCAGAGATCAGTTCGCCCAATTTATACCTGAATAGCACCACAATATTCTAGTCATATAGTCATCATATAGTCATATAGTCATTTCTCTGTTCTTATTTTTTTTTAGGACACATCAACCAGAAATGATGTGAAGTGTATGGCATACAATGTTAGTTTTTTTTATGCTAAATGATTATTGAATCCAGATATCTCGTTGAATGCCTTGGCAATCTATACTACTCCTATGGTATATATGTACAATCTAGTGTTCAAGATGGGTACATTTGCATACAACTTTCCTCGTTGGTGGAGAGAATGATACTCAACTCTGTACCTGAGTGAGGGGTAGAGAGAGAGCTTGAGAGCTAGGAAGAAGAGAGATCTTGCTTTCTGCTTTTGGAGAAGCCCATGTGATCGTAGGTTCTTTTTAAGGGAAGAGTCCTAGAGAGAGAGAAAAGATTTTGAGAAACAGTATACATGTAGAGGAACAGACACTTTAACATATCCCTGATGTCCATCTTCCTTCTCTAAAGATTTTGTGGAATTTCTCCTTGAGGGAGATTGGAGCTGGTCCTTTGGTTAAGCTGAAATATTTTGCTCCCACTGGAGAACTCACTCAGTCTCTATGTCATCTGTTTGTGATGGTCTTTTGTGTGTAACTAGCATTTGGTGGGAAGGGAATAAAGCTTTTGGATATAAATTTGAATCGCTCCCTTTTAAGGTATAGTAAATGGGAAAATAGCTTAAATCTAAAAATCATTTCTTCCAGACTAGCAATATTTGGGGGAGGGGGCAGATCTATCTATACCAATCTATCTACCTGTCTATATATACAAAATATATAATACATGAATAGATTTATAATTATATATGTGTATGTAGTGATATGTAATTTTAGTCTGGTACCCCCTTTTAGGAGAGCAGATAGGGTACCTTTGTACCCCCAATCTCCTGCTGCCTTGCAGGGGTCAATCTTCCTTGGAGAAAGTTGGATAAGATTCCAGAGACTTTTATTCATGCCTTTCTGTGGGCCACATTTAGATATCCTATCTGGAAATACATTGGTTGGTTGGTTGGTTGTTGTCTTTTGTTCTTGAAGAGGACCAAAAATCACCATGATAAAGTGAAGTTTCACTGTGTATGACTGTGGCTGATCAGACCAATATGAACTTGAAGTACTCTACCACAGATTGGGCACAGATAGTCCGAGCAGACATTTGGGGTGGATACTCCAAATTTGTGCATCCTGTGTTTCTTTTGTGCTGTCTCAATTCTGCTTTGCTCATAGAATACAGCACCCTTTCTGATATGGGCACACCATGCTGAGCGGTCCTGTGCCAGTGTCTGCCATATCACACAATCAAATCCAAAGTTCTTGAGAGAGACCTTGAGAGTATCCTTGTATCACTTCTTCTGACCACCATGTGATCACCTGCCTCATGTGAATTCTCCATAAAATGGTCTTTTTGGCAAGTGTACATTTTGCGTTTGAACAACGTAGCCAGCCCATCGGCGTTGTGCTCTCTGAAGTGTAGTCTGAGTGCTTGACAGTTCAGCTTGAGCGAGAACTTCATTGTCTGGTACCTTATCCTGCCAGGTGATCCTCAGAATCTCCCTAAGACAGTTCAAATGGAAGTGATTCAGTTTCTTGGCATGGTGCTGGCAGACTGTCCATGTTAGGTCATGGCTCTGCAGACCTTCAGTTTGGTAGTCAGTCTAATACCTCTTCTCTCCCAAACTTTTCTTTGGAGCCTCCCAAACACTGAGCTAACTCTGGCAATGTGTGCATCAACCTCATTGTCAATATGTACATCCCTGGAAAGTATACTACCAAGGTAAGTGAACTTACTCACAGTATTCAGAACTTCTCCATTTGTTGTAACCAGTGGTTCCACATATGGATAGTGTGGTGAGGGCTGATGTAGCACCTGTGTTTTCTTGGTGTTAATTATTGGGCCAAAATTAGCACAGGCAGCAGAGAATTGATCCATACTTTGTTGCGTCTCAGCTTCAGAGGCTGCATTAAGTGCACAATCATCTGCAAAAACAGAAAATCATACACCAACATTCTCTCCACTTTGGTCTTGGTGTGTAGCCTTTTCAAATTGAAGAACTTAACACAGTACAGTAGTTGACCTTGATGCTGTGTTCATCCTCATTGAAAGTATTTCTCAACATGGCTGAAAACATCATGCTAAAAAGCATGGGAGCAAGCACACAGCCCTGTTTCACTCCACTGGTAACTGAGAAGGCACGAGAGCATTGTCCACTATCCAGAACCCGGGCAAATATGCCTTCATGAAATTGACGTACAATATTGATAAACTTCTCCAGGCAACCAAATTTTGACATAATTTTCCATAAGCCCTCACAACTAACAGTGTCAAAGGCCTTGGTCAGATGTAAAAATGTTGTGTACAGATCTCTGTTCTGCTCCTGGCGTTTTTCCTGGAGTTGTTCAAAATATATATTTGGACAGACATATAACTTATGTGGATAACGCATAATCTACATATGTCTGTGGTTGTATTAAATACTACAATGTTATGGCTTATTTATTTCAGATTACTGCCCCACCAAGTTTCCATGGCAACATCCTGGGGGAAGAGTTATACAAAGAAGACAAAATGAGGTATTTTCTTGGAAACTTCATAGATTGCCATCTCTTCCTGAGGCATTCTATTGAATTCTTTATCTTGTTCCTACCTGGAGTGGCATTTGGTCATTGAGCAGACATTTTAGTGTGGAGGAAAAGGCCCAGGGAAGATGAAATAAGTAATCACTTCTTGAGTTAAAAATAGTTTTAAAGGAAGTATGTGTGTGTGTGTGTGTGTGTGTGTGTGTGTGTGTGTGTGTAGAAGGTGACATGTCTAGGGAATTTTCAGTTGACAGGTTTCATACTTCACAGCATCACCAGTTTTCAGAGTTGGAAGGGACCCAACTGACCATCTAGAACAATTTGTACATGAAAGAGGATCCCCTCTGTAACCTACCTGACAAGTAATTCTCCAGCCTTGGCAACAATACTTCCAATAAGAGGGAAAACCACTTCCCAAAGGCAGCAATTCTCTTTTGCATGGCTCTAATTGTGAGGAAGTTTTCTTTACATCAAGCTTAAATTTGCCTTTCTGCAATTTTCAGTCATTATAGCTTATTTTGTCTTCTTTGTCCAAACAGAATAATTTTTTTTCCTTTTTAAAATTAATTTATTTGTTTTCAGTTTTCAACAATCACTTCCATACATTTTAAATTTTCTCCTCCTCCTTCCCCAAGATGGCATGCAATCTTATATGAGTTCTCCACATACATCCTGATTAAACACCTTTTCATATTAGTCATGTTGCATAGAAGAATTAAAATGAATAGGAGAAACCATGAGAAAAACCAAAGCAAAACATAACACAAGAGACAATAGTCTGCTTCATTTAGTGTTCCAATGCCACAGTTCTTTCTCTGGATGTGGATGGCATTTTGTATCAAGAGTCCTTTGGAAATATTTTAAGTCCTTGCATTGCTGTGAAGGGCTAAGTCTATCAGAAACAGTTCTTGCACACCGGGACTGTTACTGTGTATATATTCTCCTGGTTCTGTTCATTTCACTCAGCATCAGTTCATATAAGTCCTTCCAGGCCTTTCTGAAGTCTTCCTGTTCATCATTTCTTATTAGCATAATAGTATTCCATTATATTCATACACTACAACTTGTTCAGCCATTCACCAATTGATGGGCATTCCCTTGATTTCCAGTTCTTGACCATCACAAAAAGAGCTGCTATAAATGTTTTTGTACATGTAGGACCCTTTCCTATTTTTATAATCTCTTTGGGATACAGCTCTAGAAGTGATATTGCAGGGTCAAATTGTATGCACATTTTCATAGCCCTTTGGGCATAGTGCCATTTGCTCTCCAGAATGGTTGGATCAGCTCACAGCTCCACCAACAGTGAAATAGTGTTCCAACTCTCCTACATCTTCTCTAACATTGTCATCTTCCTATTCTGTCATGTTAGCCAATCTGGTAGGTGTGATATGGTACCTCAGAGTTATTTTGATTTGCACCTCTCTAATCAATAGTGATTTAGAGCATTTTTTCATATGACTATAGATACCTTTAATTTCTTCCTCTGAAAACTGCCTCAAACAGATAAATTTTATCCTCTTGCATGAGATAACCCTTTGGTACCTAATAATGACCCTCCCCTGCCTCACCTTTAATCTCCTGTTTTCCCATTTAAATATCTACATTTCCTTCAATCCATTCTCGAAGGACACAAACTCTAGGCTCTTTATCATCCTGGCTGCCCTCCTCTGAATACTCAACAGCAGAATATGATCCTTCTTCAAATGTAGCACTGAAAACTGAACACACATGTGATCTGACCACAGATGTGGGCTGACTAGCTCTAAGAACAAGGCCACAATCACTTCCACAATTTCTTGAAGTTACATCTCTCAAAAACAAGTGAGTATTCATCTTCTTGGCTTTTATTCCACACTTTTCACACTTTGATGGATTCAATCTATGATTTCAATTCTATTTAAAAAAAAAGCACAACTTCCTAAATCCATGGTCCACAAATCCCATGAAAACACTCCATGTTGTTGTTTGTTTTTAGCAGGAAGCCTTTTACCTATTGAGTAATATGTTTCTTTTACAACAAGCTACATTAGTGCCAGTTTCCTTTATCTGGGCTTTAAAGCCCTGGCTCTTTTAAAGGCGCATTAAATATCTGTCATTTTGAGCTGCTCCTACTTCTCCACTAACTCAGAAAAAGACAGACGTGCACTTTGCCCCATTCATTTTGTGTTTCTTTCTATCTGATATGGGAGTTTATCAGTTTGGACCCTCCAGTTGCTTCCCTTTGTCCACTCATGTAGCAAGACATTTCTTGACAATCCTTTCTGTGACTAGTAATGGGCTATTTGCCTTAGAGTCCACTAGAGGGCAGGGAAAGATACATCAATGGAGAACTATTTTTCTTAAACTGATATCCATTTGGCTTATTTGTGGAGTAGGCTAAAATATGTTAGTGCATAATTTATATGCCTGGAGGCATTGTAAGGTAATATAATTGGTCTGTCAGGGCAGGAGTGTTGTTTGCTTTGAAATATGCCCATCAACAGCCTAGCTTAAAACTGCTGCGAATGTGTCATAACTTTTGATGCACTGATTTAAGAAAACCCCTTAGGCTTACCTGAACCCCATTCATTAACCTTCCTCACACAGTATTTAGAAAAACAAAATGAAATCATCGAAACAGTGGCTTTGTCTGTGTCTGGGAGCCCCAGCAAGTCTCACTTCTGATGATTCCTTTCAATGAATGCAGCCTCATGGAACCATTGTGTCCATGAACTTCCCCTACAGAAGGGGGTTGGGGGAGAGATCTCTATTCTGTTCAGAGCTGGGTTTCTAAATCTTCCAGACTATGTTTGTATTATTAGCTGTTTTCTTTTTTGGATCCGTTATGCTTTGTGGAGGAAGGAAGACATTTCCCGGGTACCGAGTGGTTGCCCATATGTGAAGCCTTCTGGAGACCAAACCCCTTCTGTTCATCCGTCAATAAGTACAGCTAAATGAACAGCCACCATAAATTAAAGTATGCCTCACACAGAAAGATCTGTTTATTAACAGTTGCCCAGTTTCTCTGACATCCTACACCTATCTGGGAAACTCGCGAAAATAACAAGAAAGCAACATCTGGAGAAACTATAAGAAAAAGCAAAGTGTGCCATGAGATCAGGAAGCTGGGCTTTATGCTGCCTTGATGGTAGACTGCGTGTTCTGGAGAAAGGGACCATTGTCTTTAGGAAGACACTAGACGGAAGCATGTTCTGATTTACTCTGTCCACTAACGCTACCTCTTGCATTAGGAGAAATTTATCTGTGAAGGATTTGTAGCCACCTAAAGTAAAATGGATGGAAAGATTATCATGTATGAAGGTACGGAGACAAGAAGGAACATTTTGTGTGTAGTAGCTAGTAAAAAGACTAGTTAGGATCGACTGAACAAGTCATGTCAGGAAGAGATGAGAAGAAATTGTCTGAAATTCACTAGAAGAATTAGTGGAAGACCTTGAAATATATGTGAAGCAGTTCAGATTTGATAGGAAAGGGGGAATTGTAGATTCTTGTGAAAAGGAAGTGACATGATAAAAGTCGTGTAGAAGATTTTTCTAATACATGTGAATAAAAATAATTAGGGTAGAGCAGGGATGTTTACCATGGGTTATATGGACCCACTGATAGATTTCTGTAAACTCAGATGAGGAAAAAAATTACAACTTTCTTTTCACTAACCTCTAACTTAAATTTAATATTTCCTTTAATTATGAATACAAGCAACAAACCTCAGTAATATTAGGCATCACTGAACCACCAAAGGAATCCATGAGACAAAAAAAGATTTAAAACACCAGGGGTAGAGGAAAGATTGGAGAGAGGAAGATCACTTAGGATGTTGTCACAGCAATCCTGGAAGCAGTGAGATAGGTGATGGTTTAGAAACAGAAAGAAAGGGGATGGATTGGAGAGATGTTACAGAAAAAAAAATTCTCAGTATTATTTTGTGTTGGATAAGACGAGGAAACAGCTTAGGTGAGAGCTGAGTAGAAGCTAAGTCCAAGGTTTTGAGCCCACAGAACCAGATAGACAGTGGTATTTTGAGGAAAAATGTGGTTTAAAAACTCTTTCTGTGTCTATTTTTCCTCTCTTCTGAACCACCCTCCATACTACTGTCAGAATGATCTTACTTATGCCTAGATCTGACCATGTCACTTGTCTGACCAAAAACATTCAGTGGCTGCCTAGTGCTAGACTCCCTTGTTTATTTAGGATTTTCCATAAACTTATACAGTCTTTTATTTCTAGCCTCCTCTTATGATTTCCATCTGCTTACTCTAAGCTCACTGTCCCCTGTCTTCTGCTTTCTACACCTTCAAGTCACTAGTTGCTTATTATACGTATAGGGGTGTCAGATCCAAAAGAACAGTACGTAGAGATCCCTGTGGGCATGTCAACTTAGAAAAGCATACCCTAACATTATTTATGTTCTATTCTATTTTTATTTATTTTGTTGAATATCTCCCAATTACATTTTAATCTGGTTCGGAAGCACTAGGGAAAGTTGTGAGCAGCAGCTGTTTGATTCTGTCTTCCTGTTCCTCTTGGTCTGTTGAATTCCTGCCTGCGCTTTGAAACCTAACTCCATGAGGCATGCTTTGTCAATAATTCTTTTGCTTTACAAATCTTTTAGCTTTTCACTTCTTTAATATATATAGGAAACAGTGTTTTATTATCATATTTGTCTTCTACCTGTATCTTTCCCCCCTTATTATAACTTCCATGAGGAACTTACGTATTATCTAAACTTTTCATCTTAGATAGGCAGAGTGATCTGCAAGCAATAGGTGCTTAATTAATGTTTATTGAATTAAGTGCAAGGGACAAATGGCAGAAAATATGGTAAGTTCTGCATTCCATGTGCTAAGGGTGGCATGGGGGTACAGTGGACAGCATGCTGGGTCTAAAGTCATGAAGACCTGAGTTCAAATGTGGCTATAGGCACTACTGGCTGTGGGGACACTTTAACCTCTGTGTACACCTCAGTTTTCTCATCTGTAAGATGGGGATAACAATAGCATATACTCCTTAGGGCCATCTTAAGGATTAAATGAGATAATAATGGTCATGCACTAAGCACAATGTTTGGCACATGGTAAACACTATATAAATGTTAGCTATCATTTTAAATGAAAATTTCCAGGTATTAAAAGGCTACATACAAAGTGCTCTGAAAATCTTAAAAAATGCTGTATAGATGTTAGCTACTATAATAGCTGACATTGATATAATGCTCTAAAGTTTGTAAAGCTCTTTATATCTCTATATTATATTACAAACATTCCCATTAAGTAGGTGTCATTTGAGAATAAATTAAAAAACTGAG
The DNA here is from genome assembly GCA_023548195.1 of Bettongia penicillata ogilbyi. Taxonomy (NCBI): domain Eukaryota; kingdom Metazoa; phylum Chordata; class Mammalia; order Diprotodontia; family Potoroidae; genus Bettongia; species Bettongia penicillata. The sequence goes on along the minus strand of JAJHZJ010000011.1, from coordinate 2,704,843 downwards.
GTTAAATGACTTATTCAGGATCACACAGATACTAAATGTCTGGGGTAGGTTTTGAACTTAGGTATACCTTTCTTCAAGTCCAGCACTCCTACGCCACTTCGTTTCTCCTCCTTCTCTCTTTGTTTCTTCTATGTCCTCCTCTATTCTTCCTCTTCTCCTCCCCTTCTTTGCCTTCTCCGCACTTTACTTTTCCTCTTCCTTCCCTCCTTTTTCTCCTCTTCCATCTTTCTAAAACACACAAACACAAGTATAGTAAGCCAATTAGACCCAGAATCCCTCCCAACACAGATAAACCAAACAACTTTTCTATCACTTAGAAAGCAGAAGAAACACTTTATACACAAACACAGACATGACTACGCACTCGTGAGATTTCCTCCTTTCTGCCTGACCCCAACTTGCCAGTACTTGGATCCTAGGCAGGCAGCCCAGGGAAAGTTACTAGGTTTTGTGCACAGCCCCTGTTGTAGAGGAGTCAGCCTGGAGTCATAGGGTGTTGGCTGTCATGTGTTGAGGGAGAACTCTGGAGCCACTTCTATTGAAACAAAATGAATTTAAAAAATTGGTAGCTAATTTATATGCTTTCCATCTGCCAAAGAATTTTGGCAGGGTTGGGGTTGGGGTATCTTGCCTCTAAATTGGCATTTGAAGTGGAAAATTCTTTCCCTGGGTCCAAAATGCAGACGTGTAACTTGTGGATAATTGGAACCACGAACACCTAAGGCAGTGCTATCCTCAGCTGACTCCAGGAGTTCATTAAGCCTTGCCCTCTAAACCCACAGACCACGTTTCTCAGCAGGCAGTTCTGCCAGACTCCCACTTTCCAATTCCCCAAAGAAGGTGAGTGCCTAATCATTTAGCTGTCAGAAGCAGTTCCACCTGAACCTATGCAGCAGAATTTCCATGGTTTACCTTTTGGCTATGCCCGCAGTGTGCTCAGATCTGTGTGCACGTGTCATTGTAATCAGTTAACAGCTTTGCACACTCCTACATAGTCATATAGTGAACAGCTGTTCCCTGCACTTCTGTAAGATTTCCTGAAGTCCTTCAGAGTGGATAGATCTGGGGGCAGATAGACCCATTTTAAAAAGTTTACTGTCAAAGAGGCTTTAATATTCTCTTATCGCCTTTGACACCTTTAAATCGGAACTTTTCTCAAGCCTTGTGAAGCTCCTACTTGGTGCTGAGGATACAAGACAAAAATAAAACTGTGCTTGCCCTCAGAGTTTATATTCTGTACACAGTTCTTTGCAAACTATGGGTTGTAACCTATATGGATTTAAGAAGCACTGAAAGGGTTGCCAGTGGAAAGAGTTTAAGAAGCCTTGGGGGAGACAATATGTAGCTGAGAAAAATGATTATTAATAACTAATTATTTGAGGAGATTTCTATTTTTAAGGCCTCAGTCTCTGAAGGTTGACCCCTCAATCTGACCCCACCCCACCTTACAAGGAGTCTTGGAATGCAGGTGAATTCCACTCAATCAAGCTTGTGTTGGAGACAGACCTTTTTGTCTAAATTGTCCAAGGTTGGGGGTTGTCTTTTTGTCCAGGGGTGATATGATGTCACTCATTTAATCACTGTAATATTCATTCTCTTATTGTTAACCAATGAATTGCTTGCCATCCTGGGGAAGAGAGCTCTTCCAAAAGGACATGTGAGCCGTGAACCCACTGCCATGACTGTCTTTTGGTGAAAGAGAGTTGGTCAAATGACAATCCTTTATTAATAAATGAGCTGGCCTTATTAATAAAATGATAAAATTACTCAGAGATTATGTCTCTTGAAACTTTTTAACTGCCACATACCCCAGTAAATATTCCCATGGACCCAAGAGGGCCAATGACATCACCAGTCAGGTCTTGACTTCCCTGAGAAGTGGATTTAAGTGATGCAGAGTTATGTAATGTCCTCGGACTCCCTCTTTTTCCTCCTGAGTCATCAAAATCCAGTGGCAGGACAAAAGTAAAAATAAATATAATAAACCTGAGGTGGTGGGGAAGAGGAGATGCTATTGGTTGGTTAGTAAAGACATTGCTGGAGGGAATGGAATCTGAGCTGAACTTTGAAAGAAGCTGGAGATCCTAGAGGTAGAGGTGAAGTGAGAGGTCCTTCCAAGTAGGAGAGAGGCCTGTGTAAAGATGAAGGGATTGGTGATTGAATGTCACAAGTGAGAGACAGTAAGAAGGTGACTGATGGCACTGAAGAATGTGTGTAAGAGAAAGCCGGGCAAGTTAGGTTGGAGCCAGGTTGTGAGGGAAGTTTTCAATAGGAGTCATAAGCGTAGCATGGCTGCCTATGTCTCTAGTTCCTTTGTAAGTGGAAACAATGATCTGTTTCTGTTTGACTTCTAAGAGAGAGGCTGCCATGGTGTTACAGTGGAAAGTGGAGACAATTTGAAGTCAGACCCTGCCTCTGCTATGTCTTTGGGCAAAGTACTCATTTCTTTGAGTTTCAGTTTCCCCGTTTGTAAAATGAATGGGTTAAATGATCTTAAAGTACTCATTCCCCTCTAAATCCTGTGTTTCTAAATTGAGAGAATTAATGAGATAATTCAGTGAAATGCTTTTCTAGAGAGGCATAGTGAGAATGGGTCCTGGATTCCTGGATTCTAACTCTGACCCACTTACTTTTTTAGCAATTTGACCTGGGCAGGATTTTAAAAAAAATCTCTCTGAGGTTATAAAATGGGGGTAACAGTTCTTGAAGTGGTTACCTCACATGGTGATGGTGAGAAAAGTACTTTGTAATCTTTAAAACTTTGGGGAGCTGGATTATTATGATTAATTGTGCTTTTTTGGGGGAGTGGTTAGGTGGCACGGTGGAAAGAAGGCTTGTCCTAGAGCCAGGAGGACCTGAGTTCACATGTGGCCTCAGACGCTTCCTAGCTGTGTGTCCCTAAGTAAGTCACTTAACCCTATTTCCCTCATTTTTTTCACATGTAAAATGAACTGAAGAAGGAAATAGCAAACCACTCCAGTATCTCCTCTGTCAAGAAAACCCCAAATGGGTCATGACATAACTAATTAGCTAAATAATGTTTAATAATATTTAACCGTAATAATAACAGTTCAAGCATAATAAAAGATGCTTTAGATCTCTATAGCAAGTTATTCTTCCTTTTGTTTCATTTATTCATTCAACAAGTATTTAATAAGTTACATGTATATTCTGCGCAAGGGAATATGCATGATTCTGGGTGTCTATAGTTCTCACCCCCAAATAAAATGGTGACTTAAAGAAATAGTCATTCAGAATTAATGGAGACTGGATGGGAAAATATTACATATTTATTTCAATCTAATGACTGATGATAGCAGCTCAGTTGCTGAATCTTTTCCTTATCATTGTTCCCAGTTCTGTGAAATTTTTGAAAATCATGTTCCACAATTATTCATTTGCAACCTAAATAAAACTGGTCACTACTCATACTCCCTGAGTTCAAATGCAGGTAAGGGGAAGCTATGAATATTTATATAGTGCTTACCATGTGCCAAGTACTGTGCTAAGCTCTTTGAAAATACTGCCTCATTTGGTCCTCACAACAACCCTGGAAAGTAGGTACCATTATTGTCCCCATTTTGCAGATTAAGAAACTGAGGCAGGCAGAAGTTAAGAGACTTGCGCATGGCCCTATAGGTAGTGAGTGTCTGAGGCCAGATGTGAACTTGGGTCTTCTGACTTCAGGCCTGGCACGCCATCCACACTGTATCACATGGTTGCCACAATCACCTGGATTGTCCTTTGCAAACCTGCAATATAACAAAGTTTGTCTTTTATATCCTTTCATGCTACTTTATCTCCTACTTTTGGTCTTCTCCTTATCTTAACCTCATATTGCTTCTTGTTGAACACTATGGTATCTCCCATCACTTTCCTACCATCTTCAAATCTTACCTGAATCCTGTTTCCCCATTACAGCTCATCTGTTCCATGGATGATTCTGATTAGCTCCTGCTAATGAACTGGCTAGATAATCTGATAAACTATTTCCTTGATGACTTATATGCATGACTCTTTCTAGATAGCAATTGTGTGCCTTAACTCAGGCTAATGATGTAATTTCAGGCATACTGGAGGCAGTAGAAGTCTTCTTGGTTTCTTTTTTTTTTCATTCTTAATATAAATTTATTTATTTAACTTTTTACATTCATTTTCACAAAATTTTGGGTTCCAAATTTTCTTTCCATTTATCCCCTCCCCCCACCCCAATACACCAAGCATTCTAATTTTCCCTATCACCAATCTGCCCTCTCTTCTATCATCCCTCCCTTCTCTTGTCCCCATCTTCTCTTTTGCCCTGTAGGGCCAGATGACTTTCTGTTCCCCACTAACTGTATTTCTTATTTCTTAGTATCAAGAACAATACTAAACAGTTGTTCCTAAAACTCTGAGTTCCAAATTCTCCCTATCCCTCCCTCCCCACCCATTCCCTTTGGGAAGGCAGGCAATTCAATATAGGCCCTATCTGTGAAGCTTTGCAAATGACTTCGATAATAGTCATGTTGTGTAAGACTAACTGTATTTCCCTCCATCCTATCCTGCCCCCCATTGTTTCTATTCTGTCTTTTGATCCTGTCGCTCCCTGAGTGTTGACATCAAATTGCTCCCTCCTCCCATTGCCCTCCCTTCCATCATTCCCCCCCACCCTGCTTATCTCCTTCTCCCCCACTTTCCTGTATTGTAAGATGGGTTTTCCTTCCTTTTAGTCGAATGTGATGAGAGTAAACTTCATGTTTTTTCTCAGCTCTCCTCTTTTTCCCTCCACTAAAAAGTCTCCTGCTTGCCTCCTGAATGAGAGATAATTTACCCCATTCCATTTCACCTTCTCTCCTCCCACTACATTTCTCTCTCACCATTTACCTTAATTTCTTTTAAGATGTAGTCCCATCCTATTCAATTCACTGTGTGCTCTCTGTCTCTGTGTGTGTGTGCATGTGTGTATGTGTGTGTGCGTGCACGCATGTACATGTGTGTGTGATCCCACCAACTACCCAGATACTGAAACGTTTTAAGAGTTACAAATATTGTCTTTCCACGTAGGAATGTAAACAGTTCACCTTTGGTAAGTCCCTTATGACTTCTCTTTGCTGTTTCCCTTTTCATGCTTCTTCTCATTCTTGTGTTTGAAAGTCAGATTTTCTTTTCAGCTCTGGTCTTTTCATCAAGAATGTTTGAAAGTCCTCTGTTTCATTGAAAGACCATATTTTCCCCTGAAGTATTATACTCAGTTTTGCTGGGTAGGTGATTCTTGGTTTGAGTCCTAGTTCCTTTGACTTCTGGAATATCCTATTCCACGCCCTTCGATCCCTTAATGTAGAAGCTGCTAGATCTTGGGTTATCCTGATTGTATTTCCACAATACTTGAATTGTTTCTTTCTAGCTGCTTGCAAGATTTTCTCCTTGACCTAGGAATTCTGGAATTTGGCCACAATGTTCCTAGGAGTTTCTCTTTTTAGATCTCTTTCAGGCGGTGATTGATGGATTCCTTCAATACTTATTTTGCCCTCTGGTTGTAGAATATCAGGGAAGTTTTCCTTGATAATTTCATGGAAAATGATGTCTAGGCTCTTTTTTTGATCATGACTTTCAGGTAGTCCCATAATTTTTAAATTGTCTCTCCTGGATGTATTTTCCAGGTCAGTTGTTTTTCCCGTTTTCCCATGAGATATTTCACGTTCTCTTCCATTTTTTCATTCTTTTGGTTTTGTTTTGTGATTTCTTGGTTTCTCAGAAAGTCATTAGCCTTCATCTGTTCCATTCTAATTTTGAGAGAACTATTTTCTTCAGTGAGCTTTTGAACCTTTTTCCATTTGGCTAATTCTGCTTTTGAAAGCATTCTTCTCCTCATTGGCTTTTTGAACCTCTTTTGCCAATTAAATTAGCCTATTTTTCAAGGTGTTATTTTCTTCAGCATTTTTTTGGGTCTCCTTTACCAAGGTATTGACCCGTTTTTCATGCTTTTCTCGCATCTCTCTCATTTCTCTTCCCAGTTTTTCCTCCACCTGTCTAACTTGATTTTCAAAATCCTTTTTGAGCTCTTCTATGGCCTGAGCCCATTGGATATCTATTCCAGATGTTTGGGGTACAGAGGCCTTGCCTTCTATGTCTTTCCCTGATGGTAAGCATTGTTTCTCATCATCAGAAATGAAAGGCAGGAACATCTGTTCCCCAAGAAAGTAGCCTTCTATGGTCTTATTTTTCTTCCCTTTTCTGGGCATTTTCCCAGCCAGTTACTTGACTTCTGTGATTCCTCTCCGCCCCTGCCTCACCAGTGCTTGGGATCTGAGATTCAAAGGCTGCTCCCCAGCCTCTGAGCTTTCAATGGTGGGCATGGCTGCTATTGAATGTGAGCTTAAGTTCTGGTGCTCAGGTGGGGGCAGGGGTGCCTCCCAGGCTCAGTTCCCTCAGGGGGTTTATGTGGATACCTTCAGTAATGGCCCTGAGCTCCTGTCTGCTCCGGAAGTCCCGAGCTGCCACTGCCTCTGCCACTGCCTCTGCCACTGCCCCTGCAGCTGCCTCCTGAGGGGGCCTGAGTTATGGAGACACCCCGTTCCCCTCTTGGCCAGCCCAGAAGTCTCTCTCACTGACCTGTAGCACCTGTGGGTGGAGGAACCTTCGGGTCACCGGAGATTCCTTTCCTGAAGCCTGCTTGGATCTGTTCCTCTGGGGCCACGCGGCCAAGGCAGGGCAGGGGTGGGCTCCACTGTCTGGTGTGCGATAGACCTTTGGTGGCAGTCTTTCAGGGCTCTCTGGAACAGAAATCTCCTCCGCTCCATTGCTGTGTGACTTGCACTGCTCCAGAATTTGTGGGGAGTTCTTTTTACAGAAAATTTATGGGCCGTGGGTTTGGAGCTAGCATACATGAGTCTTTCTACTCCACCATCTTGGCTCCTCCCCCCATCTTGGTTTCTTTTAACTCATATTACATAGGTGGTTACTTGAGATGTCCATGTGGATGCTACCATGTACAATATTATTAAAAACATCTTAAATTTGTGTGCTGCTTCACAGTTTACTTAGCAATTTTACTTATTCACAAAGTCATTGTCCAAAATGCTTAGATACCAGCTGCAATAGATAAGTCTCCTTGGAAAAATGGGTCTCTTTTATCTCTTTTCAGAAGCTTTGGCATCAGCCTCACCTTAGCTCCTCAGGGGAAGCTTACTTCTGTGTCCTGCCCTGTACATTAGCTTGAGACCTCAGTGCTTATCCAGAGTCTACTAAGAGAGACCCAGGGGAACCAAATATATCCATTTTCTTAGTGTTTTTCTTCATTGCAGCAATTGGTGCTTAAGTGGAATGAATGAATGAATGCCACTCAAGGTTATATGTTAGCCATCCATTCCTGTCTGTGCTCTTTGGGTTTGAGATAATAATAGAGCGTTCTCTGTCTTGCCCTTTGGGTACAGCTTCTAGTGATGCACTTCGGTTTCCACGACTGATGATGTATGATACGTAGCCTAATTGAACATGTGATTATTTCTAGGACTGAGAAGTTGGGGGATGGCAGATACAGGACAAGAGTTGAAGCTGAAAATTACTATGATGATGCAAATATTATTATTTATTTTTAACATTCTTTTTCATTTTTGAGTTTAAAATTCTCTTCTGTCTAACTACACCCCCTTCCATTGAGAAGATAAGCAGTCTGATACCATAAATATTCTTTTGTGCAAAGATAGTTAGTCCCAGAATAATCTGAGCCTTCTTGAAGCTTCTAATCTAATAAAACAACCCAGTACAGACAGAAATGGAGAAGTTTCTACAGAATCTCAGACAGTTATATCAAAGTTGAGTTTCTAGATTTTTTTGTATCACCTGTGAAAAAAAGGTTCCACTGTGCTTTGTGTATTTAGTGTTAGCACATCAGAGGAAGTAGAGCAGTAGAAATGCCAGAGAGCGATGCAATAGTTTTAAATGAGTATGGCACCTAATGCTTTCATTATGTTGACAGCAATAATTGGCAAGAATATTTAGACTGGTAAGTAAGTAAATGTTGATCCTTTAGTTCTGAGACCATATTTTATAATTCCACCAAACTGCAGAGTGAGAGCTTGCTTTGGAATGAGACAAAGACCTGAATAGAATCTCAATGCATCTGAAACCAAGCAATTGTTCAAAGTCCAGGAATTCCTCATATACTTTCTCTTTTCTGTTTAAGTGGAAAAAGTACTGAACATGGAATCCCAGGGTCTGAGTTCAAATTCAAGTTCTGTCATTTATTGCTTATGTGAGAACTTGAGCAAGTCATTTCACCTTTCTGGACTTGAATTTCCTTATCTGTAACATTAGACTGTTTCTTCCAGGTTCAAATCTATAGTCCTTTGATTCTCAGTTCTGAATATGTTCCAAGTGCATTTCCTGGCTAAGTTATGTGTGTCCATGCCTTTACTGATTAAATAGAATGGGACATTTAATGTGGAAGGGCCTTTAAAGGGAATTAGCCATAATGAATTTATTTCAGTTCATGGTTTTGCTTTTTTTTTTTTATTTTGTTTTGCTTTGTTTTCTCATGAATGCCTATTAGTAGCAAAGAGCCCACAAAAGTTTTATCCTTCAAAGTTTCCTTGAGACTCTCCCTACCTTTCAAGAGTGTTAAGAGGATCAGGAAACACTGAAGGCTATAATCATGAAGGCTATAATCATGTTAAGACAGGATTGTTGGGTTTGTCCTTCATTGCTAAAGAGGACCATGCCATCAGAGAAATGATGACATGACTTGCACTTGACTTCATGATGGCTCTGGAGGAGAAGTGAGGCTGGTGACCTTGCACAGCCATTCTAAGACAGGATAAAGTGACATCCTAAAGAACCATAATCTTTCATCATATTGGTCAGGAAGGTTTGGAAAATGACCCTAGATTAGGGTTGGAGAACTGGTCTAGATTCAGGGGACATTTTATCCATTGCAGGCTAACTGCAGCTAGGACCCCAGCTCTCCCTTAAATTTGACTTATGCTATTTATGGTCACCTTTCCAGAAGGCAGAATCTAGGAAGGGTCACCTGCTTTGGATGGCAATTAAATACAGTCAGGTCTCTGAAGAGTGATAGAATCTTAAAACTAAAAAAAAAAACCCATCTTTAAAGATGAAGTAAGTCCGTCTTCCAAAAAGTTTGAAATGATGTGAATTCAGCAAGCGTGTTCTTGTAGCTGCCTGAATGAAAATCAATTTGTTACCTTTAGTTGGTTGGATTGTTATGAGAAAGGGGAAAGGAAATAGAAAAATCAGCAGCTTTGAGGGAGCACATTCATTTCAGCATCTTTGCATTTGTAGCAGAGAAAATGGTGAAAAAGAGTTTGCCTTTATTGTGTTGTCTCTTCTCCCCCCACATCGAGAGGAGGGACCCTGATCCTCCTGTACATTCTCAATGGCAAACACAGGGGGACCTTTTCAGCTCTTACAAATGTCTCAGAGACAATATGGCAGGTGGATGACTAAAGGCCATATTGCTGGTACTCCTGGAAGTATGTAGGATTTTTTTTGGTGGGGGGAGGAAAGGGTCTATCTGATTATTTTCCCCTAAATAACCTTGGTTTTTGGAGGAAGAACATGCTGCTTGGAGGTACCACAGGGGTGGTATTTTCCATAACACTGTAGCTACTTAGTAGACAGCAGAAGCATTAAGAAGAAACACATACATTCTAGGTAGGGATTGGCCTGCTCTTCCGTTCTCGGGCTCTGTGTGTTGTTGCAGTGCTGCTGCCGACTGATGATGGAGTCACACCCCTAAGGAATGCCACCTGAGGAAATGGATGTTGCTCCAATTGAGGCAATTGCCGTTTAAACACACCTTGGTTTGTATTGTAGTTAACAGGCATGAATGAGCCTATATTTATTTCTTTTTAAATGGTTTTTCCAGGTCAATACTGATATGAGAGAAATGATGTGGATTTGCTTTATTTTGCTTCAGTTGGCACGTACAACACTCCTGGGACACTCCGTGTATTGGGTTACATATTGTTTCAAAGAAAAATTTTCCCTTCTGTTTTTCTATAATAATTAAAAAAGCCACTAGCAAAATATTGATGGGTTTTATTTTTCTCATATACCTTAGCCAGTGTATTAGTTAATATGCTTTTCCTAGAGCACCCCGAGTTTGAATGATCCCATATTAATTCTGTCCTAGGATACAAAAATGTATGTAAATGGGTTTTTAATTGGTAAACAGGCAAGAATCTGGGGCTAAAGGCTGAACAGATAAATAAGGGATAATGAAAATAGCAGGGCTTGAGATCTAGGTATGCCTCATTAGTTAAATCTAATTCTATTAAGACCACAAAAAGTAAAGCTGATGGTCAGAGCCAGGATGATGGATATCTATCCATTTACAGAGAAGCATTTGAGAATCAGAAGCTGATAACGGGAAGAGACTTCAGAGGATGTCTACTCTAACCTACCGAACCAGACTGAGAATCTGCTTGGTGACCTCCGGGATGAGTGATCATCCAATTTCTGTTTGAACCTTTTGTGAGGCGTATTCAAAGTAGCCTATTCTGCTCTTGGGTAGTTCTAATTGTTTGGATATTTTTGCTTATGTCAAACCTGTATCTGTTGCTCTCTGACATCAACCCATAATTCCTGGCTCTGCCCTCCAGGGCCAACCAGACCAAGCATAATCCTTCTTCCTCTTGGAAGTCCTTCAAATCCTTGTCAGCAAATCTATACCATCATAATTTTCTTCCTCAATATACTCAAATGTGGTGCCCCAGAACTGAATAGAGTACTGTTGAAGGGGCATGTAGATGGTGCAGAGGATAGAGTGCTGGACCTGGAGTCAGGGATATCTGAGTTCAAATCCAGCCTCAGACACTTTTTAGCTATGACCCTGGTCAAGTCACTTAACTTCTGTTCCCTCAGTTTCCTTACTTGTAAAATAGGGAAAAAATAGAATATACCTCCCAGGAGTTGTTGTAAGGATGAAATAAGATATATTTGTAAATAGCTTTGTAAAACTTAAAAGGCTATGTAAGTGTTGTAGTATAGCTATCATTATTACAGAAATGTAAGATATCAATGCCCTAGACCTATAACTCTCTTAAAGAAGCCTAATATTGCATTGGGAATTTTGGTTCTCATAGCACATTACTAAATTATAGTGAGCTTGTAGTCCACTAAAATCCCCAGATAAACTTTTATGTAGCTCAGCATCCCTATTTTGTACTTGTGAAGTTGATTTCTTAGACATGAGTGATTTTTACAATACAGTACAATATAACACAATATCATACCATACAACAAAGCAGTACAATACAATATAACAAACCATATATTAGGCATCTACTATGTTCCAGGAACTGGGGATACAAATAAGAAAAGGAAAGATAGTCTCTGCTTCAAGGACTTCACAGATTAAATAAGGAATTTATAATCTAATTGTATTATTTTACATTTATTCCTACTAAATTGCATTTCATGAAATGCCCTATCACGTTAAGACTTTCTTTGATCCTGTCTCACCCAGTAATATATATCTTGTAGCTTTGTTTCATTTGCCACTTTGCTAAGTGTGCTGTGATTGATAATCCCCAAAGACAAAGAATTTATTGAGCCTACTTGAGCAGCCCTAAGGCTCAGATATGTCCAGTTGCCTCTGCCCCAGACATCTCTTGTTTTTCTTAAAATTTATTTATTTATTTAACTTTTAATTTCTGGAATAGAACAAGCATTTCTATAACATGATAGAATAACAAAATGAAACAGAATTTATCATGTACAACTTTCTGTTACTTTTAAATATATAATAAAGTTATCATGTAAAATTTCTTTTTTTCCCATTTTTCCCCTTCCCTCCTTTCTCTGCCCTCCAGGGCCAATTAGAACAGCATAATCCTTCTTCTTCATGGAAGTCCTTGAAATACTTGAAGGCAGTTATCATAGTAAACCTATATCGTCTCCCTAGATGCCCAGAACCGAATACAGTACTACTCATGGGGCAGAATACTGTCTAGAACAGTATACTGTACAACACAAGCTCGCTTTATATTTAACATCTCTGCTCCTGTCATTTTCTGGAAACTTTCATGCTTCATTCTTTTCCCTATTTGGCTTGGTTGGACCTCTCACATTACCTGTCTGGAATTCCTCCCCACTCTTCTCTAGGCACACACATCAATTAGATGTGCCTGAGTGAGAATCTGTTCCCTTCCTATAAAACCCATTCACTTGGCCCATCTTAGGGAGTTTCGCCTGGTGTGAAGTGGATTGTGATTCAGGCTAAGCATGGGTAGAATGGTGTTGGAGGAGGTACTATTGTGAAAGTGCTAAGGAATGCATAAGTGATGTATCTAAAGGAAAGGGAAGGTACCAAAATAATGAAAAAAATTTGGATTTGCTAATACCAGAAAAGGAAACTTAGAAAACACCAGCCTGTTCTCCCATCTTTATTTGGGTCATCTATGCATGAATCTGGGACTTCTTCAGTGAGGGCCTTAGTAAGCCATCCAAATTCCAGATTCCAGTGTCTTGCTCTCCTCACCTTTAGATACTCACAGAATTGGAGTTTTTACTGTCTTTACCTTACTAATTAGTAAGTCAACCTAAGGAACTCATGGGCTTTTGCGACTAACATTCAGCAGTGTTGGCTTTTTAAAGTGACCAAAAGATGTATAAATCTAAGATCCCATTGTAATTATTGTTTGCCAATTATGAAAAATAATTTGATTGGATAGAGCAAAACACTTCCCCCATAGCTCTTTTCCAACAAGATATCTCCTATTATCCGTGTCTATGTTTGAAAGGCATGACAACGAAAAGAGTCCTCTGATTATCACTGTTCAATTGTTTTCAATTGTATGTGACTCTTCATGATCCCAATTGGAGGCTTGAGTGGTTTTCCATTTCCTTCTCCAGCTCATTTTACAAATATGGAAAGGAAAACTGAGTGAAGTGACTGACCCAGGGTCATCCAGCTAGTGTCTGAGGCTGGATTTGAACTCAGGTCTTCCTGACTTGAGGCCTGGCAATTGGCTATGCCACCTTGCCTTTGTTGCTGCTGGTTCTCTGTTCTTGATTAGGACCAATGACATCATAATCTAGGCATAAAATAGGGAGAGGTTTGCTTACCAGAAGTGTTTGCTACTATGATTTTCTTGTAGGAAAATGTGGTTGATGAGGTCCTCCAGATGTCACTCTATCGTTGCTGTACCTCCTATAAGAAATCCATAACCATCCAAAAGAGTGTGGCCTGATTATTCACATGGTTAAGACCAAGTGAATGAAGAATGCCTGTTGTCCAGATTATGACCAGCATCATCTATACACAAAGCCATGGAACTCTTATATTAGTATGTACATATGGAGGATGACATGGCGCCAGAGTTGAAGAGGAAGCAAAGGGTAGGTAGCATGTATTACCTTTCAGAAATTCTCTAACTCCTTTTTTTTTCTTTACAGAAAAACAGTTTTCTTCCTCCAGTTTTGGGTAGCTCTCTCATCATTCGCCACAATCTTTTTTTTTTTTTGTTTTAAATTTTTGTTGTTAGGTTGTATTTTATTCTTTGTGATCCCATTTGAGATTTTCTTGGCAGAGATACTGGAATGGCTTGCCTTTTCCTTCTTCAGCACATTTTACAGATGAGGAAACTGAGGAAAACGGGGTTAAGTGACTTACCCAGGGACGATAGCTAGAAAAAGTGTCTGAGGTCAGATGTGAACTGAGGAAGGTGAGACATCTGAATTCTAAGCCTGGCACTCTATCTACTGTGCCACTTAGCTGCCCTTTAAAAGTTTTCATGAAGGTACATATACTTCAGAGATGTATCAAGAAAATGTATATTCTCCCCAATGCCCCAAGAGCATATTCTCCCCTTTGTATCATCTTGATCTCTGACTGGGAGTTAGCTCAAAATGTAGCTAAGTTCCTCATAGCAATACTCCCACTAAATATTTGATATTAAAAATACTGGTTTTATTATTTTTTGGGAGGTGTAATGGCAAAGAATCTTTTGCTGTTTTTGTTTTAGGATAATCAAGAAGTATAATGCCTCTCTATTTGAATGTGATTGGGGAGGATTTTTTCCACCCATTGATGGACCTACCCATTGTGGGGAAGCTTGATTAGGGGAGTTGTTTTGTAGGAGGGTCTCAAGTCCTTCTGTTTTTTTCAATTGAGGCACTGGGTCACAGGGTTATGCCCTCTGGTTCTGAAAAGTGTATAAAGACTCTGAGGGTGAGGTTTTATTTTGGGGCTTAGTTTTGATAACAAGGCCTGAGTGCCAGAGGAGCTCTATGGAGCCCCCTAGCTTTGAGAACCCAGATGTCGTACTTTTCTCTCTGGTAACTGGTCAGACAGCTGTACCTGTCTGTTCAATTATAGTCAGACAGAGGAAGTCATGTCTGTTGATTACTTTGGAGTTCAGGGTGTTCACTCCTCTGAACTAGGTGAATGATATATATGCTTGATTAAAGGGTTGATACATGTGCTTGAATAAAGTGATTGTTAACCCCTCAAAAGTTATCTTTCCTTTTATGAATATAGATCCAAGAACCTGTGATAGCAGGTCCCCTGGTATATGTTGAGGTGCTTACTGATCCTGGGGAGGAGGCATTATGAGAGTAATTTGTCTAGATGAGGCATGCCTGAGGGATGAGTCCTCCAGCTTCCTCTACTCTGAGTCCAGAAGGTCACCCTCAGAGGTCACTCCTTGCAGCCATGTTGAGCTGGCTACAAATCTGGCCTGAACTCCAAATTCCAGAGTCTTGTTCTCCGGACCTTTTTGAAACTCACAGAGTTGGAGTCTCTTCTCCCTTTACCTAGAAGAGGAAAGAAAAAATGCAGAGGGTAAGGACCCATATCTGTTTCTCAGATCTCCATAGCCTCAATAGGAAGAAGGTCCCAAAGTCTTTTTCCTTATAGCGTGTCTTCTTACCAGAGGCCGTGAGTGAACAAGTCAAACCACAAACACTGCAGCTAAAAGGCCTGGTGCAGGAGAGCCATCCTCTTTCAAGGATCACTGACTGGCCCAGCAATCACAGCTGCCAGTTCTCTCAGTATCCTAGGGGTACAGTTCATTGGGGCAAGGCACCCTGATCTCATTGAGGGCAGTTCAGTGCTCTCATCCCATCTCTTTATCTTTCTTATCAGATCCCTATTACTCATTTTTGACCTGTCCTTTCTAATCCAAAAATCATTTTTCTGAGCAGAGAAAGCAGAAGAAACAGAATGAGTTGATCGATCATCTCTGTGTTCTCTGAGCCATTAATTATTGTCATCTTTTCTAGCTTCATAGTTCTATCCCTTTTTTGATTCTCCCTTTGCCCCCAACAAGTTAAAAAATAAAATAACCTCCTTTTTGTTGACCTTAGCTTACCTTGCCAACCTCAGCTTCTTCAGAGTTTTCTCATGACTACCACTATACTTACAGGTCTGCCACACTTTGATATTACCCATCTGCCCTTGCTCCCATTATCTGTCCTTAACTTCTAAAAATCTAAGTTGCTTGATGAGTTCCCTATCGATCAACCTCACTGTCTTTGGATAACCCTTCTTTTCCTCTTCATCAGAATTATTACTCTTTGTCTCTTTACATTTTTATTCCTTACTGTTTTCTGTCCCTGTTGGGTTAAGTTTTCCACTAGAAGAGTCCTCCCATCACAGAAGCAGTGACCCAAATGGTGCGTGAGTGCTCGTCACTTGTCAACCTTCTTCTGCCTTTGTGTTTCTCCTCTGATGACAACTGACAATCTGGAGGAAAGCATGTTTGCACCTTGGTGACTGGTTAATGAGTTTGAGAGTTCCTGTGAGTTGGTGCTCCCCATCCAGGGGAGGTGATTCCTGCAGCTCTACTGCTTATCAGAAGGGCAGCTAGGTGAGCACCAGTGCAGGAGTCAGGAGGACCTGAGTTCAAATCTCACCTCAGACACTTGACACTCACTAGCTATGTGACCTGGAGCAAGTCATTTAACCCCAGTTGCCTCATCCTGTGTCATCTCCAGTCATCCTGATGAATATCTGGTCACTGGATTCAGATAGCCCTGGAGGAGAAGTGAGGTTGATGACCCGCACAGCCCTCCCTCACTCAAAACAAAGTCAAGTGCAAGTCATGTCATTATTTCTCTGATGGCATGGTCTTCTTCATCAACGAAGGACAAACACACTGCTTATCAGAGGAGTTGCCCATTGATAAGATCATCTTGAACCTAAAATAGTAAAGAAACATGAAAGGCAGAGCCAGCCAGTCCATGCATTTTCACTCTTACCTGGAGTCTTCACCCTCCCAGGTGTGTCTCCTGAATTCCTTCAGGTCCCAGGTAAAATCCCATCTACAAAGAAGACACTTTAATACTAGTGTGTTCCTTCTAACACTATCTCCATTTTATACCGTCTTTCTTGTTGTACATTTACTTGCAGGTTTTTTCCCCTAGTAGACCATGAGCTCCTTGAAAGCAGATATTGTTTTTGCTTTTCTTTTTATCATCATTATCCAGAAGTGACTCATTCTGTTCTGCATTTGACTCTGGCACACAGTAAGTGCTTAATTAATGCTCATTGACTTGTTTCCTTGTGAGTTGTTTAGATAGTGTAGGCGTGAGGTGAAAATTAAATGTCTAGTTGGTTCACAAAGTGCCTTTTCCGGGAGAGTATATGATAGTAATGAGTTATTGTTTTGTGTTTTAAGTATTTATTAATGACTTCTAATGAGTCTTCTATGTACTTTCCCCCCATTTTATCAATTGTCTTTTTAAAGGAATTGTTTAATTTTTCTTCTACATCTCTAATTTGACTTTAAAAATCCTTCTTGAGCTCTTCCCAAGAAGGGTTTTAGGGCTTGAGCCCAACTCATATTTTCCTTTGAGGGTTCAGATGTGGGAATAGTGACAATGCTGTCCTGAATTTGCACTTTAATCTTTCCTGTCCCCAGAATAAGACTATGATCTTTGATTTTCTCTGCTGTTTCTTGCTCATGGTGTTTGCCTTTTTTCCTGGTTTTTAAAGTTGACTTATGCTTCTGGCTGTGCCCACACTTCTTGTGCTGGGGACTAGGGACCTAGTTATTGGTTTTGTGTACTGGGGCTTCAGGTTCTGGCCCCTGGAGGCTGTAGAGGCTAGCTTACCTGGTGCTGAGCTGGAGTTGGTGGGGGTGGCTGGTGTGTGCCGAAGCCAGGTGGGGTTTTACTGCATTATAATTAAGCTTGCAGCTTAAAGTGTGGGGGTGGGGGTAGTCTGGCTGCTGGAGGTGGTCTACGCTAGAACGTGGGGAAACTCAGCCACTGGTAGACATCCATCCACTGAGCAAGTAGTGATTCCCTGACTTGGTGTCTGCCTGTTCCCCTGTCTGTTCAAGGGCACTCCACCACTCTGAGGCTCAGGATCTCCTGCTGGTTTGCTGAGGAAGTCTCCTGCCCTGTACTGGTTTCCTTCAGCCAGAGCAAGAGGGACCTTTCTCGTTAATACAGTCAACCGAGCTAAAAAATTGCTGCACCCTGTCTTTCTGAAGGCTCCACTGTTCTAGGATTTTTTCTGGGGTGGTATTTCCTGGGTTTATCAAGGTCAGTAAGGGGGAGTGGGAGTGACTTACTGCTTTTTCTTCCATCTTAGCTCCCAGAACTATTCTTCTTTGTTTTAAGCGTTACTTTTGTGGTAGAAGAAGTAAAAAACTGGCCTATTCCTGATTTTTTTTTACACAGTGAGTGCCTTTTCTTAGAAGAGAACTTGTCAATCCATTTTGGGGATATCCAAGACACGAGTCACACCCCAGATTTAAGATGTTTCCCCAGAATTCTGGAGTGTCATAATGGGTCAGAAAGAAATAGAAATAAACCTGATTCCTCCCCCTTTCCCCTCCCCTTTGGGTTCAGGTCCTCTTGGTTGATGCTAGTCTGTTTTAGTGCAGAGGTCAAGACCTTTGTGGAAGGGATCTCTCCTCCTCAATGGGTCATAAATGTAAAGGGATTTCAGGGGTGGGAATCAGGAAATTCTTCTTGAGGAAAGCGATACATTTGCCAAATTTTGATATGGGCTAAGGGTTCCAAGAAGGAGAGTTGAAAGGAATCCATGTCAGATTGGAGGAACATAGGGAACAACATATAGGCTAGTGTGAATGCAATGTAAAGAATGGGAGAGGAGTAGTGTGTAATTAGCCAGAAGGAGAGACCAGAGTCAGTCTGAGAAAGGCTTTAGATGATAAGCTGAAGAGTCTACAGTTTATCCTCAATGGGGATCTTTGAAATTTCTTGAGCAGAATGATATGGCCAGATCTGCACTTTATAAAGAAATGATAATTTGGAAGGTATACGAAGGAGTCGATTGGATAGGGAAGAGGTCGGATGCAGGGAGAGAAACTGAGGCTGTTACAATAATCTAGGTGAGAGTTAATGAGGATCTGTCCTGGGGAGTTGTGGAATGAGTGGAGAGAGTATGTGAGCAGTGTTGAAAGAGTAGGATGTACACTATTTGGCAACTGCATTGGATAGAGGGAGTGAATAAGAGTGAAGGGTTGAAGATGACCATTAGGTTGTGAGAATTACAGTCAGATTATTATTCCCCCCAGAAGGCTCCCCCCCCCCCTCTCCTCTGCCTCCTCCTTCTTTTCCTTCTCCTTCTCTCAAAGGAACGTTCATTCTTCTTGATGGTGTAGAAGGAAGAGTTATTCTTCAAGCTCCTTCGACATTTCTTCTAGAAGGAAAACCAAGTATGAATTCTGAACATAGATGGCAATCCCATGGTTGATGAAGAAAGACAAATTTAGTCCCATAGGGCATTGTAAAATTTCCCCTCTTCCACATATGTTCTGCAATTGACATCCTCCGTAGTTAGTTTTTCAGCAGCTTATGGGGAGTTTCACCTCTGGAATTTGCTTTTCTTCCTTCTTGCCTCATTAGGATTTTAACATCCACATCCAGCTTCCTTTCCTTTTTGCTGCTAGTTTCTTTCCTCCTCTTTGTCATATCTCATCTTACCAACTGCCTTCTCCTTGTCTTCAAGTTGATTTCATTCTCCTACTTCTCTTCGAAGTATTTCAAGTCCTATTTATTTCAAACCCTTCGCTTATCTCCTTTAATTTTTCTTAATAACCTCTCCAATAACCTTTTAAAATTCCCACTCCCAAATTCAACGTCTACTCTTTCTTACAATTGCAAAGGCAGTGTGGCAGAATTGTTGTCTTGGAGGCTTTGTTCTCAAAGAGGACCGATGACATCATGAGGGTGATTTCTTGACTTATGTGTGAATTGGATTTAAGTGAGACAGAGCTGTGGAAAGTTATCAACCTCACTCTCTCTTCAAGAGTCATCTGAGGCTGGTGGTGAGACAAAAGCCAACATGACAGGCAATAGTCAATGTGGCAGAATGGAAAAAAACTGGCCTCCAAGCCAGGGATGTCTGGGATTAAGTGCAAATTCTGAAATAGACTGGGACCCTGAGCAAGACATGTAAACTCTCAGTACTCTAGGAAACTCTCGAGGATCATGAATGGCAGAGAAGACTCCAACTTGCATTAATAGAGGAAATTTCACCCAGGAATGTCCTTTACCAATGAAATTGTAGGACCTATCCCTCTTACTATCCTTTAAATTACTTTGAGAATCTCTGCTCGTTTTCTCCTTTTACTGTTACCTTATATCCACTGGATCCTTCTCTCACACTCTCTTCCCCTACAAGAAAGGAGATTTTTTTTTAGTGGATAATTAGTTGATTTGACCAGGGAATTCAGAATCAAAATTGCACCTTTTGGGGCTTTATAGATTTATGATCATATGATATCTCTGGAGTTCCTTGATACTCTTTCAGTAGCACCCCCAACCTTGTTCCCATATTCTCCTAACAGAGAAAAGTAGTTTGGGGAAGAACAGATAAATTGCTCTCAGCATGACACAGTGACCTCCTACATCTTCTTTCCTCTAAGTTCGAGGACCATTTGTGCCACTGATGTGCTAGTGTCTTGTTTCGGTTGTAAGTAATGATCAGAGGTTATCTGATCAGAGGTTATCTGCTCTCTTTTGAATGCTTCATTCTCACCCATTTGTCCTTGTAGTGAATAGAGGAAAATAACACATAATATACCCAGGAGACTTTCACTTTGGTCCTGCTGGTGGATTAAGAGAAGCTGTTTTTTGATTTGTTTTGATTTTTATTGTCTGTTTAGAACCATTGAGTTCTTTCTCTCTCTCTCTTTTTTAACTTACAGAAATCCCAACTTTTTGAGATAGGGACATATAATATTTTTATCGAAAAGTATTTTCTTATCATCTCTTTTCCTCTCCTCTCAAAAGTGCTCAATAATGAATATTGTCAAAAATAAAGTGAAACATTTTGAAGCATTTTTAATGGAAAATTTTGTTGTGGTTTCCTTAAGAAAACAAGACATACTAGGATATGCTAGGATCCAGGGTTGGAAATTGGTTATATGTGAAAGGAAAAAATATATTCCAAGAGGAATACACAACTTTAGATTTCTCTTGACTTCAGTTACTTAGAAAACCTTCTCTTCTGATGAGATCACATGTATATCTCATCTTCCTATGCAAATATTCCCATTTTCCATTTTTTCACTTGATCATGGCAGTAGTATTTTTTCTGTAATTCTGTGTTCAAGCCTTGGTCACAGAGTCCCTAAGGGAATTCCAACTTTACAAATGAACTCAGCTATTCATTTGTACTGCAAGAACTCAATGTATCTTAGATCTCATTGATGTGGGTAACAACAACAGCCTTGAGTATAACTTATCCTCATATTTACATTCTGTGTTATTTTTGTACATGCCAATTTACGCTACATGCTGGAGACCTTCGAGGCCTTTTAAAGTCTATGGATATCATTGGAGCACTTGTGTTGCTCATGTCTCTCTTTCTGGGGGAATGTTTTGTTATCTTTTTATACCATCTTTTTATACTATCGCTACCTTATGATTCTCACAAGTTTCATTCCAGTTAAATAAAGCAAACACATTGGTCATACCTGAAAATGTCTCATTCTGTATCTTACTCTGACAACAGAAAGGAGGGTCTTCTAACATGACATTTAGTCCTAGCATTGATCTGAGTTCTTTCAGCATTTTTCCCTTACATTATGGCAGACTTTCTAGAAATATTCTCTTGGTTGTGCTTACCTATACCCTAAATCAGTTAATACAAGTTTTTCCAAATTTCTCTGAATTTCTTTGTTCACATTTCATGTTTTTCAGTAATATTTCATTATGTTCATTTAGCAGAATTTATTCAGTCATTTCCTAGTTGGTGGATACATTCTTTTCTTAAAGCTCTTTGCTACTATCTCCAGGTCCTGATTAGTGCGAATGAGGAATTCCACAAAGTGGTTGCATGTATTTGAACTTCTACTATTTGAAGTTATGTTCATGTAAAATATTGCCATTAGTTTCAGCTCAATTGAAATATGCAGTATAGATTCAAATAATGTGACCACTTCATATGATTCATTATTTGTGTAAATCAATACTTTGTTGTTTGAATGTTTAGTCATGTCCGAGTCTTTGTGACCTCATGCATCATACTCTCTATGGGGTCTTCCTAGCAAAGGTACTAGAATGGCTTTCCATTTCCTTCTCCAGAGGATTATGACAAATAGAGGTTAAGTGACATTTCTAGGGTCATGTAGCCACTAAGTGTCTGAAGCCATATTTGAATTCAGGTTTTCCTGACTCCAGGCTCAGTGCTCTACCCACTGATCTACCAAGATGCCTCCTCGGTACCCAGATATGCCAAAAATGCTTCTATAAATGTATCTGTAGCTACTGAATCCTTCTTCCTGACTCTGATCTTCTTGGAGTAAATGCACAGTGTGGTATAAATACAAGAGGCAAAGTTTATTGACTTTTTAAGTAAGTATAATTCAAAATTGATTTCTAGGATCACAGGGCCACATCAGAAGTCTGCCAATAGGACATTTGTATGCCTGTAATCCCATAGCCACTGCAGCATTTATCAGCTTTGTATTTTATCATTTTTGCCAATCTGATGAGATGAGGTGAAAGCTTAAAGTTGCTTTGGTTTGCATTTATCTTATTATCAATTTAGAAAAATTTCTCATAAACTTATTGATAGCATTTCTTATTTTGAAAATTGCTGTCTAAATTCTTTTTCTACTTATGTATTGGGGAATGAATCTTATTCTTAAATATATTATATATATCAAATCCATATTAATTCCGTAGGTAAGAACTTTGTAAATAATTTTTCCCAAGTAGATATTTCCATTCTTATTTTAATTGTATTCATTTTTTCATATGGAAGCATCAAAATTTTTATAATCAAAACGAACTCTTTTATATTTTAAGATCTCCTCTATCCCCTTATTGATAATTCTCCTTCCAGTCATAGTTATTGAAAGTACTGCCTTTCCCTTATCTCTATTTGTGATCTGACCTTTTGTATTATGGTGATACATCTGTTTGGAAGTTCTTGTGATTCATGGTATAATATGTTGGCTTAACCCTAATTCCTTCCAAACTGCTTTCCAATTTTCTTTGTAGTTCTTCGTCCTTAGAGATTTTTTCGTCCACTAGGCTGTGTTTTGGGTCTATCAAATAATAGGCTATACTGTTCAATTGCTTTTGAGTCTTGTCTACCTATTCTGTTACAATGATTAACTTTTTAAACCATACCAAATAGTTCTGACTTATAAGTTTGAGATGTATTGCTAGCTTCCTTTCATTACTATTTTTTTATCATAATTTTCCTAGAGATTATTGACCTTTTGTTCTTTCAAGTGAATTTTTATGTGATTTAGCCCAGTTTGATAAAGCAACCCCTTTATATTTTGATTGGTATACAACAAGTATATGAATTAACATAGGAAATATTGTCATTTTTATTGGATTGGTATGGCCCAACCTTGAAATATGAATGACTCTCCAGATGTTCATGTCTTATCCCTTCATTGTCCCTACATGACCAGTCTACCTCTTTTCTGATCATACAATTGACGGATAATACTCTATCTTTTCTTGCCACTTTTTAGAAGCAAGTTGTCTTTGGCTGGAAGCGACAACTTCCTTACATACATTTCTTCATAGCTTTTTGGGTCACCCACAATCAACACAATAATAAATCAAGCCCTGATTTATAATGTTTGTTGATTTCTGAGGAGAAAATGCTCGCACTGAAAATTTAACAGTAGGCTTTCTTGAATCTGATGGAATTGTTTCCAGCTCAGCCCTGTAACTTATATCATATGTAAAAAGTAAATGTAAAGTAATTTCCTTTGGGACTCAGTTCTGTCATATGTAAAATGAGAGGGTTGGAGTAGTTGATTTCTTAAGGTTCTTTCTAGCTTTAAATCCTATAATCTCATTTATTCTCAGTATATTCCTGTGAGGTGGGTAATGTTGTACCTTTTCTAGCTAGTAGCAATTAATGTACAAAAACAATACAGCTATCCCTTCCACATGGAGGGGAGTTAGGGGCCACCACTCCTGCCTCCCCCTTCCTCCCACCCAATCTGGAAAATCTATGTAAAATTTTTTGGCCCTCCTTTCATACCAGAGAAGAAGTCTGAATTTTTTCCTTTTCTTTTATGGGGTATTTACAGTACCTTATGATAAAATTTGGGTTAAGTAATTGGTCATAGGCTTTATATTATCCGTTGACCTTTGTGTGTTCGCAGCTTCCACAAAACGCCCCCCAAAAATCCCATTTAATTTCTTATACTGACCCATGATATATCAAAACCATAATGGGGAAAGTCATGATGTGGAAGGGGTAATTGCATTTGATTATTCACTCAGTATCCCAGTCACTAAGTGGGAACCAGCTTAGCACATAGGCCTCTGACTCTAAGCTACTGGATGGTAATCCAGTGAGTTAGTGAGGTTGTACAATTTGTCTGTGTTGCCTGAATGTGTATGTGCTCTGTAGTCTCTGAGGGTCTTTAGTACATGTATTCCTTTTTCTCCTAGGTGGGAACTAGCTCTTTTTCACATAGCCAGCTCCCTAACTATTCACCTGACCCCTAGAAGCACCAGTCTGGGGCAATGGCCCTATTTTAACATAATATGGGGATAACTCAACCTCCACTTCACTGAAACAAGTCCCACTCTCTCGCCACTTTTCTTAATTGGAGGGAGACCAGCAACATTTTAGAATAGATGTAGCCTGGTCAGCATGGGTCATGTCTGCCAAGGAGAGCCCACTTCTCATGAGCTAGGGCTATAATTGAGTGCTCTGGGTACTACTCTCAGGTTGTGGGCTTGACAATTGATATATGAGTTACTAACTTTATCCACAAAACACTGTGTTCCAAAGTAGCCCCTGGGAAGCCAAGGGTTCAATTCTCTTTGGGAAACTGCAAAGCAGCTTCATGCCAGACCTCCATCGCATTTAGTAAGAATGTTGAAATTTTAAATGGGGAAGGACAAAATCTTGACAAGCCAATCAGATAAATGGATTCAAAAGTGAGTCTACAACATAAGCAATAATGGAGGCTGTAGGAAAGAAAAGTTCTTTTCTGAGTAATTTTAAAGTTTTTCCTCTAGTTAAATTTCCTTTTTAAATGATCTACAAATTTAAGGTTATTTTCATAAAAGATTTTTTTGGGGGGGAAAGTCTCAAAAGTGGCTTTTATTTTAAAGAAAGAAATAACTCTTAATAATATCTCATATTCTTTGATGGTGTTAGAATAACAAGTGCCGCATTTCCATGTACAATGGAAGGACATAAATGATAAGCAGGATTTAATTAATTCAACAAGCATTTATTGAATATATCCTATACACATAGCACCAGGACAAGTTCTATGCAGGTTACCAAAGAAATGGGACTTTGTGAATCATGGAATATAAGAATAATGCCATTTGTCTATATAATGTCTCATGACTGTAGCTTCCAGGCATATAAATGGACTAGATGACCTCTTATGTAACTACCATCTTTCAGCCTATGATCTTATATTTCTCCAGGGTCTCATTGTGGCATCTAGGTCAGCCTAAATTCTTCAAATTCTAGTGGAGTAGAAGTTTTGCTGAGTCTTCCCAAGGGGGAAAGGCATGATATGTAGGCCCAAAGATGAAATGTATGTATCTTAGCCAAGGCCCAGCCTAGTTCTATCTGGAGATGTTCATTGCTTGAAGATTAACAATCAGATGTAGATTTTTAAAAATTTTAATTTTTTTGGTCACATCAGTCATGGAGTTAGAGAGATTGAAATCTGTTTTGGTGGAGAGAGCAACTCTACCAGTGATATCGCAACTATCTTGAAGGAGTGAAGTCATAAGGATTTAGAGCCATTTATAGTTCTATTTTATTTGTTCCTATCTATTATGATTAATGATAATAACAATAGCTAACATCTATATAATGCTTTAAGGCTTACTTTAAACATTATCTCATTTTCTCCTCAAGATAATCCTGGGAAGTAGTATTGTTATCCCATTTTACAGATGAAGAAACTGAGACAGACTGAGGTTAAATGACTTACCAGAGTTGCATGTCTGAGACTAGATTTGAATCAGTTCCTCCTGACTCCAGGTCCAGGACTCTTTTCAGTGCCATCCAGTTATTTCTTTTTTTTCAATAAATGAAGAAATCAAAATTGAGAGATGCTAAACGAATCACTCACGGTCAAGCAAGCATCCTAACGAGCAGCAGAGTCCAAACTCTAAACTTGTCCTGCTACTTTCAAATCTAGTATTCTTTTCATAGTGTCTACACAAGATGTCTAGTGAGAATGCAAGGATTGAAACAGGAATTAATGAACTATGTTTCATGTATTAAAGGGACACCACTGAACCGCTGTGTTCACTCATATGAGATGGATGGCTTTTCCATTAGGGGCTAGCACTGATCTAGTCAGAATCTCTGGTCCAGATCCAGTTGCAGGAGTTTTCTGATATGGTCAATGGAATGACTTAGTAAGAAAATGAGTTCTGGGATTTTATAGTTCACAATAATAATAGTAATGATAACTAATATTTCTATAGCACCTACTATGTGCTAGGCACTTTACAAATATTAACTCATTTGATCCTCCTAACAACCTTTGGAGGTTGGTGCTATTATAATCCCCATTAGATTGATGAGCAAACTGAGAGAGACAGATTAAGTGGCTTGCCTGAGGTCATATAGCTAGTAAGTGTCAGAGGCTGGATTTGAACTCATAACCTCAGTTTTGTCATCTATTAAACGGAGTAATAATAGCATTGTGAGGGTCAAATGAGATAATATTTGTAAAGTCCTTAGCACAGTTCCTGGTACATAGTAGGCTCTTAAATGCTTTTTTTTTGTCTTTTCATTTAATTTTAGATCAAACCTGTAGTCTTATGTTTATAAATATCACATAGAGAATTCTGATGTGAAGTACATATGGGGGGGTAGGATGATTCAGTGAAAAGAGTCCTGGTCCTCCAGCCACAGGACATGGGTTCTTTTCCCACCTCTGACACTTAAGGCTTATTTAAGTTGGGATAAATCACAACCTCCCTGTGGCTCAGTTGTCTCAATTGTTAAAGAGTGGACAAGATTGTCTTTGAGGTCCCTTTCAGCTCCAGATATAAGGTCCCATGTTCCTATGTGTAAGGTTAGAGGTGCAGTCTGTGATATGATCATAGTGCAGAGCAAAGTTAGCTTGCCTGTTCATAGGTCATAAACATACAATGTCTTCTCTTACTTCTAGGCTCTCCCCAAATGAACCTCGCAGATTCAGCCAAAGCAGTATAGAAACTCTAATTAGGTGATATGGTATTTCTTTGCACTAGGGATTGGCACATTCGTTGAGTACCTCTGATGATACTTGTCTCATGGAAGAGCCTGCAGGTCATGCTTCTGGGAGAGTTGGGCTACAGTGTAACTGAAACAACTTGGAGAGACTTGAGCATATGTAGACATTCTGTAACTACTTCTAGTCAGCTATGTTCAGTGCTCAGTCCTCCATTTTCCCCTGTCTAAGTGCTTGACTTTATAACTCTCATGTCCTCCTAAGGCTTCAACTGTCATCCTTATGTGTACAATGTTGAAGTCTTTCTGTGGTTTATTTCTGTGTCTTGTCTTTTGGGCATTTCCACATGGATATGCTGATACCTCAAATTAAATGTGTCTGAGATTCAGTGAAGTAGCAGTAGTATAGGTGAAAGAATATAGGCTGGATGTCATGATAATTGCATTCTAGCTGTGACTTTGCCTCTAGCTGGTTTTGTGACCTTGACAAGTCACTGGATTTTTTTTGTGGGGGGAGTTGGTGGATAAATGTCCTCATCTGCACAATGACACCCATCAACCAGATCTTTACCAGAGAATCTTTACTAGAGAATCAAAGAATGCCGGAGCTTCAAGGGACCTCAGAGATATCTAGTTGAACTACCCTCTTTTATAGAAGAGAAAATTGAGACCAGAAATATAAATGAGTTCCCCAAGATCATATAGCTAGTCTCATCCTGGTTTCCTTTTAAAATTTGTTATTGATCATTCTTCCAGTCTCTCGGCAAACCAATGTTAATGCTAGATTTGCCACGATATTAGCTAGATACCTTGTCTACCACCCTTGCACCCAGAGCAACTCAGAAGTGACCCAGAAAGTGGCAAGGGAAGGCTTTTCTTTTCCAGGCATTCTTCCTTGTCCTTTTTTTACAGATTTTTTCTGACAGCGGACAAGAGTTGTTTACCCTTAGGATTGTTCATGTTACATCTGGCCCGAGAAGTATGAAATAGGCTCCATGGAGACCTGAAAAACTCAATTAAATGAAGTTGTCTGATGTGATCACAAAGAGGGTGAAGTCAAGTGACATTCCCTGTAGAAGACACCTTAAATGCAGTGGGATTGCCGTGTGTGTCATCGAAGCCTTGGGTATTTTGGTGGACAGCAGGATAATTAGCAAAGGACTCGTTACAAGTAGAATTTGATCACTTTCACTGTGTTGTTAATTTTTAACATTTTCTTTGAGACTATCTCAAAGCTCAGAGAAAATTGAAATATTCCAACCCAGAATTTTCTATGTAAGAAATGCATATTAAGTGACTTCTCTGGGCAACATAATGTGATAGGAACTGGGAATAAAAAAAAAAAGAAATCTTGCTTTTAGATTACATATGTTTACATGGGAGTGGGGAGAGGGAGGAGGAGGATTACATCAGGTATACACATAAACACAAAACATTTAAGGAGAGGGAGAGAGAGAGAGAGAGAGAGAGAGAGAGAGAGAGAGAGAGAGAGACAGACAGACAGACAGAGAGACAGACAGACAGACAACTAAAAATATCCAGAAAGGCACCCTTAAGAATGTCTGCCTGACCCGAGCCTTGATGATAAAGTGCTTCCCAGGTATGGGGCAGCCTGTACAAATGCACTGTGGGAGATGAAATGTCAAGGTCAAGAAGCAAGTAGTAGGCAGTTGGACTAGAATATAGAGTGTGCGAAAGGGATTAATGTGAAATAAGTGTGGGAAGGAAAGTCTGAGCTTGATTATCCACAGCCTGAAATGCTAGGCTGCGGAGTATTATTTTATTCTACCTGCAGTGGGGAGCCACTGAAGATTTTTGAGTAGAGGAGTGACATGGTCAGATCTATTCCACAAGGAATAGTTTCTTTTTCTTTTTTCTGGAGACTGAACTGAGAAGGGAAGAGAAGAGATAGGAGAAAGGAGAGCAAATTAGAGGCTACTTCACTAGTAATACAGGAGAGCTGAGGATCCCCCAGTCCAGGTATGTCTCCCTGGGGTGAGTTTTGAAGTGAACTTGAACTGGGATCTTCTGGGTTCTGAGGTTTGCTCTCTATTTACTCCCACATGTATATGGATATAGCCAACTGTATATTTATGGAAATATCCATATAATTGGATTGAAAAATGAATATGTTGGGGCAGCTAGGTGGCACAGTGGATAGAGTGCTAGACCTGGACTCAGGAAGTGCTGAGTTCAAATCTGACCTCAGACACAGCTAGTAAAGCTGTGTGACTCTGGACAGTGTCACTTACCTCTGCTTGCTTCAGTTTCCTCACCTGTAAAATGGGGATAATATTGATGCCTATCTCTCAAGGTTGTTGTAAGGAACAAATAACATAGTAGGAGCTATAGAAAGTACTATGTAAATGTTTGTTGTTTATTAGGATTATTAATTATGTTGTTAAATGTGTATATAGTATATTTATAAAGGCTAGGCAACCTATAGGTACAGCCCAGAGTTAAGTTCCCTTCTGAAGAGCCATAGGTGGGACTTCTTTGGGTCCTCATTTTCTTTTAACTTCTTAGAATTCTGCAGATCATATAAATTTCTTAGAGAATTAAAGTGAGAATGAAGAGGGCATTGTATTAAATCAGAAGAAAAAAAGAGCTGGATACACACACACAGACAGAGTTAGATGATTAGTGGAGATCACTCCTTCTACCTTACTGGAGAAATACTTGGGAGGGAGAGCTGGGCACCTGCTGAACTTCATTAGATGGATTCTTAGCATAGGATCTCTAGTCTCCAGCAATACTTTGGTGTCCTCAACGCAGTACTGAGTTGAACTTTTCAAGTGATGCTACTTCTTGCCCAGTCATTCCAAGGCTAGGCAGATGCTTGTAATATAGGTGGGCTAAAGCCTCTCTCCTTAGCTCTCCACCCAGGAGTTTTGGAAATGCCAAAAAAGAGGCATGCTTCTGCTCAAAGTGTATCAGAGTATTTTTATTCTGAGCAGTTGTTTCTGAGGCAACTCACCAGCTTGGAAACATCATCATCGACAACAACAAAGTTTTGCTTCCATGAACTTTATTTTGGTATAGATGATGAGTGTGGGAAGTAGATGGATTACAGGAGTCTCTAGGAAAGTTGAGTTTCTCTAAAGACATTCTATTTTAGCCTGAGGATCTTTAGTTACTAATCAAGGTCAGGTCTCACCAGTAGGCCCCAGGTCAAACTGGGTGGTAAATTCCCATCCCTTGTCATTTTCCAATGTTGGTATCCTTTCTTGCAATCTGCCCTATCTGGGTCTACTTTTCCTTTAAACCCTCCATGCTCTTGACTTGTCCTACCCTCTCATTCAAAGGGTAACTGTACTCTATCCCTTCTCAACCCATAGGTTGAAGTAAGTCCTGTTGATTCTATCTCTATGTATTTTTTCCAATCTCATAGTCACCATCCTAGTTCAGACACTTATTACTTCTCTCTTGGAGCAGTGTAATAGTCTCTTAACTGTCTTTCTGCCTTCTCTCTGTCCTGTTGCTAAATAGATCTTTCTAGTACACATCATTTTCTTGCTCTAAAACCTTTGCTGGTTATTCATCTAGACCCTGAAGGACATACTACAAACTTTTTAGTCTAGTATATAAGGCCTGCTTTCTGACTCCAACCTACATTTTCTGCCTTATTTTGCTTCACTTTCTATTCTCAGGATCCATGCTCCAGTCAAATTGGACTATTGGAGGTTCCATAATCTCATCCTGCTCTCTCCAACCATTATGAATTTGCAAAAAGATAGCCCTCCCTCTCACATATCTGGGATATACTTTTCACATCATTACCAAAGTTCTTTCCTGCCTTTAAGGCCCAATCCAGAAGCCATATCCTTCATGATGTTTTCCCTGATCTCCTCAGCTAAAGTACTTTCTTATCTTACAATGCAGTGAACATTTCCTTTACCCATTTACCACATTCTTTCTTTTACTATTTGTGTCTGTACCATCTCTATTATATTGTAAGCTCTGCACAAGGAAAGGAACAAGATGTTTTTTCCTTTTTTAAATTAAATTTTATGTTTTGAATGAACAAGAATTTATATCCTCTCTCTCCTACCTCCAACAACCATTGAAAAAATAAAGAAAAACAAAATCCTTGTAGCAAATATGCAAAACCAAGCAAAATAAGTCTCCATTTTGGCTAAAAATACATACCACGTTCTGTATCTTGAGGTGCAGGTCCATCATCTCTCTGACAGGAGGCAGCCTTCATTATGGGTCCTTTGGAACCACAGCTGATCATTGTGTGAAACAGATTCTCAAATCTCTCAAAGATATTTGTCTTTGTAGTATCCTTCTTATGATATTCATTATTCACCTCATTCTACTCATTAATTCTGCATTAACTCATAGAAATCTTCCCAGTTTCCTCTGACACCATCCTCTTCCTCATTTCTTACTGCCACAGTAGTATTTCTTTGTATTCACATACCAGAGTTTGTTCAACCGTTCCCCAATTGATGGGTACCCCCTTAGTTTCCAGGCTTTTTGATACTACCAGAAAAGCTGCTATAAATATTTTTGAACATAGGAAATTGCCCTTTTTTTGATCTCTGTAGGTTTTAGCTATATTTATGATAATGCTAGGTCAAGGGGTAGCCATAAGTTACTAACTTTCTTACTAAATTACTTTCCAGAATGGTTGCAGCAATTCATAGTAGAACCTAGCACAGTACCTTAAAGATAACAGACATTTAATGAATGTTGGATTGAACCAGATAGAAAAGAAACACATTCATGGTTTTCAGAATTAACACACATTGTCCCTACATTTAAAATTATTCTGCTTGGTCATGCTATTTATACATGTTGGCAATATATTTGATTGGTTAATGAGTAGCAGTTTCATGCATTCAGATCTTTTATTTTAAAGACTGATTAATGTGGTTGTGGTATTATTGGTGGAGATGAAAGAGGCTGTTCAAAGTTCAGGACTTTTTGTTTAATTAGAATTAGGGCAAGGGTTGTGATATAGCATCTCTAAAACTCAGCCCTAACTGTATTGCTTTTGCACCTATCCCTGAAAGAGGACAGAGAAAGAATGAATTGGTGTTTTTAAATATATTAGATCTTTGAGGGATCACTTTTCATGCAATATAGCTGGTAGTCATGACAATACCATTTTAGGAGGTGATGTCCTAGGGGAAGAGGTTGTCTCTGATAGTCTTACCCAAGGGAGCTTATAGCCCAGAGATATTTGCTCACCACTTTTTAAAAATCTAGTTTAGAAATGGACAGAATTCAGGCAGACTTTGAGTTGAGCAGGAAACACATATGGAAGGAGATGTTAGCCTTCAGGGAGTCCTTGGCAACAGACAAAGAGATATCGATTCTGCTTACTGCTCCTTTGCACCACCTTAGAATTCTATAAAACATGAAGTTTATTTCTGTTTGCCCCACATCATAGAGCAAAGCTAGCTCCTTGCAATAACCATGACTTGCCGACCTTTCCTCCTGTCTATAACCTCTGGGTGTTTTAAAAACTCTTTTCTTACTTTTAGATACAGTAGCATCATAGCCTTCAGTTATACATAGTTACTTCCAGATTACATACAAATACTTATATTTCAAGAAATTTTGCGGGGCTGTTGAAAGAGGCTGTCTGAAGAGTTCCCAGTTTTTTCCTTTTGTTTTCCTTCTTTTCCCTTTCCTTCCCTTCCTTTCCCTCCTTTCCTTCCTTCCTTCCTTCTTTTCTTTCCTCCTTTTCTTCCTCTCTCCCTTCCTAAATTCCTTCCTGTCCTTTGTCTTTCTCTTTTCTCTATTGATTTATTTACTCATCTATTTATTTGTGTATATATAGACATATTTTTTTGTTTAGGTAAACACATGAGCAATTTTACTTGGCCCAAGTGATGGGAATAAGCTTCTGGTACCATCTGGCAATTAGTTTCAACTTGCAGAATGCTCTGGCATTGGCTTACCCACATCTCTTATAATCCTGGTATCTGGCCTCCTTTTCACACCTGAGGAAGCCCCAAGTGTCATTTTTCCCTCTAGATCTGTTGGGGAAATTCTGAAACTCCGCCTGACACTTTCCTTGATTCTGAAAAATGAGACACACTCGACAGAGGCCAGGTGGGTGTTTGCATTGAGTTGGAAGAGCAGCCAAGAAAGCTGCCGCTCTTCTTGGATCTGATTCTGCTTCCTGTCCCCTTGACTGCCAACAGAGCTCCCACAGTGGCTACCCAAAGCACTGGTGTGCAGGCAAAAGAGCAGGTCAATTAAAAAGGAGCTCTTGCTACCCTGAGTTTGTTACTGCAATGGGAAATAATTGT
This sequence comes from Bettongia penicillata ogilbyi, assembly GCA_023548195.1. Classification (NCBI taxonomy): domain Eukaryota; kingdom Metazoa; phylum Chordata; class Mammalia; order Diprotodontia; family Potoroidae; genus Bettongia; species Bettongia penicillata. The sequence goes on along the minus strand of JAJHZJ010000011.1, from coordinate 2,671,966 downwards.
TCCAACTCAGCTCGAAAGAGCTTTTAAATGGTAATGTTGATGTGATCTATACATTTAATTCTACCTTGTGTAATGGGCATGGAAAAAGGATGCGACAGAACCCAGTGAAAGATCATTCTTCTACTGATTGGTGATATTGCTGAGGGCTGAATGCACAAACATAAGCTGTTGAGTGAAATAAATGAAAAGCAACTGCTGATATCACAGTTTACATCCAAGGAATGTGCCGAGTTATCCTTTAGCCAAACTAGCTCGACTGAAATAACCTTTTCCCACGTGCATAGAGAGGAAACCATTTGTACATATGCTCCTGGTGAATCCTCATTCTCAGCTCAGGTTGATACAACAACCAGTCTTGACTTTAAAGACTGAATTCCTCCCTCCTCAGAGTAGAGAGGTGGTAGACTACAGGAGCGGAATGCATAATACCAGACACATTCAGCATATCTAGCTTTTTTTTTTTTTGGTATACATATTTGTTTCAAGAGAAGCTTCTATTTTGTGTGGGCATGTGAATGTGGTGGTAGTATTTTGGGAAATGAGAGGAATGTTCTAAAAAAGCATCAATAAAACTTGGAAAAGAATACTCACTGTGACCTTTGGATGGGCTATTGGTATTTTGATGGTGGCTCACTTTCAGTATTTGAGTATGTATGATATACTTTCCACCTTCTATTAGCAAATTTTACTTACCTGAAGGAGTGGCATGTATGGAAGTAGGGAGTCCATTTTATATTTAGGTAGAGAGAAATAAATGCATTTCCACTTTTATCACAAAAGGTAATTTCACTGGATTTGAAGGTTCACCTCAGGCAAATTTCCTACTATATCACCTTACAGAGATGAGAAACCCTACAGACAGGCCAAGGAAGAGACAAGTTGTATGGGATGTGGTTAAAGGGGTCTTAGAGCACAGACAAATAGGTCCTCATGCTCTTTTTAACTGTCAATGGTATGTGAGTCATGGGCACACTGAGGGAACCATACTGAGGGAAAAGTGTTGAGTTCTGTTTCAGGACATTAGAATTTAGGGGACCCAAAATTTAAAAAACAATGTAAAACTTTTTAAAGATGACTTATTTGTATAATGACACCTTTCCTCATACAGCATAGAAACAATTAAGGATGGGTCTTCACTAGCAAGAATAATTAGTTAAATTAGGAAATGATCAAATGACTTCCTTACTGTCACCATGACCACTACCGGATGAAGTCCTCCATGATCATCCCTTCACTTTCCTGTTCCCCTCAACCCAGGAGGTGGCTTCTCAAAAAGTAGTCTTGCAATATATTGGAGATCTATTGTCTCATAGAGTGACATCTCCTATGAGGCCAGTGTGATCATTTTTCCACATGTGGGTGGGGGGCAGGAATGAATTGTCTTGGCATCTTTCTTTTACTAAATTTAATTTCTCATAATTATTTATGGTATTATTTTTTTGCATCATCATGAACCACAAAGTTGTTTTAAGGGCATTCAATATTGCTTGCCCTGGGCACCCAAATTGCTAGTTTTGACTCTGGCCATGGGCTAGAGTTTCTTGCATGTATCAAAGCTTTCTGAACTGAGAACTTACAAGTAACCTTGGGCCAGCAGACACTTGTACTCATCTCTTTAAACTACACAGCAGGGCATTATTGTCTAGAGGCATCTTTCAATACTTCAGTCATTGATGAGATTGCTACCTTCACTTATCTATGCCTCAGTAGATGGTTCAATGAGTTAGTGAGGTACAAAAGTCATCACCATCAGTTTTGTGATGAATTTTTCTGAACTGCTCAGACAACAGACACACAGTCTATTGTTGCATCCACAGCTGAAATCATTCCAACTTAGGAGAGCCTGTTAAAAACTGTGCTATTCCGGTTTAGCCTTGGTAGGCCCCTGGTGGCTTCCAAGCACTGGATAGGAGTCAGACTTTAGAGGAGTTGTTCTGTATTTTAAAAAATGGTTGCTAATTTTTCAAAATTGGTTTTCGCTGGTATCAAATTGTGAAAACAATGGAACCCATTTTTCTATAGCTAATCAGAATAGGGAAATGAGTCTTCTAGCTTCACCCCACAGTTCCAAACTACAAGACAGCAAATTCATGCAGCAAATCCCTTCAGTCAGCACCAACTCGATTTGATGTCAGCACAACCGTTCAGATTAGATTTCAAGCTCTTTTGTCAGCAGGCTCTTGGTTTGAATTGGGGGAAACTTTACAATTTTCTGCCCCTGCTGGTTCAGGGCCCTCAGGATGATCCTCTGAGGCCTGCAGTAAGGGCTCATTGCTCAGGTTAGTGCCTGAGCGACAGTTTTCCAGGGCCTGTGATTAATCTTCTTCTTACGCCAGCTGTGTAAGTGTACCCAGTGGTGTGCTCTGATGGGTGCTTCATGCAAATCAGAATTGATGGTCATGATATAACTGGATTGAAAAAAAATCTAATAGGCGTTGTCCCCAGGGAAGTTCCCACTGGAGTGGAGGGATTAAGTTCTTAACCATCTGGTCAGAACTTGTATGCCTTTGCTATTGGCAGGGTGTCTGGTCATAGAAATAAGTTTATGTGTTATTGGAAATGAAGGTAGAAAGCAAAGTAAAATGTGACTTATGAGTCTGACATGGTGGAAGCAACAGGATCTGGGACAAGTTTGAAGTGGGGGCTATTGCAAACAAGTAATGACTACAGCAACAGAAACAATTAGCATATATATGTGCATATGCATATTATATATACACATATATAGCTATATCTGTATCTGTCTGTCTATCGATCTGTCCATCTGTCTGCCTCTCTCTCTCTCACTTTGTTGGTTGCAAACCACTGTTCTGGTTAAGTGATGTACTGCATAAAAGTTGGACTGAAATTTAATGCATATGGAAAAGACTCATTTATAGATTGTCATGGTGCTTGCAAAGGGGTGATTTTCCTCTGTATTTTTTAGATCCTCTTCTCCTAATGATCACCTTTCTCTAGCATCTTCATCGTCTCCCTATTCACTGGATTTTATGCAACATGAACAACTCTTGATATCTGCTTTCAGAATAATGCTTTGCTGTCGCTGCTCCCCTCTCCTCACTCTCCAACTTCTTCCTTATTCATTCCTACTTTTCTCATAACGAGTTTCTCCAAAGAGGGATTTATACACATTCCATCCATTTCCTCATCTTCTTTCTTCTTGTTTTTGAGTTGTTTTGTTTTGAATCACTTGTTTCAACAACGTAAAAAACTCTCAGGTGAAAACTTGTACTACTATTGATCAGCAATTTATCTTTAACTTGTTGTCTTAGAGTGTTGAATACTAAGATCACTGAGAAGGTAAGTGAATTCTCGGTGGTTACAAAACTAGTATATGTCAGGGGAAGAACCTGGACCCAAGTCATCCAGATTCCAAGAACTGCCCTCAATCCATGGTGTCATACTGCCTCATTTTCCCCTCATAATTTGATTACATCCTCCCTAGAAAGTAGACCCACTGATCTTTTGATGCTGCTTTTTTGAAAATTGCTGTCAACTTCTCAGTTGTCAAATCCAACAACATTTTCTTGTTTCTCTTTCTCACCTCTTTCTTACCTCCATCTTCATTACCCATAATTCATTGAATTAATAATTCAAAATTATAAACCAGCTCCCCTTTTTTGGAGATTTAAAAAAATTCTTAATTTAATAAACATCACATCATTGTAGGGAATGAGACATTTCCTTTTATATATATATAGGAACAGAATGGTATGTGAAATTGTGTGTCTTATTATGTATAATTTGCTTTTCTTTTAAAATATATAATCAATTCAGTATGTAACTTATGAAGTTTTTCTGCTTTTTTGTTATACTTCCTCTTCTTTTCATTAAAAATTTGGGGAAAGATGTGAGAGTGATGCAAGAAAATTATGAAAAGAATTAACATTTTGGAAAAAGAGGCACAAAAAATATCCAAGAAAAGAACACTTAAAAAAACCCCAGAAATGGCCAAATGGTAAAAGAGGCACAACAATTCAATGAAGAAAAAATATCTTAAAAACAGCATTGGACAAATGGAAAAAGAGTTACAAAACCTCACTGAAGAAAATAATTCCTTAAAAATTAGTGTTGGGTAAGTGGAAGCTAATGACTCCAGAAGGCATCAAGAAAAAATTAAATAAAGTTAAAAGAATGAAAAAATTAGAAGAAAATGTGAAATATCTCATTGAAAAAGCAACTGATCAAAAAATAGATCAAGGAGAGATAATTTAGAAATTATTTGACTACCTGAAAGCCCTGATCAAAAAAAGAGCCTCAACCTTATTTTTCAAGAAATTACCTAGAAGAACTGCTCTGTTATCCATGGGTTCAAATAAAAATTCAAAGAAACCACCAATCACTTCCTGAAAGAGATCCCAAAATTAAAATTCCCAAGCATATTTATTGCTAAATTTCAGAGCTCCCAGGTCAAGGAAAAAATATTACTGGTTGCTAGAAAGAAATCATTCAAATATCATAGAACCAGAGTCAAGATCACACAAGATTTAGCAGTTTCTACATTAAAGGAATGGAGGGCTTGGAGTATGATATTCCAAAAGGCAAAGGAGCTAGTATTATAATCAATAATAATCCACCCAGCAAAACTGGGTATAATCCTTTAGGGGAAAAATGGATACCTAACAAAATAGAGTAATTTCCAACATTCCAGATGAAAAGACCAGAGCTGAATAGAAAATTTAATTTTAAAATACAAGACTCAAGAGAAGCATAAAAAGGGAAACATGAAAGAGAAATTATACAGGATTTAATAAGGTTAAACTCTTTACTTTTCCATATGGGAAGATGATACATGTAACTCCTAAGAACTTTATCATTATTAGAGTCATCAGAAGGAGTCTTTACAGACAGAAGGCATAGGTTTGAGCTGATTATGTTTAAATAATCTCTCAAAAAATGAAGGGGAGAGAAAGATGGATCCATTCCATGGAAAGAAGGAAGAGAAAGAATGGAGAAAATTATCTTATATAAAAAGGTACACAAGGAAGGACTTTTACAGTGGAGAGGAAAATTGGGGACTGCTTGAACCTCACTCTCATTGGTTTAGGGGTGAAATACATACACACTCGTACCCAATTACAGTCACATACACACAAACTTTTGAGGAGGGATGGGGTTAAAAGAGAGAGAGAGAAGGATAAATAGAAAAATATAGATGGAAAGAAATATACAATTAGTGATCATAACTGTGAATGAGAATGGGATGAATTCAACCATAAAATGAAAGAGGATTAGCAGAATGGATCAGAGACTAGAATCCAATATTATGTTGTTTACAATAAACACACCTGAAACAGAAAGGCACACAGAGTGAAAATAATGGACTGGAGCAGAATCTATTATGCTTTAGCTGAGGAAAAATAGCAGGCTTGGCAATTACCATCTCAGACAAAGAAAAGCAAAAATAGAATTTATTAAAAGAGGTAGTATGGAAAACTAAATTTTGCTAAAAGGCACATAGACAATGAAGTAATACAAAAAATTTATAGCAAATTTCTCCGATAAAGATCTCGCTTCTCAAATAGGGAACTGAGTCAAATTTGTAAGATTAAGAGTCATTCTTCAATTGATAAAATGGTCAAAACTTGTATACAGGCAATTTTCAGAAGAAGAAATCAAGGCTATATAGTCATGTGAAAAATGCCCTATGTCACTATTTATTAGAGAAATGTAAGTTCAAACAACTTTGAGGTACCACCTTTCATCTATCAGATTGGTTAGCATAACAGAAAAGGAAAATGACAAATGCTGGAAGGTAATGTGGAAAAACAGTTACTGCACTGTTGGTGGAGTTGTGAACCGGTTCAAACATTCTGGAGAACAATTTGAAACTATGCCCAAAGGGCTGTGCATTATAAAATTGTTCATTCCCTTTGACAGAACAATACCACTGCTAGGTCTGTATCCCAAAGAGATCAAATAAAGAGAAAAGGACTTATATGTACAAATAGTTGCAGCAACTCTTTTTGTGGTAGCAAATTAGAAATTGAGGGAATGCCCATCAACTGGGAATGTCTGAATACTTGTGGTATATGATTGTGATGGAATATTATTGTGCTATAAAATGTGATGAACAGGATGATTTCAGAAAATTCTGGGAAGACCTTTATGAACTGATGTAGAATGGAGTGAGCAGAACCAGGAAATTATTGTATGCTGCAACACTGTAACAATGATTAACTGTGAAAGACTTAGGTATTCTGATTAAGACAGTGATCCAAAGTACTTCCAAAGGACTCATGATGAAAAATATTATATCAACCTCCAGAGAGAATTGATGAACTGCAAGTGCAGATTAAAGCATTCTTTTTTTCACTTTATTTTTCTTGTTTTTTTTGTATGTGACATGGCTAATATGGAAGTATGTTTTACATGATTTCACATATATAATGAATATATTGCTTGCCTTCTTGATGGTTGGGAGAGAGGCTAGAGAAAGGAAGAGAATTTGGAACTCAAAACTAAAAACATGTTTAAAAATCATAAATTTAAAAAAAGAGAACAATGCGTTATGACAGGAGGGATAGTAAAGTTATGAAATGTCTAGAAACATCTCTATTTAGGAAGTAGACTCCATATTGATTTGTAATTTGCTACTCAAGGTTTACCTAGGGTTATGGGGGGACAAGAAAGCTCAAACTTTCTCAGGAATGCTGATTATTATATCATTTTGAAACCTTTATGCTGCATAGTAGTGGTGTCACCATGCATTCAGCCCACAACGCTCCGGAGTATGGCTTTGAATCAGATTATAATATAACTGGGAATTGTTGAACAAAATAAATAAAAACACAAAAAAACATTGCTCTTGATAATTTGTGGTTTTCTAAGTCAATATGTAGCCCACAGGGACCCTTATGTATGGTTTATTGGCCCCATTTCCATTTGTATTTGACCCTATTAGTATATAGGATATAATAGAGGGAAGCTGTGCATGGAATGGAGATCTGTGGCCTGACTTTAAGAATAATTGTTTGATTACAACAGCGTTGTAAATTAAAGAATCTGGATCAGCCCTTCCACTTAGCAAAGTGATATTCCTAAAGCAAAAATCTGACTATATCACTTCCCTGCTCAAGGATCTTCAGTGGCTCCAAGTTTCCTCTATGATAAAATACAAATGCTTTTGCTTGGCATTTAAAATCCTTCATAATTAGGCTCTAATTGGTCTTTTTGGATGGATAGGTTACTTCTTATATGTTCCAGTCAAATTAGTTTTACGATTTCCTGTACACAACATCGCACCTTTCCATTCTGCCTTTGTACAAGTTGTCCTTCATGCCTCGAATATCATTCTTCCTCATTTGTAGTTCATTAATCCTTCTAAACTCAGGTAAAGTGCCACCTTTCCTGATCTGTCTAGTAGTTAGTGCCCCATTTCCCATTCCTTTGTATTTGTTTGTGAATATTGTAATCTATAAATATTTATTTATAAATGACAGCACCTATATCTCAGAATTGTAAGGATCAAATAATGTATATGAAAAAATATTTTTCACACCTTGAAGTACTATAATCATGTGCTGTTGTTTTTATAAGTGTTCAAGTGGTCTCCCCCCTCTCAAGGGGGATTATTTTTTTTGTTTGTTTCTCTTTTGCCAAGTATAGTGTCTGGCATATACATACTCCTTAATAAATGCTTTTTTTGGAATCTGAGTGGTCTTCATAACTTTATTACTAAGGACCTGTGTTAACTCTGGGGAGATCCCATAACCCTTTACAAAAATCTCAGATATTGATTGAATCAATTAATCATTAATTACCTCCTCCTCCTAAAAGTAAGTGACAAGCTTCTGTGCCTATCCTGTGCAAGGTAAGAGCAATCAATCAATCAATCAGGTATGAAATAGACGTGAATAAGGCCAATACACTGAGTCAGTCAATCAAAGATTTTAGATTAAGTGCAAAAGATCCTGATCAATTTAGAAGTCCTTGAACAATCAATGGATAAATGAGAATGATATTTTAGAGGAAGTTTATTTGTTGGTATTAGCTGAGGAAACTTGGTCATTTTTCCCCCCTTTGGTTTATCTATAAAATAGCCAGTTGTTAGAACACACAGATTTGAACATCTGTCAGAATCAAAAACAATATTTCCAGTCAAGGTCCTGAGAAGGAATCAGTTTGGGAAGACAAGAACTTCAGTCTTATCTCCACTTCCCCACTCCCTTGGCTATTTCAAAGAGAATTTTGAACTTTGCTTTGGCATTTTAGTAGTATCACTGGAATAATGATGGCTAGCAGAATTTTCTGCAATGGGAGGTGGAAAAATTAGGCACACCGAGGAAAGTAAGAAAACTAAGCAAAGAAAGTAAGTAAAGCAGAAAAACTGTGCTATACCCAAGAGAAACTTCCATTAGCTTTACCCCACAAAGTAGGTAAAGGACTTTTAGCAATCAATAGTAGTGAATTACTGCTTTGCTGCATATACTCTAAGCTTGAGACCACTTTTCTCTGGATTCTGTATATACTTGTGGGAGAATGTGTTATAGACTTTTTGGGAGAATATTTTATACCAACTATTATTACTGTATAAACTTAGTATTATTACTGTATAAACTTAGTTCTGAAAACTAACTCTTCATAGCTAATTGATTTCAATTGACTTTCCTGGGGAAAGTACATCAGTGGGGGCTTGTGAGCTCTGGCATTAGAGAGATACTATTATGTCCTCTCAAGTAGCATCCTAAAGTGAGAAATGGCTAGCCACATGCTGGGATTCAACTTGCAAGGTTGAGATTGTAGTTCTAGAGCACACGATACATAGAAAATGAGGAGACTGGATTAGATGGGCTGGGACTGAGAGATACAAGGGATGGCGGGGTCAGGACTATCTGGATATAAATGCTACCTCAGATATTTACCAGCAGATCACTTAAGTTGTCTGAGACCAACTTACCTTATCTGTAAAACATGCAGGTAGGAATTGATGACTTGAAAGGTCACCTCCAGCATCTGCCTGCCCACCCTTGTGCTCTGTAACTTTCCTGGATCAAACTATCCCATTTTATGTTGATGTTATCCAAATGAGGCCATTTATGAACCATGATAACATTATTTTTTTTGAAGCTGCCAATCCAGTATAATGATGCTGAAGATGCCCAAGAGGCAGACAAGACACTGAGGTGCTATCCCAATGAAATACCACTGAAACAAATGTGTGATTGTCATATGTCATACTGGCAGGAGTTTCCTTTGAATCTTCTTTTTGACTAATGCCAGACTGCTGCTGAAAAGTCAAAGGGAAAGCCTAGGTTTTACAATCCCTGTAGAAAGCTTGGGTTTTGATGCACAAAGGGATCTGTGAAATCCCACAATGAAGAGTTGCATTTTCCAGGCTAGGTTGAAAAGTTAGAAGGTTCAGAGTCAAGTTGGTTGCCACCCACAGCTGTTCTCCTGGACCTCGTCTTTTCCCCTCCCTCCTCATGCATCAATGAGTGGCACTGCCATGGAGTTAGCTCTGTAAGGGTATGAGTTTTCTCAAGCCCATCCAGATCTGTGTGTGCAGGAATGATCAAATCAAGCAAAAGCCTCCTGAAGTCATGTGGCTTTAAAGGCTCCAAAGTGGACACAGGTGTAATGAATCAAAGCGTTTAAACAGTCTGCCCTGGCCTGTTGGGGCCTTGTAGCAAGAGCAGGTCCAAGTTACTTTGCAAGGGAAACATGAGGTTGGCCGGCCCTTTGTCTTCCACAATATATCATGCAGCCTATGTTTCATATGACATTTTCAGCTTTTAAATGTTGGAAAAAGGACAAAAAATGAGCCTGGGCTTGAGGCTACAATCCACTTGGCCTTAATGGGCTTTGAGTTTTTCCACTCACTTCTCACAGAGGGTTTATTTTAGGTCCTTTGGATGCAATTATCAGGTAATGTTGTGTATTATAGTGTCTATTCTTACCCTTATTTTAAACTAAGCAAAAACTCTATGTAGCAGACATTGGTTATTACCTGAACTCTGCATCTCCTTCAGCTTCTAGTGCTGTGGTCTGCACAGAGTAGATGCTTCATTAATGTTTGCAGGATGGGATTGTTCAAATAGATGCTTGCCTAATGTTTGGGGGATGAACTGTTGAAGTAGGAGACTCTTTAGGGCCATGTGTGGAAGCATGAACCCTAATGAGGTTATATGAAGAATCAATTTTGTAACATTGAATTGTTGCCTTTTTCTTATTGTCAGGGTTCTGGGTGGGTTCAAGGAGATAGTTGGGCTTGGCTCCTTAGAACCACTTTTTGGGGAGCCCTCACTTCTTCAATCAAATGAAAACAACTGTTCACTGTGAAATACTGGAAGATTAGGATCGTTTTGGTTTTTGTATCTCTTGTGCCCTAGTACAATTTCTTTCATTTTACAGATAAGGAAATTGGAGCCCAAGGAGGCTAAGAGACTTCTTTAAGGTCAGCAGGAGATGAGGAATGAAAAGCTGTTAATCATTATTTCTGTGTCTTTTCTATTCTGTTTGGAAAGAGGGCGTGCACAGCAGGGAGAGGATGATCTAGGTAGGGTAGGGATAATGTGTGCCAGTGAATGACGGTTCTTACCTGCACTCCCATGTGTATATTTTGATCTTGGCTAACTTTCAAAGTAACCAATACGGAGGCAATATATGGCTTATCCTTATGCCTTAATAAACACTTAATAAATGCCTACTGAATAGAATCCATTGTTAATCATGGAATAAGTTGTGTTGACTTTGCTGCTAAGTATCTTGGTTGATTTTGGACAGGTCCCATAATCCTCCACAGATCTCAGTTTCTTGAGTAAGGGGTATAACCCTCCAAAAAGAGGCCAACAGCCTCTTTCATATATGTATGTATAGATGTACACACATATATATGGCAAGAGAGTATTTTAACTTTTGTCTCTGGCATCCAAATGTTTCTTTTCATGCCCCTTTTCTCTATTCACAATTGTCATATGTTGAATGAACTTAGGGGTTCAAATGACAAGGAAGGAATAGCTATACAGTGGGATTGGGTGTATGTGCATACACCCCTCAATGTGGTAATGGAGAGAGAAGATAGTTTCCAGTTAGTTGAGGCTTATTTAAGAGAATTAAGAAGTATCTTAAGTCTAGAATTTGGTTGCTTTATAGATTTTTTATTTTTTGCTATTGTAGGAAAGAGTTGAGAATGACTGGTAGAGCAAGGGAAGGAAACATGCATATATATAATGCTTACTATATGCTAGACCATGTGCTAAGTATTTTATGCAAAAATTATTTAATTTAGTCCTCCCAATGACCCTGTGCTATTATCTTCATTTCAAAGTTGAGATAGTGCTATTATTATCTTCATTTTGCAGTTGAGGAAACTGAAGCAAATAAGAGGTAAGTGACCTGCCCACGGTCACACAGTTGGGACGTATTTGAGGCTAGACTTGAACTCTTCCTGACCCTAAGTCCAGTGGTCTGTTCCTTGCACTACCACTTGCTGCTAGAGAGTTGGCATTTGTGCTTGGGGCCCCGAGAGTTGTAACAGAGAAGAACTTTAATATGAGTACACGTGGAGTGATGTTATTCGATGAGTGGTATGGAAATGAAACAGGAGAGAATTTTGTGAGTACTAGGGTGAAAGACCAGCCGATAGAGGAGCTAATAACTTGGCTTGTGCACTGAGCCCTACTTAGAAAAGAGCCATGTGGAGTCTCAGTGTTCCCCCATGCAGCATATCTGATTTGTACATAGATTCAGAACCACAGTAGAACTTTCAATTCCAAGTACCTTTATTTTACAGAGGAGAGATTTGGGGTCTGCAGAGTTTATGGGACTTGCTTAAGGTTAGCTTAAGTTAATTATTATTTCTGTATCTTTTCTGGTCTGCTTGGAAAGAGGTTGTCCAAGGTGGGGACAGGATGCCACTTGACACAGGTGGGCATTCAGAATGTGTGACTGTGAATAATAATAGTTCTCTGATGATGGTTTACTGGTCTTCCTCACCTGTACCCCCATGTGCATATCTTGTTTCCTGCCAACTTTCGAACTAGTCAACATCAAAGCTGATCATACATGGCCTATGACAATAGACCCTTCCTCCCTCTCCTTTTTTTGGGGTGGAGCTGTGTGTGTGGGTTCAGACGTGTGATTTCACTCATGTGGGGAGCTCTCCTCCATTGATGCATCTTGCCAACTCGTCATTACTTACAGTCTTAGAGGTACCAGGGACATGGAAAAGTTAAGTGACTTTCCTTTTGCAGCGTATCTAGTGATTGAGAGAGGCAACACCAGAAACCAAGCCTTCTTGTATCCAAGACTAGCCCACTATTCACTGGGTCACACTCCTCCTAACCATTCTCTTTTTGGTAGAAATTAGTTTGCTTATGCAAAGTTGTAGAGAACTTGGGGTGAATGCTTCCCTAGAGAGCAAGTAATTTACCATTTGTCATGAACAGGTGGTGTAAGGGAGTGCGCTGACTTTCTCAGTAAAGTGAGGAGACACCTTCTTAAGGTGGAAGGAGGAGGCAGTTGGTGGTAGGAGGGCTAGTCATGTACCGGGTCTCATTTTGAGGAAAACGTGGTTGCTAGTTGTTCAGTTGTGTGTGGTTCTTTGTGACCCCATTTCGGGTTTTCTTGGCAAACGTACTGGATGGGTTGGTCATTTCCTTCTCCAGTTCATTTTGCAGATAAGAAAACTGAGACAAAGAGGTTTAAATGATTTGCCCAGGATCACACAGCTAGTTAAGTATCTGAGGCCAGATTTGAAGAATCTGGAAGATGAGTCGCAAGACTTTCTGATAACAGGCCCTGTGCTCTCTCCACTAGGCTACCTAGCTTCCCTTTGAGTCAGACCTAGGGACTTATTAGCTGTGCTGATCTAGCTAGATTGTCAGCTGTCCTAGGATAATGAATCCAGAACTGGAAAGGAGCTTGGATGCCATACAGTTCAAACCCCTCATTTTACCGATGAGGAAACTGAGACTCCAGGGAAGTTTAGCACCTTGTCCAAAAAACTAAGATGGGATTTGAATTCAGATTCTCCAAATCTCGAGGAAGTGCTCCTTTCCCTATACCATGCTCCTTCCTACTTGAAGATTCCTGGATTATCTGATTCATCGGATCTGTCTTTGTCAGTTCAATTTATTTTATTTTCCTTTCTTTATAGTTTAGCTGAGTTCCCTTAGGACACTCTGACATCTATCTTGGTTAAGCAGAGAGGCATAAGGGCACTATCTACGTTTAGACTAAGACTAGGTGCTGCTAGTGGAGGATCTGGAATTCTTCCAGACCAGGTGAGGACTGGTGGCAACAGGTGAAGAAGAGAAGGTTTGCTCCCCATCGAAGTCTGCAGTATGGCATGGTTATGGAGGGAACACATCATGGGATGGAAGAACTTCTAATTATTTTGGGGGGGAGATATTCCCTATAACCCAAACATATATCTTGGCTTATGTTTCAGTGGTAAGCTGCAAACTGACAGGTTGTAAGTGAGGTCAAGACTGGCGGAGTACACAATTTCATATACAGCCTGAGAAGAATATATCAATTCTGGGAAATCTGGTTTTGTCATGGAACAAAAATAACTAACATCTGTGTGGTGCTTTACTTTTCAAGGTGCTGCATAAGATCTGTATAGTGTTTTTCAGAACACTTTATCCTAAGGATCAAATGAGATAATATATAATACTGTGTGTGGAAGAGAGGGGATTATTCCCATTTTACAGATGATGAAATCAAGGTTCCAAGAGATTAAATGACTTGTTTAAGGGTCTATAACTAGTGAGGAACTGAACCAGGGTTAGATTCCATGAATTGTGTGACCTCTTGTCCCGTAAACTATTCATGAAATGCTGTTGGTTAAACTGGCAAGGGGGAATGTCAAGCACTTGTGAGGTCAGAATCCACTGGGAAACATTCAAATGAATACTTTTTCAAGAATGGGTGCTTTTTATAGATAAAGGTCATGGTGTCCTAGATGTAGAGAAGTAAGGGACTTTGGAGGTGATCAAGTCCAACTTTACTATTTTGAGGGTGAGGAAACAAAGTCTGAAAGGTGAGTTGACTTGGCTCAAATCAGACAGCTAGTAAGTGGTAGGGGTGAGATTTGCCCTTGGGGCTCCTGATCTGGCCACCATTCCCTTGGGGTTTGAGGAATCTTGGTGAATCCTGAAGCTACAGAGCTCAGACTTCAGGAACCGCTACAACATAGCTAAGGTGAAGAAGGCTCAGCAATGCAGGAGAGAACAATTTTACTTGGGATTTTTATTCACTTAACAGAAACATTCACTTAGCAGGTTATCACTGAAGTGCAATTTACAGAACTTAGCAGCAAATTCACATGTGTAAATTCAGATTTCTTTCTGTTTTTTGTTTTGTTTTTTTGTTTTTTACAAATATTACAAATGTACACCCATTGGTACAGTATTGCCATTTAGCCATGCTTTTATGTACATACCTTCGTTTAAGAATTACTGTTGGATAAGGTCCTTTTGCTTCAGAAAATGTTGAATGTTTACAGTTCACTGTTGGGGTGAGGTTGCCTGGGTTTGGGGTGACTGCTTATTCTAAGGAATGTTAGAGACCTAGTGCCTATGTGAGATGAGGTGAGGGAATTCACATTGTCATCAAGTCTTTTTATTAAAGGATCATTCAGTACCCCACACTTAAAAATTAGGAGATGCCTTAAGATATTACATTTGATACCCAGTCTCATGCCTGCAGTCTACATTTCCTTGCAAAGGTCCCATTGCAAACAAGAGTCTTTTGATCAGTCAGAACCAGCTAACCCCAACTTTTCAGGCTAGCTAGGTAGACAGGACAGGGGCAGAAATCATTTTAGTCCTGAATTAATAAACACTTGTGAGTGCACATGTTATAGGGAAAAAAAAGAAGAGTTCATGGTTGGGGGCAGGGAAAGAAAGAAAGAGAATAAAGAATTGAAAGGGCACATTGATATGGTGCTTTACAGTTTAAATGCTCTCATTTGACCCTCACAACAACCCTGTGAGGTAGGTAGTACACTTTTATTGTCCTATTTTACAGATGAGTAAACTAAGCATCCGAAAGGTTCAGATCACACATCTAGTAAATTAGGAGAGCTGGGACTAAAAACTCCTGTCTTTAGACTCCAGATCCAGTATTCTTTCCATTAAGGTGTGTCATGGACCAAAAAGAAAAAGAGAAAAAGAGAAAAGATACAAGTGGTGGCAGCACTAGAAAGTTAACAATTACCCAGTGGCCACTGGGGGTCTCTGTTCCTAATGTAGTTTTTCCTATATAGTGTCATGCTCCTGTCTTGGGGATTCCTTGAAGAAATGTATTGACCGATAGATTATCCTGAGCATTAAGCTGGGATGTAGACATTGGATCCTACTGGAGAAGCAAGGTAGAGAACTCACCAAAGGTGCATAAAGTGAACCCAAAGGAGATGGTCACAGCAATTATATAACTCCCTCCGCTCCCTCCTTCCCCCACCCCAAAGACTTTTCCCAACTTCTTATTAGTTTTGGTTGGAAACTATTATATTTGTATTTTGGGCAGTTCAGATAGAATGTGTCATTGGCAAGATTTCTTTGAGGGGAATCTCTATTACCCTAAATTAAAAACATCTAATTTTATTTATTACAATAAAATTCAAACAACTTTAATTTTTTCTTAGAAAACAAATACTATAGACACAGCTTGAAATTTGTAATCTAAAAATAGGAGCTCATCAAAATACCGTAACTATTCTATTCTGGGCATCAGTATACTATGTCTTTACTCCATATGGCTCTCCAGACATGGTAAATGCTATATATATATAATATATATATTTTTAAAAAGCATTTAACTTTATTGATAAGAACATTTCCTCATAAAAAGCAAATTATACGGGAAAAAACCATGAGCTATGTGTTTGGAAAGTAACTCAGCTTGACATTTCGGGGGAACAAGGGGACACTCATCACAAATCAGCAGCAGCATGACATATATATGTATATATACAGATTTGACAAGAAGCACTACAGTCCAAAAGGAAACAGAAGTTTGAGATCTTGAAATCCTTTCGATGGGAAAAAGGGAAAACTGAAACTCAAAGACTTGATAATATACACTGGCCATGAAGAATGATTCTGCAGGTGGACAACTAAAGCTGAGATGAGGGGTGCCATTTTGTCAGTGAAATGGTTTACAGATGATCCATCTGGCTTTGTGACTTTTGGACTTGGCAAGGAACAGCATGTGAGGGATGTTTTCCTTGGTGACAAGAAAGCAGTGCATGTTATGGAGTGGAAGATGTCAATATACTATGGAGACTTCAGCAACAGGTCACATAGATCTGAGGAGGAATGCGTCTACACTAGAGACCAAGACCTTTATTTTCTATGTTCCTCAAAAACATGTAACTTGGAGCCATTGTCATGTCATTCTTGGCACAAAGAGATATGCGATTAGGTGGCGAATTCAGGTGACAAAGAAAGGCAGTCTAGGTAATGTGAACATTTGGCTTTATTACTCCCCTCTGAACCTCTTGTTTTGTTTTTCTTTCTATTATGGGGAGATGAATTATTCAAAATCTGATGCAATTAATTTTCCTTCTTATTCTCACAGCTATCTGCTTTTTTCCTTAAAGATGTAAATTTGGGGGGCTGGGAGAAAGGCCAGAGGCAGTGGAATTGTCCTTGGTGATGATCTATGCTACCTGAATTTACCACCTAATTATCAATTCTTTGTATCCTTTTGTGGCCTATAGACCTTCTCTTGTTGTACTGGCCTGAAGTCTCTAAGCTACTTAGAATCATGGACTTTTAGACCTTGAAGGGACCTCAGAGATCATCTAGTCCAAATTTCTCATTTTGCAGATGAGAAAACTGAAGCCCAGAGAAATGAAGTCACTTCATCAAGATCACATAGTGAATTAGTGGTACATATAGGACTTTGGAGACAAATAGAGAGTCGTAGGCAATTGCCTATGACTCCCGTGATACAATGATCTAACCCTGTGACCCTGAGTCTATGGGACATGAGTGCCTTTAGACACAACTCAAATCTAAACTTCTCTATGAAGCCTTCCCATCCAGAAGGGATCATTCCCTCATCTGAATTCCATTTGCATGCTACCCTTCTCTTATTGCATTGCTAAATTTTATCATGTATTATAGTTATTTGCATATGCATTTTGTCTTTCCTACTAGACTATAAGCTACCTGAAGGCAGAGACCATTTCTTACTCATCTTTGTAGCCCCTCAATGCCTAGTGCCTGGCAAAGACTAGGTACTTCATAAATATTGATTAAGTGAATGGATATAACCGGATCTCTAGCCTCTCAGGAAAACATTGGGACACAGGGACAGGGTGGTTTCTTGTTGGGTTTGGGGTCATTCTGTATGATGAGACAACTATTGTAGTATGTCACTCCAGTTTGGGTTACTCTTCCCATTCCCCATTTTCCCCTATCTTGAGGCTTAGCCTAATCCCCCAGGTAAATATTATCCCCAATTCCCATTACTTTGTTTTACTTTGTATGTATTTTATGTTCACTTCTCTCTCTCTCTCTCTTTTTCACGTGTTCTCTCCCAAACAATGTGTCTTGAAGATAGAGACGATTTCACTTTTGGTTTTGCATTTCCAGCAACCATCACTGGGCTTGGTATATAGGAGGTACTTAGTATAAATGATGGTTGATTGAATGAACTGGGGTCCAGGGTCAACCAAACAGAAAACTGTGAAATGGGCAGTTTCTTGTGAAACTGCCATCTTTGGACTGTCCCCATCTTTCCTTTCAGTGTCTATCCTTTCTTGAAGTATTTCCTGCCCTTATGCTGCCCATTGGACTGAAGGGATCTCAGAGATCATCTGGTTTCTCATTTCATAGATTCCAGGCAACTGATACCCAGAGAAGGGAATTTTCTTGTCCAAGGTCACAGAGTTGAATTAATAGCAGAGCTGAGACATTTTGTCCATACACTAAGCCTTAGGTGGCAGTAATATAAGTGGCAGCCCATGGCCCAGTGACCCATGTCCCTACTAGGCACAGAGCCTCCCTACCAAACTGTTCTATCTTGAAATGCCCTCAAAAGTCATGCTCCAAAAGACAATATCCCAGGTCCTCGGTCTTTTCTGAACCTTCCTTCAATACTTACAATTTGCCCATCTTTTTTCTAGTTCTCTCAGGTCCCAGCTCTGCCTTTTATAAAGGTAACAGACAGTTTTCTGATAAACTAATCACAGTGAGGGTGTTAATAGGTATTAGATGAATATGTTACTCCTTTCAGGGGGATCTTTATTTTAGTGCAGATCTCATGAAGATGTATCCAACTAATGAAGTGGCTCTCTAAAGGTAGAATTTCAGGCATCTGAGCAGACCAAATAGAGATGAAGTTATATGCTAGATTTACCTTTACAAGCCACTTAAAATCATCATGAAAGAGGATCCATGGAGAGCTTGTGCACTATATTAGGGAAATTTGCTTTTGGTCTTATGTATCACCAACCTTATAGAGGTGGCACTAGCTAGAAAGAGGATTTCTTCTCCACTTTTGGTTTATTTGGAAAGTCGGTGGAAGGTTGGGGTTGTTGGTGGTACCTGAGTTCATTTTAACCTGGGTTAGTTGGGTACCTCTTTTTCTTTTAACTGACTATTACCCGAGAATCCTAGGTAGGAATCACACCCAGCATCATATCCTGGGGATGAAATGGAACATGGGCATCACTCGGTGGCACTGTTATATATGCCAGACAGGAATCTTGGCATTCACAACCATGGAAGGATGTTGGCAATGAGAAGCGATGGTTTCCAAAGCTGTATTTTTGTGCCTCATTCAAATACAGTATGCTTTGCTTGTATGTCTTTCTGGGACCTAAAAGGGAAAACTGATCAGCACAATCCCTTTGTTTATTTAGCTCACTTGTCCTGCCCTGGCCTTCTCCACTTGTTTCAATCTGGTTGAGTAGCAAAGGAGTCTAATGATTTATACAGTTAGTAGAAATTGGTCTTGCTCTGGGGGTTTCCTCACCCAGGTGCCCAGACCTGCTTTCTGAAATGCTTTAAACAGCTGCTGTTTAACAGACTGGTAAGTCTGGGCCACCAGCTTGGCCTCGCAGTACACTGATGGCGCATCTCCATGGCTTGGTATCCGTGTGCTCAGCTGTGAAACAGAAATCAGAGAGAACAGACAAATAAGCCAACAGCAGAATGGAGTTGGGGTAGGGGTGTGGGGCTGTAACAGCTGAGTAATCTTCCCTATGAATTTCATAAGCAACAAACTAACGGGGATCTCTGGGTGTTTGCCCTTTTGGAAAAAAAAACATTGTAAAATATTAAAGAGATAACTGTAGAAGAGAGCTTTGCCTGGCAGACACCTTTTTGGCAAGCCCACTGATTCAAGGAGCCTTTGTTCACGCAGTCGTTAGTGCGATGAAAGGCTAAAACAAATGGCTTTCCTGCTACAGTGGTAGGTTTTAGATGATGGGAATGAGGTAGGGATGGATGGAAAGAAAAGGTGAAAAGGATTTTTTTTTAAAACAGAGCCTTAAAAATAAAATAAGAGTTCCTATTAATCAAGTGACATAAGGAATTCAGATAGTTTGGAACAGGATTTTTCCTTCTTTGAGTTTCATGGTATAATGGCCAACATTATGAAATCGGCGCAGGACATGAATTCAAACATCAGGGCTTCATGCCAGCATCCAGTGCTGAGAGGATGGAAGCATGGAGCGGGAGGGAAAGGAAGGAATGGGGGGGTGCCCTGGGTTAGTTCTGGGCAAATGCTCGTTAGAAAGTCAAGCCGCTGTATCTGCCAGAAACAATCTTTGGAGACAGAGACACGCATTCACAGTCCAATATCACCCCAAGCATGTGCAGGAGAAGAAAGCATCTTTTGTTTTAGGAGGACAAAATCAATGACTTCTTCTGACCTACCAAAGTCTTAACTTAGTCAATCCAACAGTACATCTTTAACATTATATGAAAGAAAAAAAAACCAATCCAACCCCAGGATGCCCTCAAAGCAGATATATAGTTAATAGTTTCAAACAACCTAAATCTCATAACTTACAGGGAAAACCTAGACCTCTGGTCTCAAGTTCTGATCTGGATGTTTGGAGTACTCTTTGCTCCCTCTCCACATAAATCTACAAGCAGTCTTATCATGGATCCTTGGGTTTGAAGTCTCTGATTCAGTCCCATCCCCTTATTTGAAAAGATGAAGAAGATGGGACTGAGAATTGAAATGACTGTGTATGTGATAGAGCTGGGAGTGGGATTCAGGCCTGTAAACTAAAATTCCAATGTTCTGTCCTTTATGCCATATCTTCTTATGATGGAAAATGCCCTTAGAGGTAACATTATTTTGTCAGTGACCAAAGGAATATGCATTTAATCTATTTTTGTCCCTAATTTCTTTTATCAAAATGTTTATGGATACGTGGTTCTGATACTGCTTTGAAATAGTCCCTATATCATTTATCCTAATAATGATAACTGACCAAGGAAAAGGCTGTTGAAAAAAATCTGTTATAAAAATGGTTGATATGAAAAAGAGTTTGGTTTTTGAAGGTGCCACCTGCTCAGTTCTAGGTCCAATGAACTTGATTTTCTGCTGAGTTTGAAGCATTGCTTTTTTTTTCTCTTTTTCTACTAGCAGGTGCTCACGTAGTAGGTCAGAATAGGGAGAGTCCTTGAGGTCTCTATTATCCGATGGCAAAGCTACTTTTACCCCCATCCGTCTTGTAGAATCTATAATGGGAAGGATCTTGAAGTTCATAGCAGACTCTCAACCTTGGCTGTTCTGAGCAGAGGCCTGTGCAGGCCAACTGTAGTCCAAAGAACTCCTCAGTGTAAGCCACACTGAAACACAGTTCCTATCTGATCTGTTGATGTATTAATTAAAAATATGTCAACATGTGGTTTTCAAGTTAGTAAATAGTCCATAGGGATCCTTATGGATGGTTTAATGGCTCCCATTTCTATCTGAGTTGAAGACTAGGGGATCTGTCCATCAGCACATATTCTTTCTCCAACACACTGATTTAAGGGCTTTGAAAAGAGAAAGAGGAGATAGCTGTTATCCTTAAATATGCTGTCTGGGAAGTGAGGAAGAGACAAAAGTTTTTCTGCTTCTGTCACTCAATTGCTTGGGTGAGGACAAAGATATGACCTAATGAGACGATTCTCAAGTGTCTTCCACCTAGACTTCTGGACATGGGAATGCTAAAGCAGCTATCTTGTTTTCTACTACCCTGGTCTGTGGGTAGCAAGTATGGCAGACAGTTCAGTCTGGTTGTTGGATGAAATATAAAAGGGCAGTTTGAGGGTTTCTCAAGGAAATTCATGGTTGTTTATATGCTTGGAATCCTAGTTACATAGTCCTAAGGCTCTAAAATGGAGCATCCCCTTCCTGGGGCATAATACACAATTTTGAAGCATGGGGAAGAAGGGGAATTTATATTGGTTTAGGCCATTGGGGAGAAAAGAAATGAAAACCAGAGTCGATCACATAGAGCATGTCTTTCACTGTCAACTAAGCAGGAGTATTGGGATTAGCCTGTGGAATATGTCGTTGGGCCTCAAGGTACCAAGTATGCCCACACAAAGGCAAATGCCTGGCCTACCTTTCCATAAAGTTTTGCCCATCGAGCGGAGAGCACATGTTTGCAGAGCCTGGATGAGTTTCCACAATTCCTCTTCCCTGTGGTGGCATTAATAACTTCTAGGTCTGCATTACCCGTAATCCAGTTCACGCTGAACTGGGGAGATTTTCCTGGCTGGCGCAGTTCGGCATTACTCACTCCTGTCAAAAGAGAATAAGGCATCAGAACATATCCCTGGCCTGAAAAAGGGCTCCTAAGAATATGACAAGAAGGAAATAATAAATGTGAGGTGGTTTGGTATATCGGGGTGGAATGGAACAGTAGGGCAACTAGATGGCTTAATGGATAGAGTGTGCTGGGCCTGAAATCAGAAGACTTGAGTTCAAATGTGGCTTTTGATACTAGCTGAATGACCCTGGGCAAGTTACTTAAATTGTTTGCCTTAATCTACTGGAGAAGGAAATGGCAAACCACAAAATCCTCATGGACAGTGTGGCCCACAAGGTCACAAATATGATTGAACACAAACACAACAGTGGTACAATGCAAAGATCCCTGACTCTAGATTCAAAGGATCTGAGTTCAAATCCTGCTGTTGAGAATTATCTATGCCACAAATCACTCAGTTTCTGCATTTATAAAATGAAGGAATGGAATTAGATACCCTCTGTGTTAATTTGCACTTCTAGATTTATGATCTTAAAATCTTGAAATAACATATAGTCTTTAATCCTCATATTGATTAGATCATTGCTTTACTAGTTAAGACAGGAAAACTATCTCCTACACAACAATATTTATTAAATGACTATTATATGTAGTGCCCTGGGAATACTAAAGCACGGAATGGAGAAAAGTCCAGGCATACAAGGAGACTTGAATTCAACTGGGGAGGGAGAAGGGTGGGCATCATGTAAACCCATAAGTCTATTATAATAATTGGAGAAGGAGAAGGATATGAACACTAAAATTTAAAAGACTTCCTATAGAAAAGACTTCTATAGGAAAAGACTTCCTATAGAGATAGCAGATGAGCTATATTTTGAAGCAAATTAGAGATTTTCAGAGGCAGGGTGTGGAGAAGATGCATTCTAGGCATGGGGCCCAGCCTGTCCAAGGGCATGAGGGTGGGAGATGGAAATACAAAGTTTGGGGAATAGTGAGTAGGGCAGTTTGATTTGGACAAAGAGTACTTGGAAGGAGATAATGTAAAGTAAGTCTGGGAAAGTAGACTGGAGCCAGCCTGTGAGGGACTTTAAGTGCCAAGGTAAGTTTGTATTTTATCCTGGAGGACATTAGGAAGGTACTGAGAGCAACACCAGAAAGTATCAATATTTATTGAAATTATTGTATCATATTTAGACTACACCCATATTAATTTTATCTTCAATGTAAAATTATCATATCATGTAGTCTTATGTTATATATCAAGGAGTTACAATGTGCTTGGCATGTGGAATTTAATTATGCTTATTAATTTTTGTTAGTATGCATACTCCCTCCACTGATATAGCTTCTATCCCCTTTATAATTTAATAGCTGCTCTTCCACATTGGTTGTAGCCAATCTGGTGACGAGTTTTAGAACTCAGCTAGGCCGGTCCTTAGGAAATGAACATAGACACTGTCATTGGGCCTTCAAGCCTTTCTAGATCTTGAGTTTCAGTGACCAAACCTTCTAGGATACAAGGATTATCTCTATGCAAAGATGAATCATCATAGTAGACATTATTTTTTTAAAAAAGGTTGATTCTTCTTATGGTTCATAATGTAAAGACAGTCTCATACTAAAGAAATTTGAAAACAATTTCAGGAATCTTTGTACAGAAATGTGAACAAAAACTATGTCCATTAACCACTAGCTCAGGGATTTAGAGCTGGAGGGCGGTCTAGTCCAACCTACTTGTTTTGCACATGAGAAAACTGAGGCTCAGGTTCATTGAATCGTCCAAGGTCACATGGTAGTAAAAAGCATAGTTAGGCTTGAACCCAGGTTCTCTGACTCCAGATCCAGTGTTTCTTCGATAGTGCCACAATCACTTTCCACAAATATCTCAAGTTCCTCCTTTGTTCTTATTACTGTATGAAGCACTCTGAGGGCTGGGGCAGGGGGGTAGGGTGGGGACATATAAAAATAAGTAGAAGATGCATTTCTTGCACTCAAGGAACTTACAGTTTATCTGGAATGGGAAGGCAAACACACATGCTATTAGTCGAGGATTTAAATTGGTAAATAATTGTATAGAATGCTGGGTCAAAGTACTACCAGCGCTGGAAAGGCAAATCCAGTAAGTGTAGGTTCTGATGCACTAACCGAAAAGGAGAAGAAATGAATTAGACTTTAGACCACTGACATCTGCTTGTGATATGCCAAAGTTCCACCCATCTGATGAATACACGTGTCCTAATAAAGTAGTTAGGGGCTTCCGAAGTAGCCTGGATTCCTGATTTAGACTCAAATAGTCAATTCTTCTCATTTCTACCCCACATAGTGCTTGCATTGGGTTTCTACGGTCCACTTTAGGCTGGGGTGTGAGCTGTCTTTCCCCTAAAGGAAAATTAGTTTGGTGCCTTTGTAACTTTCAGAGGGAAGGACTTAAGTAGGAAGAAAAGCAGGAGAGATCTGGCAGCATTAGGGCAGTAAGGAGGGGTTTCCCAGAAGACCTGGAACCTGATGCTTTCAGGTTGCCATCTTCCTTCACATTGTGTGATGTCAGACTTCTGTCCCCTTGCTCAAAGCCTCTCATTTTTAGGGGGCTACAGTACACATGAATTAGCTTCAACATAGGGGAGAAGGTATTTACAATGTCATAGAGAATATGATGGAACTTTGGGGACCTTAAAGATTATATACTCTATCTTCCCCCTCCCCCCATACTTTTTTTCTTTGATGAGTGAGAAAAGTGACATCCAGTGAACGGTAGTGATTTGCCCAAGGTTATACAGTTAGTTGGTGACAAAGTCAAGATTTGAATTCAGCTCTTTTGATTCCAAACAAATCCAGTGCTCTTTCCATTTCAGCCGTGTGTTTAGTCTCCAGATTAAATCATTTGTCTGGCTACATATCTCATCAGTTATAGAGGCTGTGTTTGAACTCAGATCTTCCGACTGCATTGCACTTTCTTCTACATCACATTGCCATCACAGGGACTTCTTGGATAGTACTTATGCCTATTCTCATCTGCCCAGGCGCAGTGTCATGCTGTTTGCCCCAGTACTGGGTCCTTTATTTCTGAGCGTCAGCCTGGTACCCAAACTGAAAAATTGCAGGATGCCCTTCCATGGGTCACCGTCCTGAGTAAACAGACCTAGGCTGCTATTATTTCTGTGGACTACTTTTCTTCTTCTTGAACTGACTTAGTGTGGCAGTGAGTAAGCCCTAGGAGCTGAGGGGGGAAGCCGATCTGGCACCTTGGCAGCTGCGGACTGTTCTACTGGGCAAGAGCTGCCTTGTCAAGAGAAGCCAACCCCCGAGGTCAAGGATGACTAGGTATACAGAGAAGCAACTCTGAACTGTAGCCAGGCGAGGCAGGGGCCAAGAGAAACAGCCAGAGCCCTGCCCCCTCACCTACTCTGCTTACCCCTGTAGGGGTCAGGCCAGAGCAATGGTTCACGGAGCCTGGCTGTGCCATCTGGGTCCCTTAATTGGGTTCCTCATTCTGGACTGGAAAAAGAAAAAAGAAAAAGCTTGGATTCTCTGGGGTCAAATGCAGCCCTTCCTCCTTCTCCCCCACTTTTTTCATTGCAGGCTCACTGAATGAAACCACTGTTGCTCTGGATCGTGCCTCTGTCTCTGTGCCACTGGGAAGGGGTCCAACTGCTCCTTTGATGGAGAGTTCCTTTCCAAAAAGCCGCCTCTCTCCTTAGAACTGTCAGGTCCCTGACCCAAGTGCTTGCAGAATAATGGAGGGATGGGGAAGGGAAAGGCAGGTATCCTGAATGTATGGCAAGGAGGACAATGAAAGAAATCAGGGGTCAGTAGGAGAGCAGGGACAAGTCCATGGGGCATACAAAGCATTTTTTTGGCTAACATTCCAGGACTTCTTTCTTTGCTTGAACAATGCTTTGTTTTTTAGGGTGCTCTAACAGAGCATTGGGATGGGTGTTAGGAGACCTAGGTTTGAGACTCAACACTAACTGTGGGATCTTGGGCAAATTACTCACTCTCTCAAAAACTCAGTTTCCTCATTAAGTTAAATCAGGGTAATACTTGGATTACTGACCTCATAAACTTGTTTTGAGGAAAATGCTTTGTAAATTTTAAGGTGCCAAAGACTTATGAATTATTACTTGTGAAAGATCCCGGGAACTAAAGGCTGCATACACATATTGTGAATTACTTCTATGAATCACATATATTATATAACATTTTGTCTGGTCACATACAGCTCCATAAGATCTATGTTACTGTTTCCTGGGTACTCTCTTTGCAATTTCTCTCTGGCTCCCCCTCCCCCATGCTGTGGGAATATTCTACTCAAGGATGATGCCCTGTGGACAAAAACCTGCCCCTGAACTCATTCATCAATGGGTAATATACTTCCACCCCATCTCCCAGATTCTGAACATACAATTGCCAGTGTTCCAAATCTGTTCACCATCCTTCACTGACCACTCTCTTAACACTACCACCCACCAACCTCCCACCGTAAAATGACCCAACCCTTCCACTATGCTCTCTGGAATCCCTCAGTCTTTGTGTACTCATTGAGACCTGGCTCTCTGCTAATGACATGGCTTCCCTGGCTACTCTTCCAGGTTATTCCTTCAATCATATGCTAGACTCGTCATGATGGCATTCCTTCATCACCATTGCCACTCTTAGACTCTCCCTTGCCATCATCATTGATTTCTTCTCTTGTGAGACTCATTCAATACATATTTATTGCCCAATCTAGATTCATGTGACTAATATCCACTGACCTCCAGGATGTTCTCCTTCCTCCCTTAATGAGCTCCATTCCTAGCCCTATGGTCATTCTCTCCACAACTCCTGTCATACTGGAGAACTTCAATATAAAAGAGATATATATATATATATATATATTTATTTTTCTCCCCCGCTCAAATACCTTAACCTTTCAGTTCCTCAACTTACTCATTTCCCATGACCCATTCCTCCACCCCATCACAATGAAACACAGAGATGGTCGTGCCCTTGATCTTGCCATTGCCCTCCAGCGTTTTGTATCCATGTTCAGGAACTCTAAAATTCCCTTATTTGAACACAATCTGTTGTCATTCCACATTTTCCTCCAACAGCTCTAAATCTTGTTCTGTTTTTAGTGAGACCCACAATCTCTCACCCCTCCATTTCTTTCCCAGATGATCAGCCTATGCACTGGTATATCTATTCCCTTTCCCATCTTGATCCCTTAGTGAATCATTTATACTCTACGTTGTCCTCTTGAGTTCCCTGTTTATCTATTCTATCACCTATCTTGCTTTTACAAATTCCAGCCTTCTGCTGTTTCTGTTCCTATCTGTGTGCTGCTCAACAGAGTTGGAAAAAACTGAAATCTCAGCAGTGTGGCAGAACAGTGGATAGAGTATTGGACCTGATCCTAGGAAAACCTGAGTTTAAATCAGGCTTTAGACATTACTGGCTGCGTGACCCTGTGCAAATCACTTAGCCTCAGATTCCTGCATTGTAAAATGGAAATAATGGTAGCAATTGTTCTCCAGGGTTGTTGTAAGGATCAAGTATTTATAAAAAGCTTAGCATAGTACCTAGCTCATAGTAGGCCCTTAATAAATACTTATCATCATTTTTAGAGAAATACATCTCTATAGTCATTTAATACTAATTATTTAAAACCTGTTATATTAGCAAACACATAAGGCTATAAAAATCAATCAACAAAATTGATTTCCAAGCAGTGCTCTATAAGTAATTATTTTATATATGAAACAGAATTATAAACACTTAGGACCATAGAGTTTCTCTGTAGTCTTCCACGGTTTAATCAGGCCCTTAAGTTTCATAGCAGCAGAAAAATTCACTGAACTAGGATCTGAAGACTTGGCCTAGTTCTTCCTCAGACCCCAAGGTGCTCTGTGATCTTAGCCATGCCACAACCACCATTGCTCTGTCTACTTCATTGGATGTTGGGAGGTTTAAAAGAGACACTATATGAAAGTACTGGGAAGCACTACAGAGATGTGTGAGTTACTCTTGTGTACATACCCTGGGGACAAAGGTTCTCTCAGGATGACCCTGTTCTGTCTAGGCCACATGGCTCTGAACCCTTTTTACCACAGCTGCCAGGAAGATGATTCCAAATTGATGAAATTCAAGGAAGTCAACCTGCCCAGTCATACTTGGGAGATCAGACAATCAATAAGATGGAGAGTCTTTTCTAATTTTAAGACTTGACAAAATAAGACATTAAAGTGTGGAGATGAATTCTACAGACCACGCATGAAAAGCACTCATCACTCGATGGTTATACATTATAATCCTGATGGATAGGTGCATAGATAAGTAAACAGGAGTGTACCCTCCTTTAAAGCATTCCAGTTCCACACAAAGAGAATACATACTAAATGGCTGTTGTATTGGATTATATTTAGGAAAAAAACTCAGTCTATAAAAATACAATTACAAAAGGAAATAAACCACTTGGTAATGATCATTTCTGTTGCTAAGTGGTTTATTATAAAAGATTCATTATAAGTTTCTTTTCACTTATGAGCTTTCCTTGTATATTTAGAATGCAATCCAATTAGCCAAAATTCAATTTTTATGACACATTATGAGAGACAGCATAGTATAGAGGACAGTGAGTTTGCTTTGACATTAGAAAGACCTGAGTTCAAATCCTCCTGACATTCATTGGATGTGTGACCTTAGGACAAATTGCTTACCCACTCTGGGCTCTAGGCAATGCTCTGAAACTGTTAAGTGGCTGAGAGGGTACCAATTTGCATTGGTAGAGAAAATTTCCTCACCTGGGAGTTCATTCTACCAATGAGATGGAGGGTGGGATTACAGGTCTAGTCACTATCCCTGTCTCTGTTTTAGGAATATGCATATTATATACATTGAAGCAACTTGTGCCATTGTCTGCCAACGAATAGGCTAGTATGTTTCCAGACATGAAAACTCTGTTGGGTCGGTATCTTAGTTGAGAAATCATCCTTGTCCCTCTCCTAGGTGACACTATCCATAGTGGATAGAACACCAACACTAAACTCAGAAGGACCTGAGTTCAAATCTGCCCTCAGATACTTGCTAGCTGTATGACGCCAGACAAGTCACTTAACCCTGATTACTGCCCAAAAAACCCAAAATAAAACCAAAATTCCTCCCATCGGTGGTGGATATGAATGTAATGGTATAGATGGATTTATTCATTTAGGAACATTATTGATAAGTGTGTTATTACGGTCTCTTCAATTGTTCTCATCATCAAAATGATCAGTTAATAATATAATAATTAAAAAGGGTCACACAAACATTATGGTTGACTTCTACCCACTTATATAGTTGCTGCTCCTGCTAACTTATTTATATAGTTCTTTCTTTACAATAATTTCGTGAGTCAGTTAACACAAATATTAACAGTTCTCCGCTGTTTGCTGGCTGGTCTGCCTGTCTCGGGTCTCTCCAGTCTGCAATCTGTTCTCCATTTAGCTACTGAAGCTCTGGTCTGACCATGTCACTTTCTTCCTCTATAAACTCTAATGACTCCCTATTGCCTCCAGAATAAAGTACAAAATCCTCTGTCATTCAAAATCTTTTATAACCTATCCCCCACCCCCCATTCTGACAGCTTGGTTTTGATAGGTGGTCTTTGATCTAGTGATACTGGCTTTCTGGTGGTTCTACAAACATGACACACCATCTCAGATCTTCGAATTCTCTCTGTCCACCACCCCTGGAATGCTTTCCTCGATCCATTCTTACGATTGATGTCTTTGGTTTCCATTAGGTTCCAACTAAAATCTTACCTTCCCTCCACTCTTCTTAATTCCAGTGCTTTCCCTCTGATAATTATGTCATAGTGATCTTGTTTATAGCTTGCTTGATATATATTTACATGCCATCTCTCCCATTAGACTGTGAGTTCTTGAGGGCAGAGATTGTCTTTTGCCTCTTTTTTTTTTTTGGACCCCCAGCTCACTGCCTGGCATGTAGCAGGTGCTTAATAAATGTTGATTGGATGATTACCTCATTATCTCTCCCTGGGAATATGACCTCTTCCTCTATCTACCTGATTCAGTCTTTCTCCACTCCAGTCCATCCTCCACACAGCTGCCACAGAGATATTCCTTGTTTAGATTTGACTATGGAAATTTTTCAGTGAACTCCAGTGGTTCCCTTTTGCTTCTAGAATGTTTATTGTCGTTCAGCCGTTTTTCGGTCATGTCTGACTCTTTGTAACCCCATTTGAGGTTTTCTTGACAGAAAATACTGGTTTGCCATTTCCTTCTCTAGCTTATTTTACAGATGAGGAAACTGAGGCAAACAGGGTTAAGTGACTTGGCCAGGGTCACACAGCTGGTAAGTGTCTGAGGCCAGATTTGAATTCATGAATTTCTGATTCCAGGATGAGTGTATCTGATGCATCACCTAGCTGTCCTGCCTATAGAATCCTGGACCCGATTTAGGAATTGAGCCACATTATACATTTGGCTTCTGCCTACACTCCATGGTTTAGTCAAATTGGACTTCTCCCTGTTCTTCTGTACATAGATCATCTTGTTTCCATGCCTTTGCAATGGCCATTCTCCTATGCCTGAAAAGCATTCTCTTCCCATTGCCACCTCATAGAAGCTCCAGAAAGTCTTTCTTTCAGGATTTCCTTCAGGATTAGTGCCCTCCCTCCTTAACTCCTTTTCTCTCTCTCTTTATCTCTGCCCCGCCCCCCCCTCCCCACTGCCACAAACTCATATACACATACATACACATATACTTTTTGGTGTGTCTATTCTATGTCTACTCATACACATGCATTATCTACCCTGATAGAACATAAGTGCCATCAGAGGAGGGAATTCCTTCCTCCCTTCCTCCCTCTCTTTCTCCTCTCTTTCTCTTCTCTTCCTCCCTCCCTTCCCCCCCCTTTCTCCCTCCCTTCCCCCCCCTTTCTCCCTCCCTTCCTCCTTCCCTCCTTTCCCTCCCTGCCTTTCTCCTTCCCTTTCCTTGTCTTTACATCAATGGTGCCCAGCATAGCAGGAATTGAATAAATGCTTCTTGACTGATAATTATTATTACCACCTGGTAAATACCTGACACAGTATTTGAGCCCATATTTCCTGGCTCTACAACTAGTACTCTTAGAGCACCATCATCATCATCACTGCCTTTCCTTGTATCCCACATGCTCAGTACTGTGCTCGACACATAGTAGGTACTTAACAAATGCCAGTGGATAAAGTCAGTACCTTCTGATCTAATTAGGGAGGAGTGTAGGTTTTTTGAGAGAAGAGATATGTGCACCACTAGGATGATTATATTATTATACCTTATATCAACAATGAGCCTGTGAGTGTTTACAAAACTCACATCAATGAGAACAGAAATATTACTTGATGTTAGGTGTTTGGGCATCTAACATGAGTGCAGTCCTTCACTGATGTGTTGGGGATTCTTTTAATTCCAGGAAAGATCTCATACAAAATGATAAATGACTCTGTCTCTTTACCCTCCACATCCCAACGATGCACAAGCTTGCAGGAGTGTTCTGTTAAGTAGTAGCAGGAGAGAAATGCATTTTTCATTTTCCAGCCTGTTAGTAACGTGATTCTCTGCTCCCATGTGGCTCATCATAATTTCAAAAGATATGGAGCAGAAGGGCTTTGGCAGAAGAGAATGTTTTTAAAAGTTGGTGGAAATTAGCTGTTTCTCATTACACCAGAGTTCAAAATGTAAGATGCACAAAAGTATGGACAATTTAAATGACACTTGAAAAGTTTAGAGAGGGTCGCAGAAGGACTGAGCCTGTGATCTCTGGCACCTTTTCTCACCTCCTTGACTCTACAATGGTATGTGAGAAACAAAAATGTTTCAACATGAGCTTAAGCAAAGGTCTTATTTTGGAATAGGGTATGGGATTCTCTGGCTAAATAATTTAGGGTTAGAGTCTGTTAGTATGGTAAGAGCATTACTGCATGGCCGATTTCCCCAGGAGACAGAACTAGGCATGAATTAAAGAATTCAGCACTAATTTACTCATGGCCAAACTATTTGTCCGGCACTGTACTTGGTTACCTGGGGATCTCAGGACAAAAACAAAACACCTTCCTTCAAGGAACTTGCATTGTGTCAGGGAGACAACAGGTATACATATAAGTGAATGATTACAATGTTATATATTATATACATTATATATAAGGTGATTAGAAAGCATTTTTTGGGAGGTGCTAATGGTAGGGAGATAAAGAAAGGACTTGTGTGGAAGGTAGTGCTTGATTAGAGTCTTAGAGGGAATTGGGGATTCTTGAACTGAGTCTTCAAGAGTTCAAGGTGAGGTGGGAGCATATTCGAGGCATAGGGGACAAACATAGGCAGAGTCAAAGTAGTGGGGAAAGGAACATCCACAGAAACATGCAATTGGAGAGTTTGAAGGGACATCGGTAGTAGTCTAGTCTCCACACTGGGGTCTCGACCCCACAGTTTTAGAAGAGTTGAAAGGACTGTGAGTGGAAAAAGTTTGAGGCCCTGAATTTATTCTAGTATGACTCAAATGAGTAAGAATCTCTCCTCAGCCTCTGACTGGAGACCTCCAAGGAAGGGGAATCTACTATTTCCAGAGGCTAGCCAGTCTGCTTTTTGTCATTCAGTTGTTTTCAACCTGGTCTGACTCTTAGAATTTTTGAAGCAAAGATACTGGATGGTTTACCATTTCCTTCCCCATGTCTACTTTTAGACAACTCTAATTGTTAGAGAATTTTTCCTGACAAGTCTAAATCGGCTTTTTTGCCACCCCCACTCAGTGTACCTGGTTCTACTCCATGAAATTAACTAACTCTCCACATAAGAGCCTGTCAAATAATTGGGCACTTCTATCATATGCTCTCCTCTCCACCTCCAACCTTCTTTTCTCCAAAATAAACCAAAACTCTGATGTCATGAACTCAGAACTAAACATGGTATTCCAGATGAAGTCTGAGAAGGGCAGAGTATGGTGGGATTATCACCTTCATGTTTCTGGAAGCTCTGTCTCTCCTAAGTCAGCCCAAGATTTCATTAGCTTTATGTTTACTGCAGCACACTATTGACACATGTGACCTTTCTGTAGTCATGAAAAAAATGTTTTAAATCACTGTTGATTAGTGAAATGCTGATCAAAATGACTTCGAGGTATCACATCACACCTATCATAATGGCCAACATGATAAAACAGGAAAATGAGAAATATTGGAGAAGATATGGGAAAATTGGAACACAAATGATTTTTTCATATGACTACAGATAGCTTTAATTTCTTCCTCTGAAAACTGCCTGTTCATATCCTTTCACCATTTATCAGCTGGGGAATGAACTGATTCAACCATTCTGGAGAGCAATTTGGAGCTATGCCCAAAGTGCTATAAAACTGTACATACCCTTTAATCCAGCAATACCACTTCTAGGTCTGTATTTCAAAGAGATCATAAAAATGGGGAAAGGACTCACATGTACAAAAATATTTATAGCGACTCTGTAGTGGCAAAGAATTGGAAATTGAGGGGATGTCCATCAATTGGGGAATGGCCGAACAAGTTATGGTATATGAATGTAGTGGAATACTATTGTGATATGTGTGTGAGTGTGTGTGTGTGTGTGTATGTGGAGAGAGAGAGAGAGAGAGAGAGAGAGAGAGAGAGAGAGAGAGAGAGAGAGAGAGAGAGAGAGAGAGAGAGAACACATGAGCTCTCTGACGACAAGGATCATTTCTCCTGCTTGTATTTTCACTTCCTTCCAGGGCTTAGTACAGTGAAGCCTGGCATATAGTGAGTACTCAATACATTTTCTTTTTCTCTGTCTGTCACTATCTCTTTTGCTCTTCCATCATTCCCTCTCTTTCATGTAAGGTGGATTTTTCTTTTTGCCTTTTTTTGTCTCCTTAACATTTTTTCCCATTCCACGTAGTTAGCAAGCTGTGATGAGGTTTGATTGATCCTTCATTCATCTCTAAACATAATTCTAAAGGCTACTTTGAGAATTCCTTTTTTAAAATTTAATTAATTTGTTTAGTTTTCAACAATCACTTCCATAAGTTTTAAGTTTTCTGCCCTTTCCTCCCCCATCTTTCCCCGAGACAGCATGCAATCTTTTTTTTTAAGGGATAAATAGAACTTTATTTAAATAAACATTTGCACTCTGTACATAGCCCCAGAGACAGGGAATGGGGAGGGGGCTCACGCAGCAGCGATTTTACGAACATCAAAGCTCCCACAAGTCCCACAGCAGCTCCACAAGCAAGGCCAACAACTGGCTGTGCTCCTGCTGCACATCTCGGGGCAGGGCGGACAGCATGCAATCTTATATGGGTTCTGCACGTACATTCTTATTGAACACATTTTCACATTAGTCATGGTGCATAGAAGAATTAAAATGAATGGAAGAAACCATGAACAAAGCCAAAACAAAACATAAAAAAAGAGAAAATAGTCTGATTCATTCTGTGTTCTGATTCCATAGTTCTTACTCTGCATGTGGATGGCATTTGCTCAAGAGTATTTTGGGAATGTTTTAGGTTCTTGCGTTGCTATGAAGGGCTAAGTCTATCAGAAACAGTCCTCACACACTGTGACTGGTACCGTGTATAATGTTCTCCTGGTTCTGCTCATTTCACTCATTATCAATTCATATAAGTCTTTCCAGGTTTTGTTGAAGTCCACCTGTCATTTCTAATTGCATAACAGTATTCATATACCATAACTTGTTCAGTCATTCCCCAATTGATGGGCATTCCCTCAATTTCCAGTCATTGGCCACCACAAAAAGAGTTGCTATAAATAATTTTGTACATGTAGGACCTTTCCCCATTTTTATGATCTCTTTGGGATACAGTCCTAGAAGTGATATTACACATTAATGCAAGTTTTTGTAGCCCTTTTGGCATACTTCCAAATTGCTCTCCAGAATGGTTGGATCAGCTCACAGCTCCACCAACAATGAATTAGTGTTCCAACTCTCCCACATTTTCACCAACATTTATCATCTTCCTGTTCTGTCATGTTAGCCAATCTGATAGGCATGATGTGGTACCTCAGAGTTGTTTTGATTTGTTTCTCTCTAATCAATAGCGATTTAGAGCATTTTTCATATGACTATAGATAGCTTTAAATTTCTTCCTCTGAAAACTGTCTGTTCATATTCTTTGACCATTTATCAACTGGGGAATGACTTGTATTCTTGTAAATTTGACTCTGTTCTCTCTATACTTTTTGAAATGAGACCTTTATTACAGACACTAGTTGTAGAAATTCTTTCCCAGTTTTCTGCTTCCCTCCTAATCTTGGTTGCATTGGGTTTGTTTGTGCAAATCTTTTCAATTTAATGTGATCAAAATGATCCATTTTGCACTTCATAATGTTTTCCATCTTTTGTTTGGTCATAAATTTCTCCATTCTCCATAAATTTGACAAATAAACTATCTCTCTCCCCTGTTGTTTATTGTATCACTCTTTATTCCTAGATCATATATCCATTTGTACTTTATTCTTGTGTACAGTGTCAGGCATTGGTCACTTTATTGCTTCAAGACTCTCCTGGGGGCATTGTAGTCTGCAGAATTAACTGTAACTTGGTAGAAGTAGTTTCACAATCAGCTTTATTTCTATGAACACTAGGGACCTTTTGCAAAAGAGAAGAAGGCTTGGCTGAAGTTTAGGGGGAGGCAGTTCGGTATGTGTAATAGATAAAAGCTCTGGACTTTTGAGTCAGAGAAATCTGAATTCAAATCCCCTCTCAGTGGCTTCCTAAGCTGAGGTACTTGGAACTTAACCTTTCTTAGCCTTGTTTTTGTCACCTGTAAAATGGGGAAAATAAAGCCTTTCAATCACTGGATTGTTGTGAAGATTAAATCAGATATAAGTAATGTTTTGCAAAGGTTCTACATTAGGTAGTATTCTTTTCAGATAACAGTGGTCAAAATTTCCTTGTTCACTAGTCATTTATTAATTAAGATAAACAAATACAGGATTAAGAGAGAAACTCCGCTTGGAAGATAGCAACTTTATCGCTAAGAGAAAATCAAGAACTGGCCATAACCTGAAAACAAGCCCTTCCTAGAGTCTCATCCACTTAGGGAGTCTAATAAATGTCTGAAATGATGCCTTTGACATTGAGGTAGTTTAAACATTTCAGTCCCATGGAGTCAAAGAAAATCCCAATGGAAAACTAACTAAACGCTGTTTCTTTAAGTGGATGTGCAAGATCATACAAAGAGGTCAGGATCTTTAATCAGAGGACTTGGGTTTAAATTCGAAGTGGCACCTTGGATAAGTCATGGAGTGGGCCTCCCTGAATAACCTAGTTTTAATATTTAAGTATTATTTTCTTTGTATTTGTATTTTTTAAAAGCACAACTGCTTAGAGTTACTCCAACTTGAAAATGATATCATTCTTGATCAATAGTCACACTTAGAATGATAAGGCTAATACATTATGGGTTAGAATCATAATAGCACTTTCCATTGATATCTTTCTTTTAAATTTCCACATCATTTTCTCATACATGCAATTGGACAGGTAGTTATTATTTCCATTTTTTAAAGAAGGAAATGAAATAAAGTTGGGTGACTTGCCCAAGATCACATACCTGGTCAGATGCAAAACTGTGATTAAGACCTATTTCAACTTGATCTCCCTCCCATATTCTTTCTATTACCTTGTTTATGTGACACCAAAAGGGAGATAAATATTTAACAATTTACTCACACAAATATTTTATCTACTCAGTGCAAAACAACTGTCCATATAAAAATATTTTCATGATGGATTGTGTAAAAATCAATCTTACCTTAAAGATGAAATCATGGATACTTACATTGACATCCTTCCCCATCCCTTCATATTATTTTCCAGTTATGACTTACTTTGAATGGGGGTTTGAAATTTTTGGGTGAATAGTACTGGATATCTGCTAGAGTTCTTTTTAAAAATTATTATAAATGGTGCCTCTGATGAGGAGAGAATGAGCACCTGGAATTGATTATCTCCCCAAATAAGACATTTCAGCGAGAATGTTTCCACTAATTATGTTTCATTAGAAGATTTTCACCAATCTCTCCACTAACCAGATTATTTGTGTATAATATATAACAATACATGCATATTGTATAATATAGTGTATAGAATATATATTATGTTATACAAGGTATACATGTGTGATATATACATATTGTTTTATATAATATATGTATATATTATCTCATATAACATATCTATGTAATATATGCATGTCATGTAATATATGCCTATTACATACACATATAATATACATATATTTATATGCATACATAATATTTTAAAATTAGATAACATATCATATATGCATATGACCTAGTTAGTAGAGAGGTTATATAAGTGGCATGATTTTAGCTTTGGCTCCATATTTCAAATCGCTTGGAACCTGGATTGCTTCAACCCTTTTTAAGGATAATTAGCTACTTCAGTACACTGTGTGCATTACCTACTACACATGGGTTTTCAATTCTAAGAACCATAAGCAGAAGAAACTAAATGAGGGCAAAATACTATCAACTTTGGAAAGAGAGCTTCCAGACAAGGCTTTTGATGCCTTCTCATCATAGTAAGAGGATGACCCTGGCTTCTTCAAGGCTTTTCTTGTTGGATGCTGCAGATCCCATTAAGCTAGAAAAATCTTGATTACAGGTCTATTGAAGTACTGTAAATCCATCGTCTGAGCTCTAGATCTGTTAATGTGTCACTACAAGAGTGGTCCCAACACTTACTCCATCTTCTGACCATGCCTACTTTCATTACTGAAAGTGGGTATGTTTGCTTTATTCCAGTGAGACTTTCCTGCGGTGTGCTTCAGTATAGAACCTCACAAATAGTATGTGATTCTTTATCATTTTCCTTGTGACTGAGACCACGTCTGAGAGCTCTTGGGATAATGCTACCTAGTGTTTGTCTTAGAATTATGCCAGAAGAGGGAAGATGATCACTGCTGGACACAAACTTACAAGTAACTGTTAGTGCCTCTTGAGTTGTACTGGTGACTTGAAAAAGGATATACAGAGACTTAAGAAACCCCACTTGAAACCATATATTGATGTATTGGTTGGACAGTTCCTCTTCTTCATATCAGTGGTCAAATCTATTTGTTCTTAGGCTCAGAAGCTAATTAATTTGGTTCTGTTGTCAACTTTTACAATTTATTTGAGCAATAAAATAGTCTGTACACTGCTTATCAAACCCTAAAACATTCTGTCACCCAAAGCCACACCATTTTGACCTGAGAAATGAAAACACAACCAGTATCCAATACTATTATGGACAAGAAAAGAAATCCTTTGTCCTTCAAGTTAGATGCTTTCTTACCACTGAGGAGTGGCCGGTTGTGCCTATATGAAGTTGGCAGCTGACCAATGTCTTCTATTCTGTGACTCATTACCCTGGAAAGGTGACCAGTGTGATGCAGGCTCCCCACCACAATGCTGTGTAAGTAGATAGGCTCGATGAAGTGACTGAGGAGAGCTCCTTGCAACCCAAGAATGTTCCATCTGGAGTGGGGGGGGGAGAAGAAAAAAAAAGCCAAAAGCAACCCCATCAGTCAGTGCAAGAAGAATTTAATGGAAGAAGCAACCCAGTCATGTTTCGTCCCAGTTTGTTTTGCAGATGCTGCTCTGATTTTTTTTTTCCAGTCTCTGATTGCTTAGGTGACACATTTCCTAACATGCCGATGGAAATGTCTCACTTGGTGGCTGCTGCAGAGGGACTGGAGTGGTCATGACAGGTTTTGGCCTTGTGGCTACTAATGATTTTGAGACCTTTCTGGCTGTTATTGGAAGAAGTTACAATGGTTAGCCTGCAGTTTGATAAACCTTGTTCCTTTTTCTATAGAAAAAGTAGTTATTGGTAATACTGAAGGTAAGTTCTAAATTTTCCAAAGGATGTAAAATTAGATAAAAACAAAGAGAAATCAAGAGTTATTTTAAAAAAATAAAGCCTGTGCCAGGAAATTCCAGGACTCAGGCTAGTCCAAGGAGAAACAATTTGCCTCTGTTTCTGCTTCTCTCTTCCCCCCACCTTCATCCCCAAGCTGGAATGTTCTGTTGTGTTGAATTCAAATGACACTTACAAATGACCTCATTGTCATATGAACACAGTTTTGACATTAGAAGTTCAGATCAGTGTAATAGTACAATGACTTTGTCTTTCAAGTAAATATCGTTTAGGGTGAATTCTGCTCCTCTCTCTCAATATTAGAAACTCTAATGCTGGCAACTTTTTAAGATGTTTTTCTTCCATGTGTGGGTGGGGAAAGGTTAGAGGCTTTTGCTATTTAAGGCAACACTATCCAGTGGTTGCTACACTAAGTGATGGGCTCAGAACTCAACCTCCATCAGGAGCAAGCATTATGCAGCTAATTTCTTACATCATTGTTCTTTTCATTAATTAACATTTCTCCACCGTTAGTGCAATTATTGTGGAGCTTCCATGCTGTACATCTCTTTTCATGATTAATAAGGAGTCATTATATTTCCCTTTCCTGAAGCAGTCAATTAACACAGAATACTTTCCATTAATTACTGAATGTTTAAAACCAGCATGCTGTACCTGGAGAGCAATCTGCTCCAAGAACCTGTGACACCAATTGCTTTAAAAAGTTCTCTTTAAATTTTATTCCAAAAACACAAGCAATTTAGCCAGCGATATTAATTTGCCTCAGAAGCAGTGCTGTGAATGAGAAACATCTTTTAATCTCATGCAAGAAAAGGCAGCCATCTGGCTGGGGAGGATTTCAGAGAGGGCCTCTCTTGCTCTCACTCTGTAAATGCAGGTCATTAAAGTAATGTGTTCATCTACATAAAACTCAAATGGAATATAAAAGGTAATATTTATATACAAACAATTTAGTCCCACAATTTAAGCAGTCATTGGTTTTATGAAACATTTACTTTAGTCTATCAGATTTGCATAACTTCATTTGAAAAAAAAACCACAACTGTGGTCATTTCTACAAGTCAGATTGTCTCTCTTCCCCCAACCCCCCCAGCAAAAAAATGAAACAGCTGCCCTTTTAGAATAGATCTCCGACTGCAACAAAAAATTCAGATTGAAAACTTCTGAAGAAATGGAAATCTCAGTGAGAAACACAATGCCCGGATAGATTTTTCAGGGACTCAGCATTCGATGGCAACATTTCTTCCCAATATTAATTCACACCCATACCTGGGATATGCTTCTATAGCCTATGATTTCCCTAGAAGCTGACTGTTTTCTTGCTCTCCAAGATAGGATATGAATTTCTGCCAAATCTAGGATAGATTTTTTGGTATTTTAGTAATTGCTACTTTGGAAAACAGGATCCTGTCTACTTTTCACATTTGATTGGGGTTTTCTGGATTTTTTTGTTTTCTCTTTGAAATGTGATAACATTTCTTTTCCTCTCCCTTTCTACCCCTTCAGTGCCAAGATCATACCAAGAAACAAGGAGAAAGCCCATTATCACTAAAGCGATCTTTATTTGGTCTTATAGATGCCTTTCTTTTGAAGAAACAAGAGAGGTATGTTTTAGAGGAATGACTATATCTGTCATGAAGTCTGTGATTCAATACCTTATTTTAATTGTAATTTCTCATCCCAAGCATATTCCCTGTTGCATTTATGAGCCTGTTTGTGAGAAATAGCTTTGTCTCCAAAAATAGATTTAACAATGGGCTGGTTGGGCAGAATGATCTTAGGTTGTGGCTTGCAGCAAAGGATTGTGGTATAAATGAAGGTAATGTTTAAGTAATTGATGAGATTTTTTGGAAACTTTGAAGGTGTTTTAAAATTCATCATCAGTAAAAAGAAGGAAACAATGACATGCCCATCTATTACATAGTACTTTATTCAAACTTCTTGCAAAGTATAATTAGTATTCACAGGAAAGACATCATTACACTGCAGGTCGTTGATGTTTTGGGTTTGGGGAAAAAAATTACGGGCCCATTTTTGAATGGTTCTGATTGTGCAAGATTGTCCAAAGACAAATAACTTCTATATCTGCCCTCTTCTTAATAACCTTTAAAATAAGGAGAAAATCAACCTCCTGCTTGCTTAGTTATAGGATTTTCAACTTATTCAGCTAACAGAATCAATAAAACCAAATGTCTTCCTGCATATAAACTGGAGAGTTTTTAGTACTTAGGATTGAATGAAAAAATATCTCACCTTTTGTTCAAACAGCCGATATTACTGCAGTGTTGACAGAGACAAAATCCCATGTCCAGTTTTCAATATAGATAATCTCTAAATAAATATGTTTTTGTCTGTTTGTCAATCACAGAAATACCATAGATAAGTGGAGAAGAGGTCTTGGAAAAAAGCTGCCTTTCTTTAACTGAGAGACACAATCTCCTTACTGAGGACAAATCTTGGCCTCAAAGTAACAATGAAAACAATTACAAGATCCCTTTTGGGATAGGCTCCAGACCAGTCTATCACTCCAAGTGTGAGTCTCTAACACAAGTTGAAAGAATAGCGATAATCATGAGGATCAGTGTGTAATGGGCGTTTGGGGTTGTTAGCTTATCGGTTTAACATCTTGACATAACTTCAAATGAGATTTAAATCTACCGAGGGCAGTGATGGGACAACATGGGCCACTTTGCTTGGTACTCTGATATCTTCATAAATGAATATTCACCATGCCTTATTCTTTTCCTATTAGGGAAATGGCCTGTTATCAGATAAAGATAATGGCAATATGAAGGCACCCTTACTTGCTAAATCTGTGTCCACATGCCACAATACCCATAACGGGCTCACACTGGGAGAAAGTTTGACTAGTCCTTAGGGTAGAATTGGCAGCACTGTAAGAATAATTGTTGGATGTGACATTATATGGTCATTGCTGTGCTTATTGCTCCATACTTGTGATTTCATCTGAGTAGGTAGTTTCCAGGAAGGAAATTCTACCAAAGAAAATCTGCAACTGTTCTGCAACTTATGATTTTAAGCCTTAATTGGTGCGCTGAAATAATATATGACTTGCGTAGGAACGTCAATGGTGGGACTTAACACCAGGTCATCCTGAATCTAAGGCCATCCTTCTATCTTCTACCCTAAGAAATTTCCCCAGTAGCCACAAATGAATACATAATTGTTCAAAACAAAATCAAAACAATAGAAGAGAAAATGAAACATTTCATTAGATAAATAGCTGTTCTGGAGAACAGGTCATGGAGAAATAGTATAAGAATAGTTGAACTACCTGAAAATTACGATAAAAAGAATCTTGATACGATATTAGAAGAAATTTTCAAGAAAAATTACTCTGAATTTCTAGAAAAGAAGGCAAAGTAGAAATAGAAAAAAAATCCACTGATCCCAACCTGAAAGAGATCTCA
Source organism: Bettongia penicillata ogilbyi (assembly GCA_023548195.1). Lineage (NCBI taxonomy): Eukaryota > Metazoa > Chordata > Mammalia > Diprotodontia > Potoroidae > Bettongia > Bettongia penicillata. The sequence goes on along the minus strand of JAJHZJ010000011.1, from coordinate 2,629,939 downwards.
GGAGGAAAATTTACAAGAATATGATAGCCAAGTTTCACAGCTCCCAGATTAAGGAGAACATATTGGAAACAACAAGAAAAATATGAAATATCATGGAGTTATAGTAAGGATTACACAAGATCTAGCAGCTACTACATTGATATACTATACTATATTCCATAGAGCAAAAGAACTGGAGTTACTAAGGATAACTTATTCTGCAAAGTCAAGTATAATCCTGGATGAAAAAAATGGATATTTAGTGAACTCAAAGACTTTCAGGTTTTTGTGAAAAAATCCCCCAGAATTTAAGGGAAAATCTGACATGTAGCATCCAGGGGAAATATAAGGTAAACACTAAAGACTAATTATAAGGGGTTCATTAAGGTCAAACTGCTTACTTCATATATGTGAAAATATTAGCAGTATTCTCATGATTGCTATTATTATTTGGGTAGTTTGAAAGAAAGACAGGATAAGCTGAGTATAATGGGGTGAGTCTAAAAAATAACACTGTAGGGAGAGATAAAAAGGAGTAATTATCTCACACAAATAGGTATAAAAGTAAAAATTGATACAGAAGAAGCTAGTAGGGGGAGGGTGGGTAGTGCTAGAACCCTATTCTCATTGGGAACGGATTAAAGAGGGAACAACATATATCTAGAAGAATATAAAAGTCTTCTAAATTCAGAAAGAAATAAGAGGGCAAGAGGATGGGGTGGGGAGAGGATAAGGGAGGGACTCTTAGGGGGTAGGTAGGTTAAGGAATAAGAGGATAAGGTAGTGGGTACAAGTAAAGCATGAAGAATGAGGATAGATATGGTAAATAGGTGAGCACAAAGGTGAGGAAAAATAGGAAGGAGGAAAATACACAACAAGTAATTGTAGTTTAGAATGTGAATGGGACAAATTTACCCATAAGACAGAAAAGGATAGTGGATTAAAAATTTGAAATGAATAATATGTTGCTTTCAGGAAACATAATAAAAATGAGAGATACACACCATAATAAAATAAAGGGCAGGAATAGAATTTATGTTAAAAAGAGCAAGGGTAGTAATCAGGATCTCAGACAATATTAAATTTAAAATAGATTAATCAAAAGTGGAAAATAGAGAAACTATATTATGTGTCAGCAATGTTGTTGTAGACTACTTACTATACCTAGACAATATAAAATACCTGAGCACATATGTGCCAAAATAGATACAAGAACTACATCAACATAAACATAAAACATTTTTTATACAAATAGATTCAGATTTAAATAACTGAAGTAATATTTATCATTCGTGGGTAGGTAAAAGTATAATTTTAAAAATGGCAGTTTTACCTAAATAATCTATTTATTCAATGTCATCCCAAAAACTTACTAAAAATTATTTTACTGAGTTAGGAAAAATAATAATAAAGTTGATTTGGAAGAACAAAAGGTCAGGAACTTCAAAGAAACTAGGGAAAAAAGATGTAAAGGAAGTAGCTTCAATAGCATCAGACCTTAAACTATAAGGTACCAACATTCTTGAAATTTAAAAAGGATAATTTCCATTATTTAAAATTGAAATTTTCTTGTTAATAAAACCCATATAGCCAAGAATAGAAGGGATGCAGAAAATTGTGAAGATAAAACCTTTCATATACAATCTCTCAGGATGTAATTGGGTTGGAATATTGCTGTGATGTAGGAAATAATGAGCTGGTTGGTTTTCAAAAATATGAAAAGACTTGGACTTATGAAGGAGATGCTATCCACCTTCAGAGAAACATGATAGGAGGAAATAAGCATAGTGTGGTTTTACATATATGTGTATGAGTGTATATTTGTATGCTTATAGATATCTATGTATATATATAGATATCCACACTTAATCATAACCTGTAGGGTGGTAGGGGGAGGAAGGAAAATAAAGTAAATAGTGCATAGCAGAGAACAAAAGAGAAGCTGAACAGCTCTGAAAACAATGTGTAGTATTTATTATGTAGGTTTTCTTGAAATGGAAATTTATTGGTTTATATTGAATCCTCTCTTATTGTCTTCTGTGTACATGGTCATGTTTTTTTCTTTTCTCATTTTGTATTTAAGTTTAAAATAAAAAAAAATACACAATTGATCTAGTCGGTAAGTTCCTGGGTGGGAAGTGGGTTGTCCTGTCTTAAGGGAAGCCGTCAGTTAATACTCCATAGATGCAAGACAGTCATGCTGTTGGCCATGATAAGACCTAATGTAATCAGAGGTTGGTGAAAGGTGTGCTTGGACAGGCTGAGGTCTAGATAGGAAAGGTTGCTGGCAGGACTCATGAATATAAGACAAGTTGGGATTAGTTAACATGGCTGAGTTGTGGCAAATGGCCCAAAGGACAGATTATTAGAAGAGAAACACTTCAGTACCAGTGTCTGAAGTAAGCACCAAGGATAGCTCCCAGTGAGGTTTCTTTCAACTATTGCCTTTTTACCTTAGGAAACTTCTAACTACCCATTACTTTGTCTCGGGAGGTAGGGGGGTGTGTGTGTGTGTGTGTGTGTGTGTGTGTGTGTGTGTGTGTGTGTGTGTGTGTGTGTGTGTGTGTATGTATGTATGTGTGTTCGTCCTTCATTGCAGAAGACCATGCCATCAGAGAAATAACGACAGGCACTTTGTTTTGAGTGAGGGAGGGCTGTGCGGGTCACCAGCCTCACTTCTCCAGAGCCATCTGAATCCAGTGACCAGATATTCATCAGAATGACTGGAGGTGTCCCAGGATGAGGCAGTTGGGGTTAAATGACTTGCTGAAGATCACACAGTTAGTGGGTGTCAAGTGTCTGAGGTGAGATTTGAACTCAGGTCCTCCTGACTGCTGCACTTATGCTCTATCCACTGCTCCACCTAGCTTCCCCTCTCGGGAGGTAGGTTCTTCTTGGATATATAAAGATTCCTATGCTTGTTAAGATAGATCTAAATCCTCAGGAAACTGCATCATAATTTATCCAGGGACCTTCAGTGCCTTACTTTCTTAGGGCAAAACTGAGAATTGATATTAGAAAGAGGACTGAGGAAATGGGAGTTCGATCCCCCAAAGCCAGGTCTGGGGCTGATTCCTGAAGGCCTGTGAGCCATTTTTCATCTTCATTTTCTTCTTTAGGGCTCATTCCGGAGTCCTTTGATATTTGGACACATCACCAGGCCCTTGACAAGAGCTGGCTTGTTTACTTATGATATAGTGCTAGTAAGATCAAGGTCAAGTACATGTTTCAGAATGCAGTTCTGAAAACTGTTGACCATTTGCCCTGAAAATATGTGGGTTATTTATAAGAGGAACTAGGCAAAGGGATATGAGTGGTTTGGTTTAGACCTTCCTTATTACTGGAAAAATTATTCAAAGCATATGATTTACTTATGGTTTACATTGTCTTCATAGGGGAAAAGTAGCACACAAGAGACTTCTCAGTGTCTAGTAGCTGAATTAGTACTGTATAAGGTCATTAGCATTAAGCCCATCTGGATCATGGTGAGTATATTTCTCGGCAACAAGAAGAAATTCACTGTGTCCCATTCTATGACCCACAGGATCCTTGAGCATCTCCAGTCAACTAGAAGTATTGATTAAGTACCTACTAGGAACCAGGCACTGAGTATTTGTTGTTACTAAGTCTGTTTGAATAGCTTGGGGGATCCTAGGAAACTGGCATGTCTATGACTATGCTGTTATTGACTGGATTATGGTTAGAAGGGTGATATATTTTTCAACATAATCAGTGATGCCTGGTTAAAGAGGAATGATTGCTTGGGCAGAGAAGCGGCTTATCAAATGTGTAATGAAAGATTGTTTCATGGTTGGTAAGAGTTGGCACAGAAGAAAAGCTTCTTCTCTGAACACACCTGTACCACAACCAGCAAATAATTCAGTCTAATATTTTGTATATACGCTACCTAATAATTTGACAAGTCCCTCTGCTTGATTGAATTAACTGATTTTTTGGAGCAAATGAACTGATTGTTTTGGTAATTTTTAGACATGTCCTTGGAACACTGGGCCTGCAATTAGGAAGATCTGAGTTCAAATCTGACCTCAGAAACTTTGTGACCCCAGGCAAGGCACTTAACCTCTGTCTGCCTCAGTTTTCTTACCTGTAAAATGAGTTAAATAGTCCTCCCAGAGACGTCGTGCAGATCAAATGAAATAATATTTGTAAAGCATTTAACGCAGTGCCTGGCACATGATAGATACTTAATAAATCTCTCCTACCCTCCTCCTTTTTCTCTTTCCTTTTCTTCTTTTTCCTCCCTCCTTTCCTGTTTCATTCCTTTCTTCTTTCCTTCCTCACATATCACCACATTCTAGTATATGCTTATTTGCATTTCTTTGTTCATAGGTTGTCATAGTACTCACTCATCACTGCTGACTGCATGGAGAGTAAAAGAAAGTTCTCTGAATTTGTTATGAATTTTATGGTAATTTTCTTCAAAATGCATACTTTTTTCAGTACACATAGTTTAAGTTAGTAAAAGATGAAGAGACTTTTCCATCATGAATTTTTGAAGCTAGACAACAAGTCCTCTTAATTCCAGGGACTGAGGAAGGATGTGTTGTTCTTTAGTTGAGTCTTAGAATGATGTCCTCTTCTAGATAAAGTTTATTTGTATTTGTCCATTTAGGGATGTCCTTTTTAAAAATATGGTAAAGAAAGGAGGGTTGTGGAACAAACACATTCAAGATCTAGCTAGCTTTGTCATCACCTTGGGCAATTCATCTCTCTTGGGCTTGACTGGTGCACTCAGAGGTTAAGTGACCCATGCCTAGAGACCATAGTCTGTACACATCAGAGGCAAAGTGTAAACCAAGTCTGACCCCTTCCTCTTAGGCCAGTGGTACTCTTTGTTCTGCATCGCACTGCCCCTTGCCATTATGTGACTCCAAGTGACCCTACCTTTTAGTTTTTTAATCTTTCTTTTATTCTGGGGAATAAGAACTCATAGTACTTAATGTCTGCATCATTCTTTTGACAATTACTCATGGACTGTCTTGCAACATCTCTCGAATCATTGTTAACCTTAAAATCCACGTTAAAATGAAAGTACCTAGATCTAGAAAGCCTGAGAACTTTGGGCAAAGGTCTAATATTAGTTCACTGTTGGGCTTAAGTCAGCTGGAGCTGGTAAACACAGGGCACCAAGCAAAGGTGCTGACCCACTTGTCCCATCTACCTTTCCTGCACACCCAAAGAATGTGTTGACCTCTGACATTTTCCCATGATCCTATGTGGAGCCAGAAAGCCTATGATCTCAAGCTAAAGCCTAGGGTTCACTCATCCAGGGTCTTAGACTATACCTAGAGCTAGGACTCAGGTCACCAGTCTCAAATCTTTCTTCCCTCCAATTCTCCTTCTACTCAGTTGTTGATTGATCTTCCTAAAGCACAGGTGTCTCTTATTCAAAAAATTCCAGTGTCTCCCTATTAGCTTTAGGATCAATAGAAAGTTATCTGTTTTACAAATCCCTTCACAATCTGGCTTCTTCCTACCTGTTATTATTCTCTCTTGCCTTCCCATTCTGCAAACCATCACCACTGGCCTCTTCTGTTCCTCAGATAAAACACCCCATCTCACAGCTCCATGCATTCCCACACGCTCTATTCCTGGAATTTTCTCTCTACTTATTTCTGTCTGCAGAATTCCTTGGAAACCCAGGGAAAGTATCACCTTCTACAAGAAGCATTTCCTGATCCTTCCTTGCTATTGCCTTCCTTCTCTTGATTATCTCCAGTTTATTTTGTGTAGATCGTGTTCTTACACATTTGTTTGTATGTTGTCTCTTCCGTTAGACTGCGAGCTTCTTGAGGTCAGGGCCTTTCTTTGTATGCCCAGGGCCTAGCACAGTGCCTGGTATATAATAGGTGCTCAGTAAGTGCTTGTTGTCTTGACATGACAGGAACAGGTTTACTGCTGCTCTTACTGGACCCTTAGACACCAGACTGAAACTCCAGAAGTCCAGGGTCTCAGACACCATGCCTAATGCATGATCTGTAAATGAAATTATCTTCTGAACATATGCTATCTGGGGATTTAACTATTGGGCAGGTTCTTGCAACCCAACCCTCTTGCCTGAACTCCCTGCCACCCCCTTCCCCAAGCTTCTCTGTATAGAGAAGGAAAATCCTACCCAGGTTCCCCTCCATCATTTCAGGATCCCCCAAGGTAGAGTCTCCAAACAACTCACATTTGTAATAAGCCAGATCACACTCTCCACTTCCCTCATCCCAATGATTTGGTACTGATCATCTCCTGAGACTAAATCTTCCTTGTTAATTCTTCCTCTACCCTCATTTCCATCTAGCTCAGTCCAACTACTCCCCAGTTCCTTTCTTCTACTCTTCCTTCCCTCTCCCACAACCCTTGTTTAGTCATTATCTCTTTAGTTTAGCCTATCTCTTGTTTTGTCTACCTCTTCTTTTTCACAACCTTCATCTTCTTCTACTCAGGAAAATTTGCCCCTTCTAAAATACATTTCTTCACCAGCCACTGGGTTGTTGCTCTTTCTTTCATGTCCTCTGTCTTATTTACCCCAACTACTTACAGACCCTGCCTTGGCCACCATCTTTCAACAACCTCTTCTTAGATATCCTTCAGTTCATCTATATCATCTAGGTCATCATCATTACTGTGACCAACCTGCCACCAGGTCCTTCTTTCTTAAGGAGTCTAGTGTCTAGTCCATAGCTTATCTATCTCTAGCTTAACTTCTGTCCCAGTACTTGGAGACTTCAGTATATTCATTAATGTTCCCTTAAATACTCTGACCTTTCAGTTCACCAACCTCTCCAGTTTTTATAATCTACAGTTTCACCCTATTTGTCCCTCATAGGGACAGAATCCATAACTGTGCCTGCCACCTTTGAGATTTTAAACACTGAGAATGCCCTCTTTGATCACTATCTCCTTTCTCTCCATCCCTCCCTTTGCCATACTCCCCCTAAACTGATCCTCTGCTCTGACTGCACCCTCTAGTTCTCCCAGTTTATGATCGTTGTTATATCACTTTTCTTTCTTTATAATCTTGACCCTAGAGTCAACCAGTTCAGCCACATGCTTTCTCCACCCTTGACTTCTTTTCTCTCTTGTCCTATAACCATTCACACCTTCCAAATCGTCAATCCTGGATGACCCTCCACCATTACTTTTTCTATTCATACTCTAGAGTCACTAAATACTAATAGAGGAAGTCATACAACCATACTAATGGAATCCATAGCAAATTAATGTTATCTAATCTCAACTGGTCCTTCAGTTATGCTATAAAACTTTTATTCCTCTGATTGATTCTATCACACTTTACACAGATGACAGAATACTCTAAGGCGTAGACAGGACTACATGCCACCTTTGCTTAACAATCTCCTGTGACTCCCCATTGTCTATGCAATAAGTGACAAATTCCTTTGACTAGTGTTTTTGTGCCGCCCCCCATCTCGCTCAACTAATTTTGTAGTCTTATTTTATGTCTCCTTAACGAGCCAAACAAGATTACCAGATGTTGCTTAACCCTCATACTTCATCTCCTGCCTCTTTGCATTCGTACAACACATTTCTCGTGCTTGAAATGGGGTCCTTCCTCATTTCCAACTCTTAAAATCCTTATTGACCTTCAGGGTCTGACATGGTGCTACATCCTCTGTGATGCCTTTCTTGATTTCCTCAGTTAATGTGCTCTCTTCCTCCTCACTTTTCTAAGAACTATACCTTCTTGTGTATACATTGTGTCCTGCCAGTAGAACATAATCTCCTTGAGGGCAGGGAAAATTAATTTTTGTCTCATACTACAAGTGCCTGGCACTATTAAATTTTTTATTAGGTAGAATTAAATAGGAAATCCTACCTGTCAAATGAAATTACAAGATTCATGAAGGCAGGTACCTTGTGTTCTATTTCTTTGTTTCCTCTTGTGGTTTTTGGTACAGTGCTGTACAATGTAATAGGCCCTCAATAAAACTTGAGTAGATATATGGTTCTCATGGTACAATATGAAGAGCCCTGACAATGTGTAATTGGGGAAAAAATAAAATATTATTTAAAAAAAAGAACCCTGGCTCTGGAGTCAGAGGGCCTGGATTCAAATCATACTCCTGTGATTTGTCAAAGAGAATAACAACTGTCTTTCCTATGTTGCACTGTTGTGATGAGGAGTGAATATAAAACTATTTCAAGAGAGCTATAAAAATGGAATGTGACAGTATTGAAAAAGCAATGCAGATGAGGAAGTTAGATGTTTTTCAACTTGTCATTTGTCACTTTCTTTTTAAAAATTGTTTTCTTTTTATTTAGTATTTTATTTTCCCCCAGTTACATGTAAAAACAAATTTTAACATTTGCTTTTAAAACTTTTAACTCAGTTTTAAAAGCAAATGTTAAAAATTGTTTTTACATGTAACTGGGGAACAAGAAAATATAAAATGAAAGCAAAATAAATAAAAAATAAAATTTTGAGTTTCAAATTCTCTGCCTTCCTCCTCTTTCTTCCCAAGGCAAGCAATTTGATTTAGTTTATACATGTGTAGTCATGTAAAACATATCCATAATAGTCATATTGTGAAAGAAAACAGAAAAAGAAACTCAAGAAAAATAAAGTAAAAAATATGCATTCAGACACGATCCATTTTTGTCTGGGGATGGATAGCATTTTTCCTCATGTCTCACCACTTTCTTTTACCACCAAAGTTGCCAGAACATTTGGATTTTACGAGGAAGCAAAGAAGCCAGTGAACTCTGCTGTCTGGGCTAGAAGAACAAATGGTCAGAAGGACCACTTTTTCTCCAGTGTTGTACAAGTTTTGGTTCAAGTGCTTGAGAATGACAGTTTTTTAACTGGGATCTCTGTTTTAAGCCTAGAGTCACAGATGATATTCTCTTCTGACTTCAAGAGTCTGACTTTTAAAACAAGACAGCATATAACACATCTCTGTTAACACTGTGAATAAAACAGGTAGACAGAATGTCAGGGTTTTTTTATTTTCTGAAGGGGGAAGAAAGAGAAATTCACTTTGGGGGAATCTTGAGCAGCAAATCTCCATAATCAGAAGAGGAATTTCACATTCTTCTCAGTCTGAAGTCTAAGCTTAGAAATTAGACATTACTGTTTTCTCTAGAGAAAAAGCTATCTTTTTTTTTTTTTAAAGCTTTTCATTTTCCTAAAGTTTTAATCTGCTCATTTAGAGACACATTTTGATCAATAATCAGGCTCAGGTACTTAAAATTAGAAACCATATCTAAAGGAACATTAGTTCCAGAAGATTTAGACTGTTAAGTGTCACTCAACTTCTGAGTTTTAGAGACAAATAAAACTCAGGTGTTCCCTAGGCTTCCAGCAGGCTGTGGTATTTGTTGGTTAGAGAGAGAGGACAGACTGGCTTATTAAAATTCAAAGGTTTAACTAGACACTGATCATGTCTAAAGGAAAGCAGCACAATAGAATGTCAGCCAGATTTACCTCAGCCTGAGTACTTGGCCCAGTGAGAAACAGAGAGCTGGAGCTGTCTGGACAGAGAGAGCTGTCCAGAATGTCTTAATGAAGCAGATAGTGGTTCCATCTTACCACATTCAGAGAGCTATGGACTCAATCGGTGACATGCAACCTTCCTTCCTTCAACAGTTTTGAGAATGGTCATAATATTTTCTATTTCTTATATAGACTTAACCAGATAGCACTGAGTGCCTCAGGCTTGGGTGCAAAGCCTATGACTGTTTTGGGGCAGCTAGGTGGTTCAATGGATACAGTGCTAGGACTGGAGTCAGGAAGACTCATCTTCCTGAGTTCAAACCTGACCTCAGACACTTATTAGCCTGGGCAAGTCATTTAACCCTATTTGCTTTTTAATACAGATGAGCCAAAAAAGGAAATGGTAGACCACTTCACTATCTTTACCAAGAAAACCACAAATAGGGCCATAAAGAGTTGGAGATGACTGAATCATCTGAAGAATGACAACATATGACTATTATTGTTGTTAAAGAGAATGTGAATATACCCATTTTTCAGATTTGGGTAAATGCTACATGTGAGTACTTTCAAAATTAATTGATAATTTTGATGATCTGGATGGAAGATCTAGATGAATACTCTGACTTAAGAATAGAGTGCTCTCTACCTTAGGGATTAGATCACCCTAATCAAAAGTTGTTTGAAGAGTGGCTTTGAGATTCTCATCATGGTGGGGGGTTAAGGAAATGTCAAGTATTGCCTTCTGATAATTATAATCATATAATGATGATGATAATGTTTGCCAAGTGCTTTATAAATATCATTCTAATTTTATCTCCACAACTCTGGAAGGTAGGTGATATTAACATTTCCATTTTATAGATGAGGAAAATGAGGCAAATAGAGGTTAAGTGACTTGCCCAGGGTCACAGAGTTAGTGTCTGAGGCCAGACTTGAATTCAGAAGGAGGAGTCTTTCTGACTCCACTGTGTTACCTAGCTATCCTGGATAAAGAATTAGAAATAGATCTCTTCAACCTCGTCAAGCCTCAGTTTCTTCATTTGTAAAATGAAGAGACCAAAAAAATGGAACTAATTTTCTTACTGAGAAAACATCAAGGAGTCTCTTAAACATTTATCTATCTTCTTCTTCTTGGTCTATGTTTATCTAATTAACTTCATTGAATCAAAAGATTCATTTATTTACAATCTTCAATATCCATTGAGCTTTTAACCTTCCAATGTTTATTGTGCTATCAACCCAACATTTTGTTTGTTATCAAACCTTCTTATTATGCCTCAAAATGTTGTCAATTACTGTTTATGACATTCTGTACTCAGGACGGTACCTGCTGTGCTTTTATTTATGACTTTCAAGGGTCGATTGATTAAAAAAATTGGTTTCCTACGTGTTTCAGCTTTTGATCAGTTTTTTGAAGAGAGTGATCTAAATCTTGCTCCTATACTTAGTAAATAAGCTCTTGTAATGAATTCCAGTTTATTTTAAAATAATATGCGAGAGAATTAGCAAAAAGAATTACAAATGGTATTCATCTCATGGATACGTTATCCCTAATTAAAGATATAATTGTGTTAATTGATTGTCGTTTAAAATAGTAAGAAGTATGTGTCATAGATGATGGAACAATTCAGCTTTAACACTTTTTTTCTTTAGCATTTGATCAAATTGGAACTCCATCTCATAACAGAGGCAGTTAGAAATTTGTAAATATAGATGAAAATGGCTCCCAAACAGCTTGTTGAATAAGATTGATTCTCTTGGAAAGATGGTCACAGTGTGAAACTTAGTGATAAGCATCTCTTTTGGGATGCCTGGGGTCCCAATGACATCTTAGGTTTCAGGGCTTCAATTTAAGCACAGCCTCAAAGTAATAAATATATTCTTTCTTTTAAACATTGAATTTTATTTTTTTAATTGTCAAGCACTTATTTTCACACCTTCACATGTTCTCTCCCCCAAATTCAATAACCAAAAAAAGTAAAACCTTTTTTCCCTTCAAAGCCTACATAGTAAAACAGAACAGATTCCCACATTGGCCATATCCAAAAATGTAGAACATATTATTCTCAATCCCAGTGAGAATAGAAAGGTCAGACTTAGGGTGCTTTAAAGATGAATGTCCCCCAACTTTCCAGGGAATAAATGTAGAGGAGCCTGGGAGATGCTATTTTCCCTTAGATATTAGTCTGTGCTCTATCTATGCATTTGTTTATATTTTGCTTTTTAATTATTTTTATGATGATGTTTCATGAAAGTACATTGTATTTGTCTATTTCTTCATTCTCTAATTTATTCCACAAATACTTATTGAATGATTCCAAATAGAATCTAAGCTTTCTGAGGGAAGGGATAGTTTTATTTTTGTTGTCTTTATGTCATCAATGTCTAGAAGAGTTCTGGGTACTTAGTAAATACTTAATACTTATTGGTTAAATTGGTTGCCTATTATGGGTAAATCAGAAGTGCACACTAGGGGGAATAGAGAGAAATTTAATATGTAAGCTCTAAACTGGATTCCTTGAGGGAAAAAATTCTGTTTATCTTTATTTTACTTATGATGCCTAGGACTTTGCATGCAGTCATGTTCAATATTATAAATATAAGTAACTCAATGTTTATTCAACACTAGGGGGTGTTCATGGTGGAAAGTCTGAGATGGATAGTGAAATGGTTCCTTATTCTAGCTTGGGAGTGAGTGTGAAACCTGTTTTCTCTCTCCATATTTGAAAATTTCCCATCTTCCTCACATTTTCCCATTGGCAACAGATGTGACCTCTGATTGTACAAGAACCATTGGATTTAACTTAGGAGCTGTCACTTTGTTGTCCTGACAGTGAAATGATTTACTATTCCTCTATCTTCTGTCCCTGGACAGATTTTTTAAACCTCGTTTTAGATGAAATGTCCTTTGTTCAGTCTAATTGTCATGGACCTCAGGTTTGGTTTTTGGAGCTCTGTAATGGATAGAAAACCGTTAAATATTTTATCGTCTGTGAGGGAAGCCGACTTACAAACATTGAATGTTACAGAATGTTTAAAACCTTAAACCACTCATATAATACATGTTCCAGCTGAAAGATGGAAAATATAGATCCATTCTAAAATAAGTGATTTGTTTAATTTAATTATCTGATTCTCTATTTAAGGGTCTCGGCTTCTCCAATAGTTGTGGAGGCACAGATTTCTCCAATACCATCGGATGTGCTGTGATCTCATCTACTGTTTGACCACATTGCTTTCCAATATTTTATCCCTGTCAATTGTTATTTGCCAGGAGTTTTCCAGTGCATCTTGTGCTGAGCTTTAGACTCAGTAAGTTACAGTCTTCTTGGAGTCTAGGAATCTGCTTACAGAGATAGTAACAGCATAAACCATCAAATTTCAGAGACATCAGTAGAAGACATGGAAGACAAATCTGAGGAACCTTGAATTGGCAGGCAGTAGGAAATAGGTTTTGAGGGTTATTCACTTGGGGGATGGGAGAGAGGGCATAAGGGGAATGGATATGGCCAAGAGAAGATGCATATGTCCAAAGAAGAGATGGTCATATCCAGGAAGACAGTGACCACTCTGGAAAGAAGGATGGAACCAATCAAAAAATTTCTTTTGAAAGCGAAACAAAAAATGCTTCAAGTCTATGGATTAGCAAGGAAATATAAGACATCTTGGAAAAAGAGTGGGTTGGGGAAGAGGGGGAACGGACAGAACTAAAGAAGAGACCAAGAAAGAAACATAGAGAATAGAGGCATATAATAAAAAGGAAATGATGAGACCCAGTGAAGGATGTATAGGTTAAATTCCTTGTTGATGAACTAAACTTTCCAAAACACATCTTCTACCCCTCCCCACTGTCTTTTGCAGGACTATTATGCTGGGAATGGGTTAACATACTATGGAGACAGGTACACTTAGGCTCCTTGAATGAAGGGGCTGTTTTTATCTTTCTTTGTATCTCTAGCCCTTGGCTTCGTGCCTACCACGTAGTAGGCAGTTAATAAATGGCCTTTTGACCTGACTCAATGTATAGATTTCAAGTTTCCTTAAGGATTTTAAAGTTTAATCATTGGACAAAAAGCTGACTGACAAGTGAAATGTAATCTGTATTTTATTCTTTGCTATGACATCAGAAAGAACATTCCAACTTACTAAGTTTTTGAATTTCCTAGGTTCTTAAGGTTAAAGGTTCACTTTAAAAATCTAGAAATATTTCTTTCCCCAGAGAAATGGATCTACTGTTTTTCTTCTTCTCCAAAGTTTAGAAACTTCTGAGAAGGAGCTTTTGATGTTCAGAATTTTATTATACAAGTAGATTTTCTCTAAAAAGACAGAATCTGACTTCATTGAGACGATATTACTATTGACAGGCCTATCAACAACAAATATAAGGCTGGTTCTGTGGCCTCTATTTAATTTACTGTCTATTGATGTTTAAAACCACAGAGACTGCAAAATTTCAATTCTAAACCACTAATTTGTTTCATTTTTCTAGGGAACTAGAGACTTTGATTTAGAAACTCTGTGGTATCTTCCAGCAGTAAAAGAAATTCAGTTGAACTCAAAATTGTTTCGATTTTTTTCACCTCTCATCCCTTTATGAATACATGAAAATATTATCAGTGATAATATCTTTTCTTCCTTTTTTTTTCTCTGCAGAGAAAAGCTATTTGATAACTATAACTCTCTTCCTAGGGTTTTACCCATTCTCTCCCACTTTGATATAGAAATCAGTGCATACATATATTTTCTTTTGGTTGACTTATTCTCGAAAGAGCAGGGTCATGCATGTATAAAGAGGCAAATGATACCATTTTCCTTATAATCAATGGTACTTTCCCCTAAGGATTTAGAATCTATGTTCTCATGTATTTGATGTTATATCTGACATACAGGCCTGGAAAATTACAGGCATTCGAAGTACATGGTTAGTATATGGGTAACAAATTTGTTCTGAGATATTAAATATTGTAGCTTCACATCATGCCCTTCTCTCATTTTCTAGTACTTTTCTGAAGGCTCTTTCTTTTGGCTGCACAAGATCCATCTACGCAGAGTGTCTTATCCTTTTCATCATCATGACAAAAAGAAAGTTGGCCCTTACCTGGCAATCTTGTCTGTGCATGACATGGTGACAAGCTGTTCACCCAGCAGTACGCCATCCCACGTTTGAACAGCATTGTGACATCGGACAGGGATGGTCCCTTCCCCGGATTCGATCTTTGTTCGTAGATGTCCTCGGAACTTCCTGACGATGTGCCTGCTGCTGTTTACTAGGAAATAAAAGGAAGGAGGTGAGAGACAGTAGTTGTAGAGAGCAAACAAATAGCAATAATGTCCCATGTCCAGAGACATTAAAAATGTTTATTTCCTGGGAGGGGCACAGGGAGAGAGTTCAAAGGAGGACAAAAATGCTGTTATCAGTTGGATTGAGCATATGGTGAAAGGGTGAGGGAACTCCCGAATCAGAATGGAGAAAGGGGCAATATGGCAATATGGTTCATGGATGGTCTAGGTATTATAGCAAATAACAGCAGCTAGGTGGTATAGTGGATAGATAGCTTAACCTGGAGACAAGAAGACCAATTCAGATAATTATTATCTGTGTGACCCTGAGCATGTCACTTAACTGTTCTCAGCCTCAGTTTACTCATCTATAAAATGGGAAGGAGGAGATGTTGGTTTAATTGGGCACCAGAAGTTGAGGTTGAAGAAGGAAGAACCTGGCAAGTAAAGAGTGAAGCAACTGCAGGGGATCTAAATACAACTCTGAGGAAACCTCATTGGAGAACTTCAGCTCCAGATGTTGCTCTATAGCACCCCCAGAGTTTCTGAGAGATGAAGCCTCTTAGAACTACATTTTTCTTGCTTTTTTTCTTTTCCTTATCAAAGGATTCTTCCTTCCACAGTAAGGGGGAACAATACAGAAAAGAGAAAGACTGGTATTGTAACTGCTCTTCTGCACAGGAAGAGGTTGATGGCCTTGGCTTGTTTTGCCCAGAGAGTCACCTGAACTGTTTGGTATGAGGTGTGTTACAGTTGGACAAGGTACAATGGGGTGAGTAAATAATTGTCTAGACTCCAAACTTCAAAGAGCAAATTCCCTTAATAAAAGGATTTGTTCTGTGACATTTGGATTCAGTCAGAGGGCCACATGTGGCCTCAAGGCTGCAGGTTTCCCTGGTCTAGATTGTGAGCCCCTTGAGAGCAGGAACTGTTTTCTGTCTTTTTTTATATTCCCAGGGCTTAGCACAGTTCTGGCACATAGTAGGTACTTGATAAATGTTTACTGACTGAGGTGGCCATTCTGGTGAGTTTTGAAATTGCAGTTTTGCAACTGCTCTTCAAATTAAGAGATAATACTTTCTAAACTCTTTTAAAGATATTTGTAAATGCCGTATTTGAATATAGAAGGGGAGATGATTTGTCCAACTGCAAAGTAATGAAAATCAAGACTTTCTGTCATGCAGATGGCCCTGAATGGGCCAATGACATCAAAGCCTTCAGTCCAGATTTAGGAGTTACCCAGAGCAAATGGATTTTCCTCTCTCATGTACTTTCCTTGCCAGGTACCTGTGTCTTCCTTCCCCCAGAGATCTTGAGTATCTTGATGGGATAATTTGAACTAGGTTTATTTGTGGATTGAGGTGTATTTTTATACTATCACTTATGCAATTGGTTGAATATATAAGCATTTATTTTCTTATTTCTTTTGCCTTAATTTTTAAGTACCTGGTGATTTTTAAGAAGTAAAAGTATATATACTATTATGAGTGGCTGGGTGTATAAGTAGAAACATGTTGTTACTCAATTATTTCAATCATGTCCAAGTCATTGTGACCCCATTTGGGGTTTTCTTGGCAAAGATACTGGAGTGGTTTGCCGTTTCCTTCTCTAGTTCATTTTATAGATGAGGAAACTGAGGTAAACAGGGTTAAGTGATTTGCACAGGGTCACCCAGCTAGTAAGTGTTTGAGGCTAGATTAGAACTGAGGAAGAGGAGTCATTCTGACTCTAGGCCAGGCACTCTATCCACTAAGGTTCCTAGCTGCCCAAAACACATTGGTGGTAGCTTAAGAGCCAGAATGGTAAGGGAGTAGATTTTCCCTGAACAAAATTAACTCTGACACCTTAGAGTACTTGGGTGAAGTCAATATATCTACTACAGGCCAAGTGCTGTGTTGAACACTTATGGATATGAAGAAAGAGGGGCAGCTAGGTGGTGCAGTGGATAGAGCACCAGTGCAGGAGTCAGGAGGACCTGAGTTCAAATCTCACCTCAGACACTTGACACTCACTAGCTGTGTGACCTTGGGCAACTCACTTAACCCCAATTGCCTCATTCTGGGGCACCTCCAGTCATCCGGATGAATACCTGGTCACTGGATTCAGTGACTGGAGGAGAAGTGAGGCTGGTGACCTGCACAGCCCTCCCTCACTCAAAACAAAGTCAAGTGCAAGTCATGTCATCATTTCTCTAATGGCATGATCTTCTTCTGCAACGAAGGACGAACACACACATGAAGAAAGACAAAAAAGCCTTTGTTCTTAAGGAGTTCGAAAAGTTGTTTTCAGTTGTGTCCAACTCTTCTGGGCTGCTTTTGGGTTTTCTTGGCAAAAACACTAGAGCGGTTTACTATTTCCTTCTCCATCTCATTTTATAGATAGGGCAAACTGGTTTAAGTGACTTGCCCAGTATCACACAGCTGGTAAATATCTGAGGCCAGAATGGAACTTGGGAGGATGAGTTCCTGATTCTGAGCCCAGTGCTCTATCTTCTGCACTACCTAGGGGAGACATCATCCAAACAGCTGTGCCCAGACAGATAAATTTGAATAAATTGGATATAAGCTCCAAGGGGAAAACATCAGCATTATGGGGGAATCGAAAAAGACCTCTTATTGAAAGTGAGGTTTTTTTGGCTGAGACTGAAATCCAGAGAAGCCGGGAGATAGAGATGAGGACAGAGAATTTGAGTGTGACTATGTTGTAATGGCCTTTCTCTGGGCACTTAGAACTGCTAATGTGAGAGCAAAACAGTCTAGAAAAGAGGTTTAGGCATCCTCCATGTGAGGGGTAAGATTGTATTACACTGTTGGGGGGTCCATACCCAGGAACACCCAAGACATTTGCCTGTTAATTATACTGTAGGGGTGACCACAACAATAAAGAAACTCAGGTCTTCACAAAGAAATGAGGTGAATTGTCTAAGGTGACACAGGCATTAAGTTGTGGAACCAGGGTTTATACCGACATTCTCTGTCTAGATTTTTAGTTTTTATTTTCTCACCTGTAAAATGGGCATAATGACAGAACCTACATGGTTTTCCTGAGGATCAAATCAGATGATCTATCAATGGTGCTTTGTGAAACAAAGTTGCTATGTAAATGTCACCTTTGTTATTGCTACTATTATTTATTGGCTGTGCTACTTACAGTAAATTCAAAGCCCTTTCCACTGTAATATGATTCCTCTGTATAATGTATACATAACATGAAAATGATTCTATCCTTCAGACAGTGAAGATAAATCTATCTACAGTACTGCAATTCTAATTTCTGATTTTCCTCCCTCCTTACATTTTTTCCTTTCCATTTCTCTAAACTCAAACTTAATTACCGTCAGTGAAAAGAAACATTCAAATCCATAAAATCCCTGCCCATCTTTCTTGATTATGTTTGTGAAAAGCTGGTTGCTAAATTTCAAAAGAAACATTTGCCTGTTCTTATCTATGGCCTGTGCAAAAGTAAATTTCCCATAAAAAGAACTTCGACCCTCTTAATATGCACGAAAACACTGGACCCGATTTGAATGAACAACTTGTTTTCAGTAGTTAACCCAGATTTTTGTTGGTATGATTTTTTTTTGTCTGAAGGACCCAGATGGTTGAAATATTTCCAGGCAGTATTTAGGTGGGGATTTGTAAGTCTCTGGCTTCTCCCCTGTTCAGTTTGATCAATACCACTGTGAACCTAAGTGTTTCTGATCTTGTGGTGCCCAACCTCCCTTGCTACATCTCAGCTAATTGCAAACGGCATGAGGAGGTTGAAGATGCCTCTTGAGTCTGAACAAAATGTCAATCCAAGCAGAAATTGGAGGGGACTAATTTTAAATGTTTTGGAGTGGGTTTATAGTGTGCCCAAGATGAGAGAGGGTACAAAATATCAGGACCTTGCTGCCATACCCCAAACTTAGAGGGCAGTAAGAAATGATAGACTCTTGGATAGAGTGTAGCAGGTCTGTGGTGTTTATCTTTGGAGGGAGGGAGAGAAGAGTACAGAATGGGAAGGATGACTCTAGACATTATAAAGTCTTGCTTACTTTTCTGGGGTTACGATAAGAAAAAAAGCAAAGAAATAACAAACAGAATTGTACAGCTCTATCTAAATTACGCATATGGCTGTTTCACTTGTTTTGGAGGGAGAAAAGAATATTTAAGATCTTAGATTTAAAGCAGATAGGACCCCAAGTGTCCATCTAGTTCAATTACCTCCTTTCCAGATAAGGAAACTGAGGCTGCCAGAGGTTAGGTGACTTGCCAGAGGTCACACAAATAGTAAGTGGCAGAATCAGAATTAGAACTCAGATCCTCTCACTCTAGAGCCAACATTCTTTCTGTTGCACCATATTGGGATGGCTATAAAAACAATAAATACAAATAAGAGGGAGAGAGTGAAAGTATAAAAGGAAGAAGGGAAAGAAACAAACACTTATTAAGCACCTACTATGTTCCAGGCACCATGCTAGGTGCTTTACAAATGTATTATTTTATCCTCACAACAACTCTGGGTGGTAGTGCTGTTATGATTCTTATTTTACAATTGAGGAAACTGAGACTATCAGAGGTTAAGTGACTTGCCCAGAGTCATACAGCAAGTAAGTATCTGAGGTGAGATTTGAACTCAGTTCTTTCTGACTCCATTTCTAGTGTTTTATCCATTGTACCACCCTGCTGCCTCTGGCAGAGAGTCCTATTTTTTAGAGTACAATTTTCATCTGCAGAAATGTTTTTAAAAAGTTGCATTACTTAGTAACCCAGGTAAGGTTACTAACTTATTATCATTATTGCTCTTTTCATGCTTGTTTTCTTATATTGAGTAAAATTGAGAGAGAAACAGTCTTGAGAAAGGTAAATAGCCTACTATTATTATTGTGTGTGTTGTGGCTCCATTTGGGATGTTCTTGGCAGGGATATGAGAGTTTTCCATTTCCTTTTACAGATGAGATACTGAGACAAACTGGGTTAAGTGACTTGCCCAGGTTCACACAGCTAGGAAGTGTTTGAGGCCTGATTTGAACTCAGGAACAAAAAATCTTCCTGACTCCAGAACCAGTCCTCCATCTGCTGAACTACATGCTTTTTATAACTGAATAAAAATATTGGTATACCATTATTAGTGTCTTATGCTCATCTTTTACAAAGAAATTCAGATAGGTATTATGATATATACTGTCTTCTATAGGCTCACTGAAAGAGTTCTTGGGACAGTTCCAGTTACAGATCTGACAATGGGGATAATATGCACTTCTTGTTCCCACTTGGAACTAAACCTCCAGTATTCCTCCAATACTCATTTTTTAAAGGCTTCTGGGGATGAAGATTTTCCAGGCTCCTTTGGATAAATGTCTTTGAGAAGACCTAAACAAAAGAGGAGGGTTCTGGGACTAGAGCCATTTGAGGGAGGTGGGTCCAGATATGAGTAGGGGTAATAGAAAAGTTGAATATCCTGAAATCTTTTACCAGCCTGGTATCTAGATCTTAGATCTCTTGCTGTAATTTTGGACCGACTGCAAATCCTAACAATGATGGTGGGACTGGTACAGAGCTCATACATCATGTTCCTCCAGACAACAGGTCAGATTACTTTATCTTTTAGGCATCACAATTTTACAGCGTTTATAGAAACATTATTATGGAGTTCTTGGTTTCTCTAGTAAAATCTCATTTTGTGTTTAATGTGGCACGCAGGTGACCCTACACTAGCACATCCTGCCAAGGTGTAAAAGTTTGAGGTGATAACCAAATGACAGGTTGTGTATCTCTTATCCAAGCATCAGCCTGGCTAGGTACACACAATGGATCACCACCCAAAGGTTGGCCAGCACCTATAATCTCTCTGTCTCTGTCTCTCTCCCCTTTGCCTTCTCACTCTTCCCCCTTCCTATAAAGATTTTTACAGGTATAGCTCTATATCTAGATATATCTAAACATATATGTAGAGATGTTGCTATCTCTATGTATATCTAGAGATGTATCTCTATAACATACTATGTATATGTTTATGTCATATTTATAATATACACACATAAGAATTCATGATAAGGTTTATTAAGACTGCTATGTTCATCAGTAAAGGGATGAAATTTTGGGTATTTTGAATCATTAAAGAAATCTCTTACTGATTCTTTGTCTTCTCCATTGAAAGAAGGGAAACTATGTCTCCATTTCTGTCTGAACTCTTAAATTACCCTCTGCATTCAGTCTTGCAGTATGTTTGCACATCCAGTTAGATGGGTACACTATGGAACATAAGTGTATATGTGTATTTGTATGAAAGCTCTGGCACAGCTGTGGGTTAATAGAGAGGCAAGGAGGCAGCAGGCCCCATGTGGAGGAGATGCAATGGTGTGTTGCAGACCAAAAGAGGGAGCGAGGAAAAAATGAAGCCAAAGCTATCAAGGCAGAATAGCACATTGGCAGAAGAAAGGGAAGCAGCCCCAGGGGTGGTAGAGGAGGTGGGGGGTTGGAGCCAAGCCATTTCATTCTGATGGATTCTTCAAATACATGATATTTTAAAATCTGATCACAAGTTAATTGGTATCTATCCTTCCCTCTATGAAGAAATTAGCGTAATTGACTGAGGACATATGTGTTATGTATAGTCCTTCCATTTTTGATTGTGAAAACAACCCTTTTGGAAAGGATGATAAGCTGGGTGGGGGGAATAGATAGTGCACTGACCCTGGCATCAGAGGAGCTGAGCTCCAATTCCCTGTCTAATACTGTTACCAGTGTAGGTGGAGGCAAGTCACTTACCCTTTCTGAGTTTCAATTTTCTCATCTGTAAAATGAGGAGGGCTGCACTTGCTGACCTCTCAGGTCAATTTTAGCTATAGACTTGGGAGGGGGGGGTGTGGTCCATAATGTTTTTGTATGTGTCACAAATCCTTTTGACAGTCTGATGAAACCTATGGACTCTTTCTCAGTATAATGTTTTTAAAAAACTGAAGGAAGTTGTAAATTTCAGCAAGAGGTTAATGATATAAATTAAATTAAAGATGTAATTTTTCCCACCCAGTTCATGGATGTGAAAAAAAAGATCTGTGGACACCTTGAAGGGAGGTGGGAGGGCTATTGAACCAAGGTTGGGAACCCTTGATAGCGAGCCATTACCCTATTCATCTTCCATTTTACCAAGAGTGGGCTCTTGAAGCACCATTTAAGGATTTGTCAATCAATAGCTTGTACTAAGAGCTTACTGTGGGTTGGGGACTGTGCTCAGCACAATGAAAACTTTGTCCTTGAGGAGCATACATTTTAAAGAGGAAAGAAAATATGGATGTTCATGGAAAATACAGAATGTAGGAGGTAGTTTTGGGGATACTGTTAGCTGTGAGAGGACTGTGAGGCTTCATGAAGAAACTGTCTTTGAGCTGAAACTTGAAGAAAAGCAGGGATTCCAGGAGACAGAGGTCAGGAGAGAATCTGTCCTTGTCTAGTAGCTTCTAAGCTGCCCAGTATTTTTTTTTTTTGGTAGGGTTGGAGGGATACTCAAATAGTATGGATAGAAAACTTCCTGGGAATAGGGAGGGTGACTTTTCCATATGCTGTAAACTCACAGCAAGTATGATTCTGTGCCATGCACCCTATTTGAGAAATGGGGTGTATTACCTGCTAAGGATGGCAAACAACCCTAGTACTATGAGGGACTTTGAAACTGACCCAGACCCACAAGTAACAGATAGACCTCTTGACTTCATGAGTTGCTCATCATGAACAATTCCCTTGTGCATTTTAAAAGCTCCCAAGGCTGTCCCACCCCAGTAGCTTTTGGACAGAAGTTTGGTTTAATCTCTGATCATCTATATTTCATCATCCTTATGACCAATCCACTAAAGAAAAATGAAAAAGATTCACTTAAGTAATAAGGTGTTAGATAATATTTGAGTAAATCTCTTCTTTTTAATTTTGAATATAAAGATCTGAATTTGTTTAGAGGATAAGGGAGTCTCTAAAAATAAAACTATTGTAGAGAGTTGCCTAAATAACAGCTCCTTCCTCAAGAGATGTCATAATACCTCATCCTGACTCCCCGCAAAGACCTTTGAAGGAGAAGGAAGAAACATATGAGTTAATTCTTTATTAGCGACAAAAGGAGAAATTAAGTCCAAATTACAAATACTCCAAGAGCTCCACCTGCTCAGAGATCAATCAGATTTCTGCATTAGAAGGTCACTGAGTCAAGTGAGTCAATTACCACACTCTACTTAAAGTGCTATAAGATGCTATGCTTTGATACCTTAACCAGATCAAAACACACCTGAATCAATCACAGACTTTAAGTGAAAAAAGTCTGTAAAAGTCATTGGATGAACTGGAGTCATGTTGACAGGGAATCTTTCCTGAGTGATTAAGAGACTTGATCATACTCTAGAGCGGGAGGAGATATTACAAAATAGCAATATACATGAGTAATAACCATTTAAGGTGCATCTACTATGGACTGGGCTCTGTACTTTTCAAACATCGTCATCACACCCTGGGAAGCAGGTGCTGTTATCTCAATTTTTAAGAGCTGAAGAAAATGATGACAACAGGTTAAATGGCTCGCCTAGGGTCACACTGTTAGGAAATGTCTAGTAGGTGGATTTGATCTGAGATTTTCCAGGGCTAGGGCTCTATTCACTGGGCTACCTACTTATTCTTAAAGAATCCATGAAATTTTGAGGCTCTAGGCAGTCATTAAGCATTTATTAAGTACCTATTATTCCCATTATTATATATTGTCAATATCATGCCTATTATATATTGTGTCTATTGTGTCTATACAACTAACATTATATATTATGCCTATTATGCAGGGCAACTTGCTAATTACTAGGGATACAAAAAAGTCTCCACCCTCAAGAAGCTCACACCCTAATAAAGGAGACAGCATGTAAATGATTACATACAAACAAAGACATATATAAATGCAGGGGCATTACCACTAGACCTCTGAGAAAGAATTATTTTGGGGGATGGGTGGGAAATAGATAAGTAGTTACCCCCAGCCCTCTGGGGTTGGAAGGTTTGGACTTTTCAAGTCTGCATTCTGACAGTTCCTGGGGTTTTAGTAGTTAATGACAATATGTGCCTTGGGAGCTCAGAACTGATTGAACTTACTAAAGAAAGGCAGATTCAGGGATCTACAAGGAGGCCTGTAGCAAAGCATAGCTATGACATTCCTAAGGGGAATTTGATGAGTATCCATGGGAAAGGGAGAATAGGGCTGCCAGCAACCAGAAGCTGTGAGTTATCCTTTATCACATGTTTTTGCTTGAAGCTTGAGCTCCTGTTTTGTCCTGGACTCTCTAAGTCCCAGTGGAAGTCTGGGTCACAAACTTCTAGAAGCTAATTGTCAGGCTGACTACATGATATCAAATGATAATGACAAAGGGAAGCACACTAGTGGGGGCCTCATGAGCTATGGCATGAGAAGAGCAATCCCTTTACATTCCCTGTTCCATTTTTCTACTATCTAGGGATAACTCTAAGGCTATTCCTAGACCTCTGAGGGGATATAGTTGCTACCCTCTGTGTACTGAGGACTGGCAAAGCTCCAAGATTGTGCTATAGCAGAAATAACAAGGTTCCTGATACTCTCTCACTCCCACCCTAGGTTCTTTCCTGTGATTCCTTTCTTTCTACTCTGTATATATGTTATATATGCATAGTTCTGTGCATATTATATGATTCAATTAGACCATGAGCTCCTTGAGATCAAGGAGTATATATTTGTCTCTATTTTTATTCCTTTTGCTTAACACAGGGCTTGGCGTGTGGTAAACACAAAATAAATGCTTGTTGACTGACTAAGACACACTTGTCTACCTTCAGGTTGGTTTCTAATAAAAATATTGTAATAACACCACCCCCATGATTATCTGCCTTATTCTATATGTGAGTGAGTATGTATGTGAGGGGAATGTCTTAGTTACTGTCTCTCCAGAACCTGTCATTCATATGAAAGTCATTAAAGTGAGACAATTGTACCTGTTCAGTGAATCCCAGGATGCATCTGAGAATGGATGCAGTTTTAATTTTATTAAGCCATCCATGGTGCAATAGAAAGTGTACTAGAGTCGGGCTACATTTACTTGTGTCAGCTTGAACAAATCCCTTCATTCCCTTTTTAGGCCAAAGTTTCCTTACTTGTAAAATGAGCAGCTTGGACTCATGGATATATAAGATCCCTTTCAACCCAAACATTTCAGGAATTTAGGAACTAACAGGACATCTGAAGAAACCATTTGGTGTCCAGTACACAAAGAGATGTGGAACACTTTCTGAATTCAAGTACCACTGTCAGAGTACTTGCTAGAGAGTCTTCAATTTCCTGCAGTTTGGAACTCCCTACTAGGAGGGTCAGAGACCAAAATGGCAGCAAGAAAAGTGCATACACTTGAAAGACTTTTACCCCCTCATAGTCAGGAGTCTTAGACTGTGTTTTTATAGTGGCAAAAAGTATGGATGGAAATGAAAGCCATTCCAAGTAGCTGAATAAGGGACTACATTTTGCAGTTTTAAAAAAGTGGCTGTTTTATATCATGTAGACATAGGTCATGTACATTTACAAAAAGCACTTCTCTTTTCTAATTTTTTCTTCAGGAGTTCATTAAGCTTTATATTATATGCTTATCTAAGCCAAGAAATCCTTCCATATACTTCCAATTCCTTTTTAAAAGAAGCTTATTTTAAGCTTTTCCATATTGCCTGTTGGCTCTTTTCTACAATCCTCCATCCCCCTTCCCCCCCATAGACAGGCATTCAGTTCCTTTCCTTCTGGACTATGCACATAAGAGGCACTTGATAAATTATTTATTGTATTGAATTTAGGCTTTTGGAGTCTCCCACCAAATCACCATGTTCCCTATCTTGTATCTATTTGTAAATGTATCTACATATAAACATTCCTTGGTTTACCATCAGCTGCTCCGCTTGGTTTTGACTCCAGTCTCCTGGTGATGCACCCTTCTCTCCCTGACTCTTTCCTCCAAACTCATCACCAGGAAACTCATTGTCATGGAGATGGTCTTGTTTTGGTTTTCATACCTCATCAGTACCCTTGTTACTTCTGCCCCTCAGTCTACAGAGTGGAACAAAAACCTCTTCTCATACTCTCCCATTTCAGAGAGCCCAAGTCCCAGCCATCTCTTCATTTGTCCACAGCAGCTTGATTTTGACTCCATCATCATGCCATCCCCAACCCCAAATTGAGTACCTTCTGGCACTGCCTCACCTCTTCAACTCCTTTTTGTGTATTGTCTTCCTCTATTATATTGTAAGCTCCTTAAGGGTAGAGACTGTCAGTGTCTAGCACATAGTAGGCACTTAGTAAATCATTATTGTATGGTAAATGGACTTATTTCCCCATCTAGCTAGTAAGCTCCTTGAGGGCAGGGATTATTTCACTTCTGTCTTTATATAACAAATGCCTAGCATATATGTTGTGGTTCAGTCACTTCATCCTGTCCTGCTCTTTGTGACCCATTTTGGATTTTCTAGGCAAAGATACTGAGGTGGTTTGCCATTTTCTTCTCCAACTCATTTTACAGATGAGAAAACTGAGACAAACAAGGTCACACAGTAAGTGTCTGAGGCCAGATTTGAACTCAGGAGAACGAATCTTCCTGTCTCCAGGTCCACTGTGCCACCTAGCTACCCTGGACAGCGTATAAATGCTCATAGGTCCCTTGATTGATAAACATTTTATTTTCTCTTCCTACTTGCTTAGTCCAATGTTGCCATTTCTAAAGGGAATGAGCAGCTTGGGAAGGAGGAGGAATATATTATATAACTGGAGCATAAACCCGCAGAGGCAACCGTTAATGGTTATGTAGCATTCTTGCATCCAGTCTAAAGACTGGTGATTTTGGTAAAATGTTCATAGGATTAAAAAAAACCACCACTTCACTCTAGTGTAGTTAGTATCTAGTGTACTGAGTGTAAAATGGGTCCCTCAGAGGAACAAGGCTTAGAAATAAAACTCAGACCCCCGCCTTTCCTCAGGAAATCAGAGCTGCATATATGGAATTTATCACAGATTCAGGGGAGGGGAATCCTCATAACCTCTCAGTATCTTGGTTAGGCAGATATATTTGAACTGTACACTATACTCAATCATAGAAAAATTACCTTAAAATAGCTTCAACATTTCTTGAAAGTCAGTAACCATGGTTTATATTATACTTAAGAATAACCCTATATTGTCTAGAGGGTTCTTCTGCTCTTTTTTCCTGCCTGTGTTTCTTTTTGCTTTTTCATTTATTCTCCAAACTCTGGAGAGTCTGGGCTAGTTAGTTTTAAATATGAGAAATAATCCCAACAGTAACCCCCGAAATCAGGTCTTCTATAAGACTTCATCCCATATCGAAGATGCTCATCTTAGGAACACGTGCCACAAAGGTGAATGAGAAGACTAGAATGTGATTGACCTGGCACATCTTATTTTTGGAAGTAGACCAATAGTTCCAAGAGCACCCTCCTCACCCCCAAATGGATTGTACATGAAAGCCTTGGTCTAGGTCTGAGAGGGACCTTAGAGGTCATCCAGCCCAACTGCTTCATTTTATAGGAGGGGAACCTGAGGCCAAGAGAGCTTAAGAGACTTGAATGAGATCACACAGGTAGCATTATCTTCACAGAGGAAAAATAGTTGATATATCAACATATAGTTGATTATCACTGAGATAACTCCTCCATCTCCAAAGTAAGCGTCCTAAATGACTCTGACTTAGTTACAAAGGCTGTACTTTGTTCTCCTCTCATCCCTTAGGGGAAGTCAGCCTTTCTTGAGATGCTCCACTCAATATGTACTTTCTTTCATGTTCTTTGAGACTAGGATAACCAAGGTTACAATTACACCTGTCAAATGAAGGAGAGAATTATAGAGCTAAGAAAAAATGGAAACAAAGTGGGTGCTCATGGTTGAGGAAGAGTGGAATAGACTGTGGTATGTCATTATAAAGGAATTAGTTATGCATCGTTAAGGATGATGAATATGAGCATAGAGTTAGCATTTCATAAAAATTTATGGAATTAAAAGGGATGGCTTGCTGGGTAGAGAAGGGAGAACAGATTAATTTGGAAATGCAGTTGATATAAAAATCAAAAAAATTAACTACGTTCAAAAATCTTGATGGATTTAATTCAGAAAAGCTTAAGAAGAACTATTTGAACTGATGAAGGGTGAAGTAAGAAAAATTAAAAAATATAAAGACTATAGAAATACAGTAAATATGACATTGAAAGGAAGCTAGATTGATGAACTGTAAAAAAAAAACCCAATCTTGATCAGGAGAAAAGGTGAAATATAACTCCTCTGTAGAGAGGTGGAAGACTGAGTATAGAATATTGTATAGGCTGTCACATAGTACATCAATTGATTTTGATGACCTGTTTTTCTTTGTTATAATAATAGTAGCATTTACATAGCACAGTGAGGTCTGCAAACACTTAAAATAGCATCCATTTGATCCTTACAAGACATTTGCTACATATGGCAAGTGCTATTATTATTTCCATTTAAAGATGAGAGAATCGAGGCAGAGAGAGGTTAAGTGACTTGCTCAGCGTCATTCAGCCTGTAAATATCTGAGATAGGACTCAAACTGAGTTCTTCCTTACTCTGAGTCTACTACTGTGCGCACCTTGGTACTCCACTGCCCTCTGAGGAAGATTCAATGGCACTGGTAGTTGTGTCATACATGAAAACTCTCGTGTAAAAAAAAGCCATAAATATTTTTCACAGTCGAAAAATTATTTGCCTAAAACCCACTTTTGTCTCAAATTACATGGACATTTCTGAGCAAGTGAAAAAAAGTCTGTGAATTACTTCTATATAATTCCGCTTTCGTTCACATTCTTTCGTGAGCATGGACCCTATCCTAATAAAGTAGGCACCAGACATGCTGTGTGTGTGTATATACGTGTGTATGAAAGAGTTATAAATAGAGATGGTGATGTTGATGACGTTGACAGATGATGGTTATATTTGGTGTTGCTAGTAGTGTGTGGCACAGGTGCTTGCCCCCATTGGCAGAGGAAGGGTTAAAAGTGGTCTCTTACAGTCAGTTGTGATTTCATAGGGAGAGTTGAGGCGTGCATCTCCGCAGGGAGAGGTGTTCACATACAGATGAAATAGGATGTTCTCTTTCAGCCGATATCCTCCCTCTTTTAACTGCATGAAGATGGATTGTTCCGAGTCCTCTCGCTGTTTGCTATGATCACAAAGAGGTTCCAGGTCATTTTGAGCGCTCCAAATCAGACACATTCCTACTAGGCAAATGGCTCTGTATTTTTCCTCTTCTCTCCACCCTCTCCACCCCTCACTCCACGCCCTCCCCACCCTGACTTTTTTCTTTCTGAATCATGCTTTCCTCTTGTGGCAAATCCTCTGAAATATTTAACAGCCCTACTGCTTAGAGTGAGACAAGCTGATCACAGCTGCCAATGCATTCTGTACCCTGGGGTAAAGTTTAACATTATGGGTTTATCTTTTTCCATGGTTTGGTTTTCCCCACAGACGCTGACCAAGATCTATGTATTTATGAAGCTACTTTTCTGTGTATTTACACAGTTCCTGATTAGAGTAAACAGCTTTTAAATCTGGCTCTGCCTAATGGTAATGGGGATTGCGTTTAAATAATGAAAAGGGATCTTAAAGACTTAGCCTGAACTGACAGGCAGAACTACAGGGAAGAAATAGTAACTGTCAGGACTTTAATATATAGGTTTCCCCTTTCCTTCCTCACCCAACCATGACCAAGGGTACATAGACTCAAAGAAATCACAATTTCCTTTTGGATATTTGATGGATTGGAGTTTTTATCCTTGAAAAAGTTCCCTCTACCTCACAAAAGCTATTTCAGTTATAGGAGGGAAGTTTCCAGTTAGTCAACAACCATGTATTAAACACTTACTATGTGCCAGGCATTGTGCTAAGCCCTAGGGATATAAAAAGTGGTAAAAGCAATCTAATGGTGGAGACAATATGCAAACCATTATGTAAACCCAGATATACATGGGATAAATTGGAGTTAATACATAGAGGGTAGTCATCAGCATTAAGGAGGATCAGGAAACTTCTTCTAGAAGGTGGGATTTGAGTTGGGTCTTGAAAGAAGTCAGGAGGTAAAGATGATAAGAGAAAGAATTCCAGGCATTGGGGACAGCCACTGCAAATGCCCAAAGTCAGGACATGGGATGTTTTATCTGGGATCAGTAAGTATTGCAGAGTACAGACAGGGTAGTATGATATAAGAAGACTTAAAAGATAGGAGGGGGCCAGCTTAAGAAGCTTTTCATACCTTGTTTCATTGCTGTCTTTTTTACATGTATGTTAATTCATTACAGAATAGGGCATTGAAGATAGGTACTAGACTTGGGGTCAGAATATATGTGTATTCTGCACCTTTAGCAGGCACATGTTAGCTGTGCGACCATAGGCAAGTCATATATCCCCTTGCTATTCCAACTGACTCTCAAAGATAAGGTTTCTTAACTAGGGACTTGAGAACTTGTGAAAAACAATATTTTTGAAAATGATACTTCAATGTAATAGACTTCCTTTGTAATCCTAAGAAGTTTTCTTATGTATTCTGAGAAGGGGTCCATAAACTTCATCAGATTGCCCAAGGGGATCATGGCACAAAAAAGTAAAGAGTCCTGCTCTAAGACTTAAAGCTACTGGCAAATTGCTGATTTTCATTTTTGAAGGGAGTTTCCCCACGCACTAATACTTCCTTATGCAATTACGGAATCACAGATTTGGCCAAATGAAAACCAGAAATGAGGTAGGGAAACCTATTCGTTAGTTCAGCCAATGTTTATTAAATATGTATTAAGTAAAGGGATGCTCGGTAGGTAGTGCGGTGGATACGACAGTTCAATAAGACATGGTTCTTGCCCTCAAGAAGCCATTGTGATAATGGATTCCGTATCAGTAGGACCAGAAGTACATTACTGGGTAAGGAATAAAATATTTTTCCCCAGTGGATTGAGGCACATTATTTGTACACACACACATACCTAAATCTTAAGAGTTGCATAATCCCTTAAATCATAGATCACAGATTTAGGGCTGGAAGGGTCACTTCAGGTGTCATTTAGTTTAACCCTTTATTTTGTGAATGAAGAAACTGAAGTCTAAAGATGTTAAGTGATTTGTCCAAGCTAACACAGGGAATAAAGTAAGAGGCAGGATTTGAATTCAGGTTATCTACCTCCAAGATCCAGTGCTCTTCCTACTGTACCACATGACTTTTAGTTGGGATAGCAGCCATAATCTTAAAAGCTTTATTTCATAGAAGAAAAGGATCATGATGTCTTTTGGTCTTTTGGCTTTCTCTGGATTTGGCTGGGAGCATGTGAAGTGGTTGCTGAGCTTTTCATGAAGGTTGTAGATCCAGTGTTTTTACTTTCTCCTACATTAATGGGGATTTGCTCAAGAAAGATTGTATTTTATGAAAGTTTTCTCTTTATGCTTGGGACTCTCCTATTCATATCTGTGAGGGAAGCATTATCCATAGACTCTTATGATCAACAGTGGAGAATGACTTGAAGACCATTTTCATCTCATGGAAATACATCAATATTTCATAACTCCTTCCTGGCATTCAACTATTCAGCAGTTCCCAGATCTGTATATTTTGAAATGTTTTCATCTGAGCACTAGGATTCAGGATAAATTTTTGTCTACATTTAAAAAGCCTTGTCACCCCAACCCCATATGGTTTATGATTGTGAGCACCTGCCACATATTTGGCATAGTCTTCTAAGATCTTATGGTACCAGTAGGAGTCTGTTGTTAGGGAGCTGCCATCATGCCAAGAAACACAAGTGAGGATACTAAAATGTTATCGGGGCCAAATTAGTTATGGCCAAACAACTACTGTCTTTCAATGTTTTCCAAATCATATTTGAATTTATCTCATTTTGTTCAGTTTGCACCCATGCTACTGGGTTGTATCTGTCTGATCAACAATGTTCGTGGAGTTGGGGGATAAAAGGGGTATAGGTGGAATAAAAGACTGAGAAGGGACCAAGGAAGAAAAGGTTCTTGAAAAAAGACAAGCACTGTGATTAAAGACTTGAAAGAATGATTCTGAGACTTCATAATCTCAAATCCAAGAAAGGGGAAACTGTTTCTCTTCTTTATATACAATGAAGTTCAATGATAGATGCTTGCTTTGAAGAAGGAGGCCTTCTTTTTCCTGATACAACAGGACTGTCCTTCACTGACCCTAGGATGATGCCTTTCCCTTCACCACAACAGTCTGACTTTTGTAATGGAATAAACACTGATCTTAAAGTTAGTCTCAGTTCTGCTACTTAGAAGCTATGAAACCTTGGACAAGTCACTTCACATTTCTGACCATTATCTTTACCTTTCATATGTCAAGTAGGGATGAAAATAATACAAATACAGAGAGGTAGCATGGCTTATTGGACAGAGAGAGAGAGAGAGTCAATCTCAGTGTTAGGGCTCAAGTCTCTCCTTGGGTACATATTGACTTGGTGACCAGGGCAAGCCATTTATTCCCTCAGTATTTCAGGCCACACCCCACACACTGGGGATCAGATGCTGACCTTAACTGGTAGAGGCAGTTCTTCACAATGGAATCATAGGTCTACCTCCCTACTCCCTCTGCCCCCAGGGGGCTTATACCATCTTATACCATCTCCCTTACAAGAAAATGCGAGAATCAAATGAGAGCATGAATGTATGAAAAGGACTTAATAAACCTAAAGTGAGGAATAAAGATTTGTTATTTGTATTCAACCCCCTGTCTTGGGGAGGGGGATGAGTGAAGAAATAAGGATAAAGAAAGTTCTATATTCTATCCAGTGACAGTTCCTACCTTCATGGCCAGCATTATGAGGAGACAGGGTGGGCACATGAATATATAATCTGAGAGAGAAATATTTCTGTCAATGACTGTGAAGGAATGTAGAATTCCACCAGGAATGACTTATTCCTTTCAGTTGTAAAGGCTGCTTGAAATTCATTTGAGAGGAATAGTACTGTAAACTGTAATTATCTCATATTTTAATTTAGTTAGGAGATGATATTTACTAGACTTATGTAGTGCTTTATAAACATCCTATTAAGCACCAGTATTATCCTCCTTTTTCAGATATGGAAACTAAAACTCATGGAAGTTAAATTACTTGCCCAGAGTCACCTTGCTAATTAGTGTCTGAGACAAGATTCAAACTAAGGTTTTCCTGACTCTATATCTAACACTTGATCCACCATTCTCATCTACCTCTCCCTTAGGATTCATTTAGAGTTTCATTATATTTCACAGAATCTGTGTTGGAAAGAACCTCGAAAGCTCTGGACTCTAACTGGTATCTGACAGGTCCTCAATGTAGTATCCTTGACAAAATGTTGGTCAGCTTCTGAAGACCTTCGTAAACGGAAGCCTCTCACTCATGAAGGGAAATGTTTGGTCTGGAAGCTTTGCCTGACATCAAGCTGAAAATTGCCTTTACAACTTCTATTCGTTGCTTCTACATCTGTTCTCTGACGTCAAATTAAATAACACTAAATCCTTTTCTGTGATGTCATTAGAATCATCTATGATTTCCCCTTATGTTATTTCTTAAACACCATTAGTGCCTTCAATTGATTCTCATATTATAGCTAGGTCCCAGTTGGCTCCAATAACGAATCCCCTGAAATAGTCACATATATTTAAATTCTCACTATTTGAAGATTGTCATTATATAAAAGGTAATTGATTCAAACTTTCAAATAATGTGATCACTTCAAGGGATTCATTACTCTCATGAATTGGTACCTAGTCATTGTAAGCGTTAAGGCAGTGTGGTAAAGTGAACAGAAACTTGAAATCAAGGAGTCCTAAGTTCAGATACTACCTCAGATGCTAAATAGTTGGGTTATTCTTGATAAGTCACCTGATTTCTCTGGTTTCAATTGCCTCTCCTGTAAAATGAAGGGTGTTGGGCCCATTGGCCTCTATTGTCGCTTGTGGCTTGAAATGTATGATCCTGTGATCTGTGAGGGAAGGTTCTCCATTATTCTAGGTGCAGCTGGCAAGGGAAGGATGTGTTCTGAGGTGTAGGGGTAATTGGGGAAACAAGTTTTTGGAAATGGGATAAATCATGAAAGAGAAGCTGCCACAGATGCTCCAGGAGCTGAATGCAAGATGAGACCAAGGGCCCAAAAATATAGGAGATGGGGCTGAAAGACTTGGTGGGAGGCTACCAAGCTTGCCCAGCTTCCCAGATTTATCCTGCTCCCTCTGAACTCCTGGGAAAAGTCAAATGAGATGTTCTTTGCATTTGTGAGTGAGGAGCATGATTTGTTGTGCAAAAACCAACTATATATAACCATATAC
The DNA here is from genome assembly GCA_023548195.1 of Bettongia penicillata ogilbyi. NCBI lineage: Eukaryota > Metazoa > Chordata > Mammalia > Diprotodontia > Potoroidae > Bettongia > Bettongia penicillata. The sequence goes on along the minus strand of JAJHZJ010000011.1, from coordinate 2,595,866 downwards.
TTCCCCCAGACAATGTCATGGCTGTTAGATGGTTGACATTGCAGTCATTATTGATTTGGGGTGCATTTGGTCTTTTTATTTTGAGATAAAAAATAGATGAGTGAGATATTGCATACAGGCTAGATTTCTGGTCTTGGAGACAGAAAAATCCACCTTCAAAACCTCCCATACACATTTACTATCACTTTCCCTCTCTAAGTCTCAGTTTCCTCATCAGTTTCCCTTCATCTCTACAATGATGGTGTTAAACCTGATGTCCTCTAAGGTCTCTTCTAGCTCTAAACTTATGATTAATATTTTCATTTGTTGTGGCCTCAGAGCAGTCTCTTATTTCACCATGGTTCTGTACCTATTTGAAAGTTATATCAGAAGTGCTGATTCTCACTTTTGCTAAAATATTCTCTCTCCCTCTTCCTCTTTCTCTCCCTCTTCCTCTCTCTTAAAGGAAATTTTAAAGTCTAACTGCTCAAAGCCAAGAGAGAGACTGGTGTTCCAGCCCTTCTCTAAATGAAGAGTCTGTGTTCTTACGAACATCTACTTTACAGTTCCATGGTGAAAATGTGGTTATCCCCTCTTCTTTCCAGTGTGCCCCAGCTTTCTTCCTCATTGTATTGTAGGGTGCTGTGAGATATTGGACTCATTTTCTTGTTAGGAGCTTTCTACTAATAGAGCTATCCAGCTGTGGAGGCCTCCTGTCCTTGGAAGGGCAGCCTAGTAATCTCTCATCATGGGACATCATCCAGCCTGCTCTATGGAGCTCATTAAATGCTGGGCTAGCTAAGTATTGGAGTGCAATATTCCTCAACTTTTCTACAATGTTGCATTAGCTTCCCCACTGGGGATGAATCTTCCTCAATGTCTGACAGTGACCATAGTTGACCAATGTGTATGGGGACCCTTTCATGACTTGGTCAGAATTCCCAGAGCCCTGAAGCCATATGAAACTATGAGTCCTATTGGAAATGGCTGCCATTTCATCCTAGCCCAGCATATCTATTGATGCTGACTTGGCATCCCTCCAGAGCCCAAATGAAAGTTTACCAGGGAGAAGGTAACATTGATCCAAATAACATAACAGTGTAACTGAACATGCTTTGAAGCAGGATCGATACAATTATATTTTTCAGAGAAAGTAATAGCTCTCGTCTCCCGAGAGACAGTAGTGCAGGTTTTTGTTTTTTGTTTTTAACGTAAGGCAGGTTCTGGGATTAATAACAGAGGGGTGAAAATAATGATTTCCATTAAAGCCAAACTGAAGGAGATGTGGAATATACAAGAAGAGACTCTTGCTTATTTACTTGTGTCCAGCTGGATCCAGAGCAAATTGATCCCATTTGTTTAATAAATTTTCCTAGTCTCTCTTGCAGGTGGAATGATTAATCAACCAGGGAAACACCTCAACTGGAAGTTAACTGGATATAAAAGGATGGGACAAAACATTAAATTTAAAAGAGTATCTGTGTCTGCTATTTGAGTCCAGACATTTCGCCTCCTGTCTAAGATGGTGTTTTTAGTATTGTAGAGAACAAGCTCTAATTGCCCATACTTGGGTCCCTAGGTAGCTGTATTCTTAACATGACTTCTGTCCTTTGGAGAAGGTTTTAATGACAAATGCCACTGAAGCGTGCATGCAGTATGTGTGTATGTGTGCGCATGTGTGTGCATGCGCCCATGTGCATGTGCATGTTCACATGAGCCTTGAAAATTTCCTGCTGAAATAACTCATTGTCAGTTATTATTAGGGAAGAGAAATGCCAGTAAATGAGCAGGATGACCAGTCTTTCAATCCTACATGGTAATACAGCTTGTGCTCAAAGAGTCGTCAGTAGGCTTAATAAGAACATATACTTTATGATTCATATCTAATCATTAGGAGTGGAAAATCTGCCAGAATGAAAAAAAAACCCACCTGATCCTACTCTGTGGAATAACTAGCTCTAGTTTTCTCTGGGTACTGGGGCACACATCAGCTTAAGACACATAAACACTGTCATAAACGAACTGTGAGTTCAGATGTCCAGAGGACAGATTTGTTCCAGGAAAGACCATAAAGCATTTCTCAGGCATCAAAAGTGTTCAATTTACCTGAGGTGCAGCTCCAGCTGTGAGTAGAGGAAGTAAACAAATGCTCTCCTTGCCACAATCTCAGCGTGGCAGTCATTGACCACGAGTCCCTGGTCATTGATGTATTCTCCATTTATGCACTTGGTGCCCGATGACAGTGCAATTACCTGAGCATGCCTAACATCCAAGCCTGTGGAGACAGACACAGAGAAGAACTTTCAAAATGGCGGGAGAGCTCTTTGGAACCTTTGCCTTTGAAGGATCTTGTAGCACCATTTTTTCAGTGGTGACTCTTGGAGGAAGGAACAGGGTATGGGGGGAAGGAGAATTGGATGTGAGGATGACGGTGGGTTTAAATTTTAGCTCTGATGCTTACTAGCTCCATGATGATAGAGAAATGACTTATTTAAGCTCAACCCTTGGTTTCTCTGTCTGTAAAATGGAGATGGTATGCATGTACATCTTACATCTCACAGTTGATAGATTGGGAAATTTAAGTGCTATACAAATGTGAACTTTTACTCACCTATTCCCTCATATTTATTTCCCCAGTCCCAAATTATACTGGTGCTCTCAAACTAGAAAAGGACCCGCATACCAGGCAATAAAAGTAAAAAAAAAAAGTTTTGTTTCAAATCTTTCAGCTACATCATTTGGTGATCAAAACAGTAACATCACTGATGGATTACTTGGCTCATGGACTGTACAACATACTTTTTGGAGGATTTCTTTTCCACCTTCCTTATAATATGGCTATTGTCATCCTATCCCTGGAAAATCAGAATAAATTTTCATTTCTAAGGTTTTTATGTTGCAAAGATAAAAAGCACACTGAATTTGTTTCAGCATGGGTATCTAGATCAGAGCTATCGAAATCTTGTTGTTTTGTTTCAGTCACATCCAACTCTTTGTGACACCATTTTGAGTTTTCTTGGCAAAGATACTGAAGTGGCTTGCCATTTGCTTCTCCAGTATCAAAATCTAGGTTTGGTTTATTCCTGAGGGCAACTGGTCATTTTCCTGGCTGTCTGTAGGTGGTCATCTGCATGTGGGCTTGAGATTATGATGGAGGTTGGGAAGGGTAATAGTGGGAAAAGAGGCAGCACTGGAGAATAGCCACCATGGAAACTCAGCCCAATGGTCTGGAATCATGGAAATGATCCCAAGCTGTTTGACATGGGATTATTCACTCTGCCCAAGCCATCAGACTAAAGAGAGAAAGATGGCATTGTTGTAGTCTCTGCTTTGTTGGAGGTTTCCATTTTACACAGTGTCTCACTGTCCCTTTTTGCCATGAGACCCACCAAGGTGGTGGCTTATTGCTGACTGAGATCAATGTCAAAGATGGCTTGGTCTGCTCTGCTGAGCTCATGATCTGAAATTCAAGGCAAAGTGTCAATAACTCATCAGTTCATATTAAATTTTAGCAATACCACTTCACCGTGATCAAGGTAGGATTCTTCAGAATGATAAAGGAAAAATAGTATTTGGGAATCAGAGTGTGGGAGTTCAGAATTTGGGTTTAGCCAAATTAGGACAATTATGCTCTCAAGTGCTGGAGTTTCTAGATCAGCCTTTGACCAAAGTTTTATAAAATATACAGGGTATTGGATTCCATAGTGCATGCCATCCAGCCTTGATTTTCTTGCTTTTCTGACTTAACTGGGCTTTGTCCTGAAACATGAGCAAATTCTAAATCTTTAGAATGGAAGATTCAGTGGTTTTAAAGAACTTGGGGCACACTATATCATATGCACATTCATCTGTACCCTAAGAGCACTTGTAAAGAGTATCACTTTGATAAATTCTACCTCTGTATTGAAGAAGAGTATGCCATATTGATCCAAAGTCCAAGATCAGCCCACTTGAGTTGCAGCTGAATGCTTTGCCAAACATGTCCACTTTCAGTGTGATATTACATAGATTGATTTTTAGGGGAAGCTGGAGGGAGGTGGGCATGTGAGAAGGGGAGGGCAAACACTCTTCAAATTGTTCTGGCCCCAGTGACATCTCATCAATGAGTAGCCAAGTAACAGGCCAACTTGAATTTTTCATTGAGAGCTATAATCACTTATTATGGGACACCCATCCAATAAGATCTCCAAAGTGAAAACTTAGTAGAGTTGTGATTAAGGCAAATAGCCTCAGGTGGGAGAATTCTGTGTTTGGAATATTAAAAACTCAGGTTCAGCTGGGAGCAGAGAGTTTCTCTTGGTGAAATGTTCTATATATTCTTCTTTCTTTTCACATTCCCCCAGGACATCTGCTTTACCCCATTCTCATTTTTCTGGCCATATTTTAGGAATGATATGTTTATGTTATGAATCCCATAGTGATAGAGAATTGCTTTTCACGTGGAGAAAGCATTGAATAATGTCCCATATGATCAACAATGAAAATGAAATGGATTTTTTTTAGTTCAAAATCACCAGGCTGTAAATTTCCCGTTAAGAGATACAGGACAAATGGAAGATAAAAATGGCTTCCATTTAATCTAACAACTCATTTCCAAGGAGCCTGACCTCCTTTCCCAGCTCTTTGGATTGGCATATATGGCTAGGAGCCCTTTCCTTCTGTTCTCTTTCTCTCTTTCTTAAATCCTAAGAAGGAAGAGACTAGCTGTTTCTTAGGGCATAGATGAATGAGATAGATTTTCATGGATTGGCATGAGGAATGGAGGCCAGCTTCCTCCCAGGTTCCACTTCTCAAATCTGGCCAGTAAGTGTTCATTCCATTTACCCAGGGCATGCCCTATAACAATGAAATTGAAGCTAATATTTTAGATCTGTGAAGAAGAGTGTTTGTCTATGAGTTGTGTCATGCTCCTTCCCTCCTGTTCTTTCTCTTTCTTGGATTCTATTCCCTTTTCATTTATCGAAGCTTGTTCTGAGCAAATGCTAGAAGTTCACTTGCTTCTTCAAGACTTGAAACAGTTGGGTGATTTTATTGGAATGGGTGTTTCATTTGCTGGCAGATTTCTATCCTTCCACATCTTGGTGGATTCTTTTATGAATTACTCTCATCACTTAGATTTTTCACCGGGAGGCTACCAGATGACAAGTCGTTGTGAATTAGGCATATTCCTGGTCCATTGCAGCATCTATATACACAGGCATACAGAGAGGCTCGGGGCATGGGCTATATGTATGTTCCCTTAAAGGAGTTCTCATTGGTGCACTTGGCCCACCCATATGCCAGCATTTGGAGTCTTCTTATTTTGGTGGGACTTACCAGAGCTTATACTCTATCTTGTTACCCTTCAAAACTCAGGGATACTTGTGTGTTTTGCAGAGAAGGATTTTCATAGAATGTTAAATGAAAAGGCATTTTAAAGTTTTTATTAATGTGTCAAGCGATGCTACTAAACACCAGGGATGAAATACAAAAGCAAGACAGTCTCTGTCCTCAAGAATCTTGCCTTTTAATAGGGAAGAGGGGAACTGGAGGCCAGGGAAGGGTGTTTTGGTTTATAAAATCATAGTGATGATAAGGGGAACTCTAGAAGATTTGACATACCCTTTCCATAATTAAGGGGAATATTGGTTTGATGATGGTTCTAGAGATAGAAAGGGGATGTGAGGATGGGATGGAGAATAGGTACATGTTAGATGATGAGAAAGTCACCCAGGTAGAATGTGAAATATGGGTGGGTATTGTGTGGATATAGTGGGCTATGTAATGTACTCATCAATCAGTACAACACACGCCTGAAGTGTGAGTTCCACAACTAAAAGGGAGAAGCTTTCCAATTGTTCACCGTAAATGACTGTTATGGTTTACAGTGTTACCTTTCCCAGGTAATACAGCACTTGAATTTTAACAGGGGACTAAATTAACATTTAATATGTAGCAAGGGTTTGCAAAACACTATACATATATTATCTCATTTGATCCTTACAACAGCCCTGTGAGGTAGGTGATTGCTATTTTGTAGATGGGGAAATTGAGGTGGAGAGAGTTGAAGTGGCTTGCTGGGGATACAAATACAATGAGTGAAATGATCCCTAACTAGAAGGATCGTATTTTCTACCAATGTAGCCTTGACTATCCTAGTCCTCACTCTGGATGTTCCCAAGCTTCTGACATAAAATAAATTGTTATAGTTTTATCTTCACCCATAACTTCTCTCATCCATAAATTAACATTCCTTCCACTGAAAACCTATATTTACTGTAGCATAAGGTCTATCTGATCTGCAAAGCTGGGAAGGCTTTGAGTATGGGCCCAGTAATGGACCTACCATGGCAGAGACTAGCCTGGCTAAGTTTAGAGAGGACCATTGCCTGGTTGGCCAAAGGGTACTGAATGTTTTATAATAGCAAAAGAAACTCATGAAGGTCCACTAAGAGGGTCTAGGGAAAGGAAGTACACACTTTGATGGACTCAGACATCTTCAAAGGCATCAAGTCCTCCACTCTAGGTCAATAAATACTTGTTGACTGATGAACATCTGAGAGCAAAATATTTAAACTTTCATAATGGAGCAGGTGTTAGTGAAGGATGTGTGTATATTTTGGGGAATAGGAATAAATCTAAACTCCCAAAGAATTCACAATCTAGTAGGAAACAAGACAATACTAGGTATGTACAGTTATAAAATGACATATATGTGTAAATATATGTATATGTCTAAATGTATACACATCATATATATGCATATAGAATCATTGTTCTAGAGCTAGAAAGGATCTTTGAGGTTTCCTAGTTTAATCCCCTCATTTTACAGATGAGAAAACTGAGTTCCAGGGTTGTTCAGTGATTTGCCTATGATTATATAGGTAAGAAGATTCAGAGAGAGAATTCAAACCTAGGCTTTCTCATTATAAAGACACAGGTCTTCCCACAATCTCTCTCCTCCTTTCCTGGTCCCCTCCTATACCCTCCCATTCCTTCTCCTCTCCTCTCCTCCTCTCTTCTCTTTCATAAACTTCTTTGCAAACCTTAAAATGCTATATGAATGCTTTCTATCATAATTGCCAACTCAGGGACAAATAATGAGGACATCTGTTTGGGCAGAAGATAATTAAACTGTCATTCATCTCTATCAGTATTTTCTTGAGGGAACTGGTCTCTCTCTCCCTGGCACCATGTTGGTTGCAGTAGAGGACGTAGGTCTCAAATACATGGTCCCTTCCCTAAGAAGTTTATCATCTAGATGGGAATTCAGGACTGAGATGTTTGGAAAAATCAAGTGCTAAATAGTAAGTTACTGTTTGTATGTTTGAAGCATGGAGAACTAATCAGGAAAAAGCTTCATGAAAGAAGAGGAGACTTGTATTTGACCCTCAAGGGTGGTTAGTATTTGAATAACTGGAGAAGAGCAGAAAGGGTGTAATAAGTGGAGCAATAGCTTGATGGAAAGTGAGGGAGTGAGAATGAGGTAGGGCAGTATTGGTGTCTGTCAAGAGATGAGCCTAAGTAGTGCAAAGAGAATATGAGATGAGGAGTAGTGAGAAATACAGTTGGGGAGGTAGGATGGAGTCAGGTCACAGAGGAGCTTGAAAACCAGGCAGAGATCACTTGGGTATTTTTCTAGATAGGTTGACTTAGAGAGTTTACACCTAAGGGTCTCTAAAATTTTTCAATTAAAAATGAAATGTGACATGAATTAGAGATTGAGGTATGGTGAAAGAGTATTGGAGTAGGTACTGGAGGATTTGGGCTTAAATCACAGTAGAGTAGCTTACTGCTACTGCTGCTAATGCTACTACTACTACTGCTGTTCCTACTATTGCTATTACTACTACTACTACTACTACTACTACTACTACTACTACTACTACTACTACTACTGTGTTGTTGCTGTTGGTTAGTCATTGAGCTATGTCTGACTCTCCATGATCCTGTGTATCCTAGAATACCAATGCTATTCATGGGGTTTTCTTGGCAAGGATACTGGAGTAGTTTGCCATTTCCTACTCCAGTGGATTAAGGCAAATAGGGTTAAGTGACTTGCTCAGGGTCATACAGTTAGTAAGTATCTGAGGCTAGATTTGAACTCTGGTCTTCCTGACTCTGGACCCAGTGCTCTATCCATTGAGCCTCCACTATTACTGTGTGACATTTGGTAGCTCCTTTAACCTTTCTGGGCTTCAGTTTCTGCAACTACAAAATAAGAGAACTGAATGAGATGATCTGAAAATTCCTTTGCAGATGTAAGTCCTGTGATACAAGAAAGAATGAAGAAAAGGCATCATCCCATGTAATTATACTTGCACAGAGCACTAGCAATGGGAAAACCATAAAACAGCGTCATAGGGTAAACAAGTAGGACAATTCAGAGGGAAGTGCTAGCAACAAATCTTTTGAAAACAGTTTTAATCTTTAATCTAATGAATTTTCTTCATCTTGTATTCAAATAGAATTGAACAATTCAATTCTAAAATTAATTTTCCTCTGTGTTTTGTTAAAACATTCCTTAATGGTTTTCACACACTCACACACACACACACACACACACACAATTTTTTTCCCTGTATTTTTAATTAAAGCAAAGCTCTTTGAGGGCAGGAATTTTCCATGTGGCCAAGTGTCTTACTTGTCCTACAGGGACATTCAATGAGGTGAGGTCAATTACTTGAACTAACCCTGTTTTTGATACTGTTAGCTGCATGTGACTCCCTTTTAATTTTAAAACCACTCTCTCTCTGTCATGTCAACTTTAAAAGGCCAACTTGGGCCTCCTGCTGTTTTCCAAGTCTGCTTCCTGCCAAAGGCAGTCTGCTGATAGTCTTGCTTTCCTATTTAAAATAAAAGGAAAGAGGAACAGGAAAAACACTGCCATTATTGTTAAACATTTAATAAAAACCACCTGCTGACTTTGTGGGTTGTCCAAATGCTGTGTATATATCTAGGGCTTGATTAGAAACAATTTTATATCACTCCCTTAGTGTTCTTTTGGTATGTAAGACTTGTCTTTTCAAGTAGATTGCAAGCTCCTTGAGGGCAGGACCAGGACTTCTAAAGCACAGTGTATAAGCACTGGGCCTGGATTCAGAAGGACATGACTTTAAATGTGGTATCAGATCCTTACTAGTTGTGTGACCTCAGGCAAGTCACTTAACTTTTGCCTAGGTTTCCTTAATTGAAAATGGCATAATAGTAGCACCAACCTTCCAGGGTTGTTGTAAAGATCAAGTAAGATTAATATTTGTAACTCACATAGTGCCTGGCACATAGTAGGTGCTAAATACATGTTTCCTTTACTTTCTTTTACAGTGCCTAGAAAAATTCTTGGTATGTAGCGGGTGCCAAATTTGTTGGTCACTTGGGATTCTATCTGGAGTTTTGGATCCAAAAATAAAATCTCCATGCCCCCCTACACAAACACATGCATTTATACATGAACACATGAACAGAGAAAATTTTCATTTTTCATTTTCATTTTGGATCAAACAGTGGTAGAAAAAAGTGATGATGGGAGAAAAGGAGGAGAAGATCAAATCACAGTGAGGGAGAGAGGAGAGGAAAATAGGGAGAATAGTAGGTTTTGGGCAGAAAGTTGGGTAGTAGGAATTACTAGAGTAACATTGACAGGTTACTTGATTATTTCTTGTCACTAACTGAGCAAAGACAAGCTTCATCGGTACATCAGTCACTCAGCAACAATTAAGTACCTACTGTATGCCAACCACAGGGATAGGTAGTGGAGATATAAGAGCAAAGAAAGAAATAATCCCAATTCAACATAAATTTACATATCAGGCATTTCCCCATTGGGGAGTTTTGCCAGCAGGTTCATTTTGTATCTAGATGCCAGCTTTTCTTTGGCAATTGTGGTCCCACATGAATATCCACATAGAGCAATTCAATTTAAGAACTATTGTCCTGGGACTGAGAACTAAGAGAGCAAGAATTTACATTGTCCATTCCATCTAGACAGACTTCAAACCATACTTCACATATCATTCAGCTGTCCACCTAAGCCATCTTGCCATCTGTTGTGCCAAATAGACCCCCTTCTACTCCACCTCCTTCCTATGTCTTGCTCTAGGTGTGGTCACCAAATTAATATCATTGGACATTGATTTTGGAAAGGGAATGTCAGTGGGTTGACCTATGGATCAACTCACCATTCTTGAGACTCTCTCTAAACTAAAACACTCTAATAGTCAACATTTACCTGTTTGTATTTTCCTACTTGTATTAGAGTGTGTACTCCTTGAGAGCAAAGTCTGTTTGCATGCATTTTTTAATTTTTGTATTCCTTGGGTTTAGCACAATGCTTGACCAAGCAAACACTTTTTTCCTTCCTTCTCTCCTTTTTTTCCTTTTCCTTCCTTCCTCTTTCTTTCTTTCTTTCTTTCTTTCTTTCTTTCTTTCTTTCTTTCTTTTCTTTCTTTCTTTCTTTCTTTCTTTCTTTCTTTCTTTCTTTCTTCTCTTTCTTTCTTTCTTTTCTTTCTTTCTTTCTTTCTTTCTTTCTTTCTTTCTTTCTTCCTCCCTCCCTCCCTCCCTCCCTCCCTTCCTTCCTTCCTTCCTTCCTTCCTTCCTTCCTTCCTTCCTTCCTTCCTTCCTTCCTTCCTTCCTTCCTTTCCTTCCTCCCTCCTTCCCCTCCCTCTTTCCTTTCCTTCTTCTCTCCCTCCTTCCCTCCCTCCCTTCCTCCTTTCCTTCCTTCCTCTTAGAATGTGACTGATAATACAGAATAATGGAATGTCAGAGCTGAAAAGAAGTTGATGGACTGTCAACTAGACTACTTATTATTCCTTGAATGTGACATTCTATCTCCTGCCTCTGTGATTTGAACCACATCAGTCTCTCATGCCTGGTATACAATCTGTCTTCATTTCAGCCTCTCAGAATCCCTAATCTTCCTCAAAGGCTCAGCTCAGGGATGCCTCTTCAGATCCAGTCAGAGCTCTCTCCTTCCTTGAATTACCTTCTATTATCCACATAGGGTGTGTTCAGGGAGGACTGGTACCTTTGAAGTGATGGCTGCTGAGACCTTTTTGGGGCTCTTTCCATCTTTGATGTCCACCTGTTCCACCTAACTCTCACCTGTGGTTCCAAAAAGCTGCAGCATGAACAGTGACCTCACCCCAGTAAATCATTTTGGCAGCCAAGTCAAACCAGGTTGAGGGTAACCAAGGGTTTTCAAAACCATTGGTGAATTGGGGGGGTGTCTACCCCAAGCATGTGAAGACTTCATCTGGTGGAATGGGCAGATGAAAACAATTTGTTCGAATGGCCATGAAGGCAGATGAAGCATGTGATGTGGAGCTCTTAGAGCTTGGTTAGACACTGCAGATGCCAAGGTCATTCACTGCATCCTGAGCCATCACCAGCTGTCTTAATTCTGTTCTGCCACTGGACTACGATGACTGGAGGAGAGAGTGAGGCTGACGACTTCATGCAACTCTGCCTCACTTAAATCAAGTTTACGCACGAATCAAAAGACATCACTCATAACATTATCCACGTATGTGTATATGCTTTATTAACCCTGCCCCCAACTCCTATCCCTAGCAGAATGAAAACTCCTTACAGGCAGGAACTGTTGTATTCCCAGAACCTAGCACAATGTCTTAAATGGAGTACCAACTTAGAAATATTTGCTCAATAAAAGTAAATTTTTGGATCTATTCCCCACTTACCTCATTTTACAAAGAAATGAGGCCCAAAGAGATTACTGAAAGTGAGAAAAGACTGGAAATTGATTTGCACAACTTAATTTGTCCCACCTGAACACTTTTACTTGCTAATTTTAGTTTAAAAGCAAACCAAAATAAATAGGACTCATATCAACCCCCTCCCCTTGAACCCTTTATTTTCCCAAGGAGAGCTAAACAGGTAAAAAACAGGTTTTCTTCTCCTTTTTTTTTAAAGCAACCTAACATCTTGACCAGATTTCATTTAGATATCTACTTGACAAAGTTTTATTTCCCACCAGACATGTTGGACCCATGGCCCTTTAAATAGGAAGAGCTCAGAAGGCTGAACTGTAATCATTTATAAACAGAGCCTGATTCTGTAGGGATGGAGGGTGAAGTCAGCTGCTTACCTAGTAACTCTTGTCAGGGCACTGGGGAGCCATGGCATTGCTGCAAAGGGGGCATCATCAAACAAAACGCTGGTTGTTCAGAAATAGAGGGAGCTATTTTCACCCTGAGAGGACTTTGAAGAAAATGGCTTATACTGGTTGAGAATTGAGAGTAATGGGATAGCTTTCTTGAAAAAGTTTATCAGTATCTAAATTTCAGATGAGTATCTTTTAAATTGAGAAATAAATAGCCATGTATTTTAGGAGAGCTGTAGCTAGGAATAACTTTACTTGGGACAAACCAGTTGGAGATTGGGGGATTTGTCCAAAGTGATAGAGCTAGAGTTGAGAAGAAGGCATTCGAGGCAGAAGGAAAGGCATGGAGGTAGGGAGCTATGAGGTATGTTTAGGGGATGGTTAAGTTGATTAATTTGAGTGGGTCAGAGAGTTTTGGTAAAGCCACATTAGGAGACAAGGCTAGATAGAATCATAGATGCAGACCTGGAAGAGATTTTTGAGATCATCTATTCCAACCCTCTTATTTAACAGATGAAGCAACTAGAGTCCCAAATGGTTGTGATTTGCTCAAGGTCATACAATTATTAAGTAGCAGATCCAAGATTTAAACCCAGATCCAGTGGTTGTCAATTCAATGTTCTTTCTTTTATACCATTGTGTTGACTCTTGAATGTCAGCCTGAGAAATTTGGATGTTGTTTGATTGATAATAGGGAGCAATGGGAGGCTCTTGAGAGACATGATGAAAATAATGCTTTGGGAAGATTGATTTTGCCTTGAAGGCAGGATAGATTGAGAAAAAGGAGAGTGGATTCAAGGAAATGGGTTTCTAGTTCAGCAATATAATTGTGGGATGATGTGACCCTGAATTAAGTGGTGTTAGTAGGTATGGGTTGGAAGGAAAGAGTGAAGTAAAGGAAGTGAAGGAATCTCTCAGTGGATTTGGTGACTTGGGAACAGAGGCTGAGGATGAAGGGAGGATTCAAAAATAGCTTTATTTTTTCCAACCCAAGTTCATGGGAGAATGAAGGTGCCATGAACAGAAAAAAATAGAAATGGGTAAACTGGTTGTCACTTCATCAAAGCTTTCAACACCTTTGTGGGAGAAATTTGCCTATTTCTACATGACCATCCACCAATTTTGTGATTTATATTGTAGTATTACTTGTTAATGAGTAACACCAATGGGCGAGTATATAAACAAACTGTTAGCTGAAATTCTATTAACCAGATCATGGTACATCTTTCCAATACCATGATAGCTGATGTGTGTGATGAAATTCCTCATTAAATGAAGGATCATGCAATGCCTGAACCATCAAATGGACTATATTTTCATCAAAATGTAGTTACTTTTATTGTACTCTGTTTCTATGAACAATGATTATCCATATTTGCTATACATAGTACTGACATTTTATGTGCTAAAAGTGTCATGAAAGACCTTAATGAGGATATGATATCAGATAAAGGGACAGCAGTGTGGAGTGTTGTTAGATTTGGAATGAAGGCACCTAAGTTCACATCTCTCCTTGGCCTCTTCTTATCTGATGTTTCTGTGCCTCAGTTTCTACATCTGTATAAAGACAGGGCTAATCTGAAGGATTTGCCTTCTCTCTCTTCTCCTCCTTCCCTAGGCCCAAATTAATGATTTGTTATGATTATCTAGCCTTTTAACAAAAATGGAGGACAAGAGATGGGAGAGTTCAAATGATCTGTCAGTATCCTTTAACTTCTGAAAGATGAGTGCAACATGCAGAAGACGATAACTGAACAAGTCCTATAAATTATTTCTTGAATTCCAGTGCACTAGTTGAATCTTTTATGAAGCATTTATGGGAAATTCTGGATTGAAATAATGCACAAATAGAGTAATCAAATTCTATGTCACTGTCCAGTTAGTTAAAATCATGATTTCTTTGAACTGCTAAAGGATGCATGGTGGTGCTCTGCTATTATGAATATTTAAATGAGTTAGAAGGCAGAGGATTTAGAGGCAGTGTAGCGTAACAGAGAACTGACCTTGAGGTGAGGAAAACCCGAGTTCAAGTCCTATCTCTGACAAATACTAGCTGTGTGACCCTGGGCAAGTTACTTCACTTCTTGGTGTTCTAGGCATATCTCTAAGACAATAGGTTGTAGGGTAGGTGTTATTGACAGAGGGAAGTTTCCTCAGCCAATATTTCCTTATACTGTTGAAATTAAAGGACTAAGTCCTTATCCCTTACTATACTAGTAGCAATAGCAGATTTCTTTAAAGGAAGATTCAAAATTTTTCTTTGACTAATGTATCGTTCTGAGTACGAAGGACAAAAATGAGGCACAATAGTGAATTATATCAAAATAACACACAGTAAATAGCCTTTGGTGAGTGGATGGTATATTGCACATTCCTGAGAAAAAAATCCGAGTAAAAGGCAAATTTAGGAATTTTAAAGGAAGATAAGGTCAATACAGTGGTGTTTAAATGGTGCTCGGGGCATTTGGAAGGTCTAGTTCTGTGGTGTTCACAGGAAGGGCATTATTTTTTATTGAGATGAAGGAAACAGGAGAGAGATATAAAGTCAAAGCAGAAAGACAGAGAGAGACAGACAGGCAGGCAGACAGGGGCTTTGGCTAGTCATGGTCTGCAAAGTTGCTCTAAAACAGTAGCTCTTAACTGGGGGTAAGGAGTGGGGAAGATGTCTGTGAATTTGGATGGGAAAAAATATACCTTTATTTTCTCTAACCTTAGCATTTCCTTCCTATTATTATCATTATTATTTTAAAATGATATTCTTAGAAGGGGTTCATAGGTTTTGCCAGACAGCCAAATAGGGTCCATGATATTAGAAAAGGTTAAGAACCCCTATTCTAAAGCTCAAAAAATGAAAAAAATACTTTCCCTTTCTTCCTTGCTGTTATACCAATCCCTTCCCATTCTTCCTTTCTGTTATACCCAATTCTTTAATCATTTTCAAGGATGAATTCCTTTGATAATCAAGATTGAATAGCAATGATTTAAGTTAGACAGTCTTTGCCAGCAACTTCATATCAATGCTTCCACAGGACACACCAGCAAGAGTTAGATGACTGTAATACTTTATTAAAATGGCAGATCAGACTAATTGTATAGTGGTCATACAATATAAATTGTATCCCTCAAGTGAAATCTTTTTAAAAGAATGGACACACATTCACACACCCACAAAAGTATAATATATTTAGGAATATAGTAAAAAATAATGTTAGTGATAAGTTCATAGACATCAATTTGGATTTGAGGTACAGTTTATGTTCCTACCAATATAGATAATTACATAAATTATTTCTGCCAAAGCAAAGAGCAAGCAAGAGTTGAAGGAGTCTCCATACCACATGTTCCAAATACTGATAAAGATTACACGTTTAAACCCCCCCACCCTAAATCTAGGGCTCTGCAAGGTAATATAGGATTGAGTCTAGATATAGAAACACTACACACAAGGTAAAAGTTAAGACAATTAATGCCCAAGTTATAAATAAATTATGTAGAATACAGATAAAGTAAAACCAGACTTATTTTCCAAATCTAGGACTATGAGAAGTAGGGGGAACCCTTCTAATATTTACAATACTTTTTGGAAACATCCCATTCAAAACTTAGTTGAGGCATAGAAGAGAATGAAGTATTTCAGTGTAAGCTGCTTCAGTAATATGATCAAATTCCAGTACATAGGACATTTTGAAGTTACGAACTTAATTGTAGAAAAAAATGCTAAATTTTTCATGTAGGTTTAAGAAGAGTTTAAGTACTTAGCCTTTTGAAGTGGTATTATGGAAGGCAGTTGTTGTCTGGGCATTTTTCTGTCTTTTTGTGTTCCTGCTATGGAGCTCCTCATTTCCTCTCTAGGTTCTATCCCTATACTGAGGTTTTAGGAATTATCTCCTAAGCATTCTGCCCATCACCAATAACTGTCAATACCCTGAGTTTCAGGAAACACTCATCAAGTACCTACTGTGTGCTATAATGGCAACTAAATGGTATAGTGGATAAGGATCTCAATATGGATGCAGAAAGACCTGAGTTTGAATTCTGCCATAGATACTTAACTAGCTCTATGGCTTTGGGAAAGTCTTTCTTTAGTCTCTGTTTCCTCATTTTCCAGAGGGATAATGATAGCACCTATTTCACAAGACTGTTGTGAGCATTAAATGAAACAAAAATATTTTAAAATATTTTGCTCTTTCTGTTCTTTTTAAATTTTTCATTAATTAATTTATTTTTAGTTTTTAGCATTCACTTTTATAAGATTTTGAGTTCTAAATTTTTCCTCTTCCCTCCAGCCTCTCCACTCCCCAAGGTGGCATGCAATTTCTACATGTGTCATCATATTAACCATATTTCCATATGTCATGTTGTGAAAGAAGAAGCAGAACAAAAGAGAAAAGCCATGAGAAAGAAAAAACAAAAAAGAAAATAGCATGCTTCGACCTGCCTTCAGATTCCATAGTCCTTTTTCTGGATGTGGATACCATTTTCCATCATGAGTCTTTTGGAATTATCTTAGATCATTGCATTGCTCAGAAGAGCTAACTCTAACAAAGTTGGTCCTTGCACAATGTTGTTATTGCTGTGTACAATAGTCTCCTGGTTCTAATCACTTCACTCAGCATCAGTTCATGTAAATCTTTTCAGGTTTTTCTGAAATCCACCCTGCTCACCATTTCTTATGGAGCAATAGTATTCCATTCCATTCATATGTCACAACTTGTTCAGTCATTCCCCAATTGATGGGGGAATTCCCCTCAATTTCTGAAATAAAATAAAATATTTTTCAAACCTTAACATACCACATAAATGCTAGCTATTCTGGATAGGTCTCTTTTAATATAAGAAACTGCATTTAGCCATCAAAGGGCTAAATTCCTTCACTTAGAATTACTTCTGTGAAAAAGTCCAACAAGTAAAATAATACCTAATGGCTACCTGCCTATCTTACGGTTATCTATCAGTCTGTCATCTATTTTATCTGTACTAACTAATCTATTTAATATATTTTACCTATCATCTAATTTATCTAATTGATTTTTATCAATCTTATCTAATATGTTTTT
The DNA here is from genome assembly GCA_023548195.1 of Bettongia penicillata ogilbyi. Taxonomy (NCBI): domain Eukaryota; kingdom Metazoa; phylum Chordata; class Mammalia; order Diprotodontia; family Potoroidae; genus Bettongia; species Bettongia penicillata. Next base: position 2,578,733 of record JAJHZJ010000011.1, on the reverse strand, counting down.
CTTATCCTTCCTCTCTCTGTCTCCATCTCTCTCTCTTTCTCCCTCTCCCTCCTTCCCCCCACAAATAAATGAGGGGCAGACTGAACATAATTGAGATGTAAGACGATGATCTCTAGATTTAGAGTCAAAACCTGGATGAATGACTTCATCTCTTTGGACCTCAGTTTTCTTATCTCTACAATGAGGTTTGACTAGATGATCTGTAAGGTCCTTTAAAATCTATAATCCTCGCATCATGGATACAAAGATTAAAAGGCTAGAGCCAAACTCAAAGACATAGGGCTTTTGTGCCATCATCTTTCCTAGGAGAATCAGGCTTATGGTTCCAAGTTTTATAAGAAAGTAAACTTCTTGAATTCCTCTAATGATATTTTGTTTTGATTAAAAAAATGATTACTTATGGAATTTTGATGAACCACTTCATTTAGTTTCCATTTCCTGGAACAGATAGCCTGAGTAAACATGAATCTCTATGTGAAGGTTTGCTCCTAGGTATCAAGGAATGCCACTACCGTCAGTTTGTTAACATAGCTCCCTCTAAAGGTAAATAGCACCAGTATACTCAGTTTTATGGAAAGAATCTATGCTAAACCAGGAAGCACTGATCATGTAAATCCAATACAGAAATAGCACTTTTTAGCTCTTTAACATAAGTAGTTTTATACAAATTCTATCTAGAATCAGATAACGTCCTGAGCTGGAAGGGACCTTGGTATGATCCAAGTCCCAAGATGAGGAAACTGAAGTCTAGAGGGAGCCAACAACTTGCTCACAATCGCACAATGAGTTGATAGAACTAGTAGAACTCGTCTTCTCCAGTTCCCTTTTCTCTATAATGTGATTTGTGTGTGTGAAAAAATTAGCATCTCTAAGAAAGAAATGGAAGGATAAAGGAAGCCAATACTCATTAAAGAATGAAATCACAAAGTTACATAAATTAGAATGAGGATTAAATGATTATATCATTATGCATTTATATATAGCTATATAGATATAGACTAGACTGTCCCTAGGGGTCTTGTACAGAATCATTTCCAGCCATCTATTTTCTAGTACTTTGTCCATTCTAGTTTAATGATTCAAGTAATGGGGCTTCTACCACTTCCCTTGGGAGAGACTATTCCACAGTTTAATAGCTCTCACCATTAGCAAACTTTTCTTGAAATTCAGCCTAAATGATCCTCTGCTCAATTTCATTCCATTACCCCTGTCATATCTTTGGCAATTCCTATCCCTCGTTGGTGTTTACATCCTTTGAATATTTGCAGAGACTATTATAATCTGCCCACAGCCCCATCCCTTAGTCATTGTTTATCCAGAGTCAACATTATGTACTTTTAATCTTTCCCTGTGATTCAATCTGTCTCCCTCCTTAACAATTTCTGTTTCCCTTCCCTGAATTTTTCTCTAATTCAGGAACAATCAAGCTCATTTAAGGATGCCTGACTTGGACCTGGGGCTAAGTTAGAAATGTAAAGGCCTAGAAAAAAGACAGGAACAACTAGAGGGTTAGAGGAGAAGTTTTCCTGGGGATCTTTTTTAGTTCTCACTCATTCCAAATGAAAAAAAATCCAACCCAATCCAAATCAAACCCCAAATCACTTACGTTGATTTGTATAATCCCCTACCTCCCCATCCTTGAGGGGCCTTAACATCTTAAAGTACACCAACTAATAATTTTATGAGCAAACCAAGTCTTGCATATTGACTATTTACATTTGCAAAAAATTAAGTGACAAGATCAGTCAACTTTGAGTAGTCAAATAAGTTTACACACACATGCACACACACATATATATGCGCACATACATATATTTTACATTTCTTCTCAAAGTTTCTCAGGTCCCCTCCCCATAGAATAACAACTTCCCCTCCTATTTCCAAAAATATTTACAGTTTTAATGTTGGTATCTTTCAGAACAATTGGTTACATTACCACTCATATTAGTGGAGGTCATGGGATGAGTCCCTGATATTCAAGATGTGTGCAGATATGTCAGAAAAAAACTGCCTATTAATTATGAGTCCAATAATTAAATGATGCAAACCACTGTTAGTTCTGGCCCTGTGAAACTCTAGGGGTGTTAGTCATCTGTTTAATGTCACAATTTTTGTTGTGGTTGTTTAGTCATATCTGACTCTTTGTGACCCTGTTTGGCATTTTCTTGGCAAAGACACTGGGGTGGTTTGGCATTTCCTTCTCCGGCTTATTTTATTGATGAGGAAACTGAGGCAAACAGGGTTAAATGACTTGCCCAGGGTCACACAGCTAAGTAAGTGTCTGAGGCTGAATTTGAACTCAGGAAAATGAGTCATTTTGACTGCAGCCCTCTATCCACTGTGTCATTTTGCTGCCACAATAAGTTTTATTAGCCCTTTCTACTCAAAGGTGGTAGGAGTATGGAATGGTTTATACTTGGATTGGTCTTCCCTTTTCTATGGCTGAATGGAGGGAACAGTGATCCAACCCCTCCAGAGGCAGTAATGGGTGTGTGTGCATGCACGTGTGTCCTTTCCAGCTGATATTTTTTTTCATATCACTCTTAATTTTCAGAGTCACACACCTGCAGGTTCTCACTGCTCCAATATTGCTCCCTCACTAATTAGGGTCCCATTGAGGAGGATTCTTATCTGCCTGTATATGGTGTTGGACATGGAGTCAGGGAGGCTTGGGTCTAAATTTTTCTGCCATTAGCTGTGTGAGTGTCAGCAAATCATCTAACTTCCCAGATATTCCCTTATCTATAAAATGAAGGGTTTGGAGGAGATGGTCCCCCACAGACCTTCTATCTCCAGTTCTGTGCTCCTATAGACTCAATAACAGGCAGTTTTTTTCTGACATGTTTGCATGTATTTTGAATATCAGCTACTCATCCCATGACCTCTACTATTATGAGTACTAATGTAGCTAATTGTTTTGAAAGGTACCTGTGGTCCTGGAGGTAACACTCCCCTGCTTCCAAACTTTCTTGATGACTTCCCAATATATCACAGGATCATAGAATGATGTAATGGTCATTTGGGACAGTCAAAACCTGATAGTTAACCACCTTATATGTATTTCATATTTATCTGTATATGCACATCTCATCTGACAGAAAGGAAACTTTCAGAGGAGGGATTGTTTCATCTTTTGTTTTTGTATCTCAGTGCCTAGTGTAGTGCCATGCACATAGTAGGCCATTAATAAATGCTTGTGGATTGATAGACTGGAACTCTGAGCATGGTTCTAGATACTATGATTCTTTACCATATTCCAGAGTACCTCTATAAGTGTATCCCTTCAATGTTCATGATTTGATGATATTTAGTATTAGCTAGGTCTACAGGATGAGAAGAATGAGAAAAGTGAAGCATTGATCCCATTCACCAGCTTGTTTGGGGAAATGAGAGCCAATCATCATTTCCCTACTGAACTGAATGGTTTTTTGGATGATGGAGATTGGAACTGGGCAGAAGCAGTCATAGACTTCTACCTTCTGTGCCACAAATAGGCAATCAAAGGAAATACTAACCTTCAATTAGAAGTTACTGAAGATGCATTTTTTTTCCCTATCAAGTTCACTGACTTCCTGAAATCTATACACGGGTCATTTAAGGGCTGTGGACATCATGTTAAAAATCCCCTGGTGTAAAATTATTTTTAAGGAATTGAAAAGTAGAATTCCCTTATAACCTGACTCATTCTTACATAGATTCAGGTGATATGAGGTAAGTCATGCTCTCAAAGATTCATTGAGAATAACAAGAAAGCATTGAAAAGCCCAACATATAAGGTAGTATTATTCTTAATGAAAATCTAATTTAACCTGAGAGGCATAGCATAGTGGGGACATGACTTCAGAATCAAGAAGACTTGGTTTGGATCCCCCTACTTTCTGTTCGACTCTGGGAAAGTCACTTAACCTTTCAGTGTGCCAAGCAACTCGTTAAGATCATAAATGCAGATGAGCTACTGATCAGCTTTGTTATGAGGAGTTGTGTCTACCTGTCCCCAAAAAACCTGACTCTCCTATATTCCCCCCAGTGTAGCTATAAAGGGTTTCTACTTTGCATCATCTATATTTGTTTAGTACAGATATTAAATGTTATAGTCATACCTGCTTAAGAAAGAAAAAAAAGAATGGCACGACATGATTGGCAATTAAGAGTTTGAGAAAGCTGTTTGTCTCCCCATTTAGGGATGGACAGGCATCTTGCTCCATTAGCAGCTCAGTCTCCCACATCAAAGAAAACAAATGAGGAACTGGATTTGATTGTTAAGCAGCCCCTATTTTTCTGGAAGTGTCTGACATGAAGGACTTGTCCCAACCAACACAGCCAGGAATAATGAGAATATAAAGCCAGCACTCATGAATAATTCAAAGGGCCGAAGACTTTAAATCAAACAGTTTTCCTCATTGGTAAGCACCAACTTGTTACTTTTGCGTTTGCTCTCTTAGTGCTCTAGTTCTCCAGAAGTAGGGTGGGGGAGTCTTATTAATGGTTAAATTGGAAGGGGAGGGGACAACTTCAGTCTGAGTCTAATCCCCTTCTGATCTTTTGAGGATAAATGTAAGTTTTGGCTATGGCTCTTTAGGATCTTCTGTCTTGTAGGGAGGTTGGTGGTCTAACTGAAATTTCTGTTTCACTGAGAAACAGCTCAGTAATACCCACGGTCCTCAATTTACCAATGCTTCAGTCAAGAATGTCTTCTATCATGAATGAGTTCCCCAGCTAGGAGTTTGGCCTGTCTTCCTTACTTACATGGAGAATCCACTAGAAGGGATTTCCTCTCACCTCTCATGATACACTGCTTAGGACCTTTATGCCAGCCTCCATGATGTTCACTGACACTATGAACCTCTTGCTGCATCTGACGAGCCCCCAGTGGCATCTGGGAACTGCTACCAGAAATCCTTACCCCTTCCAAGGGCTCTGTTTCCACCTTATACCCATTACTGGAAATTACTTCTACCACTGGCTGTCCTTCTCTAAACTGCAAATCCTATCGAAAGATCCTTTTGTCCCCATTTCCATCCCTTCTTTCCCCTTCCAGAGCTCTCTACTGTCCTTGTGGCTGGGACTCTGCTTCTTGGTCCCACTCCTCAGCACTCTTTTGGAGACCTTGTCTCAGCCCCTCCCACACTTTAACTCCTTCTTCTACCACCAGAGCCTCATCTAAGGATGGTAATTAATAATAATATTTTTGTTGTTGTTATAAATACCAGCAGTACCTCACCAAAAGGAAATTCTCCACATTAAACTCTGAAATAGACCCTAAGGAGACTATGATAGTGAAACTATCCTATATTGGATTAGAAGTTTAGGGGACCTTGGCTTTCACATTCAGCATTATGATGTTTTTCTTATAAGCAAAATATGGATGACATATCAGTCTTGTGTTGTTTGTGGTTCTGCATTTTAGGAGAGACTGACAAAGTGAAGATCATATGGAAGGCCCCTGTCTTCTCTGGGGATAGTAAGCATCCTTAACACCATCACATGAAGATTAGTGGAAGAATCTGGGGTTCTTTGAGAGAGGGGAAGACTTCAGATATTTGAAGGGCTATCTGTAGAAGAGGTGTCCTTTGTTCTATGGATCTCTGCAGGAAAAATGAATATTTATTAATGATATGTATGTGTGTAAAAGTAAAATACAAGTGGAAGTCACTGAGAGACAGATTCTGATTCAATAGGAGGTAAAATTTCCCAAAATAACCAATAGTCATCCTAACATAGAGTGGGTTATCTCATGACCCACCAAGTGTTTCAGTACGGATGTTCAAGAAGAAGACAGATGGCCATTTGTCATGGACATAGGAGATGCTTCCAAAAGGGCTGGACTGAATGGTCTCCTCCAACTCTGAGATTCTGTCATTCTCCTGGTTAAAGGAAATTCAAGAGTATCTCACATAAAACGTTCCCCCTATTTCAGCCACAGCCAGGGATGTGATAATACTTTTATGGGAGTGTGAAGAATGATATTTCAAGAAAGCTAAATTACAACGTTATTAGTATGTTCTCTTTTTCTTTTCTTTAATTGAAGTTCTTTGGACAATAGGACTGGAATAGAGATTAGTTGTTGAAAAGGACTGCTTGTTTCCTTCAATAATATAGCAATACAGAGTATTTTGGGGACTTGGGTGTACCCAAAGGCTGGCAGATGGGAGGCTTAATATCAAAACATTTAGAGTTGGAAAGGCTCTTCAAAGAGCACTGAGGACCAGGGAGAGGAAGCACTTTCCATGGGCCACAGAGGTTTGTAAGGAGCCGTGTGAGGATTTGAACCTGCGTCTCAGATCTGTTAATCTTTTCTGGGCCATCACATACCTTGCTCGAAGCAAGCCCTTCTTTTTTCATGTGCTCAATCAATTCCCAAGATAAACTGCAGTTATAAAGGAGGAATTAGGCAAAGAATACTATATGGATTTATCCTACTCTTACTACCACAGCATTTGCTAATTAGCCAGTTAATAATATGGTGAAAAGCACTGGAACCAGCTCCCTCTTTCCCATCTCTCTTCTGTCTGGCTCAAGGGAGGGTATATAAAGTAGCAGTATCAGTAGCATCCTTCCTGGCACATAACAGTGGTAAGTATGGTGTGATACTGCACAGAATTTTATAAAGTTCAAACTTCACAATTTAATCTAAAGGGCCTAAAATCAATTGACAGTCAATATTCCTTATTGTGCTTAGATGTCAGACTTTATGAATCTTACTATGCCCAAAAAGATCCATGGAGACGTATCATCAACTTTAATTTTCTTTGTATTCTACTTAGCAATTAAGATCAATTCATTGAGATACAGATGATGGTTTTCCATCTTTTATCACAGCATGAAATTGCTATTTAGGGGCTTTTTGTCCAACTCATATCTTGTTCTCCCCCCCAGGAGACATATGAAAAGACCTCTCTGTTTGATTTTAAGATCAAAGTGATTGTCAGCTATATAGGAAAGAAAGTAAGAAAATTGGATTGGGATAGAAAAAAACATCTACTAATAACCTTCCTCTACCAGGCCCCTATGAAGATGAACTTTTACAAATGCTACTTAAGTGACAAAAAAAGATATTTCTGACTGTATTTAAACTGTCAGGATTTAGCAAGTATAAATGGGAAAACAATTTTTAAATACCAGTTTCCTCTTGCTTACTATAAAGACTTGATTTTTTCTTGAAGTCAGGAGAATGTGATGGGCAGGATGATTGACAGAAATCTTTACTGTGTCTGGTAATTTCCATTGTAGAAAAAATGTGCTCTGGATCTTCGTAACTCAACTTTAAACATGCTAAGACTAGAAAAAATACAGTATTCTATTATTAAATAAGCTGAGATTTTCTCCATATTTCATTCAAAAAGACAGACCCTTTCCTCACCAAACATTCTGGGGTCAAGTTACTTTGACGCGTGGTTTTTAAGCTAGTTTACAAAGGTTTTGCTAAGTTTAACTGTAGCAGTAGGTCAGCCATTGATGTCCTGCTAAACTCAGCCATAAGTAGAGAATCTGGTGATTGAAACAAATTCATTTGTGAGGTGTGTGACCTTGCTGCGGGGGATACCTTTCCCCCATTTATGCAAAGGTTTTACCGGAGTTTTATTATCCCTCTCTTTGGATGGAAGATACTGAGAGACCCCCAGAGTATTCTTTTTCATGGGTGGCATGTGATCTAGGATCAGTACTCTTTTGTCAATTGTTCCTGTACTACACTTGTGACTCAAAACTGAGCCTGGTTGGATGGGGCAACATTTTCCTGAATCACCATGTTCCTTGCTGCTCCTAATCTAAGAATCAACAAGCTGGGCACTGGGTTTTTCCAGTTTCTCCCCACTTTGTGTCTACCTACAGTGGAACATTTTTATGGAGATGAAAGGTCTCTACCCACTCAGTGCCCTTGGACAAAGCTCTAGCTGTTGTCCTTTCTTAATTTTGACTCTGTTGGTCTGTGGGAGCTGAATCTTGGCACAACAGTTAAAAGGGGATGATGTTGTGGGGAACAATTTAAGTTGCAGGAAAACCATCTTGATGAGAACACGCTTGTGAAAGAGATTGTTAAAACTAAGGCTTTCAACCCAGTCCTGGAAGTGTGATCAAAAATCTTTTCAGCTATTGCCCTAATTATTATTATTTTTTGGTTGCCTATGTGGAAGGTAAGCATTTAATCACACTTTTTTTTTTTGTGGACAGTACATTGCATGTTCAAAATTGTACTTTGCTCTACATGTTCTTAGGTTTTCCTCTGTACAAAACCTTTCAATAAGTGTTATTTAGGTGATGCTATGGAGTCATGGATGTGGGAATGCCATCATCTCCAAAGAACCAAAGGGTGAGAAAAGGCTACAGCACATTTCCAATGATGACATTCATGTAAGGACTGGTATAACATTAAAGATCTTACTTGGAACAAGCTCGGTCAAAAAATGTGGTAGGCTAATAATCTATTAAGAACAAAGGATAACAGATAGACTGTTGAGATCATGTTAAATGTAAAATTGTTCACTGTTAAAATGTTAAAGAGGTTAAAATGACATGTTAAAAATATAGAGAGCAAGGCCTCTAGAATTTGGGTAGATCCTTGTTGGAAGGTCCAACATAAAAAACAATGTCACTGAGGAAATATTTAGAGCAGGAGGCTCCATAGGTGGGAGAGGGATATATTAGAAAATACAGGTGGCATAAAAATGAAATATATCTAATAAATTTAAAAATAACACCTAGATGATATACATCAAAGATATTGTTAGTTTTACATGATAACGTATATAAAATTCTTGGTAAATTTTTAAGCATGTAAATGTTAGCTTCACTGTTTTTGCATGTGGGAACAGTATAGATCATCAAGCACATTATAGGAACTGTCAGTTGGGATGCAAAATTGTGTTGTCATTGTTGCTGTGGCTCAGTTGCTTTTCAGTCATGTTCCACTCTTTGTGACCACATGTGGGGTTTTCTTGGCAAAGATCCTGGTGTTGTTTGTCGTTTCCTTCTCCAGCTCATTTTATAGATGAATTGAGATAAACAGGGTTAAGTGACTTGCTCAGGGTCATACAGCTAGTAGGTATCTGGGGCCAGATTTGAACTCAGGAAGATGAGTCACATACCTGCCCTTTGTATTATCATTAGACATTGGTTTAATCCATCATAAGCACACTGGCTACCTCCAGGTACTCAGGTGCTTATATTCATATAGAACAAATATAAAGATGATTGCGTGGATTCGTTATTTTCCATCCAGATGTTTGCGCATCTGGCAGACTCAGAACTTTTAAAATCTCAGATGAGGTCTACAGACTAAATTAGAATGAGTAACAAAATATCACCTTCAATCAAATAACCGATCATTGTGAAATCAATCAGTTTTTGAAATTTACTACAAACAAGCACAGAAAAAATCATAAATGGTTGAAACTAAGTAACCAGTAGGTGTTTATTAGTAACCAGTTGTTTTTAAAATAACTTACAGGATTTAACAATTTCTTCCTCCAATGTGGCAATGGGTATACACGATTTTGACTAGCTATGCCTTGCCTGCCCCTATTTCTTCCCTGATGTCATGACTCCTGGCATATAGACTAGAATGCCATCATGGGAAGGAAAGCTTTCAGCTAGAGTTTTCCTCTCTAATTTGGAGTCTGACCAATCACTCTGGTGGTAGCAGACAGGAAAGCTTACAAGTCAATTCAAACCATTCCTTAATCCCAGTGGTAGAATTACTTGCCTTCCTTTACAGTGGCCAGTGCCTGTAATGAAAGGGGTTCTTACCTTTCTCTAGTTAATGAGACATTCTGGACTAAAATATCCTTCTGTGTCCATCACTGAAAGACAGCTGTGAAATAATGAGTGATATGGAGCAGGAGTGATGGAAGACACCTGCCGTGGGAAACTTTCTTCTTTGCTGTCCTGTACTAAGCAGACTTGTGGAGCCTAAATGTGATGAATGCTGGCCTCGAAGAAAACCAGCCAGAAAAATATCAGATGTGTTCATTTATTTTCTCTCCTTTGTGATGATTATCTCACATCAGGACTTGGGCATGGGGAGGAGAGAAACAATTATGTTTTGACCCTTCCTTGCCAACATGGACTGTCTTTTTGACACTTTGGAAAACAGAAAAGACAGGAATGAACCATAGGAATTAGACCCCTAAGTGATCTATAAGAGACAAAGCTAAAAAACTAAGTAATAAACAGAAGAACCAGAAATGGAACCGAGGGCTTCTGCTTCTAGTCCACTGCTGTTTATGGAGAAAGGTGGCAGAGTGGAAAGAATGTTGGATTTAGAAACAGACATACCTGAGTATGAATCTTGCCTCAAACCCTTATTGACTGTGAGACCCTGAGTGTATCATTAACCTCTCTCAACCTCAGTTCCTTCTTCTGGAAACTGGTAATGATAACTGCACTAAGATCATGAGGTTGTTGTGAGAACATAATGAGGTAACATATATAAAGTGATAAGTGCACATAATATATGCAATACATGTATATATATATGCTCATACAATATATACAATAATGTGTCTATATTCATATAGATATGTGTATACATCTATCTCTCTACATCCCCCATCATTATATCATAAAGTGATTAAAGAAGTAGAGACAGGAGGAAAAAAAGTAACAAAAGAAGAGAAAAAGAAATGGAATATAAAAATAAAAAATGATCAGGCAAAGACAGAAAGACATTCCATATGGATTTCAATTGTTCTGAAGTGTGGTAAGGAATGAGAAGTTTTGGATGATCCATTGCTCCCTGCTTGGCTTTGCCGCCCTCACTCATGCCCTCCTCCCCCTTTTCACCTCTCCCAAAGCTAGCACTGTCCCCTACAGTTGTCTCACACTGTACAAAGGCTATGTGAGCTAGCTGCTGCTGAGCCAGACACACAAATACCACTTGGCCAGAGGGAAGGAGACAGAGCTGCCCTAACACCGCCATCAACACCTCCCCCTCTGTCACAGAAAGGTCATTTGCACCCGGGCTTCCATTCACCTGTGGAAGTGGCAGCCATCTGCCAGGCTCCTGAGGCAATAACTGGGTAACTGAATGGTGTCTTTATTTAGATGTCGACAGAATTGAGAGTCGAAGGTGTTAGGGCTTATTTGCTGGGGGTAGAGGGGTGGGGGAGAAAGAAAAGATTTGTTCTTACCCATCAATCCAAAATCAGCTATTTGGTGACCTTATCTAACCTTAGTTTAATGCCGCCAGCTTTAAAAGAAAAGACAAAAATCTAAACAGTTAAACTTTTCTTTGGAAAGGAAAGGTGATGGGGGGACCTCAATATAATAAGGAGGAAAGTCAGTCATGTATTTGTTTTACCTTTTATTATGGGAATATATTTGCATAATGATAGTTTTCTAAAATAGGGTTACTTATACTCTCTGTGTCAATTTTTTTTTTTTTGAAATTTTGCTTAAGGTTTGGGGCTACATTTCTTCATTCTTTCCTGCTTTACTTTTCAGGGACCATTAACTTCCTTACTTATAAAATGAAGGTGCTGGATTAGAAGATTTTCTAAATTCTTCACCACTCTGAATTCAATGATCCTACATCTCTTTTGAACTACTCCAATGCCATGGAGAAATGTGTATTTATTTACTTAACCAAAACTAAAAATGCGTCTAATTTTGACTATTTGGATTCCACCTACTATCTTTCGCTGTTTTTGTCAGAGAGAAAAGAATATATGTTATTGATATGGACCAGGTAAATAATATATCATCTTTCCTATCCAAGACGAAATTCCCATCACAAAAGGAAAAAAGAAATGAATTACCTTTGGTCATGACAATTCCTGCCAGAGATTTGTGACGGGCATGCATGGAAGTCAAGTTGTCCGTCAACTCTTGAAACTTCTGTGTGACCAGCTGGCACACTGAGTCAGCAAACTCCTGGAAGATACAAATACCAGGATATTTTTAACTTGGGTGAGAAGAGTCGATGGGAGATGGACAGTGAAATTTCCACTATTGATCGTCCTTCCTAAATTCAATTCCATCTCTGAGGACCACTTTGGTCCTGACTCTGAGAACATGAAATACATCCTTGCATATTTCCCTATATCATTTTGAGAACTGGAAATTATTATTTTTCTTTTCTTGCCCCAAAACCTGGAAGGTGATTTTGGATAGCATGGGTTCATGTCAGTGAAAAGAGATCACATAAACCTTTCCTGATTTGGTGATGGAACAGGGTATAAAGTGAGTTGCTTTGGATACCTCCTGCAAAGGCAGACAACGGGGGAGAAGGGCTAATAGCCTTCAGGTTAACGTTTTGTAACATTTAGCAAAACTTGCCTTTATTTCACATGGATCAAAACCCTACATTGGAATGGGTCTTGAGTAAACATGATGGGATTCATCCCTATCTACGCATCTCATGCGTGGCCCTGGATTTAATGCAGTGTGGTAGAAAGAGAATTGTGTTTGGAGTTGGGGGAGAGATGGGGGTTTCGCCCTGGATCTTCCACTTACTTTGTGACCTTGGATAAGTTCACTGACCTATTTGGTCCCTAACCTCTTTTGTGAAAATTAAAGAAGTCGGATTAGAAGTCCACTCTCCTCTGTGATGGTCCTATAAGCTCTTTGGAACTAATCCACTGTCGTTTAATTTGGTGTGGTTTCTTTAGTTTTTTCAGTTGAGTCTGACTCTTGACCCCATTTGGGTTTTTCTTGGAAAAGATACTGGAGTGGTTTGTCATTTCCTTCTGAGACTCATTTTGCAGATGAGGAAACTGAGCCAACAGGATTAAGTAACTTTCCCAGGGTCACACAGTTAGTAAGTGTCTGAGGTCAGAGTTGAGCTCAGGAAGATAAGTTTTCCCATCTTCAAGTCTGGCACTCTATCCACTGTGCCAAGCCTTTTAATAATGTATGATAAATTACTTAGCCAAACACTTAACTAAAAGATTTTTAGTTTCATAACTATTTGGTTCCTGATCTCTAGTTATGTGGTAGAGAGAAAAGAAGGAACATTTGAGGAAGGACACAAATCTTCATAAAAAGAAGGCCTGTGGGTAGTAAGTTGGTTCCTAGGTCGAACTTGTCTGGAACAAACCTGGAGGATGCTAGAAGACACTTGGATGCCCAGTTCCATTTGCTTTTCACCATCTGACATTTTCATAAACAAGGACAAAATATTAAGAACGCTAGAATGTATCCCTCACATCCTTCTGACTCAGTTTCTCCCCATCCTCATTTATCCTGTCAGGGATCTTGAACCTCCGTGTCCAGGACATACCTAACATGCAGCCGCTGCTCATGTCTAACATTACCCTCTTTGCCAGCAAAGCACTGAAGGGGAAAAATAAACACCAGGGTGGATTTATAAAGGTACAATATCTAGACTGCTTCCAGTCTAACTATGCTCATGTAATAATACCACCACCACCACCACCACCACCACAACTAGGATTCATACGATACATCTGCAAAATGCTTTAGAATATAAGCTCCTTGATCCGTTTTCCCCTTTCTTCTTATTCTCAGTATTTATCAAAGAGCCTGGCATATGATAAGAGCTTAATTAATGCTTTTTGACTTATGTACAAAATCTCATTTGGTCCTCAAAACAACCCTTTGAGGTAGATGCTAGTATCATCTTATTTAGAAATTAAATGAGAAAACTGCAGGTCAGAAAAGTCAAGTCATTTGCCTAGGTTATACAGTTGAGATGTGTTTGAGGTAGGATTCAGACTCAGGGCTTTCTGTCCCCAAGGCCTGCACTCTGTTCACTGCTCCAGTTTGCTGCCTAGTGTTAACAAGTTTGTACCAGTTTTTACTAAGTGTGAAAGTTGTTTGCAGAGAAGTACAGAGTTCCTGTTCTGAGGTTCAAAGATTTTCTGGGTTTTAAGGGATCTCAGTGACCATCCTATCTTATACCTGGCCAAGAATATCTTCTACAATATATACAAGTGATCATCCAATTTTTTCTCTTTAAAAACAATGAATACTTTTTAAATTTTTAGCTGTCAGTTAAAAAAATATTGAATTCTGACTTTACTGCTTCTCTTTGCCACTCCCCTTTGTGAAGGAAAGAAATGTGATATCAATTGAATATGTGAAATCATGCAAAACATATTTCCATATTTGCTATATTGAAAAAATACAGGAAAAATAAAGTTAAAAAATATGCTTCAATTTGCATTCAGACTCTATCAGCTCTTTATCTGAAGGTGAATGGCACTTTCGTCATAAGTCCTTCCAAGCTGTCTTGGATCATTGCATTGATCAGAATAGCTAAATCATTCACAATTGATTATTGTACAATATTGCTGTTACTGTGTATAATGTTCTCCTGGTTCTACATACTTCACTTTGTATCAGTTTATATAAACCTTTCCAGGTTTTTCTAAAAGCATTTTCCTTGTCATTTCTTATAGCACAACACCATTTCATTACAATCACATACAACTTGTTCATTCATTCCCAAACTGATGGACATCCTCTCAATTTCCAATTCTTTGCCACCACAAAAGAAGAATTGCTATAAATATTTTTGTAAATATAGGTACTTTTCCTTTTTTTCTTTGATCTATTTAGGAAACAGACCTGGGTCAAAGGGTATGCATAGATTTATAGCACAGAAGGCATAGTTCCAAATGACTCTCTGGAATGGTTGGATCAAGTTTACAACTCCACGAACAGTTCAATAGTGTCCCAGTTTTTCCACATCCCCTCCAACATTTGTTACTGTCCTCTGTCATATTAGCCAATGTGATAGGTGTGATGTGGTGCCCAAGAGTTGCTATAATCTGCATTTCTCTAATCAATAGTGACTTACAGCATTTTTTTCACATGCCTATAGATAGCTTTGATTTATTTTTCTGAAATCTACCTGTTAATATCCTTTGGCTATTTATCCATTGAGGGAATGACTTGTATTCTTATAAATTTGACTCAGTTCTCTACGTATTGAGAGATGGGGCCTTTATCAGAGACATTTTGTCTTTGCTGTAAAATCCTTTCTCCAATTTCCCTTCCTTAGAATCTTGGTTTTATTTGTGCAAACCTTTATAAATTTAGCGTAATCAAAATTGTCCATTTCACATCCCCATAATGCTTTCTAACTTTTGTTTGATGCAGTTTTTTTTTAAAATTCTCAAGTGAGGGAAAACCCATTGTCTTTGGAAGCAGTCTTTTTAATTTTCTTTGACAGTTCTCATTATTAGGAAGTTTTTCCTTGCTTCTAGTTTATAGCTGCCCCTCTGTAACTTCTACCCATTGTTTCTGCCCACTGAGGCGAAGCAGAAATTTAATCTCTTTTACACATGACAGCCCATCCTAAACTCAAAGACTGATATCACGCTCCCTATTAAGTCCTCTCTCTTATTCAAACATTCTTAGTTCCTTTAACTGGTCTTCCTATGATACAATCTCAAGGCCCTTCACCATTCTACCTGGCCATCCTGGGATGCTGCTGTATCAAAGACCTTCCGAAAATGTGGCACTCAGAGTAAGACCTCATTTTTTTAAGTTGCATTCTTTTTCTGTAGAAATTCAATGTCTGAGTCTACGTACAGTCCAGTCAAGTCAATTTTATCAATTTGGATGAAAAACCAGGCAAACTTGCTCTGTTAGCAAATGTATTAAACAGATTGAAGTTTTCCTTTGAAGCTAGATGATTTAATTGGCATAGAGAATTTCTTCTTCTAATAGAGGTTGGCATCTTCTGTGAAAGTTATAATATCAGACAAATTCATGGAGCACTGAGCAGTTAAGTGACCAGGCTAGGGTCACACAGCCAGCAGATCTTTCTGACTTGAAGGCCAGTTCTGTTCACTATACCATGCTGGCTCTCATTTTATATAACTAATTATAGGAGTTAAAAAAAAACAAAACAATTCTTTGAAAAGTTAATTGAATTGATGATCATTTGAGCTCTATCTCCTAGAAAGAAAAAAACCTCACCAAACATAGTTTTGCCTCTCCTTTTCCCTTTTCCAGCAGGAAAGGCTGTAAAAATGTTCACGGCAAAGTGTGTCTCTTCCCTAAGTGCTGTTTCAGAAGGTTAACAGCCTTTCCCATATGTTGTTGTGGCTGTGATAGCACATGCTCATTATTTTTACAATTGTTCTGTAAATACATATGGAGAACCCACATAAATGATAAATGGTGTACAAATTAGACTTTCCTTGGGTGGGTGTACCAAACATAGGTCTCCTCTCTTGGATAATGGCTTTGAATTTCTTGGTTGGCATATGCAGGTAAGTAGAAAGGTAATTATTTAGGGAGTACCATGCCTGGTTAATGTGTTCGCTTATTTAGTTATTTACCCTGGCTCATTACCTTTGCCCACAATGATTGAAATAAAACCATTGCTGTGATGTAAGAAGTTTGGAAAGAGCGATGTTGGTTTGTCTCTTAAACCACCCTGGAGTGTACGTGTGTGTGCGTGTGTGTGCGCGCGTGTGCGTGTGCATGTGTATGATATGATTCAATCACAGTAAGCCCAAGTTGACCCTCTGAATGAAGGAGATGAATCAACCAGTCTTATACTGGGGACTGCTTATATAACCAGAGCTGTCCTTGCCTCCTGGGAGAGACAGAGAAGAAGTAAAAGTCATGGTTTCTGCCATAAATAATCTACCTTACGGTCAGGTTGGTGAGATAAGAATGTCACACGCAGACTCAGAATTTTAGAATTGGAGGAGACTTTTCTTTTATCAACTTGGCTAGAAGCCTCTTCAAGTGCTGTGTCTCCACCACCTTGCTTCTTCTCTGTTACTATACTTCATTCCTGGCTTGTTGGGATTAAAAGTTAGATCAGGAGAATTACATTTCCAACCACAAGAAGAGAGAACCTTCCTCCTCATCATTCAGTCCTCTATTTTGCAGACATTAGGTTCATCCTTGGAGAGGGAGATTGTTGAATTGGGAGTTGTCTGAGATTGAATCTTGGCACTGTTATTTTATGGCTGTCTTGGGTAAGTCATTTCACAATACGACCCAGGTCTAGAGTAGACAACCTGGGGTCCCTGACTCATATGAGGAAGAATGTTCTACAGGGATCAAAAAATCCATCAGATCTAACAGTGGGGACAACTTGGTTCTTTCTTTCATTGTTGGAAGTTGAATTTGCTTGGTCTGACTTCTGGTCCAAGCAAGGCAGAAATGAAGACAGCAAGTGAGAAGACAAGTTTGAGGATGGGGGAGACCAGGTGCTTTTTAAGTTGGGTCAGCCACATTGATCTGTGTCTAGACTTCACTTTTTGTAGGAAATATATTCTGAGTCAGGTTCCTGCTGTCTGCTTCTTCTGACTTCTTCCCAAAGGGTCTAACTTTTAAGACAAGTATCAAAAGATTAGCCAGTAAAAAAGGAGAGCCATAAGACGTACTAAGCCTACCTCCGATTCCACTCTAGGCTTTTAAGACCTGTAGTTTTGTAAGTTTAAACAAGACCTAAGTTTCTTATTTTCCTTTATAGTAACACACATGTACATTTAAATGCACAATGCTTCAGGGGCACACTCAGGAAAAACAGACTGTGTCTTTTCTACTTGTTGGATAGACTTCTGCTTGTTTGAATATGTAATTGACTATTTCCCAAGTTTTTGTTTTCTACACTGTGAAGGTCATGTATAATGCAAATATATAAATATTAAATTCAGGCCCCGAAATGAAATTCCCTCAAATGCAGTGTATATATTGAGTATAATGTGGTTCACTAAAGATTTTAAAAATAATATAAGATTTTTTTTCCCATTTGGAATTTGTCTAGGTGGATCTTAACTGGTAACTTGCTCTGATGTCTCAGTGCTTAACTTTGGTATCTCAGTGCTAGCTAACTGATACTAATTCATTTGAACTAAAGTGTCTTTTACTTCAATTCAACAAAGATTTACTGAATTTCTTTTACTGAAAGTTATTACTCCAGTCTAGGTAATATAGAATACTTGTATATCCTGTGTATACACACATGTAGATATACTTACACACATATGTACATATGTGAAATCGCTTTATATATGCTATTTTCTAGAATAAGAGTTTTTCTTATATTCAGGAGGTGATGCAGATTGTAACTCAATCGTTATCTTTTCATCTAATGAAACTCATTGAGTTTCTGTAAGTACTTTGCAGGGAATCCATCTAACATGCCTGGGGTTGACCTAGATTGGTTTTCTTTTTTGCCTTTTTCAAATACCAGTTGAGTCCAAGATCTGTCAACCACAAGTCAACAAGTGTTTATTAAGTACTGATTCTGTTCACCATGGAAAGTACCAAATATACAGAGACAAAACCCAAACTGTCCTTGTCCTCAAGGAGCTCCTTTGGCTATCCTTTTGTGGTCCCTACATGAATAGCTCACCTCCTTCTCTGGAGGATGTTATCTGGGGATGCTAACCTCTATTCTGTTTCTCCTTCTTAATTCTTTGTTGGTCATATGCTTCAGGTTATACTCAAACACCACGCATTGTCTCTTTTGTCTTTTGGCTGACTGGTAACTTTAACAGTTCAGAGAAATGCAGTTCCAGGCCATACAGTAGTGTGGTATTACTAAATGACCATTGACATAAAAACATTGGACTCGGAGTGCAAAGTTGAGGATCAGCTTTTTCTCCCTCTTTCTCAATTCTGGAGCTGTTTCATTGCCTATCTCTAGTGACTCTACAAGATAACTGATGGATCAGCTCTCATTCAATTTCATGTTGTAGCCTGGACAGTAGAAATTCCCTACTCTCTTGGCTTTTCCTATGTGAATTTTCTAAGGCTGTGTTGAGGTAACTTGGGTTCTTGAAGGATCCACCATGGAGAATGAGCATTAGCAGTGTCTA
Organism: Bettongia penicillata ogilbyi; assembly: GCA_023548195.1. Taxonomy (NCBI): domain Eukaryota; kingdom Metazoa; phylum Chordata; class Mammalia; order Diprotodontia; family Potoroidae; genus Bettongia; species Bettongia penicillata. Next base: position 2,559,981 of record JAJHZJ010000011.1, on the reverse strand, counting down.
CCATGCTGCAAAAGCTTTAAGTAGAGTACTATCAACAGACAATGTCTGCTTCTTAAGGACCACTCTAGGTAAGGATGAAAGATCTCAGGAATAAGAATGGACTGTTTGTCTATCCCAACTCATGAGTCAATGAAAAATGCAATATCTCTCTCAGTCCTCTATGACCCTGTCTGCTTCTGATTCATGGTGGAAGACTGGTAGAAAAGGAGATGGAGGACAGTAAAAGTCTCACAGTTTTTAGACCATCTATCTACATTTACTATTGGTTTTTTAAATATGAGATCTTTGTCCAGTGACCGATGAATACCTCTGGCAGACTCCAAATTTCAAATTCTTGAATACATGAAATCTGGAGACATAAATATGTTGCAGGTAAATGAAAATCTGCCATACAGATTTTACTTGGAAGGGCAAAGGAATTGGCAAACATTGACACCTTATATTATAGTACTAGGCATAATATTTGTAAAAAGACCACCATAATCACAGCTTCTGGGTCAATATATGAATGAAGATAGCCAGAAATTTTCCAAATAGTTTGATAAATTAAATCTATGTATACTTTAATACTGGATGACTTCACAAAAATATTTGTAGCACTACTTTTCATAGAAGAAAAAAGTTAGAAACAAAGTAGGTGCTCATTGGCTGGCAAGTGGTTAAACAAATTGTGGTATATCAATGGAATAGTTTATTACTGTGTTGTAAGAAACAGTGAATATGATGATTCCTGGGAAGCATGGGAAAACATGAATTTATGTAAAGGGAAGTAAGCAGAGCTAAAAAAGCAGGACACAATTATTCAGTGTAAGTAGACAGAACACCCCCACCCTCAAATTAAATTTTCTGTATCGTGTCCCATGAGCTGCACATGGCCCCTTTGAAGCATGCTCAGTAGACATTCTTGTCAAATAGAAAATCAGGGGTAAGTTTGCTTCAAGTGATGCACAGTGCAGCCGGCCTCCTCTCTGCTTCAGAGAAGGCACAGATATCCTTTGACTGATTCCTGTTGGTCTCAGTGACTTAAAGGTTCATTTTATGTGGTGAAAAAAAGTCTTTGAATTGCCTTCTGACCTCCAACTCCATGGATATATATCACAGAGTCATCTCTTAAAGGCTAACATGAAGAGAAAATCTAAGACCCAAAGACTGTATACACACATAGACACACCCTCTTCTTACAAGATGGTGTAAGGATCCTTTTATGGGATGCAGGTCGGACAGCCTCTATTTAGAAGAACAAATTGACATTGTCAACTTAAGAATGACTAAGATGCACACTATTACATAGAAAACAATCAAATGACCCTTCCACTCTTACATCCCCAGTTTAGTCCTGCTTGCCTGGCTTCCTTTAGTGCTCTCATTATGAGCTAATTAACCTCAGCCTTATCTAGCCACTAATAGAATCATTGGAAGTAATGCAGAAACTGGGTAAATTATTGGATTTGTGCCTTCTTCATGGCCACAAGGCACTTCAACTCTCTTGGGAAAGAATGCCGGCAACCAGTTACCAAGCCCTATGTTAGAACACTCTAACCGAAGGAAGGCTCCCTCAACCACGACAAAGAAAGGTTGTAAAAATAATATCCAGGAATGATTTTTTTAAGTTAGGAAATTTGGGAAGCAATTGAATGTGGGTGCTACTCTGACATGCCATTGTCAACATTATCATTTGGGAGATGTAACACAGGTACCATGATATCTAATTACAAGGTCAGTAATCACAAAATATTCCTGGCCAGTTAAGACTCTTGAATATGCCCTAAGTGTGCCATCTTCATATCTGACTACAAATCTTTGCTCATGCTATCTCTCCTTTCTCCTGCTTTTCCTAAAGCCTTCAAAGTGAAATATCCTTCCCATTTAATTCTGTTTAAGTGAGTTCTTTCCATGGTTCAAGATTCATATAATTTTTTGGGGGGTCTCCTCCCTTCTGGCCACTTTTCTTCCTGCAAAGGTGCCATAAATATTCACATTGCTAACATTTCTCAGACGCCTTGAAAACCTTAAAGCTATAATAAAAGTAATGCATAAGGTACTAGACTTGGAATCAGGAATACCTAGGTTTGAATGCCATCTTTGACCATTACTAGCTGTGCAATTTGACAATTACTTTGGGAAAGTCACTTAACTTAAATGGCTCTCATTTTCCTCATCTGTAAAATTATAAGGTTGGACCCAATCATCTCTGTGGTCATCTCTTGGGCTCCTTTCTAGCTCTAAATCTATGTTTCTATAACCACCATTACCTTCTTCCTTAGTTCACTAACTTAAAGTTTAAAAGTCAAAGATAAGGATGACATACATTTGTCATTATTATTACAGTTAGCATTTACATAGCACCTACTATGTGCAAGGCATTGTGTTAAGTACTTCCACAGATATTTTCTCATTTGATTCTCATCACAATTCTGGGATGTAGGTGCTATTATTTTCATTTTACAGATGAAGAAAGTAAAGCAGGCAGAGATTAAGTGATTGTCCGAGGTCACACGAATAGTTAAGTGTCTGAGACTGAATTTGAACTCCAGTTCCAGGAATCTCTCCAAGGTGTCAGCTGCCTAAGAAAGATTCCTTTTGATTTTTAGAAAGTTAATTAATTAGACATCTTTTCACATTTGTAGTTTCATTAGAGACATAGGTGAAAAGATTGAAATTTAAAAGTATCATTTCTATGAATAAAGCAGAAATGTTCACCATGGTCTGGGCAATGAGTTTCTCAGTAATATAAAAAGTATAGTAGATAGACTCCTACAGAAAGTTTTGAATTGAAAAACTCCACTATCATTGACACAGAGCCTATGCTCAAAGACTCTAAGTTATAGAATAGGTGATGACCTGAAATGGAAAAGGGAGTGTTCTCAGTGGAACATTACATCAACGAAATCAAGAGTCCTAGCCAAACATTCCCTTTTAAATAAACCAAAGCCAAACAACAAATGTCTGGAATTTGGAATGTTGAAAGGAATCAAACCTATGTATTTCCTCTCCACACTTATCCCACCATAGCACCGAAACCTAGTGAATCTATTTATAGCTCTTTTAAGTGATCAATTGTTAATTAAATCACATACATGATTGCAGTTCTGTATCTTTTTTTCATCTCAAAAATAATTTATATATGTAAATTCAGTTGATTACAGGAGATGGGAGGCAAAGGAGGATTAAAAATCTAATAGTGATATAAATGTGGGTATATGCCTACTACTAATTAAAGCACAAGAATTTTTTATTTTTCTTTAATTTGGGATTTAATATATACAATAAAATTTTGATTAACCAGAATGCAATTAATCAGAACCCTAAATTAATTTTGTTTCTTCCACCATTAGCACTTGAATTAAAAAACAAGTCAAAATGCCTAGAATAAAAGTTAACAGGGATTCCAGGGTACAACGGAGAGGTTGCATATGTCCAGTCCAACTCTATCCACAGATTATACAATTTGATTCAATTCAATGAATTTTATTAAATACGTGCTCTGCGTCAAGCACTCTGCCAGGTCCTAAGAAATTAAAAGGTGATCTATGACATTGTTTTGGCCTTAAGGAATTAAGCTCACTGGAAATTCAAAACAACAACACACATGTGATAATTTCCTCAAATAATTTTTGAATATCTACAATCTATTAGACAGTGTTCTGGACACTAGAGAAGATATTACAGGGTAAAAAAGGTCAAGTTTTACTCTTCCTCCAAGACCCACCTAAATCTCACTTTCTTTAGGAAATCTTCAGCTGGTCCAACCATAGTAAGGAATCCTTTCTTTGTACTCCAGCAACACTTGTGCATCTGTCTTAAGCTAGTTTGAATGTGTTTTCATGTTTCTGTTTTGCTTCCACAACTGGACTGAGTAGGTTAAATATTATGTCCTTGGTACTATGACGCTATATCCTTTGTTCTTGGTATCCCCAACATCTAGCATGATGTCCTACATAATGGCAGGACTCTTTGTTGTTAGGATGATAAAGATTTACAAAATAGGGGAGGTCACCAGACAGAGTGCTGAACTGGCACCATGTAGACTGGATTTCAAGTCTTCATTCAGATACTTCCCAGCTCTGTGACTCAGGGTAAGTCACTTAACCTCTCTTAACCTCAGTGTCCTCTTCTATAAAACAAGGATAATAATAATGATACTTTGCAGAGTGTTGCAAGGGTCAAATGTGATAACATACTTAGAAGCTTTTTGTAGGATATTACTACTCCTACTCCTACTACCACTACTACTACTATTACTATTACTACTACTGCTACTACTACTACTGCTGCTGCTTCTACTGCTACTACAGCTATTACAACTGCTACTACCACTGATGATGATGATGTGCTATAGGAAGTCAGACTGGGGACAGAGTATTTCTGTCTTAATAAAGGATTTAGGAAGGAGGTAGGAAAAGAACTGGATCTTGAAAATTGAGTTGCCTTTCGATAGGAGGTGGGTGAAGGAAATTATTTCAACTAAGCAGGATGCATAAAGCATGTTGGAAGAGAAGAACATGATATGGCACTGGGATTGTGACCCATTTGTTTGGAATAGAGTATTCAGGTAGGTCAATAGTATGTCTTAAAGTTAGAAATGTCAGTGAAACAGAGTCTTGAATAGCAGGTTGTGGTGTGGGCTTGATTCAATACATAAGGGGAAGTCAGGTAAGGTTGTTGAGCAGAGAAGTCACAACTTCTTAGATTCTGGTGATGATGTATTAAATGCCTGACAGGGGAGAGATATTAACTTTTCATAGTTATTGATATCTTAGGATGACTGAGCTTAGTGAAATGAAAAGCAGTGTGGCACAGAGGAGACAGTCTTAGAATCATATTGGTTCTCTGGCTCTTGGACAGGATTCCTTTAATCTCTTAATTCCCCAGGCAACTCTTTAAGACCCCAAATTATAGAACAGTTGCTGAACTACATTAAGAGAGAGTTTCCTCATTTGGGGTTTTGTATGCCATTGAAAATGATAGGTTTGGCGTCTTCTCCTTCCCCCTCTCCCTCCTCCTGGACATGCATGTATGTAAAATCCTTCCCTAGTACCAACTCTAGTATCAAGTATAGGTTCTATTAAGATGCTGTGTCATTAAAATAGGGAAAGGGTATACTAACAAATATAATAATTATAATGGGGGTATAATAATAAGCTAAGACACCCAGGGGCATCTCAGCCTACAGTTTTATTTTTCGGTTCCTGTTTCCATGTCTTACTTTGCTCTCATAATTTTCCTTAGGGCCATCTGTGGTGGGGAAGTACAGTTAAAAGTCCTAGTGAGAAGTAACTGATAACTCTCCCCAGGAAACTTAAGGAAAAGATAGAGAAAGAAGGGAGGAGAAGAGGGAACAGGGGAAGCTGGCAACATGGAAAACTATGGGGGGATGTTCAGAAGGGCATCATGTATTAAACTGAGAGAGTTGAGGTAGTGTTAAAGGAAGATCGATTGGGCGGTACCTAAGGGTAGATGCTGATAGATAATTATCAATTCAGGAACTCTGAACACAATTAAACAGGAGTTGACGTTATAATTCCCCATGATTTCTAAGCCTCTTTTTACCCTCACAAAAAGCCTTAGCAATCAACTGAAGTGTAATTTACAACGCACTTCTTTGTTAAATATGGAAAAGAGAGACACCCAGCTGCAATCATTATTATGGTTGATTTAGCAATTTAGAAAACGCTTGCTAAATGGTCCCTTGGTGGCCCCAAAGGGTTAATTCGGCTACAAATCATTCACTGACTCCTAGGGAATAGTTTACACTGTGAGAAAATGGGATGCCAATAATTCCACCTCCATACTTAAAAGGAATTACCCTGAAGGTGATGACAAATAGCACAAGCCTTTATTAAAAAGAGAGAGATGAGTAGAGTTGGGGCTGGGATTAAGGGGTGGAGTTTCAAGAGCAGTAACTAGGAATTATTATTATAGGAGCAAATTCCCTTGGGTTGAGTGATAACGTGGAAGAAAGTCAGATTGTGGACACAGTTATGCCAGAAGGGGTGATCTGTATCCCAGATAATCTGGCACTTGACCCCATGAAGTTCACAGGGAAAGGAGGGCTTTGGAAAAAGGCTTTCATGGCAGTTGGTCTCTGGGTATAACATCTTGAGAGGAAGTTGCCACTGGAGAAGTATTAATCAACAAAAGACTGAAAGGCAAAGTATGTGGATGGCAGTCACTGACCTGAGGGCAAAGTCTTCTTCAACCCAGAATACATTCCAAAGGGAAGAGTATCCCCAATTCCCCCAAGTCTTATGTCCTAGCTTTGGGGCTATTAATTCATAATCTGATGGTGGTTGAACATTTGGAATATAGATGGTCAGAAGACAGAAATGGTTGGCTACTTACTTAAATGACAGCTATAACCAGGTACTCTGAGGTAAAGTATGTAGGAACAGGGACTTTAGGTAGACTTAGGTGATGATACTTGTTGCTGCCCTTAGTTAGATTATACTTCTTGATCATCAAGTGAAATTACTAGCATTTCTCACGCATGAAAAAATTAAACTTTAAATCAGAACATTAAGCAGCTCAAACTTTATTAATTTCTAGCACTAATATTTTGGATGGCATAAATAAATAAAATGTGTTCAAATTTGAAATGGCAGTCTTCAGGGTAAAATTGACATTCAACAGAAGTGGTAAGGATATTAAAATCAATAGATTATAAAGGAGAAAGTCTTTAGTAAATATTTTCCTGCTGAAATTCTGTCTTTGGGTTTATAGGGCTGAAATATCAGAAAGGTTAGATTTGCATACGGGTGGGGTAAGACTGACTTCTTCAAAAGGATATTACCAAATGCTCTGTTCCTTTGTTCTTTCTTCTTTTTATTATGAACTTGACAAACCCTAACAAACATGAACATTACTCTATACAGTCAACAGAAAAAGAGGACTGCATATGAAACTACAAATTTCTGTTATATGCAGCTTTTAAAAATTATTAAAGTATATAATCACTTTAACAGAGAGTACCAATAATCACCTGTTTGTGTCTCCTTCTGAACTTTTTTCTATTCCCTTCTGTGTATTTTTGATGTTTAGTTGATAATCTTTTCTTTTTTGCATAATCCTACAAAAGAAAAGCTGTCCTTTGTAACAAGTACAGTTATGCAAAATAAATTCAAATGGTCATCAATGAAAACATTGATCTTATTCTGCCCCTCTAGTCCATTGCCTTTCTGTCAAGAGGCAAGAAGGCATTCAGCCTTCTTCTGGAGTTGTGATTAGTTGGTCTTTGCCAACTGGTCAGATAACTTAAATCTTTCATAGTTGTTTCCCTTTCAGTGTTATAAGTCAAATACTCATCCCTAACACTCCTTTTCTCATCAAATGACTAATAATTGGTAGTAGAGGAAAGAAGCCTAGAAACATAAGTTGGGCCAGATTGAGGAGGTCTCTGAATGCCATGCTATAGAACTTAAATTTTGCTTTTTAGTGAAGATCTACTAAAAGATTTTGATGAGAGAGTGATGTAATTAAAGCCATGTAATAGGAAAATTAATGTGGCAGTGTCATGCAGGATTGATTGGAAAAGGAAGAGAATGGAGGCAGGGATCTTGGTTAGGTTATTCAGTCTAGATGAGAGGCAGTGAGAGTTGAGTTTAGAATGACGGTAGCAGGAAGAGAAACAAAGGAATGTATGTTGCAAAGATGGAAGGGATCAGAATTGCACAGAGCCTTGAGAAAGGTTCCAATTAGTGTGTAAGGGGTTTTGGAGGAGTCAGTAAAAGAAACATCAGAGAAAAGGAAGAAACGCAAGAAGTTTGCTGAGTTCTCCTTTCTCCCCCTTGGTGAGGAGAATGGAAAAGAGTGGCATCTTTCATGGGAGATGGTGGAAAGGTGAAAGTTAAAAGGAATCATACAGAGAAGAGTTTAGTTTCAGTTAGAGTAAGGATATGGAAAAAATGCTTTTGAAAAAGATGGAGACCAATTAGGAGGGATTATTGTAAGAATCCAGGCAAAAGGTGATGCTAGCCTGAATTTTGATGGGAGTTGTGAGAGTAGGGAGCATTCATCAGAGATGTTGTGAATATAAAGAAGATATGACAGATGATTGGATATGGAGGGTTGATATGACTGGGGAGTCAAGGATGACATCTGTTTCAAAACTGGTGATAAAGAACAGCGATGCCTTTGAATGTAATAGGATCATGGAAAAGAGCAAACAATATGGGAGGAAAGATGGCAGATCTTCTTTGGGACATGTTGAGAGACAATGAAGCTTTTATTTTTCCATAAGTATTACTAAATATGATTTAAAAATTAGTGGGTCTGAATGGTTACACAGCTTAGGTTGAGAGGAAGAGAGGGATATTGGGGGGGGAAGAGCATTTCTGGGGTGGCAAAAAGGAAAAAAAGATCATAGATTTAGAGTTGAAAGGAACTTTAGAGGTCATCTAGTGTAACTCCTCCACATTACAGATGAAGAAACTGAGGTCAGAGCAATTAATTGAGGTAAGTACCTTGCCCATTGTCATCTAGTTGAGTGACAGAGATAGGTTTTGAGTTCAAGTCCTCTGATGCCAAATACAGCTAGGTGGTGCAGTGGATAGAGCACCAGTGCAGGAGTCAGGAGGACCTGAGTTCAAATCTCTCACCTCAGACACTTGACACTCAATAGCTGTGTGACCTTGGGTAAGTCAGTTAACCCCAATTGCCTCATCCTGGGTCATCTCCAGTCATCCTGATGAATATCTAGTCACTGGATTCAGATGGTTGTGGAGGAGAAGTGAGGCTGGTGACCTGTACAGCCCTCCCTCACTCAAAACAAAGTCAAGTGCAAGTCATGTCATTATTTCTCTGATGGCATGGTCTTCTTCAGTGAGGAAGAACAAACATACACAGTACTTGTGACTGAGGGGGCATATTTATTTAGAATGCTGCGACCCCCCATTGCAAAGTGATCTTTTGATCTTACTGGGACGGGCCAATAGATTCCTATCTCTCCATTATTAGTGCTGTAGATTCTCCAGCCTGTTTTTGGTCCCTTTCCTGTTTACCTGCCCCTCTCATAGAGGGTGAGCAGGAAGATTAAGAGGAACTCAAACCAATCAGTTTAGCTACTCATAGAAGCTCCCCTAAAAGTTATGGAGGGAATAAGGTTTTCTTTACTAAAGTGGGACTTGGGAATAATCTAGTGCTATCCCTTTAACCTGCATAATTGAGAGTTAAGGAATATGGGTATGTTCCTCGTCTCTCTTTTTCTTAGTTTACTGCCTATCTTCCTATACTCCCACCTACCTGTATCTACATAGATATTTCAGCATTATAAAAACATGAGTCTCCTTGTTGCTTTAATTTTCCCATTTCAAACTGGAATACTATGGAAAAATGCATAAAGTAAATATATATATATATATATTTATAGTGTGTGTGTGTGTTTAGAAATAAAACTCAGTTGCCCTGACTTTCATAAAACTGATTTATTCATTAAAACATTTTGTATCCAGTTTTAATTAGAATCTTTAAATTCACATTAGTGTGTTAATGCAAGGATGCTAACAGATGAGATCCTGCATTCGGGGTTGATTCATTGCTATTTACATTCATCTTGGTTTAAAAAGATGTAAACAGGAAGCAAATGAATTTAGAGAAAACAAGATTTCCCACCGAAATCGCAGTTGTTCCTTAAAGAGGTAATATTTAGTTTCCAGCCTTTCACCCCATCTAAGAACGGTTTTGTAGTTATTGCTTAGGTAATGAAGAACATTAAAGCCTATTTTGCAGAATCATTCTTGAAGTCAATACTGTGCTTGCTAACAAATACCAGAAAGGATAAATCTTTTTGCTTTTGGTTTTTTTTCTTCCTCCTCAATCCTTAACCTGAAAATCTGTTCCTGGAGAGACACATGAGACTGGTTGCAAGTGCTGAATAATTCAAAGCAATGCATCCTGTGAATTGACGGAAGTCACTGCAGGGCCACCATCAATCATTCCTGAGAACTCAGATGGGACCAATAATGATAACAAGGCCTTATGTTTATAAAGCATTTTATAGTTAACAAAGTACCTTACATACTTATCTCATCAGATCCTCCCAATAACTCTGTGATATTGCCAGGGCAAGCATTATTATCTCTATTTTGTAAATGAGAAGAAATTCAGAAGTGTTAAGTGACTTGACCAAGGTGTAACACAGTAAGTTAATTCTAGTTAAGTGTGCTTACTCTTATGTGGAACTGAAACTAAGGAAGTGTTTGAATAGTGAGAAACACAAAATATTTTACATTTAACAAAGGAAAGGATAATGTCAGGACTATAGCTTGCAATGAATGCTAATGGTAATAAAAAAGGGTTTTTGAACTATATTGTGGGCAAAAGGAAGCTTGAGAAAGGGATGGTAGCATTTATATAGCACTAACCAAATTATATATGTTGATCTCATTGGAGAACTACCCCATATACTTTCACAATGGTTAGGGGTAAAATTCAGCAGAGGGTAAACTTGACATTCTAGGGGATCTTCTTCTAGATCTCTTAACTTTTTGTGGATATCGGTTGAGCACATAGGCTGTCCATCAGTAACCACTGTTTCACACCAAAGGACTGATTCACCTTTTTATCTGTTCACATGTATTTCTGGTGACATTCTTTATTTCATTTCTGCAGATTTCTTGGTTGGAGATGTGTTGTAGCTTATTCACTCCTACAATAAGCTTCTCCATTCTTTCTTGAGTAACTCGTGAGTTTAATGCTTCAGAGATAGTTATTATTAGGGTCTTCTAAATGAGATCTCTAATCACTCAAAATATTTCAGTCTATCTTCAGAGAAAAATAAGTGGATGAAGGATGTGTATGGTTCAGACTATAGTAGTTAGCTGAATGACAAACCCTTGGACCTTAAGTATCGCTGTCTTGGACAGACATTATATATAAACAGGGATCTGGGAGAAAAATTCAACTTGAGAAGAAAAGCGAGACTTTTCAGTGGGAGCAAATTTTCTTTGGGAAATTGCATGATGCCTTTAATGACTTTAAATTTCACCGTAAAAAGGCTTTTTTAAATAAAAGCAATAATATTCTTTTGAAAGCATATGGTTACAAGTTATGGAAAACTATAGATATTCTACAAAGAATGGCTAACATGGTTATTTTATGATGTGAGTCATGATAAAGGAGATTTATACAGGGTAATTCAGCTGTTCTCAATGAGCTCAAGTCAATGTGACCTAGAAATTTTTTCTTCTACAATTCTTTTTTTTTATTTTTTATTTTTTTTAATTTTTTTTTAATGTTTTACAATCATTTCCTTAAAGTTAAGATTTTATTCCCCTCACCCTTCCCCCAATACCCCCCTCCCTCCCCATGACAGCATACAATTCTGTTTAGGTTCTACATATACTTTCCTATTGAGCACATTTTCACTATAGTCATGGTACGTAGTCGAACTAAAATAAATGGAAGAAATCATATAACAAATCAAAACATAATACACTGAAACCCACCCATACACAAACATGATCTGCTACATTCTGCAAATGACTTCCATATTTCTTTCTCTGAGTGTGGAAGGCATTTTGCCTTAGAAGACCGACATTAGGATTTTTTTTCTCTCTCAGTAAGTTCTTGTGTTATTACAAAGTTCCAAGTCTACCAGAAAAAACTGTCGCACACTGTGGTCGTTGCTGTGCACAAAGTTCTCCTGGTTCTGCTCCTTTCGCTCAGCATCAGATCATATAAGTCCTTCCAGGCCTCCCTGAAGTCTTCTTGTTCATCATTTCTTATGGCGCAATAGTACTCCATTACATTCATATACCATAATTTATTCAGCCATTCCCCAATTGATGGGCATCCCCTTGACTTCCAGTTTTTGGCTACCACAAAGAGTGCTGCTATAAATATTTTTGAACACGTGGGACCCTTTCCCGTTTTTATAATCTCTTGGGGATACAGTCCTAGTAGCGATATTTCTGGGTCAAAGGGTATGCACATTTTTGTAGCCCTTTGGGCATAGTTCCAAACCGTTCTCCAGAAGGGTTGGATGATCTCACAGCTCCACCAACAATGAATTAGTGTTCCAACTCTCCCACATCCTCTCCAGCATTTATCATTTTCTTGTTCTGTCATGTTTGCCAATCTTACAGGTGTGATGTGGTACCTCAGAGTTGCTTTGATTTGCATCTCTCTAATCAATAGTGATTTAGAGCACTTTTTCATATGATTATAGATATCTTTGATTTCTTCCCCTGAAAATTGCTTGTTCATATCCTTTGACCATTTATCAACTGGGGATCTTCTACAGTTCTTTAAGAGATTCTGAATCTGTTTGCTGAGTCATAGTCAATGATCGTTGAATAATTATGTGGAATGGGAGAGGTATCACATGATCAGAGAGGGCCAGGAGTGATACTGATTTTCCAAGAGACTTAGAAAATGGATTCTTCCAAAACATTAGCTGGTGAGCTTGACTTTGATTTTTGGAAAATTTTTAAAAAGGTATTATTAAAGTAATAGTTCGAAATCTTATGGAAAGGAATGGGGTGATCATTATGAATCAATATAGGTTCATCAAGATAAGACTATGCCACACTAACATAATTTTTCTTTTCAGTAGAGTTTACTAGAGCTAAGGAATGACATAGAGGTAACATAAACTTGATTTCTACAAGGCATTTCGCAAAGTTTCTCAGTTATTTTTTGTGGACAAGAATGTAGAGATGTACTATGAATGAAAGTACAGTTAGGTGCACTCAAAACTGGTATAATGTGGTGAATAATGGATCGATGTCAGCCTGGAAGGATAACATAATGGAGTTTGATCATGGACTTGCTCTTGTTCAGTATGTATTTTTTCATCCTTGACTTGGATGAAGGCATTAATTGCATACCTATCAGATCTGAAGAGGGCATGAATCTAGTGGAGAAAGGCAACACATTAGATAGCAGAATTAAAATTCAAAAAAAATTTTTAATAGTCTAGAATGATGAAATGAACCTAATAAAATGAAATCGGGATAAATGTAAAGTCCCACACAGGGGTAAAAAAATCAAATCACTACAGGATATGGAAGATGTGATTAGATAACAGTTCCTATGGAAAACATTTAGAGTGTCCTCTTCTTAACCTGGGGTCCACAATCCCAAGGGATCCATTGATAGATTTTAGGGAGGTGAGAGTCTGTGAACTTTATTTTTACCAACCTCTAACTTAAATTTATCATTTTCTTCATTTATAAATGTAGGCAACACAAATTATTTTTAGAGAGTCCACAGACTTCACCAGGCTACCAAAGGTGTCCATGCCATACACAAAAAAGGTTAAAACGCCCTCATTGAGGGGTTTGGGGAGATTACAGGCTCCATATAAATTAACAATCCAATAGTAGCCAAAAAAGCTGTAGCAATCTTGGGCTGTATTAGAAGAGGTGTAGTGTCCAGAACAAAGGCAATAGCATTCTCACTGTACTCTGAACTGGTCAGACTAGCCCCTGGAGTATTGTGTTCAGTCTTCTGTACCACATTTTGAGAAGGGCAAGCAGTACATTCAGAGAACGGCGATCTAACATGATGTGGGAATTCAAAATTCCCACATAACTGATCATGTGCAAACACCTCCTGTGGGGACAACAAATGGATCATTTTAAAGAAGGACGATAGGTTAAAAGATGAAGCATGCATAAAAACAAAATCCCTAAACACCACATCATGATACAGATATATTTACAAAGAAATGCTTCCATAGGAATCAGAATACAATTTTAATTTGTGTTATGCTCTGTGCATAGTAAGTAGTCAATAAATGGTTGGCAAATGAATGAATTGATAAGTGGCTATTCAGTCATTATCTTATTTTTACTAGGTTAAAGTGTCCAGCTCTCGGTTTGACACAGTCACGTAGACAACTAGAAAGGATCAAGGATGAAGAGGGGAAATCATGCATTATTAAAAGATTGGAAAATAATCTGTAAAGAAGAGGGGAAGGAACTGACTACTCTTTAGCTGGGAATTAAAAGAACAGCGATGGTTTAACCCAACAATAGAGGTATAACTGATGCATCTGAGGGAGATGTAGATCAATCAGTCAATCCGTCAAGTAAACAATTATTAAATGCCTACTATGTGTCAGGCAGTGTGCAGCTATAGGTACCAGGGACACAAAATCCGAAATGAACCAATCCTTGACATCCAGATATTAATATTCTATTGGGAAAAACAGTAAGTACACATTTAGAGAGATACGAAATATGTGAAATAAATACAAGGTCACATTAGTTGATGAAGAAGGGGAGGCAGTAGAAAGGAAAGACCTCATGTGGGAGGGAGTCCTTAAGCTGAGCACTGAAGGAAGAAAGGGAGTGGAAGCAAAAGTTCTTGGGATCCACTGCCGCGGTGGGAATTGTTAGGCTTGTGCCTGGGTTAACAGGAAGGATCGTGAAATCTTCAGTGAAGGACCTGAAAAATAGATTTCCTGCTTCCTGGGATTAGACGAGTTTCTGTCTAGAGACAGGAAAATGGACTGGAAGACCTTTTGAGGTGTCTTCCAGACCTTGAGATGCCCTGACTCTTTTAAACAGTGATCACTTTGCAACTTGGGGATGAGCTTCAGGATGAGCTTCAGGTGGGGCTCTGCTGTACCAGGGCTATTAAATTAGCACAAATGGGTTTTCTTTAACTAGGTGAAAGCTCCATAAAGCCTCTCTAGCCACTGGGAATCATGGGCTGGCCAATGATATTTATAGTCTCTGCAAAAGAATTCGATTGTAAATTCCCATTACGGGCCCTGGCTCTCTAATAAAGTGGGGTTTTGTTGTTTTATCAGACCTACTCTTTTAGGTTCCCAGCTTCATTTCTGTCTGTCCCTCCCCCACTTCCCAACTCTCAGGCATTAATGAGTGTCCTTCGGATACCAAGAGCAAGAATAAAGCACTCTTGTCACAATTATTACCATTGTCTCTTCAAGGCTCCCTCTAAAACATTAAAGACTTACTAGAAAACTTCTCTAGGAAGAAATGTTCCAAGTGATGAAAACTATGTTACCCTGAGGGAGCCTCAAAGGAAGACCTGGGGGGCTCCCCAGCTGCAGGGTGACACCAGTGTGTTCATGCTGCTTACTCTGAAACTGCTCTCTAATATTATATTAATTATTAACTATTAATAAAATAATAAAAGTAAAATAATTATTATGTTAATATGATATTATTATATGAGTACATCGTATATTAATTATGTACCATAGGTGCATTTTATTAGATGAGGTGGGAGGGCAGTTAGTTTCAAAGCATATCACAACAAATCTGAGTGGCTGAGCTTATTAAGGCAACCTTTCTCTTCCTGTCTACAGCACAACCAGTCCAAAGTCAGTCATTGTAAATTTGGTGTTGTTCGATCATGTTGCAGTCACATCTCACTCATCGTGACCCTATTTGGAGTTTTCTTGGCAATGATACTAACGTGGTTTGCCATTTCCTTCTCCAGCTCATTTTACAGATGAGGAAACTGAGGCAAACAGGGTGAAGTGACTTGTCCAGGGCCACACAGCTACTAAGTGTCTGAGGACAGATTTGAACTCAGAAAGATGAATCTTCCTGACTCCAGACCTGGCACTCTATCCCCTGGGCTGCCTAGTTGCCCCAGTCATCACAAAACACTGGCTTATTTTGCTGTTCGTATAATTAGGGTTTGTGTGACTCTTCGGTATAATGAGCCTGCTTTCCCTTTTTTCTCATTGTCATTGCTTTGTCTCTTTCCTCTTGAAAGGATGAAAAGGCCATAGTTAGGTACTTGAAATAAAGAGCTAATGTTGGGAAAACAGTGCATAGTAGGTGTTTAATAAATATTTCCTATCTTCCTTCCTGAGCTATTCTAAGGTAAGAGAATGACTAAAGCTGCATCACATCGGGAAGTTCAATTCCCCAGTGCCTTTTTCAGCTCACCCTGAGGTCCTCCAGTAAATGAAGATCTGGGGAGGTCTCAAGCCCAGGTATTTAGCTATTTTCATTGAAGATCCTCGACTTTTTTTTTCTGTGGGTATTATTTTCATAATTACTGCGTACTGGAGGGTAAGTTGCTGTGGTTCAGAGAATTCATGACCAGTTTTCTGTTGCTGAACCTCTGGGCACTTCCCTAGCTTGGTTCTTGAATGATAGACACCAATCCAATCCAACAAGCATTTAAGTGTCTACCATATTCAACTAGATAGCACAGTGGACTCACCTTCCTGAGTTCAAACCTGGCCTTAGACACTTCCTAGCTGTGTGACCCTGGACAAGTCACTTAACTCTGCCTTTGTTTCTTCATCTGTAAGATGAACTGGAGAAGGAAATGATAAACCACTGGTTTTCTTTGCCAAGAAAACCTCAGATGGGATCACGAAGAGTTGGACATGTCTGAAAAAACTAAACAACAATCCCATACTTGAAGCATTATTTTCTTGGCGGAAATTCCCAGCTTCCTTCAAAGCACAGTATAGGCACTCCCTCCTAAATGAGATTTTTCCTATCTCCCTAATTATTAGTGTGCTTTCTTTCTTGAGATTACTTTGTATTTCCTCACTTGTGCCTACAAGTTGTATTCTTCTAGGAGAATGTAAATTCTTTCAGGGCAGGGATGAGATTTGGTCCAATGGAAAGAATCCTGAATTTGTAGTCATAAAAACTGAGTTCAAAGCCTGGGCTGTTATTTTCTGTCTGCCTTGGGGCAAATCACTTAACTTCTCTGGGTCTCAGTTTCCTTATCTGTAAAAGGAGTTAGACTAGATGATTTCTAAAGCCCTTTTCAGCTTTAGATCTATGATCTCATGAAAGTTTTAATTTCTCCTGCATGTTTCTCAGAGCGCTTAACTAATATAATTCCTTCCTTCCATACAGAAGGTAAATAATGTGTTTGGAATTGACACTGTAAGTAGAAAAATAGGTACTCGGTAAATATTGAACTAAATGAATGGAAATGTAAGAAGAATGGGTAAAACTTGGGAATGTTCTGCGCTGTCTATATTTTTTTCTGTGGCTAAGTTGATTAATTTCCCTTCTCAGCAGATTGCAAGTTTCTCTCAATAGACTCACAATATCTAAATGTGCCTTGCTCATTTATTTATTCATCTACCTATCATCTATCTATCATCTATTTATCATCTATCTATCTATCTATCTATCTATCATCTATCAATCATCTTTTTATTTTTGTGAGGGTGAGATTTAGGACTTGAAGTTTCATTGGTGTTGGAGGAATTCCATTATAGACAATCTCCTAGTAGTCTGTAACTGATGTACTCTGAGAGTTCTCTGAGGGTCCTGAGAGAATAAGTGTCATGCCCATGGTCACCCAGCTAGTATATGTCAGACACAGGACTTAAATCCAGGTCTCCCTGCCTCTGAAGCCAGCTTTGTATTTATTATGCTATATAGCTTCTCCATCCATTAAGCCACATACTTAATAAACGTTTGCTTTATTGAATTGTCCTTGTTCTCCTGACACTACCAAAAGCAGTTTTTAAAAAGAGCCAGAGAAACATTGTCCCCATTGTCCATTTCAGGCACAAGCACTTTCACTTTCTCATAAGGTTTGGGGTTTACTTCAGTGTCTCTGGTCATCATTTTGTTTCCTCTACCCTCTGCTGTTCGGGTGAGTTGCCTTGGCATCCTCCAGCCCAACTGATTGTGTTTGAGTGGCAAAAAAGGCATGGACATTGTGAAATGTTTAGAGAGCTTACAGCATAAAAATTTCCATGTAAAATGGTCTTGGCTTTATGAAAATAGAAAAGGGCTTAAGAAAGATAATGATGACAATTAGCCAAAGCATATTGTTAACTACAGCGTGATGTGATTCTCTTCCCCGGACGTTCTCATTCCAAATCGTGATATGAATGGGATGCCTTCCTGACACAATGAGTATCCTCATTAATATCGCCCCCCCCATCCCTAGGCACACAAAGTGATATCATGATTTGTCCTCAAGTTATAACATGGCGCTGTTACATAGGGTCACAAGGCTATTCTATCAAATCTCCTAATGGTAACAAATGTTGAATATCTGCCTCTGGGGATGATTTAAGGCAAGTCTGAAGCTTGCAGTTTTAAGACAGTTTTTTTGCTCTTAGCACACTTTCCTCAATGTCCATAACCCAAAGGGCAAGGTGATAAATCATCCACAGAAAAAGAAGCTGGCAATTGGTGGTAAGTTGTTCCTCCAGCAAAAGTGCTTGTTAAAGGATTACTTCTGACATCGGGTCTTGCTCTGCCCCCCTTTTCCCCTCAAACTACAAAAGTAACTTGGAAAAAAAAATCTCAGAGCAACCAAAGTATTGTGGGTAGCATACGTGTTGCTAAGATACATAAAATTCTCAGACTGAAGAGTTCAATTCTTCCAGCAAAAGTATATGTCACGGATGGCCTTTAAAAAAGCTCCAGCAGCCAAAGCAAAGATATTGTAAAGCAATTACATGTGCAGGAAATACAATTCCTCCTAGTATTCCTCCTTCAGTATGTTTTAGAAGCTGTTAATCCAATTCCTACTTTGGGGATTGTCCATCTTGGTTTTGCATTTTAAGGATACTAGTGGGAGAAGATTGGAAATCCTAGGTAAACAATTCTAATTGAGGTTCATCCAGTTTATGATAAACTCAGTCTAATTTTTTTTTGTTTATACGTCACTACTTCAGCAAAGCTACCTCTAGAGATTTTTCTCTCTATTCTTGCACCCTTTCAACTAAATAAATGTCCTTTCTTTCTCCCTTTCTCCTTTCCTTTTCCTTCTTTCCTTCCCTTTTCCTTTCTTTCTTCCTTCCTTCCTTCCTTCCTTCCTTCCTTCCTTCCTTCCTTCCTTTCTTTCTTTCTTTCTTTCTTTCTTTCTTTCTTTCTTTCTTTCTTTCTTTCTTTCTTTCTTCTTTCTTCTCTTTCTTTCTCTCTTTCCTTCCTTCCTTCCTTCCTTCCTTCCTTCCTTCCTTCCTTCCTTCCTTCCTTCCTTCCTTCCTTCCTTCCTTCCTTCCTTCCTTCCTTCCCTTCTTCCCTTCCCTTCCCTTCCCCTCCCTTCCCTTCCCCTCCCTTCCCTTCCCTTCCCTTCCCTTCCCTTCCCTTCCCTTCCCTTCCCTTCCCTTCCTTCTCATTCTGTTTTAGTTTCCTTTTTCAACTGATAAAGAAAAAAATCTAAAGACAAGTTGAGAAGATATAGTGCATGTAAAATATTTTTTTCTTTTGGATGTGATAAAATCTTGCCTAAGAACATGTCCAGCCTTTTCAGCGGAAAGTCCAGATGGCTTCATAGCCTGTATGGTAGACTTTATTTGATGATGCTTCTTGCAGTATCACCAGGGGAGAGTCTTTCTAAACAAAAGACAGATTTGTGGTTGTGAGGGGGGATTTTGGAGGGGAAAAAGAAGAAAGAAGAAAAAAAAGAAGTTGAGGAAGAAAAATAAAGACCCAATAGTCTCTGAATTAAAAAAAAATTCAGTGAGAAGACACATTCTAATAGCGTGGAGGGATGGTAGTGGAGTTGGCCTGAGAAATAACTGTGTAGAAAATAGGAATAGACCATTCTAGATAGCTGAAAAATTTAGCTTTCTGTTATTGAAGATGACTGGCCCTTGATGAGATTGGTTAAGCTGTTCATCCTGTCTCTCAATCTAAGTATTTCCATGATGTCTGCTATGTGAGATGCTATTTCTGATATCAACCAAGAACTCTGTGCTTCAATTTATTATCAGATGAATATGTGTAAGGAGAGAGGGAGGTTTTGGAAGCAGGTGAGAAAATGAGTGATAGGGGCTGGCAGTGCTGGAATCTTGGATGAGAGTCTCATCTGCTATCCAAATGAGTAACTCCTCATCTCTGTTAGCCACAGCACCCAACTCCTGGGAGAATAAAGTGCCTTTTTTTTTTTTTTTAGCACAGGTGATGTATCCCTTCATTCCTTCTGTGAGGCAAGCCATGAGTATTGAGATGGGGAAACTGAGGCCCAGAGAAAGCAGCAACTTCCTTAAAGTGACCCAAAAAGTCCACAGCTCAGGATCATCAGGTCTGACTTCCTAAGTAAGGTCCCTGTTCTCCAGGCTGTGGCCATTAATAGCATGGCAGTTAGTGGACCTCATTGTCTTCTGCTCTTGTGAATTCTCTTGACATTCTCCAACTTTTCTTATTTTACTGCTCTGATTTTTTATACTATTTGCCAAAGCCAAACAACTTTAGTGAAAAATATGTCCTACCTGCAAGTTATTTTATCCCAAATTGGATCTTTTCATATGGGATCCTGCAATACCCTCTCCTGTTCACTCTTCCAAAGCACATTGTAATTCTCCTGTCCCAAAACTGCTCTGTGAATGCTTCCCCATCGAAGCTCTACATTATGTATTGAGCCTAGGATGATAATCACGAAGGAACCTTGGAAGCCCCTTAATCCAACCCCCTCATTTTGCAGTTGAAGACAGAATTGTAGAGTGGTGATTTGCCCAAGTTCACAAGGTAGTAAATGACGGTGTTGGATCTGAACTCCGTATTGGTGTCTAGGTCGAACACATTTTCTCTACTAGAGAGCTTCCTGAATAAATGAATACTTCTGAATGCTTGAAAATAATTTTCTCTTTAAACTTTATTTCCTTGCAAGCTTGTTTAAATATTAATTTCCGCAGCAAGTAACCTTTTCTATAGGTAGATGAGTTTTACTTCAGCCTAAACCTGCCTAAATTAGAACAAATTTCACTTTAGTGGAGGAAGAAATTCAGGAGGTTTTACTATATAAATACAACCCTGATTTGTGAATTTCTTTTTTCTTCCCATCCAGTAGTCACTTCTGAGTCAATAGCCTCTGATTACCACTTTGGGCAGTAACATGCACAAATTAAGGCTACAATATGAATTGTGATTTGTGCTTCTATAGGTTACAGAGTACCCCTTATTACTGTCATACTCCTTAGGGCCAAGTGCCCTGAAAGACAGGCCCTGTCTGCCTTAAATTTAATTGGTAAGATAATATGCCACATATTTTGTCTTGCATCTAGTGAAGTCTTAGCTCACCTGCAGGCAAGAAAGGAAATAAACCATTTATTAAATGTCTACTATGTGCCAAGTGCTTTATAAATATCATCTCATTTGATCCACACAACAACCCTAGGTGGATATTATAATCCCCATTTTACACTTGAGGAAACCAAAGCAGATAGAGGTTAAATGACTTGCTCAGGGTAACACAGCTAGTATGAATCTGAGGTCAAATTTGAACTCAGGTCTTCCTGACTCTAGACCCAGGCTATCTACTACTTCACCTAGCTGCCTCTTTACCTATGACTATCAATTTCTTGCAGAAACCATACAATATGCTTCTCTTTTCCTCCCCTTATACCCCACAAGGTTTAGATAGGTAGGTATTCTGTAAATACTTGCTGAGCTAAATTGAAGATAAGTAATCTTTCTATTATAAGCTTTTGCAGCATCTTATTATACTTCTCAGGCTTTATTTGGGGTTGTCATGATTTCCATACATGGCTTCTCTCCTTTATTATACTCTTCAAACCATATAGGTCATCCTTCATACATGAAACACACCTTCCTCATCTGTGCCCACTGAGATCCAATTCTTCCTCCAAGCACCACTACTTGTGCCGCTTTATCCATGCCACTTTTCTTGGTACCTGTAGCTGATATTGTTTCCTCCCTCTACAAATTTTCTTAGAGCAGTTTGGAGCTCTTCCTTACCTCTTCTGCATTCTAAATTTCTAAATGTTCTATCTATTGGATTATAAGTTTCTTGAGGGTTGCTATTCAGTTCTATATTTCCATCACCAAGCACATGCATGTAATAAAGTCAGACAAAGTGGCATAGTAGAGAGAGTGCCAATCTCAGAGTCAGGAAGTCCTAGGGTCTTGACCTGGGGTCAAGTTCTTCCACTGACACAATATTGACTCTGTGACTCTAGTTAAGTCAGCTAACATCTCGTTGCCCCCAGGGTCCAAGACTCTATATGCAAAGAAATGTCTGATGTGCTTGGGTCAAAGGTGATTTCACAAAAAGAGAGCTCTCTATGCCAGTAAAACCACAGATTTGGGCCAAATATCCATCCATCTGTCCGTCCATCCATTCTTCCATCCATCTGTCTGTCTATCTGTCTACCTCTATAGATATATCCTATATATCCATATCTCTATGGACATATATATGCATATATATCCATATACAAACACACATATATACATATGTGTGTTCATCTATATATATCTATCTATCTATCCATCTATCTATCTATCTATCTATCTATCTATCTATCTATCTATCTATCTATCTATCTATCCATCCATCCATCCATCCATCCATCCATCCATCCATCCATCCATCCATCCATCCTATCTATCTATCTATCTATCTATCTATCTATCTATCTATCTATCTATCTATCTATCTACACATATAGCAGCCAGGTGGCACAGTGGATAAAGCACTGGGCTTGGAATCAGGAAGATTCATGTTTATGAGTTCAAATCCGGCCACAGATACTTACCAGCTGCGTGACTCTGGGCAAGTCATTTAACCTTGTTTGTCTCAGTTTCCTCATCTGTAAAAATGACCTGGAGAAGGAAATGGCAGACTACTCCAGTATCTTTGCCAAGAAAACCTCAAATGGGGTCACAGAGTCAGATGTGACTAAAATGACTGAATAACAGCAGATCTCTCTCTCTTACTCTCCTTCTCCCTTTCTCCCTCCCTCTTCCCTTCCCCTCCTCCAAATTCAACATCTTGCTAGAGGGAAATGGTAAGAAACCAATGGCAGAAGTCCAATATGGGGAAGGTATGCCAAGAGAACTATTTGCGTGAAATCTGAAGTTTTAAAATACTAGATCAGTAGGAATTCATAGTGTGACTTGTTTCCTAAGAATACTATTGTGATATTAGGCAGCATTAATAGAATCTTAGCAACTAAAACAACAGAAGTAATTATTCTGCTTTACTCCACCTTGGTCAGGCCAAATATGGAATGTGATGTTCAGTTCTGAGTTTCGTATTTAGAAAGGAGTTCTCCAGAAGCTAGTGGCATCTAGAAGAGTGACCCAGATTTGTTGAATCACAAAAATCAGATGATGCCGATATTAATTGGATAGGATATTTGCTCTCATGTGATCTATACAACAAACCTGTGAAGTATGACAAATGATCATCTCTATGTCACAGAGAAGGCAACTGAGGTTTGGAATAGTTAAAGAACTTGCTTAAAGGGACATAGGTAGTAAATGGATGAGGAAAAGTTCAAACCCATGTTTTCCACATCCAACATTATGAAGGTAAAAGAATTGGGAATATCTGGAGAAGAAAAAGCTTGAAGGGGGAGGAGGATAAATAACTTTCAAGAGATTGAAATGCTCTTCAAGCATTTGAAAGGCTAGATCTGTCAAGGAAATAAGTTCATTTTTCTTGGCTCCAGAGGGTAGATCTCGCAGTCACAATTGGAAGTTTCAATGAGGGAGATTTTTGCTCAATATAAAGAAAAAAAACCCTTCCTACCAAATAAGGGTGCATGAAAGTGAGAAGTTTTTCCTCAGGAAGTAACAAGTTTTCCCATTCACTGGAGGTCGTCGAGTGTAGGTTGGACAACTTTTGTTAGAGATAAGTTTTTAAGGCAAACTGGATAAGAGGACGTCTGATATATCTTTCAACTTGAAGACTCAGTGAAATATTTATCTTCTCAAGGAAGCTTTCCTTGATGGAGAAGTCAGAGATTGTTGGGTACAATTGTTAATGGAAACATTAATCTTTCCCAGCATCATCATTTAATAACTTGTTGATAATCAAGTGACCTCTATAATGTTCTCTAAGGAGTGGAAACAACATACTTACATACATGTGAATATACATGTACCTTTCATTTCTTGATAGTGCTTTCTGGATTTTTTCCCATCATATTGAAGATAAATCTACTCTATTACTTACTGTTGCCTGTTGATCTTGTGTTGAACTTTGAGACCAAGTAGAATAAGTCTCATTTCACTTCTGTATGACAACCCCTCAAATATTTGCGATCAGTTATTTTGTCTTCCTTATATCTTTTCTTCAGGCTGAACACTCACAGTTTCTCCAGCTTCAGTTATCATGTAACATGGTTTAACTCCCTTCATTCTCATGTTCCCCCCCTCACATCTTGATTAACTTTAGCTTACTAATTTGCTTTCTAAAATGGGAGCCTAAAATTGAATCCCAAGCATCAGTGTCAGCTCCCAGCTACAATTCCACAAGAAACTTTCCCCTAACCCTCCTTGATTTCAGCATCCTCCCACTAAAATTAGCTCCAATTCAACCTGAATAAATCCTGTCTATATACTGTTTGCATGTTGTCTCCCACATTAGACTGTGTGAACTTTTTGAGAGCAAGAATTGATTTTATTTCCCTTCTTTCTTTGTATCCCTAGCCCTTAGCCCACTCCCTAAATGCTTTTTGACTTGACTGGACTTGAGATGTGGTTTGACCTGAGTAGATCAGCTGTGGGGCCATCACTTTTCCCACTTTAGACAGTTAATAGAGTTTAAGACTACCTTAGTCTTTTCTGCCAGGAGGCCACTGACTCATATTAAGCTTGCAAACGTATTAAATCCCTTGGACTTTTCCCCATGGATTCTTGTCTAACAATGTCTCTCATGCTGCACTTGGGCCGTTGATTTTTTAAAAAACCCCAAAGCATGACTTTATGTTGGTTGTCCTCCATGCTGGAACTCTCTCTTTTCATCCCCACCTCCTGTTTCCTTCAAGAAGTCTTTCCCTATCCTCCTTTATCTTCTGGCCTTCTTTCTGGGTTTTTTCTCTACTGTATTCTATCGATATCTTGATTACAGATGGTTGATTGCATGTTGTACCTCCCATCTGATTGAGTTCTTTGAAGGAACTAGGACTTATTTCCTCTTTCTCTGTATCTTAGCACAGTGTCTGGCACATACTAAGTACCTAATAAATGCTTGTTGACTTACTAGACTCAGTTTGTTGTTCTAGCCTATGGAAACAAGTTGGATACTCATTCTGTCATCTAATGAATGATATATGTTCCTTCCAGCTTTGCATAAATTCTAAATTTGAGTATGATAGTTTTGCTTTTATCTAAGGACTGAAAAGAGCAGGACCAAAAGTCACATTATTTCATTAAAGACATTGATTCACCACATTTGACCTCCTAACTAATTCTGAGTGTAACGAACTGGAGTATCTTCCTGGCCATACAGCTCCATTTTGCTCAGAAGGATATAATATGGAACATTGTAAGCCAATCAGAAGTAAGCCAATAAAAATGACTCCAAAAACAAGCTTAGTCAAACATGATTTTTTACGGAACCTAGAGTGGTTTTTAGTA
Organism: Bettongia penicillata ogilbyi; assembly: GCA_023548195.1. Taxonomy (NCBI): domain Eukaryota; kingdom Metazoa; phylum Chordata; class Mammalia; order Diprotodontia; family Potoroidae; genus Bettongia; species Bettongia penicillata. Next base: position 2,534,734 of record JAJHZJ010000011.1, on the reverse strand, counting down.
ATCACTGCTTCTATTTCTAAGTGCTTATAAACTATTCTTTTAACAATCAATTCTAGAATTTCTCAAGAATCAACCTTATAGCCACTGACCTAAGCCACTTTTTAAATTGATTTGAAGATATGCTTTTCCCCCCTTTCTTCTCCCCAATCCCCTTCAAAACAGCACAAAGTTTACTTATGTTTAGTCCCATGGCATCTTTAAAAAATTCTCTATGATAGCTTAAAGATGATCAATACCACTTTAGCAAACATATTTGCAAGGTTCTTAACGCCTTAGGATATAATTCATTTTGTCAGATGACTTGGTGTCTTTGACCTTTTTCTTATAATCTCACTAATTTTGAATTTTGATTCCCTATTAACTTATTCGGTGATTCTCATTTAATAATAACAGCAACAAGAACAGAAATAAAATAGGAGTAGCGTGAGCACACTTTATCAATTTTTGTATTCTGTTGTACTTCCTTTATGGGACTTCACTGCATTCTTTTAAAGTTATTTGGATATATTTCTTTTCTCTTCTAGATTGTAAGTTTGATACGGGTAGGTATTATAGGATTTAGATCTCAAAGTGACCTTAGTGATCATCTAATTCACCTCTAGTTGAATGCAATTCAACTAACATTTTTAAAGTACACACTAGGGATATGAGTGACTAGGTGGTATAGTAGATAGAGTGCTGAGCTTGCAGTCAGGAACTCATCTTCATGAGTTCAAATCTGGCCTGAGACACTTACTGGCTGTGTGACCTGTCACTTAAGTCTCTTCACCTCAGTTTCCTCATCTGTAAAATGACTTGGAGAAGGAAATGACAAACCACTCTAGTATCTTTGCCAAGAAAATCTCAAATGGGGTCATGAAGAGTCAGACATGACTGCAAAGAAGTGACCAACAGCAAGTGATAGAAAGACAAAAATGAAAGTTGTTACAAGGCACTTCTGTTCTCCTGAGACTTCTATGGTAACATTTTTGGGGTTTATTCATTTTTTGAAAAGAAAATGTCCAAATAAATTATCATGGTATCGTAGAGTAATTCTGTTACTCTTTGCTATAAATAAAATTTGAATACATCAACAGATTTGAAGTCATTTGTGTTCTGAATTTGCATGCTATAATATAAAGGAGCTATTTATTTAATTACAATATAATTTAAATAAAGTACTAATAAAAAAATGAGAAAAGCCATGACCAAACACAGTTACCAGTAAAGTACAATACAACCCAGACAAAATCTTATTTCATCTCCTTTCTTTTAGAATCTCTAGGGTTCATTAACTTAGCTGATTAAATACCAGGAAGGCTAATTAGAATCTCAGGTGAACATCAGCTCTCCTGGAGAAGCTGTTTTAAAATTTCTTGTGGTTTATTTCCCATCATTGAGCTATGTCCTGACAGCTTTGGTATAATCTTGCCAGGTAATTAAATTAATTTGGATGGTATATTTTTAGGGAGTGGTAGGGAAGAGGGCTTAGTGATTAGTGGGTTGATGAACTCTCTAGAAGTGTGTTAAATTATTTTTTTCCCTTTGAAAAAACAATGTAGAATATGTTTCTACCCATCTTCTCTAGCAATTTATTTTTCCTGTTTCGAAAGAGTTATGGAAGTGGTTACCAAGGAGAAATGGATGTAGTTTCTTATAAGGTGGCCTTGGCAAGTGACTAAATCCATCACTTTCATATGGTTAGGTTACAATTGGAGAAAACGAATCCTGGGAGCAATAAGACAGGTTGTTTGTGGGGCAATGTAGGGTTGGGCTAATCTAACACAACCTCATCCAACCGATCACTGCTATTTTATCTGAACTCCTATAGACAAAGTTATCATGTTGAAAGAATATTGGATTACGAATTACATAACTTAAGCTTAAACTTTAATTAAGAATGCACTCCCAAGTTCAATCCCTCCAAGTTTCAATTATTTTCATGTATAAAATAGATATAGTAATACTCACAGTATTCATTTCTGTTTGTGAAGGTTGTTGTGAGGAAAACTATAATCCTTAAAATGCTATATAAATGTAAATATATGATGGGTTGCTAGGTGGCACACTGTGGATGGAGTGGCAGGCCTGGAGTCAGAAAGAATCATCTTTGTGAGTTCAAGTCTGACTTCAGACACTTACTAGCTGTGTGGTCCTAGACAAGTCATTTCACCCTGCTTGCCTCAGTTTCCTCATCTGTAAAATGAGCAGGAGAAGGAAATGGCAAACCACTCCAGTAACTTTGCAAAGAAAACCACGAATAGTTAGATATGCAGAAATGACTCAACAAGAACTACAACAAAATATGTAAGCTATTTCTGTAGTTGAGTGGTAGGATGTAGGGCATGAAATGAGAGAACTGTGGCTGAGTTGAAGTCCTACCTTTGAGGCATAATAGCTATGTGACTATGGGAGAGTCACTTGAGCTTACAGTGCTATGGTAAGTTACAGATAAATTGCCAATATTATTAGTGGAAGGAGTCTCCAAACAGTAAAATCCCAGGTCCAGTATGGTCCTTCTTGACTGCTTTACAGATTCTGGCACTGTGATCAACCTCTTCTCTTAGATACTTTCTCCTCTCCAGATTTTCATGAAATTGTTCTCACCTGGCTCTCCTACATGTCTGACTACTCCTTCTCAGTCTCCTTTGCTGTGTCTTCCTCGAGGTCATACTAACTGCAGGTGTTCCCCAAGGCTTTGTTCCCAGCATCCTCTTGTTTTTTCCCTCTACATAATCTCACTTGTTGATTTTTATCAACTCCTGGTTCACTCATCATCTCTAAGCAGATTATTTTCAGATCTATTCATCTAGTCCTAAATCTTTCCTGAACTATGCCTCATCTCACAAATCACCTATTTGACATCTTGAACTGCATGTTCAATAGACATCACAAATTCAACATTTCCAAAATAATACACTTCCAGTCCTTTCCTCTTTCAGGATTTCCTATTATTGTCCAGGGCACCTTCCTCCTAGTCACCCAGGCTCACAACCTAGGTGTCAACCTGCCTGCCTCACTCTCTCTTGCTTCCCATATCCAGTCTGTTGCCAGTCTTGCCGCCTTTGCCTTCACAACTTTTCTCTTGTACGTCCCCTTCTTTCTACTCATACCCCCGTTACCCTGGGGCAGGCTTTCAGCACCTTCTCCCTGGACCACTGTAATAGCCTTCTGGTTGCTTTCTTGGCTTCAAGTCTCTTCCCACTTCTGTTCATCTTGCACTCAGCTGCCATAGTGACCTTCCTTAGACCCTATCTCCCATAACTGTTGTGAGGGGCAAAAAAGATAATATTAAAAAGTGCACAGCACAATACCTGGCACATAGTAGGTACCCAATCAATGCTTGTTCCTTCCCCCATCCCCTTAAGGACAGATCTGACCATGTTGCTCCATAAACTTCAGTAACTCCCATGACCTTCTGGATTCAGCATAAAATGTTGTTTGGCTTTTAAAATTCTTTGTAACTTGGCCCCTTCCTACTTTTCTGGTTTTCTTATACTTTACTCTCCTCCACGTACTGTATAATGTCATGATGTATGACATAAAGCACTCTATCTTGTAACTGTGCCTTTTTACTGGCTGTCCCCCATGCCTAGAATTTTCTCTTTCTTCATAGCTTTCTCTTGGTTTCCTTTAAGATTCAGCTCAAATTCCACTTTCTATGTGAGGTTTTTCCATTCTTCCTTCCCCCATTCCCCATCTTCCTTCTGAAATGACATCCCTTTTACATTATATGTGTCTTGTATATTCTCAGCACAATGTAAGCTCCTGGATGGCAGGGACCATTTTTGCCTTTCTTTGTATTGGAACAGCACGGGGCTGGGTACAGAGGGAGGGCTTAATGAATACTTCATATCTATCAATATCTTTCCAGTGCTGATTTGCAGTAGTTGACATGCTACTTTGCTTCTACAAAGAACAGGCCCATATCCACACAATGACTGTTGACTGTCACTGTGGAGGCTTATTGAGCAATGAGGCTGATAAAAACACTGTTGTTTCTGGTAAAGGTTGTGAGGTTGATTTCAGTTTGGTCCGTTACTATCTGTACAATCTTGTTACTACTGAGGGTCTATAGAGTCCTACCTTCTGCAAAGAGCTAGACTTTATCATCATCAAAGAACTTGTCTTAAGCCTATATTTGCATGTGCTGCTAACTTGGGTACACTAAGTAAATTTAATGGATATGGGTGTCTGCCTGCTCTGCAAGGGTCCTGAAGATGAATACACTGTGTCATTAGTAATGTCTATTTTTTAAATAATTTTTTAATAATTAAAATAAAAATTTAGCTTTGATGGAATGTGTTGAGGCTGAGGTATATTTGATAAGTGGATCATTGGGATAAAAAAGTACAGGTCATTTTATACTGAAAATACTGTGCTAAGAATGGGGCAGAATCTACCAGGTGTGTTAAGTGGTCAAAATGTAGAGTACTGAAAAGGAATGAAAGATTTTGACATTTCATTTCATCTCAGTTTTCACCCATCCAAAATACCCGAGAGTTGGCTGTAAACAATGAAAAATTGAATTGCAATATAATGCAGTATTGCATAAAGGACAGCATGGTATAGTGGATAGGGAGCCAGTCTTATACAGGAAGACCTGGGTTCAAGTCTTACCTCTGACACATATTGGTGTGTGATCCTGGGCAAGCCACAACTCACAGTACCTGACCAAATTCTCTTGGACCAAAAGTTGCAGAGAAGGGGCCAATATGCATTAGTAGAGCAATTCTTCAGTAAGAGATCAAGGAAATAAGAGGTCCCATAAACACGCCCTCCCCCCCCAAAAAAATCCAGGTTACATTATCATGCAACATTTGTAACATCTACATGTTCATTTGTGCTGGGATGGTCAGGTTTAGGTTGAATTACCTTGAAAATGCTTAGGAATGAGGGTGAGAAATGGAGGAGTCTATTCCAAGAAGTAGAAATGACATAAGAAAGGCAAAGATCAAAGGTGTATTCATGGAGGCAGTGAGCTGATAAGCATGGCTGGTCCACAGTCTGGGAAGGTAGATGGGGCAATGGGTTTTGGTTTTTTGTATCATGATGACCTTCCACACAAACGGCTCTTTTCCTGCTCATCTCTATCACGTGCCTGTGTGAGGTAGGGTTAAAGTTAGTCGTTTCTCTTGATCTCACTAAAGTTAGAACGTCTGGTCTTTAATCTACGTTAGTTCTGCCAGTAAGTTTCTCTGTGACCACAGAAAGTCACTCTTTTTCATGCTATTAGTCCCAAAATTAAAGGTTAGGAGTAGAAGATTTTCAGTTTCTACCTTCTCTCTCATCCAGCTAACACCAGCAATCTTAAGGCCCTAAGTTGGTCAGCCCTGCCCTAGGATCTACATTTTCTGGGAAATCATTGTGGGGCAAACATAGCTGAGTGCCAATGTGTCAAGATTTTTGTGTTTTGGGTGTCTTGATGTGCGTGTTTGATACTTACTATATAACACATAACTCTATGTTGAGTCATACATTATATATACATATATATGCATGTATATATGCATACATATGGGTATGTGTATATATGTATATGTGTGTATATATATTCCTCTGTATATATAGTTTTTTGGCATATACAGATACATACTAACCATGTGATCCTAGGTAAGTCACTTAACCTCTATTTGCCTCAGTTTCCCCCACTTTAAAATGGGGATAATAATAACACTGACCCCCTAAAGTTATCGTGAGGAGCAAATGAAATGACATTTGTAAAGTACACGTAGATGTTGTCCATCCCTCTTAATTAGAAGACCAATGACATTATGATGTTGGGGTCAAGGTACAGTATGTTTGACTGTAACCTATTAATATGCGCTTGGAAGGCTCGTGTTGGCACACAGTAGGTCCTATGTCAATGCTTATTCCGTTCCCTTCCTCTTCCTGCTCCTAAAGTTTGAAAAGCACTTTATATACATGATCTCACTGCATCCTTACAATAAGCCAGTGGGGTAAATATAGATATTTTATTACTGCCACTTCACAGATAAAGAAAACAAAGAACAAAAAGGTGTTTGTCCCTGGTCACAAAGCTTTTGGTCTGTAGTGGGATCAAAACCCAGTTACTTCTTACTTAACAATACCTCATGTACATGCTGCCTTTTCTATGCCACACTGACTCTGTATGTGTGAGTGTGTGTATGTGTATGTGTAATCAGAAAACCTGTAATCTACTACTGACTCTGCCACTTTCTAGTGATATGACACAGAACAAGCCATTTGCTCCCCGTGAGTCTCAGTTCCTCATCTACGAAGTGAAGAATCTGTGTGGTTTTTGCTTTTCTTTGTCAGTAACTATGCTAAGCATGTACTATTTACCTTACAGGTTGTTGTAAGGAGCAACAGAAATGTGGTGTACGTAACCACTTTGGAATTTCTATACAGGTATTACTATCAATAAAAATTATTTCTCAATTTTCCTGTTTTAAGAATGAAGATTTTTTCACATATTGGGATATGCTTCTACCTTTAATATCTGAAATGACACATAGTAGGTGCTTAATAAATATTTAGGGAATGAATGAATGAATGCATAACATCCCTGTAGAAATAGGCAGAAAATAGTGATCTATCTCATCTCCCACATTGAAGTCATTTGTCACCAGGATGAATGCTGCCTGCAATGCTAAGCTCAGCAAATACAGTTCTAATTAAAAATGACAGCTGTTTCACAAGTTTATTTACAGCGATAATGAGCTTAAAACCTTGTGAACTTTTGAAATTTTGGAGAAAAGAAAAAAGAAAATGTTGTCATGTAGTTAGCATGTGTAAGTGTTGAACTTAAAGAAAGTATACCAAATGATTGTCTTCTACACCCAAAGTAGAACAAGAGGAAAGGGGGGAAGCTCTGGTATGAGGGCTTTCTGTTGATATGAGGGTGAATTTCTTGTTATCTGTTGTTACAAACTAGAATTATTTTCCATGGGGAACTGGGAAAACTTCAGGGTCCATTTTTTCAAAACAGGAGTGATCCTTATGAAGTCAGTTTCACAAAGGTGGATCTGCTTGAATTTGGGGGAGGAACTAAATGTTCTCTTGAGATCTATTCCAGTTGTATTCTAGAGGGGAGTCACCAATGGGCAGTAGAAGGGTTTCTTCCCTGTTAACCCAGCCATACTGACCATACTCTTATCTTGAAACCTATCTGCCTTTTGGGGATCTGCAGAACAGAGGAGGCAGGGGAAAAATAAAGGCTAGAGGAACAGAAAATGAGAAGGAAAATAAATTTAAGAAAGATCTACGGGAAGGTGGGATGCAAAAAGAAGATAAATGACAATTGTAGAATTGTTTGTACCTATTTAGAGTTGGGTGAGTGGAAAAACAAACACACCAGGCTGTTTTAGAGACAAAGCAAGGTACTATTCCCCTCCCTCCTTTCTCTATCTCAAGAAAGTATATTAGGTGAAAGAGCGCTCAATTTGGGGTCACATAATTTGAAATTCTGATTCTGCTACTGCCTCCTGTGTGACCTTGGCCAAATCACATTATCTCTGGGTCTCAGCTGCATCATGTGTTAAATGAGGGGGTATAAAAGCAAGTACCTCCACATACGGAGGAGGACCTCCTATCACAAGTTCTTTAGATCTGCTTTTCTAAAAGGAAAGCAATTTTTGAAGGGTCAACAATAACTTTAATCACATGTATCATTCACTTAGTTCAGGAAAAAAGTCAACACCCTGAACTTCAGAGAAAACACAGAGAAATCAAAATCAACAGACAGGGCTTCCAGCTGTCTGACAAATCAACAGACAGATAACTGTCTGACCATACACACATAGTTACCAGAGAGAGAAGTACCAACATCTGGGTTTTCAAAGCCAGGGTGGGGCTGGGGGTTCCTTAGGCTGTCCAGAATCTCATTTGGCCAAAAAACACTTCCAGTGAGTAAGCCCCAAAGTAAAATCCTCATCTCAGAGTATTTATACATTTTTCAGAGCCAGAGAGTATCACAACCCTTGAGAGCCAGTGCCTTATTAACAAAAGGTGTGGGCCTTTTTACAAATCTCCCCTAATTAATGGGAAGGCCCATTAATAGATGGGGAAGATCTTTCATCTGATTAGCATTACAGGGGGTTAGATGAGCATAGGGTTTCTCAACTTTGGGTCTGTGAACTTTACAAACTATATTTCAGTAACTATATTTCCATTTAATTGGTTGTCTTTGTAATAGACTAACTTCATGCATTTTAAAAATACTATTCTGAAAAGGGGACCATAGACTTCACCAGATTCCCAAAGACAGCCATGTCACACACAAAAGGGTTAAAAACCTCTGAACTAGAACTGTCACTAAAGTCACTTCAAGTCTAAAATCGTATAATAATATTACTAATAGCATTTATATAGTGCTGCAAAGATTGCAAAGTGCTTTACAAATATCACATTTTAGCCTCAGCACAACCCTAGGAGGTGAGGGGCTATTATCCTCATTTTACTGATGAGGAAAGGTAGTGGTTAAGTGCTTTGCCCAGGGTTATAGAGCTAGTCCATGTCTGAGGCAGGATTTGAACTCAGGTCACCCTGACTACAGACCCAGTGCTCTATCTACCTTGCCACTGTGGTGAATCTGTGGAACTACATGAATCCCATCTGACTCTTGAGCTCTCTGATCTGAGACCACTGCATTTATTAAGGTCTACTGTGTGTTTTTCCTCACTGCAAAGTGATAAGAGCTGACATTTTTATACAGTCTTAATGACTGTAGATTGTTTGAGATATATTGTATCATCTTACCCCTACGAAGGCCGGTAGTGACTACATGTATCATTGTCCCCATTTCATGGATGAAAATCCGACCTGTACATTTAAATGATCGCCACAGACACAGAGCCAGGATCTGAAGCTTGAGTCTTCCTGATTTTAGGTACAATGTAGTGATACTATATTGGCAGCTAGGTGGCAAAGCAGATAGAGTGCTGGACCTGGAATCAGAAAGACCTGAGTTCAGATCCTACCTTGGACCATTTATGACATGTGTAACTCTGGGCAAATCCCTTAACTGCTATTTGCCCTAGTTTCCTGTAATAAAGAAATTATGATTGCATCTCCCTCATAAGATTGTTACAAAAATCAAATGAGTTCACATATATAAACTCTCTATATAAAATATACAGAAACTATATATATATATGCATATCTATAAAACTATAGAAATACTAGCTGTAAATACCATATCTTATTAAACAAAATGCTTGTAGCAATAGCAAATTAAGAGAAGGTTTGGTCCCTTCTCTTGAGAAGTTTACAGTCTCGTTCAGTTAAGGTCTTTCTGGAACTGAAAGCCTGAAATTAAATTCTTCCTGGAAATCTTGGGTCAATTTAAGAAACTGAATGTGATAATTGACTGTCACGGTGTCCTAAATTGCTGGAGAATTTTGGACTTACTTGGGTGAGTAGTCTAATCCTCACCTAGTACTTACCTCACTCTTAATTACCAGAAACTCATTTTTCCCTTCCATAAGCATTCCCAGAGAAACATCTATCTCTTGAAAGGCTCAAGTAAAATTAAAGCAGTAAAGCTGATCATTCAACTTGGAGGAGAAATGAGAAAGAAAAAAACTAAGTTTCCATTTTGCCTGTTGCCTGATTCTTAGGCAGCTGGTTTTCCTTGATACACTAATCTCCGCGTTCTGTATTGATCTCTCAGACTGTCTGAAAACCAGTGTAGTGTTCAGTCTGTTGTATATCACTGAAATGATGAAGGCAGTTTTCAGTGAGGGATGTGTGTGTGTGTGTGTGTGCGCATGCGTATGTCCACGTGTGCCCACCCTGCTCCATGCACACACCTCTGAGCTTCTTTCCTTATCAGAAAATAAAAAATTGGAGCAGCAGCCTCAACGAACTCAGGAGCCATTTTTTTTGTCAGAGAGACCCACGTTCTTAGATGTTAGGACCAGTGGTCAAAAGACTGATGAGAGAGGGAACGGGGTCTAGGAAGTTCTCCAAAGCATTTCAGGGCTATAATTTTGGTGTGGCCATTAGAGTCAGACAAAGCAATTTTCTCAGGTCCCCCCTTTCTTTCGCTGTTCTGAATTAACCCACTTTCCAAATTCTGGCTCAAGTCACGCTCCCTCTGACTATGCCACCGTCCATAGAGATTTTAGCCTCCTCTAACCTCATAAAACATGTACTGTCCTTCAGATAAACATGGGCTGGAAGGGTCAGGAAAGGCTTCATCTGAGGAGGTGACCGGTGATTTGAGCCTTGAAAAATGGGTAGGATTTTTTTTTGTGGGGTGGGGTGGGATGGGGCAAGAGAGAGGCCCTCCAGGTAGAGGATGCTGGGAAGAGTTAGAAAGAGGGTGCTAACTGGGAAATAAGATACACAGGGTATTGTCTTAGAGGAAAATAGAAGGGTAAGGGGATAAGAGAAGGGGGGGTGATAAAAGGGAGGGCAGATTGGGGGAATGGGTCATCAGAATGCACACCATCATGGGGTGGGGGGAAAGGAGAGATGGGGAGAAAATTCAGAACTCAAAATCTTGTGAAAGTGAATGCTGAAAATTAAAAATAAATTGATAAATAAGAAAAAAAGAAAGACAGTGCTAGAAAGGGGGCAGGCATCATCATCTCCTTTGAGTCTAGAAGGGAGGGAGAGTGTGGAGGAAGTTTTCTCCTCTCTTAATTCCTGGCAGGCTCCACTGCTCAGAACTGTCTAATAAGACATTAGTTTTACTACAGTCCCATCATTCCCTGCAGTCTGACCATACATTTCTGGGCTTCACTGAACCCTTTATTTAAGGTTTGATTGGTTAGTGGACTCAGAGAATCTGGATTTGAATCTAACTTCCAATACTTAGTAGCTATGCCTCAGTAAAGTGACTCATGCTTTGTTTTATCAATGGAAATGATCCCAAAGAAAACACAGGACTTCTTGTGATACTGTAGTACCTTCAGGTCCACTGGGCCTTTCGATCTGCTTTGTGACTGAACCATGCTGTGTTTTGTCGTTGTCGTTGTTGTGTGTGTGTGAGTGTGCATGCATGCAGGTGCCTGCATGTGCTGAGGAAACCCATGCACCATTTCTCAGAATAATATTTTTAAAATAATGGAAGGAATTAGTAAATTACTACTAGAGCTTAGTAAAAATAAAGATGTATTTTTTCCCATAGAAGTTCACAGATCCCCAGAAATCTACCCATAGATGCCCATGGATCCCACCTTAAGAACCTCTGCCTTATTGGAGTTCCTTGAAAACAGGGAATATCTTATCTTGCTTTTTGTGTCCTGAATGCTCAGAAGAGTGAACATATTTAATTTTTTTCATTTGTACTCTCATTTATTTATTCATTCATTTCTTCCTCTGTAAAATTAGGGAAATGGACTAGAAGCTTTCTTAATTCCCTTCCAAATATGACATTCTAAGATTCTGTAATCCTGGCTCTGAAGTCACAGAGAGTATGATTTCTTCAAGAATCTGAGGCCATTCTGTGCTTTCATTTGTGTGAGGAGGTCCTTTGGGAATGTTGTAGTATATTTATTAGCCATTTTGAATTGCCCAGAGGGTGGAATATAGGTAACATCTGTAGACCCATGGCTCTCTCTAAATGGGGTTAAATTATCACATGAGGGAAGCACAAAAGATCCATAGCTTGCTACAAGATATTCCCCATGTATAGACTAACCTGTATCTGATAGTGTTCTTTTCCTGGGGGAAGGGGATGGAGGAGGAGTGGGAGGAGTGGTCACTTATTTATTAAACAAGCACTTAATAACCTTCTCTCATGTATATGTACTGTAACTATTCATCAGCCAAATCTATTACAACCTGGGGCAGCTAGGTGGTGCAGTGGATAGAGCACCAGTGTAGAAGTCAGGAGGACCTGAGTTCAAATCTCACCTCAGACACTTGACACTAACTAGCTGTGTGACCTTGGGGAAGTCACTTAACCCCAATTGTCTCATCCTGAGTCATCTCCAGTCATTCTGATGAATATCTGGTCATTGGACTCAGATGGCTCTGGAGAAGTGAGGCTGGTGACCTTGCACAGCCCTTCCTCACTCAAAACAAAGTCAAGTGAAAGTCATGTCATTATTTCTCTGATGGCGTGGTCTTCTTCGGCAACAAAGGACAAACACACAATTATAACCCACAATTCACAATGCCTTTCCATAGTATTTGTAACCCTCAGTGGTATATATTAAAAACCAAATCCAAAAACCATAATCATTTAGCAGACCTGCATGTTCGGTTGTTGAGAATGCCATTCTTTGGCTGCTTCTTTCAGGAAGTCTCATGTGCTTAAATCATGGCTGGTAAGATAGTTTTGTATACCCTCGGAGCTAAGAGTGACCTTGGAGGCTGTCTTATCCAACAGCTCATTTTAAAGATAATGAATGAAATGAAGCTCAGACACTTGCTCAAAGTCACAGAGGAGTAAGTAAGAACGGGCCCAGTGTGGAGGGGTGTGGTTTTATCATTAGCTTTTCTCCTTCCCTCAACAGCCAAATCAATGGTAATGATTTCCTCTAGGAAAAGGACCAATGAGTTGTCAGTGGTTATCCTCTCCACTAGGGGTGCTAGCATATGCAACATAGAAAACAGCAGATTCTCAACTCCAAATACAACAGACTTTCCATTTTATACTGCTGTGACTTATCTTCAGTGTTTTTTACTTTCCCCAAATCTGTAAAATGGATCACCTACCTGCCAGGGTTGTTGTAGAGATCAAATAAAGTAATATTTGTAAAGTATTTAGTAAGGTACTTGGCACATAGTAGGCTCTTAATCTTCTCTCCTTCCCTCCTTTGCTCTCTCCCTCTGTCTATTTCTTCCTTCTTTTCTTTCTTCCTCTCTTTCCATCTTTTCTCCACCACCTCCTCCCTTCCTTACCTTTCTTCTTTCCCTCCCTCCTTCATGTCTTTTCACTCCCTTTCCTCCTTCCATCATTCCCTTCCTTCGTCTCTCCCTCCCTTCTCTTCTTCCTTCCTTCTCTTCTTCCTCCCTCCCTCCCTCCCTCCCTCCCTCCCTCCCTGCTTTCCTTTCTTCACTTTGTTATGGACCAAAATCAAGACACAGCCTTTCTTTGAGCTTTGGATTCCCATCTATAAAATGCTAGATCAACAGTTTTTTATTAAATGCCTACTCTGTGCCAGACATTATGCTAAGCACTGTAACAAAGAGGCTTATATAATCTCCATTGTCCTAGTTCTAAATTCTAGGATTCTAAGATATCTATTTAATATAGACCACCTCATGCAACCCAGGTAGTAACATCAGTTATGTAGCTCAGACTCCTTTAATGTAAAGCTTTTATAAAAATGTGCTTGTCTGTTTAGCTTTCTTCTGAGTTTGTAGGTCTTGGGAAATGCTTGTAGCTATCACTGCTGCCTACCAATACATTTTTTCCAGCCAACTGGCAGTGCTAAAGATCCATTATGTGTCTTTTGCTAACTAGTAATATTGCTGAAATTCACAATGACTGAAAATCAGTCATTTAGAACACTCTGCAGGGCAATTTCTAACATCAGTTCTTGATGAAGAAAGGAAAGGCAATCTGGAAAGACCCAAAGAGAAAAAAGAGAAAAAAAATTTTTGGTGGACTTCCGTTCCATAGTACTCTCTTGCTCAGAATTCCAATAATTAATGTCCAGTTTATTTTTTGAAACAATGAAATTGGAAATCCTCCTCTCATTTTCATTTACTTTTAGGACCATTTTTATTTCCTGATAAAAACAGTCCAGTCATTAACATAACCCAAATGACAACTAGGAATTATGACAACTAGGGTAAATTCAGTTGAACGTTAAGAAGGGTCATGATGTGAAGAGCTGTTTCCCAGACTATTTCTCATCTCAGAGATGTTCAGTAACTAACTGCCCTAGCTCTATATGGAGGAGAACATTCCTCACCCTGAATCAGCCTTTCCCTAGGCCCAGAGATTATTGTGCTTTGAAGTACCCTCTCTCCTGGTGTGTGGTGTGCTGCAAAGTCACTGAAATATACCCTCCCCTTAAGAACCCATCTAAAAAAGGAAGCATTCCCTCCTTGGAACAGCTCTGACCCTGAAGTGTCTACTTTCCACTTCTAGGACATTCTTGGAGGATGGTTTCCCAGCTGATTCCTTATGTCTGGCTTTCCCAGGACCTATGTTAACCTTCTTTCTGGAAATAAACCAGATAGGGAGTAGTATCATCTCGCCAATGAACTTCTTACCTCCTCCTTTTATATTGGAACCTTAAACCAGGGGGCTTGTATTTTTGTTTTCTGTGAAACAAAGTTTTTTTTAGGAGCAAAGTCTCTCAGTTGTTCTGCTTTAAATGTGGCAGTATTGTTAGCAACATAAGATCTAGCTCTTGGCAGCATGGTGGATAGAAGCAAAGTCAGTCTTTAACATGAACCTACCTCCTCTTTTAAGCTCTCTTTCCTCCATCTGTGTCATTTCTCCCTTCTCTTCCAAAGACCTATTCTATCTCCCATTCCTTCAGGGACTTATGATCAGTCAGCTGAGGACTTAGTTTCCAAGATAAATCAGGTATCTTCCTTGTGCAACTAGAGGCTTATAGTCAGAGGACAAGCTTAGGATCTTATTTAAAAGCTACCAGTCTTTGCAAGTATGAAGATTCCTTTTATAAATGTGAGACAGTTCCTCCAACTTCCACTTATCAGTTGTACTAGTTAAAATGATAAGGTTTGTTGTACCTATGGATTCCTGGGGCTCCTACAGCAATTTGTGACCTCTTGGGGGATCTCAAGCCTATAGGCTGGAACCAACTGACAAGGTAAATAAAACATTCCTAATGGGCAGTTATATGGGTACACTGGCAACAAAGGAAGAGATGGGGAGAGTCTCAACCTTAGACTGTGTGAGATTGTTGAAAACTAATTCCATTTTTCTCCACCTCCAGCCTTGCCCTTACAAGATGGTAGAACTCTCTCAATGAAGAACTTTTCCCAGTGACAGAACGCCAGTAGAATCTTAGAAAGCAATATTGAAGTGCATTAATGGAATTAGATTTGGTGGTGTCCTCATTGACAGGAAAGTAGAAAGCCTGTACTATACTCTTAGTTCCTTCAGAACATTTTTTTATATTAAGCCTCAGTGCCAGCCCATGATTCACACATTCGTTTGCCGTGGCTCTGGGCATATGGGCATGGCTGAGTGAATGCAAAGCATCCTGGATGTCATTTTTGGCATGGCTGATGTTTCTAAAGCCTCCCAGCAAGCCATACATCATGAAATATTGATACGGTTCCACTAGGCTGCTGTACCTGACATTTGATTTATAGCTTAAGGTGTTCGTTTTTAATTCTAAACAGTCAATGAAGGCTCAAAATAAATGTCATATTTGCAGTGCTCAGAGCTCAGAGTAGTGCCTCCAGAGTTGGGAAGGGAGTTACCAAAGGTTGCTTTCTTCCAATTGGCTCTTCCTGGGCTGACCATTGGCTGAGCTCTGGAAGGCTTAGTGATTAGTCATCATATTGTGATTTCCCTTCCCCCTGCCCCCAACATCTCAAATATTTATCCTGTTAAATATCAACCTCCAGAATATTGCCTTCGTTTAAGCTTTTCACGTTCCAATGATTTTTTATTATTTCCATCGACCAAAATAAATGAAGAAAATGTTTCAGACTACACTTGGAAGCATGTAAAAATCAATAACTGGATTTAAAAAGATTTAAAATGTCTTGAATACATTCATTTTCAAACATTTTCTACTGATCTTAAAATAGCTTTTCTTGGAGCATAACACTTTTTTTTAAAGTAAAATACGGAGCATTAAGGGTATAATTGTCATTTTAATTATAACTCAATCACCCTATCTCCTTTGCATAGAAATTATAGTATTTATGGGAAGATTTTGGGTACTCACAAATATTCAGAAGCAATTAATTCAAAAGGTGTCTTTTTTGTTATTGCGGTTACTGAATATGGCTTTTGTAACATTAAATGCTTTGCTTTGTCCAGGCAAGAAAGCGGGTGTGTGGGTACAGCTCATTTTATCTTCATTTTCCCCCGGCATTCTCATTTCCAAACGTTTTTAAAAGTCCTAACTGCTGAACATCTTTTTTTTTTCCTTTTCACAAAATCCCAATTCCCCCTTTCCGTGATTTTACTTTTGCTTTTTAGTCTGATTATTTAGGGACAGGGAGTACATCTAAGTACAGGATATTCAGAATTGGCAGAAGTTTTATTTTCATACTAACATCACAGTATTAAAACAATGCATCCAAAAATGAAATGGTAGGAACGTATAAAATGTCAGCGATCCTTCAGAAATTCTTCTCTTTGCAGTCACTTTCTTAGTTCAATTTATTCAAAATGCTGTCTGGCTAAAATACAATTGAATTTCTATTGAACCTAAAGGGCCTAAAAAAGAAATATTAAAATAATAGATTTTCTGTCTTTTTTCACCGAAGGGATGATGTGCTAAAAATACCTTTTGCTCCTGATCTACAAAATCGTGTGTGTGTGTGTGTGTGTGTGTGTGTGTGTGTGTGCGTGTGTGCATGTATGCACACATGAGTGGCCTCATGAGTACGGGTGTGTGTATTTTTCTTTTCATGTGCCAAATGCAGAAAGGCCATTTTTCTCCCAGTTAAACCTCCAATTTAAGATTTGGTCCATTTCCTCTTGTGCCTTCGCTATGAAGACTGGAAGGGAAATCATTTTTATAGGCATTACTATGGCAAAATAAAATGGTTCCACTTTTAGAAAAAGCCATAGAAAGATTTCTTCCTGCTCCCTTTATTTTTGCTGACTTTTCCAAGGCAACTCTTTGTTTTCTACTGTAGCTCAGATAATTTCCCCTGGAACAGTATTATAGGTAAAGCCTGACAACACAGATATTGATCTGCAAAGTGAATATTACACTTTTTTATTAATCAGTAGCAGCATTGTAAGTGGATACAATCCTATCAGGATTTTAAGAGTTTAGCATATTTTATTAGGGAAAACAAAAAGTACATAATATATTTTTTAGTTTTTTCTATTAATAGTGGTTTAATGTCAATAAAAAATCTAATTATAAAGAAGAGGTATAACCATCTCTTGATTTTGGGTGGCAAGTCCCAATGTGTAATTTTTATTAGGTGGAGCTCATGTAGTATTTTGTTTTGCATCATGTAATGTTAGAGTTAGAAAGAAAACTCATGTGTGCCATATGAGGACAGAGCCATACCTTAGCTGATGTTACCCGACCTGTACAACATAGGCACTTAATAATGTCTAATGAATGAATGCTATTAGCTTTCTTTTTTTACTTTTATTTCCCTTTGCAGCCCATGGCCAATCAGATAGCCAAAAAGCATTGGATTTAGATTCAGGAAAACTTGATGTCATTCTGGCACCTATAGGGCAATCTACTACCCCATCCACATTTCTGAACTTCTATTCCAGTCTAGAAAATGCGGATAATGATGCTTCCATTAACCACCTCACAACAATGGTTATGAGAATTAAATAAAGTAATGCTTATGGTGTCTCTTTGCAAACTCTTAAGTACCATATGAATATACTCCTACTGGTGTTATTCATTAGTTCATGACCTAGATTGGAATAGCAGTAGGATATCTGACTAGATTGCTTCGGAAATTGCACATTTCCTACACTAATCTTACATTTCTTTACTGTTTTACTCGAATCATCTTCTGGTCATTTTTTGTGACTCTAAATCATGGGATAAAAAGTTCTAAAAAGAGTTATAATTACAAATAAAGACAAGACATGGTTGTCATAAGAAAATGGTAGCATGCTACCCAAGGTAAGGTGTAGGAAGTGGCAAAAAAAGAGATATTAATGGGGATATGAGTAACTAGAAAAGGAGGTGGCAAGATTGAGAGATGAACAATTCAATTCCAGGGGGTGGTGCCCTTCACTGTAGGTGTGAGTATTACCACTCTGACTCCTTCCATTATCCCTCCTCCTTCCTCAATTCAATTTCCTACCACTCTACAACTTTACAATCAAATGTTCTCCTTTCAGAGTACTGACTTTTAGCCATACAATTATATTGCCTTCTCTCCTTAAATTTGTTTGGTTGAATAGGTCATATATGTGTGTGTGTGTGTGTGTGTGTGTGTATGTCTATGTGTCTGTCTGTGTGTATGTATATATGTATATATATATATATATATATATGTATGTATGTATATATTGGTTTCTCTTATTAGGATGTAGGCTCCTAGAAACTAGAAATGGTCTTGTCTTATATATTTTCATCCCCAGGGCTTAGCACAATGTCTGTCACATAATATACAATTTTCATTTAACTAATTAGTTTGCATCCCTTGGGTATTTGTTCCCTGGTAGAATTGAAGCTTGAGGCCAGCGACCATTTCATGTTTGTCTTTGTGGCCTAAGCACCTACCATGATGCTTGACATTTAATAGATGTTGATGGAATAATTGATTGACTGATATTCATACCCCTCAGTCTTAGTTGCTATGTGTGCTCACACCTTCCTGGAAACACATCAACCTGGTTCATGCCTTTTATTAGGAGGAAATATAGATCTATGAAGGGTTGAACCTGGAGTCAAATCCTTAAGATGACTGTAGCACCAGATGATAGAGCTGCATCAAGGTTTAAGGTGCTGTGCCCCTGAGTGATGGCCTAAGCTGAACTGCATTACAGAGAGACTCAACAGAATAAAAGTTTGTTGCTGGATTTTATAAGATCTGTGCATTCTTAAGGCTATTTCTTTATGTGATATAATTCAGAAAACATTGGGACCATGACATTTTTATTATTCACTTTTTATGAAATCCACAAATTTATTAACTTTTGTATTGATAAATAACTGGTAGGCAGAGATAATTGTGATTTCAACTTGAAATTTCCATTCCCTAGCTTGGAGTGATCCTTTCCTGTAGGGAGCCTTCCTTCCCATTTGTTAATAATGAATGTTACAGGAGCAACTTGGCATTTTCCTACTCTCCTTCTCTCTCAGTACATAAAAAACGAATAGATCTAGGATTACATACAGTCAGGACAAAAAAAGCTGCCTACCTGACACATCAAGGAGATCTCAGTCCATGCAGTTAAACCACTGCATAAAGGCAGAATGGTGCTACTTTTACCCACTGTTCTCTTGCCACCCCAGGTCTCCAGCATGGCTTGTTGTAGCCTCTGCCCATGGTCCTCAGAGAATGAAGGGATTAATTCTAGAGTGAAGATGCTTGGTCATCAGCCTTCTGCTTCTATAGATCATATCCAGTTTTTGGACTCACTAGGGACAAGGCTATTAAATCTATGGAGGGAAGTACTGCGGTTTGGAACACATGTGTATGAGTGTGCAACCTTAGTAAGGTGGTCTGGTCAGCAAATGGAAGTGACTTTTTTTTCCAGAAACATGAAAATCTAAACTCCAGGGTAATCAAATATGACCCAGTCATACTGTTAAGGTATATCATGTGTATTTCTATTTGTAATCACTATGAGACTGATGCATATAGGGTTCTTTTCTTGAAAGCCTAAGCCATTTCCTCTATCTTACCTCTTTCTGGTCATTTCCATGGATAACATTTACAGGTGTTTCCTTAGGGAGGCAGAATTAGACTTGGGAAGGCCTGGGTTTGAATCTTGTTTTTGTCACTTACTACCCTGGCCAAGTCATTGAATAGTTCTGGCCCTGAGTTTTTTCTTATGCAAAATAAGAGAAGTGGAATAGATATGGTCCATTCCAGTTCTAAATTGTTATTCCATTTTACCTGTAAAAGAGATAATATCCCTCTTAAATTACCTAATGGATCAAATACAGATGGGCTAGTGAACCATCCATGTAATAGAACTAAGTATATATTTATTATATATATCATATATAAGCAAACTAATATATATACAATATATAAAATATATGTATTTGCATTTATTTGTATATATACATATATGATTTTATATATACATATATGCACACATATATTTATATATATATACATATATCTATATCTATCTCCCTTTCCCTCCTTATATCTGTATGTGTGTGTGTGTTTGTGTGTCTGGAGAGAGAGAGAGAGAGAGAGAGAGAGAGAGAGAGAGAGAGAGAGAGAGAGAGAGAGAGAGAGAGAGAGAGAGCACAAGAGCAAGAAATATAACCAAAAATAAGTAGAAAAATGACAATTTCAATAATTTGGTTTTTTTGTAGGCAGAAAAATATTTAGGGATGATTGAACACTATAGATCTTAAATCTTTTTAAGAATGGATTTCTACCCAAATGAAATTTTTGTGTAGACATAGTTTGAGAGATGAATTAAGGGTCAGGAGAATCTTGTGACCAAACAGATGGAAAACCTCTCACTGCTCACAGGACTTTAGAGCCTGAAGGGATCTTAGAGACAATCTAGTTCAATGCCTTCATCTTACAATGGAGGAAACTGAAGAACAAAGGCTTGCCTAAGGACATATGGCAAGGAGCAAGGCTTTTTGACATACCCACTTGGCAACAATGTAGCACACGATCTCTGTGAACAGACCAGTCAATCTGGTACCATGCCTTAAACCCAAATCACTTTGCCTCTCATTGATTGGCCAATAATAGGTCCCAGCCAAAGTCCCACCTGGTCATTATCACCTGATGGCTGAAAGTGAAAGTAAATATCAACTGTTTCTGTTTTGTCCA
The DNA here is from genome assembly GCA_023548195.1 of Bettongia penicillata ogilbyi. Classification (NCBI taxonomy): domain Eukaryota; kingdom Metazoa; phylum Chordata; class Mammalia; order Diprotodontia; family Potoroidae; genus Bettongia; species Bettongia penicillata. The sequence continues at coordinate 2,514,187 of JAJHZJ010000011.1, read as the reverse complement.
GAAACCCTTGGAGTCTCTCTCTTCTAGATTGATTTTGTTTTGACTAGGTAAAAGAGTACTCAACGCCTCATTTCTTGCCTAGTCTTACTCACTAAATGGGCATTGCCTTAGTCAAACTGAGACCTGGGAAAGACCTTAGTTTCAAAAGGCCAAGATCTCCCACTGCATCCAGGGCCATCTCCAGTCATCCTGATCTATATCTTGCCACTGGACCTAGATGGCTCTGGAGGAGAAAGTGAGGCTGGTGACTTTGCACAGCTTTCCCTCACTTGAATCCAATTCACTTGCATGTTATGGCATCACCTCAAAGATATCGTGCTCCTCGAAAATGAAGGACAAGCAACAAGAATCTGGTGGAAAAATCAGTCATGCTATGGGGTCACATAGTCAGGAAAGACTGGTTGAGCCAGGAAATCAAGCAATTATGGAAGTAAAAAAAATTTAATTCCTCAGTAGGATCTGGCCTGATGTCTAATATTCTGAAGTATGATTTTTGAACAAACAAAGATGCTCTTGCTCCAACAGTTTACAACATGAATCTGCTATTTCAGGATCCAGAGTGAACACTTAAATTATGTGGAACTAAAACTTGGACAAACTCCCTTCCCTCCTCACTCCCACCCTCTTTCCCCCATCCCCAAGCAGGAGGGGAACTGGAGGCTCAGAATCTTTATAGAAGCACTTATATTTACAGGCTTTTATGCTTATACATTATATTTACAGTTAACAATCATTTCCTCATTAGAGTTCTGTGAAATAGGCAAAATATTATTGTCCCCATTTTAAAGAAGAAACTAAACCTCACAGAAGTTAAGGGTCTTGCCAAGGTCACATAGTATCATAGGTAGAGTTTGGACATAAACCTATCCTGCCTCCAATCCATTAAATTGCACTATTTCTCTTAGTTGTATCCACCTTATATATGTGTTGTCTACCCCATCACAAAGTGAATTGTTAGACAATAGGAAGTCCCCTTTTCCCCCAGTGCCTTTTGCATATAGTAAGTGCTAATAAGGCCTTCATTCATTCAATCACTCATTTATCACTTTATATCTCAGGAGTGCAGAGGATTCAGGTTTGCAAGGGACTATAGAGAACACCTCCATTTTGTAGATGAGGAAACCTATGTCTTGGGGGAGAGGCAGCAACATGGCCAAAGTCACATTTTGTACTATACTGTATTCTTGTGTATGTGCACTCTCCTCCAAACTATGTTATGTGTTAATTTAATACCATGTCCAGTTCTTATCCTTAGGAAATAACACACTGCCTTAGACATGGTAGGCAGCCAATTATATATATATATATTGATGATAATATTTCAGGTCCATATAAATGCTTTAAGGTTATTAAAAAAAACCATCTTCACAGCCCCCCTAAGGCACAGTTAAAACAAGCACATTGGGATAAAATGACTTGCCCAGGTTTAGCAAGTATCAGAGCCGAGCCTTGATGAGGTCAAGGTTCTTTGATCTCCACTCTGTTGTTGGCATTGGTGGTGGTAGATAAGAACTTACTCTTCTAGGGAAATGAGAGGTAGAAAGAAACAGTACTCTAATGTTCAAGCTTCCAGGGGACAGTATCTGCTCTCAGGAAGACAGCATCAGGGAAAGAAAGAACCCATGGCATCTCCCCAGGAAGACTGGAAAAACCTTGCTGGGATGCCCAATCAAGGTCATCTCTTGATTCAATTCAATTCATTTGATAACTGCCTTTTCTCTGGGCTCTCCTTGGGCCTGTTCCCAAATGCTAATTAGAGACTGATAGGATCGACCCTGCATAGAATTTCCAAGTATGCAGAGTTTACTGCCTAGAACTCCTTCTTCCTCTTTCTGTTCCTTTTTCTGTCTTCTGCTAACCCAGAGTCTTCCCTTTCCCTCAAAGTTCCCAGTACCCTCTGGTTTTTCTGTCATCACAGAAGTTGCTGTTCTTGTCATCAGAAAGATTTGGCTTTAAATCTTGCCTCTGTCGTACTATGGAACGATCACTTAACTTCTAAGCATTGGTTTTCTCATCTGTAAAATGGGGATAATCATTCCTGCAGTACACATTTCACCTACTTGTTGTGAGACTCAAATGAGATAATATAATAACCCCAAAGTCTTATCATAATAGTTATGAAAAGCTTTGGAAATATTTAAGCAATATATAAATGTCAGTTACTATTGTTATGAAAGCGATTTGATAAACTCCACATTAAATTATGAAAAAAAGAACCAAGGAGGGCACAAGGTTTAGCTCAAAGGAATAAATAACTACTGGTAGAGTTGCAAGCATCAGCAGCAGCCAGTGGAGGAGGCACTTTTGGGCAGAGGAGGAGAGGAGAGAAGGGGGTCTTCCTGTTGCCCTCTGACTCTATCATGTATGTGACTACTAACTCTACCTAACTGCTGTGGCTGGCTTCTGAGTCCTCAGGCTTTGAGATTTCCCCTTATCAATAATAAAAGCAAGTTATGTACACTCAGGCTGAGAAAAATGACCAGGGCGTAGCAGATCATTCTTATGTAGTAATAGTTCCAATTTAACAACTGTCTACCAAAAGGGAGTTTTTCACAATGAATTATTTAGTCACTCTGCTGTCGAGGGTATAACTGTCAGTCGGCAAGGGAACATCTATGATACGATTTGCTGTCAGTCCTTTGCACCCTCTAAATTCATTTTTTTTTCTGCAAGAGAAGATAATACTGCAGGATACAAAGTAAAAGACAGATGGTAAAAACAATTTCTTGAGAGAGGAAAAAAATAAGAACATGGGAGGATGGCAGGAAAATATGACAAAGTATCCCATTCTTTCCTCTTAAGCACCCTAATAAAACATGTTTGAAAGGACGTGCAGCTTATAAAAGTCTCAGAGGGTCTTCTGGTATGCACCATTGGGGGATATTGCATGTTGTGACTGAACTATAGTGACCAATGACTTCCAAACATTACGGCAACATAGAATGGTCAGATTTATTGAGAGCTGTAATTAGGACTTATTGTGCCTGGAGCAAATTCAGTCATAGAGGAGGAAGAGTGACTTGCCTGTATAGATACCCTAACCTAGATCTCCAATCCTCAAATCCATAGGAGGAATGGGGTAGAAGTGGCCGAATAGTAGGAAGATGATGGTGCAGAGAATGGAATAGAGGTGGGCCTCCTCAGAGCACTGTTACAGTGATGAGTCACTGAGGGTAGGAGTCCAGAGTAATGCAAACAAGGCACAGGGATTACTGGCCCCAGGATGCTGTAGGGAGGAAGTGAATCACTTTCTAACCTGAGCCTATCTTATTATTAACTAGCACCATTATCCTCCAAATTTAAAATTCATATCCCTAAGGCAACAGTTTTGATTTTGACTTCATCTGTATGGCTCCTGTTTAAAAAAAAAAATTATACGAGCCTCAAACTGACCTTGTTCCCTGGTCTTTGAACATGATTTCGTAGCTAGGTGGCATAATGGATAGAGAGACTGGGTTTAGAGTCAAGAAAATCTGAATTCCAGATATTTCTATGTTTGTGATTCTGGGTAAGTCACAAAGCCACTCTCTGCCTCAGTATCCTCTTCTGTAAAATGTGTGCGTGTGGGCAATGGACTAAATGATCTCAGTGGTCCCAGCTCTAAATCGATGAGCCTATGGTTATTTCCACACAGGATTTTTCCATGTGGATTTTCTCCCATCCCATTTACAATGAGGCATTTGATCTTCCCCCACTGAATATTGATTTCTCTGTTGATGGTACACAGTTTCATGGTAATAGAACATGGGCATTATTTAAAACTGGAGTGTCCATTTTTCTAGGTCATTTATTTGCACTTGTCTCTCATGAAAGTCTCTTTTTCTCAATGATGTCATTCTTTCTCCTCTCAGAGGCCCTTTTACAAAGACTACACACAAACTGATTCAGGCTGATTTGGGAACATCTCATTCTAAGCAAAGAACACTTTGTTGTTAGCCATTCTGAGAATGATAATGTTCTTTTAACATCATCACTGACTCATGTTCAGGGCAGCTGTGTTACGGTGCTTGGGAGTTGGGAGTGCTGACTGAATCCTGGCTCTGCCGTGTTCTTGTTGTGGGATCTTCTGTAAATCACTTCAGTTCTCTGATTCAGGCACCTATTTAGAGTGTCGATAATACCTACGATACCTATCTGCTAGGGTTATTGTGAACTCAAATATGAAAATGTATATAAAGCATTTTGTAAGCACTCTTTAATGATATACATTGTTGATGTTGCATTTTTGTCAAGTTTACTATTATTATTTGAATATAAAAATGAACAGGAAAACTGTTGGGAGAAATAACAGCCTAACTAGTGATCCTATTTGAATCAGAAAAACAAAACAAAATACTGGGTTGGGACTCCCTCAGGGTCTATGGTAGGGAAAATCAAAGAAAGATTCCAAGGTCCCACAGTACATCTTGGGTCATTTCAAGTCATTCTGATGAATATCAGGTCACTGGACCCAGATGGCTCTGGAGGAGAAAGTGGGGGTGGTGACCTTGCACAGCCCTCTCTCACTCCAATCAGTCAACTGCAAGTCCTATCATCCTCATGGTGTCATGGCCCTCTTCCAGAATGAAGGACAAACACAGTCAGTGTTGCCTGTACTTAATTCTAACCACACCCATCCATCCATCTTCTGTTTGAGGGAGAAGGTGATGAGGATGGGTGGCATTGATCAAAACCAGTTACTCTTTTCTCCACCTCCAACTTTGCCCCCATACAAGATGTTAAATCTCTCCCACTGAAGAATTTTTTCCAGTTAGAGATCCCCAGCATCCTTTGGACCCACTCAAATGTTGAAATTGAAGTCTCTCAAGAGGGGTTACAAGCCTTTTTGCTCTACTTTCTTTCCTTTCTTGGAAATACCACAAAACACCTCAAGCACAGCTCTCAGGTCACAGGACTTGGCCATGGGCCTCATTATTTCTTAGCAGCTTAGTTCCAGGAAATTGAGGCAGCCTCAGAGTTCCTCCCTTATGACCTGGAGTAGTTTGGCAAGAGATAGATAATTAAGGGCTTAACAGTTCTATTTTACTATTCCTTAGTCTTGCTTCCCAATTCATGATCTGGGAATGAACTATATGATAGGCAGCTGTCTACACTGTCCTGTACTGGGAATTCTTCTGGCTCATGTACTCACCCACTCCATGTAGAGGCACCACTAGGAATTTAGCTAGTGTGAAAAATCATTATGACAGGCAACACTTGAAAACTTGGGAGGGCCAAGTCATCTGTCTAATACAGTAGTAACTCATTCTTCCAGCGGTCAGCAAGAGCTTGTATTCTTTACTCCTTTTCGTCAGCTATGTAACTGTAAAGATATATTCTTCTGTAGAGTATCATTTGTGAAAGCTTGTCACTTCCTTTTCTCATACCTTTAACAAGGATGACTTCAACATGTGTGTCAGTTATTATTATAAACTTCTTTTAGAAAGGAGAAAGCAGGCATGTGGGTCTGCAGTCTTGGTTTTATTCTGGCTAACCTTTTTTAAGTTAATAATTCAGTCTATGACTCCTTCCCACAGATTCCACCAGCTTTATCATCATCGAACCTCAGCTACCTGCCTAAAAATTAAGTGGAGACTAAGTGACTTACTCCTGGACAATTGATGAGTCAAAGAACAAATCATGATGAATATTCCTTTTTATTGATTCATTAGAATCAATAAAATGCTTCAGAAACTCTGGAGAGTACGTAGAATCAAAGGACCACCGAGCCACAACTGGAGGGGATCTCCGAAGTCATTTGGTCTAACTCTCTCATTTCACAGACGAGAAACAGATCCAGAGGTTAAGCGAATTGCCTAAGATCACGCAGCTCTAGCATGCCATATCCCCAAAGTAAAGGAAATACTAAAGGAGAGATTGGTTGGGAGTAGTGGAATGGGAGCCAGAAGATAGAGATTCTAGTCCCAATTCTGCAACTAATGGATGATAAACCCATTTATTGCATCATGCTTTGGATAGGAAGTTGACACCACTAGTTTGATACCATCAACAGTAGGCTAAAATTTCTGAGCTGGTTTTCTAACAGAAGGTGTACATATTATTCTCCTGTACTTTAATTTGGTTACCACTGGTATGTTTTCTGTTTGTTGTTGTAAGGGGTGGGGGAGGGATAATAGTCTTGGAAGACTATTAGTGGTCCATATGAAAAGTGAAACAGTGACCTTGAACATATTAGCAGAGTCAGGATTAGGAGAGATAGGCAAAGTAGAAGGCCTTTACAGTCTTGCAGATCTTTTTTCCATTTTTTTTTGTTGATTCATTGTCTTTCTTTCATTTTCATCCTTAAATATCCTTAGGGTGATCTGACTAAGCTTTACTCTACTATAACAATGCGGTGTGAGAGTGTATCTTTTTGAGAACAATCTCTTATTCTGTGCCTGCTTCCAAATGAAATGTAAAACCTGTCAGTGCTACTAAATAATATTTGATTCAATTCAGTAAATTCTTACTGTGGATGTAATCCACAGTAAATGCTTACTGTGGATGCTGAGTACTATGCTAGAGGGAAGAGAGATAGGAAATTTAGTTGAGATGGGATGAGAATGCAGTGTGTGAGGAGGTACAAGGAGAGACATTTTTATAGTACTTTTTATAAATGCATATAATTTTAATGCCACAAAAGTCCATGCTCTGTGGTATGCAACTCTTTGTTTTGTGATAAAGCAAGTGAATGTATTGTCTTTTGGGATGTGATTTTTCAAATCTGGCTCAGAGTCCACAAAACTCTGCTCATGAACCCTAGGATCTAATAAACTCAGCTAACAAGCCCCAGACAGGAATAATTAAGGGAGCATTAGAAATATTCTTGAGAGATACAAATATATAACCTAACCTGTGAGGAGGATGTTATATGAGTTTGCCCCCTTCCTGACACTTTAGGGGAAGATATTGAACTAGATAGACCATTGGTCTCATCCAAGATGACATTTCTAATTTTTTCACATAGTTTGAATACAAAAGCAGTCATGCTGGGGTCATTGAGCCTGATGATTAAAATCTGATGAATCCACTAGAGAGGAAAGGAGAAGGTGGATGTGGGTGGAAATGGTGTCAAATGAAGGAACACATTTCAATACAGTAAGAGGTGTATTTTCCAATTATGATAATCTTTCATTTAAATGATTTTTCCTCTCTGGAAATCACATCATATCATAAGAGTTCAAAGGATGGTAGCAGAGTGGAGCAGTGGACCAAGGGGGAGGGCCTGGGATTGGCAGCCCTAGAGCCTCGTCCTGGACTGTTACTGAGAGTCAAGAGCTGGAGTACTCTCAATTGTGTTCTTAAATTGTACAATCTTGTGTTATTTGATTGTGTGTACAGAGCATAGAACCGACAATTTGACTAATTTAAGCTTGACTGATCGATGACTTCAGTTGAAAAAAACAGTATTTTTAAAAAATCTGATAGGACCAATTATTACATAGAAACTCATTGAACTGGCAGCCTCATGGAGGTAATATTTCTCCTTTCCTCCTTTTCAGTCATGATCCCTTGCTTTCTCCATCTTCCATTTTCCATTCCATGAAGGAAACTTCATCCTTACTTTCCCCTTTCTGCTCACTTGAGAAGACAACAGAATAATAGAATGTAATAAGAAAAGCAAACTCCCCTTTCCACAACCCCCATTTAGTTGACACTATATGTAGTTGAATTGTAAAAGTGACCACAGAGAGGAATCTTCCTAAGCCTGAGGCTTCTACAGGTACAGTGGCTCCTTAAACTACCAGTTTGCAAAGCTGGTTACATTACTTGGCTTCCAAGCTCTATAAGATAAAAGGGACCAAGGCTCTTCACTCTTACTGATCAAGCAGCTATATCCTTCAACACAACAACCAAGGTGTTAAATCAGAGAGACTGTGAGATTCTATTCAACTTAGTCACCTACTTTTAAAAACTTAAAATTTTTTTTTACAAATTAATTTATTTTTAGTTTTCAACATTCATTTCCATAAGTTTTAAATTTTCTTTGCCTTTCTCCCCCCTCCCCAAGATGGCATGCAATCTGATATAGGCTCTACATATACATTCTTATTAAACTCAGTTGCCTACTTGTGCAAGGCTCTGGGGGAGAGGTTTAGATAAGACATAGCCCCTGCTCTCGTGGAGCTGACTATGGAGGGGGGGTGGTAGCAGCCTCAGGTGCAACTGGGGGGCATTGAATAAAAATAAGGGAGTAGTGAAAGTATAAGGAAAGAAGAGAATAAATTTTGAAAAACTTTGTACATATTTCATCTGTTGTGTAACAGTTAAAGTCATAGTGATTACATTATTTTCCAAATAAAGACACAAAATGCAAGTTTTAACTGATCAGTGGTCAAGTCCACTGACAGGTCTTAACAAGCAAGTATTTTCAAGTGAGTGTGTTATGCATTTTGGGGAAGTCCAGCATGCATCAACAGGAATATGTGTCTGTAATGACTTATTTACGATACTATACAGCTACATGATGAAGTATTGAATTATCAAAATTTCAATGTGGGAAAAAAACCATAAATTTATAATAAATTATTAAACTTAAGATGCATCATTAAAGCATATGTTTTTGAAGTGATGTAATTAAAAAATGTAAAAAGTTAAAGGAACTAGATTTCTAGAGGGGTGCTGAGTCATTTTTTTTGAAAAGTGGGGGGTGGTAGGGAATCTCTGATCTAGAAGGTGTTCAAGACAAACACAAATATAGAGCCTATCTTTACATGAGAGGCAAGTTAGTGAGTTTAAAAAAAAGTACTATAAGGGGATATGACTACCACCTTGGGGAAGCAGCAATGGCTTTCCAGAGCAGACAGTATTTGATTTGAATTTCAGAGGATGACAAAAAATTCAATAGGCAAAAACAGAGATGAACATTTCTGTTATAACGAACAGCATATGCGAAGATATAAAGCCATGAGATAAAGTGCTGGGTTCAAAGAACAGAGAGTAGACCAGTTTGGCTACAATTTAGAGTATGTAGAATATGAGTTGGAAAAGCATTGATAATACCACACCTTGGGTAGCTTTGAATACCAGATAAAAGAATTTGATTTTTACTTTGAAAAGAATTAAAAAAAATATATTAAGCTGTTCTAAATGCTGGAGATAATTTTTCTTTTAAAAAGAGACAATCCCTATCCTCAGATAGCTCACATTCAAGAAAAACAACAGTTTTGGCGAGAGGTGACCAGGTAAGGTGTAATATTAGGTAAAGTATAGAGGGTGCTGGTCCACCTGGAGAAAAGCAGGCGGATGATGATATGGCCTTGATGGATGCCTGAATGGGTTGTAAAGCTTAAGCATGGTCTGATGTCTAGGGCTACCCAAACGGGGTCATGAGGAGCCAGACACTGAAGAGTAAAGTTTGTACGTATTTAGTCACTAATCAACTCTGGAGGGTCGTTGGGAGGGACCTCCAAAGGTGAATGGATTAATTTCCCTAGGGAGCGTGGATTCAGTAAGAATTTGGTGTGGAGGTCAAGGTCTTAGGTTAGGTGTGAAGAGTTCTAGCCCAGGTGTAGGGGGCAGAGCAGGTCAGTGGTTTCATACAAATGGTATACCGTCTGGGTAGATGACTAGATGGCATGTGAAGTTATATTGTCTTTATTTTTTCTTTACTCTATTACTTTTGCAATTGTGGGCTCACTGTTGAGGAGTGACCAGATTTCAAAGTCTATTAAAGATCCTGATGAGACATATATTTTCTGTTTTGCTCAATGAAAATAATTCCCACTTCTGCAAATTAATAACTATCCTATTACCTGAAAAGTTTAAGGAACCACAGAAAAGTTGTTAGGGAACATGCTCATTGTAGAGGTAAGGGTGTGAATACCGAGTCTTGGGCGACCCTAGGATAGTAAGAATTTATCCTTTACATGAGAAAGACCTTGCAGTGAGAGAGGTTTTCTAGAATCCTAAGCAATGTGATTAAAACAAAATTTCTTATAGACACAATTTCACCAGAGAAAGCTTAAGAAAGGAGGGAAGCAGATTTACCAACAGAACACCAATAAGTTTAAGTGAATACCTTAGCTGCATGGCAACACGGTTCACATATTGCTATTGCCTGTGAGCTATTACCCACTTTAAGTGAACAAGATAGAAAGGAACCAGCTGTTAGAAGTAAACTCGGCTTGATACACCCAGCAGTCTCCTTTATGTCTGTGCCCCTTCAGCCTCATTATATTTGTATTTTATTTTTTGCTTGCATTCACTCTCTTGAGAATGCCCTATGGCTACTGTAGTTAAAAATTTTCAAGAGTATGAATGCAAGGAAAAAAATAAAATACAATGCCCTGCTTGCTTTATGTCCCAAATTGATGGTGTAAAAATATCACAAAGAAAATGGACATCAACTATTCTAGCTGTCTTTTATAATCACATTTTAAAATTCAAGAAGATAGGCAAGAGAAAAAAAGTGTTCTATTTTTGAATCAAGATTGGGAAAAAAAGTTTGATGATTGTGAGTGTGGGTTTTTAATGACTATTTGGAAATGCCTAAATGTCATAGCTTCCTGGGAGAATGTATACTCTGAGGGCAGGGGATAGATAGTTCGCCTTTGTCTTTCAGTGCCTTGCTACATATTAGCTAATTTTTTTTTTTTACTGGGCCTACCTGGGATTTCATTGGTATAGAAAATTCCTTTTGAGGAAATTCCCTCTATAAGTGAGTTAGTTAAATAAGCAGTTTTAAAGCCCTTACTACATGCCAAGCACTGTGTTAAGAGTTGCGGATACAAAGGATAAGCAAGACCATCTTTGCCTTTAAGGAGCTTACATTCCAATGGGGGAAGATCATTTGCAAGCAAATAAATAAGCATTATATAGATATTAGTTATTAATATCGATTATCACAGGACAAGATGCCTCGTAACAATGTAGAAGTTAGATGGGGTTCTTGTAGGTTATGTCAATGGAACTGAAGTTCAGGCAAGTGCTATTAAACTACCAGGGCTTAAAGTAGAGGCCTAAGGAGGACCACTTCCCCACAACCCCATACACATGGTATCTAAGAATTAATTTAGTTACGTGTGGAAGAGCTGTTCAGGTGACTGTAGAGGGATGCTACTTTCTGTCCCAACAATAGCTTCCTAAACTATAGAGGGATTTCAATTTGTTTTGGGGGAGGGAGTTTTCATACCAGTGAAATTAAAGATTTCTGATGTCTTGAAGCATATATATAATATATATTATATATTGTATTATATTATATTATAATATATAATAAAATATATTATATATGCAACATAGTTATTAAATATTAGAAGTGGAGTGAAATTCCAACCTTCTGATCATCCATTTATTACTTAATCCATCTATCTGGTGTGCAAATGAATGCAAAAAAGATAGCGAGAACACTTGCTGTCCATTTTCTTTGTGATATTTGTGCACCATGAATTTGAGGCACAAGGCAAGTAGAGAATTGTATTGTATTTTTGCTTGCATTCATATACTTGAGAATATCTAATTCCTGTACCTATAGGCTAGCAGCTAGATGGTGCAGTGGATACAGCATAGCATCTGGAGTCCAAAAGTCTTGAGTTCCAGTGTAATCTCACACACTCTCTGTGTGACCCTGTGCAAACCACTTAACCCTGCTTGCCTCAGTACCTCATTTGTAAAAAGAGCTGGAGCAGGCAAATCACTGTAGTTTCTTTGCCAAGAAAACCCCAAATAGTGTCACAAAGAGTCAGACACAACTGAAAAATGACTAAACAAGAGCAACACTTTCTAATGGGTACATTTTTTGTTTATGGGGCAGCTAGGTGGTACAGTGGACAGATCAACAAGTCTGAAGTCAGGAAGACCTGAATTCAAATCTGGCCTCAGACACTTACTAACTGTGTGACCCTGGCCAAGTCACTTTACCCTTTTTCCTTATCTATAAAAAGACCCGGAGAAGGAAAGGGCAACCCACTCTAGGATCTTTGCCAAGAAAACTCCAGCTGAAGTTATGACGAGTTGGACACAACTGAGCCAATTGAACAACAAACATTTTGTTTAGTATCATTTTTCCCTGATAATAATATTCATTCAAAATCAGCTGAATACCTAGGGTTGAGATTTACATCCATGCTTATGCGGAGAATTCCTGGTGTGGAAACCCCCTCTACAATTTAAACTTGGAAAGAGTTGTCTGGTGAAACTGACTTGTTAATTAAGTTACTGTACAGCTAGTATGTATCAAAGCAAAACTTCAACCTGTTTTCTTCCTAGCAAGACAAGTCCTCTATATACTATTCATTCCCAGCTGCCTTTTACCAATAAACTAAGGGTTATTTGAATAATAAAATGACTTTGTGCTTAAATAATAATAGGTAATATTTATATGGCATAGTAACATTTGCAAGTTGCTTTACAAACATCTCATTTTTATCCTTACTGTAAGGTAGGGACTATTATTTTCTCCATTCTGCACATAAGGAAACTGAGGTAGGCAGAGATAAAGGACTTTCCCAGGGTCACAAAGCTAGTGAGTGTCTGAGGACAGATAGTTGACTCCAGGTCAAGTGCTTTATCTATTGCTTCACCTTTTCTCTATAAAAGAATTCCCTATATGTTTCCTTGAAATTCCCAGTGAGTTTGAAATAGTCATTTCACACACACACATACAATGATATTACACACTCATCTTAGCAATACTTTTGTAGTATTCCTCACAGTGCCTTGCACACAGTAGGTGCCTCACAAATATGTGTTGTATGAGCAGCTATTTTGAGGAAATAATCTGTAAGTATGATTTAGTGGCCTTGGAGAACTGTGAAAAGGAAATGAAAAAATGTTTAGGATTTAGTGCATACTCTTCCTTGTGATGAAAGAAAAAAATGACCTCTGTAATTTTCTTTAGGTTCTGCTGCTTATGACTGATGAGGTATTCATTACAGAAAAGATATTTCTCATATCTCACTCAAATTCTCAGCAGACCACGAGCAGCACTCCCCTCCAGAAAAAAAAAATGTACTTTCTCCGTCCACTGAGGATTATCCATATCAGGTGAAGTTATATTATTGTCTTTAGCTCTGCTTGGAATTACTTTTAGGATGTTTCGGCTCATTACCCCTAGTCTTCATCAGCTCTTTTCCATGGCAATAACCTTTGTGTTACAGGTACAGTATATCTCTCCCCTATTGATTTCACTTCTCTCAATCTTCACTTTCCATGTAAACAGAGTGTAGAGTTTTATAGCAGATAATGATTCTAGTAACTAGAAAACCGGCAGATAAAAGCCTGAAGTAATGAACTGAAATGTCTTGGAACTAATTCCAAGGAGCGATAAAGATTTCAAAAAAATCATTTCTATTTAAAGATTGTTTTTGAGCTCCATCTATCTCCATGGATTAGGCTTTTACAGAATCAATTAACTAGTGGGAATTGATACTTTATATATTCTCCCCCCAGATTTTCGCATGAGTATATATCTATGTCCTTTTGGGTTGGCATGAACAGTAAATACTTGAACCAAGTCCTAGGAAACATGAAATCCCCAGGGTAGGTTATACACATACTGTCTTCTTCCAGAATTTAAGCAGCATCTATACATGCTAAGATCATGGATTGTAATCTTTTTTTTAGGGCATGGAATATATAATTTTTATCTTTATATTCCCATACTTGATAGAATGTAAGCTCTTTGAAGGTAGGGGTCTGTCCTTCCTTCCTTCCCCTTTCTTTTTCTCTCTCCCTTTTTCCTTCCTCCCTCCCTTCCTCCCTTCCTTCCTTCCTTCCTTCCTTTCTTTCTCCTTCCTTCCTTCCTTCCTTCCTTCCTTCCTTCCTTCCTTCCTTCCTTCCTTCCTTCCTTCCTTCCTTCCTTCCTCCTTTCTTTCTCCTTCCTTCCTTCCTTCCTTCCTTCCTTCCTTCCTTCCTTCCTTCCTTCCTTCTTTCCTTCCTTCCTTCCTTCCTTCCTTCCTTCCTTCCTTCCTTCCTCCCTCCCTTCCTCCCTTCCTTCCTTCCTCCTTTCTTTCTCCTTCCTTCCTTCCTTCCTTCCTTCCTTCCTTCCTTCCTTCCTTCCTTCCTTCCTTCCTTCCTCCCTCCCTCCTTTCTTCCTTCCTTTCTCCCTCCCTCCTTTCTTTCTTTCCTTCCTTCCTTCCTTCCTTCCTTCCTTCCTTCCTCCCTCCCTTCCTTCCTTCCCTCTTTCCTTCCTTCCTTCCTTCCTTCCTTCCTTGCTTCCTCCCTCCTTTCTTCCTTCCTTTCTCCCTCCCTCCTTTCTTTCCTTCCTTCCTTCCTTCCTTCCTTCCTTCCTTCCTTCCTTCCTTCCTTCCTTCCTTCCTTCCTTCCTCCCTCCCTTCCTTCCCTCCTTCCTCCCTTCCTCCCTCCCTTCCTTCCTTCCTTCCTTCCTTCCTTCCTTCCTTCCTTCCTTCCTTCCTTCCTTCCTTCCTTCCTCCTTCCTTCCTTCCTTCCTTCCTTCCTTCCTTCCTTCCTTCCTTCCTTCCTTCCTTCCTTCCTTCCTTCCTTCCTTCCTTCCTTCCTTCCTCTTTTTATCCCCCAGCACAATGCCCTAAGTATATTTGTTGATGAAATCAGTCCAACACTATCATTTTATAGATGTGAAAAGTGAGATCCAAAGAGGATGTGATTTTTTATTCCAAACAGTGCGCAGGTACACCTTTTTTACTTAAGTTTCATGTGTCAATGTGACAAAGCACATTGGCAGTTTGTCTAAATTCACAGGTTGCTCAACTAACAAGACTGACTCAGCTGAATGGAAATAGTAGAATGAATCTGCATTTTGGCTTGTGTAAGCTACCCACCCCCCTCTCCCCTGCTCAAGGTTGGGTTTTAGTATTCCATTGATGGAGGTGTTGGCTCTGGTGTAGAATGAAAATGTCATCTTGTTCTTTGTGCTTTTATAACCTAAATAATCCATCATACTTTGTAGAATTTAATGTCTTTCAGCCCAATTCTTTTCTACTATCCATATGTGGACAGCAAACTAATGGGAGGTGGGAGTAGAAGGATGAGGAGAACATAGGCTATAGAAAGAACCCTCAGAAAATGTATTCAGAATACAAAAGAGCTAGGCCCCCCAAAGGTTAGGGTGGGAAAGAAAAAGCAGGGATGTCATCTCATAGTTTACCAACCCTAAAGAGTTGTTTTTCCATGGCATTACTGTTCTGTATTACTAGGGCACTCTATATTTACAGAGTGAATGAAAATCATTGATGTGAATTATCATGTCATAAAACAAAAGCAAGGTCCAGAATGAGAAACAGTTATTGAAGCATATCCAGAAAGAAGAAAGTTTGAAGAAGCAGCCATTGCTAAATGCTATGAGTTTTTCATTTTAAAAAAATGAAAGATATTAAAAAATGGGCCAGTCATTTCTCATTTCCAGCATGCCAGCTGATAAGTGCTTAATCTAACACTCCCTCAAAAATTCAGCTGTACATATTTAAATTAATTCAGCGAAAAGTTTGGCTATCTTCAATGGGACTATTTCAATTGACACTTCTCAGTTCACTGCTTCTGGTCCCTAATAACTACATAGCTGATAAACTTCATTTTTTATCATTATTTTTTCCTATTTTCCCATTTCCATTCTTTAGATCTGCCAAATAAAACATGTAATTTCAGCTGAAATAGTAAAAAAAAAAGGCAGGCAAAAATACTGAAACAATGAAATAAAAAGAAAAGGCCAACACCTGTTTGTTGTGTGACCAGGTGTCTACAGGATGAAAAGTGTTGTACTGAAAAATCTTGTGACTTAACCTTTAGGAGGGCAAAACACCTCAGATCAACTGTTTCCAAAAAAAATCCAGCAAGTCAGTAACTGGCTTTAAAAAAATGACCAAAAAACAGTAGATTCAAAGACTGACTATAGAGAAAACCTTAATCTCTAAGAATAGCTCTCATGGGGAAGAATTAATTTGTTAAGGATTAGCTAAAGGGATTCTTGTGGGCTCCATGAAATTATTTTTCCCCCATGTTAAGAACTGTATTTCTATATACAGTGTATATATATATTTCTGTATAATAGCAAACACCTATATACTGCTTACTATGTATCAGACATTGCACTAAGCATTTTACAATTATCTCATTTGATATATAATAGAAATGAATATAATTGACTATATTTCTATGCATTTTATTTTGTGAATTTAAAAACATTATTCTGAGAAGGCCTTTATAGGCTTTACAAGACTGCCAAAGAGGGTCCATGACACACATACAAAAATAAGAATCACTGTGTTAGAACAATAGAGGGCCTTTTGCCATATTTTTTTAAACAGATCTCTTTCTCCTGCTACCATATCTGAAGATTACCTAGGTTTATAGAAGAACTGAAAAAGAAGCAATAAAAAACCAAACAGGTTTCTTTGTGGCTCCCTAGTACTTTGGTCAAACTTAGAAACTTCTACAAGTAAAAGTTCCAAAATTTGGAAATATCTTTTTTAAAAAGTATTCCTCAGTGGAGCCAAACACTCACTTAATTAGACAGCCATCATCCATAGAGTGTAACAAATCATCGTGTCCACTCTGGGTAATGGACTTTTGGGAATGGACCCTGGAGAGATGTAGGAGGAGACAAAAGTGAGAATATTAAGGAACATTATAGGAGTGTGATCCCGTTGTCACTTTTCCTAATGCTTTCTCCATTTGTCATTTGGACTTTACATTTTGTGTCACATTTGTTTCTATCACTCTCTTTCTCCAAGGTGGATATCTTGTTTGTGATTTTACTTTTCTTTTTGGTAGACATAGGGCTTAACTACATTTTCATGATGACTCAAAACTGTCTTCTCTTCTTTTTTATGGTTTGGAAGAACTGGGTAAGGAGGGAAAGGATTGGAACTCCATTTTACATAGGATTACATGCAGCAAATAGCGTAGAGGTAGCAGTAATAACTGAGTCCTCCAGTACATAACTTAAAAATGCTTTAATCATGACAAAAGGCATTGTTATTGGGGGTTGGTAGAAAGCATGTTTTCTAGTAAAAAGTTAATCTTAATCTTTAATTTCTCATTCTAAAATTGTGTAAAATGCCCCTAGAAGTGGATTATACAGGAGGAAGCGTAGTATGCGGGAAAGAGCAAAGAACTCAGAGTCATGAGAGCTTGGTTCTTATTCTACTACTAAATAGCCCTGAGACCAAACTGTAATTATCATGGAACCATAGGGGCTTTGCCTCAGGATACCAACACTTAAGGGGGCATGTTTCCTTCCTGGGAAGAGGATGGTGACTGCTCTCCCTGTGCCTTGACATGTATCTTCCAAGCATCTGGCCACTTCATGGTACCAGGACCAACGAGGGGCTACTGCCACCAAATTCCTTCCTTTCTTTCAACATTTTCTGGTAATACTTTCCCTTTTCTGCTTACCTCAACCAGGTGGGATTCTTTTCACTCTAATCTCTTCTATGCACTTGTGCTGTAATCAAGTACTTGGGTTCAAATCTCATTTCTGATGCTTACTTCCTATGAGACTTTGGGCAAGTTACTTCATTTCCCTGGGCCTCAGTTTCCATCTGTAAAATGAGGGTGTGTAATTAAATGGTATCTGTGATTCCAACCAGCTTTAGATCTATGACCCGAGAAATCTGTGATCCCCACTAACTTTTATTTTGATTTTTCTTATATATGTCTCATTCTTCACAAAAAAAATAAATTTCTCGGTGACTATGTAGTTTTACATGTTTTTATCCCTAGTACCCAATTCAACCTCTTGGACATAGTATATGAAGAATAAATGCTTATTAAATTGAATTATCCAACCAAGAATATCTTTATGAAGACAAAGAGACAGACCGACTTGAGAACTGAGCTCTACAAACGAGACAGTTCAATCACTAAGCCTAAAGAACCCCAAATTCCAGCAAGACCCAATTTATTAGCAGGGGACATTATCACTGGGTATTCTCTCTGTCTGTCTCCCACAACTGGATTTCTCTCCCTCCTCATCTCTATCTCCTGCCATTCTGGTGCCCTTCAGGCCTTATCTAACAACCCATCTTGTACTCGAAGCCTTTCCTGATCTCCCTTAATTCTAGTTCCTTCCCAATGTTTGATTACCTCCCATTTATGCTCTTTATATCTTGTTTATTCATAGTTGTTTACATGCTATTTCCCCTGTTATACTGTGAGCTTCTTGAGATCAGGGATAGGACCTTTCTGCATATTTTCCATGTCTGTTAGCACACCTTAGGTGCTTAATAAATTGGTTGGTTCTCATCCTTTGTTCTCGAAGAGGACCAAAATGACATCGCTACATTTCCCATGTTAAGCCTATCCTAGAAGTTTAATAAATATATACTGACTGACAACTAGAATCCATTAAAAAGACCTTCGTGCTTTTAGAAAATAATGAGAACAAACTAAACAGGAAAATATTAGATAGTGCTGTAAAAATAATTCTGAACTGATTCTCTCTCTCTCTCTCTCTCTCTGATGGAAGCTCATGTAAAGAAATGCACTCACTGAACTCTGTGAGACAGCTGGTGCCAAGCTTGAGATGTCTGGAAGAGCTGTGGTAATAAGTGAAAGTGAGTTTTACCTGGGAGAGTATTTGATGTGGACAGCTTCGGCATCTGAAATGTCCCTGCAACTCTTAGGGGAAGCAGACGGGATGTGGAATGGTTCCCCAAGGCCCTATACAACATTCCTCTTGGAGCAATGCAGCGTACACTGAACTCATCAGCTTCCTCCCAAAGCCTGCTCTCTCCTCTAACTTCCCTATCATGGTTGAAAGCACCAGTGTATTTGCTCAGGTCTGAAAACCTGGAGTTTTTTTCTTTTACTCTTACCTCTTATATTTGTCTTTTTTCTTCCCTCCACCAGTATCCTCACTTCCCAACTGTCTTCCCAAGTGAGGCCTGCGTTATCTTTCACATGGATTATAAAAACATCTGTTTTAACATTTTATTATTTAAAAAAAACCTAAGTTTCCAATTCAACCCTTTCCCTACCCATTGAGAAGTGTCTAATGGGAAATGTACCATATATGGGGGCTTGAAAGGACGGCACTAGAATAAATATATCCCAACACTTCAGAGGTATCCCTAATATCCTGAGGGAGAGATACAACCTTTCTTTTGCAGACTGAGGCCAGAGAGTTCTTTCTCTCCCTTTCTGTCTCTCTTTCTCTCCTTACACACACACACACACACACACACACACACACACACACACACACACGCACACACACATGCCCCTATATGAACATACACTCGCACAAAATGTACAGGTTCATAGTATAAGAGATTTAGAGAAGGAAGGGAGCTTAGAGATGATTAATTCCAACCCCCTCATTACACAGATGAGGAAAATGAGATTGATGGAGGTTAAATTACTTGATCAGAATCACCCAGCTTGTAAGGGTCTGAAGCAGGATTTGAATCCAGATCTTTCTGAGTGTATATTCATTTCCCTCTCAACATATAAGGTGACTGCAAAGTAACTCAGAGAAGGCACTAGAAGCTTGAGAGGCTACAGGAAAAGCCTATTGTAAGAGCATCTCCTAGGAGAGATTGGTTCAAAGGAGAAAAAGCATGGCCCTAGGATCCAGAACTGGAAGGGACCTGGAAGTCCATCTTTTCCAATCCCGCCCCCTTTATGGTTAAGGAATTGCCCCACAGTTACACAGAGCCAGAATTTGAACTCAGATCTGCTGACCCCATATCTTCACTCTGTATCATTCAATCGGTAACAACATAATGAAAAGAATGCTGGACAAGGTAGGATGTGCAATCTGGGTTTGAATCCTGCCTCTGACAATTACTAGCTATGTGACCAAGGGGAAGTAAAAACCTCTCAGAACCTCAGTTTCCTCAACTCTAAAATTGAAATAAAAATGCTACATACTTCATAGGAAAGTATTTTGTAAATCTTAAACTCTTTCTCCCACTACCATATCTGAAGACTACCTAGTTTTATAGAAGAAATGTAAACGTTAAACTCTAGAAATCAGAATTTTTATTATATTATCTATCTTGCCTTCAATCTAATCTCCATGACCTTTCTAGATTTATTTCATCTTATTCCTCTTCATATACTTTGTATTCCAGATAAATTGGATTGCTTTCAGTTTCCTGATTTTGTCCTGCCCTTTCCCACTTCTACACCTGTCCCCTATACCCAGAGTGACAGGCCCCCTTCTATTTCCCCTTATCCTATAACTTCATGATAATGCTAAAAGTTATGAGATCCATTCATTGGCTAGAATGGACTCTCTAATGTACTTTGCCAAACCTGGTTTTGCTCTATGAGACTGTGAGAAATGAGATGTGAAATTTGGATGGTCTGATTTTTGGGAGCCATTATGACATCCCAGGTGGGTCAGTTGTATAAATGAGGAACAGTGAGTTGGATCATAGTCTATTTTGACTGAACTCTGAGTGTTTGTATGGATACATACATACATACATATATATATATGTACACATCCATACACATATATACATATGCACCCATACATATACATATATACATATGTGTGTGTGTGTGTATAAATGAAATATTTCCACACAGAAAAACTTGCCCCCTCTATGCAGATAGGAATCCATGCTTTTCTGATGGGTGGGAATGGTGATAATTTTTTTCTTTTGACACAATCTTTCCTTTCCAACACCTATATTTTATAACTCAATATTTCTATCGGTTGGGAGGGAGAAGAGGTTTGAGCAATTTTTGGCTTTATTTCTTGGCTAAGTTAATTCTAAGTCCATAGGAACATTCTGAAACTGCTCTGG
This sequence comes from Bettongia penicillata ogilbyi, assembly GCA_023548195.1. NCBI lineage: Eukaryota > Metazoa > Chordata > Mammalia > Diprotodontia > Potoroidae > Bettongia > Bettongia penicillata. Next base: position 2,493,530 of record JAJHZJ010000011.1, on the reverse strand, counting down.
TCAAACAGAGATATTTTGTGAATTCACATTTTTGCTTAATCCCTAGTCTCTGTGGTAGAAGGAAAGCCCTCAGATACCTACATGAAGGTCCAGGCAACCGGAAAACCATTTAATTATATCTTTCTTGCCCCTTGAAGTTGTAAATTAAGGAGCGTTGTAAAGACGGACACAGTCTCTAGCTTGCCAGCCTGGAGGTGCTCCTGTTCTCTTATAATATGGTGACATTGCTTAGATGAGTCTTCTGTTCACCTTTATGTCAGGGGAGACATTGAAGAGACAAATCTGAAAGATTTACACTTGGTAAGTGGAGGATACTTCCTCTCTCGCTGTAATTATTATTGCCATGATTGAGAAGGGGGAGGGGGAAATGCCCTGTGTTCCAAAAATAAAAAATGTCTCCTTTATGCTTGGTGTTTCTATGGTAACCTTGAATTCCGTCTGCCCTCAGGTTTGGGAACTTCAGTAAATTTACAATTCCACCGAGTGTATTAATTTAGAAAAATGCATCTTCTAAATGTTTAATTGTAGAGCTATTGTTACAAACTATTGTTGCACATTATCATCTTCCATGCATCATTAAGCTCTGTGATTTAGTGAACGGCAGAGGGAGAAAGGGTGACAGAAATAGGAGGGGGGGAAGGAAGAAAGCAGATAAGTAAGAGAGCAAGAAATAATGAGTTCATTGCTAACACCCTCTAAGTATCTGTCTGATTTCCTTCCTCCAGACCCCACAACCCCCCAGGACTGTACCATAAGGTTTCAGTCTCTGACTCTTCATTTGATCTGAAGGCTGCTGAAGGTTGTGGACAGAGATCTCAACCCCAGGCCTAGAAGAGCAGTTTTATGTATTGTTTTTAACCTAATAAAGCAGTGACCCAGATAAGGAAGGGAGTGTTAGCAGGCTGGTCCAGAAACAGGATCCTAAAATAGCCCCAGAGCCCCGTGCTAAGAAGGCTGAATTTGAGAATGATCAGGAAGATAGAAAGGCAAGGGGAAGAGAAGTTCATGGTCCAATTTATTGAAAGAACACTGATCTCTTGCAGCCAATTCCCATCCAACCGCACAGAGTCTTAGGCATATCAATGGTAGCTGATGATTTGAGGGGGAAAGGTAAGGCCTTAACAGAGAAAGGGGCTACAATATGCTTGCTGGTTTTCAGTTTCAGTTTGTTTTCACTGGGTCTTCCATGAGGTCTACAGAAGGTGTGCCGTATTCAGCTAGGTGTTGATGTTGGTCTGATGAGCTAAGGGTAAACAGCTCATGCAGCATTCACACAAACGTCTCTAGCTCAGATCATGGTGAATTCTGCCAGGTGTAATCATTTTATACTTTGATCTGGAAAAGCTGGATTCTTAATGAAATGCATCCGTGGAGGAAAAAAAGCCAAATAAGCACTAATATTGGAGAAAATGCTGCAGATTGCAGATCATAACTTAGTGTGATGTGGCTGCTGTTTTGAAAATATTATCAGATAAGTGGAGGTTTTCTTATTTTTCCTATTTATTGACATATGGTACATCTTTCTACCTTTTTTCCTTTGTAGAATTATAAGGGACTTCAGAGATCACTAGTCTACCTCCCCTTATTTTACAGCTGAAAAAACTGAGGATGCTGGGAATGGTGGCACACACTTGTAATTCCTGGTAATGGGGAAGTTGAGGCAGTTTGGGAGTTCTGAAAAGCAGTAGGGTTAAAGTCAATTGGGTGTTCACATAAAGTCTGCCACCCATATAGTGTTCCCCTGAAAGCAAGGGAGCACCAGGTTGTCTAAGGAGGGGTAAGATCAGACTGGAAACTTTTGTGCTCATCAGCAGTGGGATATGGCTGTGGCTGCAGCACTTCCAGCTTGAAGGAGATAAGGAGATAGAAGGAAGAGAGGAAGGAAGGGAGGGAAGGAGGGAAGGGCCTAGTATTTAAAAAAGAATACTGTCAGGGAGAGAGGTAGGGAGAAAAATAGCAACAGAGAAGAGATAGAGGCAAAGGGAATGGTGGGGGGCAGGAAGGAAGAAAAGTAAGAAAGATTTAAGACGGTAACAAAGATTTGAGAATCATATCAGTATCTTAGTGCTCCATTTCAGAGCTTAGTGTCTATAGGTGCGCAGAATACTATTCTACCCACCCATGTGAAACACGGATAAAGACTATGGAAGGGGTGTTACACATGGATGAGGTATAGATATTCCACAAATGCTTCTGATGCTGTCTCTGGCATGGGAATAAAGCAAGCATTAGGACTACCCCAATTCTAAAGGAATATAAATTAACTCTTGATTTGAAATTCATTCCAGTTTTGGGGCCCAAGATGTTCAGATGATATTGTCTTTGAAAGATCTCTTGATCTTGATTTCAGGTGGAAGTAGATGTTTAAGGGTAGTTTGAGGTAGGTCAATTTCAAGTTTGGGCTGACATCTAAGACATGGATAGAGTTCAAATGTTGGCATATACCAGGGGTTCAAAGCCTGGTAACCACAGATTCCCCCAAAAAGTCTATGGACAAGCTACAGGGGATGTATGTACTCATATGGGAAATGCAATTTGGCATTTCCTTTTGTTATTGAAAATCATCCAGAGAAGAGTTCCATAGATTTCACCAGACATCCAAAGGGGGGTCTCTGTCACACAAGAAAGCTAAAGAACTCTGAAATACAAGGTTCTGGGCATGTAATAAGACACTTAATAAATAAACCCTTCTTTAGCACATTTCCTAGTTGGAAATCTTTCAGGTATGCTGACCTTATAGAGGTAGTTTTGTCTATCAGTCAACATCTTGTGCTGAGAAAACATTGAGTACCAAATGCCTTTAGTAGAGGGTAATAAAAGGTGGAGAAAAGATGGTTTCTGTCTTCAAAGAGCCTTCAATTTAGTTGGGTATGTGTATCATACACAAAAGAAAACACCTTCAGAATATTTTGTTGTTGTTACTGTTGCTTCTGACTCTTTGTGACCCCATTGAGATACTGGAGTGGTTTGTCATTTCCTTCTCTAGCTTGTTTTACAAATGAGGAAACTGGAGCAAACAGGGTTAAGTGACTTGCCCAGGAATACACAGCTAGTAAGTGTCTGAGGTCAGATTTGAACTCGGGGAGGTGACTCTTTCTGACTCTGGGCTGGGCACTCTATCCATTGAGCCACCTAGCTGCCCAAGGATATTTATAAAATTACAAATTAGTAACTTTAAATGAGTGATTCTGAATACAAAGTGCAAGCTTTGATTTGCCGATAGAGGAAAGTAGAAGTGTCTGGGGTATGGGGAGAATGAAATTATTTAGGAAAGAAGGCAGTGGTAGAGAGGATGGATTTTCCATTAAATGTTATGCTTCATGGTAAGGAAGAGGGGGATAAAATGATTAATCTGTCCCTTGTGCATTTCCCCCTACTCCCTTTTTCCCTTCTTCATCCTTACATCAACTTTTCGCAGCTTAATGACTATTCCTGTCTCCTTTTCTATTGGATTTTCTACTTTGCTTTGTCTGGCTCATCTAGATTTTGGCATAGTCTCACTTTGCCTTCTCAGGGGTTTTTCTTTTCCTTTTCTTATCACTGTAACAATGAATCTCAAAGGAAGGAGGGAGAACCCAATCTTACCAACAAAAGCTGTCATCATCACAAGTGAAACTGCAGATGCTTTGATCATTAACAAAGTCGTCCCCTCCCCACTTGGGGAGTGTAGCAAGAAACAATAAGCTATACCTTGGACCGAGTAGTATATTACTGTGTTTTTTTGTATCCTTCCCAAGAAAACGTTGTATAGATTATTGTTCATTTGACTTTCAAGTTTTGTGAAGGGCCTTTGATACTTTGGGGAGAGGGAATCATGCGAACTCCAAGTAGTACATCACTGCCCATAACTTTTACAGGAAACCTTCCCTCTCAACTCTTAATTCCAGTTCTTTCCCTTTCTTAATTATTTCCTATTTATCCTGTATCTGATTTGGTATAAATTTATTTGCATGTTTTCTCCCCCATTTGATTGTAAGCTCCATGAGAACAGAGACAGTCTTTTGCCTATTTTTGTGTTTCCAGCACTTAGCACAGTATCTGGTACATAGAAGGTACTTCATAAATGCTTAGGAAATTAAATTGAAAATATATTGCTTTACAAATGTATTTGAGGTACAAGAATCAAGAGAAGCATGAAAAGGTAAACAGGAAAGAGAAATCATAAGGGAATTATTAAAGTTGAACTGTTTACATTCCCATATGGAAAGATGATATTTGTAACTCATGAGACCTTTCTAAGTATTAGGGTAGTTGGATGGATTATATACATGTAGATAGAGGGCACAGGGTGAGTTGAATATGAAGGGATAGTATCTAAAGAAAAAAATTAAGGGATGAGAGAGGAATATATTGGGATAAGGAGAAAGGGAGAGATCAAATGGGGGTAGATTATCTCATATAAAAGAGCAAGAAAAAGCTTTTACAATGGAGGACAAGGGGGGGAAGTGAGAGGGAATGAGTGAATGAGTAAACCTTACTCTCTTTGGATTTGGCTTAAGGAAGGAAAAATACACACACTCTATTGGGTATCTTACCCTACGGAAAGTAGGGGGAAGGGGCTCAGAGATGGGGAATGACAGAAGAAAGGGGAGATTGGGGGAGAGGTAGTCAGAAGCAAACACTTTTAAAAATGGACAGGGTCAAAGGAGAGAATAGAATAAATGAGGGGTAGGATAGGATGGAGGGAAATATAGTCTTTCACAACATGACTATTATGAAAGTGTTTTACGTAATTACACATGTATAACCTATATTGAATTGCTTGCCTTCTCAATGAGGATGTTTGGGGAGGGAAGAAGGGAGAGAATTTGGGAACTCAAAATTTTAAAAGCAAATGCTCAAATTGTTTTCCCATGCACCTGGGAAATAAGATGTCCAGGCAATGGAATATAGAAATCTATCTACAAGAAAGAGGGAGAGGGGGCATAGGAGGGAGTGAAAGAGGAGAGGGCAGACTAGGGGAAGGGGTAATCAAATTACATTCTGTCTTGGCATGGGGAGAGATGGGGAAAAAATTTGGAACTTAAAATCTTGTGGAAATAAATGTTGAAGATTAAATAAATAAATTAATCAAAACAACAATGACAATAAACCAAATATATTTGAGGGCCATGATGATTGCAGAAGGGCTATGTGGTATAATGGTCTCTGACACATACTTGCTGTGTGACCCTGGGCAAGTCATTTAACTTCTCAGGGCTCTAGGCAAATTCTTAAGTTCCAGAGGTGCTGGTTTGCATTGGGAAGAGAGAGTTCCTAATCTGTGTGTAGCATATACCATTGAAATTATAGGTCTTATCATGATGGCTCATACTTTACAGTAGAGTATTATTGCAAAAAGCTCAGTACCAGCATCTATTTGATGGAAAACTTCTGTAGCACTTTAAGAGAGTCTTGTAATACTTGTGAAATTGTACTTACCCCAAACCTACTCACTTGTTCAGATTTCTCTACCTTATGGAACTCAGATGGTCATGGAATCTTATATCTAAGAGTACTAAGGGGCTCAGGAATAACGGAGTCCAAGTTGTTATCTAATTCATGGATCTGCATGGCACCATTCTTGAGAAGTGGCCATCTAGTCTCGGTTTGAACATTTTCAGTGACAGGTAACATACTTCTCTTCTATTTTCAAGCGGCTCTAAATGTTAGAAAGTTTGGCTTTACATTGAACTAAGGTCTACCTCCTTGTAATTTCTATCCATTGGTCATGGCTTTTCTCTTTGGAGCTACACAGAAAATCACGTCTCTCATTATACTTTTTTTTTCTAAGTTAAACCTCCTAGTTTCTTAAGTATTCCTTGTAAATAATGATTTTGAATTCTCCCCTGATTGTCCTCCTGATTCTTCTTATGAACATTTTTCTTAAAATGGGGTACTAGAATTGAATCCAGTGTTCCAAACGCTGTCTCATTATGTCACCGAGTATAGAAGGATATTTTCCTTTCTGGCCAAGATACTTCTATTAGTAGATTTAAGTTCACATTCATATTTTTGGTAGCCACATCGTACGAATGACTCATACCAAGTTTGTGGTTGATTACAATTCCTCAGTTCTTATCATATAAGTTACTGTTAAGCCAGATATTTTCCATATTCTACTTTAGTTGATTGTTTTGAATCTTAATGACAGAATTCACCATATTGTATATTTAAAGAGATATATTTCTATTTATTGTGGGAATATTACACAAGGTTGCCAAGCCAGATGGAAGATATGGATGATGCTTACTGTAACAATCATGAAACTAACACAAAGGTAAGATACAGCAGTGACAACTATTTAGATATCTGCTATACATGTCATGCTACAAAGCTGATTGACCAAAAGAATGCTTTTCTGATTTATAGATGGCGAGCAACCAGAAAGATGGGTTATATGTTAGATGCCAGAACTTGGATCCAAAAGATCTTTATGTGTTTGAATAATGGGATACATCTAACAATACAGCTAATCTAGGCAGCTGGGTGGTGCCATGGATAGAGCACTGAACTTGGTCAGGAAGACTTGAGTTTAAAATCAGCTACGGATACTTACTAGCTTTGTGAACCTGGCCAAGTCACTCTATCTCTGTTTGCTTCCTTCTTCTGGAAAATGGAGATAATAACGGCACTTATCTCCCATGATTGTTGTAAGGATCAAGTGAAATAATGATTGTAAAGCACTGTAAGGTAGAGAAAATTGTAAAGCACAGTTCTGGGCACAGGGTAAGTACTTTACAATGATCTCATTTGATGAAGTGGTATATCAACGTTAGCTACGGCTAACGAGATGAAAGTAATAGGGATGAAACCATCAACAAGGCAAATCAAAAATTAGGCATTTTGCTTTTTAGTAAAATTACAGGATATCTTTACTCTCTTCTAGTTTTGTGGAGGAGTCATCCATACATTCCACGTGACTGGGTGATCTTGTAGTATATTCCCATAACAACATTTCTATTCTTTTAATTTCCACTGAGATGTCTACCATGCTTGCAATTCTAAGACATTTGGTATTCACATGCAAGCATTCATACCCTTGACATACAGTTCAACATGCCCTCTCCAAGCTAGGTATATCCTAAAGTCATGATTCCCTTCCCACCAAGTGTCAATGATCTATATAAGATTTTACTTCCTTGGACTCTCTCTCACCTGGACTCTTTCATAAATTTCGAACTGATCCCCTAATTCTACATCTATGGATTTCCCCCACATCCAAACCTGCCTCTTTGATTATCCCATACAATACTGCCAGTTAAAGCTTACTGAGAAATGAATGGTCACACTCAAAAATCTTCAATGACTCAATATTGCCTTATTTATAAAGTTTAAACTCTTTAATATTGCATTCAAAACCTGCCACAATATGACCCTCTATTTGTTTCTTAAACAGATTTACTTAACCCTACTTCCATCCTTTGCTCATATCATTCTCTTCCTCTAGAACATACCTTTTTTTCCTCTGTTAAAATTCTACTTGTCCTTCAAGGACTAGCTCTAGATCTCATTCAACTTCTATGAAACCTTCCCTGATGCCCCTAGTAAAAAAATAATTTCTATCCCATCTGAATATTCCTAGCATTGCAATACATCTTTTTATGGAATTGAGTTTATTGCCTTGCATTACGGTTATTTGTACATAGGTTTTATGACCTTTACTGGATTATAAAGCTCTTAGATGGCAAAACCATTTCTAACTCACAAATATTTTACACATGAATGAATAAGCTCAGATTTCAGTTGAATAAAGGTATGTATATGTATATACACACATATTTACATGCATGTATCTGTGTGTGTACATCTCCTACTAAGCAAGTAAAGGAACAGAGTGATCAATCTACAACATGCATGTCAAAGATGAAGAGCTGAATTGATTTTTTTTTTTTACTGGCATATGGGCTCACTGGTTCCAGAAACACCCTTTCTTGAAACTTGGGAAGACTACCAGTCATTGCAGGTCAGGTCTTCCATTCCACCATACTCATGAGTGAATGGTAGCATTTGATCAGAGACCCCCTCCTCTCGCATGAGCTGGGCGATGGCATACGCTGTAGCCCACTGATTTCCTTTGAATTAATAATCAGTATCTAATTCACATATCTTAACTTAAATATGCCAGAAGGGATTAAAACCTTGGCACAAAACTCTTAAATGTTTTGGTGATTCCTGTTCCTATCTAATCAATTCCAACCTCCTAAGTTTGGTATTCGAGGACCTCCAAACTGGCCCCTCCTATTTTTCTTAACTTCTTTCTTACTGTGAAATATACTGGCCTATCTATTTTCTTGACTTGCCATATATATTCTTGCTTTTGTGCAATAATTTTTGTCCACACAAATACACATACAGACACACATGCAAGGTCATTCCTTGAGCTAAAAGGTCATTCATTCTCTTTCCTCTGAACCAATCCAAATCCAATCCATTCTTCAAAACCCAAGTCAAGCCTTACTTTTTGTGAATCCTTTAACCCACAAGGAATTCTCCCTTCTTTGGACTTAATACTGCTTATATATATTAATTGAAGCTAACATTTATGTGGCATTCTAAACTTTGCAAAGCACTTACAAACATAGAAGTTGGCTCTGTGGATAGACTAATTCTGGAGTCAGTAGGACCTGAGTTCAAATGTGGCCTTAGACACTTACTACCTGTATGACTTTGGCCAAGTCACTTAACCTGTGTTTGCCAGGAGGTAACGAGATGGCTTGGTGGATAGAGTGCTGAGCCTGGAGTCAGGAAGACCTGAATTCAAATATGTCCTTGGACACTCATTCACTAGCTGTGTGCCCCTGGGCAAGCCACTTAACCTCTGTTTGCCTTAATCCACCAAAGAAGGAAATGATAAACCATATAAACCACTCCAGTATCTTTGCCAAGAAAACTCTATGGACAGTATGGTCCACAAAGTCACGAAGAGTTGGACATGACTGAACGATTGAACAATAAATGGCCAGACACTTTGCTAGACAGTGAGAACATAAAGACAAAAAGGAAACAACCCTTAACTGAATGAATGGACAAGTTGCTTGAAAGGAGCTCTACTGTGTCCTATTCATCAGGAAGATTTTTCCAAGCCATTTATATTTGGGTACTATATACCCACAGAGAATAACTAAAATGTTACTGTTACAATGTATTATCTTTCTTAAAAGTGTTTGTAGGCAGTTGGGTGGTGAAGGGGGGGACCTGGAGTGAGAAAGACGAGTTCAGATCCAGCCTCAGACATGTATTAGCTCTGAGATTCTGCAAATCAACATACCTTCACTAAGGAGAAAACAATTCTTTTCACCTACAATAACAATGTAATTGTTGCACCTAATAGCATTTCATCTTAGAATGTACAGGCATGGCCAGAGAATGTGGAGATGTGATTGACTGAAACTGCTAGAGATTCTGGGAGCACTCTTTTTAAAAGTCAGTCACTAGTATCTAGTGAGGCTGCCTGAGCAGTTGGCTGAAGTGCCACAAGAGGGTGTCCCTGGTCGCAAAACCAGAGACTTAGCTCAGTTTCTGAGCAGGGCCCTGATGCTGGAGATATGAAAAATGCATGAATTTAAAATCGGACAAAGGGGAAGGGAGTGGAATTTCCAAAAGACCATAGAGGTGGCCTGAAACGGATGAGGACCCTAGAAGACCCCGACGAAATTGGGATTGAGATCCAGGCTCACAATTTATTCCTATCCATGCAATCAACTCATTTCAGGGAGCAATATAGCATAATGGCATGAAATCTGAAGAAGCCTCCAGATTTAATGAGGTCCAGATAACCTCACGGGTGTGGAAACTTCTTCTGACCCCGGGAAGCAACAAAGAAAACTCCCAGCCAGGAGAATGCCAGTCTCAGGAGAGTGTCAGAGCCTGTTCTCTGATTCACAAAGGAAACCTTTCCATAGTCAGGATGGCCTTATACTGAATGAAGTCACACCAGTGTCTATACTGTCTGCTCCTCCTTTCCCCACCTTCCTCCCGCTCCTGCCCCACAACTCCTCTATTCCACCCAAATCCATTTCATCTTCTAGGAAGGAGAGTGTCAGTCAATGGGTATCAAGTGCTAAGCAGAGGGGGTACAAAGAAAGGCAGAGGACAGTCCTTGTCCTCAAGGAGGTCATAGTCTAATGGGGGAGGGCAGAGCAACATGTAAGCAACTATGTCCTAATGGTGTGTGTGTGTGTGTGTGTGTGTGTGTGTGTGTGTGTGAGATAAATCAAATATTCTCAGAATGAAGGACTTTTCATCAAAGGGGATTGAGGGAAGGCTTCTTGCAAAAGGTGGCATCTTAGCTGAGACTCGAAAAATGCTAGGGAAACCACAGTGTGGAGATGAAGAGAGAGAGAAAATAACAGGTTTAGGGGATGGCCAGCTGCCAGCTCACAGTAGGGAGATGAAGTGTTGTGTGCAAGGAAAAGCAAAGAAGCCCCAGGTATTGTATCTTAGAGACCTGAAAGAGAGTAAAATAGAAGGGTATTGGGGAAGTAGGAAGGGACCAGGTGATAAAGGGCTATATTTGATCTTGGAGGGAACAGGGAACTGGTGGTGTTTATTAAAACACCCTGGTATACATACATATAGATAGACATATGCACCTATATGTTTTTATGTATGTATATATATATGTGTGTGTGTGTGTGTGTGTGTGTGTGTATGTGTGTGTGTGTGTGTGTGTATGTATATATGTATATAAAAGCTAACCTTTGAATCAGGTAAGTCCTGGGTTCAAATCCTGTATCTGACATTCATTGACTATAGCAAGGCATTTCACTCTTTTCCGTCTTAGTTTCCTCATCTATAAAATGGAAAAAATAATACCACCAATCTAGGGTTGTTATGAGGATATACATCTAGTCCAGTCTCTTTACAGATGAGGAAACTGACTCATTGGAATTAAAATTATGATATAGACAATATTTGTCTTTGGCACCCTCTCTCTTCCATTTCTAAACCCTCCTTCCAGGTTTTAGCTTGAATTCCTTTTCCTAGTTTCAATAATGAAAAGTCATTCACTCTAAGATGATACTGTTATAATGTGTTGCCCTTCTTAAGTGGTGAAGTAGATAAAGTGGGGGACAGAAAGTGAGGAAGACCTAAGTTCGAATCCAGCCTCAGGCAGCTTTTAGCTTTGCAACCAACCCTAGGAAAGTCATTTACTGTCAGCCTCAGTTTTCTCATCTGTAAAATGGGCATTGCATATCTCTTTACAAACCTTAAAGCACTATATAAATATATATATATATATATCATCATGATCATTATTATTAATTTCATTGAAAATATCTACAAATAAAATCCCACAAGAGTTGTCCAAACTCACTATGTACTCTGAATTGGGAAACTATTTGGGAGGGGTGGGGTGAGGAGGGAAGGAAGGATACCTTAACTCAAGGTATGCTTTGTTGGAAATAAGCTTATCTTGGATTAGACAAGGGCCATCATGATGAAAATATAATCAAAAGATTTAAAGAAGATGCTAGTGAAGATACTCAATTATCAGGGTAAGTAGACTGCATCCATAATTCTGTGCTACATTATATGGGAAAGTTGGATTTTTTTGTTTGTGTTTGCTTGTTTTAGAAAAATGCTTGTATTCTAAGGCCAAACTCACAGTCCTCCCAAATAGAACATGCCTTTCCAGTGGACACTTACCCATAAGGCTTGGAAAGGCATAATGGCATTAAGGATTGCTTAGTCAATACATGTAGCCAAGATTCACACAGAGGAGCCCTATGTATCTTCCTGGCTTTACTTCTACCTGGACTCTCTTCTTCATGCTTAACAAAAATGAATATGACAATATGCTGTCACTTGAACAATTTGGCTGCTTGATAAGGATAGACTGAAATGCAAGAGATTTTTATTTTTTTTATTATGATGTACTTTTGAAGTTACAAAAATATAGCCAGGATATCTTACTTATACGAAGGAGAAATCCTGAAGACTGGCATATGGGAAAGTGTGTGTATATGGTATGTTTGTGGGATACTTAAGTATTACTGACTTACCGTAGAAACATTTAATGAGATAGTACTCAAAGTTTACTAGGATACAAGAAACTGTGGCATCATAGCCAACCTTGATTTCACTTCCTAAGGATTTTGCGAATATCTGCAAGATTTTATCTCACAAGTGCTCTTGAGTTCCCAGGAAGAAAGACACTTTTATAGGTGGCATCTATCAGCCTGACTGCACGGATACCTACTCTAGGTCACAATCATTGTTCTCTGTCTGTTTAATGGATAAAAGTCTGTTCATGGACTCCTACTGGAAATCTCTGTAATCCATGAAAAGTTTCTCTACATAGGGTGCAGACTACTTTGGCCTCTGCTCCTTGAATTAGAAAAATAGGCTCATTCTTCTAAAACTGTCTATGAACACTTAGTTCTTTAGATTAGAGTATTATATGAAGTAGGCCAAAATCATGGGGTCAGTATGAATTAGTGAGTTTTGCTCTGCCCCATGGCCATGACTGCACCTCTAACCTTGGCCACAATTCTTTTACAGGAATGAAGGAATGTTTTTCTCTTTCTCTCCCATCTTTTCTTTCCCTCTCTTGTCCTCTTTCTCTCCTTCCCTCCCATTCTCTCTCTCTGTTTTATTTTTAAATTTTATTTTTACTCTGAACTTAATACCAAAATAATGGACATCTGTATATACCCAGTAGAATAGATAAGAAAGCTGATATGAAACTGCGGATCTCATGTATATAGCTTTTCAAATGGAGGCTTTTAAGTCACAAGGGGGACTGAGTAAACCAGAGGTGGGGAACCTGTGGCCCTCTACATCCTCAAGTGTGGCCCTTTGACTGAATCCAAACCTCACAGAAAAAAATCCCTTCTGAAAAGTTTGGATTCAGTCAAAGGACCACACTTGAGGACCTAGACACATTTCCCACCCCTGACCGGTAAGCCTATTAGAGATTTGATTAAAGATTAAAGATAGACTAATCCATACCCCCTAATGGCAAAATAACTCAGTGTAAGTGTTATCAGTATGGGTTTCCTACAATTGAGGAATTATATATTATATAACCAGAGGAAGTAAGAGTTAGGCCATCATTTTGGACACTCTCACTAACCTCAAATCAACTCAATCTTTCTCATGAAAGACCAGACCTACTTGAATAGTGGTTCTAACTGGTTAGCCTTCTGCTCTGACATTATTGACCTTACAACATTCACTGCTCTTAGTTCTTTTTGGCAACCCCATTCTGTATGAATGGTTTTGGCCATTCTCTAGGGCACATCTTATTCATCCAGAGTTCATGATGCTCATGGTCAATAAACATCTCTGGCATCTGGTAGAGGCTTTCTACCTATAGTGGATAGAGTACTGGGCCTACAGTCAGGAAGACTCATCTTCCTGAGTTCAAATGTGACCTCAGACACTAGTTATGTGACCTTGGGCAAGTCACTTACCTGTCTGCCTCAGTTTCCTCATCTGGAAAATGAGCTAGAGTGGGAAATGTCAAACTTTTCTAATATCTTCACCAAGAAAATCCCAAATGGGGTCACAAAGAGTGAAATGGCTAAAAAGCAACAAAAAACAGAAAGGTAGTTGTTATATATTGATGTGTGTTGACGGATTATTCTGAAAAAGTGGTCCAGAGACAGGGAATAAATTAATTTGTTCTTTCATCCATTCACTCATTCAACCAATCAACTGACCAACCTTAGTGACAAGAAGAAGAGGAGGAGGAATGTGGTGTTATAGTGGCATATAACCTATCAAAGTATAATTTAATCGATATATAAGGAATATTGAATTACTCCACAATAACTAACATACATAAATGAGAAGAAAACACAACCTCTCTTGCTAGGTAGGTTCTAGAAAACTCAGCTCTTTTCAGGGAAACAGCTTGGAGGGAATGAGAAAAGAATCTTTTTTTAATCCACAATGATTGCTCTCCACAAGCCATAGTGGGCTAAGATGTTATATAAGTTAACTGACCTGCACAGTACAAAGAATCAGAGCAAAGGAGATGTTGGGATCTCTGTGTGCTAGAAATGAGGCCATAGGCAAAGCTGGCACTTAGCTCAAATCATGCTGTTCTTTTGCAAGGACAGAAAAGAACCAAAAAGGAGGTTATATTTCTGTGAGGGACCGTAGCACAAAGAGCTTGAGTTGAGTTGGATGTATGCTTGACTAACAGAAACGCAATGCAGGGAACCAGCCCTGAGACTCACTCAGTGTATGCCAGCATGGAAAGTGTTAAGCCATTTCAGAGCTGGGCGAATGTGACTGTCACACCTATTCATTTTTAATTTATGTCCATTTAAAATGTGAACACCCCTCTATTGCTAATTTGTTATGGCAATATTAATTAATGATTTTGCTTTACAGTGGTTAGGATGCTGTTTCTATTGAGTAAGATAGATTAGCAGGAATACAAGATTAGGAAAACAATCTGTAAACTGGTTAGAGGCAGTTGGGGGTCACCTTGGGGTTTGGGAAAGGAACATGTTAGTGCTACAAAATCCTATTAGTGTCCTGTGATGCATCTATAGCTAACTACATAATAGACCTCAGCTCCCCTGGTCTGTAGTTAATTCTTAGAGAGGATTCCACTAGGTGTTTTTATTTCCAGGGATTCCTCAATAATCTCATCCAAAGTTACTACTGTTAGATGCCAAGATTCCAAATGATGCTAAAAAAAGCAAAATTATGTTCAATTACTATATTTATTCCCACAGTTTTATCACCTTTCTGGCAGATTAGTTAAATTAGCTGTAAAAATGGACTAATACGGACTAGACATGATGCTGGCGTAAAGTTAGGTTGGACCAAAATCCTAAATTTAAAGACATAATTCTACCCCTACCTGAAGGCTTGGTCAGAGCAGTTAGCACCATAAACAGCTCTTAAGGCACTTTTCCTTTTAATTACAACCAACAGCCAGCCATGTCTCTTCAATGTGTCCTTATAGTTTGGCAACAGGAGATAAAAAAGCATGCTTTCTTCCCCCTCAATGAGGAAGAAATATGTAAATAAATGTATGCTCTCTGTCTATGTGGAGGAGTGGTAGTCTATACTGTCACTGAGCCGATGTGTGTTGTTGAATTGTTTCAGTAGTGTCTGACTCTTCATGAGCTCGTTTGGGGTTTCTTGGCAAAAATACTGGAGTGGTTTTCCATTTCCTTCTCCAGCTCATTTTCCAGATGAGAAAACTGATGCAAACAGGGTTAAGTGACTTGACCAGGTTTACACAGCTGAGGTCAGATTTGAGTTTAGGAATATAAGTCTTTCAAATTCTCATCCTTAAACTCTAGCCATCCAGCTGTTCCAGAGCCAGTATGTATTTGCCTATAATTTTAAAATTCATCTTAGGACAGTAGACCATTTGTATGCCCCAAGAAACTTTTTTTCCCTTATCAGTCTTGAGATTTCCTAGGTATCAGGGACTTTTGATGTGGAAACTCCCTCTACTCCTGCATATCAGTATCTGTACTGCATTTTTAGAGTCTCAGAGTTTCTTTATACCTTGTTCCTTTCCCCATAGTCTATGGCTCAGTCAAACTGACCATGCTGCTGAGCCTCACACATAGACCTCCATCTCTCAGTCTCTCTGCCTTTACTTTAACTGTCCCCTACCTGGAATGCGTCCTCTCCACCTCATCTTCTCTGCTTATAATCCATTATTTTGTGAAAGATTCTGCTCAAGTACCACCTTCTACCTTTTTGGATCCTCTCATTTACTAGTACTGTTTTTCAAATTAACTAGCATTTACTGTGCATACATGAATATGTTGCATGTATTCTGTATTTACAGAGGCAACTAGGTAGTATAATGGATAGATCAGTGGATCTGGAGTCAGAAAGAAGTGAGTTCACATCCTGCTTTAGACACATACTAGCGGGACTTGAGAAAGTCACTTACCCTTTGTCTGTCTCAGTGTCCTCATCTATAAATTGGAAATAATAATAGCACCCTCCCAGGACTGTGGTGTGGGTAAATAAGATATTTGTAAAGTATAACAAAAACCTCAAATCATACATATATATATGTATACATATATATACATATATATGTGCTACTTGCTATTATTATTATTGTTATTGGTTATTGTTATATGTGCCTATTTTTTTTCTCCATCGATAGAATCTAGACTACTTGAGGTCAGGGGCTTTTCATTTTTATTTTTATGTCTCAGACTTTTTAGGAATGATTGAAGGTAAAAAGAGAAGAGGATGGCAGAGAATGAGATGGATGGATAGTGTCATGGAGGTAATGAAGATGGGCTTGGACAGAAGGGCCTGTCATGCTATGGTCCATAGGATAACAAAGAATCAGACATGACTGAATAAATGAACAATAGCCCCCAGCACAGTGCCTAGAACATAATAGGCACTTAATAAAGGCTTGCTGTTTGAACTTTTGTAAGACCAATTCTTCACTATATATGTGCTCTGTCATTTTTTTGTGTGTGTGTATATGTTTGCAGAAATAATCAAAAGGACAGCTAAAAGTAACAAGCAGTGAATTATAGGTTGGTACTAGAATGGTTTGAATAAGTAAAGAACCAAACTTTGAAAAGACAAAATGGTACTGTTTCATAATGTTATGTTATGAGCTTAGAGAGACTTAACTCAGTTGGCTTTGAGTGTTGTATCTAGTACCAAATAGCTGCCATAGAATCATTTTGGAGCTCTACCATACTGGAGATGGGATGCATAAGGCCAATGGTATAACTTTCCTACTCAAAACCTTTAGGGACCATTACTCATAGGAGAAAATATAAATTACCTAGCCTGGTTATTAATAATGTGGTCTGGGGTGGAGCCAAGATAGCAGAGTACAAGGATGGACCTGCTCTAGTTCTACCCCCATAGTCCATAAAATACCTGTAAAAATGACTCTAATTCTAGAGCAACAGAAGCCACAAAACAACAAAGTGAAAGAGATTTCCAGTCCAAGACAGCTTGGAAGGCTGAAAGAAAAGGTCTATCACACCAGATTCAGAGCAGAGTGCAGTCCAACCTTGGTCATGTGGCACTGACCAGTCTGGAGCAGGCTTCAGGGCCAGAATCCCAGTAAGCAGTTGTGGTTCCCACATTTCTTAACCCACAAACACCAAAGACAACTTCAGAGGTCTGTGAGCAAGCTCTTTCAGCTGGGTAAGAAGGGAGCAAGGTCTGACCCTAGTCCTGGCTTCAGGGTGGTAGCAGTAGCATTCATTTTTGAAGTCCTCCACTTAAAGACCCTGGGGGAATCGAGCAACCAATCTGGGTCTTAGTCCTGAGTGGTGGTCTTGGGGTGAGGAGGAATGCTGGCATGGTGGAGCTGGTAGAGGCTCTGGAGAAGGAATCTTATTCACAGATCCTGGGCAGAAAAGCTTATGCTTGCTCCCAGACTAGAGTGCAGGCCAGGAGAACTGTAAACTCCTCTCCCTTGACTGTGCCACCTTGGAGGAACTGAGAACTTACAGGTCCTGAGAGTATACCCTCCACTTGACAAAGGACTCAAAAGTCAAGTATCTGGGAAAATGCCCCCAAAAGAGAAAAAATAAGACCAAAGAAGTTTACTTCTTGGTGAAAATGTATTTTCTTCCATCCTTTCGGATGAGGAGGAACAAAGCATATCATCAAACGAAGACATCAAAGTCAAGGCTTCTACATCCAAAACCAAGGCTTCTACATCCAAAAAATATGCAATGGTCTCAGGCTATGGAAGAGCTCAAAAAGGATTTTGAAAATCAAGTAAGAGAGGTGGAGGGAAAATTGGGAAGAGAAATGAGAGCAATGCAGGAAGAATGCTTTAAAAAGCAGAATTATCCAAATGGAAAAGGAGGTTCAAAAACTCACTGAAGAAAGTAGTTCTTTAAAAGTTAGAATGGAACAGATGGAAGCTAATGACTTTATGAGAAACCAAGAAATTACCAAACAAAACCAAAAGAATGAAAAAAACAGAAGATAATGTAAAATATCTCATTGGAAAACCAACTTACCTGGAAAAATAGATCCAAGAGAGACATTTTAAAATTATGGGACTACCTGAGAGCCATGATCAAAAAAAGAACCTAGACATTATTTGTCATGAAGTTATCAAGGAAAACTGCCCTAATATTCTAGAATCAGAGGGTAAACTAAATATTGAAAGAATCCACCAATCACCTCCTGAAAGAGATCTGAAAAGGAAAACTCATAGGAATATTGTAGCCAAATTCCAGAGTTCCCAGGTCAAGGAGAAATTGCCAACAGCCAGAAAGAAATAATTCAAGTATTGTGGAAATACAATCAGGATAACACAAGATCTAGCAGCTTATACGTTAAGGGATCAAAGGGCTTGGAATATGATATTCCAGAGGTCAAAGGAGACAGGATTAAAGCCAAGGATCACCTACCCACCAAAACTGATTATAATACTTCAGGGGGAAAATGGTCATTCAGTGAAATAGAGGATTTTCAAACATTCTTGATGAAAAGACCAGAACTGAATAGAAAATTTGACTTTCAAACACAAGAATTAAGAGAAGCATGAAAAGGTAAACAGGAAAGAAAACTCACAAAGGACTTACTAAGTTTACATTCCTCCATGGAAAGGTAATATTTGTAACTCTTGAGATTTTTCTCAGTATTTGGGTAATTGGAGGGATTATGTACATATAGACAGAGAGCACAGCGTGAGTTGAATAGGAAGGGATGATATCTAAAAGAATAAAATTAAAGGGTGAGAGAGGAATATGTTGGGAGAAGAAATGGAATGGGGCAAATTATCTCTCATAAAAGAGGCAAGAAAAAGCTTTTTCAATGGAGAGAAAAAGGGGGATGTGAGAGGGGAAAAAGTGAAGCTTACTCTCATCACATTTGGTTTAAGGAGGGAATACTATGCACACTCAATTTAGTATGAAAAAAATTGATAGGGGAGAAGGGAATAAGTGGGTGTGGGGGGATGATAGAAGGGAGGGCAAATGGGAGGAGCTGGTAATTAGAAGTAATCACTTTTGGGAAGGGACAAGGTCAAAAGAGAGAATAGACTAAATGGGGGGCAGGATAGGATGGAGGAAAATAAAGTTAGCCTTTCACAACATGACTATTATGGAAATCTTTTGCATAACTACACATGTATAGTCTATACTGAATTTCTTGCCTTCTCAGTGGGGATGGGTGGGGGGTGAGGAAGGAAGAGAATTGGAACTCAAAGTTTTAGGAACAAATGTTGAGAATTGTTTTTGTATGCAACTGGGAAATAAGAAATACATGTAATGGGGCATAGGAATCTCTCTTGCCCTACAAGAAAAGAGAGAAGATGGGGATTTGGGAAGGGAGGGGTGTGATAGAAGGAAAGGCAGATTGGGGGAAGGGGTAATCAGAATGCAGAGTGTCTTGGGGTGGAGGGATGGGAGAAATGGGGAGAAAATTTGTAACTCAAAATTTTGTGGAAATGAAAGTTGAAAACTAAAAATAAATAAATTAAGAAAAGAATGTGGTTTAAACTCATCTTTCTACCATTATTTCATATTATTCTTTGTTGTTCCCTTTCATACACTTTGTGTTTTTTGGGTGCCACATCCTCTGCTTCCCTGAGTACCCCCGCTAAAAGTCTTCTCTCAATCCTTAAATTTTTCAAGAGCTATTTAAATATGCCCTCTGTCATGATTTCAAGCTCTACTTTTTCATATGTGTCTGTATATATGTTGTTCTTCTCTGTCCTCCCCTTTACCTCTCCCAAGTACAATGTAAGCTTCATGAAGGCATGGACTTTGTCACTTTTAATTGTGGTATATTTCTAGCACCCAGTTCAGTGCCTTCCACAGCGTAGGGACTTGATAAATATTTGTTGGAGTTGAAAAACAACCACAATCTATAACTTTCATACTATCATCTCAGAAGAGTACTCTATGAACTTAGAAATGCTTAACCCAATTGACTTTGAATGTTGTAAACTGGTGTGAAAAGAACCACAGTCATATCTTCTCAGGGCACCCTGGAATCTACTAGGTGATGAAATAAGGTTGATGTCTGTCTGGAAGGAGAGATTGGGGTTGGCTCAGAGTACCTATATAAGCTCTGTTCTAGCATCTCTTTCCTTTCCTTTTCTTTCTAAACTATCTCAATTCACTCATCAATGTCCATGAGTTCAGTTATCAATTCCACTCATACAGTTGGGCAAGTATAGTAAATAGATTGCTGGACCTGGAGTCAAGAAGACCTGAGTTCAAATCTAGCTGCAGGTACATACTGGTTGTGTGGTCCTGGGCAATTCACTTAACCTTTTTCAGTCTCACTTTCTTCATCTACAAAATGGAGATAATAATAGCACCTACTTCCAGGTTTGTGGTGAGGATGAGATCATATTTATAAAATGTTTTGCAAGGCTAAAAACCTTACAAATGTGATAGCTATTATTATGATCTCTGGATCTATGTGTGTATACACACACACACACACACACACACACACACACACACACAGCTCTGGTCTCTCTTCTGAGCTTCAGTCCCCTATTACCAACTCTCCCTTGAACAAAATGATTATCCTACAGGCATCTCAACTCAATAGGTCCAATGTAGAACTCATTTAACAAAAATCTATGTATTCTACCAAATCCATCCTTCTTCTGAACTTTTCTTATACTGTTAAATGTATTACTCTCTTCCAAGTTATCCAGGTTCCCAGTCATGATGTCATCCTCTACTTTTTATTCTTACTCATCCCAAATACTCAACAAGTAGCCAAATGTTATTGTTTTTGCCTTCATACCTCTTACATGTGTCCCCTTCTCTTTACATAATCAGCACCCTGTTTTAGGTCTTTGTCACTTCTTGCCTGGACTTTCTAATTGAGCTCCCTGCCTCAAGTCCCATTCCCATCAAGTTCACAGCTGTTGAAGTGATTTCCCAAAGCATAGGTCTAAGTATATCACTTCCCTACTTAATAAACTCTAGTGGCTCTCTATTCCTTCCAGGATCAGATATAAAGTGATTTTTTTTTTGGCATTTACAACTCTTCACAGTCTGGCCCTCCCTACTGTTCATGTTTTCTTATACTTTATATCCCTCCTCCACATGGTTTTTGATCATCCATAGGGTTCATGTGCTGTTTCTTTCTCATGATTCTCCATCCACTTGCCTTTGTAGTCTCTTATACCTGGAATGTCTCCTCACTTTTACTGCTTAGAACTCCTTACTTCAAGACTCAGCACAAACACAACCTTTTATGGGCCTTTCTTGGTCCACTCAGATGGTGCAGTTTTCCCTTTTAGGGTTGCTGTTCCATATATATTATATGTATCTAATTATTTGAATGTTGTCTTCTCTACCATAATGCAAGCTTCATGAAAGCAGGGACTTCTTTGCCTTTTTTTGTATCACCAGTGCTTGGCATGATGCCTGATACATAGTAAGCACTTAATTAATGCTTGCTGATTGACTGAGATCCAGAGAATAACAGCAGTACCTCAGATCAAGGAGTTAAGACACAGAGGAGAAGTTGTTTCCAAGAATTAGGAAGAAGGCATGTACTAGCAATGATTCAGTCTACCTGATTACTTTCTGAGGTCTATAGGCTGTTTTTATTCACAAATAGCATCTTACTTTCTGTTACTACTTCTGGGTTTTTGTGTCTTGCTGGCATTGGGACCCGGATCCTGAGCAGAGGCTGTATTGGGAGGAATGTCCTTTTGAGATCAAAGTTTTTAAAAGGAAAGTACAAATATGAAACAATTCTACCTGATTAGTCAGTTGAGAAACTCCAATGCAAAGAAGTAAAAAAGGTATTCCATTTATCCTTCTATGAAATTGTACCTTATTACATACTTTCTGTCATTGAAGTATCTCTAAAGATTTTTAATAATGGTTAATTTAGGAATTTCTGAATACTTGGGGTAGTTTAAAGGTTTAGGTAACCATCTAATGCTGGGTCTAGATTCTACCAACCTTCTTACAGCTTGCCTACTGTTGCTATGGAGATCTTCTTTGCTTCCTGGCCAGGTTCCTCCTAGCCTAATCCTTCTAAAAATGCCAAAGGGGAGGTATTTTGTAATGAATGAGGAAGCATCACTATAGTTCTCACCTCTTGCTTAGGGAGGGTTCTAAGGCCCAATATATTAACACTCTATAAAGACCTAAGAGATTTTTCTCTCAGAATGTCAAAGAATAAAAAGTAGCAGTCACTTTTGTTTCAGAGGCACTACGAGAAGGTTGCTCCATCAGCATGTGAATATTAAGATACTGGTACATGGGGTTGAAGTATTGATGTTACTACTTACCTTGTCTTGAGATGATCTTAGTTGAATTGGTTGGCCCCTTCATATAGTCCTTCAATTGTTCATAATATGTTGCTCAGAGCAGGAATGAACTACCTAAGGATGTATTTAGATTACTTCTAAGCATAGAAACATTTGCTGAGTATCCCAAGAAGGTAACATTTTTTTTTTTTGGAAGGAATGGGGCCGTTAAGACCTGTGAAACCTAGAAAGTTTGCTGAATGGCTTGACTTCATGGAATAACATTTTTATTAGTTCCAAGATATAGAGCCAGAAATGGGTAGAAGTTGCAGACAGGTAGATTTTAGATCATTTTAAGCAAGAAATTCCTAATGATGGCAGATGTGTGAAAGCAGAGCAGAATGCTTAGGGAAGGGGTAGGCTACTTGTCTCTAGAGGTCTTCAAGCAGAATTTGGATGGCCTTTTGTCTAGGATGTTGTAGAGGAGAATTCTGGTTAGTTGCAGGTTAGGCTTAATGACTTCTGAGGTTCCTTCCCCCAACTCTGAGATTTTATCATTTGGGGAAAGTGCTCAGCTTTTACTGATGTGACCCTGGCTGAGACTGGGAGGCTTAGATTGCACGTTGAGGAAAGGAAAAGGAAGGAGTTCGGACTTCAGCGAAAGACTCCCAACCTCAAGCTCCATGGCAGTAGATATAAGAGCTTTTGGGTTAGTAGGAAGTCAACTTTGTATGGTCAGAGTCCAAAAAATTGGAGAACAGAGCCTGGAAAAATAAACCGACTTTTAAATTGACTCCTAGTGCGGTATTCCCTCTCCTCTCTCCCCCATTCAGGTCTGAACCAAAACCCCATTTCCCCTGCAGGATACTAATTCAGTAAAACTCGTGGCAGCAACTGGCTGTGATTACCACTGCCATGGCCAGCACAGCACCCAGCTGGGCAGAACGAGGGGTACATGTGAGGGGGACGCTGGAGAGGAGGTTAATGAGCCTTCTGGAGCAGCAGAGGTGCCAGTGGGCGTGATGAATAGCTCGCCACCCGCTCTGTGCAATGTGCCCTTCATCATCTAGTCGGGGTGGTTAGTGGACTGTCAGAAAAATATAATTTAGCGGTGGTGGCTTTAACTGATGTGCCGCATGCTGGGGTCAAATGACTATTACAAAGTAGTAGCAGTGCCCGGCTCCTTCATGGTGAGAGCTTCGAGCTGACAACATGAAAGAAAAAGGCACCGTGGCCCGAATTCCCTGACATCCTTCATCTCTCAGCCAGGGTGGGGTGGGGAAGAGGAGAAGGAGAGGACTGGGAGAACTAGAGAGCAAGAGAGGCAGCAGGGACATTTCCCTTCAGAGAGAGAAAATGCCAGTTGTGGATGAAGCTTAGCATACAACTCACCGACCATTTTAGGAAGCTTAGATAGAAGGAGATCTGAGAATCCAAAGAAAAGGACCATGTCCCAAAATCGCCGATGGTGATGGAGGGTGGTCGGTCAATTTCAAGGAAGTGACCAGGGTTCATTTACCTCACCCAAGTTAATGACGATCAGTGGCAAAATGAAAGGAATTCATCCCTGAGTGGAGAGGGTAATTTAAGGGGCATGATTCATGGACCAGAGGTCAGCAACCTCTGTAGTCCCCAGTGCTAACAGTGAGGTCAGGCAGTACTTTGGTGGAGGGCCACGGATATGTCTGTGCTGCAGACAATGGAGAAGGATGACATGAGTAAGAAAAAGAGAGGGGAAAGTAAGGGAGTGGGAAAGCAGAAGAAGGACACAGGAACACAAAGGAAATGAATAACAAAAAGAGGGAAAAGGGAAAAAAATCAAGAGGCACATAGGGTATTGTGTACAATGCCACCAATGATTGTTTCAGGTGACATTTACTAATAGGTATGCTGTCAATTTTCTCCTGATCCTAAGCTATCCTTGGATTCTCTAGAAATAAATCATAATTCAGGTAGGAGGGGTTTGGGATTGAAAATATTCAAGTGTGACATCGAACATACAAACATACAATAATGTTGAACATAAAAAGTTCAATATCCAGCCTCTACTGAGAGATCTGGTTTTTGTATCTATTACTATTGAGGGCACCATCATCCTTCTAGTACCCTGGACTCAGAACATAGCTGAATGTTAACATAGGTATCATCCTTGATGATGTCTCCCTCTGTCCGCCCCCACCCCCCAATCCGATCTGTTGTCAAGACCAGACCTGTCAATTTCACCTTTGCAACATTTGTTGAACATTCCCCCATTCACCCCATATTACCACTGCTCTGGTACAGGCCTTCATCAGCTCATGCCTGGGCTATTGTAATAGCCTGTGGGTGGCACTGTTAGCCTCCATTCTTTCCCCACTGTAATCTATCCTCCACTCAGCTGCCCAAGAGATTTTTCTAAAGTGCAGTCTTGACCATGGTACCCCTTTATTCAATAAACTCTAGTATCTACCATTGCCTCCAAGATCAAATACAAAATTCTCTGTCTAGCATTCAAAGCCCTTTATAATGTAGTCTCCCCTACCTTTCCAGTCTTACAGTTTATTCCCTGACATGTATCCTTCAATCTAGGGACATTGACTTCCTTGCCATTAATATCTTTGAGCTTTGGGCAGCTTCTCTGTCCATCTCCCTTGAGCAGGATACTCTACCTCATTTCTGCCTCCTGCCTGCTCTGGCTTCCTTAAATCCCAACTAAAATCCCACCTTCTGTAGGAAATCTTTCCCAAACCCTTTTAATTCTAGTGTTTTCCCTCTGTTACTTCTTTTCTATTTATCTTATATGTAGCTTGTTTATACATAATTGTTTGCATGTTGTTTTCCCCACCAGATTGTAAACCCCTAGAGGGCAAGGACTGTCCTTTGTCTCTTTTTGTACTCCCAGTGCTTAGTACACTGCCTCACACATAATAAATTAAGTACTTAACGGATATTTACTGACTCACTGGCTGATTGACTATGATACTACTTTGTATCTATCTGTCCATTAATGCTTGGAAGGAAAGGCAGCAAGCTAGATTGAGTAGATAGATGACCTTACCTGGGTTCAAGTCCCACCTAAATGGGCAGCTAGGTGGCGCAGTGGATAGAGCATTATGCAGGAGTCAGGAGGACCTGTGTTCAAATCTCACCTCAGACACTTGACACTCACTAGCTGTGTGACCTTGGACAAGTCACTTAACCCCAACTGCCTCATCCTGGGTCATCTCCAGTCATCCTGATGAATATCTGGTCACTGGATTCAGATGGCACTGGAGGAGAAGTGAGGCTGGTGACCTGCACAGCCCTCCCTCACTCAAAACAAAGTCAAGTGCAAGTCATGTCATTATTTCTCTGATGGCATGGTCTTCTTTGGCAATGAAGGACGAACACACACATACCCACCTAAACACATGCTGGCTATGTGACTTTGGGCAGCTTCTCAGTGCCCCAGACAACTATCTGAGTCTCTACATCTCATAACAGATACCTTTCCACATTCATAGATATTGACAGATGGAGTTTGCTCAATGGGGCTTCCTACACCAATTATTTAATTCTCCTGGTCCGAGGGAGGGAAAACAAAACAAATCTAATTGTTTCTGTGGCACCATGCATTCATTCTGTGATACACTGAGCATTTGATTTACCAAAGTGAACCCCTTAAGTGGAATCTAGTTCTAAGCCTGTGGCTATACTACTGACACTATATTTGAGTCTTCTTTTGCTTAATGATAATGAGGAACAAGCTAAAAAAAATTCTTAACTTATTGGTCTTTGCAAAATAGAGCTGAGATTGGACAAAGGTAGAAAAAAAGCAATATTTTCCTCTAAGAGAAATACTATAACACTAACTGCTTGTGTGGCTTTGGGCAAGTCATTTCTTTTGAATTCAGCCTTGGATTGTTCATCTACAAATTGAGAAAGTTTGCCAAAAGGATGCCTGAGATCATGGGGACAAGATGGCAAGTGGAGAGAAAGAGAGAGCTGGCTTTAGAACTAGGACCAGAGAGATTCAAGCCCTGTCTCTAACACCTGCTGACTTCGTTGAGCCTCTTGGTGTTCTAGACAGCTCTCTGGTTTTATAAACTTCAGGGAAGGAGCCAGCATACACTGAAAGAGAAAGTTTTTCACCCATAGCATTAATGAAACCTCAGTTCCAGTCAAAATCTCTAAATTCCCTTTCCTTGCCACTTTTAGTAGACCTCTCTTGCTGTTTGGAAAATACATTTATTTTTAGGTGGCTACAGATCCTTAATTGAACAAAGCAGAGACCAGCTAGGAAGACACTCTAAAGACAATCGAATGGTGACTTTGGAAAACAAGTGACCCAATTCAGTTGTCTGCCTTCCTGTGTATTTCTTAAATCTGTTTTAACCTCTTCTTCCATCTCCATTCCTGGCTTCCAGGGGGACAGAATTCATCAGGAAAGGGAGAGGGGGTGGAATACTGAAACCATACACTGTAATTGACTTTTATGTGCAATACATGGAATCCAGAATCAAAGAATGAAGAAATTGCTTCATGTTTTGCTTTTGCTTTCTTGTGCTGAACTGCTTTCTTAGCTAGAAAACTCAGTATTATTGGCTAAAGAATTCTTATAATCATAATATGATTAAAAAAATTAGCCTTTCTTGGTGATTTAAACGTCCCTGGAAATCAAATTAATAGAAAGAAACATTTAATAATCTGTCTCTATATATTGACCTATCCTGTAGAGAAACAGCTTTTTTTTTTTTGCTAAAAGGGAAAAAAAGAATTCTCCCTCTCAAGCTTTCCTTCTCCCTTTTATCTTGTACTGTAGTATCTTCCCTTGTAGTCAGTTGCATCATTACAAAAATTACCTGGCTTCATTAATTCCCTCATTACCTCTGGCAAGTTAGAGCGTTGACATTCTCTCTCTCCTTTCTTCACTTTCACACTGTCCTTTCACCAAAAAGCCTGTAAATTGGTCCTAATGATAAGGACAGAGCGGGAAGAAAGGGGCCTTTTGTGCCCCGGGAGGAAGCCTTGCTTTCCGGGAAAGGACGTGCTTGGCGGTAACACACTACTTACGGTCATTGGAAGAGAGTGGTCTGCCTGGTCCCCCATTACAGCAAGAACAACAATAATTCACATTCATCTTAGCATCCTTGCACCTGGGTGGCAGCTACCTGAGAATTCTCACCTGTGGCAAAGGGTTACATTTACTCCTGCTGGGAATGTGGCTGGGCAGCCGAATGTTAAAGAGGGCCTGCAGAGCAGCCTGGGCTGCTTGGCCCTTGGCCAGCTTCTTGCTACGTCCTGAGCCTTCAAATGTCCTGCCATCCACTCTCACTGCCATCACAAAGCTCTTGGCATGCTGCTTCTCCACTGTCTCAGAAAGGCAGATGTATCTCAGCCCTGAGCGTAGTTCGTTCAGCACCACCACTGGGTTCTTTTCCCTCTCCCCCTGGAAGGCTGATTTGGACTTGGGCTTTGCATGGCTCATCAAGTCCAGCCTGTGGTAGAGTAATCTCCCCTGTCGGTAAGCTGTCGAGAGCAATTCGGTGTTAACGGGATGGCAGCTGGAAAAGTTGTCAGTTGGAGGGGATGGTTCAAACTCTTTGAATAGAGTATCTGGGAAATCAGCCTGGTCAGAGGTAAAGTCTGTAGATGGGCTGATGCCATTCCCCATGGCAAAGTGTGCTTGGCACGCATTGGGAAACTGGACAAAAGACTTCAGGGCTAACTCTGCTGCCCTCATTTTGGCTTTCTTTTTTGTGGGTCCTGTGCCTTCAAAGGTAAATCCATTAACTTCGACAGCTACTGCAAAGATGGGAGCATGAACTGGTCCTGTCTGAGAAACCATTTTGTACTGTAAACCTGGTTTCAGTTCATGGAGTTGGACCAGGGCATTCTTTGGTGTCACCGACCATGAGAGTTTCTTCCAGATGAGTTGGAGTTTGCAGAAATGGCCACTGTTCCCTTCCTCTAAGGGTCTTTTCCTCTTGATGCTGGATGGACCTCCTCTTGAGGGGTCACTGGATGGCAGTGGCTTTGCCTCCAAGTTGCCAACGTTGCGGTTTTCCTTCACTTCTGCACTGTTGGTACCTGGTGGTGAGAATAAATGAGTCACAACAGCAGGAAAGGGTAGGTTGCTATTGCTGTTTAACTATAGCACCATGTTTCAGGCTTTGAGATCAAAGAAAATCAAAGTCTCTAATCTGGCATCATAAACAAGGTCAACATTTTCCAGGAACTTAGAAATAGTTGACCAGTCAGTCATCAATTAGAGAACACATCTCAGTAATGAAATACATGAAAATCAGCATACTATACTGGTTATGAGAGCTGATGCTAATATTATGATTTACTGTTGGCCAAGTGCTCTGCACTTTACTTGATCCTCACAAATCTCTGAGGTAGGTTTTATGATGCCTCATTTTACAGATGAGGAAACTGAGGTGCAAGGAGGTTGAGTGAATTGCCCATGGTCCTTCACTTAGCAAGTAACAGGCTTGCTTGGTATTTGAACCTGTCTCTCCTGACTCCCAGCCTAGTCCTTGTCCTGTATGATCATTCTGCCTTTCTAGTAGAAATTATTGCACACTGCTTGATGAGTGGGGGAGTAACTACCTGCCACAGATCAATTTGCAATTAGTGCCTTGATGAGCCAAGAAATTCATTCTTAAACAGTTCTGGGAGAGCCATATTTCTGACAAGAGGAGGGTGGGAATGGGAGGAAGGCAGCTAGCCTGCCCAGCGAATGATCCTTGGTGTTATAATCAGTCCTGGATTGTTATGCAGAGGTTGCTGAGTAGGCAGAAATCGCTGCCAATATCCTGCAAAATGATACTTCCTGCATTTTATCACTTTATTCCATCCATTAAAAAGACAATTTTAAGGAAAACCTTCTCCTTGCCTGGGGTAGTTTAAACATCTCCTTCCACAGAATGGAGGTAGTAAGGAAATAAGCATTTATGAAATGCCTGCTATGTGCTAGGAACCATGTTAAATATTTTATTTGACAACCACAACCTTGGCAGGTAGGTGGTATTACTATCCCCATTTTACCGATAAAGAAACTAAGGCAAATAGAAGTGACTTGCCCAGGGTCATACAGTTAGTAAGTATCTGAGACTGAATTTAAACTCAGGTCTTCTTCACTCCAGGTTGAGAACTCTATTAGCCTTGATGACTTAGCTCCCTTGAAGGGACAAGACCATAGAATTCAATGATTCAAATACTGTCTAATTTTGAGAGCTTTGAGATTCCTAGCTGAGCAACCATGGCCAATGTAATGGCACATTACTCCACAGCAATCATTGCATCCTTCTTAATAGCCTTTCCAGGTACTTTTTGATTCTGGAAGAGGTTCAAAGAGGCAGTTAAATGACTCATCCACAAACCGGTCTCTCTGGAGGCCAAATCTTTGTGCTGTACAGTCCAGCTTTGAGGTGCCTACTCCGCTTTCTGCCCAACATACTTCTGCCCTACTCCTCTCATGCAGATATTTGCATTCATGACATGTAGAGAATACAATACCCACCTGGAATTGCAGCTGGAATGAAGACAAATAATACAAATAATAACTAGAGTTGGGCCAAGCCAGAAACTCTTTGCTTAGGTTAAAAAAATGAAACAAAACCAAAACTGAAACCCTAGGATCTTTCAGGAGCTACAAATAGTCATGATACAATTTGTACGTTCCATCTAAAAGAATGTGGGACTGTTGCAGCACTCTAACCATTTTATCCATTCTCTCCCCTGGCATCTAGCTTGACTCCACACTGGATTTCCTATATCTCTGTCAAGAGATTTCTTGCTGAAGACTGAATTTAGTTTGACCTTCTAGCACCTAGGACAGAGGTTCTTTTTTTTCTTTTTAAGATTTTGACAACTATATCTCAGTATAAATGAGTTTCTTTGTAAAACTAATTTATTTTATGAATTAAAAACATTTTTTCTCCCGAGAGGGGATTTCTAGGCTTTACCAATCAGCCAAAGAAATTCGTGAGACAAGAAAAAAGTTTTAAGAGTTCCTGATCTCAGAAAGCCTCAGAGAAAGCTTTACATGAAGAGATGGTCCAAGATCTGAATAAAGGTCCCCAAACTTTCTATATGGGGCAAAGATTGGGTCCCTTATGTTTATCCCATCCTTCAAGAAGATGATAAAGATGCACAGCAGTAGACTGCAGGATTAATGTTCGGCTGTTGTCCTTTGCCCCACGCTACTTCCATCAGTATTATATGTCCATCACTACCTATGTCCTCCCTTATAGTTTTAACACATTCCGCAAGCACTATGCTTCAAGTGTAGTTATTTTTTAGTCTCAGACTCACTTTCAAGGCAAAACCATGGCATTTACTTCTTCTATCTGTTCCTTTCTCTTATTTATAGCCCTATTCTCTGAGTCCCCTTTGTCCATGATTTCTTTTAAAAAGTACATTCTTTTTAAACCCTGGAAAGACTCACTTCTACTTTCAGGCACGTATTTCCTGTGGAATATACTGGCCTCTCATTTCCTTATTTAGGGATCATCACCCTAAAAGGAATTTATCCAAGTTTGAGTCAGAAGTTTGAGGCAGGCACCAAACTTAAAATTGTAGGCTTTGCTGAAAGTTTCTGGATTTAAAAAGCATCAATCTACCTGGAGATCAACATATGGATATTAAAAAAAAGTCACACAGTAATGATCTAAGTAATCCATTCTCATTACCAGCTGCCTGCATAAACATTTCCTTCTAATATCTGAGTGATGGCCTGGCTTAGGCAACTCCTTAGAAATAGCGTTAATAATATTTTCACATGATTGGCATGTGCTTGATTTGTATTTTAATAAATCATACCTGTTTGTATCTCCAGTGCTTAGCAGAGTACCTGGTACATAGTAGGAGCTTAATAAATGGTCTTTGATTAATTTCATTCAAATACATTTTGGCATACCCATAGAGGATGATATTAAAAATAAGTAAAATAAATCTTTTGTCATCTAAAATAGTGCTCTCCAAAGTGAGCACTGAGGTTCTTAGGGGTGGGGCATGACATGAGCCAAGGATTATGTTATCAATCTAGTGGAGGGTGGGGTGATGACAATCATGACAGTCAATAGTGGACAGGTCTCCAACATAATTTTATGACCCCATCTGTTTGTTAGAATCTTCTGTCTCCCCCAAATCTGTCCATTCCTACTGCTGGTCTCCCCTCCCTCTACTGGGCTTGAACCTCTCCAGTACATATAACCTAAGACCCAAGAACCTTTAATGACTGTAATGGCAAAACTCACTCTCACCCCACCCCTATCCCCACTTTTATCTTCCATAGATACGCAAACACTGAACTTTCCACTACCAGGTGCTAGCTAGTAAAGCACACCCCACAATCACCTATATTTAATTTCATATTTATGTATGTGAGAGACAAAATAGCACAGGATGAACAGGTATGCATAGATTGTGATCTGCATCAAATACATTACTTTTCTTAGCAAACCTGCCCCTCATCTGAATTATCTCTTTCTGTCAAAGATGCACCCTCCTTCCAGTCACCCTGGTCAGAACCTTGGTACAATCCTCAACTCCTCCTTCAATCCACGTGTTCGTTTGATTGCCTGGTTTTGTTTTTTCTACCACCACAATAATCTCCCATATCTGCCTCCTGCTCTCCACTTACAGTTACTTCCCTGACTGAGGCTCTCCTCATCTCTCACTGGATCACTGCAGTAACATCCTAATTAATCTCCCTGCTTCAAGTCTCATTTCCAAACTGTCTTCCATGTAGCTGTCAGTCACTCCCCTACTCCATTAACTTCAGTGGTTCCTCATCCGCTTGAGGTTCAAAATTAATATTTCCTTTTTATTTCTATTTTTCTTTTTTGTTTTATAATGTATATAATTATTGATACAATGATAGTCATATAATTTATAAAAAACATATAGAGGACATATGTGCTTTTTTTTAACAGGTGGTATTTCAAAAGGGTTTAGAGAACACAGGTTTAAAATGTCTTATTTTCCCCGTAACCTCCTGTACATTTGGGAAAACAACAAACACTATGCGTATTACACTTACCCCCTCCTCTTCTTCCTCCTCCTCCTCCTAACGTTAATCAATCAACACACATTTATTAAGGACCTACCATGTGCTAGCCAGATGCAGTGCCAGCCACTGGAGATTCAAAGACAAACCTGAATATTCCCTGCTCTCAAGGAGCTTATGTTCTACCGAGGGGACAACATGTAAGTATATATAACATATATGTAAGTTGATCAAGGGGTAGTGCAAGAACAATTGAGAATCAGGAAAGCTTTCATATGGAAGGTAGGCTTGAACTGAGCAAAAGCCCTAGGACACTACATATTCTAAATGTTGGATATGAGGAGGGAATGAGTTTGAGACAAGGGGCTTAACAGGTGCTAAGGTTTGGGAGAAGAGAAAAAGAATGATGAACCATGTAGAGCAGAGGTATCAAATCCATCAAAACAGTCCTAAGTATGGCCTGAAGTAGATTAAAATGCAAATGGCAAATATCTGACAAAATGATGAAAAATACAATAGATTGTAGATAATGTTAATACGTGGTTTTCTAAGGCAATATGCTATGCGTTTACATTCATACACATGTATATCTGCATGTACGCACATATACACATATATGCCTATCTGCACATGTATATTTATCTTCATTTATTTTTGCAAACAGTTTTCTCTCATGCGTATAATTCCTCCCTGACTGAATGTTAAAAACAAAACGCAAACAAAAATCTTTAGGACAAATGCACTTAGTTCAGCACAACAAAATCTCACATTGACCATATCCAAAAATGCATGTCTCACTTTGGATTTTAAGTCCAATGTGTTTCTAGCAGGAGGTGAGTAGTATGGTATGTTTTCAGTTTTCTGCACTCATAGCTTATTATTTCATTAAACAGAATTCTGAAGTGTTCCATAGTTGTTTTTTTCTTTATAATTATTGGCATTGTATAAATTGTTCTAATTCTGCTCATGTCACTTGTATCTGATCATAGAAGTCTTTGTTGTTTCCTTTGAAACTATTTTATCATTCTTATGTGATAATAAGTCTATTATATTCATGTAGCACAATTTGCTTAGCCATTCCTCAGTACATAGGCATCCCCGTAATTTTCCCTATGAAAAGAGTTGATGTGTGTGTGTGTGTGTGTGACAGAGAGAGAGAGGTCACATACACATATGCTTAGTTTTCTTGAGTAGATACAGCAAGTATCACACATATACATAGACAAGTATACACACGTTATATACGTATGCATTGTGTATACATGTGTGGATAGATGGATATCGTGGATGTTCATGATTTCTTTTCCTTTTTCTTTGATATCTTTGTTGTTTAGGTATACCAGTTGTATAGTTGGATTAAGATATGTATATAGTATAGTAACTTTTAGGGCAAAGTTCGAAATTGTTTTCCACAATGGCTGGACCAAGTCAGCTTCATGAACAATGCATTGGTTTTCCTGTTTTCCTATAGCCTCTCTAACATTGGTCATTTTTTTTCTTTTGCCATCTTTGCCTTTCTTATGAATATTAGGTAGAACCTCAGAATCTGTACTTATGCAATACCTACTGTGTGCTAATCACTGTTCAAAGTGTTGGAGATACAAAGAAAGGTTAAAATGTTAGTCTCTACTTCAAGGAGCTCACAGTCTCTTTACAACCAAGATTTTTTTCCACAGGTAAACCTTTTTTTTTCTTTTTTTTAAAGTACCTTTGTACCTAATTTTGTTTCTTCCTCCCCTCCCCTCCTCTCCATGACCAGAGTTGGCATGTAATGCAGTAAGTTTTCCTATATAAGCTTTAGCATCACCCCCATTAGATTGCAAGTTCCCTAAGGAGGCTCTGCCTGCTATGTTAGTGTTAACAGTACAATTGTTTTGTTCTTTGACTAGAAGACTGCTGGAATCTGTAAAATGAATTCTTTTCAAATGATTCTGCCCTGAAGCCTGTCTAAAGGCTCTCTTCGATGGACCCTCCTAGCTTTAGAGTGATTATCAATAGTAACTGTTACTCAGCCTGATGTCTTTCTTTTTCTTGACCTTATTAAAGGGGCCGTGCCCTGATGACTGCTAAAACAGTCTTCTCACCCCAAGTGAGTACCTGCAAAGACCTTGGCCTAAAGGGGCCAAGGTCTCCCAGTGCATCCTGAGTCATCTCCAGTCATCCTGTTGAGTATCTGGTCACTAGACTCAGATGGCTCTGGAGGAGAAGTGAGGCTGGTGACCTGCACAGCCCTCCCTCACTCAAAACACAGTCAAGTGCAAGTCATATCATCATTTCTCTGATGGCGTGGTCTTTTTCAACAATGAAGGATGAACACAAGGCATCCAGCCAGCAGGGATCCTTGAGCATGACTTAGTGACCCTGTTTCTATCCGAGTTTGTCAACTCTACAGTAAGGAGGTCGATATGGTTAGACTGTCAAGAGTGTGAATGGGAATAATATTTAATAACACCGGATGAATGAGATGGAGCCAGGTTACAAAAAGCTTTATGTGTCAATTTCGCCTAAATTATTTCTGTAATATTGCAAGGTACAGGTGAACTTTATTGATCTTATTTGATACAGGGGGAGCGCTGAGGAAAGGAACCTTATTTTAGGAAAACTTTTTTTGGAGGGTAGAAGGCAAGGCAGTCAGGGTTCAGTGACTTGCCCAAGGTCATACAGCTAATAAGTGTTAAGTGTCTGAGGCTGGTTTTGAACTCAGACTCCAGGGTCAGTGCTGTATTCGCTATGCCATCTAGCTGCCCTGGGAAACTTTTTCTTCTTGCCAATCACCATGCTTTGTATATAGTGGGCGCCTAATAAATGTTTGGTGACTAAATAAATGACAATAAGAAATTAGTGTTAAGGGAGAAATATTTCCTCTCTGAGTTTGTGTGGTGGGTAACTGTTGCCAAATATATATTTACCACCATGCAGAAATTATAGTGGTAAAAACCTAGACTTTATTATTATTATGATATATATGATATGTAATAATGTATATGATGATAATATATATGTAATATATATACTAGACATATATTATTATGATGTTCAAGCACACGTACTGGCCTCAGAGAAAACCTGAACCATTCTGGGGACTCTGACAAGTCTTCTTATAGAAAAAATTGCATCAGAAATGATAGAGAGATTACATAGGCAATCTTGTATATTCCTCTTGGGCCATAAAAGGTAAAAACAGACCCACAATCCCATACTTCTTTCAAGGTTATAAAAGTTGAACAAACTGAGTTAAACAGTCATAATCTCATACATCCCCTAAGAACACAAACCGTCAAACAAACTATAGGTAAACTAAGTCAAGCTACAAATTAAACTCCATTTAGCAGAGTCACAAAGAAACAGATATATGTCACCAAAGAGTCAAGGGCCGTTGAGATGCTTCCTCTAGCTTCTTGTCTCAACAATGCTTAAAGCTCTTAAGTAAAATTTTGCCTCTCATGGGACAGCTTTTGTTCAAATGAGGTTAATATTAAAACAAACGTTTAGCTAACCAAAATTTGCAGGAGGAATGCAAATAATAAATAATAATAATTTATATTATAATAATATAATATACATAATAAAAAGAAATAAAAATAATTCTCACAAGAGTAATTACAACCTTAATTGCTAACCATGTTTTTCTTTATTTCTATTTTGGTAGACCATTCACCCCTAAGTTAGTCAGCTTCTCAGGCTGAAACTTCTGAATCTAATGCTATTTGTTGTGGAAAGCCCTAGGAATCAATGAGTAGAAAATTATGGCAGCCATAATATGTCAGGCTCCCTGCATCCTTCCATCTTGGCTTCAGGGGTCTCTACCCTGAAGTCTTTGGGGTTTGCTCACAGAAAACCTGTCCATGATGCACCTAAAAACTCTCTGTGCCTGCCATCTCTTGTCTGGCAGCACTTATTGTTAACACAGGCAGTCAGGGCAGTTGAGCTGCAGGACAGGAAGAGAGTGGTTTCTGCTTCTAAGGTGCTGAATTGGGACAGAAGCTTCTTTCTCACTTTGCAGTTCTCTGGAAGCAACAATGAAGCAGAAAGAAGCCAAGCTTTGGAAGTTGATACTCCTTCTACAGAAGAGAAGAAGGACCATATAAAGCCTCTATGTGGAGGAGCATGGGACTGTTGGGGACTACCTGGAGGGTTTTTCCCAACCTGGAGAGACTTCTGGGCTTGGAGCCAGGAAGAACCAAGTTCACAAATGATCTGACGCTTCCTAGATGTGTGACCAAAGGCAAATCACTTGACTTCTGTCTGACTCAGTTTTCTCATCAGTAAAATGGGGATAATAACAGCACCTCCCTCACAGGGTTATAGTGAGGACCAAATGAGATAAAACTTGTGGATTGCTTAAGCACAGTGCCTGGAACATACTAGAGGGTTATTCCCACTCTTGCTGTATGTCTGTATTTTTATTTCCCAATGTTGTGTGTGAATCCCTGGGGGAAACCTTATGTACTGGACTGTGCTATAAGCTGCTTGAGTCTTTAGGTGCTGGATATACTAAGGTTTAGAAGTTATTTTGAATATCTGCTCATTCAAATTTTTAGCCTTTGTGTTATGGCTTATGGTTATGGTTATGATGTCAGACTTTGGTAGATGCTTATTGCCTTAAAATCTGTAATCCTTGATGTCTTGATTTTAAATGAACCCCCTCTTCCTCTGTTGGGTTTATGACATAGTCTACTGCTTCTTTAGTTTCTATCTCTTGATAATTAGAGCTCCTTTTGACCAGGGTAAGTATTCCCTTTGACTGTCCATCTTTTGATGAAAACTCAAGCACATATAGGTTCTGATAGCCTTCCTGTAGCTTGTTTCTTTGGTGTCTTCCAGAGAACAATTACTGTTCTTAGAATATCTCTTCAGATTGATATCACATTTATTTGTCCCTTCTCTACAATGGCTATATGATGTCAGTAGTATAAATATTAGTGTAACCAAGCCAAGGCCTCAGCCTCCAAATTATCCTTCCACCATAGTATACTTGTTTCCTCTCCTGTTCAATTAATGTCTGATATGTGAGAAATGTGAGAAAAATCACAATGATTCTAAAGAGTGTTGTTCTCTATGGAATGAGAGGTAGGTAGGAAAATTTTTGTTTTTTTGGTTTAGGTCTTTGTGTATTACTTCAGAGAAGTAATTACCTCAGAGAAAAGTAATACTAATAGCTCATATTTTTTGTAGCATCACAAGGTTCAAACATCACGTTCTCTAAAACAATTCTACAACTCCCATTTTAAAGATGAAGAAACTGATGATCAGAAAATTTAAGTGACTCACTGAAGGTCGCAGGATTAATAAATGTTGGAGCTGGGATTCAAAAGTAAGTCTTTCTTGACTCCAAGTACATCTGTTATTTTCATCACATTTAAAGGGTTCTAGGTGGCAAGTCACAAAAAAGTCATGTATTTTTTATTCCCTTCTTAAACAAATGAGACATATGGTTATCCTTATGGATAATTCAACTTAAAAAGAAATTCTGAGTACTAACTCCCATTCAAATTACCCCACTTGGGAGTTAAGTGAGGCACTGGAAGAATGAAATTGACCCCATAACCACCACATTGCTAGTACTCTGGGTTTATTATTGAGTTTTTGGAGAGCAACAAAAACAGGTGCAATTCACAGAGTTTTGCAAAGGCACCCCCCCAACTCTATTTGAAATTGATGGACCTCAGAGTGGTGTCCTAACATTTAGAGGCACTCATTTCAGAGCTGCTGAATATTTGTTCAGATCACGAAAAATTGTTCAGAATGCCACCAGCAGTGCCAGGGCACCGCTATCATCATTCTTTGAAAGTCATCAACAAAACGCAAACATTTGTCTGGAAAGTATTTGGCATGGTGCTATGCCAGGCCCTGGAATGGGCCATTCTATATTTGTTGGCATCTCATCCCTACCCTGGTTTGACTTTCTAGATTGGGAGATAGTGCCATTCATTTTCCTTTAGCCAGTCTGCCTGTAAATAATAGGTTGGGAGAGGTAACTTTTTTCAAGTGAGTGAACCTAAACGTTTGGTAAGTTGTAGAGATACTACACATTCATTTCCAATCTATCTCAGCAGGGTCAATTGCCCTTGAAATGTCAAACAATGAATTCTGAACATTTGTGTAGACACAAGCGAGTATCCCTACAAATAACTAAAATCTGCATCTGTAGGGCAAGTGAATTTATCATTCCTCCCTCTCCCTTGGGCTGTCTTAAACAGGAGAGTAGATCATTTCAACAATATTGAAAAGGATTACCAATGAATACTTCAAACTCAAAACCTTCTATGTTCTAGGAGGTGACCGTAGGATCACCGGTGCAGAAGTGGAGGAGTCCTTTGAGGTCATCTAGTCTGATTCACTCCTTATAAAGATGAGGAACTAACCTCAGGGCTAGAGAGGTTGACTTGCCTAGGGTCACTCAGCTCATAAATGTCTGAGGTGGTATTTGAATTCGTGCTTTTATGACTTCAACTATAATGCTTTAGCTACTGTACCATGTTGTCCTATGAGGAGCCATGCTGGGGAAATTTATCTTCTGATAGTTAAATCTAGTTGTTGCATAACAAAGTCTGTCACTGGACCCAAAGTGAAGCCC
Source organism: Bettongia penicillata ogilbyi (assembly GCA_023548195.1). Classification (NCBI taxonomy): domain Eukaryota; kingdom Metazoa; phylum Chordata; class Mammalia; order Diprotodontia; family Potoroidae; genus Bettongia; species Bettongia penicillata. The sequence continues at coordinate 2,454,827 of JAJHZJ010000011.1, read as the reverse complement.
ATACTTGAAGCCAAAGATTTAAGAACTCAAAGTCATCTCCACACTGGAGTTGGAGCCTACCGACTCAAAATGCTGAGTCAAGAAAGCATTTTGTTCATTTGATCACCCATTGTTTTCTATTATAGATAGACACCTGCTGTTGATCAGTTGTTTTTCAGTCATGTCCAATTCTTTGTAATCCCATATGGAATTTTCTTGGCAAAGATACTGGAGTGATTTGCCATTTCCTTCTCCAATTCATTTTGCAGATGAGGAAACTGAGGCAAACAGGGTTAAATGATTTGCTAAGCGTCACATAGTGTCTGAGGTCAGATTTGAACTCATTAAGATGAGTCTGCCTGACACCAAGCCAGGGGCTCTGCACACTATGGTGCCACCTAGCCACTCCAAAAGACACCTAATTTCATGATTAAACTGTCATCCTAATTTATGGAAGTCAGTCAAAGGTAGGACAGTTATCTTCTATTTACTTTGGTTCTTTGTAACATGAGAGGTATCTATGGTACCCAGTACATAAAAAACTGAGTTTAAAACTATCAAGACCTGGGTTCAAGTCCCACTTATTGCATATACTGGCTGTAGAATCCTGGGCCTAGTGCTGAGCCCAACAGGATTCTGTGCAGCCAAGATGACAAAAGGGCCGAGTAGCATTAGGAGAGGGCATTTCTCCACCAGGAGCTTCCTGTATCAATGACATCAGAGGTTCAGTCCCTATCCATGTTAGTAACAACACATACACTCTTCTATAAAACAACTAAACATGGGGGGTGTTCTGAAGAGAGAATTAAAAGGATCAAGAGGAGGTCCTATGAAGAAGGTAAAAGAAATAACAGTCAGATGTGAAGAATCTTGCAACTCGCTAGGACCTTAGAGATTATCTAGTCACTAGAGTAGGGTGAACTAGTCTAGTTCACTCCCCTTTCTCTGCAGACCAGGGAGCTTCAATGTCCAAAGTCACACAGATCGTCAGAGGTACAGCTGGAGCCAGAGTTAAGGGCCTCTGACTCCTGGTCCTGACCTCTTTTTATACAGAGACTCCCAAACTGGTGGTGGGTGTGGAGCCAGAAAAAAGAAAAGAATGACTTGAAAACTGTATTCAAGAATATCCAAGATTCCTGCTATGGTAAGAGTGTGATCACTTGTTCTCAGTTTCATTGTGGATACCCCTTACATCTCCTCAGGGTAGATCATAACTATACCTTCTTATGTCAATATTTTCCCAAAAGTTTCAATGAATTTCTACCTAATTCACTGAAGGCCTCTTTCTCTTTCCTCTTCCTTTTTTCCTCCCTCCCTCCCTCCCTCCCTCCCTCCCTCCCTTCCTTCCTTCCTTCCTTCCTGCCTTCCTTCCTTCCTTCCTTCCTTTCCTCCTTCCTTCCTTCCTTTCCTCCTTCCTTCCTTCCTTCCTTCCTTTCTTCCTTCCTTCTTTCCTTCCTTCCTTCCTTCCTTCCTTCCTTCCTTCCTTCCTTCCTTCCTTCCTTCCTTCCTTCCTTCCTTCCTTCCTTCCTTTCCTCCTTCCTTCCTTCTCTGTCTCTATCTCTCTCTCTCTCCCCTCATTCGTGCCATTAATTACAGATGTAAAGATGGAAGACACCTCAAAGTCTATCTAATCCAATCCCTCATTTTACTGAGGAAACTGGGTACCAGGAAGGCAAAATGACTAAGTGACTTGTCTGAGTTCACAGAGATACAAAGGTTAAGAGTTAGAATTTGAATCCAGGGTTCTGTGATCACAGAGTCAGGGCTTTTCCCACTGCTTCCCAATCATACTCATTCCATAGGTAACAGGGCAGTACTTAGCCTGTCTATCTGTTATACTTCATTTTTCTTTCATGACTGATCTACCTCCTTTTCCAGCTATATATTTCCCAGCTACTATCCTTTATTCCACTTTTTTTTTTTTTTTACAAAGGACACCATTTGTCATATGCCACAACCTGCTTTTGCTCATCATGCATCTCTCTGTGCCCTACAGACCTGGTCATACATCTAACCCTTTGCAGTCATAAGGCTCCATCAAAAGAATATGGATGTTAAAAAGATGGTGTGTGTGTGTGTGTGTGTGTGTGTGTGTGTGTGTGTGTGTGTGTGTATTTTAGGGAACAACTTGGGGCAATTAAAAGTGTTCCGTAAGAGTTCCCTCCCTTCTTCCCCTCTCCCACTGTCAGGATTTTGGCTATAACAGGAAGGGGTGATATGTGGAATGACACCTTGAGAAGATGGTAGTCAAATGAGGATTTTTTTTTAGGGCAGGTAGGTTGGATAGAACACTAGACCTGGAGTCAGGAATTCCTGAGTTTGGATTTGGCCTCAGATACTCACTAGCTATGTGACCCTAGGCAAGTCACTTAATCTGTTTGCTTCAGTTTCTGTAGATTGGGAATAATAAAGCACCCACCCTCTCAGGGCTGTGAGGATTATCTCACAGTAATATTGTAAAGTGCCTTAGCACAGTGCCTGGCATAGAATAGTTGCTTAATAAATGTTGGCTATTATTACAATTATGTTTATAATAATTATTATTGGAAACAATGGAAAGACCTGAACTCCTTGCCTGGAAGGAGTGGGGAGGTGGAGATTTGAAATAACAAACGTGTCTGATGAAAATATGAAAAGTCAAATGATTTTTCTGCAGTAGAACATAGTAAAAGAGTTGCCTGAAAATTGTGGAGTACACAAGATCTCACTCTGTTGATTGTTGGCTATTTTAAAAAACCGACAGAGCAAATTTCAACCTAAACGACTTCCCCCCAACAAGATATTGTTCACACATGTGTCAATATCATAGAAGATACTTTGATAGACAAAGTCACAGATAAAACTTTGCACAGTGAGGCATAAAGTAAGGCTAGGTGTGCTCTTCATATTTGTAGAGGACTAAATGAGAGATGGAAATGGGGTTAAATAAGCAGGGGATTTTTTAAAATTATTATTTGGAAGTAAGGGTTTCCATGTGTCTTCTCTAAAAGCAAACATAAATCAATGAATCTACATCTGTCAGTGCTCCAAAACTTGATAATAGAATGTGGAGGGAGGCTATGCCGGAGTCTCCTTTCTTGGCCATCAGCCATAAGAGATAGATGGCATCTCTCGACGATGACTTAGATATTCATGTGCAAGGGGGTGGAGTAGATGATCACTCAAGGTCGCTTTCACTCCTTTGATTCAAAGACTGAAATAAAATTTGCCTAGAAGCTAGGGAACAACCTTGGTTGGAGCCTCTAATCTGCTATTGATTTGTCACCGAGAGCGATGGAAAGTTAAGAGCAAGACAGTAAATATTGTTCAAGGCAGCTCGCAGTGGGTTTGGAATCAGGAGACATAGGTTTAGATCTCAGCTTAGACACTTGGTACCTGTGCATCACCGTTGACCTCTATAATCTTTGGTTTTGAGCCTCAGTTTCTCTAGATGCAAAATAGGGGCAGTGATATTTATATTACCTACCTCGCAGGCTTATGGGAAAGACACTTGCTCAACCACGAAGTGCTACTTATAATTACGAGTTGCTCTTATTATTCTAGTGTCCTAAATGCTTCCCTGTAAGGGCACGAATCACAGAGTCTCAGAGTTCGGTCCTCAGAAACCATCAAATCCAATGCATCCCTCCATAGAAATCCACTTTACAAAATCCTTAACAAATGTCAGAAGTGTGGTGAAGTGGATAGAACGCTGGGCCTGGCTGGAGTTAGAAAGAAATAAGTTCAAATCTAGCCTTAGACACTTCCTAGCTATGTGATCTTGGGCAAGTCACTTGATTGCTGTCTGCCTCAGTTTCCTTATCTATAAAATGTGAATAGTAATAACACCTACTGGTTAGAGTAACTACGAGGATAAATGAGATAATAGTTTAAAAGCATCATACAAACCTTAAAGTGGTATATAAAAGTCTGCTAGAGCCAGCTCAAACTGGCTTGGAATGACTGATCATTACATTTTCAACATGAGCTCTTAATATTCTGAAAATAAGCAAATGCTATGTATCAGGGCTTGATTTATTATTCTGGTGATTGTTTAGACTTAAGAAAATGATGGAGAAAATGTGAAGGATGGAGATTGAACTTAAAAGTATGTCATGTGGATATTTGGAGAGCCAGTTGGTAAACGTTTACAAGAACACCACTGTCTGTTGTTATTATTAAGAGGACATTAGGACTCTGGTGGAAGACCTCCAGTGAAGAGGAACCTACTAGCTTCCTAGGAAGCCATTCCACTTTTGGAGAGGCATAACTGGTAGGAAGTTTTTCATTCCATGGCAACCAATAGACCAGTATTTATTAAGCCCCCATTATGTTCCAGGCATGGTGCTAAGTAAGCTCTGCAGATACAAAAAAAGAGGCAAAGCACAGACCTTGCTGTTGGAGGAGACAACATGAAAACAAATATATGCAAAGCAAGGATAAATAGGAAATAATTAACAGGGGGAAGACTTTGAATTAAAGCTTCATACAGAAGGTGGGATTTAAGTTGGGACTTAAAGGAAGCCAGAGAGGTCAGGAGTTAGAATAGAGAAGGGAGAGCTTTCCAGACATAAGGGACAGCCAGAGAAAATGAAATCTTCTCTACAGCTTCCATTGATTTCTCTTGGTCATGTCTTATTTGTGGAAAGACCAAGTGTAATCCCTTTGCTACATGATGTAGCCCGACAAAAACTTGAAGATCACTTTTATGTCCCACACAAGGGTATGTGTATTTCTAGTGCCAGCATAGTACCTGACACATAGTAGGTACTTCATAAAATCTTGTTTTCTCTAAGATAAACTCTATTGCCTTCAAGCAATCCTCATCAGTTCCCATTCCTTGTGCTCACATGCCATCTTTGGATATTCTCCAATTTATCCATTTTTGCTTTTGTTTAGTCAATTGATTGTGTCTGACTCTTTGTGACCCCATTTGAGGTTTTCTTGACAAAGATATTAGAGTGATTTGCCATTTCCTTCCCCAGTTTATATTAAAGGTGAAGAAACTGAGGCAAAACGGGTTAAGTGACTTCCAGAGACCCTCGGCTAGTAAGTGTCTGAGGTTGGGTTTGAACTCTGTTTCTCTTGGCTCTAGGACAGGCACTTTACCCACTGTGTCACCTAGCTTTCGATGTCTTTGGCCAAACAGTAAGGTCTTTATAGGGTTACTATAGATAGAAGAACTATTACTATGTATACAAATTTCATGTGATAATAAAAGGGACACATTACTTATGAACTCAGTGTTCCCCTGAAATGCTACTCTATGATCTTAGTGATGTTATTTATTGAATTTGACTCTTTTGTAACATCATGAGTTGGGGCTTCTTTGAACAAGGCACTTATTAACAAACATAAATGGAAACAATGCTACTCTCTCAGACAGCAAAAGATCAGCTCCATCAACTCAAAAGATCAAGTCCATACTAAGCCTGAATTTTTAACCTTTTGTGTCTGGTGAGGTTTATTCATAATGTTTTTCAGTGGATAAAATACATAGTACAAAGGAAACAAATTATATTAGAATAGTCTATGTATGTATGTATGTATCTATCTATTCATTCATTAGTCCATCAATGTTTATAGACCCCAGGTTAAGCACCCTGATATTAGGTGCTTCACTCCTACACTTGAGTTGTCCTTGGGTTCTTTATGTTCCCCAGGGCTGGGTTGGATTCCAGTTGGGTCCCATAGGGCCAACAATTTTCCCCAATATCATGAAATATGCAGAGTGGCAAAGAAAGTAACAGCCATGGGAGTTGACTTACAGTACTTTATGATGGGAAGCAGAGGGCATATACTTGGAGCAGACTACGCTTACAGAGAATTTCAAAGAGAGGCTACAATTAGAACGAATGAGAGAGAGCTCGATTCTCTTCTTGGTACTGCTTCTGATTTTGTGCAGCTGCCTCATTATGCTTTTTCCTGGGCTTTCCTTCATTTGCCAGTTTGACTTTTTACAGACCTTCAGGCTAATTTCCCCAAAATTTCATAGGTGGAACAGCCTGGTGAGTTGGACATAATAAGTCCCCCTTTTTTTTTTAGCACAGTGGGGAAGGTAAAGCAGCTGGTGTGAGGAGGTAGAAATGAGCAGGGATATTTTGCTAGATGAAAGCACCAATATTTCAGTTCTGTACTGATCCTGTATTCAGCCAGGATACTTAAATAGAAGAAACAATGCTCAGATTTGTTGGTGTATGCATATGAAAAGAGAGAATCATTTTTACTGAATGATTATGCACAAGAAGGCCAAGAATGTTAGCACAGCATGGAAGATAGGGCAGTTTAGCTGTAGGGAAAAATGAGGGAGAAGCTCTGAGTTAATAGCTCTGAGAATGACTTCAGGTCTGCCTAACAATAGGGGGAGAAGGTAATAAGGGTTTCTTAAGTACCTACTATGTTCCAGGCAATATGCTATAGCATCAGAACAACCCTACCAAGTGGGTGTTATTATTCTCTCCATTTTACAACTGAGGAAACTGAGCCAGATAGAGATTAAGTGACTTTCCCAGGGTTACAAAGTAAATATCTGAGGCCATAATTAAACTCATGTCTTCCTGATTCCAGTCCCAGCTCTCTATTTGTTGCATCCCCTTGCTACTCAGTTGGCCTGCCTGCTTCATCATAGCATGGAGAAATTCCCTGCCAGCTTGTGCTGGGCAGAGGCTCTTCAGATATTGCCAGTGGGAAGAGAGAAAGGCAGGGCACCAGCACAGAAGCACAGCTTAGTCCCAGGGTTTGGAAGTTTCTGAGAGCCTTTTCCCTTTGCTTGTGCACTTGCACTATCCCTGTACTCTTTATGTTCTCCAGGCTTGGGTTGGATTCCAGTTGTGTTGATGAGCTGTCCAAGGTCTGAGGCCAGAGAACACCCAAGGGATTGGGGGTATTGAGCATATCATTTCTTCTGAACCCTTTCCTCTTCATTAGAGCATAATGTTGGAGGACAGTAAGACCAGGTAGGGTGTTTGTGCCCTGCAGAGGATGGCCATGGTGGTCTGGGGCACCAAGGTATTTCCCTTCTTTTATTGTGTTCTTTTGGTCCACCAAATCCTTTCAGAAGCTGATCTGGAGAGTGAGATGTATATGTAATCATTCCAGAAGCATTATTGTCTGTACCAAGCCTTGTTACATAGCACCAGAATTTGGGGTACAGACAAACCATAGAGATGGGAGTCTGTGTCCAAACAGAGGCTTCGGTTTAATCTAAAACTGTCTATAAAGGGTCTGCTAAAACTTTCAGTAGAGAGGTCCTAGATTGGCATTTCTCAATAGCTAATCTCTTGCCATAGAAAATTCTTTCCAATCGGCAGACATTCTATTGTCAAGGCTTCTCGCTTTGTAGAAACCTATAAATCTAAAAAACCTAGCTGTCCTTTATTCTCTTCATCTAATTTCATCCTCTTCTTCACAATAATAATATTGTAAGTAATAATCAGTCATTTTGCAGTAGTGTCTGACTCTTGTGACCCCCTTTGTAGTTTTCTTGGCAAGGATACTGGAGTGCTTTGCTATTTCTTTTTCTAGCTCATTTTGCAGATGAGAAAACTGAGGCAAACAGAGTGAAGTGACTTGCCCAGGGCCACATAGATAGCAAGTATCTGAAGACAGATTTGAATTCAAGTCCTCCTGACTCTAGGCTTAGCACTTTATCCACTGAGTCTCTGGACTACCTAAAAATCATCTAATACTTTTGGACTGAATTTGAGATTTCATCAGCATAGAGCTTGGTATGGAACTACCAATTACCAAATCATTACAAATGCAGGTAAATAAACTTCTCTGAAAGTTGTAATCTTAGAGAGGTTGTCTGGAGCACTCAAAGATCAAATGATTTGTCCAAGGTCGCACTACTTGTACTTGGCAGAAGCAGGACGTGGACGATGGTGCTCTCAACTCTGATGTTAACTTTCTATTAATTATACTATGCTGCCTCTTGATCTAATAATGTCAATATTATTCAAGAGCACGATAACATTTTTAATAATAAAATAATGGCTAACATTTTTATGCTGTTTTGCATTTATAATGCTTATTTTACACCTATGAGGTGGGTAGTAAAACAGAACTCTAGTATGTCTGGATTTGTGATCTCATCAATACAAATATTGCATCCAATAATGCTAATAAGAACTCTCCCACTGTTAATCATGCCTTACGAATTTTGTCCATATATTTTGTCCTCCCATAAATTTGTCAGAAAGAGCCCACCCAATGACATGGGGGCCTATCACATATTTTTTCCTATTATGTGGATACAAATGGAGCTATATAGGCTGCCCATAGGTTATCCTCCCCTGCCCTGCCCATCACTTACTTCTGGTTGTACACTTTTCTGAGATCTTCCTTTATACCATATCTCGCATATAATTGTAATGTGTTACAGCCTGCTCATGCCCTCCATGTGTTCCTTCATTGCCCCTTGAGTAATTCTCATCTTCACATCTTTACAGTTTATGATATTATATAACTTGTAGCAGTATAATATCATGGGAAGAACATTAGTGTTAAAAATGGAATTTTGTTTCAGGGAGAAGCTTGGGGTCATTAAAAAAAATGGTACAGTTTTCTAAAAGTAATTCACCCTGTTTTTACACTGTCAACTTGCTGTATCTACTCAAGAAAACTAAGCATATGTGTGTGATCTCTCTCTCTCTCTCTCTCTCTCTCTCTCTCTCTCTCTCTCTCTCTCTCTCTCTCTGTGTCACACACACACACACACACACACACACACACACACACACACACACACACACACACTGGACTAAGTGCCCACTGTTGTGATAAAATTATAAGTAAGATAAATGCTATTATAATTTTTTTCAGGGAATCTCATAACTTTCACATTTGCAAGTGGCTATTATGTATGTCTACCTGTGAGCAAACATTATCATTTCTGCGGATGGAGAAACTGAGACTCAAGAGATGAAGTGACTTGTTGAATGTTACATGCTTAGTCAATGGCACAGCTGGGACTTGATCCTATACCCTGAGCATTTAAGAAGGACATTGATAAGTTGGAGTCAGTTCACGGAAGGAAATCCAGATAGTGAAGGAACTGGATGCTATTATAAATGATGTTTCCAATGGGGAAAAGATCACTTAAAGGGGATTCAATTGCTGCTGTCAAGAATTTGAAAGGTTGCCTTCTGAAAGGGGGGGAATGTGCTCTGCTTGTCTCTAGAGGGCAGAAATAGGGCCACAGTGGGGAGGTTCCTGGGAGGCAGGTGAGCACTTGATGAGGATATTGGTGATTCTTGTATACTCAGGTAGATAAATTGAATGGCTTCTGACATCCTTTCCACCTCAGATTGTGAGTCTATAAGAACTGTTTCACTGAGACTAGCAAGGGTGGAGAGGGTGGAGGTTGAAAATTCAGATATTTTATTTCTCTGCTACATAGTTTTATTTGGGAAACTCTTTCAGAGGGCGAACCTCCCAAGGCTGCCCCAAAGTTTAGGGAGCCTGAATTTCGGTGAAACAGTCTTCTTATTTATACCATCCCATTTCAATTCATCTGGTGAGACAAATAGGTCCATAATTCTTGCCAGGACTATATTATATGCCCTTTTGATCAAATCAGAAACATGACTGAACAAATTTGACTTTTCTCCTACCTACATCAAACATGTTGGATCAGTTCCTTTTCTCTGAAAATAATCTCACCTTTTTCTCTCTTTACTTAATAGATTTCTATAGATGCAATTATCATGCATAATAGGAATTTGGGAGACAAAGAAAGCCCTGCTTCACAGGGTAGTCTGGTTGGAACAGACTGTATACTGATTTTACTTATGTTTAGTTGAATTTCAGCACCATCAAATAAAGAAAAGTAGGGAGTTATTTACGTCTACAATTGTTGCTGATTTTCTTCATCTATTTGTTCCATTTCACAACACCATCCATTCTATAGTAGAATCCATCTATTTAATCTCCCTCCCTCCCCCTCCCTCTATGTCTTTCCTCTACCTCTTTTCTCTTTCTCTCTCTTTCAACCCCCATCTCCCAGCTCCTACCTCTAAATTTAAGAGTTTGATACTTCTATTTAATATATTATCTATGTGTCAGTTGCTAGGCCAGTATTATGCACTGAACATTAAAATAAAACATCTCTATGAAAGAAACTTTTTCTTTGAAAAGCAAAAATTTTCACCCTCTTACTCTAGGATTGCTGAAACCTCTCTACCCCCCCCACCCCCGTCTTCTTTTCTCTTTTTCCTTCTCTCCCCATCTGTTTGTCACACCCACATATCCCCCTCCCCATTCTCCATCCCTCACCACAGAAGTTTGTAGATTACTTTTCCTTTCAAATGAAAACCTGAAGTTTGGGAAGTCTAGGATCTCAGCTTTTCTCTTACCTATTTTTTCTATAGTTTACAATTTTTTTTTTGGCAGGGGGTGGGGGGAAGATACATATGATTTTACCGGTATGGAAGCCTCCTCTGCTTCTGTAGATGCTAATAATACCTCACCTACCATAATTCAGAGCTTTGGAGAGGTATGTTGAGAGGTTCATTTTCTTACCCATGGTCACACATGGTCTTACACACAGTCAGTTTGTGACAGTGAGAGGACTTGAACCCAGAGTTCCCCATTTCTCATTATGCCATGCTACCCCTCTCTAGTCCCTTAGTACATGTGTCAGTGATTACGGTCATGGCCAAGGGAAGCTACCCTTGTGCAGATGCGACCTGGCAACTGACTCTGCAGGTGCAGCAGCCTCTGCTTCCTCAGCAACCACAGCTATTGTTACCCAGGGGAGTAAAGCTGTCACTACTCAAATCATTGGCCCTGCCAACTGGGTCAACATAAGAAATGAATATGGTATAAATGGAAATGATGCAAGAAGATGCATTGCCAACTGCTTTGCTACTAGATCCTAAGGACCAAGGGACCTTTCTGTCAATCAACAAGAATTTATTGAGCGCCTACTCTGTGCTAGGCATTGTGCTAAATGCTGTCTGACTTGTACCTGAAACCTCCTTAACGTGTTCTATCCCCACTAGTAGGGCAGGTAAGCTGTGCAATGGATAGAGAACTGGGTTTAGAATCAGGAAGACTCCTCTTCATGAGTTCAAATCCAACCTCAGACACTTCCTAGCCGTGTGACCCTGTGCAAGTCAGTCACTTAACCCTGTGCCTCAGTTTCCTTATCTACAACATAAGCTGAAGAAGGAAATGACAAATGGCTCCAGTATCTTTTCCAAGAAAACCAAAATTGGGGTCACGAAGAAGCAAACGACTGAAATGACTGGACACCAATGATCCTCACTACTGGAATGTGAGCTCCTTGGAAGCAGAGATGGTTTTACTTTTCTCAACACTTACAACACTTAGGACAGTGGTTTGCATGTAGCGAAACATCTGTAAATGCTTCCCCTCCCAATTATTCATTCATTCATCCATTCATTCACTTTGCCCAGTTGTTTCCAATGCAATAGAGATTGGACCCACATGTGAATTCCCTGGTATAGGGAAGCCTTGAGTAAGGAAGTTCTCTCTACTTTTGTAAGTGAGCAGCTTCTGTATAATGTGTAGTCCCAGAGAGTTGTACAGAATATTTAAAAGTTCAGTAATGTCCAGGTCACATAGCCAGTGTATGTCAAAGGTGGAGATTGAACCAAGTTTTTTTGCACTAGGAGACCAGCTCTTTATTCACTAGGTTATGCTGTCTGTCTGTCTTCGATTATTGTGGATTGTTAAGAGTTAATATACCATATTGTTCTCATTCTCTCTCTCTCTCTCTCTCTCTCTCTCTCTCTCTCTCTCTGTCTCTCCTGTCTCACCTTGTGATTACATCAATTTGTGGAACTACCAATATGGAAAATGTTTCCCTCAATGTAGATGAACAACTTATCTCTAATTTATGGCCTTTAAAGAGAATTTCATAGAGAATTGCCCAGAGCATTGAGAGGCTATGATTTACCCAGTATGTATCAGAGGCAGCACTGGCCCTGGTCCTCCTGACTCCAAAACTGACTCTCCAAAACATCCTTACAACATTTTATTATGTTTCTCACTCCTGTATATTTGGCCTTATATATAATATAGTTTCTCTCTGTAACTGAAATTTCTGTTTAAGTTCTAAGAAAGGATCATGGCATCACAGATATGGTCCTACTAGATAATCCTAGGATTTCAGAAATTATCTAGGCAAACCCCTTTCATATTATAAATGAGGAAACAGAGGCCCAAGGGGAATCCCAAATTCTTCTGGTTAGACTGAAAAAATTTCTCCACTTGTCCCTAGGAGCAGTATTGGGTAAGCATAAAGTGCCACTTTTACATTTTTAAGTAGAGGTAAAAAAGAAAGAGCAAGGTTCTTCCCCCAGAAATTATTTCTGATGTGCTCAAATAATGAGAAATGACTTACCTTGGTTGGAAGATGAGGTAAACATTTTGTATTGGTAAGAGTTTTACTCTGAAATTTGGCCCAATTTCGATTTTTGTTGTCAGCCATGGATAACTCTATGATGAAGCCAGCAATGGAATAGTACACTCTGGCCCCAATGTGAAACTCTAAGCCTAGGGTCATATTATTTCTTCCTACAAGTTTGAAGGCTTTCTAACTCAGTCCCCAAAATCTTTTTTCTTGACTGCAGGGTGATGCCCAACAGCCTGCTTCGTGACTGGGCTGTCTTACATTTGGATTCCATCTAAATCTACTGCTACTAAGTTGTTTCCTACCTCTTTATCAGAGAGATCTTTTAAATGAGCTATTGGTGAAATGTGGCTTTTATGGAATCTGTGTGGGAGATAGATTATCTAAGAGTTGCATATATATACCTCTATTGTGAAATTCTGAAAGAGGGGAAAAAAAAGAAAGCAGGCAAATGACTCCAAACTACATTAGATAAATAGTGTAAGCACTCATCATAGAACAATCAGGAATAATTTGAAGACAGTAGAGCACTAAAGGGAAATGTCTAAGTCAGATGTGTGGATATAGGAGAAAATGCAAATTGAAATTATTTCCATCCTGGGTATCTCACACACTGTTTTTTCCTTTGAGTCTCATAAGTACATTATCTTGTTTGACAAAAGGTGTCGGCAAATATAATGCTAAGTTTAGAGGCACAGAGAGGCAGAATTGCACAATGGAGAAAGAGTCAGTTTCAAAACCAGGAAGACAGGAATCCCTCTTCTGACACAAACTGGGCTATATGATGTTGGACAAGTCCCTTAACCTCTCAGAGCTCAAGATTACTCTCAAAGACTACAAATTACAGAGACTGTGCTGACCTGCAAGGGTAGAAAGAATTTCCTATACCAGTGAAAATTAAGGTCCTTAATTAATCATGTCTGACTCTGTGACCCCCTTTGAGGTTTTCTTGTCAGAAATATTGGAATGGTTTTCCTTTTCCTTCTCCAGCTCATTTCAGATGAGGAAACTGAGGCAAACAGGGTTAAGTGACTTGCCCAGGATCACAGTTAGTAAGTATCTGAGACCAGATTTGAACTTAGGAAGAAGAGTTTTCCTTACTCCAGGCCCTATCTACTATGCAACCTCACTTTTTAGTGGCTTAAGACATTTAAAAAAAATGCTTTTTGATGGGAGAGGGAACTGCAAAGCGAAAAATAAAGATAAGAATATAATGTAGTTATTTTATTTTAAGCAAAATATCTTATTTGTGATGTACATTTACTACTATTATGAAGATCTTCTTACCTAATAGGGGAATATTATTTCTTTATAATAATAATAAATTCTATTGACTCATTGTCATCTTTCTGAAATTGGAGAAATATGACTAGGGATTTTTAACATCAGATATGATGTCATTACCTTTATCAACTTTAATAGGATCTATATCTGTTTGTACCTATGTGCCTAAGGAAGGGGTGGAAGGAGAGCAGTTGTCGATGGTCTTTTGAACCTTCTTTCCCTCCTGTCTTCCAGGTCCTGCCTGTTCTCCTATGGCTGGTCATTATGCACATGAACATCCCACTAGATTGTCTGCATCAGCAAGCCGGTTTCAGGAACTAGAATGCATCACTGATAATGACACCGCTGGTGTCTGTGGGTCACGGGGGCCCTGGAGAACTAGCCATCCGATACGCTACGCTACATTGGAAGAGATAATATTGTTCCTGCTGAAGGTTATCATGTTGCCAAGCAGCCCAAAGGGTGTTGGTTTTTTAAAGTCCAATTCCAGTTTGCCTCTGTGTTGGCTAGCAGGGGAGACCATTGTAAAGGAATGGGATCTGCTCCTGATTCTCTTGCTCATGTGGGACTGCTTGTGGAGTATCAGGGAAATGATGTGGATAATCCAAAACATTTGACTTTAGAATAAATTACAAGATGTTTCGGTGGTGTATTTGCTTTACTTGTTAGGCTTTTTAGTTCCTACTTAAGCCAATATCTTGACATTTGTTAAATCTACACTAGCGCACTAATGGAAAATATTTTTCCTATGGGCATGCCAGGCAGAGGGCAGAAGATAGTTTGAGATTATATTGCATTTTTTTAAAATCAGAACTTATTTCACTGGTAGAAGGAACTCCCAGGGAGAAAACTCCATCTGCCAAAGTAGCACCTCCCATGGAAACTCCTGAATATGGAATCAGGAAGACTTGATTTCAATTATTTAGTAGCTTACTAGCTATGTGACCTTGGGCAAGTCACTTAACTGATGTTTGCCTCAATTTCTTCACTGTACAATGGGGATAGTAACAGCACCTACCTCCCAGGGTTGTTGCAAAGATACAGTAAGGTAATCTATCATGTCCCTAAAATCTTAGTACAGTTTAAAACTTTAATAACTTAAGAATTTTGGGCCATCCTGTATTTGTAAAGCATTTTGGCAAACCATAAAGCACTATATACTAAGTATTACTAAAGCTATGATCTAACTCTTTGTGACCTCATTTGGTTTTTTTTGGGCAAAGTTGCTGGAGTGGTTTGCCACTTCCTTTTCCAATTCATTTTACAGATGAGGAAACTGAGGCAAACAGGGTTAAGTGAGTTGCCCAGGTATCTGAGTATGTGATACCAGATTTGACCTAAGGAAGATGAGTCTTCCTAACTCCAGGCCAGGTGCCCTCTGCTCTATGGTGCCACACTAGCTACTCTTAACAGCAACAAAATGACTTGCCCAAGTTCATACAGATGATAAATTCCAGAAACAAAAGTGAACCCAAGACCTTTGACTCCTGAGTCATTCTATTCCTTCAATGTGTCTAGTAGCATTCATTTGAAAGGGAAACAAAGCTTCACTAAAAACAAAATACTGCAATTCAGAATTTTTAAAATAATACTAAATTAGTCCAAATTAATGATATTTTGTTGTATTCTATTTTTAACATACTACACCTATATACACTATGCACAGCTTTTATCCAATCTTTACATGCCATTACAACATCAAAGAGTTCATCAGAGAGAAATGTGTGACTGAAAAATAAAGGTAGTTAAAGTGGCTCTTTCAACTGGTGATGTTTCTGGTAGCAGGTAGGTAATGATTGGGAATATGCCCTTTGGCTGTCACTGCTTTATATATGAGTAACAGACACTATGAAGACAGGAGGCACCCTGTTCTTCAGAGAGCTAGTATTTGCCCAGATGAGTAAGGTGAATGGAAGAGATTTATAGAATTAGTTTGTATCCCTAAACTCTGTGAACCCAAAGGTTGTGTGGAGGGAAAGGGGGATAGGCTATTCTTTAGAGGGGGGGGTTGTGCTGGTAAATATTTGACATCTGGCTCATGAAAAAAAGTTCAAAGGGCACACTTTTGACCTCAATTTCAGCTATGAACATCATCTTCATCATAGACAATCAACAAAACAAGAAAACCCTGTGTTGATTTCAGAGGTATAAATGATCACACCGAAAATTTTATAATTGACTTTTACCATTTGGTACAAGCTGGCCCAAGCATACCCTTGGCTTTCCAACAGAGCAGATCACACAATTTTTCCCTCCAAAGATGGACACACCCAACCACTCACTCAGTTGTAGAAACATTTTTTGTTTTTTTGTGCATGTGAAATCTGGTTAAAATAATTAATTCAGCTTCAGAAGGGGAAGGGAATAAGCAGTTAAAAAGGACCTACCATGTGCTAGGCACTGTGCTAAGTACTTTATAAATATCTCATTTGAGTCTGCAAGGTAGGCTCACCTGCAAGGTAGATGCTATTATTATCCTTATTTTATAGTTGAGAAAACTTGGGCAAATGGAGGTTAAGTGACTTGCTCAAGGGCACTCAAGCAAAAATCACGAGAGGCTAAATTTGAACTCAGTCAGGTCTTCCTGACTCCAAGTCCAATGCTATACACACTGTATCACCTAGCAAGAAGAAACAAGACCCATTTAAAGTTATGGTAGAAGCTATGAAATATTTGGGAGTCTGTGCCAAAACAAAGCCAGGGACTATATGAACACAATTACAAAACATTTTTCACACAAATAAAGTCAGATCTAAGTAACTGGAAAAACATCAATTGTTCGTAGGTAGGTCAAGCTAATATAATAAAAATTACAATTCTATCTAAATTAATTTACTTTTTCAGTGCCATACCAATCAAACTACCAGAAAATTATTTTCTATAGCTAGAAAAAATAATATCAAAATTCATTTATAAGAACAAAAGGTTCAGAATATCAAGGGAATTAATGAAAAGAAATGCTAGGGAAGGTGGCTTAGCCATTCATATCAGATACCAAATTATATTATAAAGCAGCAATCATCAAAACCACTTGGAACTGGCAAAGAAATAGAGGAGTAGATCAGTGGAATAGGTTAGGCACAATAGCCAAAGACTATAGCAGTCTACTGTTTGATAAACCCAAGGACTCCAGCTTCTGGGATAAGAACTCACTGTTTGACAAAAACTACTGGGAAAACTGGATGTGGCGGAAACTGGGCATAGACCAATGCCTGACACCATACACAAGAATAAAGTCCAAATGGGTACATAATCTAGGTATAAAGACTGATACTATAAACAAATTAGGGGGGCAAGGGTTAGTTTATTTGTCAGATTAATGGAGAATGGAGAAATTTATGACCAAACAAGAGACAGATTATGAAATACAAAATGGATAATTTTGATTACATTAAATTGAAAAGATTTGCACAAACAAACCCAATGCAACCAAGATTAAGAGGGAAGCAGGAAACTGGGAAGGAATTTTTACAACTAGCGTCTGTGATAAAGACATCATTTCTAAAGTATATAGAGACCTGAGTCAAATGTACAAGAACACAAGTCATTCCCCAGTCGATAAATGGTCAATGGATATAAATAGGCAGTTTTCAGAGGAAAAAAGTAAAGCTATCCATAGTCATATGAAAAAATGCTCTACATCATTATTGATTAGAGAGATGTAAATCAAAACAACTCTGAGGTACCACATCACGCCTATCAGATTGGCTAACATGACAAAACAGGAAGATGACAAATGTTGAAGAAGATGTGGGAGAGTTGGAACACTAATTCATTGTGGTTGGTTGGTGGAGCTGTGAGCTGATCCAGCCTTTCTGGAGAGCAAAACCTATGTCCAAAGGGCTACAAAAATGTAGCCCTTTAACCCAGCAATATCACTTCTAGGACTGTATCCCAAAGAGATAATAAAAATGGGAAAGGGTCCCACATGTACAAAAACATTTATAGCAGTTCTTTTTGTGGTGGCCAAGAACTGGAAATTGAGGGGATGCCCATCAGCTGGGGAATGCTGAACATGTTGTATATGAATGTAATGGAATACTATTGTGCTATAAGAAATGACAAACAATCAGACTTCAGAAAAACCTGGAAAGACTTATTTGAACTGATGCCTGAGTGAAATGAACAGAACCAGGAGAACATTATGTACAGTAACAACCACAGGGTACAAGGACTGTTCCTGTTTGACTTAGCCCTTCACAGCAATGCATAAACTTGAAACATTCCCAAAGGACTCTTGAGGCAAAATGCCATTTGCATCCAGAGAAAGAACTACAGAATCAGAAGACAGAATGAAGCAATCTATTTTCTCTTGTGTTGTGTTTGGTTTTGTTTTGTTTGGATTTTTCTCATGGTTTCTCCTGTTCATTTTCATTCTTTCATGTAACAGGACTAAGATGAAAAAAAATCTTTCATTGAGGATCCAAAAAACAAAACAAAACAAAGAACATGAGAAATAGTGGTAGAACTATTCATTCTGATTTGGTGATGGTGGTGAGGTTGAGTAAGGGTATTATAGGTGGTGATTTTTGAGCTGTAAGTGTCCTTAGATATCATCTTATCAGCTAATTCTCCTCATTTTATGGATGGCCAAATTGTGGCCTTGAAAAATCAAATAACTTGCCCAAGGTCACAGAGAAAGCATACAGCAGAATTGGGATTTGAACTTTTGGTGTTAAATCTATTACTTTGTATGCCATGCCGTATCACCTCAGCTAAATATATACGTATATACTTATGTATATATGTATGTTATATACACACACACAAATGCATATACACACATGCACACATATATAATATGCACATATATGGGTATGTACTATCTATCTATCTATATATCTATTTATACTATATATCTATGTGTGCACATATAGACATAAATATATACACAACACATGCACATGTATGCTTCAGACTGTTTTTGTTGTTATCATTAGTTGGGAAATTTATCTTCTCCTCTCAGTCAATAAGAATTTGTTAAGCACCTACTATATGCCAGATACTATGCTAAAACATTACAAAAGATAAACAAGGTACAAGAATCCTTTCTGTTACAAAGCTCACAGTCTAAGGGAACGAGCTGGCTGCATTCCCAAATCTCCTGGCTGCCAGCATCATGAAACTTAAAATTTTTCCCTGATTCAATGTCCTTAGTGATGGCTCTAGTCCCTTAGTGTGCTCCCCTTTCCACAGTGCCCTGTCTGACTCCTGGTTTGGAGAGTAACTGATCTCTACCAATGGGAGAAGGAGCACCTCAGAGAGAGTATATGAGGAGATAGCCAATGGAAGAGGGAGCATGTCCATCACAGTCCACAGCAAGCCCAAAGCTACCTCCAGGCTGTCAAATCATCTAAGCCACAGATACCACATTCTCTCTTGTCTTCCACTCGTGGAAGGATGGAGGGCACTGGCCCTGTACCCAGGGACATGATGGACACATGACCAGGGCCCTAGGCAGCTCCTCCTGCTTAGCCACAGGCTTCCAGTAAGTCACACTAGACTCTTTCTCCTGCTTGGTCTACCAAGTTTTTCTGACCCCTACAGAATTCTACCAACCAGTTTCTCAAAATATGTCAGTCTTTTTTTGGCCCAGCTTTATTTTCTTTAATGCTCTGGTTAATATAGCCCTGGGAAAAATGCCAATGGAGTCCCTTTGTACCTGGGCCCCCTGCTGCTTTCTTTCACCCAGGAAGTCCTATTTCACTCTCCTGATACTCTAAGGCTTCAGTAAAGGAAGCAGCTGGAGTAGGAGTGGGGGATAAGGGGTATTATCTATGGACCTCACAGGCTGGGATCTGCTCCTGCATCAGGATCCATTCCGTTGGACTGGTGGATCCAGGAGATTCTCATTACCATAGCAAGACTCCACAGTTACTCCCTGGTAGAACAGTAGAGATTACTCCATCCTCATGGCCTCCTCTAAACCTTGTCTTATTATGAAGACCCAATTGAATCCTCAGAGAATGGGCTATTCCCAAAATGTTGTTATTGATTATTATCAGGATTAGAAGAACACAGGATTTAAAGGTAGGGAGATCCTTAGACATCCTCTGGTCCAACTCCTTCATTTTATAGATGAGGAAACCAAGTCTAGGAAAGGAGAAGTGACTTCTCTAGGGTTATCAAGGTGGTAAATAGGGTCAGGGGATCACAGATGGACCATGGAATATGACAGTCATTTAATGAATGTTTGTTGATAGATTAGAAGAGTCCTAAGAGATCATCCAGTTTGATCTCCTTAGTTTTACAGACAAAGAAACTGAGGCCCAGAGAAGCTGAGCAACTTGCCTAAAGTCACACAAGTAGTATGTGACAAAACTGAGTCAAACTCAGATCCTAGATTTGATCTAGAATTGAGATTTCGGTTCTATAGCTTCATATCCACTGTTCATTCTATGATAGTACTGGAGTTTGAAGAAGGGAAGAGAGGAGAGAAGTAAAAGAATTTAAGTTACTTTTTATAGTTTTGAAAACTTTTAGTTTTTCTTACATCCCTATTATTCTCTGGCAGCTTTACTTATTTACATGGAATATAATTGTTTTCCCTCCCCTGTACTTTGTCTGTATAGATGACTTTTCCTACAATGTCCAAGCCTAGTTGCTACACTCTACAATGTAGTCAATATGGTCTTGGCTGCCAGAAATTATTGGAAATTTTCAAAATTAGATCATAGGTCCTATAGAAACCTTCATTTTTTAAGTGGCCTTGTACCACAACACACTTCATTTTAATATCTTTGACCCATGTAGTATCAGTTCTACTTGTTTGCCATATTATTGGACTTTTGCTAATTGACCAGGTAGGTCACATGTGTTGGCATTATATTTAACAAGTGCCAATGGCAAAAAGCCCTAATCTTCTAGGGCAAGCCTTTCCCATTGTCCTTTTATGGTCAAACCAAGACTGATTAGCTGTGATACAACTAAAACCCTGCTTCCTCCCTATCCCATGACAGCAGGCCCATTCTTCACTGTTTCTGGCTGGGAAAAGATTCCATCTGTTCGGTGATATTAAAATGCAAAGAGGTGTTCATATGGTTTGGAATGTTTTATCCCCATCCTTTAAACACTCAACAATATGTTAGAAACAGGAAGGCAATATGATATGTGCCAAATGATGCCAGGGGCTTCAATCCTGTGGGCACACATATACTGAGGGAAGAAGAACTCTTCTATTATCAGGCAACTCCTTTTCCCCACTGCCTCTGACTCCTAGGGGCCCCCAACTTCCTATCACCATCCAAGATCAGAAAATACGGCTTGGATCCCCTTTTCTGATACCAGGCCTAGGCTGCCTCATCAACACTAGCTTGGGAGCTCTCCAGTATCAAATGCCTAAGATCAATGTTGAGACTCACTTTTGCCAGTTGGACTCTTTCTTGGTTTAACACTTTTGCTAGCTGATACTTTCTCTTTTTGAATCAACTGTATTTCCTTCTTTTTGGGGGAGGTGGAGTGAGGGGGGAGGGAGCCTAAAGTCTGCCCAAAGAGGGAAAGAGCACACCCCTAGAGTTTTTCCATTTGTCCTCCATTCTCAGGCCTGGTGCTGGCAGTCACACCCACAGTACTCTGAATTCACCTTACAACAAGCATCCCTAATTAGGTGATTGGGAAGTATTATTGTTCTCCAGATTGGTTTTCACTACATCTTACCCCTTATGGTTTTCAGGACAAGTGACTAGACAGGGTCTCTTCCCTGAGGAGCAGAGCCCTCCTTCCTCTTAATAACCCTAGTGATCTAGGGTTAGAGACTCTGTGGGGATTAAAACTAGCGCTCCCTTTCAAGAAGCCTGGAGAGGGATGTGGGGATGAGGACAGAGACCCTGCGCTGGATCTCTTAGTAGGAAGAAGGGGAGCTGCTTACTTAAATTGTCTTCATGTTCCATATTTGTGGCACCGGGGCTTAGGTACTTGAAGGGAGCGATGAAGGTTGACAATATGCTTACTTTTTCTGGAAAGAAAGAAAAAGAAAAGGGAATGCACTTTTGACACCAGTGTTTCAGAAAAGCTGAATTCATTCATATGTCCTTATTACTGATTCTTAGGACAAGAAAGGTTGAAAGGTCACTTTGGTTTCAGCTGCTTAATTCTGTCTCAGGCTTTTATCGAATTTCTAGCTGCATTTTATCAAGTTCTTCACTCCATTCAATTTTGTACTTAATGATTTCTATCTTTCTTCTTTCCCTTCTTTTGGCATCTTCCTTCCTCCTGCTTCATGCTTCTTAAAAATTTAAGCAATAGACCCTAGGGTAACAATTTTTCATCTGCTTTTAAGATGCTGCTCAGGGGGCATAGTTTCCTATTCATTTAAGTCCCTCTTAAAAAAGAAAACATCATTTTAAAAAGTCAGTCTTAGACCACCACTCCTTTTTGTCCCAAATGAAGAAATTGTTCTTCAGGATTTGAGACAGAAAGATGAAAAGAAAGTAGTAGAAATTTCACTGTGAAATTTGGTCATGCCTCACTATCTAAAATGTCTGCTGGATTGGAGAAAAGTAAAAGAGCAAGAGGAGGGAGAGGTACATGTGGATGTAAATGGAAATTATTGTGCTATGAGAAATGATGAAAACAAGGAAGTCAGAGAAACATGGGAAGATTTACAAGAGAAGATGTAAGATACACAGAATTAGGGAAGTGCTATATGCAAGTACTAGGATCTAAATGAACATATCACTAAAAGGATAATGGAAAAAGAAACAGAGAAGGTCCCAGAGAAGAGATGTTGGAACACATCTTTCCTGGGCAGAGAAATGAGGGATGACTAAAGCAGAATTATGTCATCAGATGTGATCAAGGTATTGGATACTTTTCTTTGTCACTTAGGGTTCAATCTGGGAAGAGTCTGTAATAATCACATTACCAATAAAAAAACATTAAACAGATACACACAAAGATGTAGAAAGAGACACAGAGAAAGAGATGGGACCATGGGAAAAGTATTTTGCTTTGTGGGCCTTAAGAAGGGAAGCACAGTCATGGCATCCAAAAGGGGAAATGGTGCAAATCTCTCCCTCTGTCTCTATCTTTCTAGACATACGATAGATAAATAGATAGAAAAAAACACTTATTCATTGTCTATTATGTGCATTATACTAAGGACTTGGGATACAAATGCAAGCAAACAAGCCCATCTCTACTCTCACACAGCTTACATCCTAATGGGGGAAGCCTACACAAAAATTTAATCCTAATGATTAAGAGGTCAAAGGAAGCAGGTTCAGAGAAGCCTGGGAAGATTTGTATGACTTGAAGTAAAGTGAAGTGAGCAGAACCAGGACAACAGTTTATATAATGATTATAACTTTGTAAAGTAACCACTTTGCAAGACTGTAGTTCAGTGTTGTTCATAGAGTGAGTTGACCTGGGCGTAAAGTGAGCATGGCTTGGGCCCCTCATGAGATAGATGGTGGTCAAGGCTAGGGATTCATTTATCAGGCCCTAGACTTCCTTTCCTAAGCATACCATTCATAGGGAGTCAATGGGTTGTCAGAACTGAGAAGGGCCTTAAGAGTAGTGATCTAGTACTATCTCCTCATTTTAAACACTTACGTGTTTAACTCAGTGCGAAACTAAGTGTTCACTAAATTAATAACTTAGAGAAATTATGTGGTGTGTCAAAAGTTAGTGGAAAGGTTGGATCTGACTCCATGGTTAATGATCCTTCCACTAGAAAGAGTGCTCAGTAGAGGTCATAGGATGAATTAACTACTGAAGACCATCTGAGATACTTCCTCCCGCCATCACTGAAATGAAATGGCTTAGAGTTTCTCTCAGAAAAACTAGAAAAACCTAGCAATTTTTGCTCAAAAAGGAAATTAGTAATAAATTTCACTAAAAAGAAAGTAGTACAACATGACTGAGAAGCACTATGGGAAGAAAGAAAAAAATGATTACCAAAGAGAGTCAAAAGGAATGTGGTTTATTTTCCTAGTTTCCCCACCTACTGAAACTGAACCAGGGCAGTTTGTTAGCTTTGTTTTTACAATACATTTTACTTGTTACTTGCTTTTACATCAGCTGAATGCTCTTCTGTTTCTTTCTACCTCTCCCACCAAAAAAGCCATCCTGTATAATAAAGAAATTTAGGGAGAGGGGAATTAAAAAAAGGAAACTAGGGTAAGTTTTGAATGCTAGTGGACTGGCTTAATTTGTCTGTCTACATCTATTCCTAATTTTCTTCCATCTCCCTACCCTTTGTCCTTCCAAAAGGATGTCAAGGATAGATACTCGAAGTGAGGCTTCCTTCAGTTCTACCATTCCTTTCCCTTTCAAAAATGCGACTCCTGCTGTTCTTGGTCCAATGTATACCTGTATTACGCATATGGGATAACTGACCACATTTCCTTAGGAGAAAAGATGTGGACAAGTGGAATCATGACAGGGGAAGAGTGGAAAGAACACTGAACTTAGCAGGAATCATGGGAAGTGCTCCAAATCTTGCTATTTAATTCCTGTGTGACCTTCTCTGAGGATGAATTTTCTCAACTGTAAAATGAAAAGGCTAGACTAAATGAACCTGAAGTTTCCTCTCAGCTCCATCACTGTGATCCTATGAACATGGTTGCTGTTTAGTTGGTTTTTTCAGTTGTGGCCAACTCTTCATGACCCATTTGGGGTTTTTTTTGGCAAAGATACTGGAGAGGTTTGCCATTTTCCTCTCTAGCTTATTTTACAGATGAGGAAACTGAGGCAAACAGGGTTAAAAGACTTGCCTACTGTCACACAGCTAATAAGTGTCTGAGGCCACATTTGAACTCAGGTATTCCTGATTCCAGGTCTGGAGCTCTATCCAAGCTGCCAACACTTAGTTGTGATTGGGTCATTATTTCTCATTATTTTTGCTGTAACTTTCAAAGGTAATGGAAATAATTATGTATAGATGGTGTGCTAAGATACCCTCTATCTCTCTGTATGGGACCAACTTTTCATGAAGGCAGGAAGACCTGAGTTCAAATCCTTCCTCAGATCCTTACCACCAGCATGACCTCAGGCAACTCACTTAACCTATTTTAGCCTCAGTTTCCTCATCTGTAAAATGGGGATAACACATACCATGCAAGGTTGTTTTGAGAGTCAAACAGGGTACTATATATAAAGTTCTTTGCATACTTTAAACTAGCTATTAGTCAAATAATTTGGGTCATTTTTTCCCTCTCTTTTAAGGAGAGTTCTCCACTCATTCTGACACTTGGGTATACCCCAATGCTCAAAGCAGCTACAGTTGGCAGTTCTAATTTAAACATTTTAACCTGCCTGTTGGCCAGAGCAGTAGGTTTAAGTTTGCTCTGGTGAAGCGTTGGGCCTCTTCTCCCATCATCCTTTTGTTTCCTGACAACATGGGAGCAGTAGCAAGGCTCCCAATTGGAATTCATTCACCAACTTGCTTACAGCTATTGTTTCCAGTGGAGAGAGGCCGGGGGCAGCAGCACAATGTTCATTTCAAACTGAACAATGAGTAACTGCAGTCCAGAATGACTTTTCCTTATTGGGCCTGCCTAACAATAGGAATCAGTTCAGATAAGGGTTTTTGCTCCCATGAACCCTTCTCCCAGCTCAAGCTAATTTACAACCAGAGAATGAAATCTCTTGCTTGAGTTATAATTTCATTAAGGGATTCCAACAATGTTATGAACAGTAAGTGTGAAGTTCAAATGATTTAGTTGGGAGAATCTAGAAATGAAATTACATTTTATAATATAGATGGGCTATAGCCATGCCAAAAATATGTTTAATCATCTTAGTTCAGGGCTGGCCCTAGGCAAAGTCTGAACCAATTCGAACAAGGTGGTATGTGCCCATCTCTCCAACCCCCACCACATGTTTTTTCTCCTTCCTAAAACTGTAACTGGAGGGTTGGGTGTCTCAGTAGAGAAAAGTATGGAGACTGGAGTCAGGAAGACCTGAGTTCAAATTCGGCTTCGGACAAGTACTAGCTGTGTGACCCTGAGCAAATCACTTAATCTCTGTTGGCCTTAATGCACTAGAGAAGGAAATGACAAACCAGTCCTGTGTCTTTGCCAAGAAAACCCTATGGACAGTACTGGTGTACTATGGCCCAGGGGGTCACAAAGAGTTGGGCACTTCTGAACAGCAACAAAACAAGAGCTAGAACTGCTCTGAGATGATGGGAGATTACTGGATGCCAGATGTAAATGACCACAAGTCCCATTTAGTTAGTTTTGAAGCAACACATTTTTATGTATGTCAGAACTATTTCGGGGCAAAGCTATAACTAGGGTGAGATGGCTAGTGCTTTAACCCTGGGTGTTGAACTTCATAGATGATGAATTTTGAGTGTTGAATTCTTCAGCAGCAGAAGACAGAGCTTAGCACTTAGGAAGAGTAAATTATTTAAACGAAGAGCTACCATATATGTGCGTGTATATGTGTATATATTTGTATATATGTGTGTGTGTATAATATATGTATATATATATATGTATATGGTTGTATTTTTCCTTATCCCATCTTAGCCTCCTTTCATCCCTAGTAATGTCATAACGGTGTCCTGGGGTCCCTGTCCCCTTCACCATAGGGTAATATGTTGTTCTGTCATTGTCAGTCATGTCCAACTCTACATGACCCCACTGGGGTTTTCTTGGCAAAGATACTGGAGTGATTTGCCATTTCCTCCTCCAGCTCATTTGACAGGTGAGGAAACTGAGGCAAAAGTGACTTGCCCAGGGTCACACAGCTAGTAAGTGTCTGAGGTCAGATTTGAACTCAGGAAAATAAGTCTTTCTAACTGTAGGCCTGGGGTTCTATCCACTGTGTTACTAAGTTTCCCCAACTGCAATCCCAACACTTTAAAAAAAAATGACATCAGAATACCTTTCTGTAAAGCACGTTTTACTTCTTAGGAAGCTTTTACACCTATTATAGAAAGGTAGTATGGTATCCAGAAAAATCATATGTCACAAGTCTGCCACCACCATGCCTTGTGACTTAGGAATGGATTTTTGAGGCCAAATTGAACTCAAGAAGATTGAGTCCGATTCTAGGCCTGGTATCACCCATCCAACCGCCTCAACTGAAAGTACATTTTGTGCCACTTGCCCCAGATGCAAAAGAATTCCTGATAATGGGTCTTCTTTTATGGGAGAGGGGCAAAGGGGGCTCTGCTGCATATCCCCCATCTCTACTTTCAGTGAACTAGTGCTTTGATATACTTATTTCCTCTTCCCTCAGCAAAGTGTATCCCTAGAAATGTATCAGTATCATTTACCCCTGACAGTGAATTTAATTTGTCTTAGGGCCTTTGTGTTTTAAGCCTTATTCCTCATCATGTGATGAAAAACTCTGAACATCGTTGAAGGGATTCCAGGCATCAGTGAACCCCTTTGAGAGAAATTTGGGGATTGAATCTGTAAGAAGAGGTGCTTACCTTTTGGGGAACCATAATTAGCTTAATTAACATTAATTAACGTGACAATTTAAGCCTATATTCTTCTGTGGGTTCTATATTCATGTGGCAGGGAACAAGGAATCCCGGGATTAAAGGACAGACCATGGAATTACTCCTGATCTCCACACTTTCACTCAATTCCTTCAGTGCCTCAGTGTCCTTAGCTGCAGAAAAATATACTCTTGCCATCTGGCACACAACCAGTTTGGGATAAGAAAGAGGCACAGATTTTTTACAAAGTCCTAGTATCATTTACTGCTACTATTAATGTCTAGCATTTATATATTGCTGTAAAATTTGTGAAGCATTTTTATGAATATTTTGTTTTATCTTCACAACAGCCCCGGGAAGTAGGAACTATTAGTATCCTTACGAAGAAACTGAGACAGCTAGCAGCTAATTTACCTAGGGTCACATATTTAGTATATGTCTAAGAATGAATTTGAAACAGCATTCTATGTACTGTAGCTGCCCCAATTAACATAAATTTCTTCTTCCTTCCTTCCTTCCTTCCTTCCTTCCTTCCTTCCTTCCTTCCTTCCTTCCTTCCTTCCTTCCTTCCTTCCTTCCTTCCTTCCTTCCTTCCTTCCTTCCTTCCTTCCTTCCTTCCTTCCTTCCTTCCTTCCTCCTCCCTTCCCTTCCTCCCTCCCTTCCTCCCTTCCTTCCTTCCTTCCTTCCTTCCTTCCTTCCTTCCTTCCTTCCTTCCTTCCTTCCTTCCTTCCTTCCTTCCTTCCTTCCTCCCTTCCCTCCTTTATTCCCTACCTCCCTCTCTCCTTTCCTTCCTGCCTGAAGAGTTCACTCTGTGCCCTCAGGCACTGCTCTAGGTGCTAGGGGTATAAAGCCAAAAGTGAGAATGTCTGCCCTTAAGGTGTTTGTGATCTACTATAGGAGAATGATAGAAAGAGTTTCTACATCAGTAGGTAGTATGTCAAGTTATATTGAATTTTCTTCTCAGTAGTGATACAGATCATAGCTCTGCTAGTCATTGGATACTTTCCAGTTTTCATGGGAGCCAAAGTAAATGTCCATGGTGTACACTTTCAAAATGTGGTTATCCTAAATTGAAACAAATTTGCTTTTTAATACCATTTAAACAGTATTTCCTTTATAAAGATTATCTCAAGTTGTTAAAATTTTAAAGCACACAGGGATTCTACAAATAACCAGCTTCCTCCCTCTTGATTCCCAGTCGTGAGTAGGCTTAACAATATGAAAATCCATTTCTGAATCCTGTTGGAAAGTCCTGGGCTTTAGTGATGCTTTTTTGTGTCTGGGTTAGACTGTGAGTCTAGACTGAATTTCTATGTTTGTCTTGAATTTTAGAACTAAATTTACAGCTGACTCTCTACCTGTCATTTTCAAAAACACAGGGATATGAAAAAAACCTAAGCACTAATACCTAATATGTGCCAGGCACTGGATTTTATTTAAAAAAACAAAGTTGATCAGACAAGGTCTAATATTTCTATATCTAGTGAGTTAGAGCTAACAGTTTATCCCCAACCTGCTATTTTCACTTGCTAAGGTGGATGAAGTGAATGATAAAAGGCTGGAAGCTGTCTTGTTCAGGGACAGAACGCTAGCATCATCTGGCTACCATTGGGAGACACTGAGTGGGGGGATGATAGTGGAGAGAGTGTACCATACTTGAGAACAGGACACACAGATTTTTGCTCTAGCTCAGCGTATCAGCTGTATGACCATGGAAGAGTTAATCACTGATTCCAAGTTTTCCCAAATAAGAATTCCATGTGTGTTATCCAATCTATGTAGATTTTAGCCATCTTAGTAGATAGTCTTATAGCTAGCTTGAGGTTCAGATAAGGTAACACAGTATATGCCAGCAGTGGGGTGTGAACCCACATATCGCCCTGGCTCCAAGGTGAAATATACTATGTTTTCTCTCTTGTCAATAATAAGCACCATATGAATGAGTTATTAATTATTATCACTATTATTACCATTGGGAGGAGGGCAGCTAGATGGCAGAGTGTATAGAGCACTAGGCCTGGAGTCAGGAAGACCTGAGTTCAAATTCACCTTCAGCCACTTACTAGCTGTGTGACCCTGGGAAAGTCATTTAACCCTGTTCATCTCAGTTTCCTCATCTGTAAAATAATCTGGAGAAAGAAACAGCAAACCACTCCAGTATCTACCAAAGAAAACCCCAAACGAGATCATAGAGTCAGACACGACTGAAACTAATGAACAAAATAAGGAGGAAATAACTTCGTTATTTGATTATTAAGAAAAAATTGAGTGAGCAAGTTCAAAGGAACTCAGAAATATGAGTTAAAAATGAGAGGTGAAAGCAATCGATCGTTGTTATTAGGTCTATTTCTTCCCTCCTTGGAGTCAAGAAGAGCCACTTAAAGGCCTCGGCCCAGACAGTGGTGTTGAAAATAAAACAGCAGCTTAAGAATCAGGAGAATAAACAGGAGACATATACATTATAAAAAGTAGGCAAAAGAAATACAAACATACAATAGCCTATCTCTTTAGTATAGGTATCTATCCATCCTTTCATAATCCCTCATAATATCACAATGGTCTGCCATACTAAAACAATTTGTGTTCGTAACTATAACTTGAGGTCATCAACAAAAAAAATAAAATTATATCCCATAGTTGGTTTAAAATGGTAGGGGAAATATATAACATACTCCAGAAAGATTTTCATTTTACATGGTATAATTTTTTAGCAAGTCTTTGGAAAAGTGTTGAACTTAAATTAAATGGAAAAATTTACCACATGCAAAAGCTGGTCAGGGCAGCTAAGTAGCGCCATAGTGCACAGAGTGCCCGGTCTGGAATCAGGAAGACTCACTCCACTCATCTTCTGGACTTAGACTTACCTATGTGACCCTGGACAAGTCACTTAACCCTATTGTCCTCAATTTTCTCATCTGTGATATAAACTGGAAAAGGAAATGGCAAACCACTCCAGTATCTTTGCCCAGAAAACTCCCAGTGAGGTCACAACACCAAAATCCACAGCTTATTAGCAGACAATGCCAGATAAAATAAGGGGCTACTACATTTCCAAAAGGAGGGTTTTCTAGTCCTATCTCTTGAAAGTCAACAGTTATATAAAAATACTTGAGTTTTCTTGAAAAAAAAATCACTCAGACAAATCTCTTCTTATCCTTTACCATTTTAATGCAACTGCTTACAGTTGGGTACTTCTCCTTAGTAAGCCCCATCACCAACCCTCAGCCCTGCCAAGCAATTGCTCCACTTAGAAGTGTGACAGTTGGTTACTACAGAACTCTGAGGTGTCCCCCACCCCCACCGCCAATCTGACTGTTCTTTAAATTCCATCTTTATGTTTTTCTTCTCTCCCCTAGTCCCTCAAAGATACTCTGACAGATGGTGTTTGCCCAACTTGACCCACTTTTTCTATATACATATGCTTTCAGCTTCATACACATATATATTTTCAGTATATGTTACTTGTACCCAAACAACAACAGAAATGATCACTGGCAGCTGTGCTGCCCCAGAAGCCAGAAAAAAGATTCCCGGGTGGGCAAGAGAAAAGAAAAACAGTTTAGAGATGAAGAAAAAGATTTAGCTTCAAGCTCTTCCAGGCTCTGTGTATTTCAAATACCACAGGTTTAAAGCTGACAGACATCCTGTGTATATGTCTAGAGGGGAATTTGGACAACATTTTTTTTCTTGAGGTTCTGTGGACAATCCCAGCTTTTTTTTAGACACATGCCTACCTTTATAGCCAGAGTTCTTAATCCCGAGTCTGTGACCTTGATTTCTTTTTAATATTTTGACAACGGTATTTCATTATAATTGC